>BSBM01000063.1:9522500-11922500 GCA_027924585.1 Larix kaempferi | reverse complement strand
CATGACATCCGAGTATAACTAGGGTTTTGCATAGTGAAATGCAATGCAATTTCTGCACCATAGGCTAAGATTTTGAAAAATGTGGGGAGTGACTGTGTGGGAATCGTGGTCATCTCGTCCTTGCCCAAACACACTTGTAGGAGGCAACAAAACTCAATTCCATTGCTCGGTTTTTTTTTTATGCCCCCGATTTAAATTTGCATGGTGTCCCTGAATAGCCTTGGGAAGTGAGATGAAACTCGTTGTAACTCAAAAACCGTGACTCTGGTGGAAGAACTGTCAATTCTGATGGATTAGTGACATCCAAGTACCACTATGGACACCCTTGTTTGGTGGCTTCATGGACCAAAAGTTGTATATTTTGATGGTTTTCTAAACTAGGGTTTTTTTAAGTGACGTGCAATATAATTTATGCACGATATGCTAATATTTTTAAAAATGTGCCGAGTGAGTGTGTGGGCATCGTAGTCATCTCGTTCTTGCCCAAACACACTTACAAGAGGAAACGAAACTCAATTTCGTTGCTCGGTTTGGTTTTTATGCC
This sequence comes from Larix kaempferi, assembly GCA_027924585.1. NCBI lineage: Eukaryota > Viridiplantae > Streptophyta > Pinopsida > Pinales > Pinaceae > Larix > Larix kaempferi. The sequence continues at coordinate 11,921,956 of BSBM01000063.1, read as the reverse complement.
CCGGTTGAAATTTTCCTAGTGTCCTTGAATGGCCCTAGGAAGCGAGATGAAACTCGCAATAACTCGAAAACCATGGCTCCAATGGACAAACCATCAACTTCATTGAATTCGAGACACCAAGTACCGCTAGGGACACCCCTATCCAATGGATTCATGGACCAAAAGTTGTCTATTTTGATGGTTTTCTAAACTAGGGTTTTGTTAAGTGACGTGCAATGCAATTTCTGCATGATATGCTAATATTTTTAAAAATGTGTCGAGTGAGTGTATGGGCATCGCAGTCATCTCTTCCTTGCCCAAACACACTTGTAGCAAGCAACGGAACTCAATTTTGTTGCTTGGTTTGGTTTTATGCCCCCACTTGAAATTTGCTTGGTGTCCCTAAATGGACTTGGGAAGTGAGATGAGACTTAGGTTGGGATTTTCTAAGAGTTCTGCAGATTTTAATCTTTGGTGTTTTGACAGATCCAATCCACCTGTATTAGTTATCTATGTAGATGAGTTTATCATAGGAGGGAGTTCTAAACAGCTAATATTGTGGTGTGAGAAGAAATTTTCCCGTGAGTTTGACATGAAGGACATTGGAAAATGACAGGAAGTTTATGAAGTATTCCTTGAACAAGATAAATACACCTAGAATATTCTGAAGAGATTTCAAAATACAGAAGGGAGAAGCAATCCTAATTTACATTCCTTCATATTCACAAGTGGTCGACAATATGACAAAGCCACTGGAAAAGGGGAAGTTCGAAATGCTAAGAGAGTATTTGGTTTGATGGAGAGGATGTTCTTAGCAAAGAGGAAGTTAGAAACGCTAAGAGAGTATTTGGTTTGATGGAGAGGATGTTCTTAGAAATGAGGGAGTGTTAGTTTTTTTCCTTGTTGCTTTGAACTTGTTTTTAATTCATCATCAACTAGATGAGTGCTTAACTGAAGTTCTTCATTCTTTTTCAATTTGTTGAGAATTCACCGTGAGCAAGATCTTGATAGAGAGGGGGTGCACATGTATGGGAGGGAATTCATACATGAGGGTGCAATGCTGAAAGGAGATGCTTCTAACTATTTTTGGTCCTCGGGAGTTACTTGGAGTAGGAGGGCAGGGACTTGTTGCATAAAAATATGTGGAGTGGATGAATTTGCACTTGTGGGTGCATACAAATATGTAGTGTTGTATAAATATATGTGGAGTGGGTGAGTTAGCATTTGTGGGGATGTGCCTACCTACTTGGCACATGTAGAGTGCTCAACTTGTGGACCCATTCTCCACGTGGACATAGTCTAGGGTTAGGATTTTATGGTACTTGTAATTCACTCTTCCTTTAAGGAGAAGCACATCACTATAACAATATTAGCTAGTTTGAGGAGAGCTGGAGAAGAGTAAAGTGAGGGATGTAATAGCTACTTCCTGTTATTTCATTGTTTTGCTTCATGAACTTAAGAGAAGCTGCTTGTTTTGCATTGAAAATTTGGCAGGGGTTGATTTGATGTTTGGGTTTTGCATTTGCAACTTAGGAGAAAGTTAAATTGTTGTCGTAATGGAATCATGTTTCATGTGTAACAGAAAGGGAGTGTTTGTTGTCCAAAATTTGCATGCATATATGATTTATGGGTGTTATATTGTTGATTTATTGCACTGATCTAATGAACCACTGAGCTGATGTTCAGCTGATTTAGCATGCTTTAAATTGTATTTTCAGAACTGATTTATGATGGACTAGCTGTGAACAAATGTAATTTTCAGATCTGATTTTGTATTATATCTAGACTTGGTGGCTTGCCAAAACAATCTAACCATTTGGCCTGTGCTGTTTACACTCTTGAATATTACCCTAGCGGTTTTGTTGAATGCAGATCTGAGGTTTTGACAAAGGTTTCAGATTCAACATTAGGGCTGGGACTTCTAAGTTGCAAATCTACTACCCTATGAGGCAAGAATTTTAACACCTGCCTATATTTTGTCCTCTATTTTTTGTCAAATTTTCTAATGTGTAAGGAATCATGATAGACATAGTGGCAACATGTTATGTTAGAATGTTTGTAGTAGAATATCTATGTATATCTCATGTAATATAAGTGCAGATGCTAGGAAATACGAAACTAAACTATGTAGACTCTGCCATTCCAGACTATACGAAAAGTCCTGGCTATATGAACTATGATCAGTGCTGGTTGATCTCATTCAGAGAGCTTGATATATAAACCTTAAAAATCCCACAACTTGGAAAGTGAAGGTGGATGACAGTGAAATGTGTTCATTATCCTTAACACAGGAAGTTGAGATGGAGGTTAATCGCTTAGACTGATATTTAGATGGATACTAAATGGAAACAATCTTGAGTGATGTGCCTAGGAGCTATGAAATGTCTCAATATGTCCCGGATCTCCAAATTCATGCTCAACATCAAGTATACACACATAAAACTCTTCCAAAAGATATTTGTGACTAGTATTTGCCTCTTCAAACTCCCACACTTAAACATCAATAATATTAGAGTCCCTACAATCTTCTTCAATGGCTTTTAAGCATGAAATTGGCTCAAAGTGAGAATTCTTTAGAGACCCAGGTTTACTCCACCTGAGAGCGCGTTGCTATTATAATGTGGCCAATAATATTCCAACTCTCTTTGATTTGCAATAGTAATGTTGCCGAAAGAGAACAGACTGTTTCCTGGACGGCCAAACAAACCCCCAAACGAAGATGAAGATGAATAGCCAGTAATTTAGGCAAATTTTGGAACTCGCCCAAGATTTTGGAATTTTAATTTTTGAATTTAGTGGCTATAACAATCAAAAGAAAACAAAGTCAAGGGTGCTGTAAAAAAAGTATACCATGTTTATAATTATGCACATAGTGTTTATTAGCATGGCCAACAATGTTGACTTTGAGTTAATTTTAGTTATTTAAATTTTTTAAGGATATGCTTACAACTTATATATATATATATATATATGAGAGAAAAACAATTTTAAATATTTTAAAAAAAAACATAAATTTTTTATTATGATTTATAAAATTACAAAATTTAAATTTATAAAATTAGAAGCTCTTTCTAAATAGTTTGACATATGTTCTTCCATTGAGAAACAGTTTTTTGAGGCATTTCATTCTTCTTGATGGAAATTTACATATTTGGAGGCATTCTTCATTGGTCAACTCACACTACAAAAGGCATTTCTACATATTTGGACTCTTGAAGCATGCTGGGCACTGTCTAAGGTGATCTAAGAATGTTCTAGCTTTTTCTACCTTCATGCAACAGTAAGAAAATATTATGGGTGAACCTCAACTATAAATCAGCAACAATCAACTTTAATGTGTGAGTTATGGGCATGAAGAAAGGCAAGTATGTGCTAAACCAACAGTTTTGGATTAAGTTTGAGTGTTAAAGTGGCATTTATTCCCAATTCTGGGAAATAAACAACCCTAAATATTCAATGCCTAGCCAATACTGGGTATGTTGGGTTAAACATAGGACTAATTATTGATCTCATACAACAAGCAACATGATTCCTAGGCAATAAACCAAAAATTTTGGGTGAAGTGAAGACGTTAAGAGGCAACAAACAACAATGATCTTGATTACTGGGCCCTAATTCTCCACTCGGGGTAGTTACTAGTCAATGAACAGCGTTACTATCACTTCTAGGTGCAAGAAACAGCAGCCTAAAACCTCATCTCCGAGACCTAAACTAGCAACAATAACCAGTAGTCAAAATCAAAGGAATAGTCAAGGAAAAAAAAAAACAATTTTATAAAGCATTCAAGGTAATATTGTGATTAACAAGAGAAAAGGTAGTCTTACTACCTTATACATGAAATGTAATGTATGGAGAATATAATGATAAAAAAATACAAAATTGTGGACACTACCGATTTCCAAATAACATGATTCATATTAAGTATTTAAGGTTTCCGTGGTATGTAGAGTTTGAGTGGGTTGTCGAAAATTCCACGGTCGGCATTTTATATTCGTCGACATTTCGAATCCTCAGCTGGATTCATCTTCAAGACAAAAACTATGTAGAAGAGTTGCTCACTACGCCAATAAATAGTTAGAGAACCTTGGTTCCCATTCTAACCTTTCATCTTTCATCTCCTCAAAGAAAGGAACCTCCAAAATCGAAACCCTAGTTTGTGACTATTACTAAAAGATTTTTAATAATTCTAGAGCAATGATAAAATAGATCCATTATTATAGCTTCGAAATAATTATTAATTGTTAATAATTCATGATGATCAAATAATAACAAATAAACCCAAGATAAGTTAATAATTTGATAACAATAATTAATAATAATTTATAATTATTATTAATAACTCCAAAATAATATTAATTATTAATAACTCATGATGATCAATAAAAATAATTAATAATACTTTGATGGAAATAATTAATAATCACCTTAAAAACCATAGAAATAATTATTAATACCTTCAAAAAGATAATTAATACTGACAATAAAAACAATAGTATGGAAATCAAGAATTATTAATAACTTCAATCAAAACAAAACTAAGGAACCATGAATTATTAATAATTAAAACCATAAAAATAATTGAAGCCTATAATTATTAATACCTTCAAAAGATCATAATTCCAAAACAAATATTAATAATTTCAAAGCAAATATTAATAATTTCAATAAAACAAAACAAGTCATGAATTATTAATAATTAAAACTTTAAAACCAAAGAGGATATGAATAAAGTAATGAAGGGTAAGGAAAGAGAGGTAATGGAGTATATATAAAGTGATAATATTTATTACAACCTTCGACAAGCTAATTATTCATGATTTCAAAATAATTGCTAAAGGTAATAATCACTATACTTTCGAAATCAAAGCTTATATGACCATTATCAAAGAATACAAGAAGGAGGCTAGATCACTTATAATGACGAAATATTATAACGAGAAAAATATATAATGATGAGAAAATCAAGCCTGCAGAACATACTTGGATCTAACCATTACCTTCCTTACTGATTAGAGGCAGCCAACTCTTGCTTAATTCAAGCCCCCCGTCTCTATTCAGGTTTTTTGGATGCTTTATGATTGCCAAGGCCTCCCTTACCCTTCTTTTGTAGTAGTGGTCCTCAATTGCGAGAGTTGGCTGCCTCTAATCAATAAGGAAGGTAATGGTTAGATCCAGGTATGTTCTGCAGGCTTGATTTTCTCATCATTATATATTTGTCTTGTTATAATCTTTCGTCGTTATAAGTGATCTAGCCTCCTTCGTGTCTTCTTTGATAATGGTCATATAAGCTTTGATTTCGAGAGTATAGTGATTATTACCTTTAGCAATTATTTTGAAATCATGAATAATTAGCTTGTTGAAGGTTGTAATAAATATTATCACTTTATATATACTACATTACCTCTCTTTCCTTACCCTTCATTACTTTATTCATATCCTCTTTGTTTTTAAAGTTTTAATTATTAATAATTCATAACTTGTTTTGTTTTATTGAAATTATTAATATTTGCTTTGAAATTATTAATATTTGTTTTGGAATTATGATCTTTTGAAGGTATTAATACTTATAGGCTTCAATTATTTCTATGGTTTTAATTATTAATAATTCATGATTCCTTAGTTTTGTTTTGATTGAAGTTATTAATAATTCTTGATTTCCATAGTATTGTTTTTATTGTTATTAATTATCTTTTTGAAGGTATTAATAATTATTTCTATGGTTTTTCAGGTGATTATTAATTATTTCCATCAAAGTATTATTAATTATTTTTATTGATCATCATGAATTATTAATAATTAATATTATTTTGGAGTTATTAATAACAATTATTAATTATTGTTATCAAATTATTAATTTATCTTGGGTTTATTTGTTATTATTTGATCATCATGAATTATTAATAATTAATAATTATTTCGAAGCTATAATAATGGATTTATTTTATCATTGCTTTAGAATTATTAAAAATATTTTAGTAATAGTCACAAACTAGGGTTTTGATTTTGGAGGTTCCTTTCTTTGATAAGATGAAAGATGAAAGGTTAGAATGGGAACCAGGCTTCTCTAACTATTTATTACCGTGGTGAGCAACTCTTCTACACAGTTTTTGTCCTGAAGATGAATCCAGCTCAGGATTCGAAACGTTGATGAATATAAAATGTCGACCGTGGAATTTCCGACAACCCACTCAAAATGATTCATATTGTTAAAGAATCAAATGTTCAAATCACTAGTGACATGAATAAGCTAGTGATGTCCCTCAAAGGACATTCACAAATTAAGGTTTCATGAATTTATGTAAGTCAAAATGCATCTTATAATCTAGTTATAGTCTGGCATCCTTGATGTCTTTCAAAGCCTAGCATCTCAAACATTTCATACTCAATAAGATGAAAGGACAAACTAGTGCGCATGGACATTTGAGCTAAAATATTATTTTAGAAGTTAATTGAAAACAATCTATATTCATGAAATTTACACAACTACTTTTTGCCTAAGATTTATCAATAGTAATAATTGTAATAAGACTAGAATACATGTACAATTATGCCTGACATTCAATCACATTCTAAACTCCTGGTATACACTTCCAAATATCCTTCCTAGTCTTGACAAAAAAACACATTGGTAAATTCTATCAAATCCAATCACATATCGGGTGAAAAAATCTATGAGAACAATAACATGAAAATGATGTTAATGTAATAAGGATCACTAGGTTCACATTTCACCCAACCTAGTGTTAAGTGTTATTACATTATGATAGTTCTTAATAAAGTTCATCATCTAACTTTATTGTTAGAGTTATCTTCGTGGTTATAAAATATTTCGATAGACTTGTTACCCACCATTTTGCATGGGTGTCCACCTTCATCTTAATTTCATTAGGGGATTTTATGTGATGGAGATTGGATGATTTGATTCTAAATGCTAGAGCCTAGATGATGATGATGTAGGGAGATTGATGTTCATGGAGTATATGGACTATTTGAAGCATGTTGGGCATTGTCTAAGGTGATCTAGGTATGTTCCAGCTTTGTTCTACCTTCATGCAGTAGTAAGAAAAGATTCTGGGTGAACCTCAGCCATAAATCAACAACAAAAAACCCTAATGCATGATTTTTGGGCATGAAGGAAGGCAGGACTGTGCTAAACCAATAGTTATGGGTTAAGTTTGAGCATTAAAGTGGCATTTATTCCCAATTCTGTGCAACAAACAACCCAAAATATTCAATGTTGGGCCAATACTCGGTATGTTGGGTTGAATATAGGACTAATTCTTGATCTCATACTGCAATCAACATGATTCCTGGGAAATAAACCAAAAGTTTTGAGTGAAGGAAAGGATTCAAGAGGAATCAAACAACAATGATTTGGGTTACTGGACCCTAATTCTCCATTTCAGGCAATTCCCAGTCAATGAACATCGTTACTATCACTTCTCGGTGCAAGCAACATCAACATCAAAAAACCTCATATCTGAGCCCTAAAATAGTAGCAATAACTAGTAGTCAACATCGATTCTAGGACAGTTTTTGAAGTCGCGACAATGTTAAAAGGCATCAAATATCTTTTCTTGGGTGAGATGTTGTTTATTTCGACAATTTCCAAAACAAAGGTTTTGGTAAGTAATTTTTTGGTATTTTTTGCAACATATAATACAGAATTTTGATTAAAAAGAGATTCCAAGTGAAGATAAGGGAAATAAAGACCTAAGCCTCTTCCCTTCAAGGCCATTGAGGAATCATGGGTAGCATTCCTCTCAATAATTAGCAATCCAATTTGATGAATTAGAGCAACCAAGAAACCCTAGGGCTGTGTTGGATTTGACCTAATTAGGGAAAATATAGATTCCAAAGGCCTAACAATTCTACACCCTTGAATATTAATGTGTGCACCCTAAGGCCCCTAAATTCTAATCCTACCCAAACTTCTAACCCTTGACTATTAATGTCTGCACCCTAAGTCCCCAAAAGTCTAATCCTACCCTCTCTTTCTTTATTCACTCTTCATCTAATGAAAGGACTAAGAACTGATCATTTGGACCAAGCCTATGATGACAAAGGGAATGCATGCAAGTGATGTGTGGAGCCATGCCAATATAATCATTGCTAGACATTTCTAGTACAACATTTTTCCACTTAGGCTACATACCACATACATTTACTTAAAGTTAATACAGAAGGAGGTTTTGTTGCAAACGATGTTCATCCTAACAACAGTATCATTCCAAACCATTACTATCCAGTTCCACATACTAGATGGCTCCTAAAAGAAGACATGGTAAATAGATAAATATTTTGTGCAATTTTCCACACTTGAGACTATACGTATGTGTTTTTCATTGGAGGCATCCATAGTCCATTATGCAAAATCTAGATTTAATTCACGGATGATACAAACAATCGAAGAAATTGATAAATTAATGCAACTCTCATTACACAACTAGAAGCTACTTTTTGTCAGACTCCCCAACAATGTATCTCTAGGAAATTTTGATAGAGCAAACATCTATATAAAACCTTTACTCAAAACAATACGCAAAGGAAATGCATAGATTTACAGACTAAGCATAGAACAAGCCAGAGAATAACACATAAGAACAAAAACAATATGAAAACAATAACTCGTTACTTTGACTACATAACTAATTTGCAATTAACAAACCTGCTTGAGAAATCGTGCACCAAATGCACTAGTGACTTTCAATCAACCTTTGACTCAACCATTCAAATAGACTAGCTTTCATGAAGATGTTGTGCTTTAATTCTCATCACTACCTACAAATTCAAATACATGCAATTATAAGCAAGGAAAGGAAAGTCTAGGACATCAACAAAACATTGACAACACTCGAATATAAAAGCATGAATCCTTCCAAATTTCTTTGTCACGTGAGTCTGTGATAATTCTTGAGGCAATTCTATATAGGTTGAACAAAAGCTTTATGCTGGCAATAAAAAGTCCTGAAAGTTCTTTATTTCATACAATAATGTTGCAGCACACTACAGAATTGCGAACTTCTATGGTAGAAACTAGATGGATGAGATAGGTAGACAACTTTGTATGTCCCAAATATTTAACACAATCCCCACAAAATATTTAACAGAATCCCCACCATCAATATGAGTCTTTTCTCTATAAATTTGGATGACAATCCATATGAGACTACATTTAAGAAACAGTTAAAAATAGAATACAATTTATAACATGTTTGTTTGATAATGAATGGTACTGTGCACGATCATGAAGGACAAAAAGGTTACCGTTTAATGGCTAGAAACAAGGTGGTTGAGAGAGAAAGGTATTTGTGTCAGAAACAATTCCAAGATGCAAATATTTTAGGTTTACTGGACTTAGTAATGGGAATTTTTAGGAAGGCATGTGAAAAGGGTACTGTAGAGTACTGCCAGGAAGAATTTTTTATTTTTGCATAGAGGGAGGGAGAAGGCCAAGCAAAAAACATATTCACACTATATATGTGATTTGTCCTCTTGTTCAAATTTAGGGGGGATGTTGAATACATGAGTGTAATCGTCACTTCAGCTAAGGCTAACCTTTTATTGAGTTGGGTATCCATAAAATTTATTCTATAAACCCACTCTAGCTATATTTGAGTTGGGTATTTATAAACCCACTCTCAAATGTGTTTGGGTGATCTATATTCAAGTTGGGTATCAATAAACTCACTCTGAGCGATACTTAAGTTGGTTATCCATAAACCTACTCTTATCCATTTGAGCACTCTTAGTTGTATTTGAGTTGGGTATCCACGAACCCTCTCTCAGTGTTCAAGTTGGGTATCCTTAAACCCACTCTCAACAATATTTGAGTTGGGTATCCATGAACCCACTCTTTGTTGTATTGAGTTGGGTATTTCATTGTTCTTCTTCATGACCCCCTGTTCAGCTTAAGCGGGGGTTGAGAATGGTGTAATCCTCACCTTTGTCCAGAGACAAGCTCACTTTGTAAGGATTATTATTGTGTATTTATTGTAATTCTAGGTTATGGTTAAGGTCAATCTACTCATTATGTGGGCTCATGACCCTTCTTGGGTTGGTCCCCTACTTCTTAAGTTGTGTATAATTACACACAAGAATAATTTGTCATTCATCATCTTACGAACTATTGCTCTCTTTAGAAAGTGATTTAGCCTACAGGAACCCATCATATATTGCACTCCTCTTTCTTTTGTGTAATTGACTCTTATTGTTGTATGGACCTGTACGGTTTCTCCAGGTTTTTATGGAATGCTTGTATGACAATGATAAATTCTTAGGCAGGGTATTATTGCTCGTGCAAAAGACAGATTTGATGGAGGTGTACCTTTACACAAAAAAAATAATGTTTTAATATTTGTTTGTGTTATTATTTCGTTTCCGGTTTTATGACATGTAAGCCCACCCAAAATTTAGAGAAAAAAATGAAAATAGAATTTTCCTATACATAAATTGCCAGGAAACATATGGGAAATCTAATTTAGATAAAAAGAGGAAATATAATTTCTTGTACAGAAAATTCCAGGAGGCATCTGAGAAAAATTTCTCATGAATTTCTTCTGCCTCTTCTAGACTATTTCCTTACTGGAATTACTTTCTGGACAGGAACAACAGCAGATCTACGCATTTTGTATGTCGCTTTCTATATTTAGTTATAGGATTAGTTCATGACTCGCATACAACAGGAAATGGAAGAAAGAAAACTGAATCCAAATGAAGTGTTTAACACTTCATGCAACATGCTTGAAAATTCTTAGACCTTTCTTAAAGTTTATGTACAAGCAAAATTGGTATATGCAAATGCAATTTCATAGAAATGGGAAACATGAAGAAAAAGTACATTATACTCTCATGTTGTCTTGTGAAATCTCTTAATGTTCTTGATTTAACTACTGATCCTTACTGGGAAGATTGTTTTTCGGACTCTCAATTCTTCTCGGTCAACATTTTTTGCAATAACATTCAAAGCACAATTTTTTGATACATACAGACTTTCTGCAGTCCAAGCTCAATGCAGTGTGCTTCTAAAGGTATGCAAGCTCTTTCTTGTTGCTCGTGTAATAATACATATTCAGTTGTAGCAAATATAAAACCTATCTAATCATAACTAAGAGGAAAGTTTAGGTTGTCTTGACTATTTTTAGGACACCTCCAAGTAATCTAAAGCGTTTATCAATACTATTGCTAGATGCAGAGGCAACAAAGGTGCAGTGGACATTGGAATGCCTAAATGGTGTGTTAAAAGTTGTTATAATGTATTGCATATTTTCTTCAATGTATATAAAAAAAATATTTTTTCAACAATCTTATTGTTGTTCTCTGCCATTGACCACTTCATGCAGGCATCGGGAAGACTTACTGGACTACTTGCAATTATCAACCTGATATTCAACATTTGGCACTTGACAGTACCAGTTTTCCCAACCATTTGGTGGTAAAGCCTCGTGATCTGAACAGGTTGCTAGGCAATCTCTAGTATTCACTTCAAGAGATAACCGTTATTGCAACTGAGCCAACTTCAACAGAGTCGGAAACTGAAAGCACTACATAAGGGAAATCCGTTGAACTAAGAAACTACATAGACCTTGTAAAAGGTTTGAATTTCATCACTTATTCTTAATATCTTTTGATGATAGGTTTCTAAAACACTGTTAGATTGGAGATACTTTATGCACTCTGCCTTGATGATATATGTTCACAAGTCCTCTGCTTATCCTTAAGCATCAGTATAATATTGGTGTCCTTTTGGGATTCAGAAAACAATGATAATGCATTGCATACGCAACTTTGGATTGATCCTACAGAGGAGTTACTAGAGTATCACCACATGGGAGCTCCAGTTGATGTAACATTTAGTGTGAAAGAACTGAAGGTATCATAAATTTTATATCTCATGAAGAGCTTGTATCTCACATTGTCAATGCATTTCTGCTTTGTCTATTTAGTATTTAGTTAGTGTCTAAGCAACATTCCAAATGAAGAAAATACAACGCTGATAAGTTTCAATATATTGAAGTCCATGTTTTTCATAATTATACCATTTTACTAAATTGTGTTATTTCTAGGAGCAACATTTTGACTTTAAATACATAAATCCATAGTTATAAGTTTCCCATACAACTAAGACTGTTGACTTTTATATAAGTTGGTAACTTTCCTGATCATTAAACTATTCCAATTTAATGGGTCCTGATTTGGTGGTTGTATCCTTTGTCTCAAAATGATAGGAAATCCTTACATTTTGTGAAGGGTGTGAAGCCGATATGCATATGTTTTTTTCAAATGCGAGCGAGTAAGCAATCTTATTGCTTTATTCTACTTTGCTAGCATGGCAATTTCTATTTTGCATTAGATTTTTTTTTCCTCAACTTGGCTGTTTTTTAATTTGACATTTTATTCGTAAGAATATTTCAGGCCTATCCTATTGGCTCCCAAATTTGGCTTGGATGATGTGGCAAATGCAAACATTGATGCTACACTTGTGTTAGCAACCATGCTTATTTCGCAGCTTAGAGAAGTAAATAATTCAGAGCAAATTCTAGTGGGACCTGGTGTCTCACGATAAGATGCTCATGGAGCAGGATCTGAAGGCTTTCATACACCCTCATAATCCTACACAAAATAGATGTGGACTAGTTGTTCCTTCATCTGGCTCAGAAATTCCTTCTGATCATGCGAGAATCTGGTCTAATGTTACTGGTGTGTACTAGCTACTGGAGAATAGGTTTTTAGGTTATATCTTTATCTAAAACAATTGAAATATCAGAAAGTGCCCGAGCATATAGGTTCTAGATTTCCATTTGTATATGATGTTCCAACTTCCTTCTTGAGCAAGTAGTGGTACCAGAAGTGTTGGTAGGGAAGCAACTAGTCAGCACCTGATGCAGGACAGTGCTGATGCAAGTGAAGAAATAGTTTATGTTGGTAGGAATCACCACTTCCTTATGGATGCGCCCATTGACCTAGGGATCATGGTATAATGGAGCTTATATGATGGGGGCCACATGTCTCAACCAATACTTACCAGAGGACCTCCAGCCAAAGCAATGAGTTATTGTAAATTAGTTATGCTTCCAAAGTAATGAGTTATTGGATATATGTGACAAATATAGAAATGTATGCCATGTCATAACCTCTACTCTAAAACAATCTTACATACCATCACCCTTCTTATAGCTGAATACTAGATTTCTGGAGGAAATATTTTGATATTTTTAAATGGAATTTGTTTATGCCAGATATGATGCGAAGAGACACCATTACCTACCAGCAATCAAAAATTGATCTTACCAGTCTGGAAACATACTCCTTTATTTTCAACCAACACCTTCCTGTACATTGACTATAATGCATGGCCTTTCTGATATTGTGTGCCAGCCAAACATCATAGAGTGGGAAAATGTTTGCATGTTTTCACACTAGGACTGCAACAGTTATATCTACGGCTTGTTATACACCTATAGCAAGAAATTAAACCAGCAGAGCCTACATTTATTATGTCAACAGTATGTCTTGATATCATTATAACAGCAGGAAGAGGATCTACAAGTATTTCTACTGCTTATTGATCATTTTCCATCGCTTAGTGTTCTAGGTGCAAGAAGCCAACATGCTTCATTCATGTGGATGTGAAATAGACTTTTAATTGCAGGCATATTTTGTATCCTTTGACTGAATAAAGCTCTTGGATCAGACCCCTGGAAGTGTCTTGGTACTCTGATTATCATTTGTTTTCCATTAACACATTGTTATCTTGCTTTGCATTGGAAACTGATAATTCATATTCTGAAACTTTACAACTTCTTGTTACTACAAATTCTAATAAATTTGATGCTTTTATCCTTCAAAACATACAATATTTACCCCCACCTTCTTTCCTGTTAATCTATCTTTCTAACTTGTTTATGTAGGACCCAGATAGCATGGGGTATATAGACAACATTGCTTCAGTTATACGTCACCTACTTAAGATCTTTGATCATGCTTATTTTGTTCTGATTTGAGCGTTGTCATCTTCGTATATATTATACGCCACAACTCTCCATTTGTTTGGGGCTTCCATTTATTTGATCCTATCCCATAATATATTTTTTGGCACTGTATCAAAAATATTTGTGAATTCTATAAAACAACACCTTAACTCATCCTTGGTGTCCCATGTCTTTTCTATCACATGTCATAAATCGAGGCATTTGTAAATGGTAGAGTGACTTCATCTAAACTCTGCTTGACCCTTTGCTCTTTTTTTCTCTCTTTTTCCCACTGGAGAGAGATGAAATATTTGAAGATCAGTAATTTGGTTCAAAGAATTTTTGTACTCCTAATTTGGATTTAGTAACTTGTCTTTAATGTGCATCATCCTTCAAGTTTTCTTAATCGTATTATGTACATAGCCCTTTCAGGATGCCCACTCCCAAACTGTGATTTCCACACTTGACATGCTGCACACTTGACATGTCCTCTTTTTCCATTCTTCCTTGGTATCTTCCCATATTCCTCCCTCATGCCTTAATATATGTGAGTTTCGGCTCTTCTCTACAAGATCTTTTTTCATAAAATGCTTGTTTTAACTATTAAAGTGATAAAAAAAAGTACATTTAGGGAATTTTTACTAAAAAAGATCATCAAAAATGGAAAGGGAAATGTTAGATGTCAAATATTAAGGAGTTGATGTCTTACAATGTGAATTCTATAAGGCTGGATGTATTTTTGTCAACTTGAATTGCTACAAGTATATAATGAAGTTATTTGGAAGCAATTGTTGGGGAATATACCAACAAAGATACGAGGAGGTTTCTTCCTAAACCTACAACCCTTAACTGATTACTAGTTGGAAGCTTGTAACCTTGCCCAAATGTTTCACATATAATCTTGGCAAAACCCCGAGCTTTGCATGTCAAGAAAATCTTTCCTAAGGTTGTGCATCCATGAAAAATAAGGCTCATCCAAGGTGGCCTCATTTTGTATGTTATCATCACTGTGTGGGAAGTAATGGAATGGGCATGATGCATGTTCCTATATGCCCATTTCATCAACATAGACTTTAAAAATGCTTCACAAAGTTGGCCAGCCATTCATATTGGTCATGCTAAAAGCGTTGGAGTTTGGCTAGTTCTTAAAAGTTATGGAAACATTGTTTGCATAAGGGCATCTTGCTTATGCACTAATCAATCCAAATTTAGGTCAATCTCCAAAAGTTGTCCCCTTGCCACTACCTTAAATACCATAGCTGCAAAGGCTTTGGGTATTTACTTCAAACTAGAGTGGATCAACGTCTCATCAAATGAATTCTTGTGACTGAGCCAAACACTAGTCAACTACTCAATGAGCATTTTCCTGAATCTGAAACACAGGAAGGTGTTAGCATCTCTATCAACTTGTAATATGCTTAAACCCAAAAATTCAGAGAAAATATAGAAAAATACAAGAGAGAATTTGTGAATTGTAGTGTCAAGATATGTGATATGCATTGTATTTGAAGTGTATTAGGAATGTATGTGACCTTTGTGCAATCCTGAAGTCAAAATCCAGAAGGTTACAGAGACCTAGGTTAGTAATTTGCAAGTTGTAGTGTTGAGATGTATGTGCCACCCCAAAACACTCCAAACTACAAGGTTGAACTCACGTCTGAGTCAGCCTTGCCAAATATTGGCATGTATAGAGCATTATTCTTGGGAAGTGAGGAGATCAAAAAACAACTATAAAAACTCCTACAACAAGGATTAATTAAGCCCAATGTATACCCATGTGGTCTGCCAATGGTGTTAGAGACCAACAAAAACTGATCTTGGTAGATGCCAAATATTGGAATGTATAGAACATTATTCTTGGGAAGTGAGGAGATCAAAAAACAATTACGAAAACTCCTAAAACAATGAGTAATTAAGCTCAATTCATACCGATGTGGTCTTCCAATGGTGTTAGAGACCAAAAAAAATAGATCTTGGTAGATGTGTGTAGAGCTGAGGATTAAAGAAGACTAAAGTAAAAAAAAATGTCAAAAACCCCTATAAAGGATTGAAAAAACAGTCAACTAATTGTATCAAGCCCAAATATTTTATAAACATGGATTTGAAGTCTAGATGCCAACATGTCCATATATTGCAAACAAGATACCTAGAAAAGTAATTTCAAAACAAAACAACGGCTATATGAGTGGTTGGCTGTCATTCAAATTTGCAATGATCCTTCAACGTTTTGAGACTAACGAATTTCCATTGTTATTTGTATTTGCATGTGAAATATGTTATATTTTTTTTAGATGTCAAATTCATATGGTTAATGAAAGAAAATAGATCTTGCAAATAATTTTGGATGTCAAATGAAGGAAATTGGGGGCACCAATGAGTGGTATTAGATATCAAGATACATCATTGGGTTGTAATGGGAAGAAATTATAAGTGTTCATATGGAAATTGTAGTTGCATGTTAACCATTTGATGAAAATAATCAATGAGGATTGGGAAAAAAAGGTTATAAGCATCTAATATGCTAAGCTAATGGATTTGAATTTCTAGGATTAATTAATAAAAATTCCTATGGAAAGGATATAAAAGTGGAACTAATGTAAAATCATGAGGTTCATGGTTTGAATCCATGGAAATTAGGCATGTTTAGTTCCATACATGTGTAAGAGGTGCCACCCATTATTCTTAATCTATAACAATGTGATGTTGATTAGCAGTGCTAGACAAAGAGTAATTATTTGGTATGAAGAGAAATCAACATATATGCCCAATGGAAATGAAGGGCAGATAAGTATCTATGACATTGCATGTGAACATACCTTAACAATTGGTGCTTTGTCATGTATGGTTAGGATTTCATCCATTGTTTTAGATCAACAGTTGAAGGTCTCTCCTGATGTTTACAAGTCCCTTGGGTGAAGAGGACCCTTCTTTCTATGAATGGATGGGATTACACCCACACGGATCAGATTCATGGACAGGAAGATCCATAATGATTTTGCAATGTATTAGATTGGTGTGTTATATTTTTTCATGAATGATCAAGATCTCATCCTCTAACTAGGTCCATGACCCGCAATCATTTGTGACAATTAGGGAAAATACTCGAGGAGGAAGTTTCATTTTTCCATGAAAATATGAGAATCCACCCATAAGAGATGATCCAATGAAAATTCTGATTGGATTTTTGGTAATCTCAGCATGAAAGCAGCCTCGTATCTTTCCTTTTTATAATTCTGGGCACACTTAGCAATTTCTAGGCATATTCCATCCTCGTAAATGAAATGATCTTCCTATTTGATGGCATTTATGGGCATGTTTTGTCTTCAAACAACATTAAGAAATATTTTATGGAGCAAACATGTTCCTATTGTGACCCTTTGCAGCAGCGAACAATCATCAAAATATTCTTAAAATAAATTTTGGGTACGAATTTAGACAAAAGAAACATTTCTGGGCAGGTCTAGACTATTTCTGGGTAATTTGTGGACTCCTTTAACCCTTAAGTTAGCATGGATAGCCTAACACCCAATCCCAACACCACCCTTCCAAAAATATTGTGATCCTTAATACCTTAATTGCTATAGCTCTTTGTATCTCAAACAAATCACTTAGACCTTCTAAAAGAATGACTACTCCAATAATCAATTTAATAAAGCAATTTTCCAAGATACTCATTTGATTTATATCCTAACCTCAATTGTCAAGCCATTATTTCCCAAGCCCACTAACCTTATATCAAACGGGTCATTGATAAAATTATCAAAATCCTCATAAAAAGGGACCATCAAAACCATATTTAAACTCCATAAAACACTCGAGAATACATTCAATAACACGAAATACATAATTAATATATTCCTTGAACCAAAAATGTCTGAAGATCCTCATTCTTATAGAGTCGTATATTAACCAATTGGACTACTTAGTAAGAATCATTCTCAAATAACATATTATCCAAACTTTCCATACTTACACTTCTAAATCAGCCATTACATAAAATTTCCATCATATCAAACACCATAGTTACTTTGACTAAACTAGAATTCTAACTAATACTTAACACTACTCCACTAAGACTTTTAGGAAAATGGTTTGAATTAAAAAAATCAAATCCTAATAAATTTTTGTTAATCGCTTATAAAACCATAAAAAAGTAAAAAACATCACATGTCTTAGTTTTAAGACTTCTTCCACCCTCCAACCCACATTCCCATACCTCTTTGCTCTCTCTCGCAATAAACACTAAACAGACATCAAAATCTTCTTAAAATAAATTATGGGTACAAATTTAGACAGAAGAAACAATTCTGGGCAGGTTTGGACTATTTCTAGGTAATTTGTGGACTCCTTTCACCCTTAAGTTAGCAGTGACAGGAATAATTTCTAAATCTAGGTTGAGTCCGAGGATAAAACCATAGTGTTTGAGATCATCTTAGCTGATTCTGGGTATGTCTTAGCCCCCTAATAGCACCTAATCTCCATTCTGGGCACATAAACAACAGTAAATGGCAACTTTATCCAAATATGGGCACATTTTGATTAGTCCAGGGTGACTTCCTGTGTAGCAGCATCCCTAAAACAGTTTTCCTATGTGGTGGAGGGTTCCAACTCCAAGCAGGTAGAAACTTGAGCTTATAAGGTGACATCCTAGCATTTTGTACCCTAGTTGAGACAACAAGCTCATTTACAAGACAACTAGAAAGGAGAATCCAGATATTCAAATATTGGAAGAGTTGGTTAGCCGTTGTCTTTTTATGATGAAACTGTGCACCTCAGTCACTATTCTTGTTAGGAAGATTGCAAAGAACTTATTTTGTTGCATATAGAGGAGAATGAGTTGATGTTAAGATGGCTACTAATTTGTCCCAGATCCTGTACAGGAATGAAGAAACTCATGACATCTGAATGCATGAGATATGTATGCATGAAAGGAAAGAGATGGACATGAAAGTATGTATCCTAATTACCCCTTTCATCCCAATGAAGCACTCAAAATTAATTACCAAATGTAACCTTATTACCCCTTTCAAGCAAGCTACTAATTAACCCACCCCACCTCCCGCCCTCAGTGATCAAGATCAGGAGACCTTGACATCATCTCCATCTCCATCTCTCTCTTGCTCAGCACCAGGATTTCCTTTAGTCTTGGACTCTCCCATTGTACCACTGCATATATGCTATTGGTATATATCTTTTGGTTATACTTATCTATTCTCTTAGCTAGACACTTATTTATGCTACACTCTTTTAACTGTCTTTCTCTTGCTTTCAACATTATCTAGAATTTGCTTTAAGACTCGCACATTGTATTCACATTGATTGTATATTTTAGTCCCATTGACCTACTTTTGTGGTCATTTGTTGTACATTAATAAAATTATCTTGTCTTATCAAACAAAAAGCATTAGATTCATTAACCAATTCCCTTTGATGAGCAAGCAAACCGAAAAGAGACCTAGGGTTTGTTTACCTAGGTGGGAAAGATCCTTTAATTCAATTTGGATCTACATTACCCTAATCTAATCTAATCTACAACAAGCTACTTGAGCGGGTTCTTAGCATATAGAAACCAAAGTTAAAATCCTTTTCCCAAAATTCAAAAACGACCGACCAAGCATACAACTCCAAGAATGAGGAAACATTGTTGTATTTGTAGCAAGGGGTATGTGCAATAGAGTGAGCACCAATGCCTATGTTGTTGGAAGCACTAGAAAACAAGTAAAAATGAAAAATCCAGTTGGTAATTCTTTTTTAGTTTACCCTACTTCGTTTCGCCCAATAGAACAACACATTGGTGTGTTGGGTTTTGCGAGAGCATTGTCTGATCATGTGTCTTTTCTTGAAAGCAATGGGGCATATTATTTAGATACAAAAAACCGTTGAGTTTTTCCAATTTTTAATATTAAAATATATATTAATTTTTTTTTTACAATGCATGTATATGTAGGTAGCATATTAATGTGAATAATGCTTTGTCAATATGTGTGCATCAAGGTGTCAATGTTTCACTAAAAGCATCGATTATGTTTTTTAATTTTTAATAAAAATATATTTTATAATTAAATGTACATAATGTCATTGGTGCACTTAATATATTATTTGCATCATGGTAGAAGACATATTATTGCACTGGCTGATGGTGTGTTTGTCTTTATTGCAAATTGGGACATCAATAAAAATTTTAATATAAGTGAACCCCTATTCCCAAGGATTCCCAATTTTGGGAATGTTATGCCCATATCCTAATTTATTTGACCCAATTTGCATTACCCCAGACATAGAATACCTCGACTGGATGCCACGAAGGACTTTTGTCCAAATCTCAAAGCTACGAGGATGCTAAATGACAGGGTTCTAGCATAGGGAGAACCCTATATGATCAAGTCTAAGGGATATCCCCCTTGTCCCCACAAAATAAATCCCAATCATATCACAATGGGAAAAAAATGTAAATTTCTAAAACTACAAACTCTAAATAGGCTTCATACCCAAGACCAATTCCTTACAACTAGAAACAAGTTACACTTGTTTATGCTATAAATAACCAATATATCCAAGTAGGACTTACCTTTAAATGATGATTTCTTGCATTGGAGCCGGGTCAAGAGTTACTTCGAAGCTCCCTTTGAGAAAATATTGGTTAATCAGATGCAGAATTGGGACTAGGCCAAACACCTAAATTGAACAAATTGAAGTAGTTAAGGAAGATCCAAACCATATGGAGAGGAAAGCACCAATTGTAGAAACCTCCAAACAGTTGGAGATTTGATAGTGACAACAAATCCAAACAAACTCAAGAGCATGGAATGTGGAAAAAAAGAACTAGATCATGAGTGAGCCAACAATCTGGCAAAATTTCCATGTATCAGAGGTAGATATTAGAGACACCTAACAACGAGGAAACCAGTGACATAAATATATTTGGGAATGTGTTAGGGGTGTATCCAACAAATGCATTGACCATAGAAACTAACAAAGGTGCCCTTTTGACCTGACAATGCAACCTTGTTGTGAAAGACAAGTGATGGCATAGAAAACTGCTACTCACCACTAGCGCATAGAAAACCATGTTGGACCAAGTGCATTTAGGATCAACACATAGCTATCAAGATCTGCCTCCTTTATGAATGTCCCTGGTCATAAGAACATAAAACGAGGGTGCTAAAATCTTTAAAAGGATCTCGAGTCTTTTTTTTTTTTATAAGTCTTTGTTTAGTCTTAAAATGCCAGTTTTTTAGGTCATGCACTCATAATTTTTTGTGTTAAAGTTGTATAAACTTTGTAAATGTTTCATAAGGACCAAGAAATCCATATACTTGCAAGAATAGTAGAAAAGGAAGACTTTATGTGTGTAATTGCACTTGGTGTAGGTATAATTTCATTTCATAGAGTGATTTTTTAATTTCTTTGGTGATTTGCTTCACTATTTTCTATGGAAAATGTTTGGAATCCATCAAACATTGTTTTTCTAAACTCATGCAAACTAGAAAATATTTGATTTATCATCTGAAGTGTTGAATGGATTATGGATTCAGTCTCTTAGGTCCGTGAATGCTAGAAAATTATTATTTTCTAAACCAAATGAAAAAAATATAAGCTCAAGCCTCTTATGTTCATGTTCAAGCAAAAAAACATGATTGCAATTGAACAATAATTAAATGGAAACAACCTGGCTAACGTGAATTTGAATTGCAAGAGAAAATCTAATTTGATTCTTAAATTATAGGCACATAAAGGTAATGTTCACTGCACATTATTTGGTGTGGTTCTATGAAAACTAACCTATGTGAAGACTACATAGTGCAAACCCCAAGGAACTTCGAACAAATGCAGAGACAACCACTGTCAAAAGTCAAGCTTCATCATCCAAACTTGAAAAGATGAAAGATCTAATAATCATTGATTCCTCATGTGGGTTTTAATTGACTATTGCCACAATATATAAGGATAAAATCGTTGTACGGTTTAAGCTTCCATGTTTTTCTTAGATATGGACCAATTTGGAGTAAAAATTCTTCACCCAACAAAAATTAGGGACTGAAACCATTATTGAAACCTCCACTAATGAAAATCCATGGGCGTTTCCACCAAAAAAGAAAGATAATATGAAAATTCAAGAGAGAATTCAATCCCTCGACCCATATTGGCAAGCCTACCCAACCCAACCTCAAATCGAGGGCGTGCTAACTATCGAGGACCATAAATCAACAATGAACAAGCTGTATAACCCTCCATTGTTGAAAATTTGGGGCGAACTCACCATTTTGTGGGATTCATTCCCAAAATACTTGGCGAATCCACCATTTCATGGGTTTCATTACCCAAAATACTGGGTGAATTTAACATTTTGGGCCTCCATTACCCAAAATACAGGGCGAACTCAACATTTCAACCATATTTGAGAGGAGCGATATTCATTTTCCCCTCTCTCACGGCCTTCATGGCCTTAGCAATTCGACTTCCCAATTATTCTCAGAGGAAGAGAGGGGGTATAATATGATCTAGATTTGAACCTCGTACTACTACTTGTAAATTATTGATCTTTCAACGAAAAGCTTCATAGTCACAACAAAAGGGTCAATGGAATTACTGTCACTGGTCATAGTTAGATGGATCTGCACTTGCAAATTGCATACAATGCCGGACATTTGTTCATAACTTATATTGGAGTTTGAATAACTTGATCTTCTACATAGTCATGGAATTTGTGAAACGAAGTCGA
Organism: Larix kaempferi; assembly: GCA_027924585.1. Lineage (NCBI taxonomy): Eukaryota > Viridiplantae > Streptophyta > Pinopsida > Pinales > Pinaceae > Larix > Larix kaempferi. Next base: position 11,899,285 of record BSBM01000063.1, on the reverse strand, counting down.
TGACATGTGCATGTCCAAAACTTATTCACTCTTTAAATCAAGTTGTGTGATCAATAAAGTATTGGTCATAAGCTAAACAATCATGTGGATGTTGTAATGGGGAGATGTTGTAACATTTGTTCCTAACAAAATAATTAAAAAAATTCATGTCGAATCATAAAATAAAAAATTATGGAAAGTATTTAAAAAAAATCCATGCTGGCTCATAAATAAAATATTATGAAAAGTAATTAAAAAATTGATGTTCGTCTATAAAATAAAAACTTAAACTCGAATCTATCAATCAATAGAGAAAATTTCTTGAGTTTAAATTGCAAGTAGAGTACTAAAATGGAGAGACAACATGATGAATGAAATGATAGAGACAGAAATGATGGATATATCACCCACAAAGCTCCAACCTTGCACATAAGTACACATATCACCTATGAACCTAACTCATGTGCTAAAAAACTCTAGATGGCACGCATATCTCAATTTGAGGGAAAACATACCTTTGAATGTTTTATGAAAGGAGTTTGTATTGTTATTTCATTCTATTCCTTCAAACATGGTATAAAACATTTCATATCATTACAAAATCCTTTTGTTATTTCTAGTTTGTATTGAGACTTGTAATCTAAGGATTCTTTGTGTGGGACTCATGTGATGGTTAGGTGCCCTATGCTTGTCCCATGGTCCATAAAGGAAAATATTAAGGTGTAATACTTTGTATTTTGACCCCGGATCATGGCTTGGACTGTCCTAATAACCTAGATAATTTCCTTTTCTAATAACATATATTTTGATCTAACACCATGGATTAGGCTCCAAGAACCATCCTTAATTTTGTAATTATCAAAATGACTATCATGTCCCACTTGTAATCCAAGGATTATTTACTCAGGAATCATGTGATGTTTAGGGGCCCTATGGATGGCCCATGATCCATAAAGAAAATTGTTATGGTGTATGACTCTATATTTTGACCATGGATCATGGCTTGGACTGTGGGAACCAACTTAATTGGTTTGAAAAACCTCAAAAACGATGATGATGATGATGAAAATGACGATGACAATGACGATGATTGTAAGGAAGATGGTACTAACGATGAGGATGACGATGATGATAAGGAATGGTGAGGAAGTGGATGAGAATGATGAGGATCGAGCGTCCATGTCTTGGACACTTAAAAGAGTCCCTATGTAGGGCCTATATAGTGTTTTAGGGTGTTGTAATGGCCCATGATCCCCTTAGGAAATTTATATGTGATCCAGGTGGATATCGGTGGCGGCCCGCCTTTTCCAACTGGCTCAAAACAGTCTTTTGGCAATTTTGGTAAATTACTATTTTTAGTAGTTTTTCGGGTCCTGAACTTCCAAAGCCATTTGGAGGCCCTAAACGACATTTTTTGGCGAATTGGGGGACCAAATGGTTGCAGACGACATACATTTGGGCCCAGTCGAAAGTTGTAAATCTCGGATAGACCTTTCCAATGGGCTACCGAGCGCCCCAAACGGAGATCGTATGCAAAAGTTATGACCCCGGGAAGTTGACTGTTCAACTAACCACCTTGGGGCCGCAAACTTTATGACGGTTCATCTTCTAGGGTTAGGTTTTTGGATGTTTGGGATTCTTTCCCTCATGCTTATGATAAATAGGCCCTTTCAGCCTCTCTTTATATTCATCTTGGCACAAATGAGCATAGCGGCCACATCTCTTCTCAGAGATAGCTACCACCATTCTAGCTATTGTATTTTACAGTCTGTTCTATTTCCGCTATTTAATAGAATATGTGTTTACTGTATCACTGTGTTATTTGCGATATATCTCTATATATGATTCTGTGTATGCTATCTTTTGTTTCGTTCCCACATAAATCCGGATCAATATGACCTTAGACCCTATGTTTCCTTAAACTCCATGGTCCAATATCACCACACATGCCTCTAAAGAGAATATTTGTCCTACAAGTGATGCATGGTTGCCATTACAAGTTTTTAAGCATCAAGGATGGTTCTCGATGTATTGGGCATGGTTCAAGGGGGGACACTGATTTCTTAGGGCCTAGAAGAGGATTTTAATGCTCATGGACCATGCAGACTGTATGTTTTAAGTGAGCTGGAAGAGGATTGGGCCAATTATGTTTATTTTCTCAATCATAGTACACTAAAATTTCAAAGGAGGAGGACTACCTCAATGGTCAAGGAACAAAGGTCACTAAATGGTTTTGTACATCGGGGATGGTTTTTAGTGTCATGAACATGGTTCAAGGAGGGAAAAAATGTATTAGGGCCTAAAAGAGGCTTTTATCGTTCATAGATCATGAACACGATAAAAAACCACCACACATTGCATATAGAGTGAATAATTGTCCTACATGGATCATACGATTGTTGTTGAAATATTTCAAATGCCATGGATGGTTCTTAGGGCCTTTTGCAGGGTTTAGGAATAAAAACTGAGGTTGTAGGCCCTAAAATATTCATCTTTATGTGTTATGGATATTTCCACCCTGTGGAAAGATGGGAACTCCCTTGGATCACTTTCCCAAGACCTAAGAGAGACGGGGGCGGTATACCAATATGTTTCCATCACCAGATCTAATCAATCACATACAAAACATGAGAAAATAACGAAGAAAGATTAACTCACCTTAGCTTATAAGCGCTCCTTTGATGATGGCCATGATTGATGTCGATTAGGCTGAATTGGCTCCAGCTCCACTTGATGATCAACCTACACACATATTGACAAAGAAAAACCTTCCTCAAACCTTTCTATAAACATGTATAAAATATGCATGTAATTGACATAAAATACTATATCTATACTAGATCTAAGCTAGAGCTATCAAGTGACTATTCATTATTGCAGTGATCCTTGATGTGTGGTCAATCACACTAGCATTGTTTCATGTAATACTTTATTGGTTTAACCTCAAATAAAAATTTGGAATCTAGGTGCTACTTATGTCAACATGCCTGGCGCTTTCCCTGGTGCAACATTGGATTTTTCCTGGTGCAGTTCCTTTCAAAAAATTTGGCGCAATTCCTGGTGCTATACTTGGCTCTATGCATGGCACTATGTCAGATGATTTTCCTAGCGCAATTCCTAGTGTAATCCCTGGCTCTAGACCTGGTGCTATGCCTGGAGCTATTATGGAAGTTACGCTTGGCACTATTCTAGAAAGCTATGTTGGACGTTATTCTGGAATCTATTATGGACTCTATTCTGGACGTTAATTGGGATGTTAATTAGCATCTAACATAACATCTAATTTTAAAAAAAGATGTAAAAAACACCATTAAAAGCGCCATCCCAAGGAAAAGCGCCAATTTTGTCCAAAAAATGATGAAAAATACACTAAAAGTGTTAGTGGATGCAAAAAAAGGGAGCTAAAAGAGACGTTAAACACAGGTTTTGTTGAAGTGATGCCATGTCATCACTACCTTTGTCTTTCACTGAGTTTGCCTTGCCATCATGTCCTTGGTTATTCCTTTTTCATTATTGAACTCCTTTGACATCAATGACAACCATATTCAACATTTGGTTCCTCATTCTAACTATAGTAGTACATAGAAATTCACCATACTCTAGGAATATTATTGTAAAACAACATTGAAATTTTTCATCACCACAACAAATAGAATCAATGATAATATGAAAGCACACCAACACCTCGATCCACATTTAGATCTCCGTGCTATTACAAGGCCCCACCAATACCTAATTTATGCACACACCTTACCAAAGATTATTTTAAGAGAGCAATACCAATGCATACAAGTATTTTTTTAGTGAATCACAAGTGTGGGAGAATCTTACTGAGAAACTAACATATTTCCTTATGTATCTTAATTCATCCCAACATGTCCTTGCATACCCAATTTAGGATACACCTTTCTAAGTGGTATCCATAAAAATATAGTTAATCATTTCATACCTTCTCTGATTCTTAACATATCCATTTTTCCATCTCTGTAAGTCCATATTTAATGTATTCCCCATTACTAAGAGATAAAATCCATGCCTCAATAGTAGGCTAACCAAACACAAAATACAATGTCAACCCTACAAAAATCCTTTGAGAATCATAAAATTCAATAAACAAACAAGAAACATGTCAAAATACCTAACAATGCCCAAATCAAAAGAAGTAGCAAAGATAGTGGAATTCAAAGTTGCTCCTCCCATGGTCTATCCCATAAAGGATAACGCAAACACAAGTAGAAACAAAATGTCACTGGGTATAAGCAACATCATGGCCTCCAACACACCCAAATATGTGGCTATGAATGAAGTACCAACGTGTTGGCATGATGCCCCAAACACCCACAAAAATGTTATCATTGCATCAATGATCACGAGGTTCACAATCCCCATGTTTCTTGAGGATAATTTGGATATTAGGCGATGGGATTCAAAACTCTTCTAGATGCAAATGGGTAACTATAAGACTTGATAGAAAATATCAACTGCCCTTCTCATGTCGACATTAAGCAACTTGTAAAACAAGATTCAACCAATAAAATTGGGACGAATGTAACTCTAAATTCGATTTCCATTATCGATAGAAGGCAAAAGAACCCCTGGAAACTACCATTTTTGGAAATCAGGCGCTAATGGGAGATCCCTAGTGATTTTCATGGGCGAACAAAGGTTTAAATCAATTTTTAGAGGGGAAAAATTGTTTTATCTCGCCTCCCCTTTTTATATTAGATGGGGTTAACCTTTTATTCATTAAAAATAAATAAATAAAATGTGGGCTAATCATACCTAATGGGTGTTTAATAAAAAAATAGCCCATTAAAAATTTAAAACCCCTGAATATATCACCTAGTCTGAGATTAGCCCCTAAAAGTTTCCATGTTTTTAATCTTACTGATCCATTGTAATTAATTTCTTTGATGATATATTGTCCTAACCAAGTAGTCTCGATATTTTGGGGTTTTCCTTTTATTTTGTTTCCATGTAAAGTATCAAATCTCCAACTGATATATCCTTATTTCTAATTTTATTTTCATGCCATGCTTTTTGTTGTTTCTTTTGGACTTCTTGAAGATGGATGGCAAGCATTGATGGAATTTGATGGGAAAATGCCCATCATGGGGCATTTTGACTATAAAATACGGTTAAATATTTTTGTCAACCGTCTTTTGTGAAGGGTATATTTATTATTTAAATGTATTTTTTAAGGAAACAAAGTTTCTAAAACGTTAATATATTACTACTAGTAGTATTAATACCTTTATCTTTTATAAAACTATAATTTCCAAATTCCAACATCTAACCATAATGACTTTCACTAAATAAATAGAAAAATCTATTAAATTAGTATTATTTCAATGCCTTTCCATTTTGCAAGTTGAGTTGTTTCTTCCTAAAAACTGGAAAAAAAAAGTCATTTAACTCGATGATCTTTCCATTATTTTTTTAGATTTTACTATTAATGCAATGAGCATCTATGAGATTCACTGCTCCACGCTCATTGATTACATTAGCATGCTATGGAAACTAAATGACTTTGAAGTTGGGAGTCGAAAGTTGAAATCTCTTCCACATTCTAACTTTCAACTCCTAACATCAGAGTCATTTAGTTGTTGTAGCATGCTAATTTAAGCAATGTGCACAAAGCAGTGAAATTTGTAGATGCTCATTGCAATAGTAAAAACTCAAAAAATAATGGAAAACTCATTGAGTTAAATTACTTTTTCAGTTTTTAGGAAGAAACAACTCAACTTGCAAAATGGAAAGGTATGGATATAATACTAATTTAATAGATTTTTCTATTTATTTAGTGAAAGTTACTATCATGGTTAGAAGTCGGAATTTGGATATTATAGTTTTATAAAAGATAAAAATATTAATACTACTAGTAGAAAAATATTGATGTTTTAGAAATTTTGTTTCCTTCAAATAATACATTTAAATGATAAAACTATCCTTCACAAAAGACGGTTGACAAAAACAATTAAACGTATTTTATGGTTAAAATGCCTCGTGATGGAAATTTTCTGGTCAAATTCCATCGTTGACTTATTTGTAACACAATGTTTGAGGGAGGCAAGCTTTAAATCTCACACATAAGGAAGGTAACTCTGAAATATCGCTCCTCCAACAGTCCCTTTATCACATCTTTGAAATTAGATTGAAGGAGCATGGGCCCTTACTGACATTGGCCGCTGGTCTTTGAGTTAGGACCTAATCCCTTTCTCTTGATCTAATAATTTTTGGAAGGAAGAGTCAAGGAGCACTATCCTTCGCCCACACTTGTTCCATTCAAATGAGTAGCATGGGAACTCCCTTATACTTATGGGAGGAGGAGTGGAAATATTGGCCTTTTCTCACCATATTCTAATTACTCTATCCCTTACTCCCACTTCTAAAATTTCAGTAAGGAAGAGAGGGACCATTGGTCCTTTCTCACCCTTTTATGGATAGAATGCTCGGAGTGGAGAGGTGCAAAAGGATCATGGGCTCATTCTCAAACTCTTGGTATTTGAGTGAGGACCTATACCTTTCTCTTTCTCTAGTAAATTTTGGAAGTGTCAAGTAGCACTATCCCTTTTCCACACTTGTTTCATTCGTATGAGTAACATGGAAACTCCCTTAGACTTTTGGGAGGAGAAGGAGCATGGGCCCTTTCTCAAACTCTTATAATTTGAGTGAGCAACTTGCCATTTTTATTTCTTTGGTAATTTTTGGGAGGAAGACTAATGGAGCAATAGTCGTTTCACACGCTTGTTCCATACGAGTGAGTGGCATCGAAAATCCCTTGGAATTTTGGGAGGAGGAGTGGAGACATTAGCCATTTCTCACCCTATTCTAATAACACTGGAACTTCCTCTCACTTCTAAGATTTGAGTAAGGAGGAGAAGGAGAAATATCCCTTTCTCACCTTCTCTTAGAGTGATGAGGAGGTGGAGTTATCTCAATTTACTATGAGTGAGTAATACTAGGCATATGAGGAGAAAGAGCATGGGCCCATTCTCAAACTCTTGGAATTCGAGTGAGAAGCTAGGCCTTTCTCTTGATATGGGAGGAAAATTCAAGGAACACTATCCCTTTCCCACTCTTGTTCCATTCGAATGAGTAGCATGGAAACTCCCTTAGACTACTAGGAGGGAAAGGGGAAACATTGGCCCTTTCACACCCTAACCTAATTACATTGGCCCTTCCTCACACTTCTAAAATTTCAGTAAGGAGTGTTGATGTAATTGTAACTTTGGAATGTATTTCACCTATGTATATTGTACTCCTATAGAGATGTTATTATTCCCCTATACGGAAGTGTCGTCATTTGTATTGACAAGTGTCACAAGTGTCGCAACTTGCATGTGATGGGTTATTAGACCACCAAGTGTGGGGTCGGCCTTGATTCGTAATACCATGGGTTATTATACTGAGTTAGACAAGTCGGCCTTGCTAGGTTATTAGGTAGGAAAGGTCATGTGAAAATCCTCACAGTAGATCTAAGAGATGATGTATACCTCACAAGAGTAATTATGATTAAGTAGGAAAATAGAAGAAGAGTGATCATTGCAGTATAATGAGCAACATAATAATATGGTACAGTAGAACTCGGATAGAAGCAATAATACTTCACACACACTAGTTAATTAATCACAATATAGACAAATAAATAGTACAAGCATGAGGATTCGAATGCCTAAGGTGGCAATTCGAATTAGCCTTCATGGAGTGATCAAAGGATCAATGGAGTGTCATCGAAGCACAACTAGGTGTCCTCATGATCATCAGTGGAGTCATCAATGCACAAGTAAATGTCAATTGTTAGTCAAACTGAGTCTAACTGAGTGTAGTAGGTATAACTGAATGTAACTAGCACATGGAGACACTAACTGGATGAAGGAGGCTCAGTGGAGGATGCAGTAGGAGCTTACTAGAGTCAGAACAGGCAGTTTAGTCTCACTAGAGGTCCATCGGAGTGATAAGGTCAGTAAAGAGTCAGTTAATCCTTAAATCAAGGAAGTAACTGAAGATAACTAAATATAACTGGACTGGTAGGTGAAGAAGGTGCCTTTGTCATGCAGTGGAGCAAAGGAGGGTGCATTAGTCACTGGGAGGGATGAAACTGCAAGGAAAGAAGCTCTCGGGGCTAGCTCACTAAGGGCTAGGTGCTAGTTGTAGCTAGGGTTTTACCCCTAGCTTGTGCAAATGAGCACCTACTAAGGAGAAGGGACTCCTTAGTAGTAGTTCAATAAATTGTAAATTAAAATGCTAAAACAGAAATGTAAATTACTCTAAACATATGCATGAAACAGAAAAAACAAGATATAAAGAATGGTTTTTGTATTGATTTTACCTCCAATGTGAAGGTTGGTGAAGCTCTTGCAATGGCCCAAGAGGGTTGCTCCAAGCTCCAACTTGCTCCTTTTCTTTCTCCGAATGATGGGAATGGACCAAAAGGGGCTCTCAAGGTGAAAGTAGCGCAAGGGTGAGCTAGGGTTTCAAGAGTTATTTTGGCAGAGTAAGGGTGCTTATGATTGTGGATATGAAATAAGGGGTCTCCATCACCTATTTATAGTTTTTTGGTGGTGGAGTGCTGGCCCATGGTTTTGGGAACCATATGGTTTAGGTCAGCTGTATAGGGTTTTTTCCTCCTTTTTCCTCATTATTTTATATTTTTTATTCCCTTTTTAGAGAGTTTTTGCTATTTTAGAGGAATTTTGGATATTTTTGGAGGGAAAAGGGGGTTTTTAGCCTTTTTGAGGCTTTTTTGATAGTTTTGTGGCCTTTTGGAGGCATTTTCGGCCTTTTGGAGGCTTTTTAGTGGGATTTTCAGGGTTTTTAAGGGAAATATGGTAGGAAAATGGACAAATGAGTCATGTAATGGGGTAGATGAGGTAGTGAACACTTTTTGGGTGTTAACAGATTGCCCCCTGATGTGTGAGGGTAGGAGCTCATCGTATGGCCGATAAACATCATAAGTCGTATATGGTTTCCTGGGGTGTGGAGAAGAGAAGAAACAAACTGAAGCCCGGAACAACGATCCCGAACAAACTGCAAAAACTAAAAGTACATAACCTCAATAATGGATGAGGAATCATCTGATCATATGGACGAGACGGGCATACCCATGCTCGTATCAGGATATAACATAATAAGAACAATGGGGTCCAAAATATGGGGACCTGAAATATACATGACCTCAAATACTGAATGAGGAAGAATATCAATATATGGACGAGGCGGGCATACCCATGCTCGTATCAAGATACATAAAAAGAACTGTGAGGCCCGAACAGAGGGACCTGTAAGATACATAAAGAACCACTATGTACATCATAAGAGTCCAGAGGGGACACCAAATCTGGGACATACTGCTGGGTTGACCATGTCGGAGCTGAAGAACTAATACACTGGAAAGACAACAGTGCTACTGAGTGTGGTACCAGAGGAACTGATGAGCTGCTGGATCATAGTGACAAGGGGTCATACTCTCAATGGTACACTGAACTGGGAATAAACTGGGTACTCAAGGAAGCATATAAATGGATGGCTTTCGAATACAATCGCCAACGTAGCCCGGACATCCACGGGAACATATAACTGGGTGTTCCGAAGTGACTCACCAATGTGCTAGAGTTGGGGGAAATCTGGGGTCTTCGACAAATAATGGAAGGGATGTAAATCCTGTGCGATTCTCAACGATGTGATCAAGGTGTTGAAGTCGAGCATGTGAGAAACAACCATTCGGAGAGGCAATGATGACTCCTCTCAAAATGGTCCGTAGGCACTCACCACAGATGGTGATGGGTCCAAGGCGTAGGGACCTCTGGGTCTATCCTCTGGAATAGAGGGGATGTCGTCGACAGAGGGAGACCTGCAACTATCAAGGCAATGATGTTTCCTTGATAGGAGCGCGAGGTGGAGAACCTAAGTGTGATAGTACTGATGGTAGGACTGACAAACTGTGGGGGATAACTGGGCAAGTAGAGTGGGTGGACTCAAACTTCCTTTGTTCAGAGTATGATGGTGGGGACGATCAAGCAGCATATGAAACTGACGGATGGGAAAGGGATCATAGCTGTAATGGATCAAGGAAAGTGACTTGGATGAGGAATACTCAAGCTGCTGTAAATGGGCAGGAGACTGCAGATTACTCTGAACAAAGGAAACCTGATTGGGGGTGCTGCCGAGATGATCGATCATAGTGCCAGGAGGCACAAGGGAACTTCTTCCCGGGTTAAGGAACTAGAAGAAGTGTGTGTAAAATGGTACTATCGTGTGGATTTATACGAGCCTAGGACAGTTCATGCTCGTGATTGCTTTCAATTTTAAGGAGTCTGAAAGCGATAAGAAGACTCTGGAATAATGGAATGGTACTGTCGTGTGGATTTCTACGAGCCCAGGACAGTTCATGCTCATGGTGGCTTTCAATTTTAGAGAGTCTTAAAGCGATAAGAAGACTCCAGGGGGTTGCTTTTTCGTGTGTTAGTCTCCAAGGCCCAAAGAAGCATAAAAGGATGCAATGAAGAACTCTTCTAGCCAGTGTGACTAGAGTATTCCTTTTTCGTAATTAATCTACCAAGTCCGGAAAAGGGTTAAACTTATACCAGATAAACGCCCTTTCAGGTACTTTAACGAGCATGAAAGGAAGCAAGATTGCTCGACGATCTTTTCATTGTTTTAGGAGTCATAAAAGAGCTTAACAGAAACTCCCTAAGTGCCTTTTTCGTAAAGGACTTGTCCGGCCCGAAAAAGGGATAAAATTATACCGAACAAAAGGAATGGCTAGGCAAGGAGGAAGTGCTCAATCAAGGAACATTTATGATGACCAAGAACGAGGGTGGGGGGGAACACTGGTGGGCCTCCTTGCGGGGTAATGAAAGGTGGAAAAATAATGAAATAATTGCAGTATGACAGGAGTGAATGGCTCATGTAAAAATGTGGAACAATCCGATGGCGACTGATGTGGTGCGTAAACCGAGGCAGCAAGGTGTCGAGACACAATGTTGAAACTGTACCAAGTGAGAGCGAGAAATGATCTCAAGCATCATCATGAGCTCGAAAAAATGAATCCGGCGATATAAAGAGTGTCAAAAAAGGATAACGGCCAATGTGGCACGCAAACCAAGGCGACAGGGGGCGTTTTGGAAAAAATACCCAAAAAATCTAAGGGTGAGAGTGAGAAATGATCTCAAGCATCATCACCGGCTCGGAAATATGAATACGATGATATAAAATATGCGAAAAACGAAGAGCAGCCGAAGTGGCACGCAAACCGAGGTGACTAGTGGTGTTTAAAAAATGGGCAAAAAATGACATGGAAAAAATAATGCAACGAGGTGACCATCATGACGGTCTCATCGTGCTGATTCCAGTGGTGGAAACAGTTCAAAAAATGGACTCCGTATGGGTTCAGAATGGCCAAAACAAGAAAAAGTCAACGGACTATAAATAGTGAGTGGGTCCAATATGACAAGTGTCATTTGTACTATTTGACTTTGACTAGTGATCAGAGTGGACCAGAGGTGAGGTGGTGTTTCTGGACGATCTGACTGGCTGATTTCAGATTTGGGTTCGGGGGGTGGGTAGTGGGTCCGAGGGGGTATTTGTACGGTCCACGTGGGCTGGACCGCGGGTTTTCAGGAGGGAGCCGCGGTCGAAGACCGTGGGTTCCACGGTGGATGACACTCGTGGAGACCGCGGGGTTCGACTCGGAACACACAGTTTGGGACCGCGTATTTCGAGGCTGAATACACGGTTTGGTACCGCGTGTTTGGCCTCGACAGTCGCGGTTTGGGACCGCGCGTTTGGCCTGAACAGTCGTGGTGTTGGACCGCGACTGTCGGCCAGACAGCCGCGGTCGGAAACCACGGCAAGGGGGCCTAAAGCCGTGTTTTGAAGCGAGCTATTAAGACCTCCCGGGGGGGGGGGGGCTTTCTTTGACATGAGTCTGATGAGTTTGCTTGCGTGTTTGACAGGATGCCGTTGGTATTGTGGAGGGAACGGGAGATCCCGGATGAGATAGTGACGGTCATTCAGGGAGACCCTCATGTGCGGTCGGTATTGGGGTTGTGCGGACTGTTGAAGTTCGCGTAGGTACCTATGATGCGTTCGGCAGGGTTGCTGCTGAACAGGCTAGTGAGTTTCTGGGAGCCAGACATTCAAGCATTCAGGGTGCAGGGTGAGGGGGTGGACCTCACCCTGACAATTGTATATTTCCTGATGGGGTTTCCCTGTCTGGGAAGGGTGGCGGATACGCAGCCACGAGTATCCGTCGATGTCGATATGGAGGACATGCTGGAGCAGTACTATGTTCCAGAGGCTAGGGTGCATAGGAATGCACTTCGGGTGATAGACCTACAGGAGCCGGCAGTGCAGGCTATTGAAGCATGTGTGGTTTGTGTGTTGGGGTCCCAGTCACCGGAGAAGGTGTCTGGGGGCCAGATGCAACTGGTGGAGCGCGTACTGGACGGGATCTACTATGCGTGGGGTCAGATGTTCCTCACCTGTGTGCAGCGACAGCTGACATCGGTGAAGGAATCTGGCAAGGGGTTTTGCTATGGTTCCTTCCTATGTGCGTTCTTCATGGAGAGGGTACCTACCCTGCGGCCGCGGGTACCGATCAGGGCAGGAGGTTTGAGGGAGCCTCGGATGGTGCGGTGGGGAGAGATGATGCGCCATCGTGGTGGCGGCGAGGTTGGTAGATACTTCACACAGGAGTTGTACCTGCAGTGGCTACAAATACCTTTGACATTGGATGACTATCCATATAGAGATATGGACTATACCGGAGATCCAGAGGCACCACGGGCACCGCAACAAGCATGGGGACCCGATGGTACGTATGTTTTTGCTTGCATGTTATGGATGTCAAGTTTTATATATGATAGTTTATTGATATACTATTACTGACGCATGGGTGATCTGTAGATGTGGGCCTGAGGCCTCTGCCAGGGCATCTGGCACAGAGGGGGATTGTGGTCGTTCCAGCTCTGTCCGGGCGGGGGGAGGTGCGTCGTCGGGACGCAGAGGGGACGCTAGAGTCCGTACGGATGTTGCTGGATCATTTACTAGTTGGGGTGATCGACGAGGTGTCGCGGGACGTCGATCCGGATGTGATTCAAGATTGTATGAGGGCGTCGCGGGAGTTTCGGTCGATTGCGATCTGGGTGGCTATCTTGGCGGACAGAGCACGGGCACATGAGCCCGTAGGGGATGAGGATTTACCGGAGGAGGAGCGAGGGGAGGACTCAGAGGCCGCAGATGCAGGTAGTGATGCAAGGTATGACTCTCATTAGGGAGTGCAGGGGACTCCCCCCGAGTTTTGTAGCTACGGCATGTATTTTATGAGGCTTTAGGGATGTATAGATTTTTTTGTGTATAGATGAGTACGAGGTACTCAGGAAATGTATAGCCGATGAACATGTATTTTTTGATATATATATATGCACGTGAATGCACCTTTTTGCAATGATGTTTTAGTTGTACGCACGTGGATGCGCATATGGTGTGTTGTATGTTTGTATTGCACGTGGATGCAAGTAGTATAGGATGTTGGGCACATGGATGCCCCCTTGTGTATGTTATGTGATGTATTGCACATGGATGCAACACTATGTATGTAGGACTAGGCACGTGGATGCCCCTGTATATGGATGTGTTCCTTTTTTTTTTTTTTTAAGAGATGTTATGGGATGATGATGCATGATGGAGAGTTTACATGGTATGATTGATGTGCCAATCTAGGATGTTGTTTGCCATTTGATCTGCGACACTATTGTGAGTTCTCGAGACATGAGTGAATGTAATGGATTCAAACTATCGGCTGAGTTGTTTTGTGCGTAGGAATTTCCTAAAGAGACAGGGATCACGCACCTAGTAGTAGTTGCTGAGCTGGGAAACAAGTAGTTGGGAGTCAAGGAACACATGAAGGTGACATATGCCCATCTAGAGGGCAGCAGTGAGGAGACAGGTCACAGCTTCATACTCTACCTGGTTGTTGGTAGCAGCGCTTATGCATATTCCATCAAGGTGAATCATTTCATGTGAAGGGGAATATAAGACCCATGCTGCGGAAGACCAGCGGCTTGCTCCATCAGCGAAGCCAGTGTAACGAGGTGGGAGGTGGTCCATCTGTGGTCATGCAAAAATGAGGAATGTAAGATCGCGGTAAAAAAGGTGAAAAACAAAAAAGAGAGAAAACTATACAATGCGGACCAATGAGGTCGCAGTTTCATTTATGGGTAAAAACGCTTAAGATACAACCCATTACGGGGGTTGCGCAAAGGGTGACCTTCGGAGTCGGCTAAAATGTATGCCCCTTTGCCGAGACAAGTCTGCATGATGTAAGGGCCTTGCCACATGGATTCAAACTTCCCTTTACTGGTTTTGTCATGGGCTTGGTCATAGGCGAGGACAAGGTCCCCTTCGTGGAAATTTCGAGGGTGTACGTGTTTGTCATAACCAGCTTTGGAGCGGTTCTTGGCAGCTCCAACGGTCTGGAGAGCGGCACGACGGTCTTCATTGGCTTGTTCGAGGGATAGCAGATGTTGCTCAAGCGGGGAGGTATCGGGGAGAAGCTCAATGACGATATGTAAGGTGGGTATCTTACACTCAATGGGGAGGACAGACTCGACACCGTGAACTAAATGAAACGGGGTAAAACTAGTGGCAGTCTTAGGGGATGTACGGTAAGCCCATAAGGCGGGGAAGAGCATGTGGTGCCAATTGGACTTATGTCGGTCAACAGTGCGTTGGAGGATGGTTTTTAAGATTTTATTAATGGCCTCTACTTGGTCGTTCCCTTGGGGGTAGTAAGCAGAGGAAAATTGATGTTCAAACTTAAGGAAGGTGGATAACTCGCGCCAAACGGAATCTTCGAAGTGGGAACCATGGTCTGAGACCAACTGTTTAGGAACCCCGAATTGAGTGATAATGTGGTTAAAAAAGAAGCGAGCAACGGTGTCAGTGGTACAATTGAAGGTGGGCATGGCTTCCGCCCATTTGGTGAAGTAATCAACGGAAACAATGATATACTTGTGGCCATTGGCAGACGGGGGTCTACACTCCATGAAGTCGATGGCCCACTTACAAAAGCGACCAACGGTGACGACTGGGTGTAATGGAGCAGGAGGTGTCCAGGCCTTGGGGGCGAAAAGTTGGCAGTTATGGAAATGCTTGACCGCAGTGATGCAGTCGGTGAAAAGTGTGGGCCAGAAGTATCTGGCGCGGACGACCTTCTGGGCAGTGGCCATACCAGATAAATGGCCAGCGCAGGCACCGCTATGATAGTCATTAAGGACGTGTTCAGCTTCCTCGTGTGTAACGCAACGACGAAGAATTGTGTCAACCCCCCGCCAGTAAAGGACATCGCCTAATAGGAGATATCGAGAGGCCTGGTGACGGATACAACGACGTCCATTACGGGTGACTTTGGGTCTGAACTTCTGTGTGCGAAGATATAACAAAATATCACCATACCATGGGTCATCAGATGAGATGGTGAACAAATGGTTGTCGGGTAACTCATCGACGATTTGGGGGGACGGCAGAAGGGAAGGGAGATCGGTGATTAGCTGGGCAAGTGCAAGGGCTTTGGTGCTCTTAGGGGTTCTGAAAGTGAGGTCATACTCCTGGAGGATAATGACCCATTTAGCAACACGACCTTGCAGTAGCCGTCGGTTTAAGAGATAGACCATGGGGTTGGAGTCGGCGACGACTGTGGTATGACTAAGTAAGATGTAGTGTCGCAGTTTTTGGATGGAAAAGACCACAGCTAGGGCTAGTCTCTCCTCATATGGGTAACATAGGGGTGGGCCAGACAAGGTCTGGCTGACATAGTAAATGACATGCTCTTAGTGAGAGGCGTCTTCTTGAACCAAGACTCTGGACACGGCATGCTCGGATGTCGAGACGTATACGATGAAGTCCTAAGAGAAATCCGGAGGGGAGATCAAAGGGGATTGTGTGAGAGCTTTCTTGAGGGCTTCGAATGCAGCTTCTGCTTGCTCATCCCAGACAAAGGGTATGTGGGTACGGAGCAGGCGCAAGAAACTGTGAATGGTAGTGGCGTAATCAGGAACGAAGCGTCGAAGGAAATTGGATCGCCCCTGCAGACTTTGGAGCTGCCGGAGCGTGCGAGGAGAGGGAAGGTCTAAGATGGCTTGTACTTTCAGGGGATCAACAGTAATTCCTTTCTGGGAAACAATAAAACCCAACAATCGGCCTGTCGGAACGCAAAAGACAAACTTGTGTGGGTTCAAGCGGATTTGATATTTGCGACAACGCAGAAAAACTTGCCTAAGGTCATTAAGGTGGTCTGATCATTTTCGGGAACGAGCTGTAAGGTCGTCAAGGTACTCTAGCAAGATATGGACCAAATCGTGAAAGCAATAGGTCATGGCCCATTGGAAGGTGGCACCAGCATTTTTTAGGCCAAAAGGCATGACGCGATAGGCAAAGGTGCCCCATGGGGTAGTAAAGGCTGTCTTGTACTGATCCTCCTTTCAGATTTGAATCTGATTGTATCCGAAAAAACCATCCATGAAAGAGAGGACTTCATGCCCCGCACACGCATCGATGAGTTGGTCAATAAATGGTGTGGGGAAGTTGTCCTTGGGACAAGCGCAGTTTAAATCACGGAAGTCAGTGCATACTCTAATGGTGCCTTGTTTTTTGTTAACGGGAACGGGGTTTGAAACCCGTGTGGTGTAGGCAATAGGGTAAATGAATACTGCATTGTGAAGTTTCTCAATCTCGGCTTTAACAGCTGGGAGCTTTGAGGGATGAATGGGGCGCTGTTTCTGGCGAACAGGGGGTACATCTGTCCATGTGTCAATGTGGTGTTCTATAATAGCGGGGTCGAGACCAGGCATTTTGGTATAGGACCAGGCAAAGACATCACGGAACTCTCTGAAGAGTTTTTTATATTCCTCAATCTCTTGCTCACTGCAGGAGGCTCCTAAAGTTATGAGTTCAGGGGCACCTCCTGGGGTAGCAATGTCAATGTGGATGACAGGTGAGATGTTGGCCATGTTACCCTCCTCGAAGGCGTCAGGAGCAGGAATAGGGTCCTTGAACCAGTTGACCTTGGTGGGAAGGAAGTCTTTGGATTCAACCGCAAATTGGGTCACGGTACTAGAGGAGGATTCTTCTGGGAGGAAGTAGGAACGATGGTGCATGTCATCCCAGGGATAATCCGGGGCAGTGAGAGCCTCTAGAATCTCCTCATCAGTCCGAAAGGTTTGGGTTGTCAAATCGGTTGACAAAGGAGTAGTGGTTGAAGAGATCATATAAATGGTATTAATCTGTCTAGAAGGGGATGAGACCGGGGGGTGGATCTCCTCAATGGTGGGTGGTGTCGTCTCAAGATCCAGATTGTTCATCTCATAGAGAGCTACTCTGTAATCTGGGAGATCGGGATAGTGATGTGAGTAATGCCCGTAAACACCGCATATGGCACAGGGGTGGTTGGTACGCAGGGACTTATTGAGAGGCTTGGGGGTGGGGTCGAGTTTGACAACGGGAATATTGGGGTCGTCGTCAAGCAGTTGCATGTGTTCCTATAATGCCGGTAACTGGGGACATTGATGAGTCGGATGACCTAACTCATCACATAACAAGCATTTGAGGGGAGCATGAACCGCGGGAGGAGGTTTAACTGCCTTGGGAGGGGGTGCAGTAGTGGATGGTTGTGGGCCTTTGCCCCCAGTGGGCTTGGTAAGAGGAGGGGGCTTCGTGGAGGACGAAGGGGTAGTGACACCGGGAGGTGGTTGACTAGTAGTGACAATGGGTTGCACCAGTTGCAGGACGACATTTGGTGTCAGCGGGGGAATGGGAGGCGAAAGATACCAAACAGGTAATCCTAAGGTTAACCTAGGGAGGCTGAGGGTAGCCATAACCGGGGCGCTCACTACTCCCAAGGGAGGGATTAGGAAAGGAATGGTGTGGATGGGTGTAAAACCAATGTGACTAGGTACCAAAGCGGGTTTAGGAAACAAGGGAGGTTGATTATTAGGAGTTTGTGTGTTATGGGACAAGGTACATAGGTCAGACACGTCAGTGGCGGGTGACAGGGGTGGAATAGATTGGAAGGTGGAGGTCATCGGCACGTCTGAGTAAACTCCGAGCCCCATAGAGGAAACGAACGAGGTGGTGGCACCCGAAGCAGGTTGTTCAACCGTGGGGAGAACATTTTCGGGTGCCGTGGGGGCATTGGTATCATAGTAGGTGAGTTGGTCGACCTTGACCACGCGTCCCTCATGGGGGAACATCATGGTACGAAAAAAGGAAGAGGCAACCTCCCGCATGGCATACATGTAGCTGCGGCCAAGTAAGAGGTTATAATCAAGTTGGGCATTGATTACCTCGATGTTAATGAGTACGGTTTTACCACCTAACTAGACGGGGACATTGGCTAGGAGGCCTTGGGGCTGATCCGAACGACCTTCGTAGGCACGTAATGCAGTGGTGGACTGCTGAAGAGTAGGGGATCCCAACTTCTGCCATACGAATGTGGACATAACGCATGTGGAGGCACCTTCATCGATGATGCACTGATGGATGAAAAGATTCCGAACGGAAACAGAAACTTGGAATGCTAAAGTGGAAGGCAGGCGGGGTTCGGACTGGTCCAAATCAAATGCCATCAAAGTCGAATCATTTAGGTCAATAGCCCCAATGGCTGAGAGTAAAGTCTTGCGCTGGGAAGGGCAGTTTTTAAAGACTTATAACGCAGACATGGCTACGGGAGATTGGTCTAATTCATCTACAATGTTGTAGTTTGACGCAGCGTGTGCATTGGGGTTATTGTTGATACGGCGAAGTGGGAAATGAGGTGCTTTGGGAGCACCATCTAGTGGAGGCGGAGGTATACGTAATGCCTGATCAGTGGGATGAGCGTTAGTGTTTTTATCAATGGGAGGGGCTTCAGAGGTGGAGCCATATTGGTTTCGACGGGTTTGGAGGTTGACATCAGCGGATGACATCATCAACAAGTGGTGGGTACCTGAGTCAAACATGGGTTGATCAAGAGCGGCGTAAGTGATCTGTTGGTGGGGTGGCACATTGGCTTGAGGGGGAGCTAACGGCTGATTGTTCACTACGCCTTGGTTTGGTAAGGGGATTTGCAGCACCAAAGGTGGTTGCTGAGGTTGTGGGGGGTTGGGCGGTGCTTGAGGAGCCGCATGCCCTTGGCGATTGGGCATCATCAACCCAAAGTTGTCGAGCTCACTCCAAGTGTCGGAAATCATGTGTGTAGTGGCCATAGACCCCGCAGATAGAACAAGGATGGTTTGTTCACAAATTAGTGTTTTTAGCCTGCTTGGGCGGGTGATCAGGGTTTTGGTTAGCGGGGGCCGCATTATTGTTGTCTCGGGGATTAGGAGGTTGACCACCTTGGTCAGGAGGAGGGTTGTTTCCATGATTATGGCCCTTACCATGGTTTTGTCGGCCCTAGTTGCGTTGGTTGTTTTGGTTTTGCTGCGGGTTTTGTTGGGTGTAAACTTGCCCTTGAGCAGTAGGTGGGTTTTGGGGTTGTGCAGGTGCTGGAGCAGGCTGCGGTGGGTGATATGTAGGTGGAGGCTACGCAGGTGCGGCACCTTGAGGGGTTTGCTGATATGTCTGCGGAGCAGGTTGTGGGTTTGCCGCAGGGGCTGCCTGTGGCGGGTAATAAGTGGGTTGGGCTTGGGAAGGCGCAGGAGCTGGTGCAACCTGCTGGTGGTAATAGGGCTGAGGTGCGCCGGGGGGGTGCAAGTGGGGGGCGCATGACCAAAGCACTGAGGTGGACAGGTGGGTCCATGGGAATGGTGGTGATGTGTCATAAGAGCATACGAGTTGGTTGCTCCAGACTGTGAGGTAGCCCACGAAAGGTCGGGGCCAGGGTTAGGACGTGCTATGGAAAAGGGTTGGGGATGCGAAGAAACATGGCCGATGATGCCGTCTGCAGCATGGGATGCCCCCGGCGCATTGTGCTGGGAGGAATCACCGTGAGGGGCATCCGGTATAATGGTATAGAGATAACCCGACTGGGCGTAAATGAGGTCGAATTGATGGGCCTTAAAGATGGCCTCTTCTTCAAACTGGGGTCTTTCAGATGCCACATCCTTAGCAATGACAGGAAGAAGGGATTTGAGGAACCAATCTAAGAAGATATGGTCGTCTAATTTGATTTTGCAGAGGCTGCGGCGTCGATGCCACTCATGAATGTGGTCCGTGATGTGGGTAGCCATGTTTTGTCTGCAAGACAGGAGAATCTCAAATCCCGCGTCATAGCGGACAGGTAACTGGAAGAACTGCAGGAATGTCGAGGCAAGGGAGGAAAAGTTGCCATGGGTCCCATGGGGTTGCTCGATGTACCACTTAGCTGCAGAGCTAGTGAAGGTACGCTGTAACAGACGGAGGTGAACAGAGTCATCCACTATGGAGTTGGAGGAACACCATAGATGGAAGGACATAATATGGTTTTGAGGGTCCTCACCTGCCTTGCCCTCGAACCTAGGGATGTCAGAGGGGAGCTTGGTGGGCATGTGAGGCCATGCAGGGTCGTGTCGGATGGGATCGTTAGTCAATCTAGCTAGGTCAGGCAGGTTGAGGCTAGCCATGAATGGAAAACTGGAAGAAGGATGTGACACAGTAGTGGGTTGGACCAAGTTGGGGCCAATGCCCCCAAGTGGACGGGCAGGGTTTGGGATGTTGCCCCCAAGTGGGGGAACTAAGGTATAGGAGGGTCCTGCACCACCATGGGTGGTGTGAGTCACTGGTGGAGTGGTGGTAGGTATGCCAGGTACGGGAATGGGTACGGTAACCGGAATGGTGGTCGCGGACCCCATTGAGGGTACACCCAAAGCAGGTGTGCTAACTGGTGTAGTGGTGGATGTGCCACCAATGGTCCCTACAAAGAAAGGGGTGGAAGTCGTGCCAGCCATGGGGCTAGTAGGGGCAGTGTAAATGGGGTTCTTAGACTCTGCCTCAGAATCAGAGGTAAAATAAGGGGCGTCAAGATCGGGTGACGGAGTCCTATGCCGCTGACGAGTGGAGTCAAGTGACAAGGCTCAAGATCTATGATGAGTGGTATCAAGCGATGAAGATCTGTGTCTATGATGGGTGGTGTCAAGTGAACCGTGCTGTGGGGGCTCGCCCTGAGGCACCGAGAATGTCTCGGGGACTCAATGGTGACAGATGGTGTCAAATCTCTGGGGGTTGGGGTGAGTGAAAAACAGCTCAAAAACCCTAATGCAACCGAGTGTGCAGAAGGAGAGCTCAAAAAATAGGGCACTCAGGCCAACAACCAACTCAAAACACCCACTGTAACAGTTGTGCTACAATAGGTGGAGTATCAACAGAAAAGGTCAGAATACCAACAAGCAGCAGGTTTCCTAAAAATAAAAAATGGTGGACTCACTAGACCAAAAGGAGGTAAGGGAGCAAGAAAACACCTAACTAAATAGTATTCTGACTCAACTGGACATATCCTCTGCAAGGTGATGAAATCCAAGTCAGACAATATGGATAGGAGAGCCAAGTGGCTAAGATATCCCCCTACTGGGATTGACACTGGGTAGTCAATCCTAGAAGAATGGAAACTAAGATACCCCGTTCATGACACGTCCAGAAAGGTGAATCTGTCGTTTGGTCCTTTTACCGCAGTACCCCTATACAGGGATACTCTGAGAACTGCGAAAGGTAGCCCTTCGGTTACTGAATGGAGTGCGGTATTCCACTCAGGCCTCTGGAACCAATCTGGCGACTTCAACCCTCCTAGGGGAGAGGCCCTCTGATAAACTAGTCGTGACTGTGCCAAAAAATACTAGGGGATTTTGGTTCCCTAATTGGACAACAGCTATGTCTCAAGTGTAAGCAACCGAGGGGTGTTATTGGAAGCCTATCCCCCCGATCCTACCTAACTACAAAAAATTATTTTGTGTTCCCCAAGTGGGGTTAGAATGTTGGTTGTGTTAAGTAGTTTTTAAGGCTCACTTGAATTAGGTGACAGAGTGTGTGCACGTGAGGTGATGAACCCAAGTAAAAGTGCCACGGGGTGGGTAACTTTCTAACTAATAATACTGAATGCAAAAATTTTTGAATTAAAATGTTGAAATTTTAAAACGATTCTGTAAATGGTACAAAAATTATGTTGCAGAAAAGGCTATAGGGAAGTAGGGCTACAGATAGGACAGATGGTTGTGCAGAAAATATTTGCAGCAAAAGGGGTTGGGTTCAAAACAGGGAAAAAATGCAGAAATCAGATCGCGGGTTGGTGGCGAAACTGAGCGGTCAAACCGCGGGGAAAGAGAGAAACAGGCGTGGGTAGGTCGCGACTTGTGGGCTAACAGATGCATTCGTACCGTAGGAAACAGGTAAAAAGATGCAGTCGGGTCATGGAAAAAGGGCTGACAGACACAGTCGGGACGCGGGAAAAGGGCCGACAAACGCAGTCGGGACGCGGGAAAAGGGCAGACAGACGCAGTCGAGTCGCAGCAAAAGGGCTGAAAGCTGCGGTCAGGACGCGAGAAAAGGGACAACAGACACGGTCGGGACGCGGGAAAAGTGGCGGCAGGAACAGTCAGATCGCAACAAACAGGCTAATTAGCCACGGTCGGATCGCAGGTAACAGACTTGAATCCTCCGGTAGGGCGCTGAAAACAATCTGAGAGCCGCGGTCGGGTCGCAGGTAAATGCCTGAAAGACGCGGTTGGGACGCGACTGCAGAGGTTAAAGATGCGGTTTACGGCAGCCGAAAGGGACAGCCAAAAGGAAAAAAACGGGAAATTATTGCATAAAACTAAAAATTTAAACTAAAACAAGAAATTCAAACCAAGGGGAGTCGCCAAAACTGTAGCTAGGGTTTTACCCCTAGCTTGTGCAAATGAGCACCTACGAAGGAGAAGGGACTCCTTAGTAGCAGTTCAATAAATTGTAAATTAAAATGCTAAAACAGAAATGTAAATTACTCTAAACATATGCATGAAACAGAAAAAACAAGATATAAAGAATGGTTTTTGTATTGATTTTACCTCCAATGTGAAGGTTGGTGAAACTCTTGCAATGGCCCAAGAGGGTTGCTCCAAGCTCCAACTTGCTCCTTCTCTTTCTCCGAATGATGGGAATGGGCCAAAAGGGGCTCTCAAGGTGAAAGTAGCTCAATGGTGAGCTAGGGTTTCAAGAGATATTTTGGCAGAGTAAGGGTGCTTATGATTGTGGATATGAAATAAGGGGTCTCCATCACCTATTTATAGTTTTTTGGTGGTGGAGTGCTGGCCCATGGTTTTGGGAACCATATGGTTTAGGTCAGCGGTATAGGGTTTTTTCCTCCTTTTTCCTCATTATTTTATATTTTTTATTCCCTTTTTAGCGGGTTTTTGCTATTTTAGAGGAATTTTGGATATTTTTGGAGGGAAAAGGGGGGGTTTTTAGCCTTTTTGAGGCTTTTTTGATGGTTTTGTGGCCTTTTGGAGGCATTTTAGGCCTTTTGGAGGCTTTTTAGTGGGATTTTCAGGGTTTTTAAGGGAAATATGGTAGAAAAATGGACAAATGATTCATGTAATGGGGTAGATGAGGTAGTGAACACTTTTTGGGTGTTAACTCTAGTGCTGATGACTGGAATGCATGCAAAATGCATGCAAACCCTAATATTTGCATGCATGACTGAAAATGCAAACAATGGAAATGCTGCTAGGACTAGGATGGAGTATAGGAATATCCTAACACCCCCCCTTAATCCATCCTAGGCCCTGGTAACTAAGACCAAAGGTCACCTAATACAATGAATAATAACAGTCAATAAACCAAGGAAGTGGGGAAATTTCATGGGAAACATACCCCCTCCTCAAAAACAGACTGTAAGGCACACACACAAAATTAAATGCTCCAAACTCAAGCAAGTGTGATGCTTGGTCATATGTCTGGAGGTATCTTCTTCTTGGGAAGAAGTGGATCATGCTCAAAAAGCATGTGCTTGTACTTGCTCTTCAGATCGAATGTGATGAGAACAAATCCAACAGTATAAGAATGATCCTTGAACCTGTGATTCGAATCAGCTAAGGTAGGATCAAATCTATGAAAGCGCATATAGTATTGTGTCTTCTCCTTCGAACCGCCATGGGTGAGATTATGCCAAAAATAACTATTACATGTTTGCTTGAAATCAAAATCAGATTTAAGACTTAAAAAACAGTTTCTTGAGATCTCCTTTGAACCAGCAAGGGTGAGATCAAAACTATCATATGCATGAGAAATTATCCCAAGCAGTAATTGCTTAGAACCCAATTTAGATACAAGACTTGAATGATGGTTTCTTGAGATCTCCTTTGAACCATGATAGGTGAGATCAAAACCAGTAGATGCATGAGAAATTATCCCAAGCGAATGGCAATGGCCATGTTCTTCAATGACCTTTTGAAAGCATGAATTAATGATCATATAGTAGTATAAAAGAGATGATTACTTGAGAGGAGCGAAAGCATTACCTCCAATAGATGATTTTACCTCCGAAATAATCATTTGATCATGATGCAAACCAACAGACTCTGGTGCAAGAGAGGATTTAGGACCTTCTACAATATCTAGAGTGTGAGCTGGCATAGAAAGAGAAGAAGGTTTGAGCATGAGTGGAGAATCTGCAATTTCTTTGTCAACAACTTCATTATGAGATGATATTGGTTCATGATCTGAGACACCATTAAGAGGAGCGAATGCATCACTTTGCTTGCTTTCGAATGGGTTAGGACCAAGTCCTTCATTCTTTCTGCTAAATTTTTCATCCAGGTGAGCCCATAACTCTTTTGGACTCCATAACTCTCTTGGAGTTTCAACACCATCATGGTATTTGAATTTGAATCTTTGGTATGCACCCAAGGAAAGCATCGTTGTTCCAAAGGCCATGTCATCTTTATTCAACCAGTCAATATTCTCTTCAGAGGATTCGAACTCTCTTTCAAAATAACAATCAAAGAGATCATGGCTCTTCAAATATGCTATCATTTTTTGTTTCCATTCATCATAGTTGAATGGAGAAAGAATAGGGATTCCTTCTAAATATGAATACATTGAATCTATAGAAGACCTGCAAAAACAATAGAGAATACCTGCAACTGCTACTGCTACAAAAATGCAGAAACTGTTGCAACTGTTGCACTCGAAATCTTGATAATAACCTGCAAAAAACTCTCAAGAATGGAGATAAGCAATACTCTCAACATGCTCTGATACCATGTGAAAATCCTCACAGCAGATCTAAGAGATGATGTATACCTCACAAGAGTAATTATGATTAAGCAGGAAAATAGAAGAAGAGTGATCAATGCAGTATAATGAGCAACAGAATAATATGGTACAGTAGAACTCGGATAGAAGCAATAATACTTCACACACACTAGTTAATTAATCACAATATAGACAAATAAATAGTACAAGCATGAGGATTCGAATGCCTAAGGTGGCAATTCGAATTAGCCTTCATGGAGTGATCAAAGGATCACTGGAGTGTCATCGGAGCACAACTAGGTGTCCTCATGATCATCAGTGGAGTCATTAATGCACAAGTAAATGTCAACTATCAGTCAAACTGAGTCTAACTTAGTGTAGTAGGTGTAACTGAATGTAACTAGAACATGGAGACACTAACTGGATGAAGGAGGCTCAGTGGAGGATGCAGTAGGAGCTTACTAGAGTCAGAACAGGCGGTTTAGTCTCACGGGAGGTCCATCGGAGTGATAAGGTCAGTAAAGAGTCAGTTAATCCTTAAATCAAGGAAGTAACTGAAGATAACTGAATATAACTGAATATAACTGGACTGGTAGGTGAAGAAGGTGCCTTTGTCATGCAGTGGAGCAAAGGAGGGCGCATCAGTCACTGGGAGGGCTGAAACTGCAAGGAAAGAAGCTCTCGGGGCTAGCTCACTGAGGGCTAGGTGCTGGTGCTGATGACTGGAATGCACGCAAAATGCATGCAAACCCTAATATTTGCATGCATGACTGAAAATGCAAACAATGGAAATGTTGCTAGGACTAGGATGGAGTATAGGAATATCCTAACAGGTCATGTATATATAGAGTACAGGAGGCACTCTATTTGATCATCTTATTATTCACTTCTACACTCACCAGAAAGTGGTGCACAAGTGAGGAAGGAGGACTACCTACTAGGAGGACTATCTCTTGTACTTGGGTTGTATCATTGCTCTCTCCATCTCTAAGGAAGCTGTAGGGTTTTTCACCTTTATGGTTATTCCCAGTGAAACTTTGTGTGTCTATTATCTCATGTGATTGCTTGGTGTGATTGATATGCATTGGTATGCTTGATATGTTGTACATGTTATTCTCTCAGTAAAGATCCTAGAGTATGTTGAAATAATGCAAAAAATTTAACATGGTATCAAAGCTAACTTGAGAAGAAGACACTATGCAGTTGCAAAAAACTAGGGTTTCTTGTTTATTGGATTTCTCTCCACAGATCTTCAAAGGAAGTAGGGTATTTTGACTCTTCTCAACAAGGCTCATCTTTCTATCCAATCAGAATTCAATTCTGGGCACTTTCATTTTTGTCCCTAAACATTAGGGTTTCCACAAAAATAGGAACTTCTGAATTTTGAGACCATAGCTGGAAGATCCTTGGAAAAAGCGAAGTTTAGAGCTTTGGATCAAACTTTTTGGTTGTGTGAAGCTCCAAGAAACTCAAACCCTAATTCAGGGTCCTCCCAAGTGAATTCGGGAAGACTAAAAGGCATTTCTGAAGGGTGAAACTTTGCATATTTCAAATTTTGAATATACCAGGATGATCAGCTCATCAAGGCGCATCTTTCTATCCTTTCAGAAGTTTGAAATTTACATTTTGAATTTTTAGGGTTTCTCTGACAAACCCTAATCCAGCGCCAGATCCAGATTTCTGTAAATCAAGTGGTAAGACCTAAATATTTTCTATTTCCATTTGAAGTACTCTTTAAGATGTATCACCACACCCAGCTTGAGGATAAGCTTGAAGGGGCTGATAAATTCCGAGCATGGAAGTATAGGATTGGGTTAATCCTGGAAGAAAATGAATTGGATACTTACATAAGTGAAGAGGTCCCTATCCCAGAGGGAGAAGAGGCTAAGGCCTTGCATAAGAAGAACTTGGTCAAGGAAAATAGGATCATTGTTGATTCTATGAAATACCACCTCATACCACATGTGTAATCTCTAAAGACACCCAAGGAGATGCTTGAATCCCTGACCAAGCTATTTGAAGGGAAGAACATAAATCGGAAGATGACTATGCGGAACCAATTGAAAGGGGTAAAGCTTCAGAATGGAGAGACCATTCAATTCTATTTCTCTAAGGTCTCTCAAATCAAGGAACAACTTGAAGCTGTGGATGAAGTAGTGGATAATGGTGAATTTGTTATGACCACTTTGAATGGCCTACCTAGGTCATGGGATTCCTTCATCCAAGGAATCTGTGCAAGAAGGAAGTTGATCTCCTTCAGTAGACTATGGGAGTAATGTTCACAAGAAGAAGCTAGGCTTGGAGACCGAGAAGAGAAGATGGGAAATGAAGATCAATCTCTCACAGTCAACACCAAGAAAGGAAATCCCAAGAGAGAGCCATCTCATAACAAAAGATCTTCACACCATCATTATCATAAAGATAAGAAAGATCTAAGATGTTTTACATGCAATGAGAAGGGACACTTTGCCTCAGATTGTCCTAAGAACAAAAAGAACAACAACAACAACTTCAACAAGAAGAAGAAGGGCAGCAAGAAGAGGTACCATGCTCATGCTGTTGAGGATGATAAACCTCCGAAGAAGAAGGCTAGGGCAGAAAGTGAGGCTTCATCAAATGAAGATGAATATGTTCTAATCTCTGCTCTCACAAGTACTATCTCTCATGGATGTAATGATTTGCTTATTGATAGTGGGGCTTCCAAATACATGACTGGGTTTAAAGAATCTTTTGCAAATCTATCTAAACATGAGTCACCCCATAAGGTGAAACTTGGGGATGACTATCAATATCCTATCAAGGGAAGTGGTGAAGCCTCCTACAACCTAGACTCTGGAAAGTCTTTGAAGATGAAAGATTTTCTATATGTACCTAGGGTCAAGAAGAACCTACTCTCCATATCTGCATTGGATGCAAAAGGCATGAGGGTTGCATTTGTAGATGGCCAAGTCCTAATGTGGCCAAAGGGTAAAACTATAGATGATACAGTAGTGATTGGAGAGCAAGAGGGAGGATTGTACAAACTGAAGGGACAACCTGAACATGCCATGGTACATGAATCCATGGATCCAAGTGAACTTTTGCATAGAAGGCTTGCACATGTGCACTATAGGTCACTACCAATTGCAAGCAAAGTTGTAGAAGGTCTTCTTGAAATCAAGACAAAGCATGAAGGTGTTTGCAAAGGATATGCAAAAGGAAAAAACATTAAGAAGGCATTTCCAAGCAGTGAAAGCAAAGCAAAAGGAATCTTGGAAATTATCCACTACGATGTATGCAGTCCGATGTCATCTAGTTCTCTAAGTGGGTATGTATACTATGTCTCTTTCATTGATGATTTCTTTAGGAAGACTTGGGTTTACTTCTTAAAGAACAAATATGAAGTCTTTGATAAGTTCAAGGAATTCAAAGCCTTGATGGAAAATCAAACTGATAAGAATATCAAGACCTTCAGGTCCGACAATGGCGGAGAATTCACTTCAGGTGACTTCAAGAAGCTATGCAATGATTCAAGGATTAAGAGGGAGTTGACTGCTCCCTACAATCCACAACAGAATGGAGTTGCAGAAAGGAAAAATAGAACAATTATGGAAGTAGCACGGATAATGCTGCATGACCAGGATCTGCCTATGCATCTCTGGGCAGAAGCAGCTAGGACAGTTGTGTATGTGCAGAACAGAACACCTCACAAGATATTGGACAATAAGACACCAGAAGAAGTCTTCTTTAGTAAGAAACATGAAGTCAGCCATCTCAAAATATTTGGTTGTCCAGTATATACACATGTTCCAAAGGAAAAGAGAACCAAACTAGATCCTCCAGGAAAGAAGGGCATCTATTGACCAATGCGACCTCGGTCGACAGGGGTTCGCCTCACTGTCGACACATACCGTAGTCTCCCTGGGCAATGGCTCAAGTAGGTTTGAGCCCACCCAACAACACCCGCAGAGCGGATGAGGTCTCACTCGAGGCGTCCAAGAAGAGCAGACAGAACCATGTTTCATCCGAGGGAGGAGGAGAGTTGTGGCTGCACGGACTAGCTCTATTGCAATACTTAACCAGAAACTTTAAGCATTCAACATGGAATTATAACATATTACTTAATCGCAGCATTTATCATCATGGCCACAGTAAGCAAATATTGCATCAATAAAATATAACAACATTCATATATCGCAACATTGCACAAAGATCGTACCGAAACATCATCATTGTATTACTGTCGCAGTCATATACCAGAAGCAAAACATAGATCTCCGTACACATACATCTCATTATCTCTCACCTACTACTCTTCTATTCCTATCCTCTATCTATGTATATCTAACACTTACAACTCTCATCTATTTATAGGCTTCTGCCATTACAATATTTGTCCACTTACAAACGACTTCCTAACCGACACTATGGACAAATGACCCAATATCTAACTGACTCGGTCCAAATGACCCAAAAACCCGCATACTGCAGTACAATTGACTCAACATTACATAACATGTGCTCCAAGTGACCCAAAACCCAACAACTGCGGTATACTTAAACCCAAAATACTCCTTCCCCGCCCTCATCCGATGCGTCGCAGCGTCGGCAGTACTGTGACATTTCCTCATCAAACTGCCTGCCAACAGGCCCCCAACACAATCTTGTGGCTCATCCTCGAGCCACGTCAACTGCCATACATTGTACACGTCAACTGTTCATGCTGTCTAGAGCATGCGGTGTGGTATGGCTCCTTTGGCTACACTGATCATGTCTCTCTGTTCTGTAAGTCTTACCTGAAAGTGGGGAGCCCCTGACTTGCTGTCATGTATGTCTTGAACTCATCCTTGAGTCTTTGTGAATGGTACAGACGGGAAGGAAAAGAGAATGAATAGTACCAAGGTGTGAAATGAGCTGATGACTCTGGCACATCTATTTCGCATCGGCAAACGGCTCCTACTCTGGTCGAGGAGCTACGGCCCCAACCATCACATTGGTCAAGAGAAGCACAATCCTTCGAACAACTACTGCGTACTTAAGCATGCTGGTCTAGGCCTTGGCTCGGGCATACCACAGTGTAAATGCACCCGTCGTATCAAGGTGCTCAGGGACACTCGTCATTCAGGCTCGCAGGGCCCCTGGAGTACTACCACGGGAAATGAAGTGAAGTATTTCCACAGCCTCCTTGGAATTCCTCACAACTCAACTCACACACTGATCTAACAGCATAACCACGGTATTTCGGAAAGACTTCTTTGTACCAAACTACGGTCGGCCTCTTCTACTTATAGCTGGACCATGCTCAGGTCACGATGCTGAGAATGATGCCCTAGTACCTCACATCTACTTGTGTGAACCCATCAACTGACGCAGCGGGTGGCGACCATGCTGCCACCGAAGATCCCACGTGCCAACGTGTGAGCAATCTCCTCACATCTTCCTGATCATACTAGCCCAACATGCCATGTGAAAAACAGACCATCGTCATGTGGTAACCAGGTTGAATCTGGCAAGCAAACTCATGTATAGAGATGATGGCACAGGGTCACAAGAAGTTAGCAGGACGGTAGTTACAACACTGCCCCGTACCCCCAAATCCTCTGTAATCATCAAAAAAATCCTACATGTACTCAACCAAATCTGCCGTCGATCCTAGTTGCAATGTTGTCATGTGTCGCTGAATGCTTCAAAATTGCGGCACAAGCCTCCCTTCTTGCGCATTCCTTCTTCTATTGGTGCGCTATCAGACACCAAACAACCTCCAACACACACTCTTTTTTCGCGCTCTTTTTTTTTTTTTTAAACCAATGCGACTCAGGCATCGCACTGTTCCAAGCCTGATCGATAGGGATTCAACCTATGACCATTTACCAGCTTGGGGAGTATCGCCCCATCAAACTGCTGCAACTAAACAACTCCTCCTGAAGTAATACTACTGATGCGATATGGACCCAGCCAATGCATTTGCAATTTTCTTGGATGTTTCATAAACTTGCTGTTGTATAATAGCACCAAGTCGCCTTGCTGAAACTGTTTACTTTTGATGTGGCGATCATGTCGTGCCTTCTGGTGATCCTTCTCCACCCCTTGGTGAAAGCTAGTGATAAATCGATCCTCTTCCAGCTGCACCAATTATGCTAGATGTTCATCTAAGGCTGCGACATCATCCATGCCCGTAACAGCCGCAATTCGTAGACTCAGAACAATGTATTCCATTGGCATAATCGCTTCCTTCCCATATACCATCTTAAAAGGTGTCTAACCAGTCAACCTTTTACATGTGGTACGATAGGCCCACAATACTGTTGGGATTTTCAGATCCCAGTCATCGCGGTTCGCATTACAAACCTTGGTCAGTGCATGCTCCAATACCTTGCTAAACGTCTCCACCGTTCCATTCGCCTACGGGTGAGAGGGTGTACTCTTCTTATGATGTATCTACAACTCCTCCGTCAATGCGCTGATGGTGCGATTAAGAAAGTGGCTTCCTTGATCACTCAGCAATATCTTGGGGCAACCAAAGTGAGTGA
This sequence comes from Larix kaempferi, assembly GCA_027924585.1. NCBI lineage: Eukaryota > Viridiplantae > Streptophyta > Pinopsida > Pinales > Pinaceae > Larix > Larix kaempferi. The sequence continues at coordinate 11,867,618 of BSBM01000063.1, read as the reverse complement.
TAATGTGATCAAACAAAAATCGAGCGGTCGTCCCTGTGGAACAATCCACTATGGGTGCTGCCTCGGCCCATCGGGTCAAATATTCTGTCACTGTGATGATGTACCGTGCACCCATAAGTTTCCCTGGTGGAGTGATCGGCCTGAAAAAATCCACAGCCCATTTTTCGAACAGTTGCAATGTCACTTGAGGTAGCAGCGGCATCTCATCACGTCTGGACGGCTTGCAAGTTTTCTGACAAACATCGCAAGACCGCACATAGTTTATCGCATCATTATGTAATGTGGGCCACCAAATCCCTACACGCAGTACCTTTTGGGAAGTTGCTCGACCGCCATAGTCTCCTCCCGCTACTCCACCATGTGCCTCAGCCAGTATCTGCGCTTTCTCATGCGGCAAGACACATCTGCGCAATATCTCATCAGTGCCCAATTTATACAACTCTCTCGTGATTAGATGAAAGTCAACAGCCTTGACAACCAACTACTTCTTCTGAGTAGTGGTAAAGTCATCGGGTGTGGTGCCGGTCACCAAGAACTGAAGGATGTCGTCAAAATATTGATCAGCGGTGAAAACTTTAAATATTTGGGCATTCGGCAACCCGTCTTCGATATTAGTCGGTTCCTCCCCTCTATCAATTCGTGATAAATGATCTGGTCCAACATTCAATCGCCCCAGTTTCACAATGACTTCAAAATCAAACTCCTGAAACAAAGTAGCCAATGGCATATCTTCCCCCCCAACAGAGTCTTATTGACCAAGTATTTCAATGCAGAATGATCAGTGAACATTTTAACGTGGCCACCCAACAAATAATGCCTGAATTTCTGCAGCGTGTAAACCATGGCCAGACCTTCTCGTTCTGTGGTAGTGTAATTGCGTTCTGCAGAGGACAGCTTCCAACTGGAAAAAGCAATAGGATGATCAAGGTTTCCTTCTCCAGGTTGAGCCAACACAACACCTAATGCAATCAAGGAAGCATCAACATGGACATGGAATTCCTTACTCCAGTCCGAAAAGACCAAGAATGGTGCCGACGCCATCTTCTCCTTGAGCGTTTCGAAGCTATCCTGACATTCTGGGCTCTAGTGGAATTTCGTGTCCTTCTTCAACAACTTTTCCATAGGGGCAGTAATCGCAGCATAACCCCTGATAAATTTGCGATAATATCCCGTATGACCCAAAGTCGCTCGCAACTGCTTAACAGTGGCTGGCGGTTGCAACCCCAAAATGAGTTCAATTTTTGCTGTATCAACCAGCAATCCTTGTTTACACACGATATGACCTAGCAATATCCCAAACAATGCACAAAAAATACATTTCTTCAAGTTCAGCAATATCTAGTGCTGTCGGCATCACTCAAGCATTAACTGCAGATTGGCCAGATGATCACGAATCAACCCATACACAGTCCAATCATCCATATATACCTGCGAAAATTTCTGAATAAAACCCTTGAATGCGGCAACAACGACCCGGGATAATATCGTAGGTGCATTCTTCAAACCAAACAGCATTATCGTGTACTAAAAGCAACCCCATTCAGTAACAAAAGTTGTCTTATGGTGATCTTCCTTGGCAATGCAAATCTGATGGTAGCCAGAGAATCCATTAGTGAATGAGTACATCTCCTGGCCACCCACTCCTTCAAGTACTTCATTAGTAAATGGGGTCAGAAAAGGGTCATGCAAGTAGGCATCATTCAACTTTCGCAAGTCAACACAAATGCGCACTTCACCTGTTTTCTTGTCCTGCACCACCATAGGACTGATCCATTCAGACTCTTCCACAAGTTCAATAATACCAGCATCCAACATGCGATCAAGTTCTACCTTGACCTTTTCTTTATGTCGTGGATTCAATCGATAAGGTCACTCTCGAACTGGCTTAGCATCTAGTTTTAATGGAATCTTCATCTCTCCTAAATCACCCAGGATTCCCTTCATTTCGGAAAACTTCGTGGGAAATACGTCTTGAAACTCATGAAGTAACTTAGTAACCTTACTCATCATCTCATCATCCCAATAATCCCCAACATTAGCAAACTTGGGAGTAGCCTCTGTGTCGATATTTATCTTGTGAAGCTGCAATGGTTGACTGAACGGATTACTTGGCGCAGCAGGTGGGACCACATCGCGACTTCCTTCAGATTCGGGAATGTTGAAAGGGTAGACCGTCGGAACAACCTAAAGTACCACATCGCGAATGAGCTGTAAGGCGTTATGGACATCAGGGTTGGCATCCGCAAAAGTGAACATATGAGTGAAATAGATAGTCAACTCCCCCCATGTTGTAATGTCTTGGTGCAACTCGGCTACAGTGTACCATGAGCGCGGCATCTCATCCAAAGTATGGATAAAAGCATGGACCCACTCATCTCTAGGTCGCTCTACCCATAATCGTTGGCATTCCATCACATGATCACTGGGATTAGTCTGGCCATCATACTTGCCAGTGTGATAAACCTCAGTATCTCCGAACCAAACCATCATCAACCTTTGACACTATGACCAAGCATTAATGAATTTGTTATGTGCCGCCCACCAGTGTGCTGGAGTAGCCTTCAGTGCTTCCTCCAATGCCAGCAATCACTGTGGTTTTGAGACGCGGTCTTCAAATTTTGTCAAAAAGGTGGTTAGGCCATGAAACCCCCAATAGACAGGCAATGTGATCATTTCTGTCGCAACACGACATAAGGATTGCGTAACTAAGCCACATTTTCATAATGGTACCTCAAACAATTTGTTCTGCCAATGTTCTAAGGAATCATCAGAGTCAGAAGATGCACTGCTCTCGCTGCGCCACTCCAACTCACTGTGGATAGTAGGATGAATATAATCTTTAGAAATATTGAATGCATGGTCCCGTCCAGCAGGATCATCATCTTTTACAGGCTCAACATATCGGCGTCCTTCAGCAGGATCCAATGGGGCTATGACTCTGAAATCGCAATTCTCAAAGGTCATCATGTGCTTCTTGAACTTGATTACAGCTCCACTATCGTTAGCCCATCCAATCCCCAAGAGCGCCGGATAAGAGCTTCCTCCCTCTATCACTTGAATAACATCAAAGTCAGCACAAGTCTTCATGACCTCACTATCGATCGTGAGTCGCGGAACTCGCCCAATGGGTGTTACCTTCGCATGGTTAGCCAACCGGAGCTGCACAGGAGACCAGCTCAATGGGGGACTCCCCATATTCTGCCACGCCTGCTTGGTTAATATGTTAACATCCGAACCAAGGTCAAGAATAATAGAGTCAACATCATATTCACCAATCTGAATATTCATTTGCATCTCCTTTCCAGTCTTCCATCGCTGTAGGGCGTTTACTGCCGACTCTTGCCATCCTTTCATAAATGGTTGCAACCATCCCTCAATTTCAACCAGGGAAGTCAGGTCTCGGGAAACCAACAGACAACTTTCAAGAAACTTTTACAATGTCATCGGTGGTGGCGGCCGATCAGCGTCTGATGTAGTATCAAAGAAAGGGGGCATATCGCAAACAACAGCCTTACCGCGGTCTTTATCCAAGGTGCGACGTGCCTCCAAGAATGTATCCCGCTCCGTATCAATGTCGAAAGGTACCATCTTCTGACCAGCCAACCGAATCAGTGGTCATGAACTATCTTCCCCAGTCGTCTTTCCTCCACGAGTGATGACAGCGACGGAAGCATCTTGTGGTTGCGGTTCTACAGAAATGGTCGCAATATTCGCACCCTTCGTCTGGTTCTGCTACAAATTCCCTCATTTATTGACATTGGATTGGCGTTCGGCAGTGGTCACGGGGGCTAGTTCTATACTGGTTGTTGTACCTGATTCTGTACTGGTTGCTGTGGCTGGGCCCGATTCTATAACTACAGAGCGTTCCCAGCCTGCCATCGTGCAATCAACTGTGGACAATTCTCAACCATATGATCATTACCAAAACAGAACATACACTGATTCTGCAGTAGTGGGAAGTCACACTGATAATTCCCCCATACCGCACAGTGGTAACATTGAACAGGTCCATGACCACCTCGGCCTCCTCCTCCACAACCAAATCCACCACTGCGTCTGCCCCTATATCCTCCTAGGTAGCCACCCTGCTGCTGGCACTGAGATTGGTTAAACAGTTGTTTCATCGGTGCTGGTGGTATCCCTTGCCCTTGTGGTGCATATTGCAGTTGCTGTACATACTGTGGCTGTGGGGGAGTCATCTGCATCGGAGTGTATTGCGGCATGAACTACTATGATTGTTGTTGCTATGGTGCAAACTGCATCTGCGGTTGCAGTAGCGGTTGGGCTACTTGTGGTTGCAGTTGTGGTTATTGCACGGCGCACTGATCGTCCTTGATGTAGAATGAATCACACATCCTCTCCTGTAGCAACCCATATGCACGAAAATCCTTTTCATCGTGACCCACCGACTTGTAGAATGTGCAATAAAGATTTCGCGTGGTTGTGACCATTTTCTGCATCCACAGGAAATTATCGTGATTGTGCCCAAACACCTGGAAAACACGACACCACGGCATACTGCCTCCATTCAACGGGTTTGGAGCTCCTGACACCAAATAATTACGGAAATCCAGGCAATTATCCTTTGTATTCCCTTCTCCTCGGCATCGCATACACCATACTTCATCGTGTTGTTCCTTGTTCTTCTTTAAATCTTGCAACTGTATAGTCAGGTTGGCGAGCTGTGTCTGTATCTATGACATCTCGGCTGCATTATCTCCAATCGGTGACTCCTCCAATCGCGTTGCAATCTCTAGAGCTTCTCTAGGAATCGATATGTTTTGTTGCATCACTGGCAGTCGAATGTGGGGTAGCATTTCCGCAATGAACCATTCCTTATGTTGGACGACGCTCATATCAAAACTAACCTTTTCCATTAGCATTTTGAATCGCTGGTCGAAATCCCATACCATCTCATTGGGATACTGCTTACTTTCCTTCAATTCAGTAATGTATTGAGCCTCCGACTTAGGCCATCTAAATTCAGCAATGAGCCCATCTCGAATCTCATCCGGCGAATTCTATAGGGCTCCCGTAGGAACTAGAATAAACTTCATGAACCAATCTAATGCATGACCTCGCAGAGTCGTGGCTAACTGTCCTTTCTTAGCATCGGCATCAATGATCTTTTTCATAGTCCAGACCGCTTCACACAAAAACTAGTACTGTTCTGGGTTGTCTGTCGCACTTCCGTGGAACAACGGTAACTTAGCATCATCGCCCGCCATTCTGGGCTTCCTTTCTCCTGTCGTTGTGCTACTACCAATCAACTTTTGTGGAATTGACGAACTTGGCGGTGTCGAAGTGGTATTTCTTGTTGTTTGTGAGTTAGTGAGCAGAGGTGTGGGTACGTTGGTGCCGGGGTTTGGTCCTGCCTCTATCCTGGGCATAGCCTGGTCATCCCTTTTAGGACTGTGAGGTCGCTTTGTCCCGTGTTGTCTTCCTTTGCGGTTTTGCGGTTCGATCGCAGCAGGACCTTCTCCTGTCCTCTGCCTCTTCTCCTGTCGAAACCTCGCTCCTCCTCTTGTAAGACCACTTTCTTCCTTGGCTTCACTCATAGTCTCCTCATGGTATGCACCCATCTACCCCTTACCATTCCATGTACCATTCCCCAACAGTTGCGGTACCCACGACCTCCTCCCACCAGGCTGTCTACTGATCAAGGTGCATCTTTAATATACCCTTTTCGCAAATTAGCATCTTAATAGACAATTAGAGCAACAACAGAAACCTTCCCCTTAGTCCTCGGAAGAAGTATATTTCAACTTCACTATAGGATTTCTTCATGTCAACCACAAATTCAGTGATATATCCCTCCAAGATGCTATCGAGCCAAACTTCGACAACCCGCGATGTCTTATTATCGACTTCCTGCAGCTCCTGAATCAACTCCAGGGTCCAAGCCGTCGACTCACCACCCTGGAATTTCCTCTTCTGGAAGGTCAGCTTTGACAACCACTTGTACAGAATGACCGAGAATTCACAGAAAAACCATTCATGTAGACCGTCGTGAATATACCTTCCCATCCAGTGATTGACTGTCAGTCATGTGTTCCAACTTTCTTCTTCATCAAACTCCCGCAACTTCTGATCAAACCAACTCTATATCTCCGGCTTCGTCGGGTGCCACAACATGACCTCCTTTTACTCTGCACGCGGTCCCGACAATGGAACCATTTGTTGACCAATGTGACCTCGATCGACAGGGGTTCGCCTCACTGTTGACACATACTGCAGTCTCCCTGGGCATCGGCTTGGGTAGGTTTAAGCCCGCCCAACAACACCCATAGAACGGATGAGGTCTCACCCGAGGTGTCCAGGAAGAGAAGACGGAACCATGTTTCCACTGAGGGAGGAGGAGAGTTGTGGCTGCACGGACTAGCTCTATTGCAGTACTTAACTAGAAACTTTAAGCATTCGACATGGAATTATAACATATTACTTAATCACAGCATTTATCGTCATGGCTACAGTAAGCAAATATTCCATCAATAAAATATGACAACATTCATATATCGCAACATTGCACAAAGATCATACCAAAACATCATCATTGTATTACTGTCGTAGTCGTATACTAGAAGCAAAACATAGATCTCCGTACACATACATCTCATTATCTCTCACCTACTACTCTTCTATTCCTATCATCTATCTATGTATATCTAACACTTACAACTCTCATATATTTATAGGCTTCTGCCATTACAATATTTTTCCACTTACAAACAACTTCCTAATCGACACTATGGACAAATGACCCAATATCTAACTAACTCGGTCCAAATGACCCAAAAACCCACATACCGCGGTACAATTGACTCAACATTACATAACATGTGGTTCAAGTGACCCAAAATCTGCCAACTGCGGTATACTTAAACCCAAAATAATCCTTCCGCGCCCTCATCCGATGTGTCACAGTGTTGGCAGTACTGCGACATTTCCTCATCAAACCGCATGCCAACAACATCTTTGTTGGGTACATTGAAAGCTCGAAGGCTTACAGAATATACTTTCCAAGGTTCAAGAAGATTGATGTCAACAAGGATGTAACATTTGATGAAAACTCAGCCTTCATCAAGTCAAAGGAAGACACCTGTTGAAGATCATGAATAACCAATGGAAACCAGATTTCAAGACACTACCATGAATGAAGCAATTCCAGATGCAGATCATGAAGTTGAATATCCACAAGAACCTATAGATCCACCCCATGAGAAGAACTCTCACAAAAGGAAACCGGCATGGGCTAGAGAGCTCATTCAAGATGCAGAAAGGTATGGCATTCGAGAAGAACACAGAGCAAGGAAGAGGACTAGATCTCATACTAGCTATGTTGCCTTACTATGTGACATTATGAACAAAGAACCTTCCAGTTATGAAGAAGCAGTGGAAAAGAAAGAATGGAAGGATTCCATGGTCGAGGAATACCAGTCGATCATGAAGAATGATGTTTGGGATGTAGTCCCAATACCTTAAGGGAAGTCTATTGTAACTTCCAAGTGGATCTACAAGATCAAACATGCTGCAGATGGCAGCATAGAAAAGTACAAAGCGAGATTTGTAGCTCGTGGCTTCTCCCAGAAAGAGGGAATAGACTATGAAGAAAATTTTGCTCCTGTAGCCAAGTACACTTCCATCATATCAGTACTTGCCTTGGCTCCAGTGATGAAATGGAAGATACACCAGATGGATGTCAAGATAGCTTTCTTGAATGGTGTAGTTGAGGAGGAACTGTATGTGGAGCATCCACTTGGTTTTGAGACACATGATAGGGAGTCATATGTGTGCAGATTGAAGAAAGCCTTGTATGGCTTGAAGCAAGATCCTAGGACTTGGTATGGTAGGATAGACAGCTTTCTATCCAGTTTGGGATTTACCAAGAGTTAAGCAGATTCCAACATTTACTACAAGGTTGAGGAAGGCAATCCTGTGATACTACGTCTGTATGTGGATGACCTGTTTGTTACAGGTCAGGATGGATTGATTGCCGATACAAAGAGGAAGCTTGCTGTCGAGTTTGAGATGAAGGACTTGGGGATGATGCACTATTTTCTAGGCATGGAGGTGTGGCAAAATGTAGATGGGATCTTCCTTGGACAAGGGAAGTATGGAGTAGAGATCCTGAAGCGGTTCGGGATGATGGACTGCATGACCATGGCCACACCTATGGCATCGAACCTGAAGCTTCTGTGTGATGCTTCATCTGATCTGGTTGATATCACTGTGTATCATCATATGATTGGGTCCTTGAGGTACCTAATGAACACTAGACCAGATATTTGCTTTGCAGTGAACACATTGAGCCAGTTCTTAATGGATCCTAGAAGTGTTCACCTGGTTGCTGTAAAGCATATTCTGAGGTACCTAAAGGGTACAATTGATTATGGGCTCAAGTATGATGCGAATCAAAAGTTTAACCTGCAGGGTTATGTTGATTCAGATTTGGTAGGTAGTGATGCAGATAGGAAGAGCACTTTTGGGTGCTGCTTTAGTATGGGATGAGGTGTGATCTCTTGGTTTAGTAGGAAGCAGTCATGCGTAGCACTGAGTATAGCCGAAGCAGAGTATGTTGCAGCTTGTTTGGCTATTTGTGAGGCAGTATGGCTAAGGAAGCTACTGTCTGAGTTATTTTATCTCTCGTTGGATGCTACTAGTATCTTTTGTGAAAACCAGAGTTGTGTGAATATGTTTGAGAACCCGGTGTTCCACGACAGGTTGAAGCACATTGAGATCAAATATCACTATATCATGGATATGGTGCATAGAGGAGTAGTGAAGCTCTTGTATGTTGCAACGGATGAGCAGGTTGCAAATGTGTTGACGAAACCACTAGCCACAGTGAAGTTTGAGTACTTAAGAGAAAGGCTTGTTGTTCTTCAGATTGACGACACTTAGAGGAAGAAGTGATGGACATATTTGTTGGAGCCATTCCAAGCATGGTGAGAGGAGGATCCTTCCCATGGCTATGGATGTAAGCGGTGGATGATGAGCATCAGGATGATGCTCCAGTTACTGCTCTGTATATGCATCATGTTGGATGCTGGATATGATCAGTTGGATCATGTATATGCATATGCATCATGTTGGATGCTGGATATGATCAGTTGGATCATGTACATGTATATGCATCATGTTGGATGCTGGATATGATCAGTTGCATTATGTATATGTATATGCATCATGTTGGATTCTTGATATGATCAATTGGATCATGTATTTGTATATGTATTAGGTGGATACATTATATGATCAGGTGGATCATGTATTTTTATATGTATCAGGTGGATACATTATATGATCAAGTGGATCATGTATTTGTGTATGTATCAGGTGGATACATTATATGATCAGGTACATCATGGATGATGAGCTTCAGGATGTTTCTCCAGATGATATATATCAGGATGATGCTATGATGATGATCAGGATGATCATGGATGATGAGCTTCAGGATGTTGCTCTAAATGATATGCATCAGGATGATGCTATGATGATGATCAAGATGATCATGGATGATGAGCTTCAAGATGTTTCTCCAGATGATACGCATCAGGATGATGTTGTGATGATTATCAGGATGATCATGTGATGATGTACATCAGGATGATGTATGGTGAGTATCAGGTTGATACTCTATGGCTGTGGACAAGTTGTGCAGATAAGCATATAATAGCGCCCTAGGAGATTTGCAGATACTCTTTCGAGTATTTTCCTATGGCATATAATAGTTCCCTGGGATATCTGGAAAATGCTCTTTCGAGGTTTTGCTTGGGAGGACATATAATAGCGCCCTGGGAGGTTTGCAGATACTCTTTCGAGGTTTTTCCTATGGCATATAATAGCGCCTTGGGATATTTGGCAAATACTCTTTCGAGGTTTTGTTCTATGAGATATAATAGTGCCCTGGGAGATCTGATAGGTTGAGTTGTGTGCTCGTAATCAGTCATGGGATGCTCTTTCGAGGTTTTGCCATGACCACATATAATATGCCCTGGAGATCCGGACATGTTATGCTAGTCACGTAAAAGGCCTCCGATGCTCTTTAGAGTTCTTGCTAGTCAAGACACTCTTTTAAGGTTTTTTGGTGGGGGTCACATGTAATACATCCTAGAGATCTGGACAGTTTGTGCTAGTAACGTAAAAGGCCTCGGATGCTCTTTAGAGTTCTTGCTAGTCAAGACACTCTTTTAAGGTTTTGTGACAGTCAACATGCAATAGCGCCCTGTGAGATCTTGCCGGTCATGCTTAGGCACATAAAGGATCCTAGAATACTCTTTTGAGGTTTTGTTGATGCATGTAATAAATCCTGAGGATTCCACAGTATGGCCAGTGATGATGAAGACCTGCAGGTGGTGGGCCTACATCCAGTATGAAAAAGGACTGGCTCTGTAGAACTTCCTATGATGAGTAGATCAGAGATTGATTGAGATAGCAGCAGCCGTGACCATGACGATGATCCAGTGACGATGATCCAGAGAAGAAGACTTGTGCAAGCAAATCTGTGTCTAGAAATACCTTCCTAGTTAAGAGGGAGTGTTGATGTAATTGTAACTTCGGAATGTATTTCACCTATGTATATTGTACTCCTATAGAGATTTTATTATTCCTCTATACGGAAGTGTCATCATTTGTATTGACAAGTGTTGCAACTTGCATGTGATGGGTTATTAGACAACCAAGTGTGGGGTCAGCCCTGATTAGTAATACCATGGGTTATTAGACTGAGTTAGACAAGTCGGCCATGCTAGGTTATTAGGAAGGTTAGGTCATGTATAAATAGAGTGCGGGAGGCACTCTATTTGATAATCTCATTATTCACTTCTACACTCACCAAAAAGTGGCGCACAAGTGAGGAAGGAGGAGTAGCTGCTAGGAGGACTATCTCTTGTACTTGGGTTGTATCATTGCTCTTTCTATCTCTGAGGAAGTTGTGGGGTTTTTCACCTTTATGGTTTTCCCCAGTGAAACTCTGTGTGTCTATTGTCTCATGTGATTGCTTGGTGTGATTGATATGCATTGTTATACTTGATATGTTGTACATGTTATTCTCTCAGTAAATATCCTAGAGTATGTTGAAATAATGCTCAAAAATAAACAAGGAGGAGAAGGAGCACCTACTGTTATGTAGAATTTTGTCCTACGGATAAGCCAAAATTCTCTTAACTTTAAAGCAGACTTTAAACTAACCTTAAAGCAAGAAACAAGTCAAAACAAATGCTACCTTGAATCCCTAGATCTAACAAACATCTCAAGATTAAAATGCGAGGAAGAGTAGAAGAAATTTAGCTAACCTTCTATCCAGACGCTTGTTCTTGTAGTTGCTCCAATCTCCAAGCCCTCGCGAATGAACCTGTCAAAATGGAACCAAGACACAAGAATGCACTATTCTCTAGCAACCTGAAACATGAGTTAGAATCTAAATCTATGAAAGATACAAATCATATCATTAAAACAAAGTTAACACAAATGATTTGGGAAAACAATACAAGTTATTCCATTACAACTTGAAGAATACTTACAAAAGGTGCTTGATGTCCAAGCCAATCCTCCAGCTCCAAGTGTCTTCTCCTCTAGATATCTCCACAATGCTGCGAGACCATAAGTTTGGTACTCTCAAGAGTCCTCCCTTTTCCAATGGAATGCCTCTCTTTTATAGTGAATGGTGAGGTTAACCAACAAGAGAGATGGATGGATCTAGGGAGAGATAAGTGGATCAGGGTTTCTAATCGAAGGAAATGAGTTGAGATCGAATCAGGGACCCCAATCTTCCATTATCTTCGAAAATCCAAAATCCCACAAACCAAGGAAAAAGGCTATTAAAAGAGTACCGCGTTCTGCAGTCTCTGCAGAACGCGGTACTACCGCGTTTTGGGAAAATAGCATAGCGCGGTAGTGCCTAGTACCGCGTTTTGATAGATGAGCAAGGCGCAGTAGTGTGTGTAGATAAAGTCTTAGGTGGGTCAGGACTTGTCAGTGTAGATTCACCTTCAAGGTTGACTCATCATCTGCCTCTTCTGGATGGCTTAAGACAATAGGGAAAGTGTCATCAACTCGTTTTGTGATAGAGATGCGACACTGTGAAATATAGAGGTATAACACCTACCCTTTCTCACCCTTTTATGGTTAGAGTGACGAGGAAGAGTGTTTAAGACATAAGAGGATAAGGAGCATGGGACCTTTCTCAAACTCTTGTAATTTGAGAAATCAGTTGGACCTTCCTCTCACTCTAGTAATATTTGGGAGGAAGAGACAAAATTCCCTATCCCTTTCCCACACTTGTTATGTTCGAATGAGTAGCATAGGAACTCCCTTCGAATTTTGGGAGGAGAAGTTGCATGGGGCATTTATCAAACTCTTGTAATTTTAGTGATATATTGGATATGTATCTTTCTCTAGTACCTTTTGGGAGGACACGTCAAGGAGGACTATCCCTTTCCCACACTTGGTCCATTTGAATGAGTAGCATAGGCACTCCCTTAGATAGAAGTTAAGGTGCAACAAGAGCAGATGGGGTATAATGTCGAGAGTCGGATGGATGTACATATGGATAGAGTTCAATGGGTTCTTATCCCAACATACTATTCCATATTAGATTTAGGATGAGTTGCATAAATACTATCAAATTTTTATTCCATGTGTAGTATTATTCACAATTTTATGAAGATAGTATCTTGAAGAAGGTTTTTAAAATTATCATATAAGTTTTATTTTGGATAATATGTTGGATCTTATTTATGTTTTGAATTACACCTTGGAGGTGATCTTTTGTACTTTGAGTTGTATAGTTATGGTAATAGTCTTAATTGTTATTTAAAATAAAATAGTTGTAGAAAGACATCTATTATCTCATGTAATGTAAGTACTTTCTTATTACTGCATAAATAAACTTATTTTAAATTATGTGTGGAATGATAAGAATCAACGATAATTCCACTGATTGGATGTTTGGTATGAATGAGGCTGATGTGACAAGGCCAATGGAGGCCCAGGTGGACAGAATACAATACACCCACATGTTAGGAGCAATGGAGGCTCGTCGGTCCATATAAAAGGTGGTGGGTGGACGCGCGGTGGAGGCTTGTCATTATAGAGTGGCAGGTGCACAAGCAGTGGAGGCTCATTATTCTATCTTGAATGTTAAACAAACAGTATTGTCCATCAAAACAAATCAGTGTTGTTGGTACCATTCTACAATGGAGGCGGATTATAACAAAATGTTCAATGGAGGTGAGCTTTAAATATCGCATGCAAGGGAGGCGATTATGAAATATCACACACAAGGGAGGACGATCATGTTGTAATATTCACCAATACTGAGAGGGGGGGTGAATCAGTATTGAACACTTTTTACCAATTTTAACCTTAAGCAGATCATGTAACATTAATGATTAATAATTTCATTCATACACAGTGTAGAAGATATTTTTATGTGGAAACCTAAATACGAGAAAACCACGTAATTATTTCATTATATAATAACAAGATAAAATGCAATTGTTTTACTAGCACCAAATGGAATGAGTCACCCACCCCCTGATCTCTCTAGCATGCATTAGAAAGGGGATACATACCCGTGGCTTTACTAGTACCAACTAGAAGGAGGAACCAACCCCTTTTTTTTCTAGCACCAACTAGAAGGATTCACCAAACCCCTTTGTGAGCACCAAATCACACTTTTCAACCACCAAGCTAAATTAGACTTAAATATCATGTCCTTTCCCCATCCTGCCACCCTAATTACCCAGCACCAACTAGGGTCGGTTTTAAAAGACCGCCTCCAAAGGTCTGAAAAAAAAAATTAGGGGAGGGTTTACCAAGACCCCCGCAAGCCAAAAATGCCCCTAAAGGGATATTTTGTTGTAGTGAACTCCTTGAGATCACAGGTACCAGCCTGCCCTAGCACCACTCTGCCACCCTGATATGAATAAGAGTATCAACTTGTCAATGTTATTGTCATTGTCACTATCATGGTCATTTTCTCTGTCATTTTCCCTATCACTGTCTTCAGACTTTCATCGTCACTGTCACTATCACTGTCAATGTCATTGCCATTGTATTCACACTATCACTGTCATTCTCTTCACACTGTCACTTTCACTATCACTGTCTTCACACTATCATTGTATTGTCACTATCACTATCACTATTACTATCACTACCACAATCACTATCACTATCAACATGTCAACATGTACATACCTCAAATCTATCCTCTAAATCTGCAAGCAACTTCTTCCAAGATCATCTTCAAATCTGCAACAAAACCCTCTTGTGTTGTTGGTGTTTTGACAATAGCACATACCAAAAGGAACCGACTAAGGGTTGTGCTAGACTTAGTATAGTTTTAAGGGATAAACAAAAATTAAAAAAAAAACAAAAATTAAAAGTAACTAATCTAACAGGAAAGAAAAGCTAAATGATAGTGAAAATAAATCTAAACTAACATATGTTCTTCATTCAACAGATAGATTTTTGAATCATCATTTAAGAATAAATATTTTCATTTTTCATTGATAAAATGGATTTACAATAGTACAAGAATCACCTTAGAGTCGCAGTAGGAAGGTCCCTTGCAGATGTCTCAGAGAGGGTTTGCTTGATCTCTTGGTATTCCACAATCCTTCGGCCACACATCACTTAAGTGATCTTTGGCAAGGTGATAAATCAACACACAAGTGAGTTCAGATATTAGGGATATTTTTGTAGAGTAATGGGTTTAGCAATAGATGTAGAATCGGTGTTGAGTGATGTACCTTGACGGTTCATTTATAGGCATGATGGATAGCTCTAGGATAAGGCCCTAAGGATTTTATTTTTTATTTTTGTCTTTTGGATTTTTCCTTTGATTTTGTGCCTTTCAATTTTTTATCCTTTTTCCAAATTGGGATATCATAGGTGTCGTGCTAGGTTTCTTCCTCATGTTAGCTTCCTAAGTGCACAGAGAAATCGAACCACTAAATTCTTGTCTGTAAGGCAAGTGATCATCCATTGAACTAGCACCCTTAAATAGAAGATTCAAAGTTCACACTGAATCAAAATTCACACTTAAAAAATAAGTTTAGTTAAATATATAAATTTCATTTTATTTTGACTTTTTTTCTTCCACGAGGCACTAATAGTGGCACAATAACACTTGATTGTATACAGTTTGGTCATATATTGAAGATAAAACAATTGTTTTCAGATAAAGATTAGAACAAATTCCACATAAAATATTCTCATGAACATTTTTCATTCACCTAATAATGGAATCTTTGTTTCTTTTTTATGTCTATCCTTCAATCCAAATATTAAATATATGTTAAATGAAGTTATTTGAAGTAAATTTTGTGGATTGCTTCAAAGACCTTTACCATTGCACTTGCTTAATCTCTTTAAATTTTTTACATAGGAACTTACATTTACCAATTCCATCTTGAAGCGGAGGTATGGTATATCGGATCCATTGCTTCAGCATATGTTAACCTTGGAAAATGAATAGGAAGTTTAATCCCTTGAATATCACAGAAAACCTGCAATAATAATTCTACTTTATAAACATAAATACAATATAAAAGCATTAGAAGCATGGCCAACTAGATCCATTTGTTCTAAAAATATGGACATGTTAAACAAGCACCCACATGTCTTATCATATCCTCATTGATCTTTAGTATGTCATCCATTGGTATGAAATCCACCTCCATATCTAGTTGTGTAAATTCGGGCTTCATATCTTCTCTTAAGTATTCATCTCAAAAACACCTTGAGTACATAAAGAAGGTAAATAAAAAATTTATTTATACCATATACAATACAACAATTTCATAATATTGAAAATGTAGATTACAAACTCATTATACACCCCATACTTCGCTTTCATTTTTGCAGCCAACTTTTTGTCGTTATATTTTCCCTGGAAATACTATGAAGGATCTACCCCTATCTTGGAAAATCCACTAATTCGTGCAATAAGATCCACATCGATAGGGATCTTTGTGTCCAGCGATAAAGAACCACCATGGAAGCATACAAGCAATTGCTTGATGCATGCGTTCACCTCCACTGAGCGCCCAAAGTCCGGCATGTGGATGATTGATCATTATAATCCCTATTCTCATTGCATTGGTTCCCTGTGATTGGGCCTCCATATTCATGGACTTTGTTGATAAATGTTCACTAGGTGCACTCCAGATACACTAGAATATCATGGTTGTTGTATTATAGATTATGCAACACTGCTGCAACACTCTGCCAGTAATGTGGACACCCTCCGGTGTCGTTGGTTCTACTATCGTATACTTTTTATTCTTCCCTAATCTTACCAACGAAGCCCCTTCTCTCCTTAATGGTGTGTATCTTGGAATTTTTTCTATGGTCGAACCGTGCTACTTCCTGGCATTTCCTCTTGTTGTTTTTGTTTCTTATCCTGTGGCACCTGAAGTGCTCGCTTCTACTCCTATGGTTGCTACTCTTTTCGAGCTTCGGGTAGTATTTTCTCTTCTTTTTGTATCGGCTGGCTAGTTGGCACTTCTTTTCTTCCTAAATACCCGAGTTGGTGCCAATGCAATCTCTATTTTTTCTTCCACGATTGGAGCCATCACCCTAGGTGGTTCCTTCTCGCTGGTGATGGATATTACATGGGCCATCGTAACTCGTCGACTACAACTCTTCTAGGCTTCACTCTCTCGTTTATGCAATGTTGATGTATATGTAACTTCGGAATGTATTTCACCTATGTATATTGTACTCCTATAGAGATGGTATTATTCCTCTATACGGAAGTTTCGTCATTTGTATTGGCAAGTGTCGCAAGTGTCGTAACTTGCTGTGATGGGTTATTAGACCACTGAGTGTGGGGTCGGCCCTAATTAGTTTAACCATGGGTTATTAGACTGAGTTAGACAAGTCGGCCCTGTTACGTTATTGGGCAGGATAGGACAAGTATAAATAGAGATCGGGAGATCTCTATTTGATCATCTCATTACTCACTCTCACATCACTCGAAAAGTGGCGCACTAGTTGAGGAGGAGGAGTAGCTGCCAGTAGAAGACTATCTCTTGTACATTGGTTGTATCATTGCTCTCTCTATCTCTGAGGAAGTTGTGGGGTTTTTCACCTTTATAGTTTTCCCCAGTGAAGCTATGTGTGTCTATTGTCTCATGTGATTGCTTGGTGTGATTGATATGCATTGTTATGATTGATATGTTGTACATGTAATTCTCTCAGTAAAGATCCTAGAGTATTGTGAATTAATGCTCAAAAATTAACATGGTATCAAAGCTTCCTTGAGAAGAAGACATTGTGCAGTGGCGGAAACTAGGGTTTCTTGTTTATTGGGTTTCTCTCCACAGATTTTGGAAAGGCAGCAAGGAATATTGAATCTACTCATCAAGGAGAATCCTTATGTCCAATCAGAATTCAATTCAACACTTTCAGTTTTGGCCCTAAAAATTAGGGTTTCCACCAAAATAGGAATTTCTGAAATTTGAAGACATAGCTGGAAGCTCCTTGGAAAACTCTAAGTTTAGAGATTTGGATCCAATTTTTGGTTGGGTGAAGCTCTGGGAAACTCAAACCCTAATTCACGGTCCTCCCAGTGAATCCAGGAGATTGAAAAGCATTTCTGAAGGGTGAAACTTTGGAGTTTTCAATTTCTGAGTACACTAGGCTGATCATCTCATCAAGACGCATCTTTCTATCCTTTCAGAAAGTTGAAATTCACATTTTGAATTTTTAGGGTTTCTCTAACAAACCCTAATCCGGGACCAGGTCCAGTTTTCAACAAATCAAGTGGTAAGACCTAAATCTTTTCTATTTCCATTTGAAGTACTCTTTAAAATGTCTCACCACACCCAGCTTGAAGATAAGATTAAAGGGGATGATAACTTCTGAGCATGGAAGTATAGGAGTCATTGTCCCAGACCCTAGAGGGAGAAGAGGCTAAAGCCCTTCATAAGAAGAACTTGGTCAAGGAAAAGAGGATCATTGTTAATTCTATCAAAGACCATCTCATACCACATGTGTCATATCTAAAGACACCCAAAGAGATGTTTGATTCCCTAACCAAGCTATTTGAAGGGAAGAACATAAATCGGAAGATGACTCTGCGGAATCAATTGAAAGGGGTAAAGCTTCAGAATGAAGAGACCATTCAATCCTACTTCTCTAAGGTCTCTTAGATCAAAGAACAACTTGAAGCTATGGATGAAGTGGTGGAGAATGGTGAAATTGTCATGACCACTCTGAATGAGAGGAATTGTCATGACCACTCATACTTGGGATTCCTTTATTCAAGGAATTTGTGCAAGAAGGAAGTTGATCTCGTTCAGTAGACTGTGGGAGGAATGTTCACGAGAAGAGGCTAGGCTTGTAGCCCGAGAAGAAAAGATGGGAAGTGAAGATCAAGCTCTCATAGCTCACACCAAGAGAAGTAATCCCAAGAGGGAGCCATCTCATCATAAGAAATATTTTCACCACCATCAGAGAGATAAGAAATATCTAAGATGCTTCACATGCAATGAGAAGGGACACTTTGTCGTAGATTGTCCCAAGAACAAAAAGGGCTCCAATCACAAAAAGAAGAAGAACAACAAAAGAAGATATCATGCTCATGCTGCAGAGGATGATGAACCTCCCAAGAAGAAGACTAGAGCAGAAAGTGATCACTCATCAAGTGAAGATGAAGACCTTCATACCACCATCACCATAAAGATAAGAAAGATCTCAGATGCTTCACATGCAATGAGAAGGGACACTTTGCTGCAGATTGTCCTAAGAACAAAAAGAATAACAACAACAACTCCAGCAAGAAGAAGAAGGTCAACAAGAAGAGGTATAATGTTCATGTTGCTAAGGATGATGAACCTCCCAAGAAGAAGGCTAGAGCAGAAAGTGATGACTAATCTAGTGAAGATGAATATGTTCTAATCTCTGCACTCATAGGTACTATCTCTCATGGATGTAATGATTGGCTTATTGATAGTGGGGATTCCAAACACATGACTGGGTTTAAAGAATCTTTTGTAAACCTATCTGAACATGATTCACCCCATAAGGTGAGACTTGGGGATGACTACCAATATCCTATCAAAGGAAGTGGTGAAACTTCTTACAACCTAGACTCTAGAAAGTCTTTCAAGATGAAAGAAGTTCTATATGTACCTAGGCTCAAGAAGAATCTACTCTCCATATCTGCATTGGATGCAAAAGGCATGAGGGTTTCATTTGTAGATGTCCAAGTTCTCATGTGGCCAAAGGGTGAGACCATAGATGATGCAGTAGTAATTGGAGAGCAAGAGGGAGGATTGTACAAATTGAAGGGACAAACTGAACATGCCATGGTATATGAATACATGAAGCCAAGTGAACTTTGGCATAGAAGGCTTGCACATGTGCACTATAGAGCACTACCAATTGCAAGTAAAGCTGCATAGGGTCTTCCTAAAATCAAGACAAAACATGAAGGTGTTTGCAAAAGATGCGCAAAAGGAAAGAACATTAAGAAGGCATTTCCAAGCAGTGAAAGCAAAGCAAAAGGAATCTTGGAAATCATCCACTCCAATGTATGCGTTCCGATGTCATCCAGCTCTCTGAGTGGGTATGTATACTATGTCTCTTTCATTGATGATTTATCTAGAAAGACTTGGGTTTACTTCTTGAAGAACAAGGATGAAGTGTTTGATAAGTTCAAGGAATTCAAAGCCTTGATGGAAAATCAAACTGATAGGAAGATCAAGACTTTCAGATCCAATAATGGCGGAGAATTCACTTCAGGTGAGTTCAAGAAGCTATGCAGTGATTCAAGGATTAAGAGGGAGTTGACTGCTCCATACAATCCACAACAGAATGGAGTTGCAGAAAGGAAGAATCGAACAATCATGGAAGCAGCACGGGCAATGCTGTATGACCAGGATCTGCCTATGCATCTTTGTGCAGAAGCAACTAGGACAGTTGTATATGTGCAGAATAGAACACCTCACAAGATATTGGACAACAAGACACCAGACGAGGTCTTCTCTGGTAATAAAACTGAAGTCGGCCATCTTAGAATATTTGGTTGTCCAGTATATACACATGTTCCAAAGGAAAAGAGGACAAAGCTAGATCCTTCAGGAAAGAAGGGCATATTTGTGGGGTACGGTGAAAGCTCGAAGGCTTACAGAATATACTTTCCAGGATTCAAGAAGATTGATGTAAGCAGGGATGTAACATTTGATGAAAACTCAGCTTTCATCAAGTCAAGGAAGACACCCGTTGAATATCATGAAGAACCAAAGGAAAACAGATTCCAATACATCATCATGACTGGATCAATTCCAGAAGCAGATCGTGAAGTTGAAGATCCCCAAGAACTTGTAGATCCACCCCGTGAGAAGAACTCTCACAAGAGGAAACCTGCATGGGCTAGAGAGCTCATTCAAGATGCAAAAAGATATGGCATTCCAGAAGAAGAACACAGAGAAAGGAAGAGGATTAGATCACATAACAGTTATGTTTCCCTACTCTATGATATTATGAACAAAGAACCTTCCAGTTATGAAGAAGAAGTGGAAAATAAAGAATGGAAGGATGCCATGGTCGAGGAATACTAGTCGATCATGAAGAATGATGTTTAGGATGTAGTCCCAAGACCTGAAGGGAAGTCTGTGGTGACTTCCAAGTGGATCTACAAGATCAAGCATGCTGCAAATGGTAGCATAGAGAAATACAAAGCAAGATTTGTAGCTCGTGGCTTCTCCCAGAAAGAAGGGATTGATTATGAAGATACTTTTTCTCCTATGGCCAGATACACTTCCATTAGATTGGTACTTTTCCTGGCTGCAGTGATGAAATGGAAGATACACCAGATGGATGTAAAGATAGCTTTGTTGAATGGTGTAGTCAAGGAGGAAGTGTATGTGGAGCATCCACTTGGTTTTGAGACACATGACAGGGAGTCACATGTGTACAGGTTGAATAAAGCCTTGTATGGCTTGAAGTAAGCTTCTAGAACTTGGTATGGTAGGATAGACAGCTTTCTATCCAGTTTGGGATTTACTAAGAGTAAAGCAGATTCCAACCTTTACTACAAGGTTGAGGAAGGCAATCCTGTGATACTACTCTTGTATGTGGATGACCTGTTTGTAACAGGTGAGGATAGATTGATTTCTGACACAAAGAGGAAGCTTGTTGCCGAGTTCGAGATGAAGGACCTGGCGATGATGCACTATTTTATAGGCATGGAGGTGTGGCAGAGTGCAGATGGAATCTGCCTTGGACAAGGGAAGTATGCAGTAGAGATCCTGAAGAGGTTCCGGATGATGGACTGCAAGGACATGGCCACACCTATGGCATCAAACTTGAAGCTTCTATATGATGCTTCATCTGATCCGGTTGATGTCACTATGTATCGTCAGATGATTGGGTCCTTGATGTACCTGATGAATACAAGACCAGATATTTTCTTTGCGGTGAACACATTGAGCTAGTTCCTGATGGATCCCAGAAGTGTTCACCTGGTTGTTGTAAAGCATATTCTAAGGTACCTAAAGGGTACAATTGACTATGGGCTCAAGTATGAGGCGAATCAAAAGTTTAACCTGCAGGGTTATGTTGATTCAGACTAGGCAGGCAGTGTTGCATATAGGAAGAGCACTTATGGGTGCTGCTTCAGTATGGTATCAGGTGTGATCTCTTGGTTTAGCAAGAAGCAATCCTGCGTAGCACTGAGTGTAGTCGAAGTAGAGTATGTCGTAGCTTGTTCGGCTAGTTGCGAGGCAGTATGGATCCGAAATCTACTGTTTGAATCTCCTATTGGAGGCTACTGGTATTTTTTGTGACAACCAAAGTTGTGTGAAGTTGTCTGAGAACCCAGTGTTCCACGACAGGTCAAAGCACATTGAGATCAAATATCATTATTTCAGGGATATGGTGCAGAGAGGAGTAGTGAAGCTCCTGTATGTTGCAATGGATGAGTAGATTGCAGATGTGTTGACGAAGCCACTAGCCAGAGTGAAGTTCGAGTACTTCCGAGAGAGGCTTGGTGTTCTTCATATCGACGACACTTTGAGGAAGAAGTGATGGACACATTTGCTAGAACCATTCCAAGCATGGCGAGAGGAGGATCCTTCACATGGCTATGTATGTAAGCGTTGGATGATGAGCATCAGGATGATGCTCTAGCTACTGCTCTGTATATGCATCATGTTGGATGCTTGTTATGATCAGTTGGATCATGTATATGTATATGCATCATTTTGGATGCTTGTTATGATCAGTTGGATCATGTATATGTATATGCATCATGTTTGATGCTTGTTATGATCAGTTGGATCATGTATATGTATATGCATCATGTTGGATGCTTGTTATGATCAGGTGGATCATTTATTTGTGTATGTATTAGGCGGATACATTTTATGATCAGGTAGATCATGTATGATGATATGTATCAGGTATGCATCAGGTGGATGCACAGTATGATCAGGATGATCATGGATGACAAGCTTCAAGATGTTGCTCCAGATGATATGTATCAGGATGATGCTATGATGATGATTAGGATGACGTATTGTGAGTTTCAGGATGATACTTTGTGGCCATGGACAGGTTGTGCAGATTAGCATATAAGTAGACTTGGGAGATCCGATAGGTTGGGGTGTGTGCCTGTAATAAGTCTTGGGATTCTCTTTCGAGGCATTGCTCTGAGAGGACATATAAGTAGACCTGAGAGATCCGACAAGTAGAGTTGTGTGCTCATAATAGCTTGGGATGCTCTTTCGAGGCATTGTCCTATGGCATATAAGTAGATGTGGGAGATCCGATAGGTTGGGCTGTGTGCCCGTAATAAGTCCTGGGATTCTCTTTCGAGGTATTTCCATGACCACATGTAATATGTCTTGGAGATCTGTACAGGTTGAGATAGTCACGTAAAATGCCTCAGATTCTCTTTAGAGTTCTTGATTGACACTCGTTTAAGGTTTTGTGTTGGGGGGTCACATGTAATACATCCTGGAGATCCGGACAGGTTGTGCTAGTAACATAAAAGGCCTCGGATGCTCTTTAGAGTTCTTTCTATGCTAGACACTCTTTTAAGGTTTTGTGACAGTCACATGTAAGTGGACTTGGGAGATGTTGTCAGTCGTGCTTCGGCACATAAATGGTCCTGGGATACTCTTTCAAGGCATTGTGATGCACGTAATAAGTCCTGATGATTCCACAATATGGCCAGTGATGATGAAGACCTGCAGGTGGTGGGTCTACATCTAGTATGAAAAAGGATGGCTCTGTAGAACTTCCTATGACGAGTAGACCAGAGATTGATTGAGATAGCAATAGCAGTGACGATGACGATTATTCGATGATGATGACGATGATCTAGAGAAGAAGACTTGTGCTAGCAGATCTGTGTCGAGAAATACCTT
Source organism: Larix kaempferi (assembly GCA_027924585.1). Taxonomy (NCBI): domain Eukaryota; kingdom Viridiplantae; phylum Streptophyta; class Pinopsida; order Pinales; family Pinaceae; genus Larix; species Larix kaempferi. Next base: position 11,844,228 of record BSBM01000063.1, on the reverse strand, counting down.
CCTAGTTAAGAGGGAGTGTTGATGTATATGTAACTTTGGAATGTATTTCACCTATGTATATTTTACTCCTATAGAGATGGTATTATTCCTCTATACGGAAGTGTTGTCATTTGTATTGACAAGTGTCGCAAGTGTCGTAACTTGATGTGATGGGTTATTAGACCACCGAGTGTGGGGTTGGCCATGATTAGTTTAACCATGGGTTATTAGACTGAGTTAGACAAGTCGGCCCTGTTAGGTTATTGGGAAGGATGGGACAAGTATAAATAGAGATCAGGAGATCTCTATTTGATCATCTCATTACTCACTCTTACATCACTCAGAAAGTAGCGCACTAGTTGAGGAGGAGGAGTAGCTGCTAGTAGAAGACTATCTCTTGTACTTTGGTTGCATCATTGCTCTCTCTATCTCTAAGGAAGTTGTGTGGTTTTTCACCTTTATGGTTTTCCCCAGTGAAACTCTGTGTGTCTATTGTCTCATGTGATTGCTTGATGTGATTGATATGCATTGTTATGATTGATATGTTGTACATGTTATTCTCTCAGTAAAGATCCTAGAGTATTGTGAATTAATGCTCAAAAATTAACATGCAATGCTCTTCACCTTCAATAGTCACAATGTGCAATGGATTTAATGTTTCCCTGTGCTTCCTTTTATACCCATCAAATCGATTTGGACTATGATTACCCAAATCTGTTGTCGACTTACCCAATCCTCCATCGATTTTCCCAATCTGGTGCAATGATGCAGCATTAAATGCATCTCTGTCCACTTGCGTCATCGTTCACCACGTCTTACCTGCTACATTTAGTGCCTGATATGACCAGTTCGTACTTCACCAGTCTCGACAGGTCCTAAAATTCATCGCTTTTTTGTCGCGAGGAATATGGAATCCAACTTTGTCACAATGTTGTCGATGGACTCCCAAACTCTGCAGTGTTCCTATTTTTTTTCAATTCGACCTGTTATATTCTTCAGATGAGGTGCACTAAGATATCCCAATAGGGTTTTAGCCGGATCCCATTCACTAAGTTTGTCAAAAGTGTTCCATCCAAATTTTGCAATTGAACTGCGCCTCCATCAGTAATAAAATTTATGACATATGGACCAAGCCAATGCATTTGGAGCTTACCTAGATGTTTTGAAAACTTACTGTTGTACAGGAGTACCATGTCTCTACAATGAAAGTGCTCTTGCTTTACATGTCAATCATGCCATGCCTTATGTCATTATTTTTCCACTTGCTGTTGAAATCCCACAATGAAGCGATCTTCTTCCAGTTGTAGCAACTGCGCGAGTCTTTCTTCAATCGCCCCATCGTCGTTCATGCCTGTCGTTGCTTCTATAAGTAAAATGGGGACAATGTACTACATAGGAATTATTGCTTCATGTCCATATACCAGCTTGAAGGGGGTCTATCCTGTCAATATTTTGCACGTCATTCTATAGGACCATAATACCACAAGAATCCCAAGTCCTAGTCACCATGGTTTGTATTGCACATCATAGTGAGTGCATGCTCCATAATTTTATTCAGTGCTTTGACTGCTCCATTCGCTGGTGGGTGGTATGGAGTGCTTCTTCTATGTTGAATATGAAATCCTCAATCATTGCTTTGATGGTTTCATTTACAAAATGCGTAAATTGGTCTCTCATCAAGATTTTTGGACACCCAAACTTGGTGACCACATTGTCGAAAAGAATTACTGCTGCTGTCACAGTTGTGCAATCTTTCACTAGTGCTTCTTCGGCCCATCTTGTTAGGTAGTCTGTCACAATAATGATATTTCTCACTCTCATCCTCTTCCTTGGTGGGTTAATGGGTCCCACAAATTCTACTACCCATTTGTCAAAAGGTTGTAATGTCAATTGGGGCACCAAGGGCATATAATCCCGTCGCGATGGTTTCCCCATCCTCTGACATACGTCGCAACTCTTGGAGTAATCTATTGCGTCTCCATGCAATGCTGGCCACCATAATCCAGCTCTAAGTATATTTCTAGCGGTTTCACTCCCTGCATAATTCCCTCCTACAATCCCATCTTGGGCCTAAGCCAACACTCTTTCTTGCTCATGTGAAAGGACATATTGACGAAGAATTTCATCTGGTCCCATCTTGTTGAACTGTCTCACAATCAATTGGAAGTCAGTAGATCTACGACTAATTGCTTCTTCTGATTAGTGGTGAATTATTCAGGTGATCTTCCCTTGGTCAAAAACTGAATGATCTGTTCATAATGGTCATTGACCATTTCAATGTGGAATAATTGCATGTCGGGAAGACCGTTGTCGATGCTATTTGGTTCCTCGCCCAATTCAATCCTTGACAAATGGTCAAGTCCTCAATTCAATCGTCTAGGATTCAAGATTATTTCAAAGTCAAATTCCTAAAACAACAACAACCAATGATAGATCTTCCCCCCCAATACAGGCTTCTTGACTAGGTACTTCAGTGCTGAGTGGTCAGTAAACATCTTAAAGTGTCCTCCTAACAGATAGTGTCAAAAATTTTGCAATGCATATACCATCGCCAAGCCTTCTCTTTCTATAGTTGTGTAATACTTCTCTGTGGTCGACAAATTTTGGCTAGCAAACGCGATAAGATGGTCAATCGACCCTTCTCTAGGCTACGGCCAATATCACCCCAACGCGATTGACGAAGCATCTATATTGACATGGAATTCTTTCTTCTAGTCAAGGAAGGCTAAAAGTGGTGCTGCAACCATCTTTTCCTTCAATATGTCGAGGCTCTTCTAACATTCACCGTTCCCTTCAAACTTCGCATATTTCTTCAATAGCTTCTCCATGGGCGTAGTAATCGTTGCATACCCCTTTATGAAATTTTTATAATATCATGTATGGCCCAATGTGGCCCTCAGCTGCTTTACTATTATAGGCACTGGTAGGTCGACAATGATCGCGATCTTGGCTGGGTCAACCAACATACCTTCATTTCAAACAACATGTCCCAACAAGACACCAAATGGCGTGCAAAAGATACATTTCTTGAAATTCAAAGAGATATGGTGATGTCAACATCTTTCCAGCATCATCCTAAGGCTCTTGACATGGTCTTTAACCAATCCATACACAGCCTAGTCATCCATATATACCACCAAGAACTTGTGAATAAAATATTTGAAAGAAACGACAACTAATCTTGAGAAAATTGCAGGGGCATTCTTGAGGCCAAATAGCATTACTGTGTACTGAAAGCATCCCCACTCTATTACAAAGGTGGTTTTGTGTCGATCTTCTTTCGCAATCTTGATGTGGCGATATCCCAAGAACCTGTCTGTGAATAAATATACTTCCTGTCCTCTGACACCTTCAAGTACTTTGTCGGTAAATGGCATGGGGAATGGATCATAAAGGAATGCATCGTTCAACTTCCTTAAGTTGACGCGAATCTAGATTTCACCAATCATTTTGTCCTGAACAACCATTGGGATGATCCATTCTAACTCTTCGATAGGTTCAATGATACCTGCATCCAACATCCGTTCCAACTCGGCCTTCACTCGTTCCTTGTATCCATGATTCAATCTATACGGTCGATGTTTCACTAGCTTACCATCAAGTTTAGGGGGGTATTCATCTCGCCCAAGTCCCCGGAAATACCCTTCATCTCTGAAAACTTCATTGGGAACAAATCTTGAAATTCATGCAATAGTTCGGTGACCTTCTCGATTGTTGTGTCATCCCAATAGTATCCAATACTGGAAAATTTTGGATCCTCCAATGATCCAATATTGACTTTCTTAATTTTCAACGGTTTCCTAAATCCATTGAATGGAATATCTGATGCTTCAACGCCATGGCTTCCTTCTGACTCTGGGACATAAACATCTCTAGGATCTTCATCATCATCAGTTCCTCCTGAAACATTGTAACACTCCATCATCATCTTTGGTGTTGCCATCCATTGTGATAATTTTGGTCTTTCGGTCGAAACTGTCTCAAATATCTTTCGCGGATTACCTGCAGTGTTGAGGTGTAATTACTGTCTTAAAGAATCACCAAAATATTTAATTATCAACTAGGGTTGGTAATATTAGAGTTGTGGCATAGTATATGCTGAGGTAGAATAACACCTACAGTTTTGGCTCAGCAGATCTTAGAAATGTTTTAATAAAGAAAAGATCAAAAGATCTTTCAAAATGAAAAACCGAGTCAAACTTCAGAAATACGACAAACGAACTAACTAAACCTAACTAAACCAACAGATCACAATAGTATCAAGCTATACTACTCTACTCTATGGATAATAACTGGAAAGATAAAAACAACAATGTTATTCTAGGAAGAAAGACTAAATCAAAAACAAAACTACATTGATGAAGTTGGAAACTACAGATAGAACTCTAATCTAGGAATTAGAAACAACTGTAAATGAATTCAAAAACCTATCTATGAGATAATACAATTGACAACTAACTATGAAATAAATAATTTAAAGCAAAACTACAAACGACTAAGTGAATGCAACAACTATTCATGCATTCAATTAATATTTCAAGACTACACTAAACTACCTAATTCCATTCTCCTTGTTGTTGTACATCAAATGTGATAGGAACTGGGGTAAATGTATCAAAATGAATTTCAAATGTAACAAGGAAAAAAATGGAAGCAAATCTAATTTAACTTCAACGAACAAATGCAAACTAAAGAATGTCCAACTACACTTAACTTTAAACATTGTGACCTATCTTTTATCCATGAGCAAATGAATTAGAACTAATGAAATCTAGAAGCAAGTAGAAAACTTAATAAAGATATTTACTGGAACTAAATTTGATTTGAAAGCAAGTAGAAAACTGGATAAAGATATTTTATATAGAAACAAGTAGAAAACTTGATAAAGATATTTATTTCTGAACCAAACCCTATTTCATGAACATCTTCATTGATTGTATGAATGGGAAAAACTAATTCTATGCTTAACAAAGAAAGTATTGAAATTTAGGATACTTTGGAGAATGAAATTACTAAGTCTAATATGAGATTAATCTTAATGACATATGATAAAATACACTAAGAATGAAACTGATAAATTCTGTAACAATAACGCATTAATGAATCCGATATAAAAGAAACATAATCTGTAAAGCAACTTAAGCAAAGTTAAGGGAAAATAGACTGAAAACTAAGATTGATGATGAAACTTAATTAAAACTCTAAGTGGGGTAAAACAAGGTCTTAATTACAGTTAAGAATGCTAATTAATTGCAAGAAATGTTACAGTTCAAATACCTAAGAAACTGGATTCTAATTAAGCATAAAAACAATGCAGAAAGCATTAAGGTTGGGATGACGATCCGGATGACAGTCTGGATGGAGGAAAACGATTTAAACTAAGGAAAGAAGTAGTTTGGATCATCTTAATGTCAGCTGACTGGTGCATATGAACCTACATTGCAAGGAAGCAATGAATAGAGTGTTTAGGAGCTAAGATAACAAGAAGTAATCTATTCTAAATCATTGTCTAAGGAATGAACTATTTCTATGGCATAAGAAAACAAAATTGAAATAAATAAGACTAACCTACAGCTACAGGAAAGAAACTGACAGAACTAATTCTAACTACGACTGACTTGGAATGTTAAGCTAACTAAACTCTAGGTATTTGTAAAGAACGGGACTAGAAGAAAACTAAGCAAACTAAGCGAACTAAGCATGACCGGTCACCAATTACATTCTGGAAATATCATTAACATGAAAAGCAAATGAGATATACATATCATAAAATAGAGGTATCATTTACATAAGTGGTAAAACAACATACATATTACAAGACAAAGATATCATATACAAAAGAACTACATGAATTAAACAAATAACACAACTTATCTGTAGAAGACAAAAACAAATTATGTACACAGACGGAAGACCACTGGTTTTTGAGGGGCCCTTCTCAGGTATCAGAGGCTACGCCTTAATCAATCAATCACCATGCATGCTACTAAGCTTTCATAAAACTAGACTGGAGATATATTAAATTAAAACAAAGTTATAGCATTTCTGCGTCTATTTGCAGCTAGAAAGACTAAAGACTCTTCTAGACTAACTCATCTCAGTCACGAAGACGTCTATATATACAAAGTTACAATTGGGAGAGCAAGTCGACCCTTTAGTGGTCAACTGCTCTAATAATAGGCAGTCTTAATTCCAAAAAATGGCTCTGCTTAACAATACACGATAGCACATAGGCCAAGGAACGGCCCATAATAGTTTATGACAGCGCACAGAGCATCTACCAGGTTCCACAGCGTTGGTTTTCTTCACGCGGTCATTGAGATGTTGATCCTACTTTGACGTGGGCAGAGAAATGTGTTGTCGAGATGAACGTGCAGGAAATACTGAACTTCTAGAGTGTTGACGTGAGCTACAGGTGTATTTTCAAGCAATACGAGTAGGAGGGAGAATCTTCTAGAAAAGGGGCTCACCAACCATGACAGCCACGTTGCTAACAGAACCCACCTTTCCGTTTCTGCCTTTAATGACCAGAAATATTCCAACCGACGATCTCGTGGGTTGAATGAAGGTCTGAACAATGGAATGGATGTGGCTCAATGTTTGCAACGTGAACACGCTTCTAAATGGAGGTCCGTTTGAAACCCATTGACTGCAGGACAAAATCTTATCTGGTTGACGGTCTAAATGGAAAAGAGAATGATTTATCATAGCGAAAATAGTAAAAATAACGCGAATCAGAGTGTGTTTGATGATCAAAAGTGGTGACAAAATGAACACTAACATTCCCCCAAACCGGAGGCATGCCAAGTCCCACTGAGCAAAAAGAAAGAGAATTCAGGAAGAAGGCTGAGCTGCGGTAGCAGCTGCCTTCGACTTGGAAAAGGAAGTGGATTTAGCTCTAAGCTTATGAAACTGGTCCTTCAAAGTGTCATGCTTCAACCGGAGAGAAAGGTTGGAGGCTGTATTGGCTTGATTTAAATATTCCACACACTTCACCTGAAAACATAAGTCCTTATTCTCTTAACGAAGCCCAGAGATGATCTCGACATACTTCTCATTCTGGCTTCTCAACTCTGCTATGTCTTTGGTTAATCTATCCACAGTCTAATGGAGCAGAGCAGATGCTTCTATAAGAGACACGGGGTCCTTTTGAGGGCTTGATCCCCTTAGAGATGGCTCGGGATCAACAAATTTAATGTGTGCCTTAGGGACCTTACATTAAATATGTGCAGAGGTAGGTTCTAGGACAGGGTCTTCAAGCAAACTAGCAGAGATATTGGCCAACGCGAGGAGAGGTGATTCAAAGACAGGGTCATTGCCTTGGTCGTCAAATTTGTCCGAATGCATTGGCTGAATGATGGACTGATCGACGGACTGGACGACGGTCTGTTCGACGGACTGGTCATGATTGGCCTTTCTTGACTTTGTGAGTATTGGTGAGAAAAATGGGGGTTCCATGGTTGTGTCCTTGTGGATAGGCTCAGGAGATGATGAAGGAACAGGGTGTATTTCTCCTGAGGCACCCTCACTAAATCTTACGGACTTGGTAACCTTTTCTTCTTGGGCATAGGTTTGGGTTGGCTCATTAGCATGGGTTAGGAAATGATGACATTTATGAGAGGCGAGGGATTTGACCGTAGGCTTCTTTGCTAGATGAGGGTTCAAGACTTCAAAGACAAAGCGTTCCCAGGTTTGCCCCTTTCCTTCTAACTGGTGAGTGATCAATATTTTGATCAAACAATGGTGGTATAAGCTTCCAGAGGGGTTAATGGTATTCTTCCTAACCTGGCTTGACATTTTCTCTAAAATTTTCAGAAAATAGAAGGGGAAATTGAGAGTCTGATCTTTAACAAAATGTGCCAGTAACCTAAGGTGGCAAGCTTTGAAAATGGTGTACTTACCTTCACAGGTAATCAAATGGATAATGAGAGTCAGTGGCTCAAGGTATTCAGGATTAACCCATTCCCTGTGGAACCCTTTGGTGCCAGCAACATGTTGATATTCGTCCTTAAGAGAAAACTCGAGCTCCATTCATGGAAGAAAAAGATGTTTGTGCCAATGGGCTCCTTCCCTGGGCAGTTTCGTGGTCGATGCAATAGATTCTTCTGTCACCGGAAAAGTGAGATGGCCAATCTTGGTTGTCTTACCATCAAATCCCTTAGAAAACAGCAGTGAAATCTCGGCATCATGGCCATCAAGAAGACAAAGAAATGGACCCCATATGGCTCACAAAAATACTTCACGACATGCCTTAAATTCGGGAATGCGGAGGAGGTCATGGTCACTGCCAGGCTCTTAATGGATTGGCATATTGAACAAAGGTCAAAGGATTTGGATGGGTAGAGAGGATGCGTGAGATTGCAAGGAATGGAGCTTGATAGGTTCAAGGCGGATGGAAAATGAACAAGATGAAGAAGAATTTATGCAGGGGTAAGTTTAAATTGAGATCCGTTTGAGCGGCTGAATGATCGTGGGGGAAGATTTGGCATGTTCGAATGATACGCTATCATTCAGTTACCTTGATTGGTGTGCCGTCGTGGAACTGTGTGAGTTAGTGAATTCACATAGCTATGATATGTTCAACCATGTCCAAAGTGAAACTTTGGGTAGGTCGAACGTAATCCTCATTATGAAATTATAGACAAAAATTACGCATAAAAAATCATGATGACTTAATAAATCAAACGATAGATCACACGATAAAACTTAATGGAGGATTAAAATCATATGATAGCCATGTGATGGTTAATCAATTCATTTGGTGAGACGAAATGAGTATGCAAAGATGGCATTTAATTTGATCCTTGACATGATTAGTTGATTAGAAATATCAGTAAAAATCAAAATTTTAAATATCTTAGCACACTAATTAATATCATTACAAGCTAAGGTTTCATTCGACACTTCATTCAAATCGTTATTCATTTGCCTCGTTTGTCACCTCATTCGGATCGTCATTTGACCCCTCATTCCACCCTTCATACAGACCTTTGTACAGAAATGTGCTTTGATGGATCTAACTGCTGCTGATTATGCAGAGAATTTTCCTGGGGTTTGTCAACACACAAGAGATATTGTAAACCTACTTTTCTAGAACTCTAGTTGCGTTCTTCTTTATTTGTCATTGATCAGAACGATTTTCCTTCTGCTCTTTGCATTATCCTGAAAAACACCTATCATTTGTCAGAGATAAATGAATTTATAAATATTCAGAAGGTAAAAACAATTATGAGTCTCCCCCAAACCAAAAATATGGCATGTCCTCAAGCCATCAAATAAAAATTGATTAGAATTCAAATATTTCAATTAATGATCTAGGCAATAGCTTCTAAAATGTTGTGATAATTTTCGTAAGAAAATGGAATATTAACTATTAAATGTAGATGATTCAGGTATGTACATTCGTCAAAAAGAATACAACAATGCTCAAGAAGACCACATGAAGAATGATAGTGCAATGGATGTGAAAAATGCCATAGGAAATCTAGCCATCCATGACTCATTTGAAAGATCTCTTGTCATCCAAAGAATATAGATAAAGTTCACCCTAGATTTTGAGAGATTTCTATAGTTATGGGTCCCATTTCTAGGATAGTCATACCCTAGGTATTGTTTGAATTAGATACAGGGTCCAAGTCCATCTTACAGGCATTCTCTAATGACAGTTTCAATAATTGGCCTCAACATGTATTCGTATATTTAGGTTTTTTATGAGCCATGTGCATAGCAATGCATTAACCGAATCTCTTTTAACCAATATTTCCCCACTTCTAGCAGGCCTGTTCAGTACCCCAGCGAGTTTATCTTGGTACCATGTAAGCATAGCCCCGTTGCCAGCGAGCCTGTTCAGTACCCCGATGGGTTTACTTGCATTTACCGAGATTCCTTGTTTACAATTTTACTTAGCATGGACCCACTGCCAACGAGCCTGTTCAGTACCCCGGCAGGTTTGCTTCATATAATGATATTTTTTAGTAAGGAAGCCGGATGGCACTAGATTGTGCTAATCCTGTTAAACACATAATTCAAATTTTAGAGCAAACCTTATGAGTAACTTTATTTATAATGGCCTAGATTATAGATCATGTCAAAAGATAATAACCTAAAGCTGTTCTTTGACTTCTTAGTACATATTCTTCATGAAAGATCAATAATGCTCCCCACAAAATAGAAGTATCAGTCACTTTTGGGCTACCTTTTTAAAGAATGCTTAAGAGACAAGTTTTGATAATGAGTCTAGGATGAGCTAGTAGTCCATAGGTGTAAGATAGAATTGTTAGAGAATCATGAGGATTGAAGTAGGTCTTAAGCAACTGTTCTAATGATAAATAAAAAATGTACATGTTTGAATCAAATACCACTTACAGGATCATAAAAGGAAGTGGTTTGAAATGATATAAAGAAAACTTTAACTTTTCACTATAAATTTTCAATTTTCAACAATAATCGAAAGAGAAGGAGTTAAGATGAATTATAAGTGTTTCTTTTAGAGCACTTTTCTTTTCAGAGAATATTGCATGAGCTGATTATAATGATAAGGTCTTCGTAATCAAACTGCAAAACCACTTGTTAGATGATTCAATTTTATTCCAAACAAAAACATATGTACAATGAAAAGGTCATATGAAATTTAGGAGAAAGGGGAAAAGAGTCTTCCTGTCTTAATTGACAAAATTTCATAAGCTGAACATAAAAATAAATTTCCTGTAAAGATGAAATTAGATGTTAGAGATGACCCTTATTATTGAAAAACAAAAATATATTTACATACATACAAATGAAAATAACCCAAATAATTCAAGGACCAGGAGAAGGAGGAATGACTACCTCTTCTACCAACTCCATTTCCTTATGTTGTAAGGCATTATGCACAAAATCTTGTTTAGATATTGGTTGATGATAAAATCTAAGTCTATGTCCATTTACAACAAAGGAAATTTGAGAATCATCAATTGTCTTAATTTTAACAAATCCATTATCAAAAGCTATAACAATTTCATAAGGACCCATACATCGAGTAGTTAATTCCTTTAAATGTTTTGTACCCTGAATCAAAAAGCAATGCCCAGTCTCCAGTTTTGAACTATTTTTGTTTAATGTATCTATCATGCCACTTTTTACGTTGGTTTTGTATTAAAATTGTGCATTGAATAGCATCTTGCCTAATCTTGTCTAATTCATTTATCTGCAGGATTCGTGGTCTTTATGCTTCTTCCAGATTCATCCCTAATTGTGCGGCCATACGAAAGGTTTTGACTTGAAATTCAATAGGTAGAAGAACGTGTTTACCATAAACAGGTTCATAAGGTGCGTGGCCAGTGGTATTCCTCCAAGTTATTCTATAAGCCCACAAGGCTTCTGGAAGCCTATCTTCCCAATCTTTGTGGTGTAACTGGATAGTCTTAGTCAGGATGGCTTCTAATACTTTGTTAGTGGACTCTACTTTACCATTGGCTTGCGGGTGATATGGTGAAGATTTACAATGTCTAATACCATATTTGTCAGTAATATCTTTCATCAACTTGGAGGTAAACTGAGATCCTTGATCGGTTACAATTTCCCTAGGTACACCGAATCGGGTGAATATTTATTCATATATAAACTCTACCACAGATTTCTTTGTGGCTCAGAATAAGGCTTTGGTTTCTACCCACTTGGTGACATAGTCTGTGCAGACTAGGATGTACTTCTTGCGAGACATAGGGGAAATTGGCCCAACAAAATCTAGAGCCCATTTCTCAAAAGGCTCAATCATAACTTGGGGTTGTAAAGGCATCTCATCAGATGGCATGGATCTACCCATTCTTTGGAAATTGTCACACCCCTTGACATACTTGGCAGCATCTTTGAAAATGCCTAGCCAGTAATATCCAGAGTGCAACACTTTGTATGTTGTTCTCTTGTCAGAAAAATGCCCACCACAAGGTCCACCATGACATGCATGAAGGATCTCTGCCATCTCATCCTCTCGTACACATCGTCTAATAATGATATCAGGACCAGTACGAAAAAGATCATTATCCACCCAAGAATAATTAGAACTTTGAACTATGATCCTACGTTTCTCAGGTGGGGAGAGATGGTTTGGTAGCTTTCCAGTTGCTAAATAATTGGCTATGTCTGCAAACCATGGGGTTCGAACAAACATAGTGAAGAAATGTTCATCTGCGAAGCTATCATCGACAGGACTAACATTATCCTCAGTTTGAATTCGAGAGAGAAAATATGCTACCACGTTCTCTCGACCAGGACGATCAACAATGGTGATGTTAAATTCTTGTAATAGAAGAAGCCACCGAGTCACCCTGCCATTGGTGATTGGTTTATTCATAAAAAATATAATGGCAGAGTGGTCGGTATGTATGAAAATTTTATATCCTGTGATATAATGACGAAACTTGTTGATGGCATAGACTACTGCTAGAAACTCTTTTTCAATAACATTGTATTTTGATTCCACATGAGTCAAATTTTTACTGGCAAAGTAGATGGCATTTGATGTTTGTCCCTCTTTTTGAACTAAGACTGCCCCTATAGCTATGTCGGAAGCATCAGTGGATATATGGAAGGGAAGGGACCAATTGGGGCCCCTAAGTGTTGATGTATTTGTAACTTCGGAAGATATTCTTCTATGTATTACATTTGTACTTTATTATATATCCCACATAGATGTATTATTCCTCTGATTGGAAGTGTCGTCATTTGTATTTGTAAGTGTTGTCATGTGCATCGACAAGTGTTGTCATTTGTATTGATGGGTTATTAGACCACCAATGTGGGGTTGGCCCTGGTTAGCACATGTGGTTAGGTTATTAGGCTTGATTAGCAAGTCGGCCCCAGTGGATTATTGGCAGGTCAAGTCAGTGTATAAATAGAGAGGTTATGTCTCTCATTTAGATCATTCACTCACTTCTCAAGCTCGCATAGATAAGAGAGAAAGTGGCGCACATGTGGAGGAGGAGGAGCATCTACTAGAGACATCTTATTGGGTTTGATCCTTGTGATCTTGTACTTGGGTTTATTCTATCTCTAAGGAAGTTGCGGGGTTTTTCACCTTCTTGGTTTTCCCCGGTGAAACTCTGTGTCTCTTGTGTGATTGCTTTTGTGTCTATGATTGATATGTTGTACATGTTATTCTCTTAGAGATCCTAATGATAATGGAATGAAATTATTGGAAAATTAACATGGTATCAGAGCCGATCTAAGAAGAAGACTCTATGCAGTTGCGGAAGCTAGGGCTTCTTGTTTTTGGGTTTCTCTCCACAGATCTTCAAAGACAGGAGGCTATATTAACTCTCTTCAGCAAGGTGTATCTTTCTGTCCAATCAGAATTCAATTCTGAGCACTTTTAGTTTTGGCCCTAAAAATAAGGGTTTCCACAAAAAGTGGAATTTCTAAAATCTGAGACCATGGCTGGATGCTCCTCAGAAAAATAGAAGTTTAGAGCTTTGGATCGAACTTTTTGGTTGGGTGAAGCTTCGGGGAAATCAAACCCTAGTTTGGGGTCCTCTCTAGTGAAGCCGAAAATTAGGGCTTCTGCAAAAGTTGGAATTTCTGAAATCGGAGACCATGGCTGGATGCTCCAATGAAAAATCGAAGTTTAGATCTTTGAATCGAACTTTGTGGTTGGGTGAAGCTCCAGGAAAATCAAACCCTAGTTTGGGGTCCTCTCTAGTGAAGCCGAAAATTAAGGCTTCTGCAAAAGTTGGAATTTATGAAATCTGAGACCATGGATGGAAGCTCCTCTGAAAAATCGAAGTTTAGAGACCAAGATCGAACTTTTTGGATGGGTGAAGCTCCGGGAAAATCAAACCCTAATTCAGGGTCCTCCTTAGTGAATCTGGAAGTTTGAAAAGCAAATTTGAGGGGTGAAACTTTGCAGTTTTCAAATTCTGAGTATACCAGCTTGATCAGCTCATCAAGGTGCATCTTTCTATCCTTTCAGAAGTTTGAAATTCAAAATTTGAATTTTTAGGGTTTCTCTAACAAACCCTAATCCAGCACCAGATCCAGTTTCAGCAAATCAAGTGGTAAGACCTAATAAATTTTCTATTTCCATTTGAAGTACTTCTTAAGATGTCTCACCACACCAAGCTTGAGGATAAGCTTGAAGGGGCTAATAATTTCCGAGCATGGAAGTATAGGATTGGGTTAATCATAGAAGATAATGAGTTGGACACTTTCACAAGTGAAGAGGTTCCAGTTCCAGAGGGAGATGAGACTAAGGCTTCACACACGAAGAACTTGGTCAAATCCAAGAGAATCATTGTTGATTCTATTAACGACTATCTCATACCCCATGTGTCTTCCATAAGGACACCTAAGGAGATGTTTGATTCCTTGACCAAGCTATTTGAAGGGAAGAACATAAATCGGAAGATGACATTGAGGAATCAACTAAAGAACATCTAGATCCAAAATGTGGAGACCATGCAGTCTTACTCTTCAAGGGTCTCCCAGCTAAAAGAACAACTTGAAGCTGTAGAGAATGGAATAGTGGTAATGACCACTCTTAATGGCCTTCCTAGGTCATGGGATTCCTTCATCCAAGGAATTTGTGCTAGGAAGAAACTTATCTCTTTCAGCAGGTTGTGAGAAGAATGTTCACAGGAAGAAGCTCGGATTATAGCTCGAGAAGAAAAGATGGGGAATGAATATCAAGCTCTCATAGCACATACCAAGGAGAGGACACTTTTCCTCAGATTGTCCTAAGAAAAAAAGGAACAACAACAACTACTACTACAAGCAATCTGACAGGTATGACTTACAGGTATGTTTTGAAATCTATTCATGATTAAGTTTATAATATGATTGTCTTCATGTTATTGAGTTTAGTAACAATCTTGTTTAATTTTAGACTTGTCTTATCACCCTAGTAAAAGTATGAAGGCATGATAGAAGACATTCATTGATTAGGGTTATGACACTCATGATTGTATTATGATTGTACTAATGCACTGTGGTGTTGTATGAGGAGAATGTTATCCGCTAACATGAAGGTACAAATCAAGTCCTATATCAAGACCATAGTGACATGAAGACAAAGACTCATCCATAGTCATGGATCACATAGAGGTATGTATAATTTGGTTCTACAATGGTTAACTTATGAGTTATGCAGGTCATTGAAGAGAATAAGAAAAAACATTGCTAGACATACCTAGCAAATATGATGACCAGGTATGTTTTTCCTATATCAAGTTAGAATCCTACCCTATGTAAGGATCTTATACTTTTGTATGATTGATAATGATTACTCATGAAGTTACAAGTTTGAGTAATCTAGGGTTTATGCATATTATGTCTCTTACCTTGATTGATGATATGACTAACCAGAAGAGTTCTATGGTCAAATATGAATATGCATGAGTAAGAGAAGTCTTCCCTGAAACTTTGAATGCTAATGCTTATTATCTGTGTTTGAAATGATCATGACTATACATGTTTAAGATTATTGTGTTTTTATAGTATTAAGATTATACTAATATGATTATGTATGAGATCTCGAGGATAACACAATGATGATACTAGTAAGCATGCATAGTGATCGTGGATGGATATAAGTTCAAGGATAGGTAATCCAGGAAGCAAAGATCAAGAGGGAGCACGCTCCAGTAGTTCCTGCAAGGAAGCAAAGATTGAGAGGGAGTCCACCCAAAAAAAAAACAAAGATAAGTATTTGAATTGTCATTTCTTGTATATTTGATTGTTTAAATAATATTGTTCAATGATGTATATACTTATGTTCCTAGACTTAGGTTGTGTATCATGCATATTAGAATAATTTCATTAATGAACAGTATACCACTAATATGCATGTAATGGGTAAGTGGCCTATGGAATTGTACAACATTCCATTGCTACTTATCTAGAATGAAACCTCTTTGCTAACATGTTGGAGCTGTGCACACTCTTAACAATGTTCTGGTAGAGATTGGAAGGCATCTAGAAAGTTACGAGATGTGGATAAATGTTGTATTGAAGCAATGGCTAAATTAATTGCATGACTATATGACATATTTCTTTATGTGTAAGAATTTGTTCTGAAAACTATGAGATGTTTCTAATCATTCAATTTAACTTGTCTTGTAGGAAAGATCGTATACCATCACCTACAAAAGAAGGTCTACAACATTTACCCCAGCAACAAAGCTATCTATTGAAGAATTTGATGTTCCTGGGATATGGGATACAGTGAAGGATGCCATGATTGAGGAGTACCAGTCGATCATGAAGAATGATGTTTGGGATGTGGTCCCAAGACCTTAAGGGAAGTCTGTTGTGACTTCCAAGTGGATCTATAAGATCAAGCATGCTGCAGTTGGTAGCATAGAAAAATACAAAGCGATATTTGTAGCTCGTGGCTTCTCCCAGAAAGAGAGAATAGACTATGAAGAGACTTTTGCTCTTGTAGCCAGATACACTTCCATCATATCAGTACTTTCTCTGGCTGCAGTGATGAAATGGAAGTACACCAGATGGATGTCAAGACAAATTTCTTGAATGGTGTAGTCGAAGAGGAAGTGTATGTGGAGCAGCCACTCGGTTTTGAGACACATGATAGAGGGACTCATGTGTGCAAATTGAAGAAAGCCTTGTATGGCTTGAAGCAAGCTCCTAGGACTTGGTATGGTAGGATAGACATATTTCTATCCAGTTTGGGCTTTACCAAGAGTAAAGCAGATTCCAACCTTTACTACAAGGTTGAGGAAGGAAATCCAGTGATACTACTCTTATATGTGGATGACCTGTTTGTTACAGGTGATGATAGATTGATTGCTGACACGAAGAGGAAGCTTGCTGCCGAGTTCGAGATGAAGGACTTGGGGATGATGCACTATTTCCGAGCTTGTTGCTGAGTTCGAGATGAAGGATTTAGGGATGATGCACTATTTCCTAGGCATGGAGGTTTGGCAGAGTACAGATGGAATCTTCCTTGGACAAGGGAAGTATGCAGTAGAGATCCTGAAGAGGTTCAGGATGATGGACTGCAAGGCCATGGCCACACCTATGGCATCAAACCTGAAGCTTCTGTGTGATGCTTCATCTGATCCGGTTGATGTCACAGTGTATCGTCAGATGATTGGGTCCTTGATGTACCTCACGAACACTAGAACATATATTTTCTTTGTAGTGAACACATTGAGACAGTTCCTTGTGGATCCTAGAGGTGTTCACCTGGTTGCTGTAAAGCATATTCTGAGGTACCTGAAGGGTTATGTTGATTCAGATTGGGAAGGCAGTGTTGCAGATAGGAAGAGCACTTTTGGGTGCTGCTTCAGTATGGGATCAGGTGTGATCTCTTGGTTTAGTGGGAAGCAGTCCTGCGTAGCACTAAGTACAGCCGAAGTCAAGTATGTTGCAGCTTGTTCGGCTAGTTGTGAGGTAGTATGGCTTAGGAAGCTATTGTCTAAGTTATTTGATCTCTCGTTGGATGCTACTGGTATCGTTTGTGACAACCAGAGTTATGTGAAGCTGTCTGAGAATCTGGTGTTCCACGATAGGTTGAAGCACATTGATATCAAATATCACTATATCAGGGATATGGTGCAGAGAGGAGCAGTGAAGCTCCTGTATGTTGCAACGGATGAGCAGGTTGCAGATGTGTTGACGAAACCACTAGCCAAAGTGAAGTTTGAGTACTTTAGAGAGAGGCTTGGTGTTCTTCAGATTGAAGATACTTCGAGGAAGAAGTGATGGGACACATTTGTAGAAGCCATTCCAAGCATGGTGAGAGGAGGATCCTTCTCATGGCTGTGGATGGAAGCGTTGTGTGATGAGCATCCGGACAATGCTCCAGTTGTTGCTCGGTATGATCAGCTGGATCATGTATATGTATATGCATCGATTGGATGCTTGGTATGATCAGCTATATCATGTATATGTATATGCATCGGTTGGATGCTTGGTATGATCAGGATGATCATGTGAGTTGAGTATCAGGATGATACTCTGGATGATATGCATCAGGACGATGCTATGATGATGATCAGGATGATCATATGATATTATATGTATCAGGTGGATACATTACATAATCAGTTCGATTATGTGTGATGAGTTCTGAAGACACAAATGCACATGAGCTTTTCGGACATGGTTGTAGATGTGTTCTCCCATGGTCACGATGTAATTGATGGGCTTTTCCGACATGGTGGTAGATGTGTTCTCCCATGGTCGTGATGTAATTGCCGGAGCCATTCTCACATGGTGGTAGATGTGTTCTCCCATGGTGCAGATGTAAGGGCTGGAGCCATTCGAGCATGGTTGTAGATGTGTTCTCCCATGGATGCTATATAAGTGTTGTGCCATTCGAGCATGGTTGTAGATGTGTTCTCCCATGGCTGCGATATAAGTGTTGTTCCATTCTCGCATGGTTGAAGTGTGTCTTCCCATGGCGTAGATATAAGGGCTGAGCCTTTCACGAATGGTTGAAGTGTGTCTTCCCATGCCGGTGAATGTAAGTGTTGTGTGATGTCCATCTGGGTTGTGATTTGTGAATGATGTTATGATCAGTATGATCATGAATATCAGGATGATACTCTATGGCCATGGACAGGTTGTGTAGTGGCATGTAAAAGGGTCCTGGGAGATTCAATAGGTTGAGCTGTGTGCTCGTAAAAGTACTGAGATGCTCTTTCGAGGTTTTTTTGACTCACGTAATCAGTCCTAAGGATTCCATAGTATGTCCAATGATGATGAAGACCTATAGGTGGTGGGCCTACATCCAGCATGAAAAAGGGCTGGCTCTGTAGAACTTCCTATGACGAGAAGAATTTAGAGATAGCCCAGTGATCGAGATGTCGAGTATAGTAGCAATGATAATGATGATGCTTCGTGATCTAGTGATAATGATCCAGCTCCAGAATTGAATACTTGCGCCAATATGTATCGATGACCTGTGACGAAAGAATACCTTCCTAATTAAGAGGGAGTGTTGATGTATTTGTAACTTCAGAAGATATTCTTCTATGTATTACATTTGTACTTTATTATATATCCCACAAAGATGTATTATTCCTCTGATTGGAAGTGTCGTCATGTGCATCGACAAGTGTTGTCATTTGTATTGATGAGTTATTATAACACCAGTGTGGGGTCGACCCTGGTTAGAACATGTGGTTGGGTTATTAGGCTTGATTAGCAAGTCGGCCCCAGTGGATTATTGGCAGGTCAAGTCAGTGTATAAATAGAGAGGTTGTGTCTCTCATTTAGATCATTCACTCACTTCTCAAGCTTGCATAGCTAAGAGAGAAAGTGGCACACATGTGGAGGAGGAGGAGCATCTGCTAGAGACATCTTATTGGGTTTGATCCTTGTGATGTTGTACTTGGGTTTATTCTATCTCTGAGGAAGTTGCAGGGTTTTTCACCTTCTTGGTTTTCCCCAGTGAAACTCTATGTCTCTTGTGTGATTGCTTTTGTGTCTATGATTGATATGCTGTAGAGATATGTTGTACAGGATATTCTCTTAGATAGCCTAATGATAATGGAATGAAATTATCGTAAAATTAACAATAAGTATTGGTGCCACTGATAGCTTTGCCTTCAAAGTTTCAAAGGCATGCTGACATGGTTCGGTCCATTGGAATTT
This sequence comes from Larix kaempferi, assembly GCA_027924585.1. Classification (NCBI taxonomy): domain Eukaryota; kingdom Viridiplantae; phylum Streptophyta; class Pinopsida; order Pinales; family Pinaceae; genus Larix; species Larix kaempferi. Next base: position 11,824,656 of record BSBM01000063.1, on the reverse strand, counting down.
TGTATCTTTCATGAGTAGCTTGAACATAGGTGCGGCTATCTTAGTGAAATTTTCAATAAAACGTCTATAATAGCCTTCATGGCCAATAAAACTTCTTACTTCCTTCGGAGTTTTTGGAGGAGGAAGATTAACAATTATTTCTATCTTGGAAGGATCCACCTTGATACCTTGAAGAGAGACATGATGTCCCAGAACTATTCCCTCGGTTAGTACCATCTTACATTTTTCATGACTAAGGGCTAAGTTCATTTCTTAGCACTGAATAAGAATTGTTTCGAGGTTATCAAGGGCCTCTTGGAAGGTATTACCATAAACTGTAAAGTCATCCATATAAACTTCTACACAATCATGTATAAGATCAACAAATATTCCTAATACTACACGTTGGAAAGTAGCAGGTGCATTACATAGGCCAAATGGCAACACTCGATAGGCATATGTTCCCCAAGAACAAGTAAAGGTTGTCTTGTCTTGATCCTTAGGTGCTATTAATATTTGATTGTATCCACTATACCCATCAAGGAACGAAAAATATTGTTTCCCCGATAAGGTGTCTAACACCTAGTCAATGAAAGGCAAAGGGAAGTAGTCCTTAAGAGTGGCCTTGTTCAATTCTCGAAAGTCAACAAAGATACGCCATTTCCCTGTGACTTTCTTTGGAACTACCACCAAAGGAGACACCCATTACTGTTGGAAATTGGGTAGATGAAACCAGCATTAAGGATTTTTTGCAATTCATCTTTGACTATATCCTTTAGGGATGGATTCATTCTTCTCTAGGGCTTCCTGACAGGAGGTATGTTTGAGTCTGTGTAAATGTGGTGGATATAGGTATCTGGGTGTATACCTTTCATATCAGTATATTCCCATGTAAATGCTCCAGTTTGACTCTTGAGAACTTTTAGTAATTGTTTTTTCTGACTCTCATCTAAATCTGCATTTATATGTGGAAATTTGTCGGAACTAACCTCACAAGGTATGGTATAGGATCCTAGATGTTCTTCAATTGTGAATACACGGGGTGTACTCGTAAATGTTAAAAGGCTCATGTTTTCTTGAAATTCGTCTCCAAAGTTTTGGTCAAGTTGGGAAAAAGACTGAGGAAAGTCGATACATGTTGTGGAAGAGATAAATTGGTTCAACACATTCTCGGTATTTTGTTCTTGAAGTGCCCAGGAGAAATCACTAACAAGGGAAATTTCTTCCAATTTCTCATCCCCGAAAGGACAATATAACCAAAATAGATTTTCAGTTACTGGTTGTACTGGTGGGTATAAATCTAGTTTTCTTATAGATAACCCATCAAATATAATCATCTCTCCATCCCTACATCCTATAAATGCATTGGCAATAGCCAACCAAGGTCTTCCCAGAATAATGGGATGACCTTTGGAAGGGTCTTTTGATTCTATGACCATGAAGTCCACGGGATATTCCCATGAAGCTACTGATATAGTGATGTCATCTAAGACCCCAGCAGGCTACACCATAGTGTGATCTACTAATTCTAGCATTGTTGGGGTAGGGCGGAGAAACTGTCCTAAATGGAGAGTTTCTAAAATTGTGGTCATCATCAAGTTAATAGTAGCTCCTAGATCAGTAAGTGTATTTCCTATGGCGGTGGTATTGATGATAACAGTCATCACAGGGTTTCCTGGATTTGAATACTTTGGAATTCTAGGTTGGTTTGCTATACAATCTGACATTTCACCTATTACATTAATCGTCGGAGGGTCTTTTTGTTTTCTCCCTGGTCTTTTAGTACAGAGTTCATTTATTACCTTACTATAGATTGGGATATCCTTAATGGATTGTAACAAAGCGATCTTAATACAAATATTTTTCAATTCGTTAATGATATCATACTCTGGATAAGTTACAGGTTTTTCTATTACTAGACGCTCTAGATATGGAGGTGATTTTTCTCCTATAATTACTTCTTTATGTGGATGGTTGTGTGTTGAAGATTTAGGAATAACCACATATTCAAGAATAGCATCATTCAAAACTTCATTAGGTATGTTTTCTTCTTCATTCTCTTCTCGGATAACAACTGATGATTTGGGATAATCTTGCAAAACTCTTCCAGACCGCAGTTGAATCTCATGTATTGGTGCGGTCGAAATGGCATATGATGGAAGAGGTAACAACCCAATGTTGTTAAGAGTTTGGGTTGGATGGTTGTTAGGATTTGGTATCGGTTGTGCAGGTAATATTGTGGGTCTTGGAGGATTCATATTCAGGAAATGGTGACGTTGATTTGGGATAGGGGGTAGTGAAGGAGGTACAAATCCAGGAAAAATTTGTTGAATATTAGGTGGGTAAGGATAGTTAGGAATAGAGGAGGTGGTTGAGCATAAGCTTGTCTTCTCCATTCGTGTGGCCATTGTTGTTGTTGAGCATTCTAAGGAGGGTACTGCGGTGGCCAATTCTGCCAACCTGAAGTGTTCCATTGTTGAGGAGGTTGATACAGATAGTAATAGGGTGGAATTTGTGATGATGGATCCTGATATGATGGTTGATCTCTAGGTTGCCAAGGCCTCCTAGATGTTTCACCAAAGTTTCCACTCTTATACATAGCTTGCAACCCAGGCAACAATGGACAATTATCAGTTGGATGTTCTTCTGTACAAAGGTGACAAACTAAAACATTATTCAATGTTCATTCTCGTTGGGGATGTTTAGTTCTACACCTAGGACAGAAAACATTCATTGTTGCATGCTCTTCATCCTGTCTTTTTTTGGCTTGTAATGCATCTAATTGAGAACCCATGGCTCCTAATATATATGTTTTGAAATTTTCCAATAGGTTTCCCAACTCTACCCTTGTAACTCCACTATGACCGGATGTGTTTCCTTTTAGGTTCCTAGCATAAGATTCTCGAAAGTGTCTTCCACTTTTCCCTCTACTCCTAGAGTAATTCCTACATAGCTCACAAATCTGTGAAAAAGGCTTATGAGAGATGTATCTTTCTGCCATGAGATTAAGGTTTTCTAAGAATTCTTCTGAGATTCCCTTGAGGAAGAGTGTTCTTACTGCATCTTCCCGAAGATCACTATATTAAGATTTATGTAACACATAGTTAAATCTTTCAAGATAGTCTTCTAGGATCTCATCTTCAAGTTGTTTTATTTTGAAAATATCATTGCGAGAGTCCTTAGGTTTATAGTAATCCTGATATTTCCGTAGAAATGCATTCTTCATTTCTTCCCAAGTTCTAATACTAGATTCTCCTAATCCCATGAACCATCGGAGAGAGGAATCTTTTAATGTGGCAAGAAAGAGTTTTAGTTTTTGGCCATCTTGTAGGTAATTATAACTCCTACACAAAATGTCAAATTCAAATAAGAATGTATCCGGATCCTCACTACTCTTCCCATAAAAGGTTGGTAGTGAGGAAGGAGGGATGTTTTTCATAGTTACATCTTCATGTGTAGTGTCTAGGATATGGAATCCAAAAGTACCTTCAGTCCTAACCTCTCCCTCTTCTTCATGTTGTCGGACATGATCTTCATTTTCATCCTCCATGAAGATTTGATTGCCAAAGACAGAATACTTGGGTGGATCCTTTCTTGGAGAATATGGGATATCCCAACGTTCTGTTTCAGGAAAAGTATTTTTCTTTTTAGGAGGAGAGTTACTAGCCATGTGGGAGTCCAGCTTTGAAGGTCCTACCATTGTTGTTTCAATCTATGAAATAACTATGTTCACAAAATTTTCAAAAAGAGTATCTAATTGTGTGGGATCAATAAATTCTACTAAGTTTGGACCACCTACTATTGAAAAGGTAGTGTCTTTGGGTTTTTGAACTAATGGAGGGTTGAGAGGTTTTGAAGTTTTATCCTTTTTAATTTCTTCTTGTCTAAGTTCAGTCTTAATATGAACTTGAGGTTCCTCTAGTGGAATTTCTTTATGAACAGACTGTTCTGATGTCCCTATGGTTTCCCCTAATTGATTTCCAGAAAATATTTCCTTTGCTTTCCAAGTAGGACTATCCCCTTTAGGTGTCTTCCAATACCTTTATGTTGAGTTAGTAGTTGGGGTGGAATGCCCCCCGTATAGGTTAGTAGGAATTTTAGTAGGGATTCTAGTAGGAGGGCTAGTTTTAATAAATCTACCTTTTGAGTCTCTAGACCTATTCATGAAAACAAACTATAACCGAAATAGATTCTAACTGCATTACTACTATTGCTGGGTTTTGGAGATGCCTATTATAACAAATGCACAGGTTCTTACCTCTCGTCTTACCGCTCACCCGCCACCAACCTATTTCTAAATTTCAAGAGGAGAATTCAAATCTATAACTAAGTTTCAAAAGAGAGTTCTACCTATCTACAACTGAGTTCTACCTATCTACAACTCCCCGGCAATGGCGCCAAAATGTTGAGGTGTAATTACTGTCTTAAAGAATCACCAAAATATTTAATTATCGACCAAGGTTGGTAATCTTAGAGTTGTGGCACAGTATATGCTGAGGTAGAATAGCACCTACAGTTTCGGCTCGACAGACCTTAGAAATGTTTTAATAAAAAAAAGATCGAACGATCTTTCAAAATGAAAAACTGAGTCAAACTTCAAAAATACAACAAACGAACTAACTAAACCTAACTAAACCAACAGATCAGAATAGTATCAAGCTATACTACTCTACTCTATGGATAATAACTGGAAAGATAAAAACAACAATGTTATTCTAGGAAGCAAGATTGAATAAAAAACATAACTACTTTGATGAAGTTGGAAACTACGGATAGAAATCTAGGAATTAGAAACAAATCTAAACGAATTTAGAAACCTATCTATGAGATAATTCAATTGACAACTAACTATGAAACAAATAATTTAAAGCAAAACTACAAACAACTAAGTGAATTCAACAACTATTCATGCATTCAATTAATATTTCAAGACTACACTAAACTACCTAATACCATTCTCCCTGATGGTGTACATCGAATGTGATAGGAACTGGGGTGAATGTATCAAAATGACTTTCAAATGTAACAAGGAAACAAAATGGAAGAAAATCTAATTTAACTTCGATGAACAAATGCAAACTAAAGAATGTCCAACTACAATTGACTTTAAACATTGTGACCTATCTTTTATCCATGAGCAAATGAATTGGAACTAATGAAATCTAGAAGCAAGTAGAAAACTTAATAAATATATTTACTGGAACTGAATTTTATTTGGAAGCAAGTAGAAAGCTGGATAAAGATATTTTATATAGAAACAAGTAGAAAACTTGATAAAGATATTTATTTTTGAACCAAACCCTATTTCATGAACATATTCATTGACTGTATGAATGGGAAAAACTAATCCTATGCTTAACAAAGAAACTATTGAAATTTAGGATACTTTGGAGAATGAAATTACTAAGTCTAATATGATATTAATCTTAATGACATATGATAAACTACACTAAGAATGAAACTGATAAATTCTGTAACAGTAAAGAATTAATGAATCAGATATAAAAGAAACATAGTCTGTAAAGCAACTAAAGCAAAGTTAAGGGAAAATAGAATGAAAACTAAGAATGATGATGAAACTTAATTAAAACTCTAAGTGGTGTAAAACAAGGTCTTAATTACAGTTAAGAATGCTAATTAATTGCAAGAAATGTTACAATTCAAAGACCTAAGAAAATTGGATTCTAATTAAGAATAAAAACAATGCAGAAAGTATTAAGGTCCGAATGACGATCCCGATGACTGTCCGAATGACAATCCGGATGGAGGAAAACGATTTAAACTAAGGAAAGAAGCAGTTTGGATGATCTTAACGTCAACTAATTGGTGCATATGAACCTACAGTGCAAGGAAGCAATGAATAGAGTGTTTAGGAGCTAAGATAACAAGAAGTAACCTATTCTAAGTCATTGTCTAAGGAATGAACTATTTCTATGGCATAAGAAAACAAAACTGAAATAAATAAGACTAACCTATAGCTACAGGAAATAAACTGACAGAACTAATTCTAACTACGATTGACTCGGAATGTTAAGCTAACTAAAATCTAGGTATTTGTAAAGAAAAGGACTAGAAGCAAACTAAGCAAACTAAGTGTGACTGGTCACCAATTACATTCTGGAAATATCATTAACATGAATAGAAAATGAGATATACATATCATAAAACAGAGGTATCATTTACATAAGTGGTAAAACAACATACATATTCCAAGACAAAGATATCATATACAAAAGAAATACATGAATTAAACAAATAACACAACTTATCTGCAGAAGACAAAGACAAATTATGTACACAGACGGAAGACCACTGGTTGTTGAGGGGCCCTTCTCAGCAATCAGAGGTTGCGCCTTAATCAATCAATCACCATGCATGCTACTGAGCTTTCATAAAACTAGAACGGATGTATATTAAATTAAAATAGAGTTACAGAATTTATGCGTCTATTTGCAGCTGGAAAGACTAAAGACTCTTCTAGACTAACTTGTCTCAGTCACGAAGATGTCAATATATATAGAGTTATAATTGGGAGAGAAAGTCGACCCTTTAGTGGTCAATTGCTCTAATAATAGGCAGTCTTAATGCCAAAAAATGGCTCTGCTTAACAATACACGATAACACATAGGTGTTGGGCCTGGCCCAACAGGGCCATTTTTTATAACAATTTTGAGGCTAGATGGAGCTGAGCTGAGCGCAGCTCAGAAAAGAAGTAAATTTTGGTTGAGTATTGGGGGTACTGCGAAGATGTGCGCAGTACCGAGTTTTGAAGGATGCTGCGAAGATCAGTGCTGAACAAGTTCAGTGTTGCGAAGGTAGTAGGCCACGTGGAGCCAGTAAAGTTGTGTACTGGACAGAGGATGACCAGATATAGTGGATAGACCAGTGATGGTCTACTTTTGGTAAGACTGCTGGAAAGATGCCAAGTTGAGGTCATAAGCATATCAGGAAGGAGGTCGATTGTACGAGTCCGTTAAGTAGAGGACGGGTCAGGAAAGTGACAGTTCGACGTACAGCAGAGTACGTGACCGTTAAGGGGAAAACAGTGAATGGACAATGACTAGAGCTGAGCCAGTTGTACGTGGCCATTAGAGGACAGATGGCCTACAGGGAAAGCGACTGGGACTTGAGCCAGTCACACAAGTCCATTAGTGGAAGGGCGGCTCAAAATGGATGACTTGTTGTGTGCGCACAACAGGAAGGCTGAAAGCAACGGATCTAAGGCGTGGAGGACTGCCACGACAGTAGAATCACTACCAGAAACCTGCATGACAGTTCAGAGGGACCATAGAGGTTTGGAAACCCTAAGGGTTTCAGTCTTCAATGTTGTAAAGACATGACCTTCGGGCATGATCTATATTAAGAAGACAATTTTGTATAGGAAGGGTTGCTTAAGAGTGGTTGGGTTTTGGTTAGTTGCTCAAGACAAGAAAGACTAGTCATTGTGGCCATATTGTATTGTAATATCTTTTGAGTCAAGAAAACATTGTAAAGGCTTTGCAGCTGAGTGCGTAGAGACCTATCTGAGCAAGAAGAGAGTCGCAATTGAGTGCGCGGCTAAGAACTATGAACCCTTCCTTAAAAGAAATATCAAACACAGTTCTTTTGGACATAGATTTCCATCCAGGGAAGTGAACCACGTTAAATAGTGTGTTGAGTGACTTAATGGTTATATGTGTGTTTATATTTATCTGTTTCTGTAGTTGGATGTTTGAATATTGGCTTGCAGTTTGTTATGAGAAGGCTTTTATATGCATTCGCCATCAAGAGAGTATGGAATGATATGTTAGGTTTGCATGAATGGATGTATGGTTAGTATTAGCTTTGCTTCGAAGGACAGTGAATCCATCATTTGCTTGAGCATGGGGAAAGTTGTTTACGTGTTTAAATGGATGTAGTTGATGAATGTATAACATTTATTTTGCACCTGATGGTTATGCCTAAAATAGTAACAGTATAAGTGTGTGTTATGAGCGCTACGTAGTAAGTTAATTAAGTGTATGACTGAGCAGAAAAGTGGTATTCATCTCACTTCCTTAAGCATTTTGCACTTAGCCCAAGTATAGGAAGTCAAGTGGCAGTGTTTGCAGTAAGGAAGAAGGTAGTGTTGCGGACCGCAGTGTTGGCTATTGCCGCATAGTCCGACCTTCGTAGCACACAGCCAGTGCGCTGCCGCGAGCTTCGTCACAGTCATCAACTCATCACTCACTGTGGACATCTGGGTCCGCAGTGCCCCATTAGAAACACCTCGGGTGAGACCTCATCTTGCTTGCAGGGTGTTGCCGAAAGGGCCGGTGCGAAGGGGTTTTGTTGGTTTAAGGTAACCGCGCAGAACTTGGGTCTTCATAAAGCCTCTGGTCAGCATTGGATAGCCAACAATAGGCCAAGGAATGGCCCCATAATAGTTTATGACAGCACACGGAGCATCTACCAAGTTCCACGGCGTTGGTTTCCTTCATGTGGTCGTTGAGACATTGATCCTCCTTTGACGTGTGCAGAGAAATCGAGCTGAGCGTGCAGGAAAGATGAAACTTCTAGAGTGTTGACGTGAGCTGCAGGTGTGTTGTCAAGCGAGGCGAGTAGGAGGGCGAATATTCTAGAACAGGGGCTCACCAACCATGACAACCACGTTGCTAACAGAACCCACCTTTTCGTTTATGCCTTTAATGACCAAAAATATTCCAACCGACAATCTCGCAGGATGAATGAAGGTCTAAACGGTGGGCTAGATGCAGCTCAATGTTTGCAACGTGAACACGCGTCTAAATGGAGGTCCGTTTGAAACCCATTGAATCCAGGACAAAATCTGATCTGGTTGACGGTCTGAATGGCAAAGAGAATGATTTATCATAGCGAAAATAGTAAAAATAACACCAATCAGAGTGTGTTTGATGATCAAAAGTGGTGAGAAAATGGACACCAACATGCAACATGCCATCAATTAGAGGATTCTCATCGACGAAATTGAATGTGTGACTGAAGCTAATGGTTAAATCCTCCCACATTGTTTTTCCTCGTCTTATCTCTACTGAGACGTACCAGCTTTGTAGTACTTCGTCTAATGTGTGGATGAATGCATAGAACCATTCTTGCTTTGGCCTCGCTCCCCATGTAGCCTGACATTTTCCCACTTGATCCCTTGGATCCATCCTTCCATCGTACTTCTTCCCTTGGTAGCAGTTATTTTCCCCAAATATTACTTCCATTAGTCATCGACATTGTTTCCTGTTTGTTATTGTCGACTTGTGCACACCCCACCACCTCGCTAGAGTGGCCTTCAATGCTTCATCTAATGCTAGCAAGCGTTGTGGCTTTGAAACTTTGTCTTCAAACTCACTGATGAATATTTCCAAGTTAGGAAGTCCTTAGTATGTCGGTAGATCACATACTTTTGTCACAACCCATCGTAGTGATTGAGTGATCCGCGTGTACTTCATGAATGATACCTCATGCAATCGATTTTGCCAATTCTCTAGAGCCTCATCGGAATCTAATGACGTTGAACTAGTACTTCACCACCCCAATTCTCCATCGACGGTGGGATTGACATAATATTCTGAGATATTATAGATTTTATCCCATCCTTCGGTGAGATCATCTCTCATTAGTTCAACGTATCTTTTTCCTTCAAGTGGATCAAGTGGGGCAATGACCCTCATGTCGTTGTTTTCAAAATACATCGTTCTTTTCTTGAAATTGGTAACTTCCTGATTTTCTATCACCCAATCTATCCCCAACAGTGTAGGATATGGACTAGTGTTATCAATTATCTCTATGACATCAAAATATGCATATGTCTTCAATCCTTCTACCTCGACTGGTAGATGATGCAACCGACCAATTGGTGTAAATTTGATTTGATTTTCTAAATCGAGTTGCACAGGGGACCATACCAGCTTCGGTTTCCTCATCGCTTCCCATGTTTGTTTGGTTAGGATATTCACATCAGATCCTAGATCTAGAATGATGGAATCCATATCATATGCACCGACCTGGGGATTCATCCTCATCTCCCTTTCTGTCTTGTTCCTATGTAGACGGTTGACTTCCCGATCCTATCACCCTTCTTCCAGTCGATGCAAGAAGCGAGCTATCTCTGCTAATGCTTCCTAGTCCTTTGCTAATATTAGACAACTCTCTAGAAAACTTTTCAAAGTACTGATCTTTCCTGGTGACTTCTGTGACATTGTTGGGTCAAAAATCTGCGGCATCCCATAACAAGTTCTTTGAGGACTACAGGTGTTGACCAAACATTATTCTTTATCAATGCATCTCGTGCTTCCCAAAAATTTTCCTTCTCTACTCCGACATCAAATCATACTTGTTTCTGGATCGTGGGCCAGACATTTCATGGTAGCCTATCTTCTCCTGTCGCAACTCCTCCTATGGTTACTACTACAACATTTACTGGTTGATTTCTTACCTCCGTTGAGATATTTTGCACATTCTGAGCTGGATTCGGGTTCAAGTTCGGTTGCGGTTGTGGTGCACTCTTAGTCTGCCACTTTGCGATTAACTGAATCTTCAACAGTGTGAACAATTATGCTGCAATAGGTACACTGTGGGGTTAGATTTGGGTAATCCCTCTGATAATGTCCAATCTTCCCACAATTATAGCATGTGATCAGTCCTTGACCTCGACCAAAGTTTCCTCCACGACCAAAACCTCCTCCACAACCACCGCGATATCCTCCTCTCACTCCTCCTCATTGTGGGTTGAACTTTGACTGATTGTACTGCGGCATATTATACTGTGGTTGATTATACTGCGGTTGATTATACAGTGGCTGACTATACTGTAGCTGATTATACTGCGGCTGATTAAACTGCGGCTGTGTTGGATGTTGCTCATCTCCCTTCATGAATATTGTAGTGACAGTCCTTTCTTAAATCAATTCATATGCTTGACAATATTTCTCATCATGGTCGACATATTGAAATAAGTTACAATATAGATTAGCTAGCTTTGACACAACCTTCTATAAATACACCATTCCTCTGAGGGATGTCTTTTTGTCTGGAAAACTCGGCGGCAGGGCATTCCTCATTGGCTGAGTGGATTGGGTCCACCAAATTGTATATATTCATGGAATCCAGGACACTGATCTTTATGATTCCCTTCGAAATTGCATCGACTACACCATACCTCTTGGCAAACTTCCTTCCCTTTTTTAATCTCCTGCAGCTGAATAGTCAAGTTTGCTAGCTGCGACTATATCTAGCTCATACCAATCCTTGTTTCGCCAATTGGTGAAGCTTTGATCTTCATCACGATTTCCAATGCTTTCGCCTGAGATAGAATCTTTTGTTGCATCAATGGCATCCGGATGTGCAGTATCAACCCTAAAATAAACCATTCCTTATGTTGTACATCGCTCATCCCAAAACTAAATTTAGCCATCAGAGTTTTGAACCTCTGATCAAATTCCCATACCGACTCATTAAGGAATTGCTTTATCTCCTTCAATTTCATGATGTACTGCGACTCTGATTAAGGCTTCTTAAACTCGTTGATCACACCAGCTCTGATTTCTACCAGAGTCTTCTGTTGAAGCCCTCCAGGTACTTGTATAAACTTCATGTACCAATCCAGCGCACGACCTCTGAAGGTCATCTCCAGTTGTCCCTTCTTGATAGCTTCATCCTGTACTTATTTTACTATCCACACTGCTTCGCATAAGAACCAATACTTCTCAGGATCCTCTGTCCCATTTCCTTGAAATAGATGCAACTTCACATCGTCTCCTTCCATCCTTGGTTTTCTACCGGTGTTTGTAGATATACTACTGTTATTGCTATTGTGACGCACATGACAACCTTGCAAAGATCTTGTGTTTCTTCGTCCAAAGTTTGGAGTAGTGCATGGGGTTGTGGGTACGTTGTAGCTTTGGGTCTTTCCTTCCTCAGGTTCAGGGGTAACCTGGTTTTCCTCTTCATCTCCGTAAGGTCGCTTAGTACCCACAACCTCCACACACCAGATTTTACTCGTCGGAGTTCATATTCAATATTCCCTTTTTGCATATGAGCATTTTAATCCACAATGGTAACGCCAATAGGTACCTTCTTCTAGGTCCTTTGAAGAATTTCCTTTCCACGTCGTTGTATGACCTAACTATGTCGACAACAAACTCAGTAATGTACCCTTCCAAAATGCTATCTACCCAGACGTCAATATCCCTTGACGCTTTATTGTTAACATGACTCAATTTCTAGATTAGTTTTGGGGTCCAATGCTCTAGCTCACCTCCTTGGAAATTCTTCTTCTGAAAAGTTAGGTTAGCCAACCACTCATACAGCAGTATAGGAAACTCATGGATATCAGTATAGGTGTACTTCTGCAACCACTGTTCTGTCGACCATCCAGGTTTCTAATTTTCTTCCTTAGCAAACTCTTGCATCTTTTTGTCGAACCACTCCTCGGTCTCTGGTTTTGTCAGATGCCACAGCATGTCCTCTCTCTTTCTCTCTAGGGTCCCAGCAATAGAATAATTTGTTGACACAGATCTGTGGACATGGGTTCACTTCGCACTATGTCAACAAAGCTCAACACAAACTCCCATAGATATCTTCCCGGAAAGGGTTTAGCCTTTCCAGCAAAACTCACAGAGCAAGTGAGGTCTCACACGAGATACCTAAGGGGGCTGCAAGAACCAAGTTTTCGTAGGTATAAGAGGACATGCATCATTCACATTTAATCATATTATAACCCGTAGATCGACATATTTATCATTCGTATCACAACAACATCATTGCATACCAAGACATATTAATCATATCTACTCATTGACACATCATAACAACACAAATCATCGACACATATCAAATCTATCCATACGGCAACAAAATACATCATACTGCGGTGCAACACATAAGCAACGGAGTCATAGACAAACATTCCTTCTCATTATACATCAATCTGTCTTACAAATCGGGAATACAAATATGCAAAACCCATCTCAACAGCTTAGGTCCAATACAAAATGTTATCCAGCATGAAAGATAGATCAAAATTCTGCAAATGCGAAGATGCATTCATTGATCGAGAGATCATATCAGAGAAAAAGATTGGATAAGACCAACTAAGATCAGATGCACGAAGGCTTACAATGCTACTCTTATTTATAGGCTCACTGGTCATTACAAACTTGGTCCACTTCACAAAATGACCCATTAACTAACTAACTAATCAACTAATGCCTTCGCTTATCCACCTTGTTGTGCTCTGCGACTAGTCCTTTACCCTTGTCGTTGACCCCTTTGTCGCTGGTTGTACCAAAGCTTCTGCGACTTAGCCCCGTGACAACATGGTCTATGTGAATTGTGGAGGGAAGTGGTCTCAAGGTGATGTCATGTTGTTTCTAGTTCATTATTCCATCCCGATGTTCAATAAGCACCCCATAGTTGTGCATTTAATTTTGTTGCTATGATATTTTGAACCATTGGATCATATCCAACGATTCATATCCCTACAGTAACAACATTAAATGCATCGTTGCAGGGTGCTTATTGAATTCCTTCCATCCCCACCATTGGATTATTTTTCCCTCATCCAATTATCCTCATCACTCTTCATTATTATGCATGTATTTGGTTGTCCAAAGTTCAACCATCATTTCCTATTGACAAAAATTGTATGACCTAAGTGCAAATTAATTAAAATTTAAAGAAGGATGTATTGAGCTACGTGAATTAGGGATACGTGGCCTCATTTAGTGGAAACCCACTCTTATTCATTAATGAACTATAAAAAATTTGGAATAGACAAGGAATTATTATTGGGAGAGTTACCTTGTTTCATTTTTGGGGTTTTTGAAAAGAAGAGAGAAGAATTGCACATGAAGAGGAGAGGAGAGGAAGACTCTCTAAGGGATGCACATTCTTATGTTTGAATGTGTGTTTAAATTGTTGCATTTTAGAGTTGTTGTATCTTTGAATTTTAGAGAACCTATTTAGCTCTCTTGCATCTTGTCTTTGTGTTGTGGGATTTCGAATATATGCAAATGTGTTGGTGGCCTTGAACCTCTATAGGGATATAGGTCCCATGGTTCAGCTAGGGGTAATTTAGAAGTAACGAGAATCAAGAATCTTATGCATTCCCTCTTGTATTTCCAACTAATACCTAAAAAAACTTGAATGAGCGTGTTAGTTTGAACCAACATTGCAACTCTAGTAGAAAGACAATTAGAATCCCCTTTCCCTAAAATTTAAAACTCCAACATTCATAAATAATTCAATTTCCTCATTAGTTCTTCGATGGAATGTTGCCCTAAAACTAGTAGTAACCCCATATGTATCAGTCCCCTTGCTAATATTATTCATCACCCAATCTCATCTCACATCCACTCTGTCCTTGGAATTTAGCTCATCCACAACAACCTTCATCTCTAACCTTCAAACCAATGCAATGTTTTGAGCTATAATCAAAGTAGATTATGTGAGAGATACGAACTTGATCTCCTAAAACTCTTCAATCATATTCTTCATCTCCTTCACATGGCTTCCTTTCATGGCATCTGAAACTCTCGACCAATTCAAACGGTCATCACCATATTCATAAACACCCTCTATATTAATATTATCATTGTCATCATTTATAGCTAAACAACGTAGATCCATCTTAACTTTGGATCTTTCATGCATTGAGAGGGATCAAATAGCTAGAGGTGCAAACACTTTTCAGAGTGCAAAGATTTGATGAAAGATTCACATCTCTAGGGATTTGATCCCTCTCGATGAATAATAGATCCAGAGTTACGATGTATCACAAATACTCCTCAACAATCTTCGATAGCTAAGCAATATATATTTACTCTTCATAATTATTTTTATTAAGACTATATAGATATAGATATAGATATAATACCTTTTGATGCAATAAGATTTTTTTATAACTCTCAATTACTTTAACGTCTAACTATTAAAAACATGTGTTTTTTTAGGAGGTCACAAGTTCAAATATGAAGAAGATAGGAATATGTGTTTCACTAAAAAATCACAAATTCAAACTCCAAAAACATTTGCAGAAAAATATTGAATACAGGTAATGCTCGCATTTGATATGGATTTCTCACATCCATATATGTACATATATACATCCTCTCGCAAAGAAACCATTGGGAATGCATCAACAAATATTTAAAAGAGAGCATTTGGAACATGGTAATAACTAGAACAAACAAACTTCCGTCACTGAAGGTTAAATGTTTTTCTTGGTCATGGCTGGAGAATCGCATACTCACGTGGGACAACCTCTGCAAACGAGGTTTTTTGGGACCAAACAGATGTATTTTATGCAGATTTGGCAAGGAGACTATTTATCATTTGTTTGGTCTTTGTCAATTCTTACAGGTTGTTTGTAGGATAATCATACAACATTTGGGTATCTCCTTTAAATGGTGTTTTCATCCTGTAGTATGCTCTCAGCAATGGGTGATGTGCTACCCTCCATGGAAGCCTCTACCCTTTTTGGTAATTTGGTGCATTTGGAAGTGCAGGAATGGGTTCATATTTGAAGATTGTAGGCATTCACACTGGCAAGTTGCTTGGTCCATCATATGCATATTTCAAAATTCCTGTAGTTTACAGCGTGTTCCTACAAAAGGATTGAGATCCAATTATGTTTTACCGGAGGTGTGGCACTGCGGTTTTTTTTACGGTGCTTCCAATCTCGGATCATGTGGGGGTGGAATGACTATGAAGCAATTTATTGACCATTTGTTTCACCTACGTCTTGGTGAAGGACAAGGATCCAACACTAGAGCCAAGTTACTTGCTTTATGGGTCCTCATAATTTTTGCAAAATATCAATAGGTGAGCAATCTTACTATTTTTGGGGACTCCAAAGTGATCATTCATTGGGTTAAGGGATCTTCTTCTCTTCATGTTCCTCAATTGGATCATCGGTGCTCTCGAGTTACTAGTCTCTCAAAATATTTTGCAAGCTTTGAGATACATCAAATATACCAAAGTTTCAATGGTCAGGTGGATGAACTCTCTAAACTTGCGGTCGAGCTAGTAGAGGGACATGTGTTATATGAGGAATTCAGAGGTGGAACCAGGCTCACTTATGGCATCTACCAGATTTACTAGATGATGTATCATCATACTTTTGTTTGGGTCCAGATCGAGATGATCTTTCTTTGCCATGGATCAGTCATCGATTTTGTCAAGAAAGAACTTCAATAGTCTTTATGTTGTTTTGTTTTTTTGGTGTATTTTGAGAAAATTGTACTCCAGCATCACAATGTACAACTTTGATTCTACTCTTTGAATAACAAGTTGTTCTTTTTCTATTTGAAAAAAAAACTGTCACTGAATCAACGTAGATTGGAGCCAGGCTTCACATTTGAAGCCTTCAGGGCCCTTCAGAGGCCATTTTACACATCATAGAAGACCACCTTAAATTTTACCATGCAAAAAAACTTAATTTCATGGTAATCCCTTCAATAATTAAATTAACCATTGTGGTTTAAAATTGCAATAGAAGGGCAGCTTCAAATTTCACCCATCAACAGTTTTCAGTGGGAAATTGGGAATGCGGCTACTAGCTAGGTGACTTGGGAGTGGGACTTGGTACTCGGTTACTCTCCAATATCCACGTGTCTGATCATCGATGGATCATGCGCCATTGGGCCTCTAATAATATCATTGACCCGTTTATGTGGATGGGATTACACTGTGCAGCCCATGGCTTGAAAGCTTCTAAGTTCTCGTGTTAGCGGCGAGCACTTACGTGTTTAACACATTTAATGGCAGCAACAAATTTATTAAATATGGTTGGTGGCTCATACGTGTTGCTGGCAGCGGGCTTACCAAGTTACTAGTTATCACATACCAATTCATGACTTCTGACTCCATCAGTTAATTGAGTATTCAATGTATAATATATTATGTTAATGTGCCCCAAACTTGGCATTTCAGACAAACTCCACAATCCAGAAACTTCTTGTAATGTTGCAGGCTTCCGCTCCTGCCCATGGCCTCTGCCCACGACCCTTTGTTTTCTTTGTTGTATCAAGTTAATCCTACCGTCTACAGCTCCCAATCTCACACCCTATGTTTTCTTTGTTGTATCAAGTTAATCCTACCGTCTACAGCTCCCAACCTCACACCCTATGTTTTCTTTGTTGTATAAAGTCAATCCTATGGCTCCCGAGTCCCACCTTGTGTTTTCTTTGTTGGATCAAGTCAATGCTTGAAATCCATGCTTCCATGGCTCCGACCATCAATATATAATATTACAAGAATACAAACAAGCTTTTGCTTATACCCCTGATCCATCGTGGTCGAGCTACTTCCAAGTTCCACCTACCCTATCTCCTCTAGTACTCTAGGAGAGTTTGCAGAGCGAAGCTGCCAATGTCGACCTACCATAAACATATATAAATAAATTTGTTTTCTTTGAGGAGCTCAACTTCAAGGCTTACTGGATTGCTGACATCCTATGAATTTACAGGTATGTACATCATTTTATCCATTCCTGATCCCGCCAATTATTTAAAAATTTTGTTATTTGATTAAAATTTTGTAACTTCAAAGTTCAAACACAATATTATTATTTGATTGAAAATTTGTAACTTCGAATGGGCCTTGAAGGATTCAAATTTGAAGCCTAGACCCAAGAGTGGGTTTGTCACAAATCTCCGTTAGACGCTGTTTAAAATGGCATTTATCGATTCCCAACCATAGCAACAACAACAATTGCTTCTTTCTTCATATGTTCTGTGTACACGCATATGATTCCATGTGTTCCTTTCCTTGACCTATTTTCCATTGTCACCCGATCGAAACTCTTGAGAATTTAGCCGCCCTTTAACTTTCCTAAAATGGAGGGGACAAGGAAGACCATTATTTTCACTCTGAAACCGAGTGCTTCCCAATGCAGCTGCCACTGGCCACGGTTGCAGTCCTACGAGAAATAGGTGTATGCACTGCTCCCCCCATCTTTACCAAAAAGCCTGGGGATTTGGGGAAGTTCCCACTCTGCCAACCTCCATGCATCTATTTAATGAGTCAGATCAAGAATCCAGACTTTGTATCTAAAATTGTATTGCATGAGCCGTTTCCCCAATTGCTCAGTCGTCGTCTCGACAGCTTCCTCTGGTACACGGTTTAAGATTCCTGGGATTTATTAATATGAAGACCTTTGATGCTACTACACTTACAATCCCAACTAGCTATTGTATTTCAATATGATTGAGAATATGCAACAACATCTGGTGAAGGACAATGCTGAAAGATGACAATTTTCCTAAAATGCCCAGTGCCCACTCCTGCGTTCAACTGTACGAACTGGGACAAAATTGTTTTTGCAATCTTGATTTTTAGAATGATAATGCTACTTTACCTTTTGATTTTATTTCCCTTATCGGCTAGTCTTGAATAGAACATGAACTTCAACCATCTATGCATCTCCTCTATACTTGGTCTGCCTACGTTTTACTTATGCTTCACAACCCATCCTCTACTTCGTCATACCATAGAGTTAGTATGTACAACAAGATATAGGGGGAGGGCTATAAGGAAGAAGTAGTCAGGGTCCTTAATTAGCTATTGAGAACAAAAGCTTCATGGAGTTAGATAGTTCTCTTTGCTCAAACCATAACATAGCATGTAACATGTAAGGATTGCTTAAACTTATTCTATCCCAAGTACGTGTGAGGATTGCTTAAACTTATTCTATCCCAAGTACGTGTGGCATTCATAGTGTTAATGAAAAATTGGAACATATATTGTTGTGTTGTAGGGTACACAATTAGAGTGACAAAGAAACTTGCTATTGGTTTTCAATCCAATCCAACTTCTTTGTTGAATTGTTCTCTCTGATAGACTTGCGTGAAGGAGGATTATAAATGGCATAGGAAACACAGTTGTTTGATAGAGGTGCATGAAAGTGAATTATGGTCCTCAATTCAACGAAGTAAAAGAAAGTTACCATTCAGATTCTTTCCCTTCACCTTTTTTATTGCCTTTCTGCATACATATCTATTGTTCACTAATTTAGCAATAGATAAAGACCAGACTCAACGTCCAATGCTTTTGGCTTCTGAAACAATTTCTTCCTTTTATGGCTTACATTATCATTTTTTTCCATTGTTAAGTAGGCTAGATTTTATGTAGGCTAGAATTTATATTAGTTTGAAGAAGGCCAGTGATTTACAAAGATTGAACTTTTCCAAGAATAAGCATCGCGTTGCTTTTAGAAGAGTTGAAGAACCCAATTCTTCATCGAGCTTGTATTGTTCGAAGTAACCTAGGAACCCATTTTAAGAGGTATTAAATATTATTAAACTGGTTAAAAGTTGGATTGGAATTGGGCTAGCAAGCTAACTTATGCAGAAAAAAAAGATCTATAAAATTAGTTATGGAAATTCACACTCAACATGTGCAAAGTGGATTTTCTTGTGTCTCCTAGGTTGTGTTTCACTAATAAATTCCTCATGTTCAAGCAAATCATGAAAGAGCAAAATAGTATTAATTTTGGCTGTAAAAATGAAAGTTGGATTGGAATGGGATTAGCAAGTTAACTATATTATTATACTGGTTAAAAGTTGAAGAGGCAAGAAATAAAGCCTCTCAACTTTACTATTTAAGTAAACAATGAAATTTTGATGTACACAAATTTTCAAATGAAAAGAATAACTTATTTTTTGACTTATTTTTACATATCAGCATGGAAGGGTTCAATATCTCATAGCCCTTCAAAGTGAAATGGGACCCCACCCCTCAAATTTGATCACTGAAACTTGGAACTTCCCATACTTAAGCGAAAGTTCCCACCAGTAGTATTATTGGTACCTGCGCATCTTTACTTTTACTGTTCCTGGCTGCAGCCTGCGATCATGCGTACCACTGATTGCTATACTTGGTTACTATTATTCCTGGCAGCCATCAGGGTCTGTACAGATCAATTGCGTGAAAGTCTCGCTCCACCGGCTTCGTATTTAAAGCACCGACAGAGTATCCAGCGTATTTACTTGATATTTAAAGCACCGACAGAAACAACCTCGCGAATCGGGATAGCTAACGATAACGTGAAGAGAAAGGTTGGCAACTTGCCTGGCTAAGAGGAGAGTGGAAGGGCGAGCCTTATGCACCAGACAGACTCGCGAGGTTGAGATGGGGTGTGTTTCTACTTTTGTCTACTAGTATAATTCTTTTTACTCATATGCTTCATGATGCCATGGAGGTTGAGATCACTCAGGAAAGGAAATATATGAGATGTGTACAATAAACTGCAACTGGATTAAATAAAACCTTTATTTTTTTGTTTCAAAATCAAATAATTCTCTCTCTATATATAGAGATCTATCCATAATCAACTCTATATATTATAATACGCCATATCTTAATATTATAAATCTTTTATCCATAATCAACTCTATGTATTATAATAAGCCATATTTTAACATTATAAATCTTTTATCCATAATCAACTCTATATATTACAATAAGCCATATTTTAACATTATAAAACTTTTGTATAGAGAATTTTACAATCAACTCTATACCAAATTTTCAATGTCTTTTTTACATTGATAAGCTTTTAAAAATGTTTGCTTAGACACTATTCCCAAATTTGTAGTCTCTTTACCTAATCTAGGCCACCCACACATCACTTTCTTTTTGGTTTAGCTCTCTCATATCCTAGTTTCATGTTCTCTTCATGGTTTAGGTTTTTCACCACTATGTACATGATTTTTTTCATTAGCTCTTCATTTCATTCTATTGCTTTTGGTTTCATTCTCCATACCAAAGGATCAAATCCCTTAATATTTTTTTAGTTTTTATTATTATAATAATTATATAAATTCAATTTGTAATTATATTTATATTTCTAAAATTTAATATATATATTTTTCAATTATGAATTACATCATCCAATGCATTGTAAAAGTCCCTCTTAATGTTAGTTATATATATATATATATATATATTATGATAAATTTTATATAAACTTTATTTTTTAATATTTTAATATATTTTAAAAAATAAAATAAAATATATTTATTTACTGTTTTGACTCACTTCGTATAATAACATTATATTTTAATATTAAATAAATTAATTCATTTTTATTAATAATTATTAAAAATAATAATATTTTAAAATATAATAAATAAATAATAATAATCAATAAATGAATTGGTCATTATAATTAATTTTTATATAGCTAGTTATGTAATTAAGAAACCAATAACCCTCTTGAATATTATGAATATCAATATCTATAAATAAACATTCATAAGTATATAGAATATAGTGCTATCATCATTTTGAATATAATGTGTCCTTATAAGAAAATTATTAAGCTAACATTTATTAATTGTTTTAGAAAATAACGATCTATTTTAAAATCAACTTATATATCTTATTAAACATTGTTTTAATTGAACTTGGAGATGGTCTAGGGAAATATTTATTTCCAATCAAAGGCATGATAGTGCTTTTATTTGAAATTAAAATAAATAATTAATTATTAAGATAATATTGAAATATGGTAAATGATTTTAGTTTTAATTTAAATGATTATAAATATTTTTTCTAATATTATGGATTTAAAAATTAAAGCGTAATCTTCTTCCATTCTATTCTTCTAAATTTTATATATTTTTATTTTATATAAAACGACCACTCCTCTCCACATATAAATTAGTTATAATGTCATAAAATTATCCCCTCTTTACTTGTTCATTATATTTTAATAAACTATTATTTTCAATAATTAATATCAATTTAATAATTTTCTAGCAATAAATATTTAAAATCTAAAATAAATGATATAACACAATGTTTTTTTAATAACAACATTCTCCACATAAAGTTAGTTATAATGCCAAACTAACCCTCAAATACATTTGCACTTTGGGGTCATTGGAGTCAATAGTGGGATTATTAGGATTAATATTTTTCTACATATTTTAACAAGTAATTTCAACCACTTAGTGATACTCTAGAGACATTATTCAAGATGTTAAGGTTTTTAATGACATCATTTTTAATAAATGACTTATAAAGCATGGATATGGATATGGACTTCTCAAATAAGGCTAATTGTATATGGAATGGATATAGACCTCGCAAATAAGGAGTGATGAAATTGTATAGGTAGCTAGAGGCCATGAAGGAAGTCCTTTGAGTTAAACCAATGAATACAAATCATGAGGGAATATCCATAACACATTTATTTGAAGTTGACAAGGCCCTTCTAGAGAAAGTGTATTCACTAAACAAACAATTTACACCCTTGGAGAAGGATCTAGGAAAGAGGAGGCAAGAAGGAAGAAAGTGCCATAAAAAAGGCACAATGCCAAGAGGACAATGTGAAGGAAATATTAATTTTCAAGAGTAATAGGTTGAGGAAGCTTATCAACTAGATAAGGTATATTTTCATGTTGAAATGGAGAAAATAACAGGTGAAGACAAGTCAACCAGTAGCTAAGGAGGTCAATTAAGGAGATGGTGAGCATGTTGAGACCATTATTTGTGCACCTAAGGAGGGTGAACCATTGGAGGAGTTACCTTGGGGAACCCAACTTTTTATATTGTAACTTCCTTGTAGATGAATATGTATTCAAAGAAGCTATCAACCATATTGAGGTTGGAAATGAGGAGCACGTGGATGACTTGGTAGTAGCAAAAGATGAAGAATGTGCCTATGTTGAGATAAGCAAGAAATAAAACCAAAGTGGATTTGGACCAAGTTAAGAGTGAAATTGTTAAGTAGTAGCATTAAAGGAAATAGAAGTCCACGGGGACACTATTGAAAATAAGTCATATTTCAAGGTGGTAGTTATAGAAAGCACTAAAAGTGACAACAACATGAAATTCAAAGTCAATTTTGAAGTTGAAGACTCCCAAGTGTAGAAGGGGAAATAGCTTGAAGAAATTTTCAATGCAAAGGAGGTGAAGGAAAATCTCCAAGAAATGGAGATGTGAGAAAATGATGAGAATCAAGTCTTTGAATTCCTACCAAAGTCAAAGAGTTCATGTCCATCCTTTGACACATAAATGATGGCTCTTGCATCATCATCAAAGTCAAAGAGTCCATGTCTATTCTTTGGCACACAATCACACCATTCCTGGCGATCGACATTAGCACCACAATGCATCATCAATCACATAAGAACTCTAAGGTAAAGCATTCCTTCAAATTCTGCAAACAATCATTCACATGTACTTATCAAAATCAAGGTGAATTTGTCATATGAAAGATCAGTTTTTTATCTTCATCCTTCTCAGCATTGTGGGAAGCATAACTATTCTTTAGATAGATGTTTGACACTGAAGAAACCTACAAGATTGAATCAAGTTCTGACGCCACTTGCAACATAAAATTTTACTGCTTCTCATCTTGTAGCTGACATGGGGGAACATCATGAAATCGATAGTTAGGATTCAAGTTTCGAAACCATATCATCTTCCAAAACAAGGGAGCTTGAGCCATAGCCAGATTCGAATGCCAGAAGACAAAAAGAGAGTCATGCTCTAGAGCATTCATTAGATTGTGGTATTATTGTTGGCCACTATAATTTCCTATTAATTAATAAACAACGTGCTCAATATAAATTGTCAACGCAGGGAATTCTGGTTATTTCAAAGGTAATCAAGAAAAATATATGCATAAACATTTAGTAACTGGTCAATCAACTAGAAGTCACCCAATCTATCTAATTACTAAGTCTATGCTCTGCTCACTGCTCAATCCAACTTCAAATGCTAATTCGACTTCCAAAGATTAAGAGAGTTCACAATCCTTCTATTGTATCAATTCTGGAAATGACTGCTTCAAGAATGAAATAGCTAAATTGATTTTGCAAGAAGTTAAAACCTAAATCACCATCATAAAAAGGGATCCAATCCACAATTACAATACTCAACCATAAAGGAATTCAATCCTCATGTTCTATAAATCCATATGCCATCTACCAGTTTCAACAATTCATGAAAGGAAATAAATAATGGTAAAATGTAGCAGTAGAGCACAGGTGTAACATCAATAATCAATAACACACTTGCAAAGAGAAACTACGCATTATTCATTCGACTGTTTCAACAAACCAAGAAAAGCTATAAATGGAAAATTCTACGCTTAATGCTCACACTGTTTCAGGAAACTAAGAAAATTTGTAATGGAATAATCATATGCTTAATGCTCACACTATTTCAACAAACCAAAAGGAAATCTAATTGCAATTCCACACCAAACGAAATAAAATCAATAAGCAACTAACTAACTAGGCAACTCTGAAAGAAGGTGGGCCCTTTCCTTCTAATAGAGATGCCTCTAAACACTACCAGAAATCAGTACACAGTAAATCAGGAAAATGATGCCAATTTCATTAATAGGATGAAGTTCAAATACATATTTCTTCCACTCCTGTTACAAGTTCTTTTCAAAATAAGCATGTAACCTCTTTTAACCATCCCATCCTCCTTTTAATACTACAACAAGGAAAATCATATCCTTATAATCCGAGAATCCATGAAGATCGAATATCTTCAGGATGTCAAGTCAATACCCCAGAATAAAAACAATTACAATCATTATTACATTGAGATCAAATCTGTTTCATAAACATCCATGCTCTCACAGCTCGAACTGATCCAATGCCAAGTGAGTTTCATCTAGCCACGTGGGCGTATAAATTAGACTACCTCGCAATGATCTGAACCAAAGCCCTGAAAAGGTGTAACTGCTTTCCAAGTACTTCTTCATCCACATGTATCAGTGGGCCGATACACCTGAATTCCCTATGGTCTCAATTGATTTCATCAATCCATCACAAGTCATCTCAATTAGGAGACAAAATTCGTAAACACGGGCAAAATTTAGGCATTAATATAACAAAGTAATAATAAATTATACTTGCTCAATGTTGATGCTTTTCCTTAGGAAAGATAACAACTTGGTTATAATAATAAGGAGAAACAGGGAACAAGGATCACAATGGAAGTGAGCAAAAAGGGTCATTTCTGGCACCCATCAATTATGTGTCTAGTTTTGACACTCATAACCACCTTGATATTTTCCACTCCTCACTTTTTTCCTGGCAGTGGGGAATGATAGCCCATTAGAAACAAGCGAGAGAGAAGAAATGATATGGAACAAGCAAGCATGAAATAGATTCAGAGCCATGTTCCACTAAGCTCCAGAGGTTTTGGTCATCTAAAACCACCCATTTAGTAGAAGACTTCAACTTCTACTAGACATCAGATGGTGGCCCCCAAACCACCACATTCCAGAGGAACCACTAAGCCTTTTCTCCAAGTTCCATGAGAACCTCTAAGCGAGAACCAGAGTTGTCACCAAGTTCATGAGTTTGTGGTCAACCTTAAACCACCCACTTAGTAGAAGGCATCAACTTCTACTATCCCTTTTGGTTTGTGATCAAGAAAAACCACCACTTCAGAGAGCACTTGTATTTAGCAAGAGATGTAAGCTTCTGCTAGCTTACTTGGAAAAGTTGGATTGTCAAGTTGGAAATGTTCAACCCTTGGAAGTTATCCACTTCCATATTTAAGGTCTTTGGTTGGACTCATATATACCTCTTCAAATTAAGGGTGGGATTGTTGGAACCTAATCCGTCAAGTTAGGTGGAGACGAACAATTTTGGGGAGTCCAAGGGACAACTTGGAAGATGAAACCCAAATGTCACCTTCATCATGTATTTATATGTATTTTCTATCCATGAAAATAATGCACATTTAAGCTTATCTTTTTTTCTTTTCTAGCATTTGATTGTCTACCTAGCATTGGAATCCTAACATCTATATATGGAACCATGATCATTATTGGCGGAACCGTGAGTAATGGTAACGAGGTGGTGGAACCATACAAGGAATATTAAACATAATTCATGGAAAATGAGCATTTTATGGGTGGAACCATGAAGAATGTATATGGAACCATTGACAATTTTGAAGGAATTATGAAAAATGCAGGTGGAACCATGTACAATGCATACAAAATGATGTGCAATTAAGAAACCTTAAACAATGTTGGTGGAACAGTGAATATCATAAGAATGATTTATGGACCAAGAACCATTTGGTGAGTAATGCATACATTTTCATGAGGTGTTTATACCATCCCTACCGCTTCTTAAGATGCAATAAGGATGTCCTTGAGCGGTTTCCTAGTGACCTTCTCCTAGCATTCCTAGTTTCATTTGCTGCAAACCCTTCTGCCATTTCTGCTATAGCTTGACCAATTATAGAATTTTTATTTTCTGTAGTTGCATTTCTGTCCATTTGTTCATGAAATGCAATTATTTCAGTTGTTTCATGTCTTCCACTTGCATCCAAGTTCATAAGAGGTTCATTTTCAAATTGCTTCCCATTGGGATCTACACTTTGATTCCCTTCATCATTCTACAAAATTGGGTTCATTCTTTGGTACATATTTTTATTTTGCAACTCAGCGTTCAATGAAATGGCAGCATGTAATGGGACCCTCACAATCTCTGGAACATAGTTCATTCTTTCATAAATATTTCCACTATGTGCATTAACATTCCCTTCAACTGCAATTGGAGACAAAGGTCACCTCTCTTGTCCAACAACATTGTTGTTTGTCAATGAAATGGAAACATGTAATGGGACTCTCACATTCTCTGGAACAAAGTTCATTCTTTCGTAAATATTTCCACTTTGTGCATTAACCTTCCCTTCAACTGCAATTGGAGAGAAGGTTTCCTCTGTTGTCCAGCGACATTGTTGTTTGTCAATGAAATGGCAGCATGTAATGGGACCCTCCCATTCTATGGAACAGAGTTCATTCTTTCGTAAATATTTACACTTTGTGCAATAACATTCCCTTCAACTGTAATTGGAGAGAAAGGTTGCCTCTGTTGTCCAGCAACATTGTTGTTTGTCAATGAAATGGCAACATGTAATGGGACCCTCACATTCTCTAGAACATAGTTCATTCTTTCGTAAATATTTCCACTTTGTGCATTAACATTCCCTTCAACTGCATTTGGAGACAAAGGTTGCCTCTATTGTCCAACAACATTATTGTTTGTTAATGAAATGGCACCATGTAATGGGACCCTCACAGTCTCTGGAACAGAGTTCATTCTTTCACAAATATTTCCACTTTGTGCATTAACATTCCCTTCAACTGCAATTGGAGACAAAGGTTGCCTATGTTGTCCAACAACATTGTTGGCAGTCATTGGTTGCTTAAATTGAGGACATTGAGTTTGAAGAATGGCTGGATGAATGCTTGTTGTTTGAGGGAAACTTGTGGACTCGTTCTGTGGTATGGAGTTCTTATTTTGAAATCCTTGACATTGTCCATGAGCAATAGATTGCGTTGTCATTTTACCTCTACCATGAGTCAATTGAAGGACAATGTCACGTCGTTCCAAAGTTGGAAGTTTTGAGTAATCTAGACCCTTACGTCGACCTATTTTTTGAGGAATATTTTGTTGAGATGGCTCATTTGAATGATCCATTAATGAGATACTCTGCAAAATAAAATAAAAAACAATAAATATTGGCATTAGATTTCAGACATAATTTCTCTAATTAAAAAAAACTAAAATATATCATAAATGTAATTTTACACTAAGAGGCGGACCAAGGTAATTTTTAGGGGCGAAATTTCGCCAATTGGCTATTTTTTGGGCACTTTTTCAAAAAATAAATTCGTTATTTGGTCATTTTTACTCTCTAATATCGCCTATATTCACATAAAATGTGTTTTTTTATTGTAATATTCGCCAAAATTTACAAATTTTAGTAGTAAATTATATGTTTTGTATTTAACATTCGCCTACCTATCTATATATATGATTTTTTCAACCCAAAATAATCGCCTAAAATACTATACTTAGGTATACTTCTAGAATCCTTAAAAAATACCCTAGCGGACATGGCTTTGAGCATATGGAAGATAAAGGAAAATATCAATGGCGAAGCTCAGGAATTTTACCACAAACCGTTCAACAACTTCAGGATCTTTCCTTTTTTTCCCTTTCTGTTATTTCACAGAAATTTGTCTCACCCAATTTTTGGCTCTTTTTTCAAAACTCAGAGTCCTTCTCATAGGAAACTTTTGTCATAATATTTTATTATGTATGTAAAACAAGAAGATAGTGTTTTTAAAGATCAGTACCAGAAATGTAAAAATCTAAATTGTTCAGAAGCATAAAAGAAGACTACAGGTCTATTCAAAACGCAAGAAATATCAGAAATACACTCCTTACAAAGTTTAGCTACATAATGTAATTTTGTTCTCATCGGATGAAATAAAATTACTTTTTTTTCCCATGAAAAAAATGTAATTTTACACTCAGATTTAACTTGTACTTTAACACTTGTAATTTTACACTCAAAATATACTTGTAATTTTACACTCTAAGTAACGTAATGTTTTGCAACAAAAATTCAAATTTATGTCATTTCCAAATGGCTTAGTGTTGGAAAATTGGTCCAAGTGGCCTTGGGAAATTTCTCGTTGTACCGCATAGGAGAGTGATAAAAATTATCTAAAATTATAATGCTATAGCTTGTGGAAGAGGCTATCTTACCATGGTCTCAGTTCTCAAAGAGGGTGTTTGATGACAAAGTTAAAGGCCTGCCAAAACAGGGTTTCAGGCTGTTTTTGCACCAGTGGTAGTAAAACTACCCAAGTGGCCTTAGGAAAATGCCCGCCATAATTCATATGTTAAGGTAAATGCCCGCCCCATAGTGTCAGCATGTAGCTTGTTGATTTTTCTACCTAACCATGGTCTCATATTGTCTTGAGAGTTTCTAAAAAGGAAGTTATGGTTCTACCAAAACAGTGTTTCAGGCCGATTGCTCTAATCTAGGAAAATGCAAAAATTGTCTAAGTATAAAATTACTGGTAAAAATTCCTGAGTGACCTCAGTAAAATGCTTGCTATTTCCTATTGTTGATGTCTTAAAATATTTTGAGGCTATGGGTCTCTAGATTGTTTCTTGGTGCATCCAAAAGTATCATTGGCTTGTCCAAAGAGTCTCTGTAGGTGAAGATATTGATCTTCCGAAAGTGCCTCCTAGCTTGATTTTCACTACTCCAAAAAAATGCCCGCCGAGGAGAGAGAAAGAAGTTTCAAAGGATTAAATTGGTCTAGATGGAATCATCTTGTTGGCCTATATCCATTCGGTGTCTCACACTCCAATTTGATGGAAAACAATCTCAGGTTACCCTAGGGTTTGACAATTTTGTGTCCAAGTGTTGAATTAGTAGTTTAAAAAGCTAGTTTCAAATGCTCGTCAAATGATGTTTGTGCATAAAAAATTTAAAGGGTGACATGGATATGTTCCTTGTTGAAGTGTTTATCCAAACATGCTTTCATTTTTCCTTATTATGGTCACATGTGCAAGAAAATAACCTTCCAAAGTGAGGAAAAACTTGTTTTGCATATTAAGAACAAGAGAAATTTGGCTAACTATTAAAATCACAAGGTTAAGGGGCTATTTGGAAATTCCCACCAGGAACTGGCCTTGTGGGGATAAATTCATCAGTTGACATGAACTTGTTCCATGTTGAAGTAGTTATCCAGTCATGGTTTCAGTTTATTTACTGATAGTCACATGTGCAATAAATTGACCTGCCAAAGTAGGAAAAATATTGTTTTGCATATTAAGAACAAAAGAAACAAAAGAGGTCCAAATTCTGAAAAATGGCTAAGTGTTAGAAAATTGGTCCAAGTGGCCTTGGGAAATTACTCGCTGTACCTCATAGGAGAATGATAAAAATTATCTAAAATTATAATTCTATAGCTTGTGGAAGAGGCTATCTTACCATGGTCTCAGTTCGCAAAGAGGGGTTTGATGACAATGTTAAAGGCCTTTTAAAACTAGGTTTCAAGCTGTTTTTGCACCAGTGGTAGTAAAACTTGCCAAGTGGCCTCGAGAAAATGCCCGCCATAATTCATAGGTTAAGGTAAATGCCTGCCCCATAGTGTCAGGCTATAGCTTGTTGATTTGTCTACCTGACCATGGTCTCCGATTGTCTTGAATTGTTTGAAAAGGAAGTTATGGGCCTGCCAAAACAGTGTTTTGGGAAGATTGCTCCAGTCTAGGAAAATGCAAAAATTGTCTAAGTAGAAAATTACTGGTAAAAACTCCTGAGTGACCTCAGTAAAATGCCCGCCATTTCCTGTGGTTGACGTATTAAAATATTTTTAGGGTATGGGTCTCTAGAATTTTTTATTTTTGCATCCAAAAATATCATTGGCTTGTCCAAAAAGTCTTTGTATATGAAGATATTGATCTGCTAATAGTGCCTCCAGGCTTGATTTGCAATGCTCCAGAAAAATGCCCGCCGAGGAGAGAGAAAGAAGTTTGAAAGGATGAAATTGGTCTGGATGGAATCAGCTTGTTGGCCTCTATCCATTGGGTGTCTCACACTTCCAATTTGATGAAAATAAAAGTCTCATGTTACCCTAGGGTTTGACAATTTTTTGTCCAAGTGTTGAATTAGTAGTTTAAAAATCTAGTTTCAAATGCTCGCCAGATGATGTGTGTGTATCAACAAATTTAAAGGGTGACATGTATATGTTCCTTGTTGAAGTGATTATCCATCCATGCTTTCAATTTTCCTTATGATGGTCACATGTGCAAGAAATTAACCTACCAAAGTGAGAAAAAAACTTGTTTTGCATATTAAGAATGAGTGAAATTAGGCTAGGTGTTAAAATCACAAGGTTAAGGGGCTATTTGGAAATGCCCACTAGGAACTGTCCTTTTGGGGATAAATTCATCAGTTGACATGGACTTGTTCCTTGTTGAAGTAGCTATCCAATGATGGTTTCAATTTACTTCCTGATAGTCACATGTGCAAGAAATTCTTTGGTAAAGGAAATATTTTCCTGCCAAAACAACCATTCTGTTTGTTTTGCACCCTAAAAGAAACATGCTCGCCATAGTCAAAATCGGTTAAGTGCTGAAAAAAGGGCTTAAGTAACCAACAACTCATTGCATTTGATAAAAACATCATTTCCAAAAATTAAAACATCAGTTCCAGAAATTTAGAGAGTTAACCAATCATTTTATATAATCACTGTTAAATTTAGAATTCAGATGAATTTTCTATCCTACACGACATACCTTCAACCCAATGAAATTTTCAAAAGAAGTTTTTGCTTTGATGAATTTTCAGGAATTGTCTTTGCTGTGAGTCGTCTTGATGGCCAAAGGTAAGGACATATACAATGGCATGTTTTCGTTCTTTCATCACCATGCCAAATATCACCACCAAAAAAATGATTTTCGAAAAACATTATGAATATTATTTCTTCCATGATTTTATGTTTTAAAATGATTATCGGTTTAATTTATTCCTTGGATTCTTTTTCAGTTCCCCACCAAATGGGTGATCAAAACATTCCCAATATTATTTCTTCCATGATTTTTTTATTTTAAATCGTTATTGGTTTAATTTGTTCCCTGGATTATTTTTCGGTTCCCTGCCAAATGGGTGATAGGGTGTGAATGCGGATAAGATTCTCAGTTTTTACCAGTCAGATCATGCTCAGGAATGTATACTGCACCACTCCTATCACATAAATGCGCCACCGTTTTCTTAAATACTTAGAAATTAAAAACTATTTTACTTCCAAGTTTCACTCGTGGATTAGACTGGTTATTGAATGTCATTTACAGATTCAAGACTCTTACACCCACCTTCGTAGCTGCCTAACTCATGTTGAACCTACATTAACTCTTCTATTTCCTAGAAAATGTCCCGATTGTCGGGAAATGGTGCCCATTAAAACTTTTCTGGCCAAATACTTTTGCGATTAGTTGACTCACTGACCGGCTTCACGATAAAACATATTATTTCCTCAACCATGTGGAGAATTTTAACCAATCAAAAAAAGGATCTTTTTACAAAGAAAGCATCTTAAAAGCATCTTTTGGCATATAGGGTGAGGTTTTGACCAAAATATTTTTGTTAAAACCATAATAATTATTAAAAACTCTACTGCGTATAGGATGAGGTTTTGACCAAAAGGTAAGCAAGTAAAGATCACATGATCAAGGATTTTGTAATGATGGTAAATTGACCAAACTAATGAGGAAAATTAGATTTAGGATAGTGAAAAGAGTGAAGATTTTGGGGGACTCATTTTGGCAAAAATACTTATTGGTCATTCCCTGGCGAAGATCAAGGTCCTTCTCTACATATGCGCTATCGGAATGTACACAATTTTGCTGGGGTAGATTCTGGTACCAACAGGTGCGATGGGTTTACTCCTCCATTCTAACCCAGTTTAGAGGAAGAAGCCTAAATTCAACCAACCAAGTTTTAATCCACAAAGGAACTTCTTTCAATAGTCTTCCCCTTGCTCCTCTCTTGAGTTCGTCTTGGGATTTCAATGTAGATTAGTTGTTTTCAGCTGCAAATTATAAAATATAGCCAAATAGAGTACTTTCTACCCATAAATCAACAACTCTGGTCAAAGGGTAATCTAGTTTATTTAACCTGATTAGATCTCTTGGAGTCCACTCAAAATTCCTTTGTTATATGTTGCGATACTCAAGTGCTTCTGCAATACGTCGCAATCACTCTGTTAGGTTTACTAGGAGCTCAATCCACAAAAATTCGTACTAATCTAGAGGTGGACCTCTGAAGAAAAGGTATGTATGAACTTGGCTAATTCCCACCCTCGTATCTCAACCACCTAGGTTGTGAAATCATCAAGATTCTTTTCCCACCAATATTGGATGTGACTTGTTACCACCAAAGTGCCCATACAATTAACAGGGTTTCGTTAAGAACTAGGTCCCAACAGCTGAATCATTTTTTGGCACCAAATGGAGACCAAGGTTCTTGCACATGGGCCAACAAAAGGGCTCCTTTGTAGTCTAGTGTGCTGGAATTTTCAATACCCTTAAGGAGGGAGGTATTACCTGAAGCAAAACCAAGACCACCATAATATTGGGATCAATTAATTGTATGGTTGTGATAGATGGGTTTGCAGTAACAAAACTTATCACATTATCCAGACAACTATATTGAAACAATACTTAAATGTATTCATTATTCATTCATCTAAGTTAGAACAATAAACAGGAACAAATATAACAGAAACATGCACGACACGGAAATTTCAAGGGGCCAAATAATCCTTTTCATTATATCATCATATATTCATTACAACATCTTACGTCAGGGCTTTAAGCCTTACATTCACTGCAAAATTACCCGTTGTGGGATATAACTCCATATAGATAGAACCCAAAACTCGATTACATAACTTCTACTACAGATCTTCTTGTATGTGCCTCTTTTGTCTCTGATTGGATGCTCAGATGTTGCCTTCTTGTCTCCTACATGCACTCTTCACTTTTCTTCACTGATCCTTTGTTTCCCTTTATACTAGTGGAGTGGGTCCAAAAGTGGTCCAAAATTGTTGCAGTCGTTACCTCTCTTCCTCAACTTCCAGTACTTTTTTGCAACTTCCTTCCTTTTCGCGACATCTATCCTCAATCTTTTCTTCGTCCTCCCTTTTCTATTCCTCTTCAAAAATGAAGGATCCAACGGTGTTATCCATCTTCTCTGCCACACAATTTTGTTGTCACGAGTATATAGAGTAGTCTTCTAGTGCTTAATTCCTTCTTCCATACAAAATTTATCAAATTCCTTGGAGCAATACTCTCCTCCATTATTTGATCTAAGACATAAAACAAACTTGCCCAAACTTTTCGCTACGTGTGCCTTGAACTCCTTATATTTCTAAAAGGATTCTACCTTAATTTTCAAAAAATTCACCCACACTCTTTTAAAATAATCATCTATAAAAGCTATAAAATATCTAGCACCATTTATAGATAGAGTGGAGACTGGTCCAAATATATCAAATTGAATAAGTTGCAAAAGGTATGAACTTTTACTAGACATTGTAGTAAACCAAAGTCTTTTATGTTCAACAAAAATACAGTGCTCACACAAGTCTAAATTACAAGACTTAATCCCATAAAGCATACCTTGGTCATGTAGATTTTTCAAACATGTTTCACTCATATGTCCAAGTTGTTGATGTTGCAACATCGTTGCATCCATAGCATTCCCTGATTCTATTGTTACTGCATGATTTTTCATTGTATCATCACATATATGATACAAGGTCCCATAAGATTCTCCATTTTATACAATGAGAGATCCTTTGATAATTATCTTAATTGAGAGAAAATTCTTCTATAGATCCGGTACATGTCTACATCACACAATTTCCTTTCTTTCCCATCATCCAGCTTGTTAGATCCCACCACCCCCCCTTTTCACAATTTATAGAGGGTGATAATCACCCAAGTAGACCATCCCACCACTATAGGGATGATATTTGACAAACCAATCTCTATGTGGAGACATGTGGAAACAGTGCACCTGAGTCCAAAACCTAAGCATATAAAAGAGATCTATTGTTATTGAGACATATTAGAATCACAACTATTATTCTTTTATACATGTGAACCAATATATAATTATACATGACTTTTAATTATGTCGGTTGACCTACTAATCCAGATGACTAGATGACTATTGGTCGAATGGAGGGCTTTGTCAACTAACCAACTAGGCCCTTTCAACACCATCCATTGTAATCACAATTTGCTAGCTTTCACCACTTACTTCCATCTTCCTAGTGCACTTTTTATGTTTTCCCAATGTTTAGCATGTTTCTGCAACCTCTATCAAAAAATGAAGGACCAACAAGCCCCAACCACAGTCGTTATCGCACTCTCAAGTCAACCATCTATTCTTTTCCTTTATCTCCTACAAATTGTGGGGCCAACTTGAGCATGATTTGAAAGGCCTTGTTGTAGATAGAGCATAATTTATCAACCTAGTTGGTCCAATTACTAAGAAGGAGGGAGCCACCTATAATAAATGCTTGTGCTTTCTTGTGCTTTCTTTGCATATGTGTTAAATCCTACCCTTATGAATCCACAAAAGAGTCTAACTGGTGTAGTTTCAAGTAGGTAGATTGTGCAGATGACTAAAATTACCTCAAAACATATTTCATGACTTGTGTTTTCTCATGTATGGCATTAAGTTTATCATCAGTAGACTAAATTTCATCAAACTTAGCTTGTTTCTCCATGAGGTTGTTAAGCACCTAATCCTTTTCATTCATCTACTCAATTTTCTTGTGCAAATCTACAAGGGGATGATTGCGATGGGACAATAGTCCAACCCTATCCTGCACAAAATTAAAATATGCTTACTTTTTCCAATGGCCTTGCATATCTCCTCCTGTGCAACATCTTCAATTACAATAAAATGCCAATGCCCCATCAACTCTTGCTACCAACGATGACCTTGCACTAGGGTAGTGTCTAATTTGTGTTGTAGTTGTTCTATTCACTAAGTCATTTGCTGCCATGATCCACACATCCACACACTCAATTGGTTGTTACTTTGTAATTATCTAAGGGAGATGGTCAAAAGAGTGGGAGGAGCAAGAACCATCACTGGGGGTGTTATATCCCTTGTTTTCTATGTTGGTGCTCCTAATGCTCCACACCCCATGACTATATATTAGACCACCTATTTGGCCATGGATACCCTCTAGAATTTTTTTCACCAATCTACATTGGTGCCCTTGGGGGACAAAACACATCTTGCTAGTCATCAATCATATATATCCACCTATCCACAGTCACTAACCCCCTCTAGTAGCATGCCAAAATGTGCCATCAACTCCTCCAAAATTGAGACTGGATTGCATCTTACCAGGACCTTCGTGCCCACCTCATCATGTCGTTTATGCCATCACACATCCTCCCTCACCTATGTATCTATCATTGCACTAGCTAGCTGAGGTCCTCCTATCGATGTGCTCCCTAGCAAAGCAGTTTCCATGGATGGTGGGGGTATTGAGCTAATATTTGCATAAAACAAACCAAATCACAAATTAGTATCTCATATGCAACATAACCAAAGCATGAAAATAGTAAAAAATTAATGCATGCAAAGGATATGGATCATATTTTCTCACTTATGGGCCCCCACCCCTAACCTACCCACTAAGGTAGATTCAATTCTACCCTCAAATCCATCCAATAGTATCGGTATGTCTCCACAGGCCAAACCATTATCGCCAAATGACTAGGTACTATGGTGTGAATACTTTCTTGACCTCACCTCCACCTCTCCAAGGCATCAAAGTCCCTTAGAGATGCATTTGGGGATCTCGTGGCCCCAACATAGGTACCAACAACCCCGACATCAATGTCAGGAAGTGCTTGAAGAAGTACACATATAGGATCAACCTACACATGTATTGTTCTCGACCATCCTTAAATCACTACCTTAGCTACAATTACATGTTGGCCACTAGCATGCTAGCCCAAGTGATCTCTATGCCCTCAAGGGCATGCTCCACTGGTTGAAACTGACCCCAAGAAATTCAATGGGTTATTATGGCACCCACCACCCTGACCACCACAGTGCAAATCACTTGGGTCACCAAATCTTGAATTTGAGCAATGTTAATTTCCCCATCCTTCTTTGCAATAGGATCCTCCTCCCTAATACTAGATGACTAGCTAGTTGACCATCCTCACCCCTCCTAGGGTCAGGTGAGTCTCCTATTGAATCTCACAAATTGAGAGCCTAGTCAGGAAGTAGATGTCAAATTGGCATCATCTACTGACTTCCAACAATGAACTAGTCCTCCCCCTACCTCCATACGCCAATAAGCTCATGTAGAAGGCCCTCATCGAACCTCGTCATCGTGTAGTCCTAGATTATTTGAGTAGCGCTACCTCTTATAGGAACTGTCAAACAATTGGGTGTTGTACCACCTTTTGGTGCAAACCATCATGGTGGCACTCTCTCCACTCGATCACCATCATTCTACTCACAACCTGTAAAACAAATAAACAAAATTTTGATTCAATTCAGTCAATATGACCCAAATATCCAGAAAACCAATAAATTGTGCACTCATGAAACCCTCATGTTTTACCTCCTACACAATCAATTCATGCACCCAAACCAAAACATTGACCGCACAATGCATAGCCTTTTAGTTTACATCACCATATGATATTTCCATGCAATGAAATCAACTAAACTCTTGCATTGTGCACAATTGTGATACGAACAAACATGTGGTTTTTTTGGGTGGGTTGATCATCAGTTCGACAATGTCCCATGTGTCTGGTCATACTCATAGATGTGTGACAATCCCGTGCATTTACAAAACTTGGCTTCCCATGCTACACATGATTGCTGAAGGAATTGTCGAACCTTATGGTGTGATTGTTCCTTCAATACTAATGTGAAAATGTGGAATCCCTAATTAGCTTCCATATAGGTCACCAACCCCTAGGAAAAAACCAAAAGGACGAAAATAACCAGAAGGGAGTGAGGACTGACTTGAAGCTCCCATATTGGAAATCAATCGATCAAATCTCCCACAATGATATCCAAATGATCTAGGGAATTTGATGGTGAATGAGAATGATGAATTTTGAAATATGGGCCCCAATCATTTTTATAGGTCAACCCTTCATTTTTCTATTGACCTATATGAGAGTTCTTTAGCTCCGTTTGATGCATCATCAACACCATAGTGATCAGGATTGCAAGCTCTTTAGTACGATGCCCTTTGTTTTCTCCACCTGGTAATTTCATCCAAACCTCATTTTCCAATTGTTTCTTAATGTACGATCACACATTTTCAATATTATTTGTACCATTGTATGTATTGTTATGGGTAGTATTACTCTAAAGTATTTTTTCATATGTACAGGGTTTTAAATGAACAACTTCATTTTCACTCATAGTCTCATAGCCACCTCCATAGGTATATCCACCCAACCTAGAATATAATCGTTGCATGCCTTATGTATACATTGCATATATCCACCCATTTATGTGATATCCCTAAGGTTCTCATACCTCAACAAAATGCATCCGGAACCCTCCCACTAAATCACACCTTTTTTGAGCCTTAGCATTCCACCTCCATGGGTGTTTCCACCATTAACCTATTGTATCATGGAACCATGTTTCTTTACCCCTTAGAATTGGGATTCAGTTAGCCCACCATGTCATCAAGCATGCCACACACTTCTTCCTTGATGCATATGATTTCCATACCATTTGGATTCTTGACCAGTTTCTTGTTATAGTTCACATATTTCCCTTCATCCCCACCATGATCAGTAGACCATTTGTGTTCAACACCAGTCCATCAACCCTCGAGAAGACCCACATTAACCCCCCTCCCTATGATTGAAACGCCATCACTGACTAATCATCCCTGTAGGGACAATTTGCATGGTTTTTACTCATTGAGCACCCATCTTCTTGTTTGTAACATTACCATATTCTTCTATTCATTCATAAAATAAATAAATAAACACCATATATTCCCCCAAACCCAAAAAATGAGGGAAGTTTCAACATCACTATTCTTTTGATGGCAGCAGACCTTGTCTCCCTTGATCAAAACATTTGCAATGTGTCACCCATATATTGTTCACCTATTAGCACCTTCACACGTATCATTGTCATCATGGTACATGAGCCTTCCCATCTTCTCAATTAGACACCATCCATATGATACCTAGTCCATAATTTGTTCATGTCCAAGACCCATTCAGCCCCTGGTCATGTATTGTTAAACTAATTAAAGATTGTTTCCAAGTGTTAACCATCCATGTTTCTCTCATCAAGGGAATTCTTGAGACTCATGCTTATCATCATACCTCATCCTATTTTGTCACCATACTAGTCAATTACAATATGTCATTGGTTCAGTAGGGTCCTTATCGTGTGATTATCCCTAGATCTCATTTACTTCAACATAGGTTATTCTAGCGACAGTGATTATACCTTGGTTGTCATTCCTCCAATAAATGGATGACCTTGGACTAAGCAGAGAAAGTCATCATGGCTCTTCACCTCAATAGTCTCCCCTATGCTTGACACCAACTCATTCATCATACCAGGAGAATTCATACAGTCTGGTGGATGTAGTGTTCGTAGTTATGGTTGAAGACTTCCAAATATGGTTATCAAGAGTTACCATCTTGACACCTTCACATCTATTATGTCCTCCACCCTAGTGGGTTGTTTGACATTATCAATGGTTCACCTCCTCCAACATCATTTTTGTCATAACAAGATAACTATTCTCACCTTTGACCCTATTTCCCCACAACAAGAAGCCACCCCCGAATTGAAACTATGAATCCACTAGGGAGAAATTCCTATGGATTGGCTTATTTCTTCTCACATAGCCCAATTAATTTCCAAAATTATCAATTTTTTCCACAACAACAATCGTAATCTACCATCCCTCTTTCCCCTCAACTTGCACAACCCAAGGAATGGGATCCCCTCCTCTACTAAATAGTGTCTTAGCCTAACCCACTTCTCTATAAGGCTCCAACTCAAACTGGCCAGGAAATCTCCATGTTGGGATTTTAGGGATTATCAATTGTAAGTACTTTATGTTAATAACAATAATTTCCTCTACACAGTTATAATTTCCCCATAATCGCACAGTTGCAAATGTTCATAATTGACTACCTGTAAATACTATGGCAATGTAACCTTAGGTAAAAAAAATATAAGAATGGATGTGAATAATAATAATGAATTAGAGAGCCTTTGCATGCCTAAAGTCATGAAATATATATGCATGCTTAAAAGACACCACATACCTTCATATGAAGTGGACATATCTCACATTGGTAACTAATCCCAAGGTTATATAGTCATCAATAAGCAATAGTTAAGGAAATCTAGGATAGCAATAAAACATTGCTCTTTAATCTTTCCTTCCCTAATAAAATAAGAAGGTTAAGGAACTTAGGATAGGCTAAGGGAACACCTCTTATTTTACCCTTCTTTCGGATTCAAAGCCTCCCATTCATTGTCCTTTTGTAGCATGTGATGTATTTATGTTAGTATTCAATTTACAAATTGCAATTGCCATATTATAGCTTATAGCCATTTCATCGCATATATAAAATAATGACCTAGGGATTAAAATTGGGGTATTGTGGAGTTAGTCTTTTTTTTGGATTTTCTCTTTACTTTTTATTCACTAACTAGTGACTATGTTCTTAGTTGCACCCAATAGGCTTGGTTGTTTGAAAATCAAGCATATGAAAACCTCTTTACAACTCAATGGACTTTATGATTCACTTCACTTACGTTATGAATATTTTGATTTTCCCCATGTGATCAATCATGTGTTTTCATGGTTGTATTAGTGGTTCATTTTGATTTTTCCCATGTGATCAATCATGTGTTTTCATGGTTGTATTAGTGGTTCATTTTGATTTTTCCCCTATGATCAATCATGTGTTTGCATGGTTATATTAGTGGTTCATTTTGATTTTTCCCCTATGATCAATCATGTGTTTGCATGGTTGTATTAGTGGTTCATTTTGATTTTTTCCATGTGATCAATTATGTATTTACATGGTTGTATTAGTGGTTCAAATGTGTTAGATCAATCATGGCAAGTCTAATGTATTTCCATACACAAAATAAAGGGAGAAAAATATGTTTTAAAATAATTCAATATGTCCAATTGCTCTTTTAGTTGTTATGTAGGTTGTGTCATGTTCTCTTAATTCATTTTCCCCTGGTTCCCCATTTTTCCCTTGTTTTGTCAAGTCAATTTTGAGACGTGGCGTTAGGTCATTATGTTCAAGATTGTGATTTTTTCAAAGTTATTAAGCCATATCTTTGTTTTATGTTGAGTAAAAAAAAGTGTCCCCCTAACACTATTTGGTCACAAGGAGTTCTAAGTCTTAATTTAATATGTTTCCATTGAGTTATTTGATATCAAAGCTCCATGGTTTGGGAGCCAAAAGCCTTTAGCTTTTATCCCTATGTTGGGATAGTCATGGTCAAAAGTTTGAGGCAGAAGAGTCGAGTCAAAGCATGAGAATCTGTACTTTATATACTTTATAATTATGTCATACATATACCTTACATTTATCATTCCCAAAAGATGTTACTCATGACCACCACACATTTGACTTAGGGGTGATTTAAAAGCTGAGTACCTTGGTGTCCACCAGCCTTATTAGCCCTTATACACACGGATTTCTTATAGTTATTCTTTAGAGTTCTTATTTATCTAAAGTTTTGGGATTCAAGCATCTCATGGGGAATCCTTTCCCAATTGGAATAAACTTCAAACAAAAAATGAAAAAGATTGAAATTAAAGAAAAACATTTTCATGATTGGAATAAGTATATATGTAATTTATTTCAAAATAACAGATGTAATTTTGATTATCCTTAAATAACAAGTTACAGAGATTTTTTTTCCTTATGAATAAAACTTTCAGAGTTCCATACATCAAAACTCACTGCCTATCATCCATACTCTCAGTAGCGATGTCGACCTGTCATGCAATTCAAAATTCATTAATTTATAGGTCCATTTTTTATTTAAATTAACAACTGTACAAAACGACGGGCTTTCATACAACCAGCAACCTCCACATGGCCTCTCAAGTCAAAAATAGATATTCCTGTAATGATAGTGATACCTCGAACCTACTCCATTCCGATTCCCCATATTGAAAATCCGCGCCATCGATTTTACTGAACTTTCATTCGATATTAAACATATAGATTAAATTTATTAATTTCTACTCCGTTTTTGTTCGTTTTCTTTCATTTTCCATAGAAAAGTAACCAGCTTAATTTGACTGTTCAAGGGCCCAATTAACAGCAAAACATATATATATATTTCATCCGTTGTTTATGTGGTAGCAAATCCATTGCGGAAGAATTAAAGCCCACTGTGAAATTTTGAGGATATTTATGTGAACATATTGATCACGGGAGCAGATTCGTGAAAAAACTGAAATTAAAAAGAAAAAATGAGTAAAATTTGAAATTTAAAAAAAAAAAACTAAATTTAGATTTGGTAATGTTATTTTTGTTTGAAAAGTTACTTTCATTATTTAAATTATATTTTTTTATTGCAGAAATTACTCTTGGGCACTTTAATTATGCAATTCCAATAACCTAAAACTGCAATTCCAATAATTTCAGCTGAATTTTGATTTGGAAAAGTCACAATGGATGCAAATCTTCTCACAATTCAGCTTACCCCTTCTCACTATTCAGCTTACTCTTGGGCACCCCAATTATGCAATTCCAACAAACCTAAGACTGTAATTCGAACATATTCTCCCTATTCAGCTTACCCCTTCTCACTATTCAACTTTTATTTTCTGTGTGGTTCACAGCCTATCCGCTCCCAACCTCAAACCTCGACTACTACGGTCTTGGACTTGAAACTCCAACCAACTGAGCTAACCCTAAAGGCTTTTCACTATTCAACTTACTCTTGAACACCCCAATTATACAATTCCAACAACCTAAAACTGTAATTCCAACACTTTCAACTAAATTTTAATTGAAAAAATCACACTAAGTTTAAATCAAACTAGCATACTCTTAAAAAAAAACCTTCAATAGAAACTCACTGCACATCATGCACTTCTAAATTCATTCATTTATAGTTCCATTTTTTATTTAAATTGACAACTGTACAAAACGACGGGCTTTCATACAGCCTGCAACCTCCACATGGCCTCTCAGGTCAAAAATAGGTGTTACCGTAAATGATAGTGATACCTTGAACCTACTCCATTCCGATTCCCCAAATTGGGGATCCACGCCATCAAAATGGGGACACACACGCCTGTACAGCAGACAGCCTCATCGATAACAACGGGAAAAGGACTTGGCTTATTAATACGTTAACATATAACAGATTAACCATACACTACAAGACAAAAAAGCTGATTATGAGATTACATATCTTGCCATTCCTGGCAATGGAAATTCTTAATAGAAACTGATCATCTCTTCCATTCCCTGCAATGGAAAGGAATAGAAACTGATCAACAACTCTTCCATTCCCTGCAATGGAAAGGACCTTGCATTTCCTGCCATGCCTGATATATAGTAATTGGAGCAGGTGGGTTAAAACTTTAAAGCC
Source organism: Larix kaempferi (assembly GCA_027924585.1). Lineage (NCBI taxonomy): Eukaryota > Viridiplantae > Streptophyta > Pinopsida > Pinales > Pinaceae > Larix > Larix kaempferi. The sequence goes on along the minus strand of BSBM01000063.1, from coordinate 11,781,696 downwards.
CGGGTGGAAGATGTGTGTTTTCAACCCTTAAAAACTTATTTAAGGAATAGAAACTGATCAACAACTCTTCCATTCCCTGCAATGGAAAGGACCTTGCATTTCCTGCCATGCCTGATATATAGTAATTGGAGCAGGTAGTTTAAAACTTTAAAGCCCGGGTGGAAGATGTGTGTTTTCAACCCTTAAAAACTTATTTAATTCAAGTTCAAGGAACTTGTTAACTGTGCACCTTAAACATTATTTAAGTTCATTAAAACCTGTAACTTTATCCTCTGAAACACTTTTTCTCACACAAATACGACAAGAGCTCCCCTACTCATCTCGACAGCTGCGATTTCAGAATCCTTAGAACACTGTTTTTGGATATTGTGAAATCAGAATTAGTCCCATCACAGGAATCCTTCAGCACATTTTTAGGCTTTGAACAGGATAAACCCAATTTCAGTAAACCCAATTACCGTAATCACACATTTATAAGGAACTTGTTAATTGTGCACCTTAAACATTATTTAAGTTCACTGAAACCTGTAACTTCATCCTATGAAACACTTTTTCTCACACAAATACAAGAGCTCAGAACACTGTTTTTGGATATTGTTGGATCAGAATTAGTCCCATCACAGGAATTCTTCAGCACATTTTTAGGCTTTGAACTGGATAGACCCAATTTCAATAAAACTAATTACTCTAATCACACATTTATAACGAACTTGTTAATTGTGCACCTTAAACATTATTTAAGTTCGTTGAAACCTGTAACTTCATCCTCTGAAACACTTTTTCTCACACAAATACAAAAGCTCCCTTGCTCATCTATATCATATTGACAGCTGCAATTTCAGAATCATTAGAACACTGTTTTTTGGATTTGTGAGATCAGAATTAGTCCCATCACAGGAATCCTTCAGCACATTTTTAGGCTATGAACTGGACAATCCCAATTTCAATAAACCCAATTACAATAATCACACATTTATAATCAATAACACTGTTTTTTGGATTTGTGAGATCAGAATTAGTCCCGTCACAGGAATCCTTCAGCACATTTTTAGGCTATGAACTGGACAGACCCAATTTCAATAAACCCAATTACTATAATGACACATTTATAACCAATAGAGTCAATTACACCAAAAGAGCATCCAATGCAATCACACCAAACACATTTACAATTACACCAAATCGGTATTCAATACATTGATGTGACACAATACCAGAACAGACAATGCAGTCATTTTGAAGCAATACCAACAACAAGACCAATTAGCAATCAACCCAATTCAGCTTGTTATTGTAAAAATCCATAAAGAAGAAAGTTGAATGTAAAAATCCATAAAGAAGAAAGTTGAATATCTAGTGTAATACATTCTTCTACCATGATTTAACAAAAATGCACTTATAAAATAGATGCTTGAAACCAACATTGTGAGCACATGTGATCGAAATTTAGCCGATCTAAATTTAGTAAGCAAACCTGGATTATATCACCAGCCACGCAAAGGATTTATCCCAATTTTAATTTATAATATACAATTCAGAAATGTAAGAAGATCAAGAGAGATCGAGGATAACTTCTGGTCTCTCAATATCAATTAGAGTAAATATTAGAATCTATCCATTTAATTGCACACATTTCTGTAATAGATGCGATTTGTAATGTAAATATTACTGCAATGTCCAAATCAAAGACCACAATTTTAGCTGCAATTATGTAGATCATAAAAATGGAGATAATGCAGAGATAATTGCAATGTGCATTAGACTGGAAACAAATTAGGCTATAAATTCTGCCAAATAAAAGAACAGACGGATGTTTTGCCATCGATTCATACATTCATTCAATTATTCTATCTCAGCTGCTTCAGAAATGGCAGATCTGACGATGTCCAGATCAATCAACCAACAACAGTCAAATGAAAGCTTGAATTGAGATTTTTCCATCTGCTGATGAGGCCTTACACTTGACAACAGAACGCAAAGGAAAACCGACTGTGTACAATGCCTGAAGAAGCTGTGAAGAAAGAAAATCAGAGAAGACTCAGAATAAGTATCAATGGCGAGACAAGGAAAAAGAGAGCGGATCCATGGTTAACAAGAGGAGCTGAGCGTGAAATCGTGTAGTAAGGATAGTAAGGATACTGTGAACCAGGTGTGGAAGGCGGGGAGTAGGGGTAAACGTAGGTGTCGGGCGGTGGAGGGCACTCATTCTGAACGGCGGCTGGTGGTGGGGGAGAAGGCGGAGGAGGTGCCACAGACACTACAGGGGTACATGGATTCTCGCAAGTAGCACAGCTCGTGCATATAACTGATGGCGGAGGAGGCGGGGAGGAGTAGACAATCTGCCCATTGTGCACGCCTGCATGATTCGCCAGCAGCGAAAACACCAACACGAATAACAACATGAGAAACCTCTGCATGGCCATGATAGATCAAAGCACTACAGAGCTAATTAACCTGACAATGTCTGAAGCAAAAAGATGGAAGCAGGAATTGGAATAGCTAGATCAACAACAGAGGGTTTAAAGGCAGTGAGGGTATAGATATATATAAAACTTTGGATGGGTCACAATGCTTCTGGAAGACGTGAAATGAATTGAAAAATCAATGGTGGTCGCCTATATTGACTGCAGGGGACGCGAGTGTCGATGCAAGAAGCTGAATTTACCCGTTTGAAACGGCACATATAAAGGCTGTGTGGGCAATGGGCATGTGATCATGAGAACCAGGAGCCGTGGGCAAGCTGCTATCTCACGTTCTAATCTTTTACATTCCCGACTATTCTTACACTGGTCGTACCAAACTCCTCGACACCGGTCATTGCTCGACTGAAATCTGGGAAGGAAGCAAGCAAGAAATTCATTAATGACAATTTGATATGATTCCAAAAATTAGCTGTCTATCGTCTTTTGGTTTGGTGGTTTCAGTTGATGCCATAATGTGCTTCACTGTGAGCAGCTGTCATCTCAATTTTTTTATGTATTTTTAAGTAATTGTGGAGTAAGGTAAACTTTTTTGTTTTTTGTTTTCTTAAAGTAATTGTGGAGTAAGGTAAACTTTTTTGTTTTTTGTTTTTTTAAAGTAATTGTGGAGTAAGGTAAACTTTTTGTTTTTTTAAGTAATGGTGGAGAAGGGTGGGAATTTTGTTGGTCATGTGTCATTTTGTTGGTCAAATATGGTTTATAATTTATATTTAATGTGGAAATAGTCATTTTTAATGGATGGATTTTTCTCAAATTCTATTATGATGTGGAGTAAGTTGTGAAGTAAGATAAACTTTTTTTTTTTAAATATAGTTATCATTTCGGTGTCAACTACATCCACGGAATACTCGGAAGCTACTGTTCTCTACAATTTGATTTGATTCCAAAACTTAGTTGTTTACGATGTTTTCTTTTGGTGGTTTCAGTTGATGTCATAATGTGTTTCACTGTGATAAGCTGTCATGTCAATTTTTTAATTTTCTAGTAATTGTGGAGGAAGGTAAACTGGGAATATTGAGTGAGTTTTTTTTAATAATTGCAACATATTTATCTGATGATTTGACTCTTAAACCTCGTGCTTGCAAGAATAGTTTTTAATGACTTAACTTAAAATAAAGTAAACTTTATATTTTAAAAAAAAAAGGTAATTTTAATTTTAAAATTTTTTATAAAAAATTATAATTTTCATATTAATTTTATAATTTTAATTGAAAAAATAAATTTTTAATTATTTTTGAACACTTTAATTATACAATTCTAACAATTTCAACCAATTATTACTGGATGCAAAGCGTTTAGATGCAATTCCACCCATTTACATGACTGTATTTAGGGTGTGGGTTTATATCTTATATCCTACTCTATTTTGCACTAATTTCATGCCAGGATGATATATTTACTATTTCCTTTATTAATAATAATAATGAGTTATATTTTCTATGGAAAAAAAATTTGCCACCCATTTAAAACAATTTCAACCGAATATTGCTAGATGTAAATCGTATAACGTTTAATGATTTAGAGGCTTCCGTTACTTCAGGTAAAATACTGAACTCTATGATAGAGAGCTCGAGCTGCCATTAGACGACATAAAGAAAGGCGAGCTGATGAGGAGTAGGACCTACTCTGACACATGGGTTGGTAGGGTTGCATTATTTCTCGCCGCCATCCCTACACGCGTAAGGTAAAACATTTTACACGTTCAGATTGACTGTCGACGTCTGTGGCTTTTTCTTTATTTTTACGGGTCAAAAATAAACTTTATAGAAAAAATATAATAAATAAGAATATGTTGCGTGTAGTTTAAGCTATGTGGCATTATTAAGCGACGCCCTTAAAGAGCAATTCCCAAAGTAGTTTGAAGAAGCTTTATATATATCTTTTTTAATCTGTTACGCTTCTTCCAGTCAAAGTTATTTTTATTTTTAACTAATCAATCTGTTTACGTGTCAAAGTTATTTTTATTTTTAACTAATCAATCGGTCTACGTGTCAAAGTTACTTTGGAACTATGGTTAGTGTAACGTGGTAGGGACAGCCTTAAGTTTGATTGATACTTTCACCGAATGGATTTGGCTAGGGTCGTTGTTTATTAATCATTATTGATTGAGAATAAAAATAATTGTGGGTTTTATTATGACCCAAGTTTCATGGTGTAGGATATTGATCGTCTATCAATTTAGAGAAAAATAATAATTATAATTTTAAATTAAAAGGGTGGGTTCTTATGTTTCATTCAGTTTGGTCAAATTTTCGAAATTTTCAGTTATTAATCATTGGTCAAATTTTCGGTGATTATTAATCATAAGACTTTGGAATATGTTATAAATGTGATTTGGATTTAGATACGGAAGGTAGTAATTTTTCCTTTCAACCGTTATATATAGATATATTAAACAGTTAACAAAAATATATAAGTTAAAAATAATATATATATTGTTTTTAAAAAATAAAATTCATAATTATTTTTATTATATAAAAACTTGATGACAACAATAAAACATCTATTACTATTGAGTTCAAAATTAGATGAACAAAATAAGTTTGGTTTGACAAACGGTCGGTAAAGAGTGCTCCCACTAACCCTCTTTGCAGGCCCCACTCTTGTGGGATTTTTGCCCTAATCTATTTGTACATTGTTCATCCCTACCAACTTTTAAGAGGTAGGGGTGTTAGGGAATGTTGTTTGTTTTGGAAACATATTTTCTTAAAATTAAGAAGTTCATTTTAACTTAAGATATATTAAGCATTAAGAGTTTGAAAAAAGTTTAATGATCAAGAAAATAAAACATTCTAAATATATATATAATTTTAATGAACTAATTTAAGTGGTTGAATGTTTAAAATTTCAATCGGGACATTTTAAAGTCGATTCTCGAGGTTGATTGCTTATGTTCTGTGTTTCACTTGAAATTTCTATTAAATTAGGCATTGTAATCAGTACCAACATCTTTACATTAAGTATTATTCATGGAATGAAAGGAACTGCTCCAGGGTTTTCTCGTAAGGTTTTCTTTGGAAAAATCATATATATATACACTTATTCCAAGAAGCCCAAGAGGTTAGCTCAATTGGTTGTGGTCAATGTTGTTTTGGTATTGTCTAGTTTTGTGTCGACAAGTGCTCGGTTTGCATCACCTTGCATGAGGCGCACTAGTTTATGCAATTGAGCTTACTAGAGATCCCATCCATGAATGTGGGAAAGCATCCCTTGGGTTTCACTACATGGTTTTCATTGGAATATATAGAGAGATAGATAGATAGATCGTTAGATTAGGTATTGTAATCAGTACCAACATGTTTACATTAAGTATTATTCATGGAAAGAAAGCAAGTGCTCCAGGGTTTTCTCGTAAGGTTTTCCTTGGAAAAATCATATATATATATATATATATATATATATATATATATACTTACTCCAAGAAGCCCAAGAGGTTAGCTCAATTGGTTATGGCCAATGTTGTTTTGGTATTATCTAGTTTTGTGTCGGAAAGTGCTCAGCTTGCATTACCTTGCATGAGGCTCACTAGTTTATGCAATTGAGATTACTATAGATCCCATCCATGAATGTGGGAAAGCATCCCTTGGGTTTCACTGTATGGTTTTCATTGGAATATATAGAGATATAGATAGATAGATAGATTCTCCAAGGAAAACCTTGTGAGATCGCTCCTATTCCCAAGAGCGACTCAACCACCATCCACAATAACAATTGACATCTCCAAGGGAACTGACCAAACTTGAATTTGTCACCTATGGACTCCTTGTTGACAACATTGCCCTCAGAATTTCATCAACTACATTTGAACCTGAGACTTTTGGTCCTTGTTGATACCGTGCCTTAGGTGAATGGTTCAACCAATTGAATAAATCCTTGGAAATATGATTATAAGAACAAAATGTTAAATCATATCAATTTTCTTAAGGTTTGATAGATAAAAGCTTATCTTAGTGGACGATAATCATCATCATTGAATCATTTGTGTGTATGTGTGTATTATATTTATTTTAGCCCAAGGATTACCTCAACTAGTTGCCACCAATATTGTTGGACATTTAGATAGTTCGTTGTTGACAGGTGCTTAGTTTGAATCCCCTTAGGTTAGGTACACTAGTTTACTCTAAAAATTTATTGGGGATGCCATCCACGAATGTGGGGAAGCAACAATTCTGTTTTTATGCACAATTTTCTTTGAATATATATATATATATATATATATATATATATATATATATATATATATATATTACATTTATTTCATATACACCCACACACCCACATTGTGTTACCAATAAGTGCCTTGTCTAAATCCTTTCGAGCAAGGAACACTAGTCTTTGCTAATAAGTTTATTAGAGATCCTATCAACAAATGTGGGTAATCATCCCTTAAGTTTACCTAAAAGTTTTCATTGAGAAACAAAAAAATAACTCCTTTTTTAATAAACTAAATTAAAAACCAATACAAACTAAACATGAAAAAACAAATAAAATAACATTAAATCATCATATTTGAAATATTTGAAATACCAATTTATTTTCTTTTGAATTCTTCTTAGGATTAAAAAATCAATCAAAATCAAAATACACTTCAATATATTTTTTCATTTACATCATACAACATTAAAATATTACAAATCTCATATGTATTTAGTTATACTATACACTTTGATCCTCTATATACTTTAAATTTTACTATTATATAAAATCCCAAATCCACCATATTGAAATTTTAAAATTATATATATATATATATATCTCTCTAAGTTGTCTAGTGTGTATTGTCGGTTGTGCTATCTGGATACCAAATTCACGGCCCGAGGTCAGGGTTGTGCTACCTAGATACCAAATTCACGGCCCAGGATCATGCTTAATGTTGGACAGGACATAAACAACAGAAGTACGGTCATCATCGCGTTCGTACAAGGCCTTTAAAGATGAGGTATGTTCACTCCCACCCCACAAAGATTCGAACCTGAACTTTCGTCAAGACAACCATCAAACCTTACCCTCATTCATATATATATATATAAAGATTCGAACCTGAACTTTCATCGAAACAACCATCAAACCCTACCCTCATTCATATATATATATATCCTCTTCTCAACAAGACAAAGGAAGTTTAGATAAGTCTAAGCTAAGCATTCTCTATCTAATGTGGAAAGCTAAGCGAGAAGTGTGGGAGAATCAATTGCACCTTAATATCAATTGATCGATTTGTGAACGTGAATGCTAACTGAAAGTTTACGCTACTAGGCATTCTATTTTCCCTTTAAAAAAAAGGAAGGAAAAGTCGAAGAAAGGAAAAAGGTTCACTTTTTATTTTCAAGTGTGTAATGCCGTCCCTTTCCTAACTTTACCAAATACAAAGGGTGCATGCGGCTTAATTTTTTCCACTCACATTGACTCTATGATTAGGAAATTGCAAGTGTCACATATTTTCACTACAAAATTAAAAGTTTAATAAGTTTAATATTCACTAGTGTACATAATCATTATTTAGATGTGTGAGTAGTTAAAATAATAATAAGGGAATAAGTTAATTGTGGATATAAATGAAAGGTTTTTTTAAGCTAAGATTTTGTATTAAAAGAGTTACATCATAGTGTATTTGATTTTTCCATAATTTTTTTCCGATAGAAAAAAGTCGTATTTTATTTTTTATATTGAAAAATGAAATACATTCATTAGATGAGTATGCATTTAGTACTTCATATTGAAGTTGATTTTTCCACTATTTCTATACCAGAACTAACTTCATTACATTTAAATTTATAAGCATGTTCTTCAGACATTTTAAAATTCGTTCATTTAAAAAAAAAATGATTTGTACAATATAGAAGATAACAACAATAAATTTTATTACTGAGGCTTATGCAAGAATGTATACAGCTTGCATAGTATAATAAATAGTTATCACACTAAATATAAACCAAACATGTTTACAAAATTAGAGGATATGTGATCTAGCAGTAATTCTCTGCCTTGGGACTATATAATTAGAGGATCTAAATAGGCCTCGTGTAACTAGCAAATTGGAAAAACAAAGACCATGAGAAATTGTTTTCTTGGGAGATTGAATTACTGATCATTTTTAGAACTTGTGTCGAGAATGATGAAATTTGGATGAGAATGTGTTGTTTGTCCTTGTCATGTTGCTCATTGGGCCCTTTTCCTTTTGGCTTGTTCTCTTCCTCAACTACAACTACTTTTAGGCCATAGTGGACCCTGATAAGGGCATCGCATTTAGCTTCCATGAATTCCGATTTGCACATTACGTGTGAGTGTTGTTGTGTATCTCCTTTATCCATAGCCTATGCAATTAAGGATTTTTCTAACCAATAAAACTCATTGATTTTAGATATTTTTGTGTCCATGCTCCTCCTGAGTTCAATGGGGATAATCCCGCTTTTAGTTGTGTCTTTCTTCTCCAGGTTATTCATCTCTTCTTTAACTTCCTCAAGGTGCTTGAGAAAATACATGTTCATTGTAGTCATTGCTTCACACTAGGCTTTGGTAAGTTTTTTATACCCTTGCTTGACTAGGATGTTGTTGCATGTAATACCCCCATTTTGACCCTTAGGATATATTGGCTTTTATGTAAACATTGTGCATATGTGATGCATGATTCCTAGCGTGGAGTTCAAGGCCAAGGCCCCGCTAGTGAATGCTCAGCTTTGAGAGATAAGTATTTGACATTGTGTCATCCATGTGTTATTAAGCCATGGAAATTGTAAACTGATGTAAATATCATGTAATAAAAATACTAAGGGTTGGCTATGGATGCAACTAACTGAGGGGGAACTATGTATCCACTAGGGAGAGGTGAGGGGGTTATGAGATTGAACCATAGACTTCCATATGTCACCTTGAGAACCCCTTTGGCTGTCCTAGCTGTCATTTAATTTTGCTGCAGGAAGTGGGTGAAAGAAATGGTTCATGAGGATGATGGAGTGGGGGTAACCCTAAAATTTGGATGGAAGGGTATGGAGCTCGGTTTCCTTGATTTGCACATCACTCTACCCCTGGGATTTCGTATTCCCGGATCCCCATTCCATTAGGGACTAGAAATAGGATTTGGGGGAAGAACAGAGGGAGCCAAGCGGTGAAGGGAAGAAGGAAATTGAGATTTGGGGGAGCCACGATTTGCAGAGCTAAGATCGCTCAGAAAACTTGTGTGAAAAAAAAAAATGGAATTGGATGAAGGATCCACAAACCTGACCCTTGGGGCGAAACTATGAGGTTAGACGCCTAGAATTTCATGAGAGGAACAGATCAGATAGTCAGGACCTTATTGCGGGGCAGAGCCATTCGGCAACAACATTGAGGAAGTGTTAGGAACCTATGTCTTTACTTTGTTAGTATATTGTTGTTGGATGCATATGCTTTGTAAGTCGTCTCGTGGTATTTGTTGATCCATAGTTTGTGTTATTGTTGTTGGCGCATATGCTTTGTAAGTCGCCCGTAGTTTTGTTGATCCATAGTTTGTAATGGCCCATGGTTTTGACCCATAGTATTGGCGCCTAGACTTAGTATATAAGTGTGTGTTGAGGCCTATGAAGGCACCATGAAGTTAATTGTATTGAGCTTGCTCAAAGGAGGTTGCCCCCTCAAAGTGGCCTGTGATCAATATAAAAGTGATTATGAGTTCTGTTATTTCTGATATCTCTTGTATTTGCATTAATTAATTATTGCAGGTTCATCACATCTGGTATCAGAGCACTTTCTTGGGCTCGTTGGGTGGAATTTCTTTTTTCGCATCTATTGCAAGTTCGGATCTGGGAATAATCCCTATCCGCTTAACTGTGGGAAGTACTTGGGCATAATCCTTAAAACTCATTGTAAGGAGTACCATAGGAACCCCAAAGTAGTTAGCCCATTGAGAGGACCTGCCAGCGAAAAGGGAAACAACCCCTACCTGATTGACTAGTTCCCACCCGTGAGGTAAACCAAGAGCTGTTGTTTGCCCCAATACGCAAGCCGTCATACAACATTGGTGGCCAAGTGAATCCCCTAAACCAATAGGAAGTTGCGCATACCTGGGGTCCATATCTATTTTCAACTGAACTGTTGTTGATCACTTCTGCTCCAGATCCAGCCGTTTCATATCTATTCTGAAAGTCATTCCAAATCCAATCTCCCTTTCAGATCCATCCATTTTCGAACCCTTTCGCACCGTTGCAGATCCATCTGTTGCGGATCCCTTCCGCGCTGTTTCCAAATCCATTTCTGAATAAAAAATAAAATAAAAATAAAAAGAAGGCACTGTATAAAATTCTGTTTTTCGGCCATATCTCCCTTGTTTCAACTTTGTTTTCCCTGAAACTTCATTGACACCCTTGCAATCCCATTCTGCATATTTCATTCCTGAAGACCCTATCCCAAATTCCACTTCCCAACACCAGAAATCCCATGTTTGTCTATTTTTAGGGTTTGCCATAACTTCTTCAATTTTCACCCAAACGTCTTCAAATTTTGCCACCGTGTTCCTTTCCTAATTATGCTTCTTTGTCCCTTTCTACCAAATTTTTTCATTCTTTCACCTCGCTTCTGAAATCCTCATTTTTTGCTTCCTTGTCCATCAGAAAGTGTCCCAAACCTAGTCAAACCCCAATTACCCATCCATGTTTTTTCCAAATCCAAATTTTCCTTTACTAAATAAGCTTTTGTTTGTGTTTTTCTATCCATTTTCCGATAAAAAAATAAAAATAAAAACTCCCGGTTGTGGTTGTCACCCGCGCAAGAGCAAAAACTATGGAGGAAGCACTTGTAGCCATCCAAACCAAACTCCAAGATCTGGATGAAAAATTTCTCAGTCTCCATCTTCAACATTCAAGCATGAACAATAACTGACAGCCAGAATATTTTGCAGCCACCGGGTTCCCTTCTTCCAGCAATTTTCGTGGGCCAAAGCTTGATTTTCCTCGCTTCAATGGTACTAATCTGATTGGATGGATATACCAAGTAGAACAATATTTCAGTCTACATGATACTTTTGATGTCCGGAAAGTTCCACTTGCATCCTTTCATTTGGAACAAGAAGCCCTTCAATGGTACCGTTGGTACATCAAAGCTTATCCCGAGCCAAACTGGACAGATTTTTGCCAACTCCTTTTGCCACGATTTGGTCCTAGTGCTTTTGATGACTTCACAGGAGCACTCACTAAACTTCACCAACCTGGCACAGTGAGAGAGTGTCAGACAGAATTTGAGAAACTAGCCAATCACACAGAAGGATTGTCTGATGAATTCTACAGGAGTTGTTTTATCAGTGGTCTTAAGAATAAAATCCGGTCAGAGGTTAAAATGTTCTGTCCCAACACAATGATGGAAGTCCTAGGTTTGGCTAAGTTGGCAGAAGACAAGATTGCATCCCAACAACGCTCCAAACCCACTTTTGCTCCCTTCTAAAATATGGATTCTCAACAACCTCCCATCCCGCCAGCGCCTTGACCAACTCCTATCAAGAATTTGTCTGAAACCGAGATGCAGGCACGTCGAGAAAAAGGGATTTGTTATAATTGTGATGAGAAATTCACTTGGGGACATAGATGTGTTTAACAAAAGCTCTATCTCTTGGATGTGGATTCTCCGCCTACCTCTGAACTTGGTGAAGAAGCTCCAAATACAGTAGATGATCAGGTCGACATTCAACCCCTGCCTGTTGACACCCCATCTCAGGACGACCCACCTGAGATCTCTCTCCATGCTGTAACCGGTGTCACCACCCCACAAACATTGTAGGTCAGGGGATACTTCAAGAAGCTCCCTCTTACCATACTCATTGATTCTGGTAGCACTCATAACTTAATTGACCCTCAGATTGCCAAACAGGCCGATTGTTTTGTCCATCCTTTCTCCAAATTTGAAGTCATGGTTTCCAATGGGTGCACCTTACCCTGCAAAGGGAAGTGTCACAATGTGCGTATCTCTATGGAAGATTATAACCTACACTCTGACATGTTTTCCTTGTCCTTAGGCGGATGTGATGTGGTTCTAGGTGTTTAATGGTTACGCACACTTGGCCCCATCTTATGGGATTTTGCTGAACTTTGGATGCAATTTTCAGTCAATGGGACACAACACAAATTTATGGGCTTACAACCAGGGTCTCTCCGCATCATCAGTTCACATTTCCTGGAAAAGATCCTTAAGAAGAATTCACATGGTGTCATCGCTCAGCTCCATTCCATTCAGATGCACCCACCAACGGTCTCCACTACTTCCCAGGATCAATCTGTAGGTGTCTTTGTTGCACCAGTGGGCTTTCCGCCTTCACAAGACCTTTCCGATAAGCATTTAGCCACATCTCAGCAGTAAATGATGGCTATTTTGCATGCAGATGTGGAAACCATCTCTAGTAGGGAATTATTTATGCATCAACACTGATCTCCAGAGTCTGGAACATTTCCTGGAACAACGAGTCTCCTCCCTAGCACACCGGAAATGGGTTACCCAACTCATGGGTTATGACTATGAGATCACTTACAAGAAGGGTAAGGATAATATGGTGGCAGATGCTCCTTCTCGCAAATTTGATGACCCAGTATCTCTTATAGCTATTTCTCTACTTGTTCCAAATTGGTTGCAATCTGTTCAACAGGGCTATCTCTTCTATGAACTCCATGCTTCTTCATCGGCAGGGCATTCTGGGTTCCTCAAAACCTATGACCGGGAACAATGTAACTTCTTTTGGCAGGGACTAAAAATGAAAATTCACCAGATAGTGGTTGAGTGTGATACTTGCCAGGTCAACAAGGGTGAAACGACACTCCTTTCGGGACTGCTTGAACCATTGCCCATCCCTACACAGATGTGGACAACTATTTCTATGGATTTCCTAGAAGCGCTCCAGTGGTACAATACCACATCTAAAAGGACACCATATGAAGCAGTCTACGGACAGGCACTGCTAGTTCTTCTTCCATACACACTCAACAGCTCCCTAGTTCAGGCAATTGACTCGGTTCTTCGAAATCGCGATCAAATTCTTCTCATTTTACAGGACAATCTTCACATGGCAAGAATTCGACTGAAACAACAAGCCGATCAGCACTGTTCTGAGCGCACTTTTCACGTAGATGATATGGTCCTTCTTCATCTACAACCTTCCACGCAATCCTCCCTGAAACTCAAAAGGCGTCAATGGGCCGGAATGCAACCTGAGGATGCTACAGGAGAACCACTCCTTCAGATTCTACATCAATTTTCACATCTAAAGCTTTGAGGACAAAGCTTTTTCTAAGGGGGAGGGGATGTTAGGAACCCATGTCTTGACTTTGTTAATATATTGTTGTTGGACGTATATGCTTTGTAAGTCGTCCCGTGGTATTTGTTGATCCGTAGTTTGTGTTATTGTTGTTGGTGCATATGCTTTGTAAGTCGCCCGTAGTTTTGTTGATCCATAGTTTTTAATGGACCATGGTTTTGAACCATAGTATTGGCTGCTAGACTTAGTATATAAGTGTGTGTTGAGGCCTATGAAGGCATCGTGAAATTAAATGTATTGAGCTTGCTCAAAGGAGGTTTCCCCCTCGAAGTGGCCTATGATCGATATAAAAGTGATTCTGAGTTCTGTTATTTATGATATCTCGTGTATTTACATTAATTAATTATTGCAGGTTCATCATAGGAAGATCCAAGTGCGGATCATAGTGGAGAGAGGCCAGGAGGGTTTAAACTGCATGGTAAAGCCAGAGAGGGATCAATTTCCTTGATCTAACAGTTAGAGCCAGCCATACCTTCCCAGGTCAGTGCTAAGGGAAGGGGCACCCTAGAGACTGTGCAACAAAGAAGGGGACCTTACTTAGGCTGAGAGTGGAGGGGATGGGGGTTCATGAACTGTCTGAGGTCATTGGGATATGCCCATAGTTCTGTAGATGAGCTTAGTGACCTAGAAAACCCTCAACTGTCTCCCACTTGCTTGAAAAATCAATTGTGTGTTGGATGCCTTGAAGGACTGTGCTTAAGACTATGAGTGAGCCTATTAGTTTCTCCTTAGTGGATACATAGCCACAACTCGAGGGTGGTCTCAGAGTGATGAAATAATACAGGCTGGGAAGAGACCTATGGTTGGGTTGGAACGTTTCAGTCCATAGACAATTTGCTAGGGGATTTCAATAAAAAGATAAGTGTTCCTTGTGCCTTGAATCATGTCATTTTACATTTGTGCATGTGTGTTTGTGATGTCAGAATGCATAGATCAATCCAAGTGATTAATAGAGTTGAATGCCTATGCATTATGTTTAATTCTGTTGTGCATGTTATTCATTTGATGATTGCATGATACATTGTGTGTGGATGATGCTTCCTTTAGCTGTAGTTATTGAGTATGCTTCTGCACATTTGCATTTCCACTAGTATAATGCATTTGAATTCTCCCTTGATGAATAGGGCTAAGTCTTTGAATAGTTCTTTGATGAATAGGACTAAGTGCAAGGATAGGAGGTGCAAAATACTTCAGTCATGGCTATGGGGAAAGAATAGACACCCCCATGTGGTGTTCATGACCCTTTTGTGGATCAGAGGAAGGGGAGGGGACATAGCAGAGTGAAGTAAAACAAAGTGCAGGTTGGTAAAGAGGCATGGATGAGGTTGGAGGACATCTTTTGGGTGGAAAAAGGATAATATCAATGTTCTCAGGTGTGGATGAAGACCTTGCAGCTACATAGTTTCCACCAAGAAATTTCCAACGGTACCAAATTTTCCCAAATTGGACTTAAGATGAAGAAGTTATGGGATGGAGAAGTTGTGCAGTGGGGCTTCCGACTTTCCGAACTCGCATGCGGATTGCGGAAGTCAGAAGGGAATATTCTACGGGGTTGCGAAATGGGAGTTCCAACTTCTAAGTTCCGCATGCGGACCACAGATTGCGAAAGTCAAAAAGGTAAAGTTGTCGGAGTTGTAAAGTTGGAGTCCCGACTTCCGAGTTATGCAAGGCGGATTGCTGATTGCGGAAGTCGGCGAGGTAATTTTCCCGGGTTAGCGAAGTTGGAGTTTCGACTTCCGAGTTCCAGATTGCGGATTGTGGAAGTCGGAGAGGTGGTGAAATTGACGTTCCGACTTCCGACCTCCGCATTGCGGATTGCAGAAGTTGGAGACGTGGTTTTCAGTGCTGTGTATTGGGAGCTTTGATTTCCGATTTCCACACTGCAGATTGCGGGTTGTGGATGTCGGAGGCGCATTCCTTCGGCGCTATGTATTTGAGGATCCCGAATTTCGACTCCTGCAATGTGGATTGCGGATTGCGGAAGTCGGGGAGGATATTTTCCATGGAGCAGTAAATTGGCATTCCGACTTCCGATTTCCACATTGCGGATTGCAGAATGCGGAAGTCGGAAGCACGATCGACGAAGGTGTTATTTGTGGTCTGACTTCCGACTTTCGATTGCAGCCTGCAGATTGTAGAATGCAGAAGTCGGAGGTGTGATCGACGGAGTTTTGATTTGTGGTCCAACTTACGACTTCCGATTGCGGCCTACGGATTGCGGAAGTCGTATGTGTGATCGACGAAGTTGTGATTTTTGGTCTGAATTCTGACTTTCGATTGCGGCTTGCAGATTGTGGATTGCGGATTGGAGATCAATGTGGGTGCAGAATTGCGGAATTTTTGGATAGTATGAGAAAAGAAAAGAAAAATTAGTAGGTATATCCAAGGGTTGTCTCTCATCGGCTCTGAAGGGAACCGAGGTGACCGGGGATGTGACAGAGTGGTATCAGAGCCCAAGGTTGTAGCACTGGGGCTGCTTTGGGACAAAGCATGAGTTATAGGCAGAGATTCCATGAATTGGACCAGCTATGATATGGAATAGGAAATTCCATGCTATGATGAGGAATGGGAGAGGGATAATTCCTCAACTCTTTCTCTTGTTGTTATATTTACATTCTCTGATTTTTATATATATATGAAATTATGGTATAGAAATGTTTAGAATGCAATAGATTAGATAAATGAAATGTGTATGCATAGTAAACATATCAAGAGATAATGCATATTGCATGTAAAATTATGTGTGCTTGCATATGGTATTTCATATTGATAAAAGTTGTTAATGAGCACATTGCATTTCAATTTGAATGCACACCTAACAAGGATGCACATCCCCTAAATATATTTCGGGAAAAGCTTATGTTTCATGCCTATGATTCTTGAAATGTTGCATAATGTTATAGAGGAAATATTTTTGAGATGCCTTGCTTACACTTTGCTTGAGAAATGATGAAAGTGATGTTTATGGTGGTTCTTACTTTTGGTAAGATGATATCCTAGGTACCATGGTCAACATGACATATCCAAGTTCGTTGGAAACCACAACAAAAATACCAAGATAATAGAAGCATGGATGATGATGATGATGATATGGTGTGTGACTAGAAGCCTTGTGAAGAAAGGTTAGAGCACAAATCCATGATCAAGAGGTTGGTGGAAGGACTGCATAGTCCTTGGTAAGAAGCCAACTGATCAGGTAATAGCAGTGGGTTGATGGAAGCCATGCAGGTAATGCTCATTATGATAATTGTGTAAGTGTTGAGAAAGGATGGGTAAGAATCCTTTAACCATGTTTTAATCTTCATAAAATGCTATGCATACAATAGTGAATGCATTTATGTGAATGACATCCCACAAGGTATGGTGGGGTATGTGGTAGAAAAGGAAATGAGCCTCATACCATGTGATTGTATAAAATTTTGAATGCATCCATATGGAAATGTATCATGCCATGTGTGAATGTGCATGCATATGTGTAGGCACAAGAATGTTTAGATCACTGTTACAGTGCATTGGGTACACTAAGTAAATGTGCATGCATATGTGTGGGTGCACATGTTGGAATGCATTGTGTGAATGCATGGTTGTGATATATATATTTCATTGAAATTAGATAATAGATGAAATAGTAGAATTGTTGAAAATTCTAAGATCCTTTCATGAGATGCTATGGGGAAAGAATTTCATGAAGAAGGTAGTTATGTTTTGATGGGATACCAGGATGCTTTGTTGGGAGAACAGAGTTGCATGAAATGATAAGGTTGTATAATCATGAATGATGAAAGTTTTATTTGACTTCATGTATATATGATGTGAATGTATCTTTCAATTTACTATGATAAGGATGCACATAAAGTAGATGTATCTCATTGTCTTTGAGAAAATAACAACTGGTAGTGTTTGGATTATTGAGTACTATAATTATGAGATCACCCCAGTGGTTGTTATAAATGTTGCAATGAAATGATTATGTGCATGGGTACTCACCAAGTGCTTGGCTGATTGAAATTTCAGATTTACAGGTAGAAATGTCTTAGGTGTGGCAATGTGGGTAAGTCCATGATAAGACTGGAATATACCATGTACAAAAGCAAAAAATTAGCATGCTATAAGTGGATGTCTATGATATGGGAGAAAGCCTAAACCATAATGGAGAGAGTGATACCACTTGCAAAAGCCAAACAATATGAGGATGGCCTCATGGTTGAACAAACCAAAGTTTTGTAGTGAACATAATTGTAAGTTTAGATTTGAGCATGATTGAGGAGGACACATTACAGGAAGAGAAGATACATTTGCAAAACAGATAATTATTTGTGACCCTTGTTAAAATCATGCATGTATGATTATGAGAATTAATTTCCAGGGCATGTTTATATTTCAAATTGCTTGCATGTGATTGTGTTTTTTTTTTATATTTCAGACTTCTTAAGTGTGATTAGGGCCTACATGACTCACATCAGAAAGGGGTGCACACCTTTCGGGTGTTGTGTTGTGTTATGGTTTTCAACATTGACAACACCCTAAAGGAATGGATGCATTCTTGGTGTTTCAATATTAGAGAGTGAATTTGTATGAAGTATGTTATAATTATATATCAACAATACTAACGAGCTTACCTACCCATCTTGTGTTGTCAAGTATTGCACATGCAATTGATAATGCATGATAAGGAGCAAAGTGAAGTGGGTGACAAGGCTGGCGGGAGCGCATGGAGATTCCTATGGCTCTATAGTAGAGCCTTGACCTAGAAATGGTCATGGTGGAGTTTCCTTCCATTGGCTTGTTGACCCAGACAAAAGTGCTCACTTGGAAATGGAGAGGGAAAACCAGGTATGGGACTAGTTTGGAACCATAAATGCTTGGTAAATCTAGTCGGTGCACTAGTTGGGCATTGAATGTTGTGGAGAAGTCGACGTGCTGGCCAAACATTCCTTAAGTGCTTGGTAAATCCAGTCGGTGTACTGGCTTAGCATATTGGTTAATGGGATGCCTAATAAACCCAGTCGGAGTACTGCCTTGGCATTTCCTATTTGAATGATTGAGGTGCAACCCGCGTCCTGGCCCAACATTCATTATTGTATCCACAGGAAATACATGGCTTGTAAAGAAAAGAAGGAACCTATGGAATAATGTTGACACCAACCCAGTCAACAGGGGTTCCTCACTCTGTCGACATCCGAACCACCGCAATCTCCCTGAGCACTGGACCAGACAGGTTTTACCCTATCCACCAACACTTGCAGAGCAGATGAAGTCTCACCTGATATGTTCGAGAGAGAGCTGATGGAACCACATTTCTGCTGAAATAAGGAGGACCATGTGTGTCTACTTATCAACTTATTGCAACATTATCTAACAGATCTAACATTTCAACTTATGCATTTAAACAGAACCGCATCATCATTCAACAGATCTCATTGTCGATAAAACCATTAATGCGCAACAGATCTAGCAGTAAAACATCATTTGAAATTGAGAAACATTGCAACATTCATAGTTTCATATCGCATATCACATTCATAATAGAAAACAGTAAAAGACCCAATGATTCTACTAAAAAATCCATCATGTCATATTAAACTTTGCAACATAACTCAAGTACAACAATATAGTTCTTTCATCGCATACCCAGATTAACAGACAAAAGCAAGAAAAATTCTCTCTTATCATCCATGCTCAATTCTCTTCGGATTCATATCTCAACACTTACATTGCTATGTCTATTTATAGTCTTGCGCCTTTACATTTTTGGTCCACTTAGGAAATTGCCTAACTACTTCTTAACAAACTCTACAAAAAGGATGACCCTAACTTGCACAATGCGGTCCAAAATGACCCAAAAAGTATACAAAGTATTATTATTTCCGACTTGTGCGTGCTTTTGGTCCTTGCGCGACATCTTCGACCTTGCACAACATCCACTATGCTGCGCAGTTGACTCATCCAAACTGCCTGCCAACAGGCCCCCAACACAATCCTGTGGCTCACCCTTGAGCAATGTCAGTTGGACATTGTGTACTCGTTGATCTTCAGCCAAAAATCTTCGTACTGTTGACTGATCTCAGGGGATTGCTCTTTGGATGTTGCAGCGATCTCCTGACACTCTGTCACGTCCTGCACTAATGGATTCTCAACCAACTTATCAGCGATGGCCTTCTTTCCGTCCTACACGGTCTTAAGCACAGAAAATGCCTTAACAGAAAGCTGTGCTCCAACATCTTGGAATTCATCTAACTGCGTACTGCGCTTTCGCTGACGCTCCTGGGCCCTTGCGGCTCGCTGTTGTAACTCCCTCAATTCCACATACTTAGTGACCTGGATCGCCAGTGGTAGTACTCGCAGCGAAGCCTTCATCGTAGCAAGATGTCCTTCGGCCTCCTACGCTAGCTTGGTCAATTGCTTCAACTGCTCATCTTGTACGACGCTACCCCAAAATTGTGTCGTCGCTTCGGTGACCTTCAATACTTCTTGCTACACCTCACTGTTGGCCCGGTTTTGCAACCAGGCTTAGTGCTATGGGCACCTGCTAACTACTAGCAGCAGTTTCAATAGAAATAAATAACAATAAACTAAATCTAAACTAAACTAATCTAGCATGTGCATTTTGAATTAAAAAACAAGAAAAAGAAATATGAAAAATAATTTTTGTATTGACAATGGGGCAAGCAAATGCTTGCAAGAACAATACCTCCAAGTGATGAAGGTTGTTTGAATGGCTCCAATGGTGAGCAGCTCCAATCTCCAATGGGTCCTTTCTCCAAGGTTGCTACAATGGCCAAATACTCAAGGGAGATTTTGGCAACATGAGGATAGGAATATGAATGGATGTGAAATGAGGAGCCCCTACCACCTTTTTATAGGTTTTGGTGG
This sequence comes from Larix kaempferi, assembly GCA_027924585.1. Lineage (NCBI taxonomy): Eukaryota > Viridiplantae > Streptophyta > Pinopsida > Pinales > Pinaceae > Larix > Larix kaempferi. The sequence continues at coordinate 11,761,074 of BSBM01000063.1, read as the reverse complement.
TGGGGGAATACCATTTGTGGTTTTGTGGAAACCAATGGTATTGACCAACATGGTTTAGGTACTTTTCCCTGCTTTTTCCTTTTTTGAATAAAATTAATATATTTATTCCCTTTTTAATATTTTTGGGAATTTTGGACCCTTTTTGAGGGTTTTTTATGCTTTTTAGGAAAAATAATCTTTTTTGAGTGGAAAAAGGGGTGTACTAAGGCCTTTTGGTGACCTTTCGTTGGTTTCAGAGGCTCAGATGGTGGAAAAGTGGACAAATGGGTCATCTGAATATGGAAATGAGCTAGTGAGCACTTTTTGGGTGTTAACAGATTGCCCCCTGATGTGTGAGGGCAGGAGCTCATCGTATGGCCGATAGACATCATAGTTCTTTTGTCTTTTTTCTGGGGTTTTGGGGAGGAGAATAGATCGATTGGAGATTGGATCTGCGGCCCTTGGACGCTGCAAAAAACAAATGTTACATGGCCTCAATATGAATGAGGAATAATCTCTGATAATGGACGAGGCGGGCATATCCTTGCTCGTATCAAGACATATACATAACAATTAGTCCCAAGAAAGGGGGATCTAATACATAAAAAATATACTGGTGCATCATAATGGTCCAGAGGGAACATTATTTTGGGATGTACTCATGATCATGACTGATCTCAATAACCGATACACTGGAATCACTGTTGAACTGCTGAAACTGAAGGTGTCCAACATCTGTAGGGACTCAAAGAGTGTGAGTCATCTCTGGGAAGTATATGTAACTTTATACTCGAGGGAGTATAAAACTGGGGTACATCTGAATACTGTCGCCATGCGCAGCCTGGATATCTATAGAAAAAGTATAACTGGTTGTATCCATAGGTAGACTCTCCAATGTGGAGGAGTCAGATGGTATCCGGGGTCTTCGTCTAATAACTGAAAGGACCGATACCCTGTGTGAGTCTCAACGATGCGATCAAGGTGTTGAAGTCGAGCATGTGAGAAACAACCATTTGGAGAAGCACTGAGGACTCTTCTTGAAATGATTCGTAGGCACTCATCATAAATGGTGATGAGTCTAAGACACAGGGACCTCCAGGTCTAGCCTCTGGAATAAATGTGGTTGTCGTCGACAAGGGGAAACCGGCAACTACCAAGGAAATGATGTTTCCTTGATAGGAGCACGAGGTGTAGAACTGAAGTATTGTAGTTATGATGGTAGGACTGACATACTTGTGGGGATGGGAAGTAACTGGGGTCATATAGTGGGTAGACTCAAACTTCCTTTGTTCAGAGCATGATGACATGGTTGACCTGGCAGCGTAGGGAACTGACTTGTATGTGTGGGTATCATTGCTTTTAAGGACTGAAGGGTATGTATTGACTCTGGGGGGAAATCAAGCTGATGGGTGTTGTCTAGGGGTTCTCAGGGAGACATACTGTAGAATACTCTGAACAAAGGCGACCAAAACGGGGAAGCTGCTATATGAGTAGACGTGATCTGTTGTGGCACCGAGAAGCACCGTTGGGTCCTTCTTCGTAGTTTTAATGAGCTCCAAGAAGGGATAAAAGTGTGCTCTGAAATGGTACTGTCCTGTGGATTTTGTGAGCCCAGGACTGTTCGTGCTCATTGGTGCTTTCATTTTTAAGGAGTCTGAAAGCGATAAGAAGACTCTGTAGTGGTTATGACTACTGTCCTGTTGGTTTTACGAGCCCAGGATGGTGATTGCTCGTGGTTGCTTTCATGTTTAGAGAGTCTGAAAGCGGTAAGTGGACTCCATTGGTGTTCTTTTTCGTAAGTTTAGTCTCCAAGGCCCGAAAAAGCATAAAATGATGCGGATGGAGAACTCTTCTAGCCGATGTGACTAGAGTATACCTTTTTCGTAATTAGTCTACAAGGTCCGGAAAAGGGGTAAACTTATACCAGGTAGACGCCCTTTCAGATACTTTTAACAAGCATGAAAGGAAGCAAGGTTGCTCGGCGATCTTTTCATTGTCTTAGGAGTCAGAAAAGAGCTTAACAGAAACTCCCTAAGTGCCTTTTTCGTAAAAGGGATTGCTCGGCCCGAAAAAGGGATAAAATTATACCGAACAAAAATGGATAGATGGGAGCGAGAAAAGGTCTCAAGCGTCATCATGTGTGTGGGATACTGGATCCGGTGGTATAAAGTTTGTCAAAAGGGGGTTGCGGCTTTGTGGCACGTAAACCGAGGCAATGAGAGGGTATTTTGAAAAAATGTCCGAAAAGTATGGGCGTGAGAGCGAGAAATGATCTCGAGCATTATCACAAGCGCGGGACATTGAATCTGGCTATATAAAGATGGTCAACCACGGAGAACGACGGATGTGGCACGCAAATCGAGGCGATGAGGGGGCATGGAAAAAATGCCCAAAAAATCTAGGCGTGAGAGCGAGAAATGATCTCCAGCATCATCACGAGCGCGGAAAACTGAATCCGGCGATATAAAACACGTCAAAAATGGAGAACGGCCGATGTGGCACATGAACCGAGACGACGAGGGGGCATGGAAAAAATGCCAAAAAAATCTAGGCATGAGAGCGAGAAAAGATCTCCAGCATCATCACGAGCGCGAAAAACTGAATCCGGCGATATAAAGAATGTCAAAAACGGAGAACGGCCGATGTGGCATGCAAATCGAGGTGACGAGGGCGCCCAAAAAAATGGTCAAAAAATGGACCCGATGAAAACAGGAAATGGAAGGATCTATCATGAAGTTCAGTAACGGACGATGGTGTCCATCCAGTTTACTATGGGTAAAATCGTTTAAGTTACAATCCGTTCCGTGGGTTGCGGAGGGGGTTGCCTTCTGAATCGGTCAGAATATATGCCCCCTGTCCGAGGCAGGTGTGTATGATATATGGGCCTTGCCACATGGAAGCAAACTTTCCTTTCCTAGTTTTGTCATGAGCTTGATCGTAGGCGAGGACAAGGTCTCCTTCAGAAAAATTTCTTGGGTGGACATGTTTATCATAATTTAATTTGGAGTGGTTCTTGGCTGCTTCCATGGTTTGTAGGGTTGTGCGCCGATCTTCATCGGCCTGCTCCAGGAGTAGTAAGCGTTGCTCGATTGGGGCAGTGTCCGGTAGGAGTTCAACGGCCATGTGTAAGGTTGGAATCTGGCACTCAATGGGGAGGACGGATTCGACACCGTGAACCAAGTGGAAAGGGGTAAAACCAGTGGCGGTTTTAGTTGACTTGCGGTATGCCCATAGTGCCGGGAAAATCATGTGGTGCCAATTTGACTTGTGTTTGTCTACAGTGCGCTGGAGGATGGTTTTCAAAATTTTGTTTATTGCTTCGACTTGGCCATTTCCTTGGGGGTAGTAAGCAGAGGAAAAATGGTGTTCAAATTTCAGTAGGGTTGATAGTTCTTTCCAGACGGCGTCTTCGAAGTGAGAGCCGTGGTCTGAGACAAGTTGCTTGGGCACTCCAAAACGTGCAATGCCATGGTTGAGAAAGAATCGTGCTGCGGTTTCGGCTATGCAATTGTAAGTTGGCATGGCTTCTTCCCACTTGGTGAAATAATCTACGGCCACAATAATATGTTTGTGACCATTGGCTGACGTGGGATTGCAGTCAAGGAAGTCGATGGCCCATTTGCAAAATGGTCCGGCAGTAACGACCGGATGAAGGGGGGCAGGTGGGGTTCTTGCTTTGGGGGAAAAAAGTTGACAGTTTTGGCAATGTTTGACTGCGGTGATGCAATCAGTAAATAGTGACGGCCAAAAGTACCCTGCGCGAATGATCTTTTGGGCGGTGGCCATGCCGGAGAAATGGCCTCTGCAGGTGCCGTTATGGCAATCATTGAGGACTTGTTCCGCCTCGCTATGGGATAGGCAACGTCGTAGGATGGTATCAACGCCGCTTCGATAAAGTACATCCCCTAAAAAAAGGTATCGGGGGGCTTGGTGATGTATACGATGACGTCCATCACGATCGATGTGGGGTCAAAATTTCTGTGTGCGGAGGTAAACTAGGATGTCACCGTACCATGGGTCATCCGACGAAATAATGAAGATGTGATCGTCAATCAGATCCGTCTGAATAGCGGTTGATGACGAAGAGGATGGGAGGTCGGTGATGAGATGGGCAAGTGCGAGGGCTTTGGTGCTCTTAGGAGTTTTGAAAGTAAGGTCATACTCCTGGAGGATAATGACCCATTTAGCAACACGACCTTGTAGGAGCCGGTGGTTTAGGAGATAGACCATAGGTTTGGAGTCGGCGACGACCGTGGTATGACCGAGTAGAATGTAGTGTCGCAACTTTTGGACGGAAAAGACTACAACCAGGGCTAATCTTTCCTTATATGGTTACCGTAGGGGTGGGCCAGATAAAGTCTGGCTGACGTAATAAATGACGTGTTCTTGGTGGGATGCATCTTCCTGGACCAAGACTCCAGACACAGCATGTTCAGATGCTGAGACGTAAAGGATGAAGTCCTGAGAGAAATCTGGGGGGGAGATCAAAGGGGCTTGTGTGAGAGCTTTTTTGAGGGCTTCGAATGCCATGTCTGCTTGCTCATCCCAAACAAAGGGTATGTGGGTGCGAAGCAATCGTAAGAATCCGTGGACCTTGGTGGCGTAGTCAGGTATGAAGCGACGAAGGAAATTGGACCACCCCTGCAAACTCTGGAGTTGCCGAAGCGTGCGCGGGGAGGGAAGGTCTAAGATGGCTTTGACTTTCAGGGGATCAACAGTAATTCCATCCTGGGAAGCAATGAAACCCAATAAATGGCCTGCAGGGATGCAAAAGACACACTTGTGTGGGTTCAAGCGGATTTTATATTTGCGGCAGCGTAGGAAAACTTGCCGGAGGTCGTTAAGGTGATCTGATCGTTTCTGGGAATGGGATGTAAGGTCATCAAGATAGACCCGCAGGATATGGACCAAGTCATGAAAACAATAGGTCATGGCCCGCTGGAAGGTGGCACCAGCATTTTTTAGGCCAAAAGGCATGACACGATAGGCAAATGTGCCCCATGGGGTGGTAAAGGCAGTCTTGTACTGATCCTCCTTACGGATCTGAATCTGGTTGTATCCGGAAATGCCGTCCATGAAAGATAGGACTTCATGCCCCGCACACTCATCGATGAGTTGGTCGATGAATGGCGTGGGGAAATTGTCTTTGGGATAGGCGCAGTTTAAATCATGGAAGTCAGTGCATACTCTAAGAGTGCCTTGTTTTTTGTTGACGGGAACGGGGTTTGAAACCCATGTGGTATAAGGAATAGGATAGATGAATCCTGCTTCGCGAAGTTTCTCAACCTCAGCTTTAACAGCGGGGAGCTTGGAAGGGTGAATGGGTCGCTGTTTCTGACGAATGGGGGGGACGTCAGGCCATGTGTCAATGTGGTGCTCTATAATGGCGGGGTCAAGACCAGGCATTTCCCTATAGGACCAGGAAAATACATCCCAAAATTATTGGAAAAGTTTTTTGTATGCCTGAGTCTCTGCTTGAGTGCAAGACGCGCCGAGCGAGATGAGCTCGGGTTTCCCCGGTGTGGTGGAAATGTCAATTTGTATGATGGGGGAAATGATGGACATGTTCCCTTCTTCGAAGGCATCAGGTGCTGGGACGGGGTCCTTCAACCAATCGACCTTAGTGGGTATGAAATCTTTCGACTCGACTAATAGCTGGTTAGATGCCGTGGATGTAGACGCCTCTGGGAGGAAGTAGGAGCGATGATGCATATCGTCCCAAGGATAGTCGGGTGCAGTGAGAGTTTCCAAGATTTGCTCATCAGTACGGAAGTAGTCGGACCATAAATCAAGGGGTTCTGGTTTGAAAGTGGTCTTTGAGGAGATCATATAGATGGTGTTAATCTCTCCAGATGAGTATGATGCGGGAGGGTAGATCTCCTCGATAGTAGGGGGTGCCATCTCAAGGTCCAGATTATTCATCTCGTAAAGAGCTGCTCTGTAATCTGGGATGTTAGGACAGTTGTGTGAGTAGTGGCCATAAATACCGCATATCGCACATGGGTGGTTGGTACGTAGTGATTTATCACGAGGCATGGGGTTTGGATCGAGTTTGATGACTGGGATGTTGGGGTCGTCGTCCAGCATTTGCATGTGTTCCTGCAATGCAGGTAACTGTGGGCACTGATGGGTTGGATGGCCTAACTCATCACACAACGAGCATTTGGGAGGAGGACGGAACACAGGAGGAGGTTTAACTCCCTTGGGTGGGGGTACTGCAGTGTATGGTTGTGGGCCTTTGCCCCCAGTGGGCCTGACTAGAGGGGGGGGATTCGTCGATGACGAAGGAGTGGCGATACCGGGAGGTGGTTGGGTAGAAGTGACAATGGGTTGCACCGGCTGCAGGATGACATTTGGTGTCGGTGGTGGAACGGGAGGCGAAATATACCACACGGGTAATCCCAATCTTAACCCGGGGAGGCTGAGGGTAGCCATAATGGGAGCGCTGACTACACCCGAAGGAGGGAATAGAAAGGGGATTGTGTGGATGGGTGTGACTCCAATGTGACTAGGTACCAATGGTGGTTTAGGCAACAAGGAGGGTTGGTTACCGGGTTGTTGTGACAGAGTGCAGAGGTTAGCGACATGGGTCTCCGGTGACAGTGGTGGTATGGCCTGGAATGTAGAAGTCATCGGCGCGTCGGAGTACAGTCCGGCTCTGACTGAGGAAACGAATGAGGTATTTGCACCGCAAACAGGTTGTTCAACCATGGGGAGAACATTTTCAGGTGCAGCGGGGGCCTTGGGATCGTAATAGGTGAGTTGGTCCACCTTGACCATGCATCCCTCATGGGGGAACTGCATGGTACGATAAACAGATGAGGCAACAGCCCGCATGGCATACATGTAACTATGACCAAGTAGAAGGTTATAGTCAAGTTGTGCATCGATGACCTCAATGTCAATGAGCACGGTTTTACCCACGAGCTGGATGGGGACATTAGGTAAGAGACCCTGGGGTTATGCCGAACGCTCGTCGTAGGTGCGCAATGCAGTGGTGGACTGCTGGAGAGTGGGGGATCCCAACTTCTGCCAAAAGAATGTGGACATGACGCATGTGGAGGCCCCTTCATCGATAATGCATCGATGGATAACAAGATTCCGAACAGAAACGAAAACTTGGAATGCTAAAGAGGAAGGCAGGCGTGGTTCAGACTAGTCTGAATCGAATGCGATCAGCTGTGAATCATTGATCCAGGAGGATCTAAGAAGGAAAATTTTTGAAGTCCTCCAATATCAGCAAAACTAGCACTATATCGAAGGGCTCGTCGAGACGATTCCAACGGCGTTCGTTTCACCTCAAACGGACTCCGTATGAGAAAGTTATCGCGTTCTATTCCATAAGGTCAACAGGCAAATTTGGCAAAAAGAGGTGCCACGTGGCACCACTGACAAGGTGACACGTGGCATCCGTACTGTACAAACATGATGATGTGGCACCACTCAGAGGATGACACATGGCATCCATACAGTACAGACCAATCACAAGGTGACATGTGGCATGATGACATGGCATGCTAAATGGCATGATGATGCGGTATGATGACATGGCATGCTGATGTGGCATGATGACATGGCATGATAATGTGTCATGATGATGTGGCATTCTGACATGGCATGATGATGTGGCATGATGACATGGCATTCTGATGTGGCATGGTGACATGGCATGATGAAGTGGCATGATGACTAGCATGCATGCATTTGTGCTTGAAATGAGTTTTAGGAAATTCATGCATTTACTCATGAGAAATTGTAAAATGATTAATATTTGAAGTGAGTGGAAAAATTACTCACATATTACTCATTTATTTTATTCCTTGAGTTGTTATGAAGTTAATGCATGGTTGTAATCAAAAACAAACATGCCATATTTGTAAAGAAGTTGTAACAAGTTGGTTTATGGTTGAAAAAACCAACATGCTATTTAAAAGAAGGATTTTGGTATGTAATGGATTATTGTTGGATTTTGTAAATGTCATTATGGGGAAGTAACTAAATGTGAAAACCCATGGACATGTGGGCATGAACCATATTTTTGGTTTATGTTCTTAAAAGCCCAACCACATGGAAACCAACTTAGGGAAGTTGTAACCAAGGCCAAGATAGGCAAATTAGTTGCAACCAAAGGAATCCATGAGAGTCATGTGAGGAAGGGAAAGCCAACCTATATAAACCCATTCATTTGCCATTTCCCACTCATGCTTTGGAGTAGAGACTTTGTAGCTAAAGGAGAGAAGAGAGATTGTGTAGCTCTGCAGGAGGAAGGTACGAGTGTTTATACTCGTTTTACACCGTCTTCAGGCTTCGGAGTTGCTGGAAGCAGTCTTGTTGTGTTTTGGGCAGCGGTTCTCTTCCTGGCCATTGTCGCCAAGGTATCATTGTATCATTGCCATGTATTTTGCCTTTATGCTGAGATTATAGATCGGCCCTACTATTGAGAAGCAGGCCCGGAGACGTAGTCCATCCTGGACGAACTCCGTTATCAACTTGTTGTCTTTATGTGTGTAATGTCTATGCTGTTTGGTTCTCTTCTTATGGATTTGTGAGCTTCATTCATGCTCTTTATGCAATTCATGTTAACGTCATAGAGTAGCAAAGATCTTGTTTTCGGATCATGTGGTATCAGAGCAGGTCTATTTGACGTTGGATTGTGAGTGTGGATGCTCACGAGGGCTAAACTGCAAGCTGGTGAGGGTACATTAGAGCCTTACAATTCCGAGATCGGACGTGCACACCGAAGGAGGAAGATGGATGCTAATGATGCCCGCATCGAGATGGAGGCAAACTTTCACAAGGTCTTCTATATGATGGCCGACAAGGTAGACAAGTTGTTTGCAGACTATGAAGAACGCATGGCAAAAGAAAGAAAAGGCAGTGAAGTAAAGAAGGAAGACAAAGAAGTGAAGGACGAAGGCAACGCTTCAGTTAACCAAGGGGAAGGTGGCGAAGAGCCTCCTGAGCCTCCCTCTTCACCTTCAGCTTCAAGCACAAGTTCAAGTGCTTCTTCCTCATCTCATTCTCAACATTCCAAGGTTCCTCACAAAGAGCCTCAAAAGAAGCCCTTATTGAAGCTCGATGTGAAGTTTGATTTGCCCATGTTCAATGGGGAAGCGAATGCAGAGAAGTTAAACAATTGGATAAGGCAAATTGAGGTCTATTGCCGAGTCCAGCAGATCGAAGAAGAAGATGTGAAGATTCAGTTGGCTTCACTTCGGCTGACAGGCACCGCACTTGTATGGTGGGAAAGCAAGCTTCAGCAAGGTAGCAAACAAATGGGTAATCTTCTCTCATCGTGGTCTGCTTTTATTTCTGCTTTACGTAAGCAATTTTATCCGTTGGGTTATGTTCAAAAGGCAGTGATGGATTGGCAAAGTTTTAGACAAGGAAAGGGTCAGAGTGTTCAGAGTTTTACTGAAGAATTTAGAAAGAAAGCTTTAGAATTGAATATTGCTTTAGATTCTCCTGACACTCTTTTGAAGTACATTGGTGCTCTTCATCATTATCTACGCCATACTTTGCTGTTGTTGAATCCTACTAGTGTGGATGAAGCAAGTGTTCAGGCTACTCATCTTGAGAACAGGGGGAAGCATTTGCAAGAAGACCATCAGAAGAAGCCTTTCAAGCCCAACAACCACCACAAGTTCAAGAAAAAAGACAAGAGCAAGAAGACAGCTACTGCCAAGAAGGAAGGAGGAAAGCCCCATTGCAACCATTGCGATACTGATGGGCATGATGAAGAAAGTTGTTGGAAGTTGCATCCTGAACAAAGGCCAAAGCATTATGGAGGCAAAAAGAAGAAAAAGACCGTTGCAACAGCGCAACGAGATTTGGGTTCCGACTCAGGTGACGAAACCATGATTACAGCCGTGGGAATGGAAGGTAACAAAACTCCTCATACTGGTTCAAGTTCTACTCATGTTTCTAAAGAAAATGATAAAAGAAGAAGTGAGTTGTTTCACATCAGAGTTGTGTCTAAGCATACAAAGATTGAAACATTATTTGATCCGGGTTCTCAAGTAAATTTGATCTCAGAATCAGTTGTTAAGAAGTTGGGCATACAGACGAAACCTCACCCCAAGCCTTATCCTCTTGGATGGGTATGTGATAATGCTAAGCTACAGGTGACTAAGCAATGCAGGTTAAGGTTTGCAATTGCTTCAAAGTTGATCGATGAGGTGGACTTAGATGTTGTTCCTCTTGACATCTGTGGTATCGTATTGGGAAGCCCATACTTGTATGATCGAAAAGCAGTGTTCTTCCGTCATGAGAACAAGTACCATCTCACCAAAAACGGGGTGGAGTACATTGTGAGAGCTCATAGTATGAAGGCTAACACCACTCTGGTTAGTGCAGGACAGATGAAGCGGCTCATCAACACTAATAAGAGATACATGCTCATGGTTGTGAGAGCAAAAGATGCTGAGGCATCCGATGCTTTCAAAGGTTGTGATCCTTCTCATAAAAAGGCTATGATTGATATTGTGGCTAACTATGATGAAATATTTCAGGAACCTACAGGTTTTCCTCCCAAAAGGGAGATTCAGCATGAGATCCATCTCCAGCAGGATGCCCCTCTTCCTAATGTGGGCATGTACAGGTTGTCCGCAGTTGAAATGGCAGAGATTAAGAAGCAGGTTCAAGACTTGTTGGACCAAGGAGTGATCAGACCCAGCTCCTCTCCATGTGGTTCACCGATTGTGTTGGTGATGAAGAAAGATGGCACATGGAGGATGTGCGTTGACTATCGGGCTCTCAACAAGATCACGATCAAGAATAGATAGCCGCTTCCTCGCATAGATGACTTGCTCGACCAGTTGAAAGATGCTGTGTTCTTTACCAAGTTGGATTTGCGCAGTGGCTACCACCAGATCAGAATTGCAGAAAGTGATGTGTGGAAGACGGCCTTCAAGACCAAGCAAGGTCTATTTGAGTGGTTGGTGATGCCCTTTGGGCTTTGCAATGCACCTGCAACCTTTATGCGGGTAATGAATGATGTTTTCCGACCATTCTTAGATGATTTTGTCATTGTATACTTAGATGATATCTTGGTCTTTAGCAAAACTTGGGAAGCACATGTGGGGCATGTAAAGCAAGTATTAGATACTTTGAAAAGGGAGAAATTGTATGTAAAATTGTCAAAGTGTGAATTTGGCAAAACTTCATTAGTTTACTTGGGTCATATTGTAGGAGGTGGAAATTTAAAAATTGATCCTTCAAAAGTTGATGTAATTGTCAATTGGCCTAAGCCTACTAATGCTACTGAAGTGAGAAGCTTTTTAGGAGCTGTTCAATATTGGAGGAGGTTCATTCAGAACTTCTCATACATAGCATCTCCTTTGCATGCCTTAACAAGTGTAAAGAAAGCCTTCCAGTGGGGAGGAAAGCAGCAGAAAGCCTTCGACACATTGAAGGGAAAGATCAGCACCGCCCCAGTCCTAGCCTTGCCTGATTTGCAGCAGCCATTTGAGATAGAGACAGATGCCAGTGGATATGCCATGGGGGCAGTATTGATGCAGCACCGCAAGCCTATTTGCTACCATTCAGAGACTTTTACTCAAGCAGTGATCAACTACCCCACCTATGACAAAGAATTGTATGCTTTGGTTCAGAGTGTCAAGAAGTGGAAGCACTACTTGATGGGTAAGGAGACGATCATCCATACCGATCATCAGCCCTTGCAGTATCTCCAGTCCCAGACTAAGCTCCAGCAAGCTCGTCATTTCAGGTGGATGGGATTCCTTCAACAATTCCATCTAGTGATCAAGTACAAGAAGGGTACTAGTAACAAAGTGGCAGATATGCTCTCTAGACCTCCTATTGTTGCATCTATTGTTTTGAAAAATGCTTCTTTATCCCATGAAAGTTATATTGAGCAGTATGCTACTGATGATGATTTCAAGGAGATTTATGAGAAGCTAACCAATGGCACACAGGTGGAAGACTACTATTTGCAGGGAAAGTTGCTCTATCATTTGGGCAAGCTATGTGTTCCTATTAGTGAAAGAGTCCATGTAATACGAGAAGCTCATACTTCTCTTGTATCAGGGCATTTTGGGGTAGGTAAGACTTTGGCTCATTTGCAAAGACTTGTGTATTGGCCTCGCATGAAAGACATTGTAACAAAATATGTAAAGGGGTGTGTGATGTGCTCTACTTGTAAGCCCACTAATAGAAAATTGGGGCTGTACTCACCACTTCCTGTTCCTTCCCATCCTTGGGAAAGCATTTCCATGGATTTTGTGGGGGGTTTGCCTATGTCTAGGAGGGGTCATGAATACTTGTATGTGGTTGTGGATAGGTTTAGCAAGATGTGTATTCTTATGCCATGTAAAAATCAGGTCACTGCAGAGCAGGCTGTTTCTCTTTTCTTTCAGCATGTATGGGTTCACTTTGGACTCCCTACGTCCATTATCTCGGATCGGGACTCTCGATTCCTTGGAGAGTTTTGGACAAAATTATGGTGTATGATGGACACCAAGCTAAAGAGGAGCACCGCTTTCCATCCACAGACCGACGGACAGACAGAGGTAGTCAACAGGACAGTTGTCCATTTGCTTCGAGGCTATTGCAACAAGCATCCTAAGTTATGGGATGAACATATCCAGTATGTGCAGCATGCCTACAACAGGGCTATGCATTCTTCCACTCAGAGCTCTCCATTTGAGACATGCTTTGGGTACTTGCCAAAGACTCCATTGGAATTGACTTATGGGAGAGAGGTTGATTCAAGCGCTTCCAAGGATGAAGACAAAGCCCGCAGGTTCATTCAGAGAGTTCAACAGGTACATCAAGCAGTGCAAGAGCAGTTGGAGAAGAGTCAAGCCCAGTACAAGGCTCGCCATGACAAGCATAGAGTTGATCATCAATTTCAGGTGGGAGATCAAGTGTGGCTTCACATCAGCAAGGAGAGGATGAAAGGAGAAGGCAAGAAGCTCAAGCCTATTAGATATGGTCCCTTCACCATCTTAGAGAAGATTGGGACGAATGCGTTTCGCTTAGAGCTACCACCATACATGCAGATCTACTCAGTGGTGAATGTGGAGAACTTGAAACTCTATGAGCCTCCCATGATCATGGATGAAAGGGAGAATGTCTCATTGCCATCAGTTGATGAATTTGCTCCTGAGTACATGGATGAGCTAAAGGAAGATGTCATCTTGGACAGAAGGACAAGGACTTCTCGCAGAGGTGATGTTGATTATCTTCGAGTGGGCATCAGAGGCACTCATCCAAGCAAAGCCAAGTGGATTGAGAAGGAGAAAGTGAGGGAGCGATTCCCTCACCTATCTATTGATTAGTAAAGGCTTTTGGAGGCCAAAAGCTTCTCAGTGGGGAGGAATGATCCAGGAGGATCTAAGAAGGCAAAATTTTGAAGTCCTCCAATCTCAGCAAAACTATCACTATATCGAAGGGCTCGTCGAGACGATTCCAACGGCGTTCGTTTCACCTCAAACGAACTCCGTATGAGAAAGTTATCGCGTTCTATTCCATAAGGTCAACAGGCAAATTTGGCAAAAAGAGGTGCCACGTGGCACCACTGACAAGGTGACACGTGGCATCCGTACTGTACAAACATGATGATGTGGCACCACTCAGAGGATGACACATGGCATCCATACAGTACAGACCAATCACAAGGTGACATGTGGCATGATGACATGGCATGCTAAATGGCATGCTAAATGGCATGATGATGCGGTATGATGACATGGCATGCTGATGTGGCATGATGACATGGCATGATAATGTGTCATGATGATGTGGCATTCTGACATGGCATGATGATGTGGCATGATGACATGGCATGCTGATGTGGCATGGTGACATGGCATGATGAAGTGGCATGATGACTAGCATGCATGCATTTGTGCTTGAAATGAGTTTTAGGAAATTCATGCATTTACTCATGAGAAATTGTAAAATGATTAATATTTGAAGTGAGTGGAAAAATTACTCACATATTACTCATTTATTTTATTCCTTGAGTTGTTATGAAGTTAATGCATGGTTGTAACCAAAAACAAACATGCCATATTTGTAAAGAAGTTGTAACAAGTTGGTTTATGGTTGAAAAAACCAACATGCTATTTAAAAGAAGGATTTTGGTATGTAATAAATTATTGTTGGATTTTGTAAATGTCATTATGGGGAAGTAACTAAATGTGAAAACCCATGGACATGTGGGCATGAACCATATTTTTGGTTTATGTTCTTAAAAGCCCAACCACATGGAAACCAACTTAGGGAAGTTGTAACCAAGGCCAAGATAGGCAAATTAGTTGCAACCAAAGGAATCCATGAGAGTCATGTGAAGAAGGGAAAGCCAACCTATATAAACCCATTCATTTGCCATTTCCCACTCATGCTTTGGAGTAGAGACTTTGTAGCTAAAGGAGAGAAGAGAGATTGTGTAGCTCTGCAGGAGGAAGGTACGAGTGTTTATACTCGTTTTACACCGTCTTTAGGCTTCGGAGTTGTTGGAAGCAGTCTTGTTGTGTTTTGGGCAGCGGTTCTCTTCCTGGCCATTGTCGCCAAGGTATCATTGTATCATTGCCATGTATTTTTCCTTTATGCTGAGATTATAGATCGGCCCTACTATTGAGAAGCAGGCCCGGAGACGTAGTCCATCCTGGACGAACTCCGTTATCAACTTGTTGTCTTTATGTGTGTAATGTCTATGCTGTTTGGTTCTCTTCTTATGGATTTGTGAGCTTCATTCATGCTCTTTATGCAATTCATGTTAACGTCATAGAGTAGCAAAGATCTTGTTTTCGGATCAATCATTGGGGTCAATGGCGCCAATGGAAGAGAGTAAAGTCTTGCACTGTGAAGGACAGTTTTTCAAGACCTCTAAAGCAGACATGGCTGCAGGGGACTGGGCTAAGTCGTCTACGATGTTGTAATTTGACGCAGCCTGAGCATTGGGATTACTGTTGATGCGACGAAGTGGGAAGCGAGGTGCTTTGGAAGCACCATCAAGTGGAGCCAGAGGTATACATAACGTTTGATCTGTGGGATTAACGTTAGTGTTCTTTTCGGTGGGAGGGGCTTTAGAAGTGGAGCCATATTGGTTCTGACGGGTTTGGAGGTTGGCGTCAACGGTTGACATCATCAACAAGTGGTGAGTACCTGAATCAAACATGGGTTGATCGGGAGCTGCATAAGTGATCTGCTGTGGGGGCGCGTTGCCCTGAGGGGGGACTAACGGCTGAGTGTTCACTACACCTTGGTTTGGAAAGGGGTTTTGCAATACCAAAGGTTGATGTTGAGGTGGTGGAGGGTTGGGCAGCGGCTGAGGAGCCACTTGCCCTTGACGATGGGCATCGTCAGTCCAAAGTTGCCGAGCTCGGTCCAAATGTGGGCAAGCATGCATGTAATGACCATAAACCCCGCAGATAGAACAAGGGTGGTTTGTTCTGAGGTTATTATTTCTAGGTTGCTTGGGATTCCGATCCAGATTGCGGTTGGGAGGAGCAGCATTGTTATTTTGCGGAGGATTGGGAGGTGGAGGACCTTGCTGATGTTGTTGGTTATTACCGCGGTTGCGACCTCTACCACGGTTCTGTTGCACATTTTGGTTGCGCTGGTTGTTCTGTTGCTGGGGCTGGTTGTGTTGTGTGTACACTTGCCCTTGAGCAGTGGGAGGATTTTGGTTCTCCGCAGGGGTGGGAGCAGGTTGTGGTGGATAATAAATCGGTGGGGCTGGAGGTTGTCCAGTTACCTGATGGGGTTGTTGGTAACCCTGAGCTATTGGAGGTGTTGGGTTGGCTGTCGCAGCTAGCTGTGGATAGTACACAGGTTGAGGTGCGACTGGGGGGGCGTATACGGATGATGCATGACCAAAGAACTGGGATGGACATGAAGGTCCGTGGATATGGTGGTGATGTGCCATGGGAGCATATGAATTGGTTGCTTTGGATTGAGATGTAGCCCGTGAAAGGTCGGGACCATGGCTAGGATGTGCAATGGAAAAGGGGTGGGGTTGCGAGGTCAAACGACCAATGATGCCATCTGCGGCATGGGATGCCCCCGGCGCATCGTGTTGGGATGAATCAGCACGAGGTGCATCCGGTATAATGGTATACAGATAACCTGACTGGGCATAAATGAGGTCAAACTGTTGGGCTTTGAGGATGGCTTCTTCTTCAAACTGGGGTCTTTCGGATGCCACATCCTTCGCAATGAGAGGGAGGAGGGATTTTAGAAACCAATCTAAGAAGATGCGGTCATCTAACTTGATTTTGCAGAGGCTTCGGCGTTGACGCCATTCATGAATGTGGTCAGTGATGTGGGTGGCCGTGTTCTGTCTGCAAGACAGTAGGATCTCAACTCCCGCATCATAGCGGACAGGTAACTGGAAGAACTGCAGGAAGGTCGAAGCTAGGGAGGTAAAGGTGGCATGCGTCCCATGGGGCTACTCGATATACCACTTAGCTGCAGAGCCAGTGAAGGTGCGCTGTAACAGACAGAGGTGGACAGCGTCATCCACTATGGAGTTGGAGGAACACCATAGATGGAAGGACATGATATGGTTCTGGGGGTCCTCACCTGCCTTGCCCTCAAACTTAGGGATGTCGGAGGGGAGTTTGGTGGGCATGTGAGGCCACGCAGGATCGTTTCTGATAGGATCATTAGTGAGCCTGGCCAAGTCTGGCAAGTTCAGACTTGCCATGTACGGTAGGCTAGCAGATGTAGTGACTGGGATTGGGAAATGCCTAGTCATGGTGGTATGATGTAGGGGTCTAGTCGCTCCTAAAGGTATGCTAGGGATCGAAGGTATGTGCCCTCCAATAGGTGTGGTCTGGTGTGGGCCAGCGCTTCCAAGTGCAACATGGGTTACACTTTGGTTAGGAATAGTAGTGGTGATTCCTGGAATCTGGGTTGTGGGAATCAGAGGGGGTGTGACCCCTATGTTGGGCATACCCATAACAGGTGGTGGCCCTGTGTTGGGAATTCCTATAACAGGGGGTGGCCCTGTGTTGGGCATTCCTAATGGTAGAGTGTTTCCCATATTAGGCATACCCAAGGGGGTGGTCACTGCCATGGATGGCACCTCAGTAGAAGGGTCTGTGGATGTCTCACCTATGGTGCTGGTAAAGAGTGGGTCAAATGGTGTTCCAGCCATAATGTTGGTTGGAAATGACTCTGTGGGGTTTTCGGATTCTGCCTCAGAATCAGAAGTGAAGCGAGGCGTGTCAAAATCGGATGACTGTCTGAATGACCGACGATGTGTCGAGTCAAGGGATAAGGCTTGGCGTCGGTGACGTGGCGAGCCAAGTAGACTGAACTCTGGGAGTTCGCCCTGTAGACGACGAGAGCGTCTAAAATTCTCAATGGAGAGAAAATAAGTGTTTTGTGTAAAAATATGTATGTGTAAAATGGTAATGTATAAAAAACTCAAAACCCTAATGCAACCAAGGGTGCAAGAAGGGGAGTGAAAATGAAGGCTCCCAGGCCAAAAAATCAACCTCAAAAAAGGGCACTTATTCTAGCAGCTGTGCTACAATAAGTGGAGGGATGCAAAAAATGGTCAAAGTACCAACATGCAAACAGCTTCTAGAAAAAATAGGTGTAACTAGACCAAAGGTGGGTTGAATCATGCAAACACCTAACTAAAAGTATTGTGAATCAACAAACTATATTCTCTGCAAGGTGATGAAATCCAAGTCAGACAATATTGAATGTTGAGTCAACGGCTAGATATCCCCCTACCGGGAGGCACACCGGGTAATCAATCCTAAAGAATGGCTACTAGGATACTCCGTTCATGACGCGTTGAGAAAAGGTAAATCTGCCGTTTGGTCCTTGATCGCAATACCCCTATACAGGGATATCCCGAGAACTGCGAATGGTAGCCCTTCGGTTACTGAATGGATTTCGGTATTCCACTCAGGCTTCCAGAACCATCCTCGCGACTTCAACCCTCCTAGGGGAGAGGCCTTCCCACAAACCGGTTGTGACCGCGCCAATAAATACTAAGAGATTTTAGCTCCCTAATGGACAACTTCTATGTCTCAGATGTAATAACTGAGGGGTGTTATTGGAACACCTATCCCCCCAATACTACCTAGCTACAAAGTTCTTTTAGTGTTCCCCAAGTGGGGTTAAAAGTGGGTTGAAATTAGGGTTCTTTTTGAGGCTCAGTTTAATTATGTGTTTGAGTGGGTGCACGTGTGGTATTTTAAACTGAAATTGAAAAAGTAAATGCTAAGTATTAAAAAACAAAGGATCTTTTGAAATAAAAAGCAAATATTATGACTTTTTCAATAAATGGAAATTAAATGCTTTTAAGGACTATTCAAAAAACAAAGGATCTTTTGAAATATGAAAGCAAATAAAATGACTTCTTTAAGAAATAAATGGATTTCTTTTTTTGAAAATTGCTAAGGGAAAAATATTAAAGAAGTAAACAGCAAATTTTTTTTAATCTAGATAAAGTGCAAACTAAGTCCTTCTTTCAATTTCTGAAAATATTTAAAAAGACTTTTCACATGTGCATTTTAAATAGTAAAATTTTTCTATGGCTGTAAAATATGCAGAATTTCTAATACTGGAAAATGTGCTATATGGGCAGAAAGTACAGTTAGAAATTAATTTTTTAAACGATTCGGCCGAATGAAAAAATCAGCATCACGGGTTTTGAGAGAAAAGCCGCGATGGACCGTGCGGGTTTCTGTCGCACAGTCGTGATGGGAAGCGCGATTTTTAGCTGCGAAGCCGCGATGTGCAGCGCGGTATTTCGGCGCATAGTCGCGATGGGCCGCGCCGAAAAAGACCACGAAGCCGCGCTGTGCAGCGCGGGAATAGGCCGCGAAGCCGCGGGGAACCGCGCAGAAAAAAGCCGGAAAGCCGCGATGAGCCACGCGACTGTTAGGCTAAAAACCGCGAGGAAAAAGCCGTGCACGGTAGCCGAAAAACGAACCCGAAAATTGAGAATTTCGGGCTGTTAATGGCAATAGATGGAGCCAAAACCTAGAGCAGCAATAGATCTGCTATCTAGGATGGCAGATCTATGGATCTAAAGGCTAAAAACTAATAAAAAACTAAAATTGAAAGTAAAATTTGAGATCTATTGTTCAAAGCCAGCGGAGTCGCCAAAAACTGTTGGCCCAGTTTTGCAACCAGGCTTAGTGCTATGGGCACCTGCTAACTACTAGCAGCAGTTTCAATAGAAATAAATAACAATAAACTAAATCTAAACTAAACTAATCTAGCATGTGCATTTTGAATTAAAAAACAAGAACAAGAAATATGAAAAATAATTTTTGTATTGACAATGGGGCAAGCAAATGCTTGCAAGAACAATACCTCCAAGTGATGAAGGTTGTTTGAATGGCTCCAATGGTGAGCAGCTCCAATCTCCAATGGGTCCTTTCTCCAAGGTTGCTACAATGGCCAAATACTCAAGGGAGATTTTGGCAGCATGAGGATAGGAATATGAATGGATGTGAAATGAGGAGCCCCTACCACCTTTTTATAGGTTTTGGTGGTGGGGGAATACCATTTGTGGTTTTGTGGAAACCAATGGTATTGACCAACATGGTTTAGGTACTTTTCCCTGCTTTTTCCTTTTTTGAATAAAATTAATAAATTTATTCCCTTTTTAATATTTTTGGGAATTTTGGACCCTTTTTGAGGGTTTTTTATGCTTTTTAGGAAAAATAATCTTTTTTGAGTGGAAAAAGGGGTGTACTAAGGCCTTTTGGTGACCTTTCGTTGGTTTCAGAGGCTCAGATGGTGGAAAAGTGGACAAATGGGTCATGTGAATATGGAAATGAGCTAGTGAGCACTTTTTGGGTGTTAACACTCACTCAACTGGGTCGCCAAATGCTCCATGGCGCTTTTCTGTTCTGCCACTTGCTCCAATGGTGTGCTTGGTTGTACCAGAGCCCGCAAGTTGGCATTGTCTCGCTACAACTAGGAAATCATGGCCCCAATTCGCTGTGCTCTCTCAACTGGATCTAATGCAGCGGTGGGATCTAATACATACTGACAGGCCTCAGCAATGGCCTTTTCCATTCGCACTCTGTTATCCCAGAGGGTATCTTTCTCCACCATCAACCGTTCCTGGTCCTTTTTCAGCTCCTCGATTGCGTGAGCCTTCTCGGCAAGCAACTGCTCTAGTTTGTTCTCCAACTCGTCTACCACCTCCTGCGCCACTACTGCCTTCTCATTTAATTAATCTACTTATTTTTGGGCTGCTGCCTCATGCTCCTGTGATTGCAAGAAGTGACCACTAATATCCTTCTCCTTGTCTTCTAGCTCCTGTCCCGCGACTGCCTGCATTTACACCAACGTCTGCGAGGACAACGCGTTGATGTCGATGGACAAGCCTTGTAACTGTTGCAACGAATCCTGGAGAGCCTCATTTTTGGTCTCAATTGCAGTCGGGGGAATTTGCACATTCCAAACCCGCGACTCAGTGTTGATTGCGCCAACTGCCTGCATAGTTGCTATCTCCGGTGCCTTCTTCATAACAATATCAAATAAGGAATCAAGTCGAGCTTTTACCTCGTTGAAACCTTCTGCCGCCTGCGACTTCATTGCTTGAGCTGCCGCATTCGTTGCATTTGTTAAGGCTGCAATAAGCATGTTAAATTGTACTTCCACCCCGGGGTTTGTGCCACTTGTCATACCTCGCTCATAGCGTGCCTTCGTTCTTCCCTCCTTAACCTCATTCTCTACCTCCTTGTTAGTAGGTGTCTGTAATGACTCTTGATCCGAGTCCTAGTAACCCTGCGGTTCCATCTCTGGTGCATCTGGTGGTGGCCTTGTTGATTCTTCTTCCATACTGACCGGTTCTCACCATTCTACGGGCCAATCATCAATGATCGCATCCAGCTCTTCATCGAACAATTTGTATGGCGTCGGCAACCACTGCTTCCCTGGATCACACCGCGATTGAACATGAATGTTGTGTGGGCCAACCGCAAATCGAACAATCCCTTTATACTTCGCTACGGCTGCCTGAGACAACCGCGGAACACGCTCAGCCGCCACCTACAGTGCTTCCCAATAAAACTAGAACTGCATTGCGTAATCCTTAAGTCGCTTCGGTTCTTGCACCCACCAAAGGTTCTAGTAGCGTGATCCCTTACAAACTTTGACCACATCTATGTCCATCCCTTGATAATCATCGGGCTCCCTCCAAGCGACGAGTGCGACTAAAATCAATAACCAGCTGTATGCAAATGATCGCTTCCCCACCTAGACTGCCACTATGTCCTTCGTCAACTGGTTCATGAAAAAGAATGAACAGTTCATTTGCACCCCTCGCGCACACAGCTCTGCGCATGCAATGACTCCGGAATTGCCTTAGTTGGGTCGGCTGTTCTTGACTATTTTAGTAGCCAAGATCCGTACCTCGATGTGAACCGCTGGATCATTGATGCTGCTAAGGTGGTATGCCCATCTGTCGCGCTGCAAATCATAGCGCATCCTCAACCTTGCCATGAGCTTCTTATCATTGTTTTTCCCCTGAAAATACTGTGAGGGGTCTGGCCCATCCTTTGGCAAACTTGTGATATCGGAAATCAGGTCGATCGTGATGGTGACCGGTCTGTCCAACCATAAAATCCCTCCATGAAAACATGCCAAAGGCTGCTTAATGCAAGAATTTTCCTCTGTCAACCGCCTAAAGTGTGGCATGTTGATCAAACCCAACAGTCCTGCTTTTTCTAATCCGTGCGCCTAATCATGTGGAATGCATGGTGTCGGGCCACTTTCTCTTGTTGCACTCAACACAAAAGGTCACGTCATAACGTCCTGCAGTGCCAGCAAATCATGGTTGTCATACTTCATCTGCATCAGCGCAGGCACAATGTCTACGGTGCAGACCATTCCTGGAGGAAGCGTCGACATCCTGACCTAGTACCGCTGGTTCTTGGTGAGCTTATAGGGCTATGCATCGGGTTGATAGGGAGGTATATACCCAAGGATGTCCACAGCAGATACCCCTGCTCGAACTGCGGATTCCACAACACTTGAGCTCGACGAAATCACTTGTGCAGGCACCTCCTCCGGCATGTGTGCAGCTGATCGGGTCTGCCTCTTCTCTGGCAGTGGGGAACTAGGCCACTGCCCCCTCCTCTTCTTTCGCACCACTGATGATGACCCGATAGACATACTAGCAACTTCTTCTTCAATGGTGACAGTGATAACTGGTGATTCTACCTTACTCAAGATCTCAACTGTGTCTGGTTCACTGTGCATTCCGCGCTCGTCCCCCGCAACGCAAAATGGTAGCTCAACAACACCCTAATTGACAACTCACTTGAAACAATGCAATTTCACTCTGCAAATATACTCAACCTTGCACTATTCAACACAACACTATTTGGCTCAATTCACTCTTTGCAAAAGGATGGCTTTCGACCATCCTTGGCCCATTTTTATAGCGCCAAATCGATCCCTCTATCATTATGACCAAATCACATCGATCATCATGAGCAAATCACACCGATCATCATAACCAATTCACGCATTACTGTCCAAATTCGTCGTCGATCCTGTTAATCTAATGGTCGGATCCGCCATAACTACATGTCACTTCACTAAGCGTCATTAATTAACTACATTTAAATGTCTTCATTTATTGCTGATTTGACTGTGTTGTGACCCTGCGACTATCGTTGCACGGCTCCCTAACTGCGATACCATCTCTTCGACTTGTGCAAACTATCCCTGTTGGTGCGCCATCCTTCGACCTAGCATCCTGCATCTTTTTTTTTTCACACAATGGTGTCAAGCATCGCGTGTCTCCGAGCCTGTCCTGTAGGGCTTCAACCTTCTACCATTCACTAGCTTTGGCATCATTGCTCCATCTAGTTGCTGCAACTATACTGTGCCCCTTGAAGTAATGCAACTGATGCGATATGGACCAAGCCAATGCATCTGTAACTTACTTGGATGCTTCATGAACTTACTGTCATACAACAGCACCAAGTCGCCAAGCTGAAACTGTTTATTTTTAATATGGCGATCATGATAAGATTTTTTCCAATCCTTCTCTAAGCGCTAGTGAAAACCTGTGACAAAATGGTCCTCCTATGGCTGCACAAACTGCACCAGTCGTTCTGCTAATGTGGCTGCATCATCCATACCTGTCATGGCTGCTATGTGCAAACTCGGAACAATATACTCCATAGGCATGATTGCCTCTTGCCCATACACTAATTTGAACAATGCATGTCTTGTCAATCATTTACAAGTGGTGCGATATGTCCACAAGACTGTTGGAATCTTCAAATCCCAGTCATCGCGGTTCACGTTACACACCTTTGTAAGCACATGCTCCAACACTTTGTTGAAAGCCTCCACTGTGTTATTTTCCTGCGAATGGTACGGGGTACTCTTCTTATGTTGTATCTGAAGCTCTGATGTCAATGCCCTGATTGTGCGATTGATGAAGTGACTCCCCTGATCACTCATCAACACCTTCGAGCATCTAAACCAAGTAATAATGTTGTCAAACAATAATCGCGCTACTGGCGCAGCAGTGCAATCTACAACTGGTGCGGCCTCTGCCCACCTTGTCAAATAATCTTTCGCTATGATTATGTACCGTGCACCAGTGCCCTTCCCAAGTGGGTTGATAGGTCACACGAAATACACCACCCATTTATCAAATGGATGCAATGTCACTTGAGGTATTAGCGGCATCTCATCCTTCCTTAAGGCTTTTCCAATTCATTGACAGATGTCGCAGGTGCGCACATAATCCATCGCATCATTATGCAAAGTGGGCCACCAAAGCCCTATGCAAAGCACCTTCCTAGCAATAGCTCGACCTCCATAGTGTCCACCTGCCACTCTTGCATGTGCCTCTGAAAATATCTTCCCTTGTTCATGAGGTAACACACATCGCCTCAAGACCTCATCCGGTCCTAGTTTATAAAGATGTCCAACAATCAACTGGAAATCTATGGCCTTAACCACCAACTTCTTCTTTTGGGTTGTGGTAAACTCTTCTAGTGCGGTTCCCGTCGCCAAAAACTAAATTATTTCTTTGTAGTAGTCGTCAACCACATCAACTCTGAATAGTTGCACATATGGAAACCCATCTTCAATGTTTGTGGGCTCCTCACCTGTATTGATTCGTGATAAATGATCTGGCCCCGCATTCAAGTGGCTTGGCTTCACAATCACCTCAAAATCAAACTCCTGAAAGAGAATTAGTCAGCAGCATATATTCCCCCCTGACATAGGATTATTGACCAGCTTTTCAATGACGAATGGTCTGTGAACATTTTGAAATGACCCCTGAATAGGTAATGCTGAAACTTCTGTAGCGCATATACCATTGCCACTCCTTCCCTCTCGGTCGTCGTATAATTTCTCTTTGCAGATGACAACTTCCGACTCGCGAAAGAAATTAGGTGATCCAGATCTCCTTCGCCTGGTTGCACGAGCACTACTCCTAGCACAATCAATGATACATCCACATGGACATGGAACTCCTTGCTCTAGTTCGGGACAATCAGTATTGGTGCAAAATCCATCTTATCATTCATCATCTCAAAACTTACTTGACATTCAGGACTGCATAAGAATACCGCATCCTTCAACAACCATTCCATAGGAGCTGTAATTGCGGCGTACCCACAAATAAACTGGCGATAGTACACTGTGTGCCCCAATGTTGCTCTCAACTGCTTTACATTTGTAGGCAGTGTCAAGCTCAAAATCAACGCAATCTTTGATGGGTCAACCAACAATCCTTGCTTGCAAATAATGTGACCCAACAACATCCCAAAAGGTGCACAGAAAATACACTTTTTCAAATTTAGCAAGATCTGATGCTGTCAACATCGCTCGAGCATCAGTCGCATATTTTCCAAATGGTCACTGATCAATCCATAAACTGTCCAGTTATCCATATAGACTTGCAAAAAATTCTGAATAAAATCTCTGAATGCAGCGACAACAACACGGGAGAATATCGCAGGTGTGTTCTTTAGCCCAAATGGCATCACAGTATACTGGAAACAGCCCCATTCAGTCACAAATGTTGTCTTGTGGCGATCCTCTTTCGCGATCCTGATTTGGTGATAGCCAGAGAAACCATCCATAAAAGAGTATATTTCTTGACCACCCACTCCTTCTAGCACCTCATCCGTGAATGGTGTCGGAAAAGGATCATTCATACACACATCATTCAACTTCCTCAAGTCGACACAAATCTGAACCTCACCTGTCTTCTTGTCTTTCACCTCCATGGGACTAATCCATTCCGATTCTTCAACTGGCTCAATTATTCCAGCATCTAGCATTCGGTCGAGTTCAATTTTGACCCGTTCCTTATGTCGCGGATTCAGTTGATATGGTTGCTTCCTAATTGGTTTCGCATCTAGATTCAGGGGAATCTTCATCTCTCCTAAATCCCCCATATTCCCTTCATCTCAGAGAACTTTGTAGGGAACAAATCTTGGAACTCATGCAACAGGTCTGTGACCTTTGCCATCATTTCGTCATCCCATTAGTCCCCAACATTTGCGAACTTTGGGTTCTCCTCCATCCCAATGTTGACCTTCCTATGCTTCAATGGCTGACTTATCGGATTGGTTGGTGCGTTAGATGCTACGACATCCTGACTTCCTTCTGATTCCGAAATATTGATATTCCGTAGCTCATCTCCATCCTCTGACCCTCCAGTAATATTATAGTATTCCATCATCGACTGCATTTGACAATGCGTATGCGGATCCATAGTGGAGGCAATGGAACCACCTTCAGAACAACATCCCGGATGAGCTACGGGGAATTGTGAACATCTGTATTGGCCTCCGTGAAACTGAAGGTATGGGTAAAGCAAATCGTCAACTCTAACCAAGTGGTAATATCCCCGCGCAACTCAGCTGAGGCATACCAAGATCGCGGAATTTCATCTAAAGTGTGGACAAAGGCATGGACCCATTCATCCTTTGGTCACAAGGCCCACAAATTCTAACATTCAATCGGATGATCGCCAGGATCATTCCTCCCATCATACTTTCCAGTGTGGTATATTTCTGTGTCGACGAAGCGAACCATCATCAGTCTGTAACACTGCGACCACCCAGTAATCGACTTTTTATGGGTCGCCCACCCATGTGCTGGAGCATCGTTCAGTGCCTCCTCCAATTCCAGCAATCGCTGTGGTTTTGAAACCTTACCTTCAAATGCGACTAGAAAATTAGACAACTCGGGCAATCCTTCGTATACTGGTAATGCAACTGTCTCAGTTGCGACACAGCACAATGACTGCGTGATCAACCCACACTTGCGGAACGACACTTCATGCAAGCGATTCTGCCAATTATTTAAAGCATTATCAGAGTCGGAAGACGCAGAGCTAAAGTTGTTCCAACCAAGTTCACCGTCAGCAGTCGGATGGATGTAGTGTTTAGAAATATTATACGCATGATCCCATCCACTTACAACTTCATCCCTTATTGGTTCAACATACCTACGCCCTTCAGTTGGATCCAACAGAGCTATGACTCTAAGGTCTTGATTTTCAAAGGTCATCACCCGCTTTTTGAAATTAATTACTGCCCTACTATCATTGGCCCATCCAATCCCCAGCAACGCGGGATAGGAGTTTCCTCCATTGAAAACTTCGATAACATCGAAATCAACATAGGTTTTCATTCCCTCAATGTCCACAATTAGGCGTGGAACTCTCCCAATTGATGTTACCTTGGCATGATTAGCCAGTCGCAGCTGTACGGGAGACCAGCTAAGCGTTGGGCTCCCCATTTTCTGTCATGCCTGCTTTCTTAGAATATTGACATCTGAGCCTAGATCCAAAATGACTGAATCTACCTCATAGTCCCCAATCTAGACATTCATGTGCATCTCTTTTCCTGTCTTTTTCCACTGTAGAGAGTTTACTGCAGACTCTCTCCATACCTTTTCCAGTCGATGCAACAGACTCTCGATCTCATCAAGAGCATCAGGGTCGCATGCCAATGATAAGCAAATTTCAAAGAAATTATGCAAAGTAACATACTGTCACAATAGTCCTGCCTCTGAAGTTGAGTCAAAAGCAGGGGGCATGTTATAACTAATTTCCTTACCAAGATTTTGTCCCATCACATTACGTGCTTCAAAGAATGTATCTCGCTTAGCATCAATATCAAATTGCACCTTCTTTTTCCCATCCAGCCGGATTAGTGGATGTCGACCATCTTCTCCGGTCATCGCACCTCCACGAGTGATAATAGCAATGACAGCATCTTACATCCTCGGTTCTGCTTAAATCATCACAACAGTTGATCCCTGATTCTGGTTCGGTGGTGGGTTCACAGGTTGATTCATGTTCGGATTTGCGTTCGGATTCTGACGTTGATTCTGGTTTTGCATCTGATTTTGATTATGCACTGGTTGCTAATTCTGCAACTGATTTTGATTATGAAATTGGTTCTGGTTCTGGTTCTACAACTGCGGAGCATTTCCTTCCTTCCATCTCGTGATCAGCTACGGACAGTTCTCAACAGTGTGATCAATACCAAAACAATATGTACACTGTGTTTGCAACTACGGGAAATATATCTGGTAGTGTCCCAATACTCCACAATTATAACATTGCACAGGTCCGTGACCTCATCCTCCTCCTTGACCAAATCCTCCACCTCGTCCTCCTCAAAATCCTGCGTGGAATCCTCCCTATTGCTGATTTTGCGGTTGATTAAATCGTTGCTGCATAGGGTTCGATTGCAGCTGAACACATTGCCCTGGATGAATGTACTACGCTAGACTAACGTATTGTGGCTATTGCGGAGCCATTTGCATCTGATTATACTGCATTTGTGGCACAAACTATTGTTTTGGTTGCAGCCGCGGTACAAATTGCATCTGCGGTTGAGGTGGCGGCTGGGCCACCTGTGGCTGCAACTACGGTTGTTGTACTGCACGTTGGTCGTCCCCCTTTACGCAGTATGAGTCATACATTCTTTCTTGGAGTAAGCCATATGCGCAGCAATCCTTATCTTCATGCCTGACAAACTTCGGCTTCGTGACCATATTTTGCATGTATTGACATTCCTCATGTCGATTCCCATAGACTTGACAAATGCAGCACCATGGCATACCTCTGCTATTCAATGGGTTTGGCACTCCTGATACTAGGTAGTTGTGGAAATCTGGGCAGTTATCCCTCGTATGTCCCTCTGCACAAAATCGAGTACACCAAATCTCTTCGCAGTGCTCTTTACCCTTCTTGAGATGTTGCAACTAAATTGTCAGGTTGGATAGTTGCATCTAGATCTAAGACATGCCGGTTGCATTCTCACCAACAGGGGAAGCTTCTAACCTCATCACGATCTCCAGAGCCTCGCTCGGTGTCGCAATTTTTTGCTGCATCAATGGGAGTCTAATATGAGGTAGTAGTGTCGTGATGAACCATTCCTTATGTTGAATGTTTCTCATCTCAAAGTTGACTCTTTCCATTAGCGTTTTAAACCTTTGGTCAAAATCCCAAACAGTTTCATTCAGATACTGCTTGATCTCTTTCAGTTCTATAATGTATTGCGCTTCAGACTTCGGTTTTTTGAATTCTTCAATTAATACTTTTGTAACTTCATCCAATGTCTTCTCTGGACTTCCCGCAGGAACTTGTACAAATTTCATGAACTAATCCAATGCGCGTCCCCGAAGGGTCATTGCCAATTGACCTTTCTTGGTCTCATCATTCGTAATTTGTTTAACAGTCCACACAGCTTTGCATAAGAACCAGTATTGTTCTGGGTTGTCAATTCCATTTCCATGGAATAAAGGTAACTTCGCATCTTCGCCCGCCATCCTAGGCCTTCTTCCTGCATTCGCTGATCCGCTACTTTTTTAGTGTTGTTGACACGTCAAACACGGTGGTGTCAAATTCGTGTTTCTTCCTGGTTGTGATATAGTGAACAGAGGTGTGGGTACGTTGTTGCTGGGGGTTTGTCCTGCCTCTATCCTGGGCGTAGTCTGGTTGTCCTTGTCGGAACTATGAGGTCGCTTCGTCCCATGTGGTCTTCCTTCGCGGTTTTGCGTTTTGATCGCAGCAGGACCTTCTCTTGTCCTCTGCTTCTTCTATTGTCGAAACCTTGCTCCTCCCCTTGTAATACCACTCTCTTCCCCAGCTTCCTTCGCAACTTGCACCCGTCTACCCCATATAATTCCATTTGCCTCCCCCCCTACCGTCGCAGTATCCACAACCTACGCCCACCAGGGTTCTTCTACTCGAGGTTCATCTCCAGTATGCCCCTTTCACAGATGGGAATCTTAATGGACAATTGCAACGATAACAGGAACCTGCCTCTCAGTCCATTGAAGAATTCCCTTTCAGCTTCGCTATAAGATTTTGTTGTGTCGACCGCAAACTCGGCGATATAGCCCTCCAATACACTATCAAGCCAGACTTCAACAGCCCGCGATGCTCTGTTGTCTACCTCCTGCAACTCTTGGATCAATTATGGGGTCCAAGACGTTGACTCACAACCTTGGAAATTTACCTTGCAGAAGGTCAATTGCGCCAACCATTCATACAAGATGATCGGGAATTCACAAAAAAAATATTTGTGTGCATCATTGTGTATGTACCTTTCCAGCCACCAATTCGTCATCAGTCTAGGGTTTTGATTCTCTTTCTCAGCAAACTCTTACAAATTTTGGTCGAACCAATCTTGAATTTTTGGTCTTGTCGGATGCCATAACATGTCCTTCCTTCACTTCGTGCTATGGTCCTAGAAACAAAACCATTTGTTGACACCAACCCAGTTGACAGGGGTTCCTCACTCTGTCGACATCCAAACCACCGTGATCTCCCTGAGCAACAACCCAGACAGGTTTTACCCTGTCCAGCAACACCTGCAGAGAAAATGAAGTCTCACTCGAGATGTTCGAGGGAGAGCTGACGGAACCACGTTTCCACCAAAAGAAGGAGGACCATGTGTGTCTACTTATCAAATCGCAACATCATCTAATAGATCTAACATTTCAACTTATGCATTTAAACAGAACTGCATCATCATTCAACAAATCTCATTGTTGATAAAACCATTAATGCGCAACAGATCTAGCAGTAAAACATCATTTTAAACAGAGAAACATCACAACATTCACAATTTCATATTGTATATCACATTCATAATAGAAAATACTGAAAGACACAATGATTTTGCTCAAAACTTCGTCGTGTCATATTAACCTTTGAAACAAAACTTAGGTATAGCAATATAGTTCTTCCGTCGCATACCCAGATTAACAGACCAAAGCAAGCAAAATTCTCTCTTATCATTTGTGCTCAATTCTCTTCGGATTCATATCTCAACACTTACAATGCTATGTCTATTTATAGGCTTGCGCCTTTACATTTTTGGTCCACTTAGGCAACCGCCTAACTACTTCTTAACAAACTTTACAAAAAGGATGACCCTAACCTACACAATGCGGTCCAAAATGACCCAAAAAGTACATAAAGTATTATTATTTTTGACTTGTGCGCGGTTATGGTCCTTGTGCGACATCTTCGACCTTGCACAACATCCGCAATGCTGCACAGCTGGCTCATCCAAATCGCCTGCCAACAAATAATGTGAAGATGTCCAATACAGATAAGTGTTTGGTTATCTTGCAACTTCTTGCTTATTTCATATGAATACATGTGTGTACATGATTTTTAAACTCTTGTTTAGAGATAAACCCTATGAAAATGAAATTGACATGTGAATTGACTCAATGTTTGAGCGTAGGTATTGTTGGATGCAAGAACCTCGAAGGCATCCTAAGGATGTATTTGGACATGTGACTTTAATAGAGATCTCAGTATGAGTATCCATGAAAAGTGGTGCTAGTGGACTGGTGTGGGTCCTATAGGAGACCATGGGGAAGGGTTCCCTGGTTGAGAAGCCTTAGACAGACCTTAGACACCAAGTGTCATCGCCAAAACAAGAAAGGGTGAGTCAAGCATTCATATTTGAAGTGAAAGAGGCCAAGGAGCATGGAACCACAGTGGTGGTGGGGCTCCAGATTGGATCAAGACTAAGAGGGGAAAACTCTTTCCCTTTTTTATTGATTTATTTTAAGAAACATAAAATTGTTGAATGCATGTTATGGCTGAAATTTGATTGTGTTTATTTGCTTGAAATAAATTGTGAATGCAGAATTAGTTAATTCCTTGTGAAAGGATGAACATGAATGATTTCATTTGTATGTTGGACCAGTATGAAATGTGTGGAAGTCTCATGGATAAAGCGTGAACTGTCCATGCCAATTGGGAAAGCAATTGCCTGATCTTAATGCTTATGTTATGCTTGTCCTAACAAGAATTGAAATGATGAATTTCACGGGTGAAAGGTAAATCAATTGGTTGCAGTTGTTATGGGGCAAGTGTTGCTAGTAGGCAAGGTGTGGGAAGTTGTGCACATTAATCATGGAAGCAGACCAAAAGCTACTGGAATTGGCCGAAAGTCTTCTTCAAACAATTGGAAAGACCCAAGAAAATCTTGGGTGAATGCTCAAGCTACAAAAGCAACAGAATGAGATGAACAACAAGGTTTTGCATAACTCCAATTGCTTGCAAAATGAGGTAAAGGGAATTCTGGAAGCTATCAACAGTGGAAAGGATAGTGTGTCAATGAAGAGGCAGTCATCCAATCAACCCATTAAGAAATGCTCAAGGCTGGAAGACTCAAGGGAAATGGAGTAGGTAACAAAAAAGAAGCCACTGAAATGTTTGGAATGTGGAGGAAATCATTGCCTCCATAACTGCCCAACAAAGGACAGCAAGAAGAATTGTAGCCACAAAGTTTCTAGACTTGTGGATCATCTGGAAGGTAAAGAAAAGGAAATGATTGTTGTGGAGATGGAAGGTTAAATCCAGTAGTAGGATCCCGTTTAAACCAAGGACTTGGTCTTGGAAGGTCAAAGTAAACGATGAAATGAAGGACATGCCTGCCACATTTTGTGAATTTTGGACATGTGTAAATTGTGTATGTATTCCTAAGTATTGGAACACCAAGGATGGTGTTATTCTAAGGGGGAGGGAAATGTAATACCCCCATTTTGACCCTTAGGATATATTGGCTTTTATGTAAACATTTTGCATATGTGATGTATGATTCCTAGCATGGAGCTCAAGGCCAAGGCCCCGCTAGTGAATGCTCAGCTTTGAGAAGAAAGTATTTGACATTATGTGATCCATGTGCTATTAATCCATGGAAATTGTAAAATGATGTAAATATCATGTAATAAAAATACTAAGGGCTGGCTATGGATGCAACTAAATGAGGGGGAACTATGTATCCACTAGGGAGAGGTGAGGGGGTTATGAGATTGAACCATACACTTCCATATGTCACCTTGAGAACCCCTTTGGCTGTCCTAGTTGTAATTTAATTCTGCTATAGAAAGTGGGTGAAAGAAATGATTCATGACAATATATTTATTGTATACATCTGTGATATGTTTTTTTAACAGATTCGAGTTTTGAAACCCTATCCATGGCCGCCTCCCATCAATCCTTGACCCATCGATCCAGCCGCAGAGGACCTGCGCTACCCAAACCTTGGAACGCCACCCGACCCCACGCCTTTGTGCTTTCAGTAGAGCCCAAATTCCACTGGATTGCTAGCCATCGATTCAGGCCGCCACAGGAAGACAGAATGGCCTGCTCACTAAAGAAGCATGAAAGATTCAGGAGCAGGACTACTCAACTACCGAGATCAGGTAAATGCCGGAAGGATTCAGGCCCTCTGGCCCCATGCTTTGTTTCGAAGCAGCCAAAGCCTAATTCAAGAACCCAGTTGCAAACGGTAAAGGGAAATTGGATGGACGCCCATCCTACCTGGAAACCCTCAAGCTCAGATATTCATGCATCGCTTAGAAGGATTCAGGATTTTCTGAAACAAAATGAGAAAAATCGACTACCAGAAGAGTTGGAGAGCTTCCCATTCTTTGTGAAACTGCTCTCCGGAACAACAAAATGTTTATGCAAGCAAGCAACAGATCATGTCGCCAAGCTCTTGCTCAATGTTCATCTCAGAACTGGGATCCCCAAGCATCATTTCAAACTCTTGTTTCATAATCGCTACCTGGAAGAGGACACCCAACTAAGAGACTATGGAATCGAACGAGATTCAACCATCTCCTTGGTGGCAAGCCTTAGCAGAGGGGACAAAGACTTGTCTTCAAAACATCTTCCTAAATATCCAACCTTTAAAGCAACAGTGAAGAGCTCTGGAGCCGGAGTAGTGAGCTCAAGCCAGAAGGCGTTATCAGGCTCAACCTACATTGTAGAACACTTGGAGAATACACTGATGGCGAAGCTGGAGAGGGTAGAGGCCATAGCCACAGGCTCTAATCTCTGATTTACAACCATCATTTGTAGATTTAATGGCTTTTGGCCCTCTACTGAAAGTCTGCAAGACTGGATACAACACTCATGGAAAATGAAGCCAGAAATCTTCTTTTGTTCTAAAGGGTATTTTATAGCAAAGTTCAAGTCAAAGGAGGACTGCAACATTGTAATAAAACACAGGCCATGGTTCTGGGGATGATCAGGGCTATCTATGGAATGTTGGTTTTCGATGTTTGATCCTCTGTCACCCCCTTCTATGGTCATGCCCGTTTGGGTAATATTACCGAATCTCCCTCTACATCTTTGGTCGTCGAACTCCCTAACCACGATTGGGAATGCGTTAGGCATATTTCTCTAGATGGATACAGATCGAATCTCAAAATGTCTAAGGTCCTTTTCTCGAATTTGTGTGGAGCTGGATCTTCACAGAGGCCTATCGGACAAAATATTTATATACTGGGGAGGTGACAAACCCCATATGCAAGTCTTAGACTATGAGAATACATCATTCAGATGTCGTTCCTGTCAACAACTAGGGCATCTCCAGGAATCTTTCCCATCCGCCTCGGTCTCTTCCTTTCACAGATGACCACAAGGCTAGCACGAAGACGAAAAAATCAAGAAGACCCCGACTACGCAGAAGATTAGCTACCCCAAAAGCACCCCTGTCCCTCCTAATTTGACTCAACCACATTCTACTCCGGATTTTGAAATGGCGACAAAAGCCCCCAATACTGCTTTTGAGGGTGAATATCTCAATCATAGCTCTATGATTTTTTCTTTGGGCATGGGAGGTCAAAAGCGACCTCATGAATTCGATCAATCAGACAGTGACAAGGAATCAAATCTAAGCATTCAGAAGAACGAAAAAGACTCTTTGAAACAACAATTAATTGTAGTCCCGATCTCATCGGAACCATCCAGCTCGGCCAGGTGGATTGATGTTCAAAAAAAGAAAAAGGACCCATGCGGGGCGTCTCATGGACCCACTTGATGTATTAAAATCAAGGATGTTTCATTCATAGCAGTGTCTATCAATTTGGCTCAGAAAATTCATTTTTTGTGAGCATTAGGTTTTGAAGGAAAGGCCATAGGCTTGCATTTATATCACTATGTACTTTTTGACTAGTTAATAGAAGGTTTCACAACTAGCTTACAAAAAAAAAAAAGGTTCATGAGGACAATGGAGTGGGGGCAACCCCAAAATTTGGATGGAAGGGTATGGAGATCTGTTGCCTTGATCTACACGCCACTCTACCCCTATCAATTCGTATTCTCAGATCCCCATTCCATTAGGGACTAGAAACAGGAGTTGGGGGAAGAACAGAGGGGGCCGAGTAGTGAAGGGAAGAAGGAAATCGTGATTTGGGAGAGCCGCAATTTGCAGAGCTAAGATCACTCAGAAAAATTGTGTGGAAAAAAAATGGAATTGGATGAAGGATCCATAGACCTGACCCTTGGGGCAAAACTAAGAGGTTAGATGCCTAGAAGTTCATGAGAGGACCGGATCGGATAGTCGAGACCCTATTGCGGGATAGACCCATCCGACCAAAACATTGAGGAAGATTTGAGTGCGTATCACGGCGGAAAGAGGCTAGAAGGGTTTAGATTGCATGGTAGAGCTAGAGAGGGATCAATTTCCTTGATCTAACAGTCAGAGCCAACCATACCTTCCCAGGTCAGTGCTAAGGGAAGGGGCACCCTAGATACTGTGCAGTAGAGAAGTGGACCTTACTTAGGTTGAGAGTGGAGGGATGGGGGTTCCTGAACTATCTAAGGTCATTGGGATATGCCCATAGTTCCATGGATAAGCTTATTGACTAAGAAAACCCTCACCTGTCTCCCACTTGCTTGAAAAATCAACTGTGTGCTGGATTCCCTAAAGGACCATGCCTAATATTGTGAGTGAGCCTATTAGTTCCTCCTTAGTGGATACATAGCCCCAACTCGGGGGTGGTCTCTGAGTGATGAAATAATGCAGGTTGGGTAGAGACCTATGGTTGGGTTGGAATGTTGTAGTCCATAGCCAGTTTGCTTGGGGATTTCAATAAAAAGATAAGTGTTCCTTGTGCCTTGAATCATGTCATTTTACATCTGTGCATGTGTGTTTGTGATGTCAGAATGCATAGATCAATCCAACTAAGTAATAGGGCTGAATGCCTATGCATTATGTTTAATTATGTTGTGCATGCATGTTATTGATTTGATGATTTGATGATACATTGTGTGTGAATGATGCTTCCTTCAGCTGTAGTTATTGAGTATGCTTCTGCACATTTGCATTTCCATTGGTATAATGCCTTTGAATTGTCCTTGATGAATAGGGATACGTCTTTGAATGCTTCTTTGATGAATAGGACTAAGTGCAAGGCCACGAGGTGTAGAATACTCCAATCATGGTTGTGGGGAAAGTATAGACACCCACCTGTGGTGTTCATGACCCTTATGTGGATCAGAGGAAGGTGAGAGGACATAGCAGAGTGACGTACAACTCCTTGTAGGTTGGTAAAGAGGCATGGATGAGGTTGGAGGCCATATTTTGGGGCGGAAAAAGGATAATATCAATGTTCTCAGGTGTGGATGAAGATCTGTAGCTGCATAGTTCTCACCAAGATATTTCCAACGTTACCAGATTTTCCCAAATTGGACTTAGGATGAAGAAGTTATGGGCTGGAGAAGTTGTGCAATGGGGCTTTCGACTTTCCGAACCCACATGTGGAATGCAGATTGCGGAAGTCGAAAGGGCATATTCTACGGGTTTGTGAAATGGGAGTTTCGACTTCCGATTTCCACATGCGGACTGCGAATTGAGGAAGTCAGAAAGGTAAAATTACCGGAGTTGTAAAGTTGGAGTCCTGACTTTCGAGTTCCGTAAGGCGGATTGCGGATTGCGGAAGTTGGGGAGGTAATATTCCCGATTTGGTGAAATTGGAGTTCCGACTTTCGAGTTCCGCATTACAAATTGGGGAAGTCGGAGAGGTAATTCAATGAGGTGGTGAAATTGATGTTCCAACTTTCGACTTCCGCATTGCGGATTGCGGATTGCGGAAGTTAGAGACATGGTTTTCGACACTGTGTATTGGGCGCTCCGATTTCCGATTTCTGCACTACGGATTGTGGGTTGCGGATTTCGGAGGCACATTCCTTCGATGCTGTGCATTTGGGGATCCCGAGTTGTGACTCCCGCAAGGAGGATTGCAGATTGCAAAAGTCGGGGAGGAGATTTTCCTCATTGCAGTAAATTGGCGTTTCGACTTCTGATTCCTGCACTGCGGATTGTGGAATACAGAAGTTAGAGGTGTGATCGACAAAGTTGTGATTTGTGGTCCGACTTTTGATTGCGGAATGTGGAAGTTGGAGGTGTGATCGACGAAGTTGTGATTTGTGGTCTGAATTCCGATTGTGGCCTACGGATTGCGGATTGGACATCAATGTGCATGCATAATTGCAAAACCTTTGGATAGTCTGAGAAAAGAAAAAAAAATTAGCAGGTAGATCCAAGGGTTGTCTGCCATCGTCTCTGAAGGGCATCAAGGTGACTAGGGATGTGACACTGTAGTGCTTGTGTCATCCTCTCCTTCAAAACCTACAACTACCCTATGTTTCTCTTTAAAACAGAGATTCCCTCCTTTCCTGTCTTCGGTTTGGGATGCCCCTTCCTATCATGGTTGTGTTTACGACCCATGAACCAAACTATAAAGGACACCTATTAGCCAATAACGCCACCTACTTTGTCTAGACCATTGTTAGTGCCGAAATGACCCCCTAATCTAGTGCCTGGTCAAAGTGCCGAGAGAACCTTGGTCTCCTAGAAATGAACCCAAGGCTCTCTTAAAGATATTGGGAATTGATGAATACAAAACACCTAAACAAGATGAAAACTCTTCTCCATAAATCATGCCCATGAACCTCCATTCTTTGCTAATGAGCTAACCCACAAACCTTCATCATCTCATACCTTAGTGGACTGATTATCATTATGTGAAGATGTGAATTGTGAATGCATTAAAATGCTCTCATTGCCAAGAGTAATGGAGTTGAACAACACCTCTATATTCCAAATGAATTCCATGATTACTCATTGCTCCAACTGAATACCCACTTGATCACCTAAACGTCTACTTGTGGTGCACATGTTAGATGCCACCTCCAAACCTCCATGTTGCATCGTGAATGACTAGTGTCACTTGGAAGGCTCACTTCCCTATCACCCTATGTATGTGAACATAATGTTGTTATTCAAGAACATCTTTATTTGTATTTAATTATTTGAAAAAAATATTAATTTTGTAGATCATCTTTATCTATATTTAATTATTTAGAAAACATATATTAATTTTATAGAAAATAGAGAATATCTATAGAAAGTAGAGAATATCTGTGAAGATGAAAGGATGGACCACTTAAGCTTGGAAGCTAAGATTAGAGAGCCGTTTGTGCCATTACACATTCATGTCCCAAAACAAAAAGAGATAAAAAGTTTGTGAGAGTAAGCCATTGACAAAATATCATCCTTAAATATGCGAGTGGATATTTTATTAAAAATGTTACACAAAAACTTAATTACAAGGGAAAATGTTGGGTAAAGTGCTCAAAAGTTTTTTCGAAGACGTTGATTGTACATTAACTTTTTTAATTCATAAAATCAAAATATGAGGTTGATTGCACAATAGGGTTGATTTGATAAAATCAAATAGTTTTAAAAAAAGTAAAGCCTTTTTCGTTTATTCCGGTAAAGTTTCTCATGGGAAGTGGTTCATTCATTTGTGTTTTTGCAACGAAAATGATTTTTGAGGAAAGATGTTTTGCACATTTATATAATATATTTAAGTTTTATGTCTGTGATATGTTGAATTCATTTTTCATATATTAGTTTTTGTTGGGGTGATTATTTTTGTTTGTAAATGGTATGGTTGAACTATGGTCTAGTTTCCTCGAAGTTTGGGGTGTTGGAGTTGGATGCCATTTGTCATTGAATGGTTTATGGTCTAGTTTCTTCGAAGTTTGGGGTGTTGGAGTTGGGTGTCATTTGTTATTGAATCGTTAAATCAATTGAGCTAATACTTAGAAATATGATCATAGAAACAAAATATTAAATCAAATATTTTTTCTTAAGGTTTGATAGGCCAAAGTTTATCTTAGTGGATGGTAATCATCTTATAATAATGTGCATGTGTGTGTTACATTTATTACAGCCTAATAGGTTAACTCAACTAGTTGTCACCAATATTGTTGAACATTTGAATAGTTCCATGCCAACAAATGATTGATTAAAATCCCCTTAAATTAGTTACACTAATCCACTGCAACAAGTTTATTGGAAATCCCATCCACAAATGTGAGAAAGCTTCACATAATTTTCTTTATAAAAAATATATATTACATTCATTTTATATATATGCCTACATATATACATTGTCTATACTAATAAATTTAGTAGAGATCTCATTAACAAATATAGGAAAGAATCCCTCAAATTTACGTATAAAATATATATATAATAACACTTTGATTCTCTATATACTTTGAATTTGACTATCTAAAACTTTATATAAACCCTAACTATATTGAAACTTCCACTTGTCAAGGAGACAAGGAAGGGTGGGTGTAAGAAATTACACCTTTATATCAATCAATTAGTGAATGTGAAAGGTACCTGAAAGTTTATGCTGCCAACACATCAATTTACCCTTTATAAAAAGTGAAAGAAAAGTCGAAGAAAGGGAAAGGATTCAATTTTTTTTAAATGCGGAATCACGTCCCACTCTTTACATGTTAAATAGAAAGTGTGCATGCGGCTTAATTATTGTCCACTAGGATTGAATCCATGCTTAGAAAATTGCAAGTTTCACATGTTCTCAATATTTGTTTATTTTACACAATGTTACTTAGTGGTTGGTTGGATGTGAGTACTTAAACAAACAATTTATACCATAAAATAATTATTAGTGAATATAGTTGCAAAGTTGTTATTTAATTTTTTTTATCTATATTTAATTATTTAGAAAAGGTATATTAATTTTATAAAGAATAAGAATAAATACCCATCACTTTGATGATATGAAAGTGCAAAGATGGACCACTTTAGCTTGGAAGCTAAGATTAGAGAGCCATATGTGCCATTATACATTCAAGTCCAAGAGATGGAGATAGTTTAGTTTGTGACATTAAGCAATGAACAAAAATAAAAGAATCCCGTGAAACATGAGAGTGGATATTTTATTCAAAATATTACTTTATATTCGACAAAGAAAAACTTATTTATATGGGAACGCGTTACATGCAAAGATAAAGTGCTCAAAGTTCTTTCGAAGGACAATGAATAGTTTAAATAAATAAAATCAAAATATTTTTTTAAGGAAAAAAATGTTTTTTCGTTGACTCAACCATCATACATGTATAAGGAATTTCTAGTATAGGTTTGTGTAGGAAGTGCATTTGAAGATCTATACGCACAATTGAAGGAAATCTACAAAAGTAAATTTGATATATGCAATGATAGTTGTGTTGGTACCTACCACAACTAAGTGTATTATATCCTTACATTGATTCTAAGGTCTAGACTACACCTAAGGTTAATAGTTCCCTTGTATATATGTTAGGTTTCATATTTGATTGATGTTTTTTGGGTCACAAAATATTCAAATTATTGTCTAAAATCATTTTTGATATTTAATTTCATTTTTCCATAATTTAATTATTTAAGTAACAACAATAATAATAATAATCAATTTTTAAGGTCACAGCTAAGTTAAACACTAATTTTGGTGTGTGAGACTTTCTTGTTTGTGGGACAAGGGACCCCTCTTTGCACAACAATTTATCTGTTAACGTATACATAGGTGTACATACCTTAACCCCCTCCGGATTTGAATCTTTGACCTCCTAAGAGAAAACACATGTTCTTAACCATGAGACCCACTCAAGCTGTACATGATTGCCCAAATTAAATTACAAAATTTATAGGCAATTTCTACGTGAATGCATTCATAAAATGCTAGGAAAACCATGCAATCAAATAATCTCATAATAGTGAATTAAACATTATGTATAACATATCTAAATAAATGAAATTTCATACACAGATATAAACTTATTGAAAAATATCCTCCAATTAACTGCAGACCAAGGACGTTCCTCCCAGTTGTAGGCATTTTGTTATACCAATTCTCTCTGCAACAGAGGCCACTCTTGAGCTGGGGCTATCAATCCACAAGAAGGTGTTGAACCTCACTTTAGAACTATCCCAATATGCTAGCAATCCTCCCCCATCAACCTTCACAATCCAAGGAATGGGGTTCCCTTCTTTGAGTTAACAATCCCTCGAATTCCCTTCTCTGAGTTAACAGTCCCTCGAGATATTTTCCCAATTCCCTTCCAGGGATCTTGTAAAAGTCGAATAGGGACTCTCTATGTTAGGACTCTAGGGAACTTAACTGTAATTTCTTTGTGTTCTTAGGTATGACTTCTACGCTACAGAGGAATATGGTGGCTCAGAGTTGACCACAAATGATGGCTAAATGATGGAATAATGATGATGAATGAACTAGTTCTCAATAATTTGTATGCATGTTGAGAACTAGCCACATGGAAGGTACGGGTGAGGATAAATTGACAAATGGCACTTATGGGAAGTTCACATCCTTCCCCACTAATCCCCAAATTTAGAATAACTAACCCAAGTTAAAGCTAATGCACTTTAATCAAAGAGGCTTTTATAAAACTTAGGATAAAAAGGAATAATAAGGATAGCGACTTAAATTATAAGTTGTTAGGGTCATCTCCCCCTTAAAACCCCTTCTCACGTTCCCTCTTGTGAAATTATAGCCCACCATCTCTTCTTTGTCCTTCTTAGTCTGCAGTAGTAGTGGTTTTTATATTAAATGTAAAATGTACATAATTACATCATCTTAAACCATTCATGTCTAGGTTCTATCACAAGTTAGCAACACATATTTTGAATGATGAATCTAATACAAGAAGATGGTAGATACATTACAATATCTAGCTAACCCAATTACTTTGAAGGCCTTGTTTGGAGTTGGCGCAAAATGGAGACCAAGGTTCTTGTGCATGGGCCAACAAAGGGGTGCCATTGTAGTCTAGTGTGTTGGCATTTTCAATCCCCTTAAGGGGGAAGGTCTCACTCGAAGCATAGCCAAGACAGGCGTGAAGTAAGGATTATTTAACTGTATGGCCGCGACATGAGTTTACAACAACAAACATAACAACAAGATCCATCAACCCACATCAACAATTAAACATATTCATTATTCATTCATCTAATTAATGATCATTAATCATATAGAGACCATTTCCCAAGCAGTTGCGAAACATGACATATTCAACAAAATTTTGAGTGGGACAATAATTTCTTCCATTATTATAACGATTTCACAACTATAACATCATGGCCACATGCCTTACATTCACTACAAAATTACCCATCACGGGATAAAACCACAAAACCCATTACAAAACCCAAAACCCAAAATGGAATATCTCTACTACTACTGGTTTAGATTTGCTTGCTCATAATCATCTGGCAGGCTTTCTCCCTCCCTTCCTTCATCTTTCACTTCCCTTTTATAGTTGCGCACTAGGTCTGAAACTAGTCCATGATGGTTGTGAAGGTTACCTAGCTTCCGCAATCTCTGGCACTTTTCACTACTTCCATGATTTCACTTTCATGACTTCTGCTACTCTTCTTATCCTTCCATGACTTCCTATCTTTCCACATCTTCTAGCCTTCTTCCACTACTTCTTTTCCTTAGGATTCTACAGGCCACAAACTAAAGGTTGACTCGCCCTTGAGTCAACTCTGCTTCGTAATGGATTTCTGGACTTCTTCAACTGTTGGTCCTTCAAACGAAGGAGCCAATTTTGGTACTGAACAACATGAACTTAGATCTTCTAGCACTGAAAAACATCAACATTTAGTCTCTTTTTCAGTTACAATAGAGGGGAAAAATTCCAGATGCCGATTAGAGAAAAAAATCTTGCTAAAATGACAATAGCCTGCTTGGCTTGGTGATTGGTTCTTTGTCTTTAGGGTCTATGGTCCAAAACATATCCATCGAGCTAGAAAATCTCTGTCTCCATTTGTATCAAAGAGATACATGCTGGGAGACAGGTTACTGAGCATCAACGAGTCTTAGAACTGAGGATTCAACACAGACACTACATGCAGAGAGGGGAATGGTTGAGTCTTGGCTTATGGGGCGCCACCCTCTCAAACTTCTATATTAGATAGTTGCGGCCAAAGGGGATTTGAGAGAGTGCGATGTGGCAGGAATCTTAGACGAAATCCTCATTCTTAGAATATTGAGATCCCTCAAAAAGTACCCAAAATGTGAGCCTTGGTGTTCTTTCCGAGCTCGGGGCATCGAAAAGTTTCAAAAATGCGAACGAGGCTTGGGAGTGATCAATGGGGTGCTCACAAGAACAACTGAGTATAACATACACACATTAGACATCTCATATAACAACAAGGGAATGAGGATAGGAGGTGGTGGGACTATCTGCATGGCGTCGATAGAACAAGTAATGGGTGACAAACTATGCATTACAATGGATGTCATCATGTTTTATTGATGGGAGGACTGCAATGGGGTGTCTATTTGCATGGAATGGATTGGATACAAAATGATGCATTGGGTAACCCTGTACGGGGAAAGGATTTGAATGATGGTCATTGCACAATTCACGAATAACATATTAAAGAGTTAAATGTGCGATATCAGGGTAATAATGACTGATAACATGAATGGGTGGGATAGCTAGGAAGCTGGGGCTTTGGTGGAGCTGGTATGGATGGAATTGTTCCTGATACCTCGTTGGATGAGCTAGATAGGATGTGACTTAACATGAATATCCTTCAGTGGTTGTACTGCTAGAATATAATACTGACAAAAATGACCATAACTATGGGGACCTCCTCAACCACAATGGTGTTGATTTGACTTGTGAGTGAGAAAGAAACTACAAAAAAAACTGGAGATTTGAAAAGAAGCATCATCAAACTGAACTGAAGAAAAAGAAAGAAATTCTAAATCCTAACTAATACACTCACGGATACAGGAGTGGCTTGTTGGAGAATCACTGATCGGATATGTAGGGCTTTAGACGTGTGCCATTTACCCATCTAGGATGCAAGATACCATCAAGTTGCGCCAGCTTCACTGTGCTTGAGTCTTTGATTTCTGCAACAAATAATGGTCCAAGCCAATGCATCTATAGTTTTCTCGGGTTCTTCATGAACTTGCTATCATACAACATGACCTTGTTTCCTATGGTGAACTATTTCTTTTTAATGTGGCGGTCGTGCCATGCTTTATGTTGCCCCTTTTTTACTGTAGCATGGTATTCTACGAGAAGCTATGTTTCTTCAAGCTCCATGAGTTCTGCCAGGCATTCTGCAACTAATTCGTGCTCTGTCATCTGAGTTACGTTTGCAATATATATACTCGGAACAATGAACTCAGATGGAATTACTGCTTCTCTCCCATAGATCAACTGAAATGGATTTTTCTTGTGGAGTCTGTTAGAAGTAGTATTGTAGTCCCATAGTACGACTATGTTCATCCCAGTCATCTCTATTTGTGCAACAGACTTTTGCCAATCTCGTTTCCAATATATTGTTGGATTCTTCTACTGTACCATTCACTTGGGGATGATACGGGTTGTGCTTATGATGTCGAATTAAGAACTCAGCTATCAATTGTTCAATACTGTTGTTCAAAAAATTCTTTGTTTGATCGCTTGCGAGACTCCTCGGGTACCCAAACCGAGTTATGATGTTTTAAAAAATGAGCTGAGCTGCTATTTCTATAGAACAATCACGAGATGTTGTAGATTCTTCCCACTTGGTT
This sequence comes from Larix kaempferi, assembly GCA_027924585.1. Classification (NCBI taxonomy): domain Eukaryota; kingdom Viridiplantae; phylum Streptophyta; class Pinopsida; order Pinales; family Pinaceae; genus Larix; species Larix kaempferi. The sequence goes on along the minus strand of BSBM01000063.1, from coordinate 11,716,902 downwards.
AGGTAATCAGTTGTGGTAATTATGTACCAAGATTTTAAATGCTTTATTGGAGGATGGATCGGTCCTACAAAGTCAATTTCCCACTTCTCAAAGGGTTGCAATGCTTGAACTAGGTTTAATGGAATCTCATCTCTGCGGGATGGATGACCAACACATTGATAGGTGTTGCATTTCCTTGCATATTCGTTAACATATTTAAATAATGTAGGCCACTAAAACCCAACTTGCAGCACCTTTTGTCATGTAGCCTTTTTTCCAACATGTTCTCCCGTAACTCCTGCATGACATTCCCATAATATGCTTTCGCGCTCATGATTCAAGACGAATATGTGTAGGATTCCATCAATTCCTAAATTATATAGTTGACCCGCAATCAACTGGTATTCCGCTGCTCTAATTACCAAGTGTTTCTTCTATGGCATGGGGGAAAATTCAATTGGGGCTTTCCCTATGGTGAGGAATAATGCAACGTCTTCTAGATGGCGTGGAACAAACTTGATTCAGAATAATGCTGCATCTAGTAGCTAAACATATATCGAGCCACTTGCCTCACCAAATTCAATGCAAGACAAATGATTTGGTTCATGTTTATGTTTCTAGGGCCTCACGATAACTTCAAACGAATATTCCTGAAAGAGAAATAACCATATGCAAATTATTCCTTCTAATATCGGCTTGTTTACCAAATATTTTAGAGTAGAATGTTCTGTGAAGAACTTGAAGGGTCCTCCCAAAAGATAGTGGTGAAACTTTTGTAATGCATAGACCATCGCCAATCCCTCCCTCTCTGTGGTAGTATAGTTACTCTCGACTTGTGATAGCTTCCTGCTTGCAAAATACATAGGGTGATCCATCTCACCTTTGCTAGTTTGAGCTAATATATCTCCTACGGAGATCCGTGGGAGATCCCTAATGAATCTACATGATTATGGAATTCTTTCTACCAATATGGAAATGCAAGAATTGGATAATTTACCATTTTATCTTTAAGGGTATTTAATGGTCTTTCGCAATCTTCATTCCATTGGAAGAGATCAGTCTTTTTCAACAATATCTCTAGAGGTGCAGTGATATATGTGTAATTGTGGATAAATATTCGATAGTATCCTGTATGAACCAAAGTGGATCGAAACTACTTTATTGTCGTTGGTGCCTACAAATTTACAATAACTTCAATTTTGGCAGGATCGACTGACACGCCATCCTTACAAACAATGTGTCTTAGCAAGTTACCAAAGGGTACACAAAAATGCACTTTCACAAGTTCAATGAGATCCCCATCTATCCCCATCGATCCAACATGGGGCAAAGAAGTGCCACATGGTCTGCGAGTATGCTATAAACTTTTCAATCATTCAAATAAACCTCTAAAAATTTGTGGAGCAATTCACGGAAAACAACTATGACTACTCTTGAGAAAACTACTGGTGCATTATTAAGTCCAAACAACATAATACTATATGCAAAAGATCCCCATTCAGTGGTAAGTTTGGTCTTCTTCTTGTCTTCTTCCATGATCCTTACTTGGTGATACCCAGAGAAGCCATCTGTAAAAGAATATGCTTCATTTCCTGCCACTTGATCTAGCACTTCATCCTTGAAAGGCGTTGGGAAAGGGTCATGAATGTAAACAACATTCAAGCTATGGTAAATGACACAGACCTGAATATCCTCAGTGTACTTCTTAATCTGGATCACAATAGGGCCGATCCACTCAAATTCATCAAATGGGAAAATTAATCCAAGATTCAACATACGATAAATATCCTTTTTGACCTTTTGCTTGACTTGAGAGTTTAGCTGATATGTACAATTCTTTATAGGATGTGCATATGGTTTGAACACAATCTTCATCTCTTTGAGGTCTCCCTGGATTCCTTTAAGTTCTGTGAGACTATATGAGAAAAAGTCCTCATATTCTTTTACTAGAGAAGCAATTTTTGAAACCACTTGATCATCCCAATAATTCCAATTGTTGCCATCTTCGGTTTCTCCTCAATGCCAATATTGATATTTTTCAGTTGTAGTGGTTTTGTATAGATTGTTCTGGTATCCTCTAGCTTGGTGTGTTGGACTTGTCGGGAACCTTCTAATTCTTTGAATTTGAGGTGTCACAATTGTTCGAATTCATTTGGATCTAGTTCTTCTTGCTCTACCATAGCACAAAATATTGGTTGTTTCACCTCGACATGGAAGTTTGTCATGTCTTGCTGTAATGGGAATATGTATGAGTGGCTAATCTTCTGCAACTGATAAGTAAACAATGTATCCTTGATGGTGGTCAATGCCTCCGTTTCCATGTCACTTGTTGTAGAAAACGAAAAGTCCTGACAAAAATTTGTGCACAACTTCTTCCAACAATTGGTTTATCTTCTTGTTTCTTCATGGAGGTCCCAAGCCTTTGGGATAGTGATAATAATGTTTAGTGCAGGGTTGTGTCTACACTAATTTAACTATCTTCCTAAGGAATGGTGAGTTCGTACATCAGTAACTTGAAAAGATTATTACAAATTTCCAAAAGATCTATATCTATTCATCAATCAAGACAAACACATTTAAAATCTAAAGCCATCTAAGAATTAAATTCATACAAGATAAACCAGATTTAAACTCATAGATGGTAGAAACTTGAATCTATTCATAGTAGAATAATGGAGAAATACATCCTTACCATGGAATTAGATATGAATCCTTCCTCCATTGACATGAGTGTCCCTTCCTTCACCCTTGCTTTTGAAGAATTTGAGTTCTTTCTCCTCCTTCAGAATCTTTCCAGCATTCCTTTTCTCTTCCTTTGTGTCCCTTTACCATGCCCCAAAGCCTTTCTTATATAACATTGGGAAATGTGCCTTAGGTTTCTCTTTTGAGTGTGGGATAATCCATTTTAGATTATTTTAACTCGAAAACCCACTTTTCATAGTTTTTAGGCTTTTTGCACCATCTGGAATGATTTTAAGCACAATTAATGCATTTTAATGCATTTCTTAGAGAGGATTCATCTCTGCATGAACTTGTGTCATGTCTTCCTGCTGCAGGTGCATGGTAAAAATGCGCTTCTTCCGTTACTTGATTAAGGGTGTTAATTTTATTGTTAACAAATAGGTCCAAGGTCATGGAAGAACTGGTGGACCCAAAACTGTGGCCGTAATCCTTCTGATTCCCATTGGTGCTTGCAAATCTCTATGTGTTGATAAGGATAAGACTACCCCTTGTATACTTCTTTGGCCATGTTTTCATGCATATACAACTTAAATATGAGTTTCATGGTCAACTATGTTGTATCCCAGTTAGGTAGATCATATTTATGTGTTTCCCACCATCTTGAGGGGGTGAATTTAAGAGCAATGTATAGTAAATCCATATGGTATTGTTCTTCTACTGTGGTTTCCATCTCTTTTAAGAATGTATCAAGCCAATCAGTTCCATCATATGTTGGTGCTTGACTAAAATCTACCCTGATCCATTTTACAAATTTTACCATTGCGCAATGTTGGGATGATATTTCATGTCATCCATTTTTCCAATTGTCTCAAGCATCCTTAGAATCACTATGGAAAGATTGAATGCTTCACTAGTTTACTGAACCATCTGTCGTTGGGTTCACATAATCCTCTCACTGACCTACAGTCAAGGTATAAATCCCATATAAATATCTTGTTCCATGTTCTACCGGATTGGTTCGGTGTACCTCGAACCCTAGAGGGATATAATGGCTGATTCACCTTCATACCATCCACCTCAAAGGTCATCATTTTGTTATTCAAATCAATGATGCCATAGGTCCAGTCACTATTGTAGTTCTCATAGGCCTAGTCAATACTGAGTAATGTTGGATAAGGGTCCATTTCCCCATGATCTCTATGAATTCAAAATATGTAGTTGTCTTGACACCTCCTAAATCTACTTCTGAATTCTCTACAGGACCAATGGGAAAGATGCAGTACTAATTGGCCATCTGCAACTGGATTGAAGAATAAAAAATCTTCAGGGAAACCATTGCTTCCCATGACTTCATAGGTAGGATGTTCACATCTGAATTGAGGTCCAACATCATATTTTTGATATCATATGGTATGTGCCCGCACATTCAGATGGAACTCACGGACCGTTTGCTTCCTTCGACATTATCACATCAACTGGATATTCTGCTATGGGCGTAGAGCGTTTATCTTTTCATCATTTTCCAAAACATTAACTAGGTTGTGTAACACACCTCACAATGCCTGGGTATATTTTTCATCCACCAAAATATCTTTAAACAATTGGAACCACAGAAAAATAGAGTCCTTTGTCTTATTAGTACATGATCCCTCACGCTCAGCTTTGGTGGTATACGACCGGTCTGTTGATGAAATATAGGTCCCCCTTGATCTATCAGAGTGGGTATTTGACCAAATATGTCTATATGTTATTTGTATATCTCCTTTTGCTGCAGTGGGACATACCTGGTTACTTTTAGGGTTGCTTTCTGAATTACCATAGAGTTTGGTTGGCATTGATCTGCTCCAACTTTTACACCTACCAGGGTGACCACAAAAAATACTTTTGTTCGTTCTTATCGAGGTTCTCAGTTTATGAAGTTGTCTAGCCTCTTTGCATGATACGCCCATTTCGAAATGAGATCAGGGAATTCTTCTACTGTATGAGTGTTGGTGGGGCAATAGGTACACCATGATCATTTTGGCAATGGAAAATCGCAGGCTACATGACCCACTTCATTACAATTGTAGTAATGTAATGGTCCTGTGAGAACTCCTCCTCATCCAACAGTAAATACTCCTCCTCATCGAGTCCCCATAGATCTTGCTCCTCATCCTTCTCCTCCTATCCCATGCGACTGGTTAGCTACACGAAAAATAGATAAATCTAGCCTTTGTGTAAGAGCATATAAGGCCCCACAATTCTCAGTGATATGAGTCATGGATCCATAGAAATCACTGTAGAATATATTATCCACTACTGAGTACTTTTGAAACAAATGGAAAATGCGTGGATGATGACAAAATGACCTAAAAATATCATAGTAGTCGTGAGGGTTCCGAGTTGGTGATTCTGGATACGATGGTCGTTCTGCATAATGGAATGGATTTTCCATAGAAATTTGTGCAACCATTACACTAAGCCCACATTTAAACAATCCCACTGACATATTTTCCCTTCTCTTTCCTTCGGACATTCTGAGGTGTGATTCCCTTTTGCCATACAAACCTTGCACCATACTTGTGGTCGTTGTGCCTTGGCTGCATTCACATCCTCGAGTATTTCAGTTGTCTTTGCTAACTTGCAATGTACTTGTGTTATTTCACCAGTTAATGAGGAAGCTGCTACACCTCCTCATATTTCCATGGACTCTATATAGTTGGCCATTTTTTTAATCTTCATTTCTTTTTCTAGGGATATCTTGGGAGAGTTTATGACTTGTTGTGACAAGGGTATTTGTAATGTCCCCATTTTGACCCCCTTTGTATTAAACCGTAAATGATGTAAATATTGTAATTTAATCATGGTGAGGAGCTCAAGGCCAAGGCCCCACCATTGATTTAGCGTTTCATGAATCGGCAATTAAAAAAAAATAGATGCCCATGGTTCTTGTGCGAGATGGGCACAATGTATATAAGACATCATGTAATTATGAATTATCAATGAAAAAAAACCCACAACCGGCTATGCAATGCAACAAAAGAGATGGGGGCATGACTCTACAAGGAAAAGGGAGGGAAATTATTCAAACCCTTGGGGAATGGTGTTAATCCATGTGTCAATGGGGAAACCCATAAACCACCAACTACCCATTTTGTCTCATGCACTCAATCATTTAATTCTTCCAAGAAATTGGTTAAGGCAGTTAATGCCTTGGAAATGAGGAAGTATGGGCAAGCCATTTTCGTGCATGGGCAAGCCATCAACTTGGAAAATCGTGTTTTTGCTTGTGGGGCAAGAAACCACCCACGAAATGGTGCCCAAAGCCATGGGGAATGGGCAGTCTTCATTCATGCACGCAGTGGGAGCTATCTGGGCTTTTCCCTTCACGTTTTTCAGCAAAAATCCTGCATTTTTCCATGCCTGGAGGTTCGTTTTTGCATATATAGCAGCCTGGGAGAGAAGGGCCACGAATTGGGGACTGGGTGGAGGTCGTTTTTGCTCCTCAATGTCCAGGGACGTTTTTCTAAAAACGGATTTGGCTTCCTGGGCTGTTCACCAACTTCCCATTTCGTTTTTGTGGATTCCCACGTTTTTCTGAGTGAGCTGAAACCCCATCTCCTGCATTCCACTGTGGAAAACGTTTTCTTCATGCCCAACAGTTGTGGTTGTTGTTAAGTGCATCCTGTTTTGGATTTGAACCTGTAAGCAAGAAACTGGAATGGTAGTGGACAGAATTAGCTTGATAAACCTAGTGTAGAGAGTATCCTCTCAAGGAGATCAAGAGGGCTGGCTACTTTTCTATGCACACCCTGAGAGCACTAGAAAGGAAGGTATGGCTTGAGGGACTGTGTGACAGTGAATAGGATACTTCCTTGTGTTGGGTGTGTAGGCATTGTGAGTACCAAGCTGAATAGATCTGGGAGGGGTACCCATAGCTCTGTGGTTGAGCTCACTAGCTTAGCAATTCTTCCTTTCCATTTCCTAGCAGCCTGATAAACCCAATCGCAGATTGGCTTGGCTCATCTTGTGTATGCTTGGCTATGTATGAGTCTGCTGTTCCCTGGTTCCTTGTAGAAATCATGCCCAGCTCGGGGGTGGCAGTGGTGCTGAGAGATTAAGGAGCACACTGGCCTATGGTTGGGTGGAACGTTGCAGTTGCATAGCCAGTTGCATGGGACTACTTTTGTATAAGATAAGTATTCCCCTGTATTACATTGCAATTACTTATTTGATGAATATTTTGAATGTATCATGGATCTGTTAATAAATTTGCTTCAACTCTGTTTTTAAACGATTATGCATTTCCATATGATCTTTTATAATACTGCAAAGATCTTTATTTCATGACTGACACAGAAACGTGAATGCATGTTAGATATCAGCATGTTTTATTTAATCCTTGTTCTGTTCTATAGCATTTCACATATACCTGTTTTATATCAATGAGTTTTAATTATAATGAATATGGGACAAATTGCCCGGTTTGAGCACAGTGATTCTCTCTATCTCGATGGTACGATAGAGGGGACACTACATTATGGTATCAGAGCTGCGTTGCAGCACTGGGCCGATATGGGCCAAAACTGATAGTAAAGAGAAGAGAAGAAGTTAAGTTTTTCTTAAGAGTTTGGAAAAATTTTTTAGTTTAAGTCTGTTTTTATAAAAAAAAATTTGTGTTTTAAGCCGTTTCGGGAAGTCGTTCCGAAATTTCGGAAAGGTTTCGCGAACCTTCCCGCAATTGCGGAAGAGTTCGGCGAACCTTCCCGAAATTGCGGAAGGATTCCGCGAACCTTCCCGAAATCGCGGAAGAATTCAGCCAATGGCTCCGAAACAGCGGAGAAAAATTTTGTTTAAAATGAAAAAATTTTCTAAGTGTCGCCGTGAAAATGAATTTTCGGAAGGAAATCTCTTCCGAAATTGCGGAAGGAATTCTCTTCCGAAATTTCGGAAGGATTCCGTGAATCGTTCCGCAACGCGGAAGAGTTCGGCGAGTCGTTCCGAAGTTGCGGAAGACTTCGGCGAATCGTTCCGCAACGCGGAAGAGTTTGGCGAATCGTTCCGCAACTGCGGAAGACTTCGGTGAATCGTTCCGCAACTGCGGAAGCCTTCGCCGAATCGTTCCGCAACTGCGGAAGACTTCGGCGAATCGTTCCGCAACTGCGGAAGACTTCGCCGAATCATTCCGAAAAAAAAAAATCACCCGAAATCGAGGAAGCATTGTGGCGGAAGCATTCCGCGAACGGCTCCGGTACTGCGGAAGCCTTCGTCGAATGGCTCCGCAATTGCGGGAGCATTCGCCGAATGGCTCCGCAACTGCGGAAGCCTTCGCCGAATGGCTCCGCTCGGCAAATCGCCCCGCCGTTGCGGAATCGTTCGGCGAACTGCTCCGCAACTGCGGAAGCGTTCGGCGAACTGCTCCGCAATTGCGGAAGCCGTCGCCGAACCGCCCCGCAATTGCGGCAGCATTCAGCCAACCTCTCCGCAGTCGCGGGAACATACAGTGAACCGGCCCGCATTGCGGAAGCCTTCAGCATATCACCCCGCCCATTGCGGGAGCATATAATGAACCTCCCCGCAGTTGCGGGAGCAGTGTGTAAACCGCCCATCGCGGCAGGATTCAGCGAACTGCCCGTTGCAGCAGGAATTCGCGAACCGCCCGATGCGGCGTGACAAGGGGGCAAGCCCCCTTGACCCCCCTTTTTCTTTTTCCTCATAGTTCGTTGTTGTGATTTGATGAATTGTTAGTATGGCATTTTTCCCACATGCATGAAGTAATTGTGAATTCTAAGAATGTAATGCAGCTAACAATTGTGTTGATGAACACATTTCAGAGAGTCACAGTTACAGCAGGATAACACTCTAGATAATACAGTGGAAAAATTTTGGATCTTGGTTGGGCCAAGAAAATGCACATCATGAATGATGCACAGGATCCCTATGAACCTGAGACAGATGCCATGGGGGAGAATATACAGGTTGAAAATGCTGAAACAGAATCTAATGGGAGAAGAAATCAAGAAACCCCTCCAGATGTTGCAGCCACCATGAGAAGCCTAAGGGTGGAGTTACAAAGCTGTAGGGAAGATAATGAAAGGATGATTAAAGCTCAGGAAGAACAAAATCAGCTGAATGCAGCCATGCTTCAGAGTTTAACAGACATCCAAAGGCAAATAAACTCTGGGCATCAGATATCAAATCCAGAAAAGGGTGGGAGTAGCTCTAGAAGAAATTTCCGTAAGAGGGCCAGTAGCCCAAGAAGAATTTCTACAGACAACACATATAGTCCAGAAATCTCTTCTAATGAATCATCTGACTCTGAAAAATCCATTGGGGGTTCAAGTTCTTCATCTCACAGGAACAAGAGGAAGAAGCACTACAAGAACAGTTCACATGGGGAATTTAAGAAGGCAAAACCTCCTACATTTGACGGAGAGGTAAAATCTGGTCAAGAAGCTGAAGCTTGGCTTCTTGGGATGAGAAAATACTTCCAAGTCCAAGACTACTCGGGAAATATGAAAGCAAGGGTAGCCATCTTCAACTTGAATGGAAGAGCATCTATATGGTGGGAACACACCAGGCAAGTGAAGAAGATCAACGAAAGGAAGATCGTGTGGAAGCAGTTCGAGAAATACTTCAAGCAGAAGTACCTCTCGGATAGGTACTATGATGATAAGATCAAAGAGTTCCATGAGCTGAGATTGGGACAATCGACCATGGAAGAATATGCAAACAAGTTCTTGGAGCTGCTGAGGTATGTTAAGTATATTCGAGATGATAAGGTCAAAATTCAGCGTTTCCTAAGTGGACTACCCCAGTCATATAAAGACAGAATTGAGTTTGATGAACCTCGAACTCTAGAGGAGGCCATAAGAAAGGCCAAGTATTGCTTTGATCAAAATAGAAGCAAACCAGAATTCCATAAGGCATGGAAGGATAAGAAAAATGAGAAGTTTGATCAAAGGAAGAAGGGGTTCAAGCCTCCTCAATTCAGGAATCAGCAAAGGCAGCCATCACAAGTTGTGACTAAGCCAACTAGGATGATGGGAGACAAGCCAAGAGATCCAAAGGAGCCAAGAGAACCACTTCAATGTTGGGGTTGTGGAGGGGACCACATGCTTAGGAACTGTCCACATCGGAATGGGAATGCAAATCAAGTTCACAACATCCAAGGAGCTGGAACTGTGGGTCAGGTGGCGAGGACAATCCCTAGAATCTATGCCGCAGTGGACGACCGCCAAGCAGATCATCAGTCAACTGTGGTTGAGGTTGAAGGTAAGATTGCTAAGCAATCTGTTTCTATTTTGATTGACCCTGGATCTACTCACAGTTATGTCACTCCTAGAATTGTTGAGATGTGTGCTTTCAAGAAATCAAAGCATAGTAAATCTTGGTTAGTTCAACTAGCCACTGGAACCAAGAGAAAAGTTAGTGAAATAGTAGAGAAATGTCCATTAGAGATGGATGGGCTATTCACTTATGCAGATCTGAATATTTTGCCACTTGGTTCCTACGATATTCTCATTGGAATGGATTGGTTAGAAGCACACAGGGTTAAACTTGACTGCTACAATAAGACATTTGAATGCATGGACGAAGAAGGAAATCCGAGGGTTGTAAAAGGCATTCCAAAGGTGACTTCTGTTAGACAGGTTTCGGCCATGCAGCTGAAGAAGTTCTGTAGGAAGGGATGTCAATTGTATGCAGCTCACGTTTTAGAGGCAGCAGAGAATGAAACTCTTAGATTGGAGGACTATCGTGTATTGCAAGAATTTAGGGATGTCTTTCCCGATGAGATTCCAGGACTCCCTCCAAAGAGAGACATTGACTTTACAATTGAACTCGTGCCAGGAGCGGCACCAGTATCTAAGACACCGTACAGGATGAGTACCCCGGAATTGCTAGAATTAAAAATGCAATTACAAGAGTTGCTGGAAAAGAAATATATTAGGCCAAGTGTATCCCCGTGGGGAGCACCCGTTCTATTTGTGAAAAAGAAAGATGGAACACTCAGGTTATGTATCGACTACAGGCAGTTGAACAAAGTCACAGTGAAGAATAAATACCCATTGCCCCGAATTGATGACCTTTTTGATCAAATGAGAGGAGCAAAGGTATTTTCAAAGATTGACTTGAGGTCTGGTTACCATCAGGTAAGAATCAAAGAAGAAGACATTCATAAGACAGCCTTTAGAACAAGGTATGGACACTATGAGTTTGTAGTGGTACCATTTGGCCTCACGAATGCACCAGCTACATTCATGTGTCTCATGAATAATGTTTTTAGCAAATATCTGGACAAGTTTGTTCTGGTATTCCTAGACGACATTCTCATCTATTCTAAGAATGAAGAAGAGCATGAAGAACATTTGAGAATGACAATGCAGTTATTAAGGGAGCATAAGCTGTATGCCAAGTTGAGCAAATGTGACTTCTATAAAGATAGAATTCATTATTTGGGTCACATCATCTCCGACGAAGGAATATCTGTAGACCCTGAGAAGATTGAAGCCATGATGAATTGGCCAACTCCAAGGAATGTGACTGATGTGAGATCTTTTATGGGCCTTGCTGGTTACTACAGGAGGTTTATCGAAGGATTTTCCAAAGTTGCTAACCCGATCACTTCTTTGCAAAAGAAGGGGATAAAGTTTGAATGGTCATCAAGATGTGAGGAAAGTTTTCAACGGTTGAAGAATCTTCTTACAAGTGCACCTATTCTGAAGATTGCAGACCCGGAAAAAGATTTTGTGGTGTGTACTGATGCATGCAATCAAGGACTTGGAGGAGTTCTTATGCAAGACAACCACGTGATATGCTATGAGTCAAGAAAGTTGAAGGAGCATGAGAAGAACTATGCTACTCATGATATAGAACTTGCAGCCATAGTACATGCTTTAAAGATGTGGAGGCATTACTTAATGGGAAGAAAATTCGAGTTAAGGACAGACCATTGTGGTCTGAAATACTTGTTTGATCAGCCAATGTTAAATGCTAGGCAAGCTAGATGGTTGGAATTTTTGTGTGAATTCGATTTTGAGATCAAACACATAAAAGGGAAAGAAAACAAGGTGGCTGATGCACTCAGCAGGAAGGTACATGAAATGTATGTGGCAGCGCTTAGTACTTGCCAACCAGATTTGAGGCAGCAGATTGTTAACCATATGGTTGAGGATGAAGTGTATGAGCAGATAAAGGGCAAATTGCAGCAGCAAAACATTGAAAGGAAGTATGAGGGCTATCACTTGGAAGAAGGCGGACTTCTTACTTATAAGAATAGAGTCTATATTCCAAATGCGGCAGGTTTGAGGAGGATTGTTATGGATGAAATCCATAAAGCTCCATACTCTGGTCACCCGGGATATCAGAAAACAATTGCTACAGCAAGGAAATATTATTTCTGGCCAGGCATGAAGAAGGATGTTGCTGAATACATTTCTAAGTGCATGGAATGCCAACAGGTGAAGAGTGAACACCAACATCCAACGGGATTATTGCTTCCAGTGCCAATTCCAGAATGGAAATGGGAAGTAATATCCATGGATTTTATTACAGGATTGCCAATGACTAAGAGACAGCATGATTCCATCATGGTTGTGGTGGACAAGTTAACGAAGGCAGCACATTTTATACCGGTTAAGTCCACACATAAATCCGATGCCATTGCAAATATTTTCATGAAGGAAATTTTCAGATTACATGGGTTGCCTAAGGCAATAATTTCTGACAGGGATACCAAGTTCACTTCCAATTTTTGGAAAGGTCTCTTTGCAGATTTGGGTACACAGCTAAGCTTTAGCACCGCATACCATCCTCAAACAGACGGGCAAACCGAAAGAGTAAATCGGGTGCTTGAAGACATGCTCCGCATGTATGTAATGGACAAACCATCCAAGTGGGAGGATTATCTACACCTGGTGGAATTTGCATATAACAATGGGCAACAAGCATCATTGGGAATGAGTCCTTATGAGGCTTTGTACGGCAGAAGGTGTAGGACACCAGTGACTTGGGACAATCCAGTGAACAGAATTGTACTTGGGCCAGAATTGCTTAAGGAAATGGAACAAGAGGTTGCAAAGATCCGGCAAAATTTAAAAGCAGCCCAGGATAGACAGAAAAGCTATGCAGATAAACATAGAGTGCATAGGGAATTCAATGTTGGGGATCATGTATATCTTAGAGTGAAATCAAGGAAGAGTTCTTTGAAGCTTGGGAGTTGTGCCAAGCTATCACCTAGATATTGTGGGCCATTTGAAGTGCTTGAAAGAATAGGACTAGTTGCATATAGACTTGCATTGCCTGCTAGCACTAAAGCTCATAATGTTTTTCACGTCTCTTTGCTTAAGAAATATGTACATGATCCTAACCATGTGATTAATTGGGATGTGATCCAGGTGGAACCCGAGGGAGAATTCCAAACCGATCCATTGTGCATCCTAGACAAGAAGGTAACATTGCTCCGGAACCGAGCCATCGGACAGGTAAAGGTGCAATGGAAGCACTACGGTCCCGATGAGGCTACATGGGAGCTGGAGGATGCCATGAGGGTGGCATATCCATTTTTGTTCAATTTTGATGAGCACTGAGGACAGTGCTAATGTAAGGGGAGGGGAATGTAATGTCCCCATTTTGACCCCCTTTGTATTAAACCGTAAATGATGTAAATATTGTAATTTAATCATGGTGAGGAGCTCAAGGCCAAGGCCCCACCATTGATTTAGCGTTTCATGAATCGGCAATTAAAAAAAAATAGATGCCCATGGTTCTTGTGCGAGATGGGCACAATGTATATAAGACATCATGTAATTATAAATTATCAATGAAAAAAAACCCACAACCGGCTATGCAATGCAACAAAAGAGATGGGGGCATGACTCTACAAGGAAAAGGGAGGGAAATTATTCAAACCCTTGGGGAATGGTGTTAATCCATGTGTCAATGGGGAAACCCATAAACCACCAACTACCCATTTTGTCTCATGCACTCAATCATTTAATTCTTCCAAGAAATTGGTTAAGGCAGTTAATGCCTTGGAAATGAGGAAGTATGGGCAAGCCATTTTCGTGCATGGGCAAGCCATCAACTTGGAAAATCGTGTTTTTGCTTGTGGGGCAAGAAACCACCCACGAAATGGTGCCCAAAGCCATGGGGAATGGGCAGTCTTCATTCATGCACGCAGTGGGAGCTATCTGGGCTTTTCCCTTCACGTTTTTCAGCAAAAATCCTGCATTTTTCCATGCCTGGAGGTTCGTTTTTGCATATATAGCAGCCTGGGAGAGAAGGGCCACGAATTGGGGACTGGGTGGAGGTCGTTTTTGCTCCTCAATGTCCAGGGACGTTTTTCTAAAAACGGATTTGGCTTCCTGGGCTGTTCACCAACTTCCCATTTCGTTTTTGTGGATTCCCACGTTTTTCTGAGTGAGCTGAAACCCCATCTCCTGCATTCCACTGTGGAAAACGTTTTCTTCATGCCCAACAGTTGTGGTTGTTGTTAAGTGCATCCTGTTTTGGATTTGAACCTGTAAGCAAGAAACTGGAATGGTAGTGGACAGAATTAGCTTGATAAACCTAGTGTATAGAGTATCCTCTCAAGGAGATCAAGAGGGCTGGCTACTTTTCTATGCACACCCTGAGAGCACTAGAAAGGAAGGTATGGCTTGAGGGACTGTGTGACAGTGAAGAGGATACTTCCTTGTGTTGGGTGTGTAGGCATTGTGAGTACCAAGCTGAATAGATCTGGGAGGGGTACCCATAGCTCTGTGGTTGAGCTCACTAGCTTAGCAATTCTTCCTTTCCATTTCCTAGCAGCCTGATAAACCCAATCGCAGATTGGCTTGGCTCATCTTGTGTATGCTTGGCTATGTATGAGTCTGCTGTTCCCTGGTTCCTTGTAGAAATCATGCCCAGCTCGGGGGTGGCAGTGGTGCTGAGAGATTAAGGAGCACACTGGCCTATGGTTGGGTGGAACGTTGCAGTTGCATAGCCAGTTGCATTGGACTACTTTTGTATAAGATAAGTATTCCCCTGTATTACATTGCAATTACTTATTTGATGAATATTTTGAATGTATCATGGATCTGTTAATAAATTTGCTTCAACTCTGTTTTTAAACGATTATGCATTTCCATATGATCTTTTATAATACTGCAAAGATCTTTATTTCATGACTGACACAGAAACGTGAATGCATGTTAGATATCAGCATGTTTTATTTAATCCTTGTTCTGTTCTATAGCATTTCACATATACCTGTTTTATATCAATGAGTTTTAATTATAATGAATATGGGACAAATTGCCCGGTTTGAGCACAGTGATTCTCTCTATCTCGATGGTACGATAGAGGGGACACTACAGTATTCTTGTGAGAGGCAACAAAACTTGAATGAACCATTATTTATGGTGAGCTTCATTAAACATGTATGTTATGTTGACACAAACCTAGTCGATAGGGGTTCCTCACTCAGTGGACACCCAAACCCACCATGATCTCCCTGAGCACCGACCCAAACAGGTTTTACCTTGTCCAGCAACACCTGCGGAGCAGATGAAGTCTCACCCGAGATTTTCGAGGGAGAGTTGACGGAACCACGTTTCCGCCGAATGACGAAGGACCATGTGTGGCTACTTATCAACTTAGTGCAGTATTACATATCAGATCTAATTATTCGACTTATGCATTAAATAGAGTGAAAGCATCATTCATTGTCAATAAACCCATCAATGCGCAAATAGATTTAACAGCATAACATCATTTGAAATAGGAAAACATCGCATCATTTATGGATTCATATCACATATCACATTCATAGCAAGAACATAGAAAGAGACACAATGATTCTGGTCAAAACTCCATCATGTCATATTAACCTTCGCATTAAACCACATATACAACAATATAGTTCTTCTGTCGCATACCCATATTCAAATAGACTCAGATCAATATCCAAAACATCCTGCAATAACAATTCTCTAGATAAAGATGATCTAGTACTTGTAATACAACACTTATTTATAGGCTTGCGCATTTACATTTATGGTCCACTTAACCAACCGCCTAACTACTTCTTAACAAAATCTACAAAAAAGATGATCCAAAACCCACATATTGTGGTCCAAATGACCCAAAACCCGCATAATGTAGTCCAAATGACTTGACAATACATCAAATAATATTGACTTGCACACTGTTTTCCTTCTTGTGCGACATCTTGAAATTTCATAGCATCCGTGATGCTGTGCAACTATCTCATCCAAACCACCTGCCAACAGGCCCCCAACACAATCTTGTGGCTCGCCCTCGAGCCACGTCAGCTCGACATGGTGTACTATGCTCATCTGTTGCTGCACTATTCGTCTAAAACTATTCTTACTGTATGGAGCTTGCTGTCATGTACTTCTCAAACTGATATGATGATCTCGGGCTTGCTGTCATGTACTTCTCAAACTCATCCTCTAGTCTCTAGAAACCTAGATCATCTATTGCATCGGCCATTGCTGCCGCACTACATAGTGGTTCCAATCTGAGGAAAAGTTTGTTAACAACGCTGAGGTGCAAGACAGGCCAGCTGCTCTGGCACATATGTTTCGTACTTGGGATCACTGACTACCAGGGCTAAGGGGCCTCCTCCCTTGCCGTTCGGGTGGTCGTGGGGACCACTAATCTTCAAACTACTGCCACATACTTAGACATCTCGGGTGAGACCTCGTCTCTGTTTCTCCCGTGTGTCTGCGCCGCTTCGTTCTCTGGGTTTTCATGCACACTCGTCGTTCGAGCCCTCAGCGCACCTAGTGTGCTATTGCACGAAATGAAATGGATAATTTCCACAGCCTCCATGGAATTCCTAACTTATCTAGCTTCCTGACCCGCTCGTAGCATGGATTCCTCTCGTCTGATAAATACCTCCTTGCTCAGCTAGCCTCCTGTGCCTGTATTTATGCGTTTTCATCGTGTCCTGGACACTTGCCTCTGAAATCATTTGCAAATCTGTCCACATAAGTTTTTGATCTTGTCATCATACCATTCCGTCATCTCCCAGTGAGGCGGATCCATAGCACTCATGCTCTGACTTGACTTCTTACGTGCGGAGTGGCGACCATGCTTCCACCATTGTCATTCAGGCCAAACAGGCGAAGCATCAACCATGGTGCCACCGACCATGCTGCCACCTTTTGTTATGTGTGCCAAACGTTCCTGACTCCATCGTCAATCCTAGCAATCTAACTGTCCAAGTTGTCAGAAAGACCTATCATGTGAAAGAGCCCCGCCTACTAACAATCTATAATTATTGTTGATTTGACCATGTCACGACCCTACAGTTGTCGCGGCATCACGCTATCATCGCTCCTACTTGCACATTTTGTTCCTACTGGTGCGCCATCTTGCCACCTAGCATCCTGAATTTTTTTTTCACAATGATGTTTAGGCATCGTGTGGCTTCGAGCCCGTCCTGTAGGGCTTAAGCTTGCTACCATTCACCAACTTTGGTAGCATCACTCTATCTAACTGCTGCAGCTATACTGCGCCTCCTGAAGTTATGAAACTAATGCGATATGGACCAAGCTAATGCATATGTAACTTCCTTGGATGCTTCATGAACTTGCTGTCATACAACAACACCAAGTCACCTTGCTAAAATCGTTTGTTTTTGATATGGCGATCATGCCAATCCTTTTGGAGATCCTTCTCCATGCGTTGGTGAAAACCTGCGATAAAGAGGTCTTCCTCAAGATGTACCGGGTGCTCCAGTCGTTCTGCCAATGCTTCTTCATCATTGATGCCTATCGCTCCCGCCATGCGTAGATTCGAAACAATGTACTCCATAGGCATAACTTCCTCTTGCTCGTACACCAATTTAAACGATGTCTGTCCCGTCAATATTTTACAAGTGGTGTGATATGCCCACAAGACTATTGGGATCTTCAAATCCCAGTCATCGCGGTTTTCATTACAAACCTTTGTAAGGACATGCTCCAACACTTTGTTAAAGGCCTCCACTATGCCATTAGCCTGCAGATGATACGACGTACTCTTCTTATGTTGTATTTGAAGCTCTTCTGTTAAGGCGCTGGCCGTGCGATTGATGAAGTGACTCCCTTGATCACTCATCAATATCTTTGAGCAAACAAACTGAGTCACAATATTGTCAAACAAGAATCGCACTACTGTCGCAGTGGTACAATCTACAATTGGTGCGGTCTTCGCCCACCTTGTCAAATAATCTGTCGCTGTGATTATGTACTGCGCACCAGTTTGCTTTCCAGATGGGTTAATTGGGACCATGAAGTCCATAGCCCATTTATCAATTGGTTGCAGTGTTACTTGAGGTATTAACGACATCTCATCCCTCCTGGAGGGTTTCCTAGTTCTTTGAAAGACATCGCAAGTCCGCGCACAATCCGTCGCATCATTGTGAAGAGTGGGCCACCAAATCCCTGGACGAAGCACCTTCCTGGAAGTAGCACAACCACCATAGTGTCCACCAGCCACTCCTACATGTGCCTCTGCCAATACCTGCCCTTGCTCATGAGGCAGGACACAGTGCCTTAAGATCACGTCTAGTCCTAGTTTATAAAGTTGTCCCGCAATCAACTGGAAATCTGCAGCCTTAACCACCAATTTCTTCTGTTGACCTGTGGTAAACTCCTTTGGTGCGGTTCCCATCGCCAAAAAATGAATTATCTCTTCATAGTAGTCGTCAGCCACCTCGACTTTGAATAGTTGCGCATTCGACAACCCATCTTCAATGTTGGTTGGTTCCTCACCTATCTCAATTCATGATAAATGATCTGGCCCCGCATTCAAGCGACTTGGATTCACAATTACCTCAAAATCAAATTCTTGAAAGAGAAGCAGCCAACGACATATCTTCCCTCCCAACACATGCTTATTGACCAGGTATTTCAAAGCAGTATGGTCTGTGAACATCTTGAAGTGACCTCCCAATAGGTAATGACTAAACTTTTGCAGTGCATATACCATTGCTAGACCTTCCCTCTCATTAGTCGTATAATTTCTCTCCGTAGATGACAACTTACGACTTGCAAAAGTAATTGGGTGATCCAGATCTACTTCCCTTGGTTGCGCGAGCACTACTCCTAGCACAATCGATGATGCATTCACATGGACATGGAATTCCTTGATCCAATCAGGAAATACCAATATCGGTGCAGAAGCCATCTTAGCCTTCAGTGTCTCAAAACTGACTTGACATTCTGGACTCCATAAGAATACCGCATCCTTCTTTAAAAAATTTTCCATAGGGCCCATGATCGCTGCATAAGCACGGATAAACTTGCGATAATACCCTGTGTTCCCCAACGTCTCTCTCAACTGCTTGACATTTGTAGGCAGTGTTAAGCTCAAAATGAAGGAAATATTTGCTGGGTCAACCAACAATCCTTGCTTGCAAACAATGTGACCAAACAACATCCCAAATGGTGCATAGAAATGCACTTATTCAAGTTCAGCGAATTTGATGCTGTCTGCATCGCTCCAACATCAGTCGCAGGTTTTCCAGATGATTGCTGATCAATCCATAAACTGTCCAGTCATACATATAGACTTGCAAAAAATTCTAAATAAAATCTATGAATGTAGCGACAACAACCCGGGAGAATACCGCATGTGCATTCTTAAGCCCAAACGGCATCACGGTGTATTGGAAACTGTTGGTTGTGGAGCCTGATTTCCAGATCCAGAGATATTATTATTCAACCATGTTTGTACCCCAATTTTATATGATATGTAGGTGGACTGTACACTCACCCCAGTGGGGGGGCATCGCCCCCCCATGGGGTTCCAAGGGCAGCACCCCCAAGAAAGGGGGTTCGGGGGCAAAGCCCTCGAAGGAAATTTTTTGGGTTGTTTTACGGGCCCATGGTTTTGGATAACCCGTGGTATTTTCCCATTGTATCTTCCTTATAAAAGAAATACATTGTAATACGGCTAGGGTAAGATGTATTAGGTTTTATGCATTGTAAATATCTCTGAGATCTGTGAAGAGAGACTGTGAGACAGTGAAGAGGAAGTGCAGCGGTTGTGCTGCAGGTTGTATCCTTTCACTTTGCTAGACGGAATCATAATAAGGACTAGCAACTTTAGTGTGGACGTAGCCCAAGTTGGGGTGAACCACGATATATCTGTGTCTCTCTTGTAATGTGTGTGTGATTATATTTGCATTTCTATTTATTGTTATTGCTCTGCGATCCCGTTCTTCTAACAATTGGTATTAGAGCCGAAGGTCTATTTGGCAGATAAACTCGCAAGAAGCTAGGGTTTCTGGTTCGAGTGGGAGCAATGGAGGAAGATGGAAAGTTTAAGGTCGAGAAGTTTAACGGCCAAAAATTCCAGTTATGGAAGATGCAAATGGAGGACTATCTGTACCAGAAGGATCTATTCCTACCGTTGGGAGGAAGAGCAAAGCAGCTGGTGGCCATGAAGGACGAAGAATGGGAGGTTCTTGACAGAAAGGCTTTGGGAACAATACGGCTGAGCCTGGCTTCGTTGGTGGATTTCAATATCTCAAAAGAAACGACAACGGAGGGTTTGATGAGCGCATTGGGTAAGCTATATGAAAAACCCTCGGCCTCCAACAAGGTATTTATAATGAAGCGTATATTTAATATGAAGATGTCGGAAGGTGGATTTGTTACTGATCATTTAAATGAGTTTAATGTGGTTACAAATCAGCTAAGTTCTGTAAGTGTGAACTTTGATGATGAGGTTAGGGCTCTTCTAATATTGTGTTCATTGTCGAAAAGCTGGAATAGCTTGGTCATGGCTGTAAGTAACTTTGTCTCTGGTTCAAACACCGTGAAATTTGATGATGTTATTGGTGTTATTCTTAGCGAGGAAATGCGAAGAAAAAGCACAGATGAGACATCAGGGAATGCATTGACCATGGAGACTAGGGGAAGACAAAAGGAGAGAGGAAAGAACCAAGGTAATCATGGGAAGTCTAAAACAGGCAGATCCAAGTCCAAACTGGGAAAAATAGAGTGCTGGAACTGTGGAAAGAAAGGACATCTAAAGAAAGACTGCAGATCTCTAAAGAAGAAAGGAGATGCACAGAAGGAAACTACCCAGGAAGCAAATGTAGCAAGTGATGTGTTACAAGATGATTTGATTCTTGTATTAGATAATACTAGTGATTATTGGGTAGTAGATTCAGGAGCTTCATGTCATGCTACACCCCATAGGAAATACTTTCATGAGTATGTTCCTGGCGATGTTGGACATGTTTTATTGGGTGATGATGAGCCATGTAAAATTTTTGGAATGGGTAAGGTATGGTTAAAAGTTAAGAATGGAACTGACTGGATGTTGAAAGATGTTAGGCATATTCCTACTATGAAAAGAAATCTGATCTCAACAGGGCAGTTGGGAGATGGTGGCTATCTATCTACATTTGGAGAAAAGTGGTGGAAGATCACTAAAGGATCAATGGTGATAGCAAAATGAGACATGATAGGTACATTGTATTTATGTCCTCATAATACTGACCATTCTATCTCTTTAGCTTCCACAGGAACAGATACAACATTGTGGCATCATAGGCTTGGCCACATGAGTGAGAAGGGGATGCAAATTCTCCACTCAAGGAAGTTGCTGCCACATTTGAAGCAGGTAAGTTTGGAATTATGTGAGAACTGTGTTTATGGAAAACAGAAGAGAGTCAGATTTCTCAGGGTTGGGAAACAGAAGAAGAATGAAAAGTTAGAGCTAGTGTATACAGATGTATGGGGACTGACTTAGGTGCAATCTCTTAGTGGCTCTCATTATTATGTTACATTTATTGATGATGCAACTAGAAAAACTTGGGTTTATTGCATTAGACAAAAATTTGATGTGTTTTCTACTTTTAAGAAGTGGAAAGCTTTGGTTGAGAATGAGATAGGAAAAAGGTTGAAGTGTCTCAGATCTAATAATGGAGGTGAGTACTGTGGCAAGGAGTTTGATAGTTACTGTTCATACCACGGGATTCGTAGAGAGAAGACAGTCCCAGGAACACCACAAGAAAATGGTGTGTCAGAAAGGATGAATAGAATGATCATGGAGCATGCAAGGTGTATGAGATTGCATGCGGTGTTGCCCTTATAGTTTTGGGTGGATGCTGTAAATACTGCTATTTACTTAATAAACAGAGGACCTTCAAGTGCTTTGGATGGTGGTATTCCAGAGGAGGCATGGACAGATAAAAAGGTAAACTACTAATTTATGAGAACATTTGGTTGTGAAGCATTTGTCCATATTGATAAAGAAAATAGAACAAATCTTGAAGCTAAATCCAAGAAATGTACCTTTATTGGATATGGGGTTGATGAATATTGTAATCGTTTATGGGATTATAAAAATAACAAAATCATCAGGAGTAGAGATGTAATATTCAATGAAAAGGTCATGTATAAAAATCAGTTGTAGGGAAAGAAACAGGAAAAGGAAAACATAGAGTACATAGTACTTGATGAAATTGAAGAAAATGAAGTTCCAAAGGTGCCAGAAAATCAAGAGCAGCAGCAAGTACCTGAAACTCCTGCAACTATAAGAAGATCTACCAGGTTAAGTAGACTCCCTGAACGATACTCTCCTTTAATGTATTATTTGTTGATGACTGATGCTGGTGAACCAAAATGTTATGAAGAAGCAATGCAGGTGGAAACTAGAAAGAAGTGGGAGAAACGGATGAATGAGGAGATGGACTCATTGGTAGGAAACCAGACTTGGGATCTAGTTCACTTGCCTGCTGGTAAAAGAGCATTGCAGAACAAATGGATTTACAGGTTGAAGGAAGAAGAAGGAGGCAAAAAGTGGTACAAGGCTAGGCTTGTTGTAAAGGGGTTTGCACATAAGAAAGGTATAGATTTTGATGAAATATTTTCTCCTATTGTTAAGATGACTTCAATTAGGACTATCTTAAGTCTAGTGGCGGTAGAAGATTTGCATCTTGAACAGTTAGATGTAAAAACAACTATTCTCCATGGGGATTTGGAGGAAGAGATATATATGCAGCAGCCACAAGGGTATGATTTCAAAGGTAAGGAGAACTTGGTATGCAGGTTGAAAAAGAGTTTGTATGGCTTGAAGCAAGCTCCAAGGCAGTGGTATTTAAAATTTGATAGGTTTATGACAGAACAAGGTTATAGTAGATGTCATTCTGACCATTATGTTTATTTCAAGAAGCTAGACAATGAAAGATATATTATCTTGTTATTCTATGTGGAAGACATGCTTGTTGCAGGGTCTAACATGTAGGATATAAATGTACTCAAAAGGAAGCTAGATAATTCATTTGCGATGAAGGATTTGGGTGTTGCAAAGAAAATCCTTGGTATGAGAATAACGAGAGATAGGAGAAATCGCAAATTGACATTGTCTCAGAGTGAGTACATACAAGAGGTGTTGGAGAGGTTCATAATGCAGAATGAAAAACCAGTTAGTACACCTTTGGCCAGCCATTTCAGTCTAAGTAAGGAAATGTGTCCCAAGACATAGGAAGAGACAGATTACATGTCCAAGATTCCCTATCAATCAGCAGTTGGTAGCTTGATGTATGCCATGGTGTGCACAAGACCAGATATTGCACAAGCAGTGGGAGTTGTGAGCAGATATATGAACAATCCAGGCAAAGAACATTGGAAGGCAGTACAATGGATTCTCAGGTATTTGAGAGGTACCACCACTCGGGCATTATGTTTTGGAGGTTCAAACACTATTCTATAGGGATATGTTGATACAGATATGGAAGGTGATAAGGATAGTAGGAGGAGCACCACAGGATATGTGTTTACTGTAGGTGGAACAACAGTAAGTTGGATTTCGAGATTGCAGAAGGTTGTTGCGCTTTCAACAACGGAAGCAGAGTATGTTGCTGTTACAGAGGCTAGTAAAGAGATGATTTGGTTGCAGAGGTTTATGGAGGAATTGGGTAAGAAGCAAAAGGATAGCAGGTTGTATAGTGACGGAAAAAGTGCCATTCATCTTGAAAAGAACTCAACATTCCATTCCAGGACTAAACATATATAGCTCAAGTACCATTTCATACACTCTGTTCTGGAAGATGAACTGTTGAAGCTGGAAAAGATACATACTAGCCAGAATCCTGCAGACATGTTCACAAAGGTAGTGACCAGAGAGAAACTGAGTTCCTACTCGGTTTCAGTTGGCCTTCTAGCATGAAGGTGAAGAGTAGAAAGTTTCCAAGTCCAAGGTCTAGCAAGTACAGCAGCGGTGGAGTTGCTGTGATCAGTCTCCAAGTGGGAGATTGTTGGTTGTGGAGCCTGATCTCCAGATCCAGAGATATTATTATTCAGTCGTGTTTGCAACCTAGTTTTATATGATATGTAGGTGGACTGTACACTCACCCCAACGGAGTTCGGGGGCGAAGCCCCCGAAGGAAATTTTTGGGGTTTTTTTATGGGCCCATGGTTTTGGATAACCCATGGTATTTTCCCATTGTATCTCCCTTATAAAAGAAAGACATTGTAATATAGCTAGGGTAAGATGTATTAAGTTTTATGCATTGTAAAGATATCTGAGATCTGTGAAGAGATAATGTGATACAATGAAGAGGAAGTGCAGCGATTGTGCTGTAGGTTATATCGCTTCACTTTGCTAGACGGAATAATAATAAGGACTGGCAACTTCAGTGTGGACGTATCCCAAGTTGGGGTGAACCATGATATATCTGTGTCTCTCTTGTAATGTGTGTGTGATTATATTTCCATTTATGTTTATTGTTATTGCTCTGCGATCTTGTTTTTCTAACAGAAACAACCCCATTCAGTCACAAACGTTGTCTTGTGGTGGTCCTCTTTCGCGATCCTGATCTGGTGATAGCCAGAGAACCCATCAGTGAAAGAATACATCTCTTGACCGCCCACTCCTTCCAGCACCTCATCAGTGAATGGCGTTGGAAATGGGTCATGCATACATGCGTCATTCAACTTCCTCAGGTCTACACAAATGCGTACCTCACCTATCTTCTTGTCTTGCACCACCATTGGACTAATCCATTCCGATTCTTCAACTGGCTCAATTATTCCAGCGTCCAACATGCGGTCAATTTCAACTTTGACCCTTTCCTTGTGTCACAGATTCAGTCAATATGGTCGCTGCCTGATTGGTTTCGCATCTGGCTTCAACAGAATCTTCATCTCCCATAGATCCCCCAATATTCCCTTCATCTCGAAAAGCTTCATCGGGAACAAATCTTGGAAATCATGCAACAGGTCTGTGACCTTCGCCATCATTTCTTCATCCCAATAGTCCCCAACATTCGCAAACTTTGGCTGACTGATCGGATCAGTCGGTGCACTAGGTGCTACGACAGCCCGACTCCCTTCTGATTCTGGAATATTGATATTCCCAGCAACGGAACCATTTGTTGACACAAACCCAGTCAACAGGGGTTCCTCACTCTGTCGACACCCAAACCCACCGCGATCTCCCTAAGCACCAGCCCAGACAGGTTTTACCCTGTCCAGCAACACCTGCGGAGCAGATGAAGTCTCACCCGAGATGTTCGAGGGAGAGTTAACGGAACCACATTTCCATCGAAAGACAAAGGACCATGTGTGGCTACTTATCAACTTAGTGCAGTATTCTATATAAGATCTAATTATTCGACTTATGCATTAAATAGAGTCAAATCATCATTCATTTTCAATAAACCCATCCCTGCCTAAATAGATCTAACAACATAACATTATTTGAAACAGGAAAACATCGCATCATTTATGGATTCATATCACATATTACATTCATAGCAGGAAAATTGAAAGAGATACAGTGATTTTGGTCAAAACTCCATCATGTCATATTAACCTTTGCATTAAACAATAGATACATCAATATAGTTCTTCTGTCGCATACCCAGATTCAAACAGACTCATATCAATATCCAAAACATCCCGCAATAACAATTCTCTGGATAAAGATGATCTAGTACTTGCAATACAACACCTATTTATAGGCTTGTGCCTTTATATTTATGGTCCACTTAGCTGACCGCTTAACTACTTCTTAATAAAATATATAAATAGATGACCCAAAACCCACATTTTGCAGTCCAAATGACCAAAAACCTGCATAATGTGGTCCAAATGACCTGACAATACATACAATAATATTGACTTGCGCGTTGTTTTCCTTGTACGACATCTTGACCTTTCGTAGCATCCGCGATGCTGCGCAGCTGACTCATCCAAATCGCCTACCAACATGTTAACTTCATCAACACATGTTTGAATCATTGTGCATATTCCCAAGCAGACTCTCCTTTCCTTTTTTGTATCTCCCTTAGTTCTGCAACACCTCGTTGTTCATATTTCGGTTGTGCAAATTCATTTAGGAACAGATTCTTAATCTTTGCTAGAGTGGGGGCCGGTGTGTTTGGGGATTTTCTTTTGACTAATCTCATATACCACTACAAGGATCTTCCTCAAAGAGTTGTATAAAATTCCACCATCTTGGATGATTCTAGAGTAGCTTTGGTGTTCCATATTGCCTCACAAAGAAACCAGTGTTGAGATGCATCATTTTCCCCATTTCCCCAAAAATCTATTGTTAAATTTTTGAGCAAATATGATGAGATTTGAACTTTAAAACTTCAAGTGTGGAAATATTGAATACTTGAATCAATGAACCATTCAATCACATGAAACATTCAACCATAACACAAGATGTACCCTGGGGAAAACCCTCAAAAGAATGAGGATGAAAAACCACAACAAATATTTATAGTATAATTATGATAGATAGCAGAGAATGTGTTCACAAAATAGCAGATTGCTTTCGGTATCCCAGGTGATAGATAAGAGAGAATACTGAGCAATAGAGAATAGAGATCAACTATATGAACTTGCTATGTTCCCAACACATTAATAACAAGCAAGAATCACTGCCATGCAAGTTGTAGCGAATGGTTTCATGGGTAATGGTGCATCACATGAAAAATATTCAAATTTCTTTCTTGAAGAATTATCTTGCACAAAGAGAAGTGCCTTGCCTTCAACAAAGAAGAGAATTCACTTCACATTGAATTCATCAATCCTGTATAACATATTTATACATTCTTCACATTCATCAGATTCTATTTTTATCTTCTGAATTCATGGTGAACTCTCCCTTCATCTGGATGTATCAATATTGCATGAAGAAGAGTGCCCCACTTCTCATGCAGTGTATTAACTCACTGAACTAAGTCTTAGTGTGAACTCGCCCCTTAACTAAAAGCTTTCCTGCTTAGTTAGGTGGCTAACTTAAGTGTCGTCATCCAAGTGTCACACCTCAAGTGTTGTCTTTTAGTTTAACATAAGTGTCATCATGCAATAACACTTAGTTAACTAGATCTTCTTTGTTATCACTTAGTTAACTCTCTTTAACATAATTGTCATCTTTTAGTTTAACATAAGTGTCGTCATGCAATAACACTTAGTTAAATATATCTTCTTTGTTATCACTTAGTTAACTCTCTTTAACTGAAATCATGTTGATTGATTTACTTGTGGTGACCACTGTGATTTATTTAATTAATCGAGGCATACATTGTGGCATTAACTAAAGATTAACAATTCAGGTTCATTTAGTCATCTCATGAGCAATTCGAATTATCTTTTTCTCTATGCATTTATCTTTATCTCTTATATTTAATGCATGGTCAATATGTGTTAACTTTAATTATCTATCATACAGATTATACTTAGAAGATTTATCAGATGCTACGATCATATTATATTACTCTCGAACCAAATGATCATATGCTAAAGTAATTCACTCTAGAGGTGGCCAGTCTCTAAAGGAGACTTAATAACAATTTGCGACCATGGTTAGTAATACATCACACAAGATTAATGCTTCAACATGTAAATCATCTACCTCTATAATTGGAGGTCCACATGAGAATCTGACTTGACACATAAGTCCTGAGCCTTGTCCAACAAGACTTTACAACATCATCACTTTGATACATCAAATCATTCACCTCAACACTTGAGGAATAACCTCTTACAAGTGAAGGATTAGTTATTCTTGATTCCAACTCAAGAATCTACTCCAAGTTCCAGAGTCCAACTCAGGCTCCATACCTCAATACATGAGGCCCAATCCTATCTACACAAGATTGGCTTGGAGAATGATTCGTGATGCTATACATTTAACATCTGGGGATTGCAAGGGTGGTCCTACGAGTGCTCTTGCCATTGGTGCAATTGGTGTACTTACTAGATTAAAATCCTGTGGTCTTGGTTGTGTAATAAAATTGCTACTACTTGGCTGCGAACTACTACCACTGATGCAAACAAAAAACTCACCCTTGGGAGTGCTTAGCTCTAGTATGCATCCATTCACCCAATCAATGGATGAAAAAACAATTCAACTGAATGCACTACTATGCATGATGGAGACATCAGTTAGATGCCTCTACTGTTGTTTATCAAGATGGTTGTTGGTGTCCATTTTGTCACCATTTTTTATCATCAAACACATTCTGATTGGCGTCATTTTCACCATTTTTGATATGATAAGTTATTCTTCTCACTATTTAGACCGTCAATCAGACCAGGTATGAACGCATTTGCATATCACTTGAATTTTGGCTAAATCTCGTCATATTGTGATTTATTAATGTTTATTTGACATTTTTTTGACTTGCTTGGCAAATAGATACTGTCCTGCAAGTTATGGGTTTAAAATGGACCTTCATTCGGACATGCTTTCACGCCGAAGACACCAAGCAATGTTCAACCCTTCATTCAACCTGCAAAATTGTCGGTGGGAATATTTCTGGTCATTAAAGGAAAAAATGGGAAGATGGATTCTGTTAGCAATGTGGTTGTCGTGGTTGGTGAGCCCATGTTCTAGAAGATTCTCCCTCCTACTCGCCTTGCTTGAAAACACATCTGCTTCTCAAGTCAACACTCCATAAGTTCCATCTTTCTTGTTTTCCTAGCCTGACAGCACACACTCCTGCCCACGTCAACATTCCAGAAGCCCTCGTCCTCCCACGCTCAACCTTCCAACGCATTATCTGCCCTCGATGGAAGGAAGCCGATCCATAGCTGTTCACGTCAAAGGGAATCAATGCCGTAGACTCAGGCGGATGGCCTGTGCACTATCGTAAACCACCATGTAGTCATTCCATAGTCATTAAGACTTCTATTTTTATAGAGGTCAACTATGTCGACCTTCTCTCTTATTATAAACCTATATAAAGACGTTTCATGTGGAGAAACGCAGGATAGGCATACACAATATAGCATATAGAGGATAGCAGTAATTTGTAGAAACACTGTGTAACTTTCTCAGTTAATGGAAATTCTTGAATTCTGCTGTTAATGTTCTGCTACTGGTGATTAGTTTAGTAAAGCTTCAATCTCTGATTGCTGGGAAGGGCCCCTCAACAACTAGAGGTTCTATTGTGTATATTTTGTATTTTCCTTTCTGCAAATAAATAGTTTTTCATTTTCAGTAATTGTATTTAACTGTGTTTTCCTGTAGCTGCTGTTCCATTTCTTGTAATTTATTTTATGTTGATAATTTAATTTACATTTACAGAATTGATAATGACCGGTCAAGCATAGTTTTTCTCGTAGTTTGCTTTCAGTCTTTTGCAATTAGATAGAGCTTAACTAGTTGTTGTTTCAGGTTTAGTTTATAATTATAATTAGTTCTGTTAGTTTCTTTCCTGTAGTTGTAGGTTAGTTTTATTCATATCTCAATTTTGTTTTATTATTCCATAGAAATAGTTCATTCCTTAGACAATGATTAGAATAGGTTACTTCTTGTTATCTTAGCTTCTAAACACTCTATTCATTGCTTCCTTGCACTGTAGGTTCATATGCATCAACCAACTGGCATTAAGATCATCTAACCTGCTTCTTTCCTTAGTTTAAATCGTTTTCCTCTATCTAGACTGTCATTCGGACCGTCTTTCAGACTGTTATCCAGGACATCATATGGACTTTAATACTTTCTGCATTGTTTTTATGCTTAATTAGAATTTAGTTTCTTAGGTTTTTGAACTGTAATATTTCTTGCCTTTAATTAGCATTCTTAACTGTAATTAAGATCTTGTTCCACACTACATAGAGTTTTAATTTAGTTTCATCATCATTCTTAGTTTTCATTCCGTTTTCCTTAACTTTGCTTTAATTGCTTTACAGATTATGTTTCTTTTCTACCCGATTCATTAACGCTTTACTGTTCTAGAATTCATCAGTTTCATTCTTAGTTTCATTGTTTCATGTTTCTTAAGATTGATTTCGGATTAGATTTAGTAATTTCATTCTCCAAAATATCTTAGTTTTGATAGTTTCTTTGTTTAAATATAGAATTTGCTTCTCTCATTCATACAGTTAATGAAGATGTTCATGAAATAAGATCTGATCCAGAACTAAGTTATCTTTATTAAGTTTTCTACTTGCTTCTAGATTAGGTTCATTTTCAGAATTAGATATCTTTATCAAGTTTTCTACTTGCTTCATAATTTTATTTTATCAAGTTTTCTACTTGCTTCTAGGATAGATTTATTTCCAAATCATTTCCTTAGATAGCCTAGAAGTTTGCATAATTTTCGTTTCAATCAATCATCAGAAAGACATGTTTATGTTTCTTGTTAATCATATCTCATTTTGAATTAGTTTTGAATAGCTTAATTAGAGCTTTTCCAATGTTAGTTGCACATGGATAAAAAATAATTTATAATGTTTAAGATTAATTGTAATTGGTCTCTTTGTAGTTTGCATCTCTTTGTAGAAATTAGGTTAGATTTACTTCCATTTTGTTTTGTTGTTACATTCGAAAGTCATTACGATACATTCACCCCAATTCCTATCACATTCGATTTACAACATCAAGGAGAATGGAATTAGGTAATTTAGTGTAGTCTTGAAATATTAATTGAATGTATGAATAGTTGTTGAATTCACTAAGTAGTTTGTGGTTTTGCTTTGAGTTAATATAGTTTTCTGTTTACATAATTAGTTGTCAAATTGAGTCATCTCATAGATAGGTCTCTAAATTCATTTACAGTTGTTTTTAATTCCTAGATTAGAGTTCTATCAGTAGTTTCCAACTTCATCAAAGTAGTTATGTTTTTGATTCAGTCTGGCTTCCTAAATTAATATTGTTGCTTTTATATCTTTCAGTCATTGTCCATAGAGTAGAGTAATATAGTTTGATACTATTCTGATTTGTTGGCTTAGTTAGGTTTAATTAGTTCGTTTGTTATATTTCTGAAGTTTGGCTCAGTTTTTCACATTGAAAGATCTTTCGATCTTTTCTTTATTAAACATTTCTAAGGTCTGCCGAGCCAAAATATTAGGTTCCATTCTACCTCAACATATACTATGCCACAACTCTAAGATTACCAACCCTGGTCGATAATTAAATATTTAGTGATTCCTTAAGATAGTAAATACACCCAACATTGGTCAAGGAATAGTGTGCTTGTCGAACCCCAAGGTCTAACCATCAAGTCATCAAATAAGAGTGTGGGATCCTCCTACTTCTCATGTTGCACCAAAAGAAAAAATCCCTTTACCTAATCATCCCTATGTGTGTTGGATTCCATATGTATGTGGGGTGAAGGAAAGTGAACCAAATATTGGAAACAATTATCCATCAATCTTGTGGTTGGATCAACCAAAATGAAATCATGTGTCTCCCCCAAAACTGTGCAAATTCCTCCATGAGCAAACTTATAATTTTTATGGCAATGAAAAGGTGCTTGGCCTTCATCTTGCTCAACTCCAAACTCTCCAAGCACATGCAAATCAGATTGTACTTCCTATGCCCAATGCACACAAGTACCAAGGGTAAAACAAAATATGCTCCAATGACATTGGTGAGGATCCCATGTCCCATAATCCTACTCCAAAATAATGTAAAAGGATTCAAAATAATCAGCCATGTGTTCTTCCATCCAAGAGGTGAATGAATAAACTCCTCCAAAATTTGAACCAAGTGAGGAGCAAAGAAGACAATGAGCCTTCAATGGGATCAAAGGAGTACTATATATGCATACATGAAGATGTGTATCATCATAGGGTAACCAAGGATTCTAATCCAAATGTAAGGAGGAAGGTGATATATACATGCCATCATCAAAAGGAGAAATAGGAGTTTCATACTCCTCGGGTGGCACCATAAAAAAGAAACCTTTGACCCAAACTTCCTCCTCAAGTGACATGGAATCAATAGAAGGAAATAAGGTATGATCATGGGACAACATTTTATCACCGCAAACCTCATCCATCAATATAATGGATGCATCAACTCCATCATAATCTAGTCCATCAAAATTTATCTCTTCTTATTCCTCAATGGAGTAATGACTCACTCCGAGAAGAATCTCAATTTCACTTTGGGGAACTGTATGTTCTTGAAACTCTTCATATGCATCTAAAAAATACTCAAGCACATGCATGTTATAATGCACTTCATGAACCACCATATCATGAGGTTCCTCCATAAAATTCCAAGTACAATGAACCATAAGATATTGGCTAATTGGTATGTGTGATCTTTGCAACTTTTGGTGAATTTTCTCTATCTCCATCTTGGATTCTTGGAGGGCACTTTGAGTGCTTCTCAAAGAATATTGGGTGTACATCAATTCATCATTGAGATTTCTGATCTCTTCATGATCCTTCAAGGATGCCCCATGCAACATATGAACAATATCATGCAAATGATCTCTATTAGAAAGAATATATGAAACTTTACCTTGGGTTGTAGACATGGATTTCTGAATCTTCTCCATGGCTTCAAGGAAAGATGAATCTTCCAATGAAGCATCTCTCCAACATGGCTGTGACACTGGAACATGTGTGTCATGGAGAATGTTCAAGGCCTCCTTGATCTTCCTCTCACTCACATTCAAGGGCCATGCAAGGAAATGAGGTTATTGAGGATGAACCTCTTCTTCTTGTTCGGTGAGGTCAAATTTATAATGTGGTTCAAGTGATGGCTGAAAATTTGACTCTGGAATAAATTATGTTGCTACAAGATCTCCATATGCATGCTCAAGGGAACCCGTGCTTGCAACAACTTCATCAAGTGGTATATCTATGTCACCAACATAGAGATATGGACATCCATCAATAGATGTCTCCTCAAAACTTAGGCACCCACCAATAGGTACTTCATCATAACACCCTTTTTAAGCAGAACAATTTAGTAGGGCCCCTTATAAGCGGAACAATTCCAAATTTAATCAGTATATGCTTCTTCAGTACTTGAGAAACCATTAGTAGATGCCTCTTATTGGAACCCATTAGTAGCTACTGTCTGATCCATAATTGAATGATCCTTAGCAAAACTTGTGGTGGATTCTTCATGCTTATATCCTTTGGAAGATATGCTTGAAGAAAACCCAAACAATCTCATGATGCCAAAAGATGCGGTTGGCTGATTTTTTTTCCTTCTTCTTTACTCATAGAAGCCGAACAACTTGGTTCCTCCATGGGTGGTTTTCTGATCTCTATTGAATCCAAATATTCATCTCGGGTCTCAAATCCATATCTGCAATAAAATTAATCATTGAAAGAAATGGCCTTAGCAATCTCTTCTCCCAAATCTAGATACTCCTGGTAGTGGTAGGGAAAATTTTTACTTGCAGATGTCCTCTTTGCTAAATACTTCTTAGGATTAGCCATTGGTGGTTCATGCCATTTATATCTGTACACATGGTCACAAATGTAACCATCCTCATCTCTTGGTAAGCCTCCATCAATGTAAATGATTTCTTCTTCCTCATACAACTCAAAGTCTTCATCTTCGATGACTGCAACTAGTTCCACAATTGCAAATTGAAAATATATCTGATATATATTCCACTGAGAATTAAATTCCATAGGATGAACCAAGGAAAATGATATGATACCATTGTAATGTACCAACCAGGATTGGTGATACACTAACTCACTCCCTTGGAAGACTTAATGAAAACAAGGACTCCATGGGCTAGTTTTTACTGTAGGTAGGCAGAGTCAAATACTCTAGTGAGGAGGAGGACTATGCTATATTATACTATATTTGCGCAAAGTACTAGGACCATTTATGGTTCAAAATCAACAAGGCTGAAATCTACTGCAATGCTCCTAGGCACCCCAACATATGCAAACTAATATTACAACTATACATTGAGTGGAAGATGGGGGTTAAGGATTATAAATCAGAGAGGATAAATAACATAAAATAACATTCAATGGATAGTCTTGGTTCACTCCAACAAGTTTGGTAAGGTTATAAGAAAGTATCACAAAGATAGAAACAAAATTTCCTTCTAGGATTGCACAACTAATTAGAATTCAGGACTTCCAAAACTGACTAAGAGGATCACAAATTTCTGATATGAGACATGAAATAATTCATATGGAATATTAATTAACATCAAGAATAGAGATCGTCTCATTTGGATCAATACTGATTCATGTATTGACTACATTCTAGAAACTAGCTCAAAAACAATGCAAATCTAGCAGGGGTGTGGAAAACTCAAATGAATTCAGACTTCTACATTATAAAAGTTTATGAATTATATCATAGGGTCAATATAACAGTAAATAAATAATATGGGATCCGATAGGATTCTCATAAAATTTCAAAGATTCAATCCTTTACAATACAATAGACTAGCATTGGAAAATCACTAGAAATCTTGAAGATTCGAACCATAAACTTCATGACACTTATTCTAAAAGGAAATATGAATTAGGACTAAACATATGAGTGACCTCTTACTGAGATCATGAATTCTGAGCAACAAGTTGAAAGTATTTTACTTTCAGACTTCTCAAGGAGTCTCTATTACATCAAATTCTTACAGTATGATATGTGGAAGAATTTAAGAAGGAGAGAATAGTATAGAGATGCACTGGATATGAAATGAGTATGAATATAGAACATGCGGATTCTACTAATGGTGCTCAATGCCTCAGAGACTTCTCATAGGGGGCACATTCATCAACTGAAACTTCTCTAAATTGCACACGTGTGCTCCTCAACATTGAAACCTTGGCTCTAGTGAGAATGGTTGTATCTTGGTCCTCTAGACACCTTTTTCAACAAGAAAAAAGAAGTTTGTTACTGGAAACAACCCTCCAGATGCAATGGAATAGGTCTCACAAGCCATAAATTATAATAAGTGTCGAACCCAGAACCTCCATTTCGTCCCTCCAACACTATTTCCATCGAATGCGAAGAATGCTTCAGAAGATAGAAATAAGAGAGGATGTAATCACAGAGTTAGATTAGATCTGCAAATTGGTCATAACTGGTTGCACTGGATCATGCACAGAATACTATAACATGAACTATGGGGCACATATCCCATACGTGGTTAAGGGTGCATCACCAAATACTAGAGAAGTTGGAGCTTACTCTCATACAAACAATAAATTGTCAAAATATGTGAAATGGAGTTCTCCTCCTTCTTTTATAGACTTTTCTCCTCATGGTTGAGCTTATCATCTTAGAACTTTGAATTTGAGGAGTCATGGATGTTTCCTTGATTAGTTGGATTGGGTTTGGACCCACTTAGCCTCATCGATGTGTCCTCACTTTCTAAACTTCTTTATTTTTTGCTTTTGATAACTTTCCTACTTTTCAAGACTGGCTGCTTTTCTGCACTTGCTTGTTTTGTGCACTTTCCTTCTTTATGCACTACTTTTGTCAGTTTCCTTCTTTTTTCTGACACCTTTCTTTGTGCATGCTTTCTTCCAGTTTCCTTTTTTCTTTGCTCTTCTTTTCTTTCACTTTCCTCTTTGGTGTGACAGCTCATAAGGCTAACCTTATCTCCTTATGTTCCCTTGTCATCATCCAACTCATCATCACATGTAATTAATAATTAAATACAAAAATAATAATTACATCTCCTTCAATTTACTTAATTAAAAGAACTATAAGCTAAATTATTTCTAGTTAATAATTTAATTGCCTAAGTAATGTTACCCTCTTATTAATTAATTAATTGACTTTCACTAGGATCCATGGGGTTTTGATGTGACATTGGATGCTGCTTGGTGCTGGAAAATGGGAACATGACATTGATCCCTTCATCAACCTTCTCATATATGACACAAAATTCTATCTAACTTTGTGCATAAATGTTTTGTTCAAAACAACTAGCCCATGGGAATGGTTAATAAGTGCATTTAAGAATCTATAAGCACAATTCTAGGGAAGTTGCACATGTAATAGGAATCATAACAAGTATATTCTATATAATGATACTATTTTTGGTACATGCCTTAGCTAATTTTATCATAGCAGTGCATTGATTATGGGGCCTAAACCGTGTCCAATACCAACTACAACAAATCCTATTTACCTATACTAGACTTTACACATGTACACCAATGCCATTAACGTTTCATCAACACAACAACATATTTCACTATGTCAACATGAGAAAAAAACTATTTAGATAAATTCATAAATACAAATCAGTGACCAAGTCATTATCAACTTGTGCATGTTAAATTTGATACACTCTTTACCTATGCCAAGCATTACATTTGTGTACACCAATGTCATCAACATTGGACTAACATAAGAACATATCTCACTATGTTAATATTGGAAAACAAATAAGTAGATACATTGTTACACCAAAATATCGTCATCATGAGTTATGCATGCTCTGTATGCCCTGAACCCTAAAGTCCCTGAGCTAAAACATTGAAAGAGAAATTGTTGTCATTCCCTTTAACCTTATGTGTTCACCCCAATGCTCCCTATTTCCCAGCAAGTTGCACCAATTTCAAGGTGACGTGCTTTGCACCTCAGCAGAGTGCGTTGGTGGCAGAGTGTGCCCTTGTACAAGATGCATTGATCTTTCTTTAGCGCATGTTTCCCTTGTGAAAGGTGCGTCGCAGTTGGTTAAAATGGATAAAGAGAAGATTCGAGCGACTTATCAAAGCTTGGATGGCATGGAGA
Source organism: Larix kaempferi (assembly GCA_027924585.1). NCBI lineage: Eukaryota > Viridiplantae > Streptophyta > Pinopsida > Pinales > Pinaceae > Larix > Larix kaempferi. The sequence goes on along the minus strand of BSBM01000063.1, from coordinate 11,680,320 downwards.
CTTATCCCTACTTACCTGGAAAGGTGGCATTCGATCCCCTTGTCTAGTGGGATGATCCCTTAAGCCTCTCCCCTAAATCCTCAACCTCTCATATCCCTTTATCCCTATATATATGAACCCCCTATCCATTGTGAAAGGAGGAAGGATAGAGTAACTTTATGCTGGTGGAATTTCCCTAGGTGATCCTCTTCATCCATTAGGAGGCTAAGCATTTGATCTTGGAGGCTAGGATTGTTGGAAGGAGGTTATGACGTCAAATCATCGGTCGTAACATCTCTCCCTTTTGTACTTCTTATTATTACATTTAATACGAGTTATTTCCATAATATTTGTTGTGTTAATAATGTGTCGGCTAACTTATTTGACAGTTGATCTAGATCAATTCACATCCATGTGCTTTTATTACTTGTTTGTTTCCACATGTTGTGTCTGGTTTTGCAGCTAGAGATCTGGAGATAAGAACTTGGAGTAGTAGGGAGAAAGAAACTGCACACTTGAGGTAAGAAATCTCTTTCATTTATCTTGCATTTCAATTGATCTAGGAAAGGTATTTGTGTTATGTATTTATTTGTTCTAGATTTGAACCATTTAGACTAGGGAGATCTATTTGAGTCCACTCATATAGATTGTCCGTAAGCAAATTTGGTGACCATACTAGGGATAGTAGTCCATGATTTTTGATTTTATTACATTTTTTGTTTCTTTGATTTCTTTCCAATTATCCTATAGCCTCGAAGTTGCTTTTTGCTTTTGGATCTGACCATCAGAGAGTCTCTGGGCCATACAGACTCTATTTGATATCTTTATTGAGCCTTCTGCCTTTTTTATTCTTGGATAATTTTTATTTTTTATTGCTTAGATCCTGTTTGATGCACCTGGACCATTCATCATTTGTGTAACTGTAATTATGACACACTTAGTCTGTTAGCAGACTGCATCGCTGGCGATCTCTGGAAGTTTATAGTCTACGTCACTGACGTGGTTACCTAGTGTGCAGGGTGCGTCATTGAGTCTCACAATGCTCTAGTGCACCCTTGCAGGGCACGTCATCCTTCATTATTTGGCACTCAATGAAAAATTCTCAAAGCTGGTTTTTGGATTAGTTGTTTGAGTTGTGTGTTTTTCCTTCACTACTACAGAACCTCTTGGACCCAACATACTTCATCCTTGGATTATTTTATGAAGTTTGAATATTGATTTGATTCCTAGCTAGTCAAGCAGGCGTATCCCTCGTTGTGGGAAATTTCAATCCCCCATGAGCACACTCAGTCTTGTGACTCCTTATCAGACCATCTGATTTGTTCGATTTGACTTCGAAGCCCTCCAATATTTGATTGTTGTGATTTTGCTCGATTTTGTGTGTTTTTGATATTTTGGGTGATTATTTCCCTTTGAGAGTTTCCAATCAACCAAAGTTTGCAGTAGTATATTCATTGATTTTTGTAACATAGACTTGGAAAGTGGTACAATTCTTAGATCTATTGAGTACGTTGATTAGAAAATCAAAATTGTCCGTTATCTTCGTTTCAAGCTTGTTTCTTGGAATTGTTGTAGAGAACTTTTGTGCTTTGGAGTGAGTATTAAGAAGATCTTTGAAAAGTTTAGAAGATTATTATTGGCTTTCATTTTCTTGGGTTTGAAAAAGTTATTCATCATTTCCTTGAAAATTCTAATTGCATTTGGAATTTTGTAAAGCATTCCAAAGACAGTAAAAAATTCTCACATTTTTTTATTTTCTTCCCACTTTTTCATCATTACTTTGGAAAATAGGAGTTATTGCATTCAAAAGGAAATTCTTCTTTTCATTTTTTGGTAGATTCAATTAACTTGAAAAGAAAAAAAGGAAAAAACATTTGGATTTGGTTGTTATTCATTTTTGTTGGATTATTGAAAGCATGCTTTTGAGTCTTTTTGGTTGATTTTAAAAGTATAGAGGTACTTGTTCATTTCATTATCGAAAACAAACAAAAGATTTATTCTTACCTTAGCTAGTTTTCATCAAAGAGAGAAAGAAAAGATTTGCATTTTCATGTAGTTAGGATTTGCATATTTTTAAATTCCATTCTACACCCCATGCATTCACTTAACCATCAAGATAAAAGTTAACGGTAGCATTAGGTTAAAATTGTATAGAAACTTGTTTGTTAAGTTAGATACATGTTCCGGTGTCTTTAAGCATGGAAGCTGTCGTTATTTTCCTGCACTACATCCCGAATGATTGTAGTTCTTCCACGTACCAATTAGTATATCGAAAGGCCTTTCACGTACCTTCGGGTATATAGAAAGGTACTTCACGTAATCGATAGTATATCGTAAGGATCCGGTTGTGCAGTTGTGCATTAGACAACACCACTATGGATTTTAGCTCCCACGTACCTTGTGTATATCGAGAGACCCTACTAGGATTACTGTAACAATCCGAGTTAACCAATTGGCCGTATTGGTGTGGAAATACACCGAAAACAACACTTGGGGAGCTATTATGCACATACTATTAGGTAGTCAGGTTATACGGTCAGGGGTATGGTCCCAATCCTCCCTGGTTAGTGCTTTGAAAAATTGGGCTGATTTTAGCTGTTGGACCCTGTGGTATATCGCGAGTTGCGACGCCTTGGTAATCTCGTGAGGTTCTAGACCATTGAATCCCACCTATCACATAATTTTTCTTGCATCTTTAGATTGCGTAGATATTGGAGTGTATTTTTTATTTTTTGTATAAAACCCTTAGGAGAAATTTGGTTCAATCATTCTAGCTGATCAACCTTTAAGAAGATCCAACAGGATTTTAAACTTGCCACCTGAATATCCCCTTAATTGGGAGGAGAACTCAGGAGAAATTATGGATCAACCTACCACATCTATTTCACATGAATAAGATACTTCTACCATAGAGTTGGGAATGAACTATTCACCTCCCCCAAATCCACCTATTACTGATCCTATGGGGCCTTTGATTGTGGAAAAACTTGCTTCACATGGCACAACATTTCATCATTCGATGGAAGTACATCCTGGAGCCTCTGATTGGATTTTCAATCGATCCCACGATGACCCGGTATCAACAGATTTTGGTCCAACTGCATCATTTTGGGACACTTCTTCAGGTCAACATGTTTCCAATTTTGATTCACTTTCGATGGTGGAAAATCCACTTCATCAGTTTCCCCCATGGATTCCCAATGACATCTCTTTTGCACCTGTTTACATGACTATTGACTGTTTAAGAACGTTCAGTGAACAAATTAGATGACAGAGTTTCCCACCTAGGTCTAATTTGGAAGTACCAACTATTGAGCAACATTCCCCTATCCATTCTCTATATTTTTCTTCACCGAGAATATCTACACCTACTGTGACCACTTACGAACTAGGTAAGCCATTGTTCCTGATGAGTACACCTCAGAGTCAGGCGACCAGTTCAACATCTCATCCGAACCCAACCACTGGAGGGAAACCTTCAGCCACTATTAGCTACGTTATTGGAATGTCACCTCCACCGCTCCCACCCCAAAATTCAAGGGGAGGTTATCATCTAACCATTAGCCAAAAGTTGAGTGGATTTCATTGCTTAGTTAGTAGTCAACATTTGGTTACCAACCAACCTATAATTAGTGGTCAACATTCGGTTACTGGGCACAGTCCTATAAGTGGACAATTTTTGACTGGGGGGCAACCCCTAGCTAGTGGACATAACGTGAGTGGTGGACATTCTTCACATTTGAACTATATTATGGTTGGAATTTATCTTCCAACCATGGGAAAACCTACATGGACACATCACACAGGGGGACCATATATTTGGACCCAATCCCCACGGGGGTATATCTATCTTGGCAATCATAATCCTGCTATAGGAAAACAATATTCAGGAAACCTTCTTTTTGGATTACCCTATACCAAAAACAAGAACACCCAATGGGGACACCATAATGTTCCACATCTTGGAATTCCATCTGATGACCACCCCCACCACCTCCACCGCCTATCCCACCACCTCCCCCACCATATGGTCCACCACCACCACCACCATCGCCTATCCCACCACCTCCCCCACCATCTGGTCCACCACCACCACCACCACCACCTTATTCTGGAGGAGGAGGACCCCCACCTTTTGGTGGAGTACCACCTTATTCTAGAGGAGGAGGACTCCCACCTTTTGGTGGTGGAACACCTTATTCTGGAGGAGGAGGACCCCCACCTTCTGGAAAAGGTCCACCCTATTCTGGAAGAGGAGGACCCCCATGTTCTGGAGGAGGTACACCCTATTCTGGAGGAGGAGGACCCCCACCTTCTGGAGGAGGTCCACCCTATTCTGTAGGAGGAGGACCCGCACCTTCTGGCATAGGACCACCTTATTCTATAGGAGGACCTCCTTCAGGTCCACCTCCCAACCCAGGAGGCCCACCCCCATATGGCCAATTTCCTACGGGAGGACCTTACGATCAATCTATCCACGGTCCTATTGGTACACAGATTCCTTATTAGAATTATCAGTATACACAACCGAACCAACGATTAGCATTTCTGGCTACACTTGATCTACCAGACTTGTCTCAGTTGACTAACTATCCCATTCAACATGGCATTAATTGACCTATGATTCCTGTGAAGTTACCATCGGATATTCCAAAGTTTGATGACAAGCTAGGTGAGGACCCCAAGAACCACGTTATGAATTATCATCTGTGGTTTTCTTGCAATTCCTTGATGGATGATTCCATCAGCCTGAGTTTATTTCAACGAACCCTTAATAGTACTTCCGCAAAGTAGTACATTGAGTTGCCGCCAATTTCCTTTCCGGATTTTCGATCTTTAGCCATGTCATTTTTGACTCATTTCTAGCTACCAATTTGATATGAAACCGGTACAGATATTTTGACTTCTCTTCGTCAAAATACTACCACTCACATTTTCAATCATATTCATGAGTTGAGGAGGAGACAAAGTGTTATTAAATCCCCCATTCCTAATCAACTCCTTGCCGATTGGTTTACAAAGTCACTAATTCCTATCATAGCTAAAGACGTGGCTATGGGAGAGGTCATTACAGAAGAAAAATCCATATCTCGTGCTCAGTACTTATATCTCGTCTATGCCCAATATGGCACCTTATATGATATCATTCCTAATGCCCCCCTCCCTACATATGATCCAACAAAACCACCTACGGGACCTCATGCCAATGGAATCATTGGTTCGGTTCATACCCATCCCGATACACAATCCGGTGGATCACCGAACCATCATAGCTCCACTCCACCTTCGACACAGGATGGAAAAAAAACCAAACAATCACCCAGTCCTACTTCCACTGAAGAAGTGAATTTAGTTCAATCTGCTTCATCTCAAAAATCGAGTGGTAAAAAGAAGAACAAAGGTAAATCTAAAAAGTATTCTAACCAACAGGATCCAAAACACAATCCCAAAGACAATAAACAAAAGCGGAAGGTAAAATATCCATGTTTACTGTGTGGTGATGATCACTTCACCAAAGAATTCCCACATCAAGAAGAAGTGAAAAAGTTCCTTAAAGGGAACCCCACACCTGCAGTCTTAACTGATCCCTTTCCCACACAACAACAACAAATTATTACACAACAACCATCTCCTTCCCAAGGAGAACCGTCCACCACCACCCATGTTCTCATGATGCGTAGTGAAACAATCAACTTAAATACTCGATCATGATCATATGAATCTACTCCTAACAAGGAATCTAACATAGGTAACCCTGAAACATCCCCCGCATCTACATCCAACATTCCTTCACCTCAAGGTCCTCTCGTCATATAGAAACCTTTAGTGGATTCAATATTGCGTCCACCCAAGAGCACGATTCAAAAAGCCATTTTCAATCCAAATGCTCGGGCTACTCAAAACTATAATATAGTAGAGGATTTAGCGCAAGCTCCTTGTGCTATATATATGTCAACACTAGAAGTCTTACAAAACTATCCCATTCATAGTATGACCCTGTTATCCACAATAGGAGCTGTAGATATAGATTCCTCCAATACCATCATGTTTAAGCTAGAGTATTTCAAGTCAAGGCTTTCCCACCAACTTGTGTTTCAAACTATTACTAATGTTTTTAGGAAAAGCATCCATCGTACTGTCTTAGACGAAGGAGTCTTTACACCGGTTATGTCGTTATCCTGTTGGCGAGCCATTGGCTCCCTTGAGTTGAACCGTTCCCACAATACATTGAAAGCCTTTGATGGACGTGATTTTCAACCCCAAGGGCTGTTACAATATTTGACCAGCGAGTTGGGCAATAATACCATTTCCATTAACGTGGAAGCCATTGATGCCCCATTGGATTAAAACCTATTACTTGGTCGAAACTGGTCCCTCTTTTAGGACACTCTACGCATATATATGAGAGCGTGGGGGTAGGACTCCTTAAATATTCATCCCTCATGGGCATCTTTCCAACACAAAATCCCCCTGCCCATGTTTCCATAGTGAACATGATTTCGTCCCCTCATTACTTGATGGACTAATGGATTGTGCCCGATCCCAATCATTTGTATTCGATTGGCGATGTGACTCCTCTCATCCCTGCAGAAGCTACTTAGGAAGCCATACAATCTTCCCTTGATTTACTAGATGTCCACTCTTCTGTGGAATCTACCTCACGTTCTCTTCCATTCCAGCAGACCTCATACCTGCCTGACCCCCTACTCTAGACTTTTCATTCGGACGAGTCCATTATGGAGATCATGAGTGTGGATGAACCCCCATGGGAGGACCTCCACCATAGATCGTTCTTCCTCCTGCCATTAGATTCAGTAGAGAATTCAATTGAAACAATTGTTTCACCATATGTATTTCCTTACCCTCAATCTCCTATCCTACAATTAATACGGTAACAGAGGGAAACCTGGCTAACATCATGCCTACATTTCTGATCGACATTTCAGTAAAACTTGGAGTCGTGGAACAAATTCATTTATGCCAAACTTGTTCTCCGAAAGAAGTCACCACTTTCACGATCTTATTTAAAAAATTCCACGACGTCTTATCATGGAGATATGAGGAAATTCCTAGGATTGATCCTGCTATTGTTATGCATGAGATTCAAACATATCCCAACGTGAAACCTATCCGGAAAAAACTCCGCCCCGTGCACCCTCAGAAGATTGCGGATATTAAGGTAGAGATAGAAAATCTCTTGAAGGCTAGGTTCATTTATCTCATTCCCTTAACAGATTGGGTCTCTAATGTCGTCCCGTTACAAAAAAAGAGGGAACTATTAGGGTTTGCGTAGGTTACAAGGATTTGAATAAGGATTGTCCTAAGGACAATTACCCTACTCCGTTCATTAACCAATTCATCGACAACTGTGCCAGAAGCGTTGCCAGAAGCGTCACCTTCTCATTCATGGATGGATTTTTTTACTATTATCCGATTGAGATCCATCTTGTCGACCAACATAAGATGACTTTCATCTTCCCATGGGGTACGTTCGTTTATCGTAAACTCCCTTTTGGCCTTAAAAATGCTGGTGCTACATTCTAGCGGGCTATGTCGTATGCTTTCCACGATGTGAAGTATTTTGTGGAACCCTACTTAGACGATCTCCCTGCTCATTCGAATCATCGAGAATTCCACATCGATCATTTGATGACAATATTCCTCTGGTGTCGATGGTATAATATCCATTTAAATCCTCATAAGTGCATTTTTTGTGTCGAGTCTGAATGCCTTTTAGGCTTCATCATTTCCAAGGATTGGATCCACAGCAATCCCCTCAAGGTGGAAGCCATCATTACTATACCACCGCCCATGGATATTACAGAACTTCAAATTTTTCATGGGAATGCAAACTACCCGAGGCGTTTCTTGTGTAATTTCACAGATAAAACATAAGGATACATGTGGTTGCTAAAGAAGGACATCCCATTCATTTGGGATGATTATGCTCAACAATCCTTCGAAAACCTTAAGCATGCCATCACTCATGCACCCGTGTTACAACCGCCAAATTACACTAAGGATTATATCCTTTATCTTTCTGCATCCACTATCGCTATGGTCTTGGTACATGAAGATAGTCATTCCCATGAGCATGTGATATACTACCTTAGTAAGTCTCTCATTGACTCTAAAACCCGGTATTCGCATGTAGAGAAGCTAACTCTCGCAGCAATCATCGTTGTACAAAAGTTCCACCATTATATCCTCCTCCGCATTACCACCATTATCGCTGACTCCAACCCCATGTACCATGTTCTTACACGCCAGGTACTGGGGGGAAAATATTCACTCTGGATTGTCAATATTCAGGAATTCAACCTCCAGTTTGAGAAGGCCAAATCAAAGAAGTCTTTGGTTTTTGTGGAAATTATTTGTGATATTCCCCGTATTGATCAGGAAACTGAGCCCATGGACTTCCTCCCTGATGAGTCTTTATTTCTCATCAGTAATTTTGAGCCGTGGTACAAAGATATCACATTGTATCTCCAAACCCAACGTTTCGGTCCTCAACTATCTCCTAATGAATGTCGTCGTATCCGTCACCACGCAAAGTATTACCTCATCATTGGTGACACATTATATCGTCGTGGTGTCGATTCTATCCTCCGACACTGCTTAACTCATGAGGAGGCCTAGCATGTTTTGAATGATTGTCACTCAAGGGCATGTGGCGATCATCTTTCTGGGATGGATACATCCCAGAAAATCCTACGCGCTAGATACTATTGGCTTTCCATATTTAAAGATTGTATTGAAGCTGTCAAGAAGTGTCCTCCTTGCTATCTTTTTCACCATAAAAAATGCTCACATCCCTCCCCATTACATCTAGTTATCGTTGTCGGTCCCTTTTCTAAATGGGGCATCGAATTCATGCACTGTAATCCTATCTCATCCGGGGGGAATGGTTATGTTATTGTCTCATTCGACTACTTCACCAAGTGGGCCAAGGCTATGACTACATACAAAGAAGACGACAAAACTACTGCACTCTTTATGTTCAACCATATCATTACGCAATTCAGAGTCCCTCAAGCCATCGTCACTGATCATGGATCACATTTTCAAAACAATATGGTGGATGAACTAAGCACCAGACTGGGTTTTCAACATGAGAACTCAAATCCCTACTACCCTCAGTCAAATAGACAAGTAGCGGCCATTAAAAAGGTCTTCAAAACTATGCTTCAACGTATGGTGGGAACACATAAGTCCAAATGGCATACCATTCTTTTTTCATCTCTTTGGGAGTATAGGAAATCCGTTAAAAATGCCACTCATTTTACACCATTCCAATTGGTATATGGAATAGAAGTAGTATTACCTATCAAGTGCGAGATTCCATCACTAAAACTCGTTGTTGAACTTTTACCAAACACCACTGTCGAGTAAGAACGATTTCTATACTTGGAAAAACTTGATGAAATCGTTCGTGATGCAACTCTGGCTAATGAAGCACACAAGAAATGCATCAAGGCCCAGTACGATAAATTAGTGAAACCTCGTATCTTTGGCGAGCGAGATTTGGTCCTTACTTATGACCAAAAACATGATAAGCTAGGGGCAGGCAAACTTGAGTCTATGTGGCACGGTCCATATGTAGTAAAATGTGTTTTGGAAAAGGGCGCATATTGGAACATGAGGATTACGACGGGATATATTTGGGGGAGCCTCGCAATGGTCTCTACCTAAAGAGGTACTATGCCTATATCATTTATGCATTAGTAATTTGTATATACTATACATAACACGTGTTTTGTTTGGTGTGACACTTTATTTTTAGTGTGATAGGATCTTATCATTATGCGTATACCATGTTCTTCCTGGATGTGTAAATGGAAACATGTTTTGGATTCGCAGACGACACTAGCCGACACACCCTCAACCTCGCTTCGAAATCTTGGGTACTCTATTCCCCTACTGATAAACTGATTAGTTCTAGAGGAACTTGCTTAGGGTTTGCAACTAACAATGTCACCGAGTATCATGTGGTAATTGGACTATTGAACGACGATTATTCTTTGGGTTTGGACCATCTTATTGTCTATCTCGATTCACAATTTGTGGTATCCCATCTCAACTGTATCTATGCTATCTATGACTCCTTATTACTCTGTCTATTCCGACAAGTACGTCTCTTGGAGAGGTCCTTTGAGTCAATTCAATATCTACACATTCTGAGAAACATGAACATTGTTGTTGATTCCCTGCCTAATTTCATATTAGATTGGTACATTGCACATTCATAAGCATTTCCATCAAAGATGTATAAACTGACATAACATGTAAACTACCCATAGTGTGTAAGATAACATTCATAAGATCTCAAATCATCATAAGAATACACGATTTATAAAACCGCAAAATAGTGTTTTGTATATATGTATCATCATGTACAAAAAATTGGTACTAATAGAAAACCTGAAGCACACAAGATTTCAATAGGTCCTAGATACCAAAATCTGAATCCTATGTCTTTCAGTACATATATCATACAATGAGCTATCCCCGTGGACACTCATGATAGCATATAATAGCCCTGGTTGCTCGATGGAGCAGCCGACCAAAGTGGCCTGAGACTCTAACTGTCTAGCATTGGTAGCATCCAGGAAAGTCATCATTAGATACGTCACGAATATCCAACGTCAATCTCTAGAGGTGCTCCTCCAGCTTGTTTAGATCCTCTACCGCATCCTAATGAGCATCCTCCATATATCATACCATTCCTCTTCTCTCAATAGGAGAAGAACCTATCAAGAGAGATGGGCCAACATCTGCATAAAACATGTGTGAATCATCAGTACTACACAAAAAACATTAAAAAATTATAAAATGCATAAACACAACAAGAGTTTCGTTCTTACCTAGGTATCCCCACTGCTCTCCCTTAGGAAGAGCTAAGTATGGGTCTCCCCTAAAGTCAGTACCTTCATACGCGTAATCCTCGATCATGAGGAGATGCCCGCGAAGCCACCTGAAGAAGGTGGGACCATAATTGATAATGGGACCCCCTCCTCCATGGTGGGCCATGACCTCTGACCACATGACCATACGAGTATCTCACGGATCAAACTCATCTAACTCTACATGTGGTCTCAACAATGGGACTCACTCCAGGAAGAACAATACCATGATGGATCCATATCCAAACTGCTTCAGGTCAACCTTGTGGCATTTAGTGAGTTGTTCTTTGAGATTGGTGAGGAGTCCCTCACACCAGTTGAAAATCATTGGTTTCATACACTCAATGGAATAAATCATATGGGCCTTGGTGGCCTGATGAGAAGCTCTACTTCCCACCACCCACTCTATGGTAAAGAGCACAGTATGCAAGGGTTGATCTCAGACGTTCTTTATGGGAATCTTCCCAGCAAGCATCTACATTCGTGGTGTGAAAAACTGAGCCACCAAACTTCCCATCGATTGGTCACTACCCCGTGGACCAGATAGTGAAACTGGGGCTCCCCGCTTGGACAACCCTGTCAGAAAGTAGATATCTTCCACATCCAAAGTAAGGATGTGGGAACCAACACGAAAATTTTGTTGATCCGGATCCAATAATCTGATCAGATAATCTAGCAGTTGTACTTGGGCCCTCATGCCCTGTACATGAAGCCCTGTCAGAAAGTAGATATCTTCCACATCCAAAGTAAGGATGTGGGAACCAACATGAAAATTTTGCTGATCCAAATCCCATAATCTGATCAGATAATCTAGCAGCTGTACTTGGGCCCTCATGCCCTGTACATGAAATAATTTCAACAATATGGATCTTTGTAATGCATTTATCGAATGTGGATCATCAACCACTTGGGAATCTTCCATTTCATGCTCTCGCTCTTTCCATTGGACCAGTGTGCAAGCCAAGACCTGTGTAAACGTCAAATAGATGAATATTAGAACCTTTCCATGGATTTGGTTTGGGATTTTTTGGCCCCATTTTTTATTTTTCATTGAGGATCTGTGCCGACTCACCCCACTTTTGCGGATAGTGCACCAGTGATGCACTTTCTCCATCGGAGAAATGCGTCAGAGAGCCCTCAATGCACTTCCCATAAGGGGAAAGTGCGTCGCCTAGGGCACACGCAATCCCATCCTTAATGAGCCAAAAAACCTAAAAAAAGACCATTAAACAAGAAATTAATCCACTAGAAAGGTAAAGAGAAAGGTTAAGGCCTACCTGTGATTGATGAGGCGAGAAACAACTGATCGTAGCTTCCATAATCAACCTTTGAAAATAAGACTCCAAAGAGGTGTTTTTACTATTCCAACTTGGTAAAAAAATTGGTAAATATTTTTTACTATTTGACTTTTATATAAAAAAATGGAATATTCCCTTTTTAATATTTCTTTTTATGGGTATTTTTGCTATAGTTGGTAATATTTTTATGTCTTAACACCATATTGTCGATTCTGACTTAGTTTTTGGAGTTTCCAAATGAAGTAAAGTGGTGTTCTAACTTTATTGGTGACCATCGTTGACGTTTCATACTTTTCATCAAGTGTGAACGAGTCATTGAGTTTTTTTTATGCTATCATACCGCTTGTTAAAATGAAATATTAATGGCATCGAGCTCACCTTTTTTCTTTCTTGTGATTGTAAGCCTATGAGAATAAGTCATCGAGTTACATTTTATCACTTTTGTGGGATCGTAAAACTCCCACGAAAAAGGAACCTCTCGGAGTTCCTCTTTAAGCTCTTTTCAGACTCCCTAAATATGAAAAGATCACTAAGTGAAATTGATTCTTTCATGCTTGTAAAAATATTTGAAAGGTCATTTTTTTGGTGATAGTTTACCCCCTTTTCGGACCAAGAGGACTATTTACGAAAAAGGAGCACTCTGGTTAGTCATGACCTCAAGAGTTCTCTCTCATGTTGTTTTATCCTTTTTCGGATGAGGAGACTAAATTTTACGAAAAAGAACCATTTGGAGTCTTCTTTAGTTCTTTTCAGACTCTCTAAACATGAAATGATGTTGAGTTTTCCTTCTCTAGACTCATTAAAATCTGACATTGAAGGGCCCTTTTTCAGATAAACCCCTCATATCTTAGGTTCGTAAAACATATGAGATCGGAATCATCCGAAGGATGAGCTATACCGAGCATCTGTTACCCTCCTCAAGGTCTTTAAAAAACAAAAGTGGTACTCATCAATCATGATGGGGAAAAGGAAAGAGTTTGTGTTTCATTGTAATTATGGAAGTACTTAATCGTTCTTGAACATGACACTCATTTTCATATGCATTCAAACACTTGGATAATTTGCTTATCTTCGAGTCCCACCAATTCATTGATTCTTTTCACTCTTTTGAGTCATTTAGAGAATGCTTCCATCATTAGTTGCATTAGGGGCCAGTTTCATTCTCGTCATGTCAATGCTGGCAAGTCATGCCATTCCCATGTTCAAGAGAGGTCTGTTCATCGAGTCTATCTATGTAGTCATTCTACCTTCTATTATGACGGTGATTCTCAAGTCAGTCTCAAATGCCACTCTAAAGTCTGATTTACTTCAAAACATTTTCGATCATGTTTCGTGTCAATGATGGGGGAAACATCATGGCCCTCCTTCGACCGGTTTATCCTTGTCGACTTCAACACATCATCCAAGGATTAAACCTAGAAACCAATCAAGTACCTTGGGCCTGCATGCCTCAATGGCATGTTACCTCACTTTCAATAGTAAGTTCACATCATTGACTTATGATTGAAAGATTCCACTGAGTGTTCGACCTCAGATCATTGATTCACATTCAGTGGTATGTACCATGATACCTTGGATATCATTGACATCAATGGTGATTTTCCTAGCACTTGTTAACGGAATCCATCAATGACCAGTAATCAAGTGGTTTCTACCATGTCCGACGTCAAGACATTGTAATCACATGGTTAGATTTGTATCATTGCAGGTTCAGCTTGAAGACCCTAGATTAAGTCATGTGTCTCACCCAGGTTGCAATGGAGATTTTTTGAGTCATATTACATGGATCCAATTTTGTATTGGTCGTGGTTTTGTTATCATCTCATCATGGATCTATGATTGTGTCTAGTAGCCATGATTGTGATCAGTTGATCTTTACTATCATAGATCTGCAATGTATTGGTCGGCAACCATGTTATGGGTTAGTTGATACAAGTATCTCAAAGTCAGTTGTACTACAAGAAGATGTTTGTTCGTCACTCCAACCGACAATCCTTACTTCATTTTTTTCCCTATTACAAACCATTTCACCTACCTTATTTTTCCAGCTTCATGCTTTGGGGGGCTTTTTGTTACACCAAAATCTTGTCATCATGAGTTATTTGTCCTCTGTATGCCCTGATCCCTAAAGTCCCTTAGCTAAAACATTGAAAGAGAAGTTTTTGTCATTCCCTTTAACCTTATGTGTTCACCCCAACGCACCCTGTTGTCTAGCAAGTTGCCCCAGGTTCAAGGTGACGTGCTCTACACCTTAGAAGAGTGCGTTGGTGAAGCAGTGTGCCCTTGTACAAGGTGCATTGATCTCTTTTTGGCGCATGTTTCCCTTGTGCATGATGCATCGCAGTTGGTTAAAATGGATAAAGAGAAGCTTCGAGCAACTTCTTGAAGCTTGGATGGCGTGGAGACTTATCCCTACTTACCTGGAAAGGTGGCATTCGATCCCCTTGTCTAGTGGGATGATCCCTGAAGACTCTCCCCTAAATCCTCAACCTATCCTATCCCTTTAGCCCTATATATATGAACCCCCTCTCAATTGTGAAAGGAGGAAGGATAGAGTAACTTTATGCTGGTGGAATTTCCCTAGGTGATCCTCTTCATCCATTATGAGGCTAAGCATTTGATATTGGAGGCTAGGATTGTTGGAAGGAGTGGAAGGAGGTTATGACATCAAAGCATTGGTCATAACATCTCTCCCTTTTCACTTCTTATTATTACATTTAATACAATTTCTTTCCATAAGCTTTGTTGTGTTAATAATGTTTAGGATTACTTCTTTGACTGTTTATCTAGATCAATTCACATCCATGTGCTTTTATTACTTGTTTGTTTCCACATGTTGTGTCTAGTTTTGCAACTAGAGATCTGAAGATCAGGACTTGGAGCAGCAAGTAGAAAGGAACTGCACACATGAGGTAAGCCACATGTCTTTCATTTATCTTGCATTTCAATTGATCTACGAAAGGAATTGTGTTATGTATTCATTTTTTCTAGATCTGAACCGTTCAGACTAGGGAGATCTATTTGAGTCCTCTCATACAGATTGTTCGTAAACATACATTAAGAAATACAGATGGGTGATCAAATCATTATCAACCTTAGAGAAAAAATTTGGGGATCCCACTATTTTTATGGAGAATTCAGATGTAAAGTGGTTCAATCGCCATCCACAATAGTAGTTGGTATTTTCAATGGCTTGATTGAGTTTGAACCTGTAAATGGTCTTCTAATCAACAACAATGCCTATAGTAGTTCCTCAATTGGATTTGAACTTGTGACTTCTGGTCTGATCATTGATAACATGCCTTATAAGGTGGATGGTTCAGCCAATTGAGCTAACCCTTGTGAATATGATCATAAAAGAAAAATGTTAAATTAGCTCAATTAGGTAACCATCTATTAAAGGTCCGATAAACCAAAGTTGGTCTAAGTGGATGATAATCATCATTATCTAATAATTTGTGTGTGAGCACATGTGCATTTTACATTTATTTCAGCAGAAGGGGCTAGTTCATCCAGTTTTCACTAATATTATTGGGAATTGGGCTAGTTACACGCCAATAGGTGCTCGATTTGAATCCCCTTGGATTAGGCACACTGGTTTACTATGACATGCTTATTGGTGATGCCACCCCTGAATGAGGGTAAGAATCAAATGGGTTTCTCTATGAGGTTTTCCTTGAAAAAATACATATAATACATTTATTTTACACACACACACACATTGTGTTTCTAATAGGTGCTTAGTTTGAATCTCTTGACTATGTCAACAAGTTTACTATGGATGCCAACCATGAATGTGGGGAAGCATCCTTTAAATTTGTCTACTGTGTTTTACTTGGAAAAAGACATACACATTATGATAATTAAATAGTAAGCTTCTAATTTGTTAATTTTCTTTTTTGCATTGAAATTACCAAGATACATCTACAACCTAAGTAGATGTGTCTCTTGTATAAAATTAATAAACTAACATAGATCTAACTTAAGTGAATAATTTAAATAATAATTTGTTTGATTTTGAACCCCTCTCAGTAAATTCAAAATTAAGATAAATATAAACATAATTTTTTTTCATTTAATTTATAACCAATATAAATATTACAATTCTCATTCTCATCTATATTAAGTTGTAATATATATATATATATATATATTACCATCTAAACCTTCATGTAAAACCCTAGATATATTGAAATTTGAAAATTATATCTTAAGAAGAGATCAATGTAAGATACAATTCCAAAATGTTATATGTACACTTTCAACTACTTACCCTCATTCAAACAAAGCGCACTCAAATGAGTCAACGTTAAAGCATTATAGATAATGTGGAGAGCAAATCAAACATCAAAGGTGGGTATAACAAATATCATTTAGTGAATGTGAAAGGCAACGTAAAGTTTTTCAATTTTCCTTTTATAAACGTAAAGTGAAGAAAAGGAAAGTGTTAGTGTTAATATTTTTAAAGGTACAATTTTTTTCTCATCTCGATTTATTAGAAATTTAATTGAAGGCTTTTTTTTTCCATTAAAAAATTTAACTTACTATTAATACTGCGAAATAGTAAAATATGTCCAATTGTTATATGAGTATATAGAGTAAAATCTTGTCCGGAGAAAAGACCAGGGGTTACTATCACATGGACAACAAATATCATCAACAAGAGTCTAAATATGGCCCAAAAATCAGAACCTCAAGCCACATAAATATCCAAGGATCCAAACAAGAAGAAATCCTGTAGTGTATCAGCATATATGCTCCTGCATATTACATGTAATATATAACAAAATACATAATTGTCTAAGATTCAGTCGGCCGAAAAAACATTGGCCCATCCATTGACCAGTGACGGAAATGGAGTATCGATCCTTCCGTGCAGACCACATCAGCACAAATGAAAAGTTCAAAAGAGTATATACATCCGAAAAAAAAACAACAACAATAGAAATGTATAATATATAGCCGCAAAAAGAATATATAGCAGGAAGCCCAACGAGGAGTTGGAAGCTGTGGCATTTTAATGACCTGCACATAGTAATATTAGTCACAAAAAATCATATGATGAATACCGCAAAAAACCTATAGATAAGCAAAATGAACAGTCTAATAGAAGTCAAGACCAATGTAGGTGATAAGAACCATGGGTAAAGAGGAGTTCCTCCTGCCATTCCTGCCACAAAATGACCCCCGTCTAAGAGGTCAGAGCCCGCTTGGAGAGCATATCAGCCTCAGTATTCACCTCTCTGAAAATATGGGCGAAATGTGTGTGTTCAAATTCGAGAATTAACTTCCGAGCCGCTTCCATCCAATGAGAAAGTAGCAGAACATTGAGTGGTGCAATGCCTTTTGCCCAAGAAATGATAGACATAGAGTCACCCATTATCACAAGTGAGGAAATTTGTCGGGAGCGAGCAAAATATAGCAGGAGCCAAAGGGCGCATAACTCACTGCGAGTATTGGATCCAATTCCTAGATTGAGCCAAATATGGAAAGAACAAGTGTTGGAAATGTGTAAAATTGCACTAGCCCCACCCACCCCAGGCCCCCCCACAGTGGCCCCATCAAAGAAACCACATGGGTACACCAGGACCAGAGGAGCCAAGCACCCTCTTTTGTACAGAACATTCCTCCCAACATCAAGTCCATGAATTGATGTATATTCCTTGAAAGCAGCCAGGGTTCTACAACAAATCCAATCTCGATGAGGTATGGAATTCTCAAAGATTCGAGAATTCTGAGCCTTCCAAACCTCCCAGATCATGAAGTAAGGGAGTTCAACACACATATTGGAATGACGGGACCATGAATCAAGACAGTCACTAAGAGAAGAATGCCTCCAGAGGAATTGTATACCAGAGAGAGATGCAATATGTTTCCAAAGATCCCGAATGAAAGAATAGGAGGAAAAGAGGTGGGCAACTGATTCCTCCTGAATGCAACAAAGTGGACACCAACCAGGACCATTGAAGCCCCGATGACATAAATTGTCCCATGTAAGTATCTTGTTACAAAGCGCCAACCATATAAAGCATTTTATCTTAAGCGGGAGAGCCAGTTTCCAGACTGATTTGTGCCACCAGCTTGTCTCAAGATGACAATTTGCAAACATTGCATCATAAGCCAATTTTGCAATAAGTTTTCCACAGGCCACATCCCACGACCAAGCTAATCTGTCCGGTGTCTCAGATAATTGAATGTTTGATTGATAAATAGGTCTGATATATTCTTCCCATTCATTCCCCAATATGCCATTTAATCCCAGTTGAGGAGCCGAGATCCACATTGAATGCCCATCCTTATAATGACCAGACGCATGTGCAAGGGTGCAAAATCCTTTTGCCCTGAGATGTGCCCTTAATTTCGAAGACAAGATGTGTGCAGATGGACCCCCAAAGATAGGATCAAGTCCCAGTCTAATGTCACGACCATTACCAAGAATCCATGTTATCCATTGAGCAATAACATTGAATGAACCCATCAATCCATTCCAAAAATTCGATACACCAATTGTAGCCGGACGACCCATACAGAGCCAATTTGCAACAATAGATTTTTTCAGATACTTAGCTCTGATGATCATCCCCCATACAGAATTATCAAAAAGTACTTGCCAAAGGATTTTTGCATGCAGAGCCGTGACAAAATGTTCCAAGTCCTTTATATTCCAACCCCCCAAGTTCCAGGGTTGAGCTAACAAAGACCATTTAATAAGGTGAAATTTTTCTTGCACCCCACCGCCAGACCATAAGAAACTAAAAATCTTCCTTTGTATAAGGCAAAGGATGGATCTTGGAGTTTTACACAGTGAAAACCAGTAGACCCCCAGGTTCTGGAGAACCGCTTTTGCAGTGTAAGTCTGCCACCAATGGATAAGTGTTGAAAACTCCAATGACCAATACGATTTTCAAATCACCTAACAAGCCATGACCAGTCATTAGTAAGATAATTAGAAGGCTTAATGAAGAAACCCATATATTTCATTCCTTCAGCCATCTCCTTGAATTTTAGAGGCAAAATTGAGCTAATCGACTATTCCACATCAGCCAGTAGGGAATGTTTTAAAAAATGAGACTTAATATAACTGATGATCATACCCGATACTCAGCATAAAAAGTCCAGTATCTTCTTATACTGAATCCATGCCGCAAGAATACCTAAGCCAAATAGCATAACATCATCCACAAAAAGAGAATGTGGAACAAATATATCTTTTGTAATCTTTATACGAACAATCTGCCCCTCTCTTTTTGCCTTATGTATAGAGAGACTCAGTCCTTCAATGACCAACAGGAAAAGTAGTGGAGAGAGGGGGCAACCCTGACAAAGACCCCTGGAGGCTTTAAAGTAGTCCGATGGTTGACCATTAATAATTACCGCAAAATTTACCAATGAGACACAGGCCATAATCCATTTCATCACCTTCCATGGCAGACCGATCTGGATCAGTATTAATCTCAGTAGATTCCAATCAACCCAATCATAAGCTTTCACTAAGTCCAATTGAAGAATGAGTGCATCAAGCCTTTTCTGTTTTATACTGTGAAAAATTTCCCGAGTCACCCCCACAACATCATGAATTTGACGGCCCTACAGAAAACCATACTGTTCCATAGAGATGTGCCTTGAAAGGATCGGTTTGATCCGATCAACAATAATCTTGGAAATTATCTTGTATACTAAATTACAAAGAGCAATAGGCCTGAACTCATTAAAATTTTCTGGATGTGATGATTTTGGAATGAGAGCCAGATAAGTAGAATTTAGAGCCCCAGAGACAAGTCCCAATTTCCGAGATTCATCCACAGCCAACCGGAGGTCTTCCCCCATAATGTCAAAGAAATGGATAAATAGTTCCACCGTCCACCCATCCGGACCAGGAGATTTATCCTTAGCAAAGCTCCGCAAAGTGTTTTCCACATCCATTATTGTAACATCCACAAAGATACTGTCCCCTTCCATTTCATTAAACATCCGAGGATATTCCTTGATAATCTTCCGTTAATTAAAGGCTTATGAACCAAGTTTTCTGTATTAAAAAATTAAATAGGTAAGTAGCTTTTAAACTTGAGAATATTAAAGTCAATAATAAATAAAAATATTTTTTTAAAGAAACAACTTATGTTTACAATATTTTCAATATATAAGATGATACGAAATAAGAAATAATGTTATTATGATCTATCTTATCATTGCGTGGACCTAAGCATAAGTAATATATTAACAATAAATAAGAGTTAAGACTTTAACATAAAAGATGTATACTTTTATTTATTTCATCTACATTGATATAATATTGATATATTAGTATTAACTTCATGTTTAAGTTCTACACAATCTTTATTCAAAATTAAAAACTTAATATTCACTAATTATTATTTAATGATTATAAAAGAAAAACAGTCAACATCTACATATAAGATGTATACATTTTATTTATTTCATCTACATTGATTTAATATCGATATATTAGTATTAACTTCAGGTTTAAGTTCTACATAATCTTAATATAAAATAAAAATTCAATATTTATTAATTATTATTTAATGATTATAAAAAAAAATAATTAACATCAACATAAGAGAAGGTGATAAATTGTTAATAGATATATAAATTTAATTGTGTATATTAAATCGGTATAGATCCATTTTAAACCGGTATCTATTAAGCATCGAGAGGATCTAATTTCTTGAGGGGTATTTGTTTTTTAAAATTTAAATTCAAGAAATTTGATCTCTCTTAATTGATAGATCTGGGTCTAAATTTTAAGTTTTTATTTTATAAACAAACATCGATTTTTTAATTACTTTTCATAATATTTTAATTATTTTGTTATTAATAAACGTTACAACATCTCCCCATCCCCATAATAAGTAAGTTGTAGAACACCTCACTTCTCTCGATACAATTATTACTAACAATTGCCCCATAAGATGTAAAGAAAGGCCAACATATAAAATAAAATAAATAGAAAGTAAGTAAACTTGATGAAACAAAAAAAATAGTAAAATAGATGCTTTTTTCGGTGTTTCATTTAATACCTGAATTCTAAAACAAATCATGGGATTATGATCTCGCAGATGCAGACCTGTTGCAATAACACTGGGTGATTATTCAACCACTTAACCATCCATTAAATTTTATTTCAGAGTCAAGAGCCAAGTTACCAAGAATAAATGAAGATAAAAGCACGTAGTAAATATCTTTACCCATTGAAATAGAGCTATCTGTATTTATTATAACAGACTCAACTATGTAAATGCATTAGCTGCGAGAATAAACAAAATATGGTCCGTTATACCAAAAATATCTACAAAGATTTCGAAGTCTTTCTTCTACTGCATCCGGAGCTAAAAAGTATTAACTAAACATTTTGTCGATAAATCAACAACAGGGTATAAGCAACCAGACATTAAAATAAAACTATACTGCATTAACCAAATGACACTATGTGCTGCACTCACAATTAAGTTGCAATGTCAAAATATGCTCTTGTCAACATCCTTAAAAGCAAACATATAAGCTTCCAGTTATGTATTGATTTGAAATATGTTACAATATAAAAGTAAAGATTGCTCCTTAACCTGACAAATGAAAATATCAGATACTCCCAGGGTCAGCAAGCAACGAATATAGTGGACCAATGTACATTACAAGAGAGATTTATACTATAGAGTTCCAAAAATATTAACTTTTGTCTGGTCTAGCTTCGAATCCACCGTCTGGTCGTTTTTTAATCGTGTAAGGCATATAAGTTCCTAGAATTTTATCCCACATTACAAAGAAAGCCTGTGCAAAGTTGTACTTAGCACCACACAACTGATGGTGAATGTCATGATATGCTGTATTATTCTGAAAGAAGATATGAAATGGATTTCCAGGTAGCCAAAGGCCACAGTGATCATCAACTGTTTTAATTGTTGAAAAGGAGAAAAAGAATATTGATGTTCGAGGCGTCATCCCTGAGAAAAGAAATGACATAGCACCCCCAATAGTGTCTAGAAGCAAGCCTTCCAGTGGATGATTATACAGTGCTCCAAAAGAATATGGCACAATAAGCTTATGATGCTGTGAATGAATGTACCGATACATTAACTTGTTGTGGTGCATATAACGGTGAAGAAAGTATTGCCATGTGTCCATGACCAGCATTGCTATTAGAAATTGTCTTGCCTGTACCATAAGTGAAGGTTGTGAAGTTGTGCCAGCTTCAACTGTATCGCTGGTAACCTGTTTTCCACTCAAACAGCAAATGTCCTGCTAAGTTTCTCATCAAATACACAAAATCATGTGTGAAATAACAAGTGCAAATAACTGACCTGAAAACACAGTAGTATAAAGGCAATTGTAAGTAAGTACTTTGTTAAGTTTCTCGTCTAAGGCAAAGTCATATACCCACTAATAATTGCATATGTAAGGACACAAAAACAATAAGGACAAATAACAATCTTACACTCAGCAATCACGTGCTCACCTGGAGCATCTTCATCAGAAACAAATAGAAGTATGCAATGCATGGCTCTTACAGAGCACCAGAATTAAATTGGAAAGGGTTTTGCAAGGGCCACAACAAACATTTTCTGACCTTTAAACAAACAAATACAAAGTCAAGTACCAATACCAAATAGGTATTAAGGATCCCGGATAAGCTTAAGATTGTGGTTGTCAATTTGCAATAAAATCATGTATGCATAAGCCAACAAAACGGACACATGCAATTTGTCCCTCTCCTATACTATAATTTTCACATGGTGAAAGTTTTTATATTAGCATCAAAACAAAATTTCCTTCTAAGACAATTGCACCATCAAAGCTTAGTGGCAAAATCAGGCTGCAGTGAACAACGAATCCAGACAAGCTATTTTCCTAAAACATATTAACATTGCTTAGTGGCAAAATCAAGCTGCAGTGAACAACGAATCCAGACAAGCTATTTTCCTAAAACATATTGAAAATAGTTTATGTATAAACATCCTATAATGAAATGTCAATAATACCTACTGCAAGAAAATTGACTCGGAACAACAATCTATATAAAACCCAATATGAATCTCACAAAGAATCAAACACACAGGTAAAACATGCAAATATTAGGCAAGCTGGATTGACTGTTCTTAATGACTTCAAGAACAAGGTTTACCAACTTAAAACAGGTTGCAAAAACACTGTTGAAGCTTTCCCTGCCATATTAATAGCTTTTAGGACTGTGGAAAATGGCCAGGATTTCATTAGTTTTGTATATAGCTTGCTCTGTTCCTCGATGAGAAAGTTTGCATAAGAACATCAAAGGTCCAAGACATGTGTTAATTTCCAGTGTAAGACATGTTTTAATTTCCACTCTATATACAGACGTGTGTATCAAGATCCTTCTTATGCCTCACTAATATACTTCAACCAACCAAGATAACAATAGCGAGAGACAAAACCTAAATTTCAACAAACTCCTCTAAATTAAGATCCCTAATACAGAAACAAGTATAGAAAATAAGAAGTTTTGAGCAGTGAATAGATCAACCAAAATGAATCCATGCCAAACACAAGCTTGTTTGAATTTTGTTCCTTTTAAAATTAAGCTAAAATAATGAAGTTGGTAAATTGGAGTAATATAATGAACATCACGATGGATCATGGTGGGCTAAAGGCCGCTGCAGGCATGACTTTACGTGAATGAATTGCAGTAGCATATGTACCTAAAGACAAATAACAAGGTACTTTAAAAGTTACATATTCATTAAGTTCTTGGAGATACGTTAAAAATTAAAATAGGGGAAGAAGCAAAAATAAATGAAGATGTTCTGTATTGCTTTACTGGCAACTGAAAATAGCAGAGTAACTCATCAATCTGGGATTTATATCTTTTGTTGGAAACAAATCGCAAATGGAAAGAAAAGCAAAGAGAGGGAGAAGTGACTTGAGATTGAAAATATATCAAGTCGTAATAACAAATTTGTCAAAGGCGGCAAACATTGGAGATAACAATCCATACCTTGGTATCGAACCAGTCAGAGGTAGCACAATCCACACCTTGATATCAATCCAGTCATGAAAGGGGCATGCAATTCAGTGATAGAATAGCCTACCGGCTGTGGGCAGGTTCTTGTTTCGATTCCTAGGTCATCCACAGGTCATCCAATTTTCAACATAGTGTCAGAGCCAGGTGTTAAGGTTGATAAGATGTGGATGTTGAGGCCTGAGCCAAAGTGTGGCTCAGTGGGGTTAGAGCAGTCCACCAGCGAGGGGCAGACACTGGATTGGATTCCTAGCCTATTCAATTCTCATCAACCGGCCATGAAACAGAATAAGAAAATTTTTAAAGGGTTTAGAAGTCGATATCTAGATGAGGAGTAATGATATAAAGGAAGGGGCACAAAACCAAAATATGCAATTAAATTATCCTCAACCGGCCATGAAACATAGTAAGAAAAGTTTTAAAGGGTTTAGAAGTTGATATCTAGATTTGGAGTAATGCTATGGCTGAAGAAAGGAAGGGACACAAAATCAAAATACGTCATTAAATTCTCATCAACCATTTTGAAGGCTTTAGAAGTTGATGCCCAAACTTGGATTAATGAATATGACTGACAAAAGGAAGGAAGACAAAACCAAAATATGCAATTAAATTATTATCATCCAGCCATGAAATAAAATAAGAAAAGTTTTAAAGGCTTTAGAAATTGATATCTAGGAGTAATGATATGGCTAAAGAAAGGGAGGAAGGACACAACCAAAATATGCAATTAATTAGATTATAGCAGTTGTTTTTCAGGTGATATAACACAAAATAATGAGCTCAGGGAAAGGAGGAAAATTTCAACTCTGCACAGTACATAATCATGTCAAGAAATAACATATTGCAGTAAAATTCAAAACTAAATCATCTTTAAATGATCAATTTCCAAAAAGGGGAAAACATACCTTAAATAAGGACAAGGCAACCACAACCTGAATAAATTACTGGAACAACACACCTTTCACAACGGTACTCCGAGACACCAAATTCTTCAATTTCTCTTCCTTGAGAGTATGCATTCTGTAGCCATTAAGAGGCTCCAACAAGTAATAGAGACCAGAGTAAACCCAATATACAATAATAGGCATAAATGTGCCCAAAGCCTCATTTGTCAGGAAAAAATATTTCAATTGACCCATTTCTGTATTAACCGGACGAAGAAATCAGAATGACCACCAACTTATCAACGCAACGCAAGCACCCTCCAAATAAGTGTTTTCTTCAATCAAACAAAACAAATCTCTATGTATCACAACCCAAAATACAATTTATATCACAAGCACCCAAAAAAGAAAAAACTTCCTTCTTTTAACTGTACCCTGTCGGACTTCAATCCTCCAGCTCAATACATCAACAGATAAATCATTTTCTCCACTCCTAATGCCCTAAAACCATCAATTGACAAAAACCCAATTTTACAGAAACCTTCAACACTGCTCCTGCGCATACCCCAGGCCCTGAAATGGTCAAAGTCAATTAAGTAAAAACCTTAAACTCTTCCACTGCTCACACCCCAGACCATGAATGAAAACCCAATTCAAGAAATGTTTTCTATACCACTCCTGCTCATACCCCAGTCCTTCAAATCATCAATTGATCAAAACCCAATTCAGCAAAACCCTTCACACCTCACAGAAAACAAAACTTTGTAACCTTAGGGAAAGACAATAAAAACTTAAGGCACCAATCCCATGTAGAAACAGGCGAAAGACCAACTCCAAAAGGTATGCCAAGAAACCGTGCAATGAGAAACCAAATGCCATAATATATGACAACAACGTATGATCCTGGAGCATTTTGATTCATTTTTTTTCCAAATGGTGGTTCACCATTTGTGGGCTAGTCCACCGGAAGAACGGATAATAGCCAAGCAAAAGAGATGGGTGTAAGAAGCACCCCTACAAAACAAGAAATGAAAAGTAAGTATGACAACAACATGAAATAAAATGGCACTGACATAGGTGTAGAAGTAGGATATCATAAGAAGAAAAGTGAAAACTCTAGAAAGTGAAGGAGAGCCATAAAATACCATAGCCTGAATAAGATGCTGCTGTTGTGAGAAATGAGGGAGTTGACCTTGCTCATCATTTGAATCAATAGTTCATCATTTGAATCAATAGTTCAGATGTCAACATCAAGTGCCTCCTGAAGAATGTCCTTTAGAGAGTGGCCTGGACTGATAGGCTTTGGGTAGTAATCCTGGGTGGCATCAATACTCCGCTGATTCTAGGTTGCAGCTTCTACTCAGAAGGTAGCTGACACACACATTCCAAACTACCCTAATCTTCCTTATCAGCTGATGTGCCAACTTCAAAATGTTACACTGCACGTAAGGATGCATGTGCTGTTAATCTTTTTAACTAGTATTAAAGGAATTTACTACTGTACCAAATGTGGTGCACATCTCAGGACTGAGTGTCATATCTGAAATCATGGTTGTTTCAGGCAGATGCAGAGACTGATGAGGTATATGCACAAATGACTCTGCAAGCAATGAATGACGTAAGTGGCAAAGGCAATCTAACAGTGATTATTTTGATATATTTGCAATTTTTAATATTAGGATTCTTGTTTACTAATTTCAGTAGCTCTTAATACCTTGTACTATGTTACACAGTACCTGCTGTATAATGTTAGTGATAATGATAATTTCAGCAGCTCTTAATCCCTTTTCATGGCGTTTAACCAATCATGGCATACTAGAAACATAAACTAAGTATAACAATGCATATGTACACAAAGTGTGGCAGGCATAAGCTATTACCAAAAATCTAATTGAAAGATTAATGTTGTGCTATTAAAAAAAAACCTCATTTTTACATTTCAGAAAGAGAAAAAAAAGAGCATATGCATCTTATAATGCATTCTTTGAAAAACAAGGAAACACATTTACATGCAAGTCATACTCCAAAATTTGAATTTGATGTAACAAACAGAATGCAGAGTACATATTTTGAATTAATTAACTAAAAGATTTCACAAGTGAGATAAAAATTGAAGAACTTGTCGAGCAGTCATAGGAATGAATGTTGTGCAGTCATAGGAACGACCATTGCTGCAACTTTGCGGCTCATATCGAACAGTACCATCCATGAATAAAATAAGATTTTAGGGAGCACAAGAATAAAATAAAAACTAAGATTTTATTTCCCATGAACTCTAAGCTAGCCATGGTGAAGGCCTCAAAATGGCCCTCAAGATATTCTCCCACAATACCCTTGAACTTGGGAAGTCTTAGTAAATTTGGGGGTGTCATGTTTGTGTAATCTAAGTCGTGATAGTTTATTAAAGATTCGATCAAAAGAAGTCATAGTTGGTGATGGCATTTAAAGATTTGATCAAAAGAAGGCATAGTTGTACACCTCAATCTACTCCCACGATATATGAATCATGGCTATTGTATGCTTCAAATGGAGGTTTGTCATTATTAGCAATGGTGCCCCACTGCCACTGCCATGGTTGAGTAATGGATATCCCAAGATGAAAAAGTAAAGGCTATTGTTAACACTTAATGCTTCAAATGGGGTTTTTGCTATTATTAGCCTGCCACTCCCGTACTTAGTTTTGTAAAGGATCCTAAGATGAAAAAGTGAAGGCTGTTGTTAACACTCATGCTTGGGTTCCATCCCCTCTAAAATGTAACAATTGAGGGATTCAATATTAGTGGTCATAAATAGTTTTCCAAATGGTTAAGAGAAACATGTTTGACGAGGTGTTATGGTTGGAAATAATACTTGTCTAAAAGGCTGGGAGGTAGCTGCAAGGTCCTTTGAGGGAAGTTTGGATCTTTTGAGAGTAAGGTCCTTAAAAGAAGAGTGACGACTGTATCCTTGGTTAGACAAGAGGAAATATACTTCTATTTTTCCAGGGGTAAACAAGAGGAAATATACTTATATTTGTCCAGGGGTAAACAAGAGGAAACTAATTACAAGGCCATGAATATATCCTTAAGAGGAATGCGATAGAATCCCAAGAGAAGTAAACATCCTCTCGAACTTTGCACACATGACACAGAGGGAAGTGGACAGAGTAAAGGAGACAGATGGCGTCGAGTTTGGGAAGTCACCGGAATCCAGGGGGGACAGATTGGCAGGAATGTTGTTCGTGTAAAATGAATATGTAGAAGCATTAGACTACTCCATCTTAAATTATATATGTTGGTAATCATAATTTGAAATTTTAACTTTATGAAAAGAAAGACACCTAATCCCTTCTCCCAAAGTCTTTGAAATCGTTTTCAGAATGATCAAAAGTCTTCTCATAATTTTCAAGACTCCTTATTTAATCAAGAAATACATCTTATTTACTTACTCTTCTAACAACAAGATATAATATTAAATGTAACACAAATTTACTATGAAAACACAAGAGATTCAACCACGGAGATCAAATTTATTAGGTCATCAGCACAAGATATTCAACCACGAGTGACCAAATTTATTAGGTCATCAATAGGTGATTTCCATGTCCAAATCTAATAAAACCACTAATTAAAAGGAGGTTCCAAACCCAAACGACGACGAAAAGTCACAAATAAAAACAAAAAGGAATATCATTGATTCTAAAACAAATAGAAAAAGGATAGAAACTACTGCAGATTATCTTATTTTAGAAAAGATGAAACATTGACACATCGTTATTTATCAAAATTTTTACCACCCAGATATTATGGATAGCTCATTTTGTCAAAATAAAATACTCAGACAACAACCTAGACATATTGGGTTGCCTTCTGCTTTCTTCCATTGCCACACTAAGCATCCTAAAGATTAACTCATCCCCTACAGCGTACTACATATGTAGGCTAAAGGCACACAAAGCAACCATCAAATACTCCAACATAGAAGAATCTCTATTTGTGTGAAGCAACTAAAGCCATGTGTGAGATCAAGTCCACCACTCAATTGCTGCAAAAACCAAGTTAAGCTCGTCAGTGCACACATATCATAAACAAAACATATCTAACGTGGAAAACGCATCTGCTAACACATTACCCAGCTACACCCAACATGTCTTTCCTAATAATTTTCAGGAGAATTATCAGTAAGAGATTGCTAATACAAGCTTCACAACATGTTCATTCATTGTACAAAAAAACCTAACTATGCTCTTTTTCCCAATTCCATAACAAGTATAAAAAATCAAGATTGAAATCCCACTATCAAGATTGAAGGCACAATGATCCATTTTACATGGCAACAAAGTTTGACAAGAATATTTCTATTTCTATCCACATACCTGTATCCCCACTCGTCGTCATACCAAGAAACAAGTTTCACAAATCTAGAATTCAAGGCTATACCAGCCTTGGCATCAAAGATACTCAACCTGAAACGGAGAACTTGAAAATTCAGTTGTTTATCTTAAAAACACAAAAAAAATTCCAACAAGCTATTTCATGCAAGTTCCTACCTTGCATCACCAATGAAATCGTTTGAGACGACATCATCTTCAGTGTATCCAAGGATGCCTTTTAGTGACCCTTCAGATGCAGCCCTGAACATGTATACAACACATTGTAATTAAAACTTCAAGATGCCTTTTAATCAGAGAAGAAACTGTTCTTGAACAATATAAT
Organism: Larix kaempferi; assembly: GCA_027924585.1. Taxonomy (NCBI): domain Eukaryota; kingdom Viridiplantae; phylum Streptophyta; class Pinopsida; order Pinales; family Pinaceae; genus Larix; species Larix kaempferi. Next base: position 11,650,554 of record BSBM01000063.1, on the reverse strand, counting down.
ATTATATTATGGCAAGGTAAAAAGACAATACTTTATTGCTTCTTTCACTTCATCGTAAGATGCTGGTTTCGTAAGGCCACATGTGAGATCCACAACTGAAACATTAGGTGTTGGGACACAGAAAGCCATGCCAATGTGCTTTCCATTTAAATCTGGAAGGACCTTTCCACAACCTGTAAAATATCTTTTCCAGAAGTCACCCTAGATGTCCATTCATATCCACTATTATTCAACGTAATCCCTACAAGCAAATCTCACTTAGTTCTATTGATATGGAAGCTATAAAAACTAAATAGGCTAAATAGAACCCAAATCTCACATAGTTTACTGATATGGAAGCTATAAAACTAAATAGATTGAATAGAACCCCCTTCCATAGTGAGGAGATACTAATGTATGTTGAATTAATATTGCATACAATCTATATTGCAACAAGATTTGGGGATGGCTACCATGAGGTTTAGATCAATTAGTTTGTGTGGGGTTTAGTCTCCATCAGGTTATGGGTGGGGTTCAAATATCATGAAAAGGGGGTGAGGGTGGGTCTACCCCAAGGGGTGTCAAGACTCGATCAAGCCTAGTTGTGGACAAATTATTCTTCCATCCAACACTGGGGTTGGCCCCAGCCTAGGCACACCAAATTGAAATAAAATAAAAATAAAAAAATATTTGAGGATGGTTGGGAGGCACACCAAATTGAAATAAAATAAAAATAAAAAATAAAAAGAGATTTAAGGATGGTTGGGAGGCACACCAAAGTGAGGATGGCAAAACACATTTTTTTATAAATAAAAAAACAGAACATAAACCATGATACAACTCAATAAAAGTAAGCAATTATTAAATAATAAGTACAACACTTTGTTTGCATACCCTGAAAAAAAGTAGATGCAGGATACAAAAACAACTTCACGGTATTATAGCCCAATAAGTTGTATAATTACACCTTCTCCCTGCGGCCAGACCCCAAGACCTTGGAGACAGGACACGTCTTATAGGGGAGGGGACATGTTTCCATGAAACAATGGAAACAACATATCCAAATAGTGGCAGGGGACAGGTGCCCATGAAACAATGAAAACAACATATCCAAACAGTGGCATAAGTATAAATTGGAGCCATGTGCAGAGCATCAGTACCCAATGAATCGCCACTGATATACAGAGCAATCTTAACATGTTCATATCCACATATTTCAATGTCCATGAAACATATAATGAACATCGCAATCACTATGCAAGTGCGTTAGGTTGATTTCTACATGTATAACCAAATTGAGTCTCCAAGCAAGTGCCTTAGGTCAATTTCAGTGTATATTTGAAGTTTTATCTTGAGGGAATTTGTTCTTTTGCATTTTACCATTTTGAATTTTTTGAAGGCATTACTAGTGCACTGTGTTATCTACTGAAATTTGACTATTTATTGACTTCAATTTTGGGGTTATGGCTAGCAGTATTACATGTTTAAGTATGATTAAACTCATGGGGTATACAAATGGAGCTTGAAGAAATTGATGGTTAGAGAATTATAGTCAATTCTAAAAGGTATGCCCTGGAATAGTGAGCATTGTGTAAACAAACATTGACAATTATGATGTGGAGAAGAATGATGTTATGATGTGGTGGAAACCGCTGCTACAGGGATCCTGCCGAGATTCCTTGGAGTGACTATGGAGCTGAGTATGTCGTAGAATCATCTAGAGTTTTCACAATTGAGAAAGCATCTGCACATATTAAGGTAGATTTTTGTGATAGTTTTTTTTTTTTTTTTTTCTCTATTTGCATTTGTATTTTTTTTCTATCAATAAGTGTACTGCAGATTGTTCATGTGCATTTTTACAGTTTTTGATGATTTTTGGTGGTAGGGGGGAGCTAAGAATCTCTTAATTTCTGCCCCATCAGCCGATGCACCTATGTTTGTGGTTGGAGTAAATGAAGGATCATATAAGACTGAAATGAATATTGTTTCAAATGTCTCATACCAAACTTAAATGCAGTTGAAAGGGTGTCGATACCAGACTTAAAAGATAAAAAATAACTTCCATGAAGTAAGTTTTATATACAGATAACGCATGCTCATGGTGTCAAAGCAGTAAACTAAAATTGTATAGTCATACACAAAAGGAATAGAAGCTCACATTTCAAGCACACATCAAACAAGTTTCCTGTAACACCCTTGCTTGTGTCATCTATTATCTATATGAAGAATATGCACACGCTTCCCATACTTAACATCTGGGAATTGATGAACAGATGCTACATCCCCTAATCTTACTCTTTGATTTGGCCTAACAACTTTGTTCGTTCTGAGCTTATGCTCTTCACAGGTATCATCAACTAGAACAATGCAAACCATATCCTTTATCTTTTTACCCTACTTTGTGACAAATTTCACCCCATCGAATGTAACAACTTATAAATTGCAGATAATAAAAATGTGACAAATTTCACCCTATCGAATGTAACAACTTATAAATTGCAGTTATAAATTGAAGAATTAAAAGATTGAACATAACAAAGCAAGTTGATAATAAAATATTAAAAACACATTTTTAAAATAGACAGGGTATCTGTTGCTGTTAAGGCCTAAAAATAATTTTTTGTCCGTATATTTTTTTGGTGCTTTGATGCATAAACAAAGGCCTTAAATGACCCAGTAAGATAAATAAAGTTATTGCTTACTGTCACCAAAGAGAGCTTTGAGTCTGAGGATGAGGTTACGATTGTCCTGCTTTGCAGCCTCTTCGAGCATCCCCTATTTCAAATTACATATCCTCTTCTTGAGGCTTTTGTTCTCCTGCTCTAAAGAGACCCTCTCAGCTTCAATCGCATCAATCTGATGCCGGCAATCCAGAGACCTCATACTGAGGGAAACAAAGGCACCCACTAGAGCTAGATGGATTATGTAGTTTTCGTGCCTCTTTAGGGTATTTCTCAGAGAGTGCACTCCCCTCATGGCATTTTGAACTCAGCTAATCTATTTGGAATCCGTGGCTTAGATCCAGTGCACTGTGACTGGGAATAAAGATATAGACTGGATGTTGAAATGAAAACTGCCCATTCGCATACTGTGTGCCTCATTGATGATTTCAGTGGGGTCTTCACGGCCTTTCTTGATGGAATTATTATATTATCACCAAGCTATTTCAATCTGGAGATTTTCATATGTCAAAAAGAGTAGTGGGTCGATCAAGCAACAAAGACTCACCAAAAAAATTGCCCTAAACCGTCTGTCAATGCCTCAAACTGCTCACACATGCTGGGCGTACCTGCTTTGTTGGAACATATTGCTATTTTGTTGTTGATCAGCGTTGCTGACTGAGGTAGGGACTGAGAACAAGTCACAATCCATCAATTTCTGCCACATAACAGCTCCAGGAAGCTTCTCTACAAGCTGCAACGTTCTTCAACTTCTATATATGACTGCTTTTATAACCTACAGGTGGTATAGCCCTTCTTCCAAGCTGATAGATCCACTATTCCAGGATTGTTGATTAACCAACCTAGAGCTCTTTGAAAATCATCTTTTGCATGTTGTTGATTTAATGGAAGCCTAGAAATGACAGATCTTGCCCAAATCTAAACTCTTTTATTATCTGACCTCTGCGGAAATTTGCGAGGCCTATCATTTTTTGTCCAAGTGAGAGAGCAAGAGCTTCACTTCTGTACAATGTAGGGCATGAATCTCGGCGAATTTTAAAACAAAATAGAACTTTAAAGAATACCCATGAGCTAAAATCGAAGAAATAAACCTGCAATGAATATATTCAGGTGATATTGTGATCAAGGTAGCTTGATCCCATGAATTGTGGGCGAATTGGAGGGACAAAACCATAAAATCCGAGGCACTTATGATCAGGATCACAGACAATCACATGAATGTGATTTTATCCCACCATGCGGGCACCTGCTTGTCGGCAAAAGGCACCAATCGTCGGCCTTAGTCCGGCTCTTGCAGAGTAAGCAGCACCTGGCACTCGCGCTCAGGGTTTCGGCGGAGCACTGTTGCGTGGATGATCCTCATCTCCTTAGCGCAGGTGTTCCACTTCTCTTTTTCCTGGATGCTCATCCTCCCATAGTGTCGAGGATAATGAGAAAGGGCAAAGGGCTAACGCAGAGAAAAAGGCCGAAAAACAAAAGAAAAAAAGCCCGAAAATATAGAAAACCCTAAAAGGATATAGTAGGCTAATGGACACATGATGGACCGACCGATCGCCAAAATAGCAGGAAAAATACGCTAACCGCGATGATGATACACGTGGCAAAGTTTTATTCGTCCTATAAACAAGGAATCTTGCTACAGTGCCGAAGAATGTCTTTCGTTGAAAGAACGCCTTCAACGTAAAAATACTATATTAATTTTAAAAAATAATAGAAAAAATGCACCACTTTTATGAGACCACTTTTATGATATGAAGATGCAAGAATGGACCACTTAACGCTCCTATGTGCTTCTAAGTTAAGGAAACATAAAGTTTGTGACATTGAAGTATGTACAAAAATAAAAGAATCTTTGTGATGCTTTTTATATTTTTACATTGCAATAAGTTATTTCGAAGAAGTTGATTGCACAATGTCTTCATAAAATCCAAACACTTCATTAAAAGAAGGAATGCCTTTTACGTTTATTGGGGTCCGATTATATAAAGTTTTTCCTGGGCAACACTACAATGATTTGTATTCATTTTGTCTCTTTTAATGATTTAATAGAAAGACGAGCGTAAGTTTGTAATGAAGATGATGATGCATGCGGATCCCAATTTTAGAGTTTGAGGTAGAGAGTCTTGTTATAGTTGGGTTTTTAAATTGTGAGAAGCAATTTGAAAATGACGGTTGAGACTCATAGGTTCTTTGTTGTAAGATGTGAAATGATAAGAGTATTTTTTTTAAATGAAATTATAATAATTAAAATGAAATTTGTAGGTATATGTCATTTTTTAATATTTTTTTTAATTGTAATCACTGATATAAATTTAAAAAAATTTAGTTTCAATTATTTATTAGTATATTAAAATATAAACTGATTTAATATTTAATGGATTTTTATATTAATTTTATTTTTATTTTTATGACATTTTAGTTTTTAGGTTTCTGTAATTACTGTTTTTGATAAAGAGTGTCTTCCAGATCCATTGTAATAGTTTTTTAATTCAATGTTTGGACCAATATAGTGTGGTTCATCATCACGAAAGAGAGATAGAGAGTACTATTGTGATGGATTCGAAAACGTCAATTTGAAAAATTATTACAATGGATTCAAAAAACACCCTTTGTCTTAAGACATTGTTAAGAATATTAGAATTTAGATTGCACAACAATTACAACACTAGGTTCTGATACATGTGGCAATCCAACCTAGATCCAGATAGAAAAAACAATCTTACTTAGAATTATTTGCACAAAGAGATAGCAAGAATAGAGAAGAAATATTGAGTAGAACACTAGAGGAAAATCACTCAAATGGGAAGAATTCCACTCTAATATTTATTCATTAACATGAGTACAATATATAGATGCTCTCAAGGGACAAAATCAAGAGGCTTAGTGGCAAGTTAAGTAGCTCACAATAATGAGGCTTAGATTGGATCAATTCACCAATCAATGACATGAGACCAAGTGTAACTCATAGATTGGGCCATAATGAGGTTCAATGAGCATAGATGGATCATGAGGAGGCTAGGCTAGTCAAAATAGTGTGAAAGGTACCATTATGAGGGTGCATGGTGAGTAGTTCGCTAAGTAGTGGTCATTAATGCACAAGTTGACCAAATCCTCAAGAGAGCGCACTCCATCTCCTTAAAACAGGGAAATGCAATAACTCCCACATAAATGCAAGGTAGTGGGGCACATTGACTCCTAAAATGATGGAAATGAGTGGATAAGTGGACAAACAAGGCTTCATGGATATATCACTAGTCTAAGGTGGTCAAATGTGGACAAACTATGGTCCAAGACACTAGATGAGGCACTAATGAGCCAAATAACACTAGGTAGACCAACATGAAGGTCCATGTCATGAATATGATGGTGATATTGTTCTAACAAAGAATGATATTTAATAATTATAAACACACTTATAATAAATCTAAATAAACAAATACACTTGATGCAATAATACTTGTGTTGGTATCATGAATATGATGGTGATATTGTTCTAACAAAGATTAATATTTAATAATTATAAACACACTTATAATAAATCTAACTAAACAAATACACTTGATGCAATAACACTTGTGTTGGTATCTAGCATAACTAAGTTTATTTTTTTCTTACACTAATTCTAAAGTCACACCTACGACCAAGGACCAAGTGTAATGGTTAACTACCAAGGACCAAGTGTAATGGTTACCTACTAAGGTGCCCCACACTTATGTACAACAATCTTGCATTGCCATAATAGCAAAATATAGTTTTGTGCATGGGCAAAGAATGCTAATATCTAAGCCATCATAAAATAAATCATAATTTTCAACCAATTTTTTATTTTATTTTTATTTTTTTAATTTAATTGTTATATAGAAACAATATTTATAATAAAATTAAATAATTTTATATAAATTTATTAAAAAGATTTCTTTTAATTACAAATTTTATGTAAACTTTTATAGTAAGTGTTAGAAGATGAATTCAATATCCATATCTCTAATATCCTTCATGTAAAGCTCTCAACTAGGCCCATGGGGTTAGAGAGCACCCCCCCCTCCAGAGGTGTGGGGTAGGCCCCCACATTGATTTTTTTTAGATCCTTCTAGTATATTTGGTTCCTTTTGGAATCCTCATATGTGTTGTAGAAAAGGGGAGCGACCCTTGACATTGTAATGCAAGAGATATATAAGAAAGCATTGTAAGTTTTTTCTGAGTAATAATAAAATATCAAAGCTGCCATTGTCCCATGGTTTTACCTGCATATAGTAGGGTTTCCATGTAAATCTCGTGTTCTATTGTTATTGTTGTTTGCTTCTGTTTTTATATATTTTACTAACATCTTCTATAAGATACTGGAAACTTGCAGGCATAGGGTTTTCTATGAGTGGGAGCTGCAACAATGACAAGAGGTTTATTCAAGTTCAAGATTGAGAAGTTTGACGAGAATAATTTCTCTCTATGGAAGATGAAGGTGGAGAATTTGTTGGTTCAAAATGACCAAGCCCAAGCCTTGAAAGGGGATAGAAAAAAACCTAGCGGCATGACAGATGAGGACTGGATAAAGCTTGAAAGAAAGGTGGTTTCTACAATTCACCTTTTCCTAGCAAACTTTGTCTTGTCCAATGTTATTGAAGAAACAATCGTAGAAGCCCTTTGGGAGAAAATTGGGAAGTTGTATGAGACCAAATACACAACAAATAAGGTTTTCTTTCAAATTTTTTTTTTTCGTTTGAGGATGAAGAAGGGTTCAACTATGGAAAATCATTTGAATGAGTTCAGTACCCTAATCAACAAACTTATATCAGTTAGTGTAAAGGTGGAGGATGAGGACATGGTGATCATTTTACTTTATTCCCTCTTGGATACTTGGGATCATATGGTGGTGACCATCACCAAGTCATCATCGAGAATCATGAAATTTTATGATGTGGTAGCTTCTTTACTAGGTGAAGAGTTGAGGCAAAAATTGTCTATGGATCCCTCTACTAGTGAATCCCTATATGTGAGAGGATGATCTAGAGAAAGGGGTCAATAGGGGAGATCAAAGTCCAAATCCAAGTCTAGAGGATGCAAGAAAGGGAAGTGACGGATTTGTGGGAAAGCAGGGCACTCGAGAAAGGACTATTGTTATATGAAGAAGGAAAAGAGGGATGAAAATCTAGATCAACCACTAGTTGAAGCTAGTACAATTGACTAAGAAGAGACAACAACATGTGAGGATTTTTTTCTCAATAATAATAGGTCTCTATTAAATGCTCGGGTTTTGGACTCAAGTGCACAGTTCCACATGTATCCACATAGATAATGGTTTTTCAATACCATCCCTATAGTGGTGGAATGGTCTACTTGGGTTATGATTATCCTTTAGAAATTGTGGGAAGAGGGAGCATTAAGATGAAGCTAGATGATGGAAGAGAAAGGAAGTTGTGTGATGTATGAAATACACCAGATATAGTACAAAAGAATTTGCTCCCAATCAATATGATGAATAAGCTGAAGTATTCTATTACGTTTGTTGACAATTGATGCAGAATTACCTAAGGATCCCCTCGTGGTTGTAAGAGGAGAATCTTATAAGACCCTTTATCGTTCATGTGGTGATACAGTGACAAATCATGTAGTAGTATCAAATTCATGGAATGTTTTGGATGCAGTGATAATGTGTCATCAACAAATTGGACATCTAAGTCAAAAACATTTGAAAATTGTGCATGGTCGAGGTATGCTTGCAAAGATTAAGTCTTGTGATTTAGACTTGTGTGAGAACTGTACTTTTGGTAAACAAAAGAGAGTTTGGTTTACTATAAGCTCTGGTCAAAGTTTTGATCTTTTTGATCTTATTCATTTTGATATCTTTGGATGAGTCCCCACTTTGTCCATAAACGGTGGTAGATATTTTCTGACTTTTATAGATGAATATTCTAGAAGAGTGTGGGTTGATTTTTTCTGAAAAATAAGGGAGCATTAGACTTTGAGAAATTTAAATAGTTGAAGGCATAAGTATATACAAGTTTGGGAAAGACTATTTTATGTTTTAAATATGATAATGGAGGAGAATATTGCTCCAAGGAATTTGATAAATTTTAATGCAAGAGAGAATTAAGCACCAGAAGACTGTTACATAGACACCACAACAAAATGGTGATGTTGAGTGGATGAATCACACAATCATGGAATGTGAAAGAATCATGCTTAGTGCATTTGGGTTGGATAATGAATTTTGGGTAGAGGTTGTTAATACAACTACGTATTTGATTAGCAGATCACCTATAGCTTCGTTGGATGAAAATATTCCTAAGGAGGTTTGGTGTGGTAAGCAAATTAATTATTCTCATTTGCGTATGTTTGGTTTTGATACATTTTCCCATGTTCCTAAAGAAAAGAGGTCGAATACTGACACAAAGTTAAGGAAATGTGTTTTTATTTGTTATGGTAATATAGTAAATAGGTATATATTGTGTGATCCTACTGACCACAAGATAATTGTTAGTGTTGGGATTGGCCCTAGTAAGCAAATTTTGGACAAGTTAGTTTTGGGAGCTGTGAAGTTACATCGTAGCGAAGCATCAGCAAGGTAGAAGAGACAGTGTTGTGGGGTTACAACGCAGCGGATATTCAGTGTCGCGAAGATGCAATGTGGCAAAAGTTTTGGATGGAAAACAGTGTAAATTCCGGTGAGACCAATCGACGATCTATTTTGGTTAAGATATTCCATGATTCCCAGCAAGAGGGTAAGGAGTGGTGAAGAAGGAAAGGGACCGGTCACATGGGCAAAGCATCACTACGTGAACCAGCTGCATGAATCCGTTAGAGAAGGATCAGCGGGATGAAAGCGACCTGTCGGCATGTGCTCGACAAGAAGGCTGGAAGCGATGTGACCACGCAGAGAAGGATGGCCACGACGACGAGTCACTATCAGAGCCTAATAGTCTTGGTTAGCGGGGTAACTGCAACAGTTTTGGGGAACCTTAGGGTTTTTGATCCCATCATGAATGTAAAGACGTGACCTAAGGGCACGGTCTATAAAATGGAATATTTTGTAAGGGAATGGGTTAGAGAGATGTAGATTGAGATAATTGTTGAATCTTTGAGCTTAATATTGTTTATTGTAGAAGAGTGATCTCTGTTGAGAGACTCATTGTAAGAGGCTCTGCAGGTGTGTGCACAGGGACCTACTGAAGAGAGAAGAGAGTCTGCAGCTGAGTGCACAGACTGGAACTATTGTACCCTTCCCTTGATAATATAATCAACAGTTCCTGTGGACGTATCTCCCATCCTAGGGGTGAACCACGTTGATTCCTTGTGTTATGAGATTGATTATGTGTTTGCATTTGTGTATTTGCTTATGTTGAATGGTTAAGACCTTGTTTATGAGTTCATGTGTTCTTGCTTTTGTATGTATTCGCCAGAAGGATAAATGATGGGAATAATATGTTAAGTATCGACATATGTGAATGAATGTTGAATGCACAAGTAGTTCTAAGTCAGATGAATGCCTAAGTTGATTGGGTAAACACTTAAACCAACGGAGTCTGTATAGTGTGATTCCTTGAAGTGCAACACCAGAAGTGCGTTGTTACTTTGTAGTTCGTCTTATTGTATAAGTTTGCAAGTTTTGCAGTCTATTATGCTGTTGAATGCATCATTTTGCACTAAGTAAAGTTTGTCAAAGTGCACAAGTGTTGAAAAGGAAGCAGAGTCCCCTGTTGCGCTGTCCTATTATTAAGCATTCATTCTGCATCGCGCAATCCTTGGATGCACGATAGCATAATCATCAACCGCGAAGTGAGTGAAATCCACAAAGTCCACCATTCCGTTGAAGCGTGCATCACCCGGTTGTGGAAACTTGATTTTGCAACCTCCCCATAACTTCGCCTCGGGTGAGAACTCAGTCTGCTCGTAGACTGTTGCCGAAAGGGAAGGTGAAAAGGGGTTTGTTGGTTTGCTGAACCGCGTAGAACCTGGGTTTATATTTGAAAAGCTTAAAGAACAAATATAGAGCCAACAAATGGTTCCGTTGCCACACTTGAACTGGTGATGAGCACCAAAAAGTGGAATCGAGAGAAAACTGAAATATGGAATTGGGTGGACAAGATAGAAAGGTATTTTTCCAAAAAGGAGAATAAACATCCTCATTTATATGACGTAGAATGGTTAAACAAATACTTGTGGGAGGAAATCCATGAAAGTTTCTTCGCAACCTTTGGAAACGAGTTGCATGAGTGTTTATCAAGACTCGTAGAGCGAAAGGACTATTTCCAAGAAGGAGCACCTACCGAATGGAACTCAGAGCTTACTGAGGGGCTTAAAGCAGTAGATAGTCCACTCTTGTGAGCAATCAACTTTTGGGTTGAAAGTATTCTAGAAGGCTCCGTGACAGAGTTCGCTATGGACACCCTGAAGTCCTATAGTGCAGCAGAGGCCGAGTTTTTCAAAGGATTCAAAGGTAAGTACCTCAACAATCTGAGTTTATATATCAAAATGATTTTAGCTGAAAAAGGAGTTTTAAGAATGCAGTGAGATTCATAGTCGTTTTGAGTCTGTAATGGTTGATAATACTTACAGTGATACAGAAGAAGAAATTCACATATTAAGAAGTGGTAAAATATATAAGGCTTGTACATAAAAGAACCTTAAAGAACATGAACTCCACATAGAAACTGAGTTCCAAGATGAGCTTGATAGAGAAACTCCTCGCGTAGCTACCTATCAGCCCATTACCCCTTAGAATCCTCCAATTGCCAATACTGCGCTTCCTATTCCACAGAATACGCCAGTTTAGAATCCTCCAATTGTCAATACTGCTAATCCTAGGAGTGTCAATACTAGTAACATCGCAGGCGTGAGTACTCAGAACATTCCGCGTAGTAACATCCCTAACACCACTGAGAACACTACGGAGAACACTGTACCACCTAAAAGGAGAATCAATAACGATATAAAACTGCCTATATTTAAAGGAATGGGTCTAGAAGAGCTTGAGCAACATTGGTTTCTATGTGAAACTCTGTGGAACATCAAGCAAGTCCAGGATGATTCTGTTAAGCACGCACAGCTCATCACTACATTTAGGGATAGAGCATTAACTTGGTTCATGAAATATTCTGTCGGACAGAATAGGACTCTACTAGATATCAAGGCTACTCTCTTAAGAGAGTTCAAGAAATCAAATTTTGAATCACAATGTATAATAGAGCTAAAAGAGATTAAGCAGAAAAAAAATGAGTCAGTATGGGAATTTGACTAGAAGTTTAAAGCATTGTTAGACCAAGTAAGTTTTGACATCGGAACGCAACAGCACCAAGAGTGGTTCATAGCCACGTTGTTGCCACATATCATACTACCGTTGATGCAACAGAAGTTTGCGTCATATATAGAAGCCTTAGAGATCACAATGAAGCTAGAAGCTTCACCGATAGGAGAAACAAGCCAAGGAATTATCCAGATTCAGAACCAGTTAACAACCCTAACGTTACAACTCCAGGACATTAAGAAAGGAAAAGAAGTCAGAGAATAGATCTGGTGCAGGGTATTTTTTAAGGATTCTAATATTATTGTTAACACCCAAGAAATGCTCACCACCTCATCTCCCTCACTACATGACTCATTGGTCTATTTTCCCCACCATTTTTGCCTCCAAAACCTCAAAAAACCATTAATTGGCCACCAAAAGGCCAAAAAACCCCTTTTTTACCCTCCAAATAATTAAATTTCCTCAAAAGATAGCAAAAACCCTCTAAAAAGGCCCTAAATTCCCAAAAATCAAGTAAAATGGAATAAAAAATATAAAACAGAGGAAAAAAGAGGGAAAAAGGAAGCGAAAACCCTAAAACAACTGACCTAAACCATATGGTGCCAAAAACCATGGGTCAACACTTCACTACTAAAAAACCTATAAATAGGTGATGAAGGCTCCCCATTTCATATCCACAATCTATCCTATCCTCACGTTGCCAAAATCACTCGTGAAACCCAAGCTCACCATTTGAGCTAGTTTTCTCATTCGAGTGCCCCTTTTGGCCTACCATCCAAGCACCTTGGAAAAGGAGAAGGAACCCATTGGAGCACGGAAGCAGCCCTCCTAGACTATTGCAAGAGCTTCACCAACCTCCACATTTGAGTTAAATGTAACTTTGGTCATATCATAATACAAAAGAAAAATTTCCATTAAATATTATCATTTTCTTTTTATTTATGTTGATACACATGTTAGCTTAGATTTGGTACTGTTCTACTGTTTATTGAACTACTACTGAGGAGGCCATTCTCCTTAGTAGGTGCTCATTTGCACAAGCTAGGGTGAAAACCCTAGCTATAGTTTTGGCGACTCCACTATTGGCCTTCGAATTTCTGGTTGAAATTTTAAATTTTTTTATTTGCTGCAAGTATTTTTCTGTTTTTCTTGTTCGGCTGTGGCTTTGGGCAGTTGGGTTTTCTTCCACAGAGCGTAGTTCTTTTCCTCACAGTCGCGGCCCAGACTGCGAGTTCCCATCCCTTATCCATGGCCTCAGCCACAGCTCCCTGCATTTTTCCCGCGACCCCACCGCGGTTAACTGTCTCCTGAGCGCGATTAAGATCACAGTCATTTGGCTTCATCCTGCGGCCCAGAACGTGTTCCCCTGTCTATATTTTGCGATCCGGTCCGCTGAAAATCCTTTGCTTCTCATGGCCATGAACGCATTTCCCTCTTTGTGTTCTGCGACTCAGCCCGTCAAAACCCCTTCATTTCCCACAGCCCTCTGCAACTCTAAGCTACCATCTTCCCGCACTCTTGTAGTGCTTTTGCGTGCCCTTGACCACAGTTACCCTTTGCACATTCCCAGTTCAGACCGCCCATTCCAAAACCCTAGCCGCGATCCCGACCGCACAAAGCTAACCTGTAGCCGCGCTCCGGCTGCTAAGACGAGTACCATACTCATGGTTTAGACCGCAGTTTCCATCCCGACAACTATGTCCCAGGCTACGCATTTCAGTCACAAACCCGCAATCTACTTTCTACATTTTTTTCCCTTTTTAGCCTAGAACTTTTCTGCAACATTTTCTGCACCTGCACAACCATCTGTCCTTTATCTACAACTTTTTTCTGTAGTTTGCTTCCTGTTCCGTTTACAGAATTTTTATAAAAAATATTTTTCAGCATCTACATTGGAAAAAGAAAATTTCGCATTGCAAGTTAAATTTCTGCATCATTATTGGTTAAAAAGTTGCCCAAGCATGGCACCTTTGTTGGGTTCATCACCTCACACACACACACTCTGTCACCTAATTCAAGTGAGCCTTAAAAAACTATTTAACTCAATCAAAATTCTAACCCCACTTGGGGAACACATAAGAATATTGTAGTTAGGTAGGACAGGGGGGATAGGCATCCAAATAACACCCCTCAGTCGCTTACACTTGAGACATAGTGGTTGTCCTTTAGGGTACCAAAATCCCCTAGTACTTTTTGACACGGTAACGACCAATTTATCAGAGGGCCTCTCCCTTAGGAGGGTTGAAGTAGCAATACTGGTTCTGGAAGTCTGAGTGGAATACCACAATCCACTTAGTAACCGAAGGATACCTACTCATTGTCTGCGTGTGGTGTTCCTTTTAGGACCACACGGTGATAGGACTGGAGCTATAGATTCACCTTTTTGGACGTGTCATGAACGGGGTATCTTAATTTCCTTTCTTCTAGGATTGTCTTACCTGGTGTCCCTCCCGGTAGGGGGATTGTTGTAGAAATTTCTCCCTACGGATAGGTAGAAACTCTCTTAGGATAAAGCAGGATGTACTGACTCTATACTAAGACAAAAAGGAAACAAATGCTACCTTGAATCCCTAGATCTAACAAACGTCTCAAGATTAAAAGGCTAGAAAGAGTAGAAGGAGTTTAACTGACCTTCTATCCAAACGCTTGTCTTTGTAGTTGCTCCAATCTCCAAGCCCTCACGAATGAACCTGTCAAAATGGAACCAAGACACAAGAATGCACTATTCTCTAGCAACCTGAAACATAAGTTAGAATCTAAATCTATGAAAGATACAAATCATGTCATTAAAACAAAATTAACACAAATGATTTGGGAAAACAAGACAAGTTATTCCATTACCAACTTGAAGTCATGTACAATAGTTGCTTGATGTCCAAGCCAACTTCCAGCTCCAAGTGCCTCCTCTAGCTATCTCTGCAGAAGTATGAAGATCATAGGTTTGATGCCCCAAAAGTCCTCCCTTTGGCTCATGGAAAGCTTCTCTCTTATAGCACATGGGAAGGCTAACCAACAAGAGAGAAGTGTGGATCTATGGAGGGTTTAGTGGATCAGGCCAGCTAAACAAAGAAGGAGTTAGGATCGAACCAAAGGTAGTAATCCCAACAAAATCTCCTCGAAGGTCGAAATCCCAAAATCCAAGGCAAAAAGGCTAATTTCAGACTACCGCTCCCCTATAACTGAGCATAACGCGGTAGTACCGCGCCCCAGAGAAGGAGCAACGCGCGGTAGTGCTAACTACCGCGCCCTTGTAGATGTGCAAGGAGCGGTAGTGCTCACAAACAGGGCTAAGTTGGGCTGGCAGATGGCAGAAAAAGGTTTTGCTTTCAGTATTCAGTCAATGGTTTTCACTCTGGATGTTCAGATGATCTTTAAGGGAAACTGTCGTTTAGGTCGCTAGTACAAGGATGCGACACTAATGCATAATGTGTAATATTGAGGTATAACAGATGCCCCCTAAAGTGTGAGGTCAGAAGAGACTGATGGCCGAAAGACTTTACAAATATGGTTCGGAGATAGCATCGAGGAGAGCAAAAAGGAGCTGAAAAATAGAAACAAAATGTCAGATATACCACCGAGGCGGGCATTCCCATGCTCGGAAACAAATGACTCAAAGCATGGCTGCCGACCAATACATTGCAGATCCATGAGTACTGAGATGATATAGACTGTAGACAAATCATGGCTACTATGAACAAGCGTAGATCCATGAGACAACAATGACACAGCCACGACCAATACAAAAGTGGATCTGTGTGACAATACAGAGGAAATCTCCATTGCAACCTGGACGTGATCAAAATACAAAAGGGTGTCCAGGGTCTTCTACCCGATCGCAAATGATACGAATCTAGCCATGTGATTACAAGGTGTTGAAGTCGAACATGGTAGAAACCATTTGATTACTGGTCAATGATGTGAACCGTTAACAAATGCGAGGGAAATCACCAATAATGACAATGATCCCCAAGGTATCTATAGTACATCCCAACGAAATGCGAATAAAGGAGTTGATGTCGAGCATCCGAGAGATCATTCAATCAGAGGTCATTGATGAAAACCTACTGTTGAATACGAGGAAACCTGCCATTGAGGCATGCAGGTACCAAGGTACTAATGGTTGACTCCTAAGCCTAATTCCTGGATATTGATTTGGTGTCGACAGGAATAGACTCGTCGAAGGTGGACCATAATGATTCCCACATCATCGACACGAAATCGGAACGAAAGATAGTATGGACCGATGAAACAATAGAATATGTACTGACACAAAGGAAAGGTTTGACATAAAGTGGAGGTGGACTCAAGGTAATAACCCTTTGAACATATAACGGCACGAAATAGAGCTTGGCAGCAGGGATTACTTGAACAGACAGAACCACAGGAAGTGTGAACTCATAGCAATAATGAGGACGCATGATCATAATGATGACACTATCAGCAAGACTGACTACCCAAAACAGACAAGATGAGGATGCATGCCATGTTCAAAGGTGATGACTCACAAGCTGCCAACAAGGTAAACTTGACTCATCTTCCCATTTTCCCCCGACATGATGGACGAGTACCTCTTTGTTTTTTAACGAGCTTGAGGAGGATAACAGATGCTCGATATAGCTCATCTCATAGATGAGTCCAATCTCACATGTTTTTCGAACCTGAGAAAGGAGGGGTTCGTCCCAAAGTGGGCCCTTCGATGTTAAATTTTAACGAGTCCAAGGAAGGAAAACTCGGTTGTCATTTCATGTTTAGAGAGTCTGAAAAGAACTAAAGAAGACTCCAACGGTCCTTTTTCGTAAAGTTAGCCTCATCGCCCGAAAAAAGGGTAAAACAACGCGGGAGAGGACTCTTCCAGTCATGATTGGCTGGAGTATTCCTTTTTCGTAAGTAGTGCCCCCTAGTCCGAAAAAGGGGTAAACTATCACTAGGGAGACGATCATTCACATCCTTTTACAAGCGCGAACGAATCAATTTCGCTTGGCAATCTTTTCAAGTTTAGGGAGTCTGAAAAGAGCTTAACTATGGACTCCATGTACAACTTTGTCATGGTTGATGACCGAGTACGACAAAGGAAAAGTAAACTCGGCACAGTTCCTTTTCCGTAAATAGTCTAGCGAGGCCGGATAAAGTGATAAACCTATACTCGTTAGACACACCTTTTTACTCCAATTTGTTTAACGAGCACGATAATGGTATTAAAAGCACTCGGAATCTTTTTCATGTTTGGATCCAGAGCACGAAAAAGAGAAAAGTAAGCTCAAACCACTTTTCATGTTTTTAACCAAAGCACGAAAAAAGTGAAAAGTAAGCTCAAACGCCATCTTACTGTTTTTAATGAGCTCGAAGATAGGTTGGAAGAATGCTCATGATGTCTGCTTCATTTTTTAACGAGCTTGTAACAGAAAATGAACTATGCTCATGATAATTTTCATGGTTTAATGAGCTCGAAACCTAAAAAGGAAAGTATGCTCGAAAACGTTCCCAATGGTGAACTTATTCCCGTCATGAAATCCAAAGGTTGGTACATGCCCCCCAGCATGATTGCTAGAAGTGAGTGACTTAGCTCCAACATGGTGTGGAGAGGCGATCGAGTTGACTTCAACGTAACTTCCATAGGTTGAAGACATGCCCCCAAGCTTCATTTCATTCACCTAAGGTATAGGCGAGTGAAAAGAAGATTCAGGTACTAAGTCTACGAGGAGACTCGACTCAAAGGGAAAGAATATGTTTCATTTTTTAACGAGCTTGACACAGGAGTAGAACTTTGCTCAGACTACTGGTTTCATTTTTTAATGAGCTTGAAGCCAATGGTAAACTCTGCTCACGGTTAAGGCCCATTGATGGGTTCCCTCCCAACATGATGACCAGAGGTTGGTAAATGCCCCCAGCATGATTGCTAACGGCTAAACATGCCCCCCAAGCTTCGTTTCGTTTGACTACTCTTCTTCCTTACCCAAAAATCCTGGGTACTAATCCAAATGTGTTTACTAGGGGGAGTAGGGAGAACCAGGATCAAGTGACCCAGGCAGATGAAATGAAGGTTCAAATCCTAACTCTAGCGAGAGACTCGAACAAATGGAAGGGAGATCTATTTCATTTTTACACAAGCTTGAAATAGATAATAACAATGCTTGAAAGGGTCCTTTTTATTTTTTAATGAGCTTAAAACAGAAAGAAATTATGCTCGAAGGTAGTTTCATTTTTACGCAAGCTTGAAACCGAACGTAAACTATGCTTGGGATGGGTTTCATTTTTACACAAGCTTAAAACCAAGAGTAAACTGTGCTTGAGGGTCGGTTTCATTTTTTAATGAGCTTGAAACAAAGAATAAACTATGCTCGTAGGAATCTATTTCATTTTTTAACGAGCTTGACATAGAAAGGGAACCATGCTCCTAATGATGGTTGGTTTCATTTTTACACAAGCTTAAAACCAAATGTAAACTATGCTTGCGATGATGGTTGGTTTTATTTTTACACAAGCTTAAAACCAAGAGTAAACTATGCTTGGGATGATGGTTTCATTTTTTAACGAGCTTGACACCAGAATAGAACTTTGCTCCAATTAACCCCCCCCCCTTAGGGGGAAGAAACCACTAAAACATGTGGAACATTTAGGGAAGTCTGGTGACTAGGAGTCATGCGATGAGTGGGCGTCACAAAGGAAAGCTGATCGATGGTCACAACATTCCCATGATGGGGAAAATACATCACTCGAAAGAGTGAGGACACTACAGCCTTCATTGCATGGACGTAATCACGTCCAAGGAGTAGATTAAAATCTAAGGGACCTTGGACAACCATGACATCAATACAGACAGTTTTCCCTCCCAAAGTGATAGGTAACTGAGGAAGGGACCCTAAAGGTCCAGTAGGCCTTCTATTGAAAGCTAGTATCTGTTCAGTGACGGGCACAAGCCGAGGAGAACCTAAGGCTTGCCAAGCAGTTGAGGATAGAATACTAACAGAAGCTCCTTCATCAACTATCGTACGAAAAATTTCTTTATCGGAAACTCCTACAGATATTTGAAAAGGAACACTCGAAGGAAGACGAGATTCTGTTAGACCATTCCAATCAAAGGAAATAACCTCAGTACTTGGAGGGGATCTCGCGGAAACAGACAGGGTTTCCCCTTGCCGAGGACATTCTGAACCGATAAGGAAAACATCAGCGGTTTCCAATTCACTCTCTCTTGGAAGATAAGAATGAGACGAAGGTTGTGTCAAGGTGACTGCTTCAGTCTGGACTTTCTCCAGTGGAAGAGCGGGATCGAGTGGGGATGATAGCGACTCAATCAATTCACTCTCGGAAGGGAGAGTGGGATCAATTGCAGATGAAACTGAATTGATCACTTGGTCAACCAGCGGGGGGTCGAGGGATAGTTTACCATGGTCTGTTGGAGGCACCAGTTGAGAACTAGTAATATCTTCCAACCACCGCGAGGCTTCATCCATGCTTGGACAAAGGAAAGTACGGTGCATACCCTTGCATATCAAACAGGGATATAGGACTTTACCCTTACGACCCTTCACCAAGGGGTCACTGGTTGAGGGGGTGCTATCGACATGATGGTCAGAGGTCGACGATACGATTGGTTTGGGGTTTTTAGACCACACTTCTGACACACGGTAAAGATCAGGACAATCCTTGAGAAGGTGATCACCCTTACAAAGTTTGCAAGGGAACTTGGGCTTACGGGGTGTTTTCATAGAATGAGTGCCATTAGGGGCAACTGGTTTACGCTTGGTCTCTTCTTTATCCTTCTTCTTCTTAACTTTCCTTTTCTTCTTATTCTTATCCACCCGATTGCTAACACTATTGCTTTGGTCAGGCGAGGAAGAAGGAACGGAAGAAGATTCATCCGACGAAGAAGGGGAAGGATTAGTTTGGGATTGACTCTCTCGTGGTGGAGAGTTAACATTCGAAACATTGGGCGCAATCGGAATTACCGGATTGAATAACCATACCGGTAATCCTATGGTTAATCCAGGAAGATTTAACGTGGCAATAAAGGGAGGACCAATATCTCCAACTGGAGGAAAAGTAAAAGGTACCCCTTGAAAAGGGGTCTCTGGATTGGTAGTCCCAGAAGGAGCGTGGGCGCATGGAGGTGGATTCTCCATGGAACAAAACTAAGTGATGTGGATGAAGTCTTGTTAAAAAGAACTCAAAAACCCTTTGGCAACCGAGCGTGCGAAAGGGGAGCTAGGAAAAGACAAGGCTCACAGGCCAAAAGAGCAAGCTCAAAAAACTATACTGAGGCCACTGCCAAAGTAAGCGAGCTGTACAACAAAACGGCCAGAATGCCAACAAGCAGCCCTACAAAGAAAAAGACCCTCTACGAGATAGCAAGCAAAACCTCCTAACTAAGAGCTGGAGACCTCAACAAATTGTATCCTTCGCAAGGTGATGAAATCCAAGTCGAACAATACAACATGAGAGACCGATATAAGAAGGATATCCCTCTACCGAAAGGGATCCTGGGTAAAAGAGCCCTAGTAGAATAGATACTAAGCTACCTCGTTCATGACACGTCGGAAAAGGTTTTGGGCACTTCAGCCTTCCGAAGAAGACAGCGATCGATGTTGCCTTAGGGCTAAGTGGAGTGCGGTATTCCACAGAGTCCGTCCGGTTCTCAATCTCGCGGCCGTTTAACCCCTGAAAGTTAGAAACAGTCAGGAGGCCCCTCCACAAACTGGCTGTGACCGTGTCAATAAATACTAGAGGATTTTAGTTCCCTAAAGACAACGACTATGTCTCAGATGAAAATGACAAGGGGGAATTATTTTGATGCCTATCCCCGGTGTCCTACCTAACTACCAAATTCTTTCGATTTCCTCAAGTGAGGTTAAAGTTGGTTTAATTAGGGAGATTAATTTTAGTGGCTGTCTTACTCAATCGGGTTATGGAAGTGCAACTTGATGGTGTTATGACGACCCAAACCATGCAAATGAAGATGAATCGAAATGAGCCTTTCTCTTCGATGAATACTAGCTAAAGTAAGGAAGAATTCTTTCCGTTCCCAATATGCACAACCCAATGCACATGCAATTTTATTTCTTTTCAAAATGATAGAAAGAAGTAAAATATGTACCCAAAACTAACCCAAAGTAATGAAAAATTTCTTCATATGAACACCAAACGTAATGATTCTAATTCATTTCCTATCTTTTTACACTTGAAAAAGACACATCCAAGCTATGGAAAGAAAGATTCTACAAATGCTTCCAATCAAATGCAAGACAAAGAGAAGAACCTAATAATATCGTCTAACTCAAATGCACATAAATATGAAACAAACATTTCTTCTTCTCATGAATGTAATACCAAGAATGTCAAATGATTAAATTAAAGCAAGAAGAATACCTATGTGTTTCAATTTCATGAATATGGTAAAAGAACGACAAAATCAAGCTTCTCTTTGAACTAAAGCGGAGGCAAGGAATCAATCTTTTCAAACAATCATTAGATAGGATGTAAAGGAAATAAGATGCCAAGCAATCCAAACACGCAAAGCACACCAAACCAAAAATTATCTCAAAACCTTAATAGGGGGAATTTTTTTTTAAAAATAGAACCCATTTCGCTTAAAAAATGCAAGCAAAATACTAGTATTGACTCAAAGGGCCAACATGGATCCAAATCTCGAAAAGACCCAAAAATAAGCAAACAAACCAAATAAACACACTTTCCAGGAACTACCGCGGACCTGCAGGCCACCTGGGAGCGGTACTGACAGACTACCGCACTGTAGACAGCGTTTAAAGGGCGGTACTGCAAGACTACCGCGCTGTAGACAGCGCTTAAGGGGCGGTGCTGACAAACTACCACGCTCTGGATAGCGGTTAAGTCGCGGTACTACCGCTCTATAGGTAGTTACGGGGGCGCGGTACTGTGTGAACAGGGAAAGAGGCGGAATTTTGAGAAAAGATCTTGACTTTTCAAGGGTTCTCCAACCCAGAGGACTTATTGATCTGTAACAGGAGTCTAATACAGAGAGCAGGGAAGTGAATGAAGGTGAAAGAACCCAATTCTTACAATCAATGAGTGAAATTGAAAGCAAACTTCACAAGCAAAGAAAATGGATTCAAATCCCCAGCGGAGTCGCCAGTTTTTGTTGTAGAAATTTCTCCCTACGGATAGGTAGAAACTCTCTTAGGATAAAGCAGGATGTACTGACTCTATACTAAGACAAAAAGGAAACAAATGCTACCTTGAATCCCTAGATCTAACAAACGTCTCAAGATTAAAAGGCTAGAAAGAGTAGAAGGAGTTTAACTGACCTTCTATCCAAACGCTTGTCTTTGTAGTTGCTCCAA
The DNA here is from genome assembly GCA_027924585.1 of Larix kaempferi. NCBI lineage: Eukaryota > Viridiplantae > Streptophyta > Pinopsida > Pinales > Pinaceae > Larix > Larix kaempferi. Next base: position 11,628,334 of record BSBM01000063.1, on the reverse strand, counting down.
TCCCCAAGCCCTCACGAATGAACCTGTCAAAATGGAACCAAGACACAAGAATGCACTATTCTCTAGCAACCTGAAACATAAGTTAGAATCTAAATCTATGAAAGATACAAATCATGTCATTAAAACAAAATTAACACAAATGATTTGGGAAAACAAGACAAGTTATTCCATTACCAACTTGAAGTCATGTACAATAGTTGCTTGATGTCCAAGCCAACTTCCAGCTCCAAGTGCCTCCTCTAGCTATCTCTGCAGAAGTATGAAGATCATAGGTTTGATGCCCCAAAAGTCCTCCCTTTGGCTCATGGAAAGCTTCTCTCTTATAGCACATGGGAAGGCTAACCAACAAGAGAGAAGTGTGGATCTATGGAGGGTTTAGTGGATCAGGCCAGCTAAACAAAGAAGGAGTTAGGATCGAACCAAAGGTAGTAATCCCAACAAAATCTCCTCGAAGGTCGAAATCCCAAAATCCAAGGAAAAAAGGCTAATTTCAGACTACCGCTCCCCTATAACTGAGCATAACGCGGTAGTACCGCGCCCCAGAGAAGGAGCAACGCGCGGTAGTGCTAACTACCGTGCCCTTGTAGATGTGCAAGGAGCGGTAGTGCTCACAAACAGGGCTAAGTTGGGCTGGCAGATGGCAGAAAAAGGTTTTGCTTTCAGTATTCAGTCAATGGTTTTCACTCTGGATGTTCAGATGATCTTTAAGGGAAACTGTCGTTTAGGTCGCTAGTACAAGGATGCGACACTAATGCATAATGTGTAATATTGAGGTATAACAGGGATACCCTTAGCCACTTGGTTCTACTATCCATATTTTCTGACTTGAATTTCATCACCTTGCAGAGGATATGTCTAGTTGAATCAGAATACTATTTAGCTAAGTGTTTGCATGCTCCCTTATCTCCCTTTGGTCTAGCGAGTCCACCATTTTTATTTTTAGGAAACCTCCTGCTTGTTGGTATTCTGAGCATTTTTTATGACACTCCGCTTATTGTAGAATAACTGTTACAGTAAGCGTTTTGAGCCAGTTGTTGGCCCGAGTGCCGTATTTTTTGCGCTCTCCTTCTACACACTCGGCTGCATTAGGGTTTTTGAGTTGTTTTTCACTCAACACAACCCCCATATGCTTGACACCATCTTTCACCATTGAATCCCCGAGACACTCTCGGTGCCTCTGGGGAGAGCCCCCGCAACATGGTTCACTTGACATCACTCGTCATAGACGTAGAGCTTCATCACTTGACAACACTCGTCATAGACCTAGAGCTTCATCACTTGACTCTACTCATTGACGACATAGAGCTCTGTCCCCTGAATCTGATGCCCCTTATTTCACATCCGATTCTGAGGCAGAGTCGGAAAACCCCACTTACACAGCACCAACCAGCCCCGTGGATGGCATGACCTCCAACCCTTTCTTTGTAAGGACCACCGGTGGAACGTCCACAACAACCCCAACTACCACACTAGCCACAACCACACATGCTTTGCATATGTCCTTGATGGGGTCCACACCCACCATTCCTGTCACTGTGCCAATTTCAGTGGCTAGCATATCCAACCCAACCCGATCGGGGACTCACGCTATGCTTAGTGGCGCAGGAACCTCCCATACCACCTCCACTCCCCCGTTTTGGGGTCACATCCCTATCACAAACCCAACTCCTACACTTGGGGGCATCAGCCCCACCATGGCCGCTACCACTAGCATGTCGCATCCTTCTACTAGTTTTCCATTCATGGCTAGTCTCAACCTTCCTGACCTGGCTAGATTGACCAATGATCCCATCAGACACGATCCTACGTGGCCTCACATTCCCACCAAGCTCTGTTAGGAACCCATGTCAACCCTTCTATTTACTTTGTTAGTATATTGTTGTTGGACGCATATGCTTTGTAAGTTGTCTTGTAGTATTTGTTGATCCATAGTTGTGTTATTGTTGTTTGGCGCATATGCTTTGTAAGTCGCCCATAGTATTGTTGATCCATAGTTTGTATTGGCGCATGGTTTTGACCCATAGTATTGGCGCCTAGACTTAGTATATAAGTGTGTGTTGAGGCCTATGAAGGCACCATGAAGTTAATTGTATTGAGCTTGCTCAAAGGAGGTTGCCCCCTCGAAGTGGCCCGTGATCAATATAAAAGTGATTCTGAGTTCCATTATTTCTGATATATCATGTATTTGCATTAATTAATTATTGCAGGTTCATCACATCTGGTATTAGATCACTTTCTTGGGCTCATTGGGTGAAATTTCTGCCAATTTTTTTTTCACATCTGTTGTAGGTTTGGATTTGGGAATAATCCCTATCCGCTTAACTGTGGGAAGTACTTGGGCATAAGCCCTAAAACTCATTGTGAGGAGTACCACAGGAACCCCGAAGTAGCTGGCCCATTGAGAGGACCTGCCAGCGAAAAGGGCAACGACCCCTACCTGATTGACTAGTTCTCACCCATGAGGTAAACCAAGAGCTGTCATTTGTGGCAAAGCGGTTATCAGTTTTACCTAAGCTGTGGAGTGAGGGGTACTGCCCCAATACGCAAGCCGTCATACAACATTGGTGGCCGAGTGAAACCCCTGAACTGTTAGGAAGCCGCACATACCTGGGGTCCATATCTATTTTCAGCTGAACTGTTGCTGATCACTTCCGCTCCAGATCCAGCTGTTTCAGATCTATTCTGAAAGTCATTCCAGATCCAGTCACCATTTCAGATCCAGCCATTTTTCAATCCCTTCCACACCGTTGCAGATCTATCTGTTGTGGATCCCTTTCGCACCGTCGTTGCCGATCCCTTGTTTCAACTCTGTTTTCCTTGAAAATTCACTGACATCCCTGCAATCCCATTCTGCATATTTCATTCCTGAAGACCCTATCCCAAATTCCACTTTTGAAAGCCCAAAATCCCACATTTGTCTATTTTTAGGGTTTTCCATAACTTTTTCAGATTTCACCCAATCGCCTTCAAAGTTTACCACCAAGTTCCTTTCCTAATTCTGCTTCTTTGTCCCTCTCTGCCAAATTTTCTCAGTCTTTCACCCCGCTTCTGAAATCCCCATTTTTTGCTTCCCTATCCATCAGAAAGTGTCTAAAACCTACTCAAACCCTAATCACCACTCCAAGTTTTTCCCAAATCCAAATTTTCCTTTACTAAAGCAGCTTTTGTTTGTGTTTTTCTATCCATTCCCCCCCCCCAAAAAAAAAATAAATTCTCTTGGTTATGGTTGTCACCCACGCAGGAGCAAAAACCATGGAGGAAGCACTTGCAGCCATCCAAACCAAACTCCAAGATCTGGATGAAAAATTTCTCAGCCTCCATCTTCAGCATTCAACCATGAACAATAATCGACAGCAAGAATCTTCTGCAGCCAATGGGTTCTCTTCTTCCAGCAATTTTCGTGGGCCGAAGCTTGATTTTCCTCGCTTCAATGGTACTGATCTGACTGGATGGATATACTGAGCAGAACAATATTTCAGTCTGCATAATACTTTCGATGTCCAGAAAGTTCCACTTGCATCTTTTCATTTGGAACAGGAAGCCCTTCAATGGTATCGTTGGTACATCAAAGCTCATCCCGAGCCAAACTGGACAGATTTTTGCCAACTCCTTTTGACACGATTTGGTCCTAGTGATTTTGATGAATTCATAGGAGCACTCACTAAACTTCACCAAATTGGCACAGTAAGAGAGTATTAGACAATTTGAGAACCTAGCCAATCACACAGAAGGATTGTCTGATGAATTCTACAGGAGTTGTTTTATCAGTGGTCTTAAGGATGAAATCCGGTTAGAGGTTAAAATGTTTTGTCCCAACATAATGATGGAAGTCCTAGGTTTGGCTAAGTTGGCAGAAGACAAGATTGCAGCCCAACAGCGCTCCAAACCCACTTTTGTTCCCTTCCGAAATATGGGTTCTCAACGGCCTCCCATCTCGCCAGCTCCTCGACCAACTCCTATCAAGCATTTGTCTGAAACCGAGATGCAGGCATGCCGAGAAAAAGGGCTTTGTTATCATTGTGATGAGAAATTCACTCGGGGACATCAATGTGTTCAACAAAATCTCTATCTCTTGGATGTGGATTCTTCGCCTGGCTCTGAACTTGGTGAAGAAGCTCCAGATATAATAGATGATCAGGTCGACATTCAACACCCGCCTGTTGACACCCCATCTCAAGACGACCCACCCGAGATCTATCTCCATGCTGTAACCAGCGTCACCACCCCACAAACAATGCGGGTCAGGGGATAATTCAAGAAGCTCCCTCTTACCATACTCATTGATTCTAGTAGCACTCATAACTTCATTGACCCCCGGATCGCCAAACATGCCGATTGTTTTGTCCATCCTTGCTCCAACTTTGAAGTCATGGTTGCCAATGGAGGCACCTTACCTTGCAAGGGAAAGTGTCACAATGTGCGTATCTCTCTGGAATATTATAACCTACGCTCTGACATGTTTTCCTTGTCCTTAGGCGGATGTGATGTGGTTTTGGGCGTTCAATGGTTATGCACACTTGGCCCCATCTTATGGGATTTTGCTGAACTTTGGATGCAGTTTTCAGTCAATGGGACACAACACAAATTTACAGGCTTACAACCAGGGTCTCTACGCATCATCAGTTCACATAGCCTGTAAAAGATCCTTAAGAAGAATTCACATGGTGTCATCGCTCAACTCCATTCCCTTCAAATGCACCCATCAACGGTCTCCACTACTTCCTTGGATAGATATGTAGGTGTCGTTGTTGCACCAGTGGGATTTCTGCCTTCAAGAGACCTTTCCGGTAAGCATTGTGCCGTGTCTACATATCAACAGGAAATGATGGCTATTTTGCATGCAGTACCAACGTGGCAGCCATCCCTGTTAGGGAATTATTTCTACATCAAGACTGATCTCCAGAGTCTGAAAAATTTCCTGGAACAATGGGTCTCCTCCCCAGCACACCTGAAATGGGTTATCCACCTCATGGGTTATGACTATGTGATCCCTTACAAGAATGGTAAGGACAATATGGTGGCCAATGCTCTTTCTCGCACATTTGATGACCCAATTTCTCTTACAGTTATTTCTCTGCTTGTTCCAAACTGGTTGCAATATGTTCAACAGGGCTATCTCTTTAATGAACTCCATGCTTCTTCATCGGCAGGGCACTCCGGGTTCCTCCAACAGTATGACCGGGAGCAATGTAACTTCTTTTGGTAGGGACTGAAAATGTCAATTCAATAGATGGTGGTTGACTGTGATACTTGCTAGGTCAACAAGGGTGAAACGACACTCCTTTCGGGACTGCTTGAACCATTTCCCATCCCTACACAGATTTGGCCAACTATTTCTATGGATTTCCTAGAACTCCAGTGGTACAATACCACGTCTACAAGGAAACCATATGAAGCAATCTATGGAAAGGCACTGCCAGTTCTTCTTCCATACACCCTCAGCAGCTCCCCAGTTCAGGCAATTGACTCGGTTCTTCGAAACCACGATCAGATTCTTCTCATTCTTCAGGACAATCTTCACATGGAAAGAATTCAATTGAAACAACAAGCCGCTCAGCATCGTTCAGAGTGCATTTTTCACGTAGCTGATATGGTTCTTCTTCAGCATTCCAAGCAATCCTCCTGAAACTCAAAAGGCGTCAGTGGCCCAGACTACAACCCAAAGATGCTACAGGGGAACAACTCCGTCCAATTCTGCATCAATTTCCACATCTAAAGCTTTGAGGACAAAGCTTTTTCTAAGGGAGAGGGGATGTTAGGAACCCATGTCAACCCTTCTATTTACTTTGTTAGTATATTGTTGTTGGACGCATATGCTTTGTAAGTCATCCCGTAGTATTTGTTGATCCATAGTTGTGTTATTGTTGTTTGGCGCATATGCTTTGTAAGTCGCCCATAGTATTGTTGATCCATAGTTTGTATTGGCCCATGGTTTTGACCCATAGTATTAGCGCCTAGACTTAGTATATAAGTGTGTGTTAAGGCCTATGAAGGCACCATGAAGTTAATTGTATTGAGCTTGCTCAAAGGAGGTTGCCCCCTCGAAGTGGCCCGTGATCAATATAAAAGTGATTATGAGTTCCATTATTTCTGATATCTCGTGTATTTGCATTAATTAATTATTGCAGGTTCATCACAAGCTCCCATCAGACATCCCTAAGTTTGAGGGTAAGGCAGGTGAAGACCCCCAAAATCACATTATGTCCTTCCACCTATGGTGTTCCTCTAACTCCATAGTGGACGATTCTGTCCGACTTCGTCTATTACAACAGACTCTCACTGGCTCTGTAGTCAAGTGGTACATCGAGCAGCCTCATGGGACCCATGCCACCTTTACTTCCCTTGCCTCGACCTTCCTGCAGTTCTTTTAGTTACATGTCCGCTATGACGTAGGATTTGATATCCTACTGTCTTGCAGACAAACTACAGCCACCCACATCACTGATCACATTCATGAGTGGCGTTGACACTGAAGCCTATGCAAAATCAAGTTAGATGACCATATCTTCCTAGATTGGTTTCTCAAATCTCTCCTTCCCATCATTACTAAGGATGTGGCATTTGAACGACCCCAGTCCAAAGAAGAAGCCATCTTAAAATCCCAGCAGTTTGACCTTATCTACGCCCAGTCTGGTTACCTATACACCATTATACCCGACGCTCCCCGCGACGATTCCTCTCGAAATGACATGCCGGGGGCATACCATACCACTGATGGCATCATTGGCCATGTTGCATCACATAACCAACCCTTTTCCATTGCACGTACTAGTACTGGCCTCGACCTTTCGCGGGCTACTCCCACTCTGGAGCAACCAATTCATATGCTCCCACGGCATATAACCGCCACTCCCATGGACCCTCATGTCTACCTCAGTGTTTCGTCTACCCACCCCCCTCTTACGTCCCCCCGGTTACACCTCACACATATTACCACCAATAGGTCGCGCACGCTCTTGCACCTTCCCAAGCCCCACCTGCTTATTATCCATCACAACCAGCACTTGCGGCAACTCAAACACCGGTCACACAGATGTATCAAAAACCCCCACAAGGTCATGCACCTCCATCCCCACCCACTTATTATCCACCGCAGCCTGCTCCCACACTGGCACAACCCCAGAACCCCCTTGCTACCCAAGGGCAAGTGTATGCACAACAAAACCCACAACAGAACAAAAATACGCAACATAACCAACAAGGCCAGCAAAACCGAAGAAAAGGATGTAACTGCAGAAACAACCCTCCTCTAGACCAAGGCAGCCAATCACCTAATCCCCGAAACAATAATAATGCTGCACCCACCAACCAAAACCCTGACAGGCCGCCAAAGCAAGCTAAAAACCCCAATTTATGAACAAATCATCCTTGGGATCTACAACCATTACACACACGCTTTCCCACATTTGGAGTGGGCATGACAAATTTGGACCGATGATGCCCACTGCCAAGGGCACACGGCACCACCGATGCCACCTAACCCCCCACCACCTCAAACTCAACCCTTGGTACTGTATAATCCTTTACCAACCTAAGGAGTGGTGAACACTCAACCGTTGGCACCCCCTCAAGGAACCGTGCCACCCCAATAGCAAGTCACTTATGCTATGCTTGCCCACCCCACTTTACTCTCAGGTACCCATCACTTGTTAATGATTTCATCTGCTGATGTCAATCTTCAAACCCGCTGGAATGAATATGGCTCCACCCCTGAATCCCCTCCCCCTGAAAAAACCACCAATTCTCTTCCCACCGATTAGCCATTACGCATACCTCCTGCCCATTAGATGGATCCCCAAAAGCCCCTCGCTTCCCACTTCGTCGCATCAACAATAACCCCAATGCTTGTGCAGCATCTAATTACAACATTATGGACGACTTAGCCCTGTCCCCCACAGCCATGTTTGCAATAGAGGTCTTAAAAAACTATCCTACACAGCACAAGACTCGGCTATCCACCATTGGTGCTATCGATCTGACTGACTCATGAATGATGGCCTTTGATTTGGACCAATCTGAACCATGCCTGCCTTCCACATTAGCATTCCAAGTTTCTGTATCCATTTAGAATCTTGTAATCCATCGTTGCATCATCGATGAGGGTGCCTCCACATGCGTTATGTCCACATTCGTTTGGCAGAAGTTAGGATCCCCTACTCTCCATCCATCCACCACTGCGTTGTGAGCCTATGACGGTCGTTCGGCCAAACCACAAGGTCTTTTAACTAATGTACTTGTCCAGTTGGCTGGTAAATTAGTGCTTATTGACATATAGGTCATCAACACCCAACTTGATTACATGTATTCCATGCGGGTGGTTGCTTCATCCGTTTTGCGTATCATGATGTTCCGCCATGAAGGACGAGTGGTCAAGATTGATCAACTCACCTATTACGATCCCAATGCCCAAACTGCACCTGAAAATGTTCTCCCCATGGTTGATCAACCTGTTCACGGTACCTCTACCTCGTTAATTTCCTCAGTTGGACCCAGAATCTACTCAGATATGCCAATGACTTCCACATTCCAATCCATTCCACCCCCGTCATAGGTGACTGAAATATCTGACTTATGTACCCTATCCCACAATACACAAACACCCAACTATCAACCGCACTTGATACCCCAACCACCGTTGGTACCTAGTCATGTTGGCGCTACACCCATCCATACAATCCCCTTCCTATTCCCCCCTTCAGGAGTAGTAAGCACCCTGGTTATGGCCTTACTCAACCTCCCGGGGTTAACTTTAGGACTGCTTGTGTGGTATATCACACCTCCCGCTTCCCCTCCAACACCAAATGTCGTCTTACAACTAGTACAACCCATTACCACTGCTAGTCGACCACCTCCTGGTGTCACCACTCCTTCCTCATCCACCAATCCACCCCCTCTTACCAAACAAACTGGGGGAAGAGGCCCACAACCTTACACCGCTCTGCCCTCACCCAAAACAATTAAAAATCCTCCACCATTTCGAGCTCCTCCCAAATTCTCTTTATGTGATGAGTTAGGTCATGTTAACCATCAGTGTTCACAATTACCCGCACTACAGGAGCACATGCAAATGCTTGACGATGACCCCAACATCCCGATTGTCCAACTCGATCTTAGCGCTAAGCCTCACGATAAATCACTGCGTACCAATCACCCTTGTGCAATATGTGGTATTTACGGCCATTACTCACATCACTTCCTTGATCTCTTGGATTATAGAGCCACCCTCTATGAAATGAATAACACAGACCTTGAGACATCTCCTCTCACCATTGAAGAGATCCACCCCCCAGAATCTCCGCCAACCGAAGAAATCAATACCATTTATATGATCTCTACTACTAGTGTTCCCTAGTCAACCGATTTGACGACAAAAATTTTCCGCAATGATGAGGAGATTCTCGAGGCTCTCACCGCACCTGATTACCCCTAGGATGATATGCACCATCGCTCTTGTTTCCTCTCGGAGGAGTCCTCCCCCACCATAGCCACCCAATTCTCTGTTGAGTCCAAAGATTTCCTCCCAACCAAGGTCGATTGGTTTAAAGAGCCCATTCCCACTCCTGATGCCTTCAAGGACGGTAACATGGCTAACATCTCACCCACGATCCACATCGATATCTCTGCCCCAGCTGGTGCCCCCGAACTCATTACATTGGGAGCCTCCTACACCGAGTACGAGATCAAAGAATACAAAAAAAATTTCAGGACTTTTGCAATGTCTTTGCCTGGTCCTACACCGAAATGCTTGGTCTCAACCCCACCATCATAGAGCACCACATTGACACTTGGCCGAACGTGCCCCCTATTCGCAAAAAACAACGCCCCATTCACCCATCAAAGCTCTCCACCGTCAAAGCAGAAATTGAGAAGTTTTGCGCTGTGGTTTTCATTTATCCCATCGCATACACCACTTGGGTTTCTAAACTCGTCCCCGTTAACAAAAAACAAGGGACCATCTGGGTATGTACTGACTTCCATGATTTAAACCAAGCATGTACTAAAGACAACTTCCCCACGCCATTTATTGACCAAGTCATTGATGCATGTGCGGTCCATGAATTCCCATCCTTCATGGATGGGTTCTCTGGGTATAACCAGATTCAGATCCGCAAGGAAGATCAATACTAGACTGCCTTCACCACCCCATAGGGCACCTTTTCCTATCGTGTCATGTCTTTCGGCCTTAAAAATGCCGGTGCCACTTTCCAACGGGCCATGACCTATTGTTTTCACGACTTGGTTCATATCCTATTAGTCTATCTTGACGATCTCACAACACGCTCCAAGAAATGATCCGACCACCTTAACGACCTCCGACAAGTTTTTCTGCACTGTCGCAAGTATCAGATCTGCTTGAACCCACTCAAGTGTGTCTTTTGCATTCTGGCATGCCAGTTGCTAGGTTTCATTGTTTCCCACAAAGGAATCACTGTCGACCCCATAAAAGTCCAAGCCATTTTAGACCTTCCATCACCATGTACGCTCCGGCAGCTACAGAGCTTATAGGGGAAATATAATTTCCTCTGCTGCTTCATTCCTGATTATGCCACCACCGTTCATGGTTTCTTATGATTGCTTCATACCCACATACCCTTTGTTTGGGATGACCAGGCGCAAGCTACTTTCGAAGCCCTTAAAAAAGCTCTCACATAGGCCCCATTGATCTCCCCTCCGGATTTCTCTAAGGACTTCATCCTTTACGTTTCGGCATCCGATTATGTCGTGTTAGGGGTCCTTGTTCAAGAAGACTCTGCTCGCCAGGAGGATGTCATTTATTCTGTAAGCCAAACCTTGTCTGGACCACCACTAAGTTACCCGTATGAGGAAAGGCTGGCCCTTGCTGTCATCTTTTTCGTACAAAAATTACGACATTACATTCTCCTAAGTCATACTACAGTTGTCATCGACTCCAACCCCATGGTCTACCTCTTGAACCGTCGCCTTCTACAAGGCCACGCCGCTAAATGGTTTATTATCCTACAAGAGTATGACCTAACTTTCACAACCTGTTGGGTGTTTATTATGTGTTAAATAATTCCAATATTTAAATTGTCAACCCGGGGAGGGAGCTTATGAGATGCAAACACTATATGTGTAGGATTGAAGGCTTGAACTATCCTAAGCTAACTAAAGATGCAAATGTGCTAACATGCAACTATATGATTTTAAACTACTTGCATGACTTTCATAATTATTCTATCTAGGAAACTGATTCACAAATGAAGTGAGTAGGAAATTTAATAAAGATGTTTAACTAAATTGTATTTGATTTGGAAAGTAGAAAACTTGATAAAGATATTTATTATAGATACAAGTAGAAAATTTGATAAAGATATTAATTTCTGATCCAAATATTATATCATGAACATCTTCATTATTTGTATGAATGGAAACTAGTCTTATAATTAACAAGTTAAAACAACTCGGAAAAATAAAATTATTAACTATGATTTGAAAACAAACTACTTAGAAAGCAAGACTGATCAATTCTAAAACAGTAACTAATTAGCAAATTAGATATAAAGAATTTAACTATGGTAGAAGGTTGAAAGAGGGTTAAGGAAGAAGTAAGAGAAAAGAGGAAATAATGATGAAGTTTAGTTAAGAAGTCTAAATAACATAAAACAAGAGTTAAATTACATCTAAAACCATTAATTAGGAGTAAGAAGAATTATGATTGAGAGGTAGAAGAAATTAGATTTTGAAAAAGGCCTAAAACAGTGCAGAAAATACACAGGTCTGAATGACGATCTGAACGACAGTCCAAATAGAGGAAAACAAGTTAAATTAAGGAAAAGAAGAAGTTTGGATGATTTAATTACCAGCTGGCTTATGCAAGTTATCCTACTGTGCAAAGGAAGCAGTAGAGACATTATTTAGAAGCTAAACTAACAAGAAGCTATCTATTCCAAACATTATCTAAGTAGAGGAATGATTTCTATGAGATATAGGAAGGTTAAGATGGAAGAAGAGAGAGTTAACCTACAAGAAAATAGAAGAAAAACTAACAGAAGAAAAGAGAAAGAAGCTAATACTAACTATGGAGGAATTTGGAAGCAATATCTAACTAAAATTATGGAATAAGAACTAAACTATTGGTTGATCATTTCCTAATTTAGAAGAAGGGAGATTGTGTTAGCAGCAGAATACAAATTACAAAGCAGTGAAGAAAATAACATGTACAGGAAAAAAATGAAATTGATTATATACACAGGAAAAAGAAACTAACTATTTTCATAAAAAAAAATTGCTGAAAAATATAAACAAAACCTCCGATTGATGAGGGGCCCTTCCCAGCAACAGAGGTCAAAACTATATTAGCTTAGTCACCACCAACAGAATAGAAAAACATAGGAGCTTCCATTTAATTAAGAAAATTATACAGCGTAAATGTCTGGTTCTACTACACTATCTATTCCCATCGTTTTCTTCAGAGAGAGCATCTATTTATAAGTTGACAAATGGGTGAGAAGGTCGACAGAGTCGACCTCTCTAAAAATAGAGGTCTTTTAAGACTTCAAATGATTGTTTGATGATGTGTGATAACGCAGAGGGCATCCGTCTGCTTTCACCGCGTCAACCATGCCTGATGCAAACAACTGCGTGTTCGTTTCCTTCAACCATGGGCAGAGTGAATGCTGGTGAGCTGAACAGACGGAGGAGAGGGTTGCTGGAGCGTTGACGTGGACAAGGAGTTGTGTTGGCAGGCTGAACATGGGCTGGATGGAACCCTCTAGAACATCAGCGTGAACAGGTGCGCATGACACCAGGATGAACAAGCGAAAGAATCAGAGCGTGAAGGGTTGACATGGAGGTAGGATTTGCTGTCGAGTTTAGCAGGCTTGGGGACGAATCTTCCAGAACCATGGCTCATTAACCATGACCATTGCGTGGAAAACAGAACCCACGTGCCGTTTTATGTGTTTAACGACCTGAGGTATGCCAACTGTTGATTTCGTGGGTTGAATGGGAGGCTGACTGACGAGTTGAACACGATTGAGCTTAGTAATATACACACGCAGTCTAAATGAAGGTCTGTTTGAGAAACATAGCCTATAAAACAAAACTAAATGCCAAGTATGCCCAAAAATGTCACATTAATCATTAACAAATCATAATATAACAAGATTTGATCGAAATTCATGTGATAAGTAAATATACGCATACCTGGTTTGTTCGAAGGTCTGAATGGAAAAAGTAATAACTTATTTAGCTAAAAGATGATGAAAATAACGCCATTTAGAGTGATTTGATGATAAAAAATAGTGACAAAAATGGACGTCAACACAACCCCTAAGAGTACTAAAGCCCTTGCGCTTGCCCAGCTCATAACTAACCTACCATCCCTTTTGCCGTCACCGTCAATCACCACTGAGTTACCTGATGACCATTTGTTTATCATCTTGTCAGATGACCCATGTTACAGTGACATTCTGATATACCTTCGCACGCAAAAGTTTCGAGCCGACATCGATCATGATGGATGCCACCGTATCCGTCAGCACGCCTCTCGGTACCTCCTCTTGGGTGATGTCCTCTACTGGCGCGGTGTCGACACTATCCTCCATCGTTGTCTCACACAAGAGGAAGCATAATAAGTTCTCAACAACTGTCATAGTGGCGCCTGCGTTGGACATTTTTCTGGGATGGCCACAGCCCAGAAGGTAATCCACGCCAGATACTTCTGGCCCACACTGTTCACCGACTGCATCACAGTGGTCAAGCATTGCTGTAATTTCCAACTCTTTGCCCCTAAGGCCCGGACACCACCCACCCCACTCCACCCGGTCGTCACCATTGGCCCTTTTTGCAAATGGGCCATCGACTTCATGGAGTGTAATCCCCCATCCGCAAATGACCATAAGTACATCATTGTCGCCATTGACTACTTCACCAAATGGGATGAAGCCATGCCTACCTTCAATTGCAAAGCCAACATTGCTACCCGTTTCTTTTTTAACCATGTCATTAGACAATTTGGGGTCCCAAAACAGCTTATGTCGGATCATGGCTCACATTTTGAAGATGCCATTTGGCGCGAGTTGTCAGCTCTCCTTAAATTCAAACATCAGTATGCCTCTGCTTATTACCCCCAAGGGAACGGCCAAGTTGAGGCCATTAACAAAATTTTGAAAACAATCCTCCAAAGAACTGTTGACCGACATAAGTCCAATTGGCATCACATGCTTTTCCCTGCATTATGGGCTTACCACACATCAACTAAGACCGCCATCGGTTTCACCCCTTTTCACTTAGTTCACGGTGTCGAATCTGTCCTCCCCATCGAATGTCAGATCCTCGCCCTACACATTGCCATTGAAATTCTCCCAGACACCTCACCACTTGAACAATGTCTGCTGTTATTAGAACAAGCCAACGAGGAATGTCGCGTAGCCCTCCAAACCATTGAGGTCACCGAGAGCCGCTCCAAAGCCGATTATGACAAACACGTCCACCCACAAGCTTTTCGTGAAGGAGATCTAGTACTTGTTTACGACCAAGCTCACAACAAGACAGGTAAAGGGAAGTTTGAGTCCATGTGGAAAGGACCATACATAGTACATACTTTCCTTGGTCATGGGGCATATATCCTAACTGATTCTGAAGTCCACCCCTTGCGCAACCCCCATAATGGGTTGTATCTCAAACGTTTTTACCCTTAACATTCCTTCGGACCCGCTAGTCCGTGTTGTATAGTTTGATTTCCTTCGTTGTTTTCCACATTTTTCTGCAACCTTACATTCATCATTTTCCTGCATGATCATAGATGGACCATTTCCAACCTTATTATGTTGGCTTCGCCGATGGAGCAAGTTGCTGGTCTCCAAACCTGGCCTTTGCAGCTTGGGTCTTATATTCTCCTTCACACGAGTTGCTTCACCTTGATGGAATGTGCATAGGTGCTACTACCAATAACCAGGCTGAATATGATGCTATGACCAGTCTCCTGACTGCTGCCCTTCAGACGGGTATACGTCACCTTTGTGTGTTCCTTGAATCCCAGCTTCTTGTCTCCCAACTCAACAACTGCTACTAGGTACATGATCCTTGCCTCTTTAGAAATTTCCTGCACACAAAACAACTTAGCCAACAGTTTGAATCCATCACATTCACTCATGTCCCAAGAGCTCAAAATAGTGTCATAGATCAAATGGCTAACAACATCCTAGACTGGCATATCAATCACACCATGTAAACCATCCACCTTGCATTATCATCACAACATGTAGATTTATCACAAAACATAAAAATCCCAAAAATACTGCATCTACAATAAGGCATCCACGTGCCTACTACAACACATCATTTGCATCCACGTGCAATAACCAACCCAAAACAATAAACGCGCATCCACGTGCGTACAAAAAAAATCACCGCAAAATGCATCCATCTGCATATATATATATCATCGTCATACAAATGTCATAAGTGCCCCAACACTCAGCTATACAAAAAATATACATCAAGGAGCCCCAACAACATCCTCGTCATAAATACATGCCATATGTACAAAAAATCCCGAATGCCCACACACATCGGGGGCAGTCCCCAGAACTCCCTAACTAGATTCATATCCCCCGTCTGAATCCTCATCACTCCCCACTGCATCTGCCTTTGCTGCAGATCCAGTCTCTCCCCCTGCACCATGGAAGCCTCCATACCAGGCTCCCAGAATCCCACCAACCTATTCAGCAACAATACTGCTGAACGCATCATCGACACCTGCGTGAACTTCAGCAGCCCACATAGCCCCAAAGTCCCCCGGACATGTCAATCACCCCGTATGTACTCCATCAGATCGTCGGGCATCTCGCACTCTCTCCATTGTACTCTCGGCATCTTGTCAATCACACAATGAAAACTGATTAGAACCTCCTCAAATAACCTATCATTCTCCCCAGAACGATGTCTTGACAAACTCCACAATCACGTTCCAGATCACGGTTGTGGGGTCCACAGTCGCGATCCAGGATCGCGGTTGTGGGGACCACAGTCGCGATCCCAGATCGTGGCTGTCGGGTTTAGAGCCGCAATCCCAGATCGCAGCTATGGGGGCCACAGTCGCGATCGCGGATCGTGGCTGTCAAGGCCACAGTCGCAATCTTAGACCGCGGCTGTGGGGGCCACAACTGCGATCCGTGATCGCAGTCGTCGCCTAGGAACCCCCATTCCACGCCCCTCGTGACTGGTACCATCTGTCTGAGGACCCAATACCCACCCGAATCGAGATGAAATTAAAAGGTACAAGCTCAGTGAAATACCTGCAACTCACGGAAATGAAATCGACTAGTCAGATCGCCCGCAAATGCCAAATCAGCTTTGGCTCACTACACTCTCTTGTCAAAGTCAACCATACAAATGACACATGGCACTATGGGCCCACTTACTATTTATAGATAGTTGACCATTTCTTGATTCGGCCATTCCGGATCCATACGGAATCCGTTTCCAAACTGTTTCTACCACTGGAATCAGGACAACGAGATCCTCATTGTGGTCGAGTCAGTTTCTCGATTTTCCCGACCCCCTTTTGGGAATATTTTTTAGGCACCCCTCGTCGCCTCGATTTATGTGACACATCAGTCATTATCCATTTTTTACGTTATTTATATCACAAGATTCAGTTTTCTGCGCTCGTTATGATGCTTGAGATCATTTCTTGCATGCCACATCAACCGCCATCACTTTACAAGCATATCCATGAGCCCTGCGCTCCATTCATACTTCAATTATTTCGTTACTTTTCTACCATTCATCATCCCGCAAGGAGACACCACCAGTGTTCCCCCCCAACCCTCATTCTTGGTTCATATTGATGTCCTTTGACTGAACACTCCCTCCTTGCTTGGCCATTCCTTTTGTTCGGTATAATTTTATCCCTTTTTCGGGCCGGACAAGTTTGTTATGAAAAAGGCACTTAGGGAGTTTCTGTTAAGCTCTTTTATGACTCCTAAAACAATGAAAAGATCGTCAAGCAATCTTTCTTCCTTTCATGCTCGTTAAAGTACCTGAAATGGTGTCTATTTGGTATAAGTTTAACCCTTTTCCGGACTTGGTAGACTAATTACAAAAAAGGAATACTCTAGCCACACCAGCTAGAAGAGTTCTTCATTGCATCCTTTTATGCCTTTTTGGGCCTTGGAGACTAACACATGAAAAAGAACCCCCCTTGGAGTCTTCTTATTGCTTTCAGACTCTCTAAAATTGAAAGCAACCACGAGCATGCACCATCCTGGGCTTGTACAAATCCACACGACGGTACCATTCCATTATTTCAGAGTCTTCTTATCGCTTTCAGTCTCCTTAAAATTGAAAGCAATCACGAGCATGAACTGTCCTAGGCTCGTATAAATCCACATGAAAATACCATTTTTGAGCACACTTCTATCCCTTCTTCCAGCTCCTTAAACCATGAAGAAGGCCCCACCGGTATCTCTCGGCACTATGATCAATCATTTCGGTAGAATCCCCAATAAGGTTTCCTTTGTTCAGAGTATTATGTGATATACCACCCTTAGAGTCTCCTGTCATCCTACACCAACTCGAGTATCCTTCATTGCAGTCACAATCCATGGTCCCTTAAAACTATGATCCCCTTCCCCCAAGTGAGTTTCATATGCTTCCTGACCATCCCCTCCATCATACTATGAACAAAGGAAGTTTGAGTTCCCCCACCCAACGACCCATGTTTCCTACCCTCCCAGTATGTCAGTTACACAGGAAGTCCTATCACCTCTTGTTTATCCACCTCGTGCTCCTATCAAGGAAACATCACTGCCTTGCTAGTTGCAGGCCTCCCTCTGTCGATGCCAACCCATCTATTCTAGAGGATAGACCTAGAGGTCCCTTTGCATTGGACTCATCACCATCTATGGTGAGTGCCTACAGACCATTTTGAGTGGAGTCCTCAGTGCCTCTCCGAATGGTTGTTTCCCACGTGCCCGACTTCAACACCTTGATCACACCATTGAGATTCGTGCAGGGTATACATCCCTTCAGTTATTGGTCGAAGACCTCAGACTCCCCCTGACTCTAGCACATTGGTGAGTCACTTTGGAACACCCAGTTATATGCTCTCGTGGATATCTGGGTTGCATTGGAGATAGTATTCAGAATCCATCCACTCGTATGCTTCCTTGAGTACCCAGTTCAGCTACAGTCCAGTGTACCATTGAGGTTATGATTCTCCATCATTATTTCCACCCCATTATTGGATATCTTCAGATCCAATAGCTCATCAGTTCCTCTAGTACCACACTCAGCAACATTATATTAGTTCTTCAGCTTCAGTATGGTCTGACCAAGAGTATGTCCCAGATTTGTGTCCCTCTGGACCCTTATGATGTACACAGTAGTTTTTCATGTATTGTTCAGATCCCCCTTTTGGGATTCATTATTATTTATATATCTTGATACGAGCATGGGTATGCCCTCCTCGTCCATATATTAAGATTATTCCTCATTCATTATTGAGGTCATGTATTTTTAGTTTTTGTAGTTTGTACGGGACCGCTGTTCCGATCTCTAATCTGTTTGTTCTCTTCTCCAAACCCCAGGAAAACCATAAAAGACCTATGATGTATATCGGCCATACGATGAGCTCCTGCCCTCACACATCAGGGGGCAATCTGTTAACACCCAAAAAATGCTCACCACCTCATCTACCTCACTACATGACTCATTTGTCTATTTTTCCCACCATCTTTGCCTCCAAAACCTCAAAAAACCATTAATTGGCCACCAAAAGGCCAAAAAACCCCCTTTTCATGCTCCAAATAATTAAATTTCCTTAAAAGATAGCAAAAACCCTCTAAAAAGGCCCTAAATTCCCAAAAATCAAGTAAAAGGGAATAAAAAATATAGAAAAGAGGAAAAGAGAGGGAAAAAGGAAGCAAAAACCCTAATATAACTGACCTAAACCATATGGTGCCAAAAACCATGGGTCAACACTCCACCACTAAAAAACCTATAAATAGGTAATGGAGGCTCCCCATTTCACATCCACAATCTATCCTATCCTCACGCTGCCAAAATCACTTGTGAAACCCAAGCTCACCATTTGAGCTAGTTTTCCCATTCGAGTGCCCGTTTTGGCCCACCATCCAAGCACCTTGGAGAAGGAGAAGGAACCCATTGGAGCACGGAAGCATCCCTCCTGGACTACTGCAAGAGCTTCACCAACCTCCACATTTGAGGTAAATGTAAATTTGGTCATATCATAATACAAAAGAAAAATTTCCATTATATTATCGTTGTCTTTTTATTTCTGTTGATGCACATGTTAGCTTAGATTTGGTACTGTTTTACTATTAAAATTTACTGTTTATTGAACTGCTACTAAGGAGGCCATTCTCCTTAGTAGGTGCTCATTTTCACAAGCTAGGGTGAAAACCCTAGCTACAATTATGCTTAAGTATAGTATAATAGGCGAATATTAAATATGAAACATACAATTTACTACTAAAACATGTAAATTTTGGCGAATATTATGATTAAAAAAACATATTTTATGTAAATATAGGCGATATTAGAGACTAAAAATGACCAAATAGCAAATTTATTTTTTGGAAAAATGCCCCAAAAATAGCCAATTGGCGAAATTTCGCCCCTAAAAATTTCCCTAATATGGTCTACAAAATGTATAGCAAAGGGACACTCAAAAGAACACTATCCATTTTTCAAAGATTACATTGATAGTGGAGCACCAAATCCACTAAATCAACAGTAAGGACCATGGTGTGAAATCTGTCGATGCAAAGGACATCGACTAGAGGATTGTTATTTAATCCAAAAGTATATGAGAACACCCAAGAACTTGTATTGCAATTTCTGTAAGTCAGTTGGACATGATGATTCCAACTGTAGAGCATGTGACCTGATGATAGAAAGGAAGCATGATGTTTACAAGGTGTAAGAAGAAACACTACAGCACCATGATAATACGCAGTATGATCAAGGTTCATATAGAGGCCGTGGTGGATTCCGCGGAAGAGGAAGAAACATCGGACAAGGACAAGGAAGAGGAAGAGGTCAGATGATTTGTTATAACTGTGCTCAGCCTGGATATCTTTCTATAGACTGTACAAACACTACTACTAAATGTAGATATTGTAAATATTTTGACCATGTTATTGAAGAATTCCCAATATTGCAAGCAAAGATGCAAGAGAGAAGAATAGAAGCACCAAAGTCGAATGTCCAGATGATCGCAACAGAGAAAAGAGATCCAAACATTAGTGTTGTGACACGAAGTGGAGCTGCGACAAGAAAAGATAAAGAACCAGAAGCTTCAACTTTTGGAGAGCACCACACTAACCAGATACCTATTGAAGGGGTTTGGATAAGAAAAGCTACTAGGAAAGTACCTTCTTTCAATCTGGAAAGAAATAAATAAGTCTTTGAAGAGGCAAGGGAGACCTTCAAAGACCCAGCACCTATGACACCAAGAATCCTGTTGCGAAGTGAAACAACGCTTATGAAGGATATGCCAACAGCATATGATCAAACGAGCACCGCAGCAGAAACATGGACTTCTATTGCGCAGTTCCTATAGAGCTGTATGAATTTGTTGAAGAGCAAAGATGCTTTGGGTGGAAATACAAAATTTTCTGAACCACTATGAACAACGCAGTTGCATGAAAAATGTTCATAGCGTAGTTTACTACATCAAAATCCATAAGAGAATAGGCCGAGAAATGAGGCTAAGTACACAGATTGGAGATTATAAGATGGATGAGATCATGCTTGATTTAGGATCTGAAGTAAATGTCTTGACTAAGCAAACATGGGTACAGATGGGAAACCAAATTTGTCATGGTCACCCATACAGTTGAGACTAGTGAATCAACAGAAGCTTATACCCTTTGGAAGGCTAGCCAATGTTCCTATTGGCATTGATGGAGTTTGAAGTCCTGCAGAATTTGAGGTTATTGAAATTGTAGATGACAGTCAAACTTATCCTGCACTATTGGGGATAGATTGGGCCATGGATAACCTCATGATCATCAACTTGAAGAAAAAACAGATGATATTTGAAGGGGCGGATATCAGGGTCATTGCGCCCTTGGACCCTTTGCAAGGACCTAGATACACTGAGCTGATTAGAGAAGAATGTAGAGCTCATGACCTTGATCGCATCTATAAGATGACAACAAACCACGCCGACTACATCGATCCTACAGCTGATGGGATGCTTAGTTGGCATTGCGACAGCTCTTGTGTATCAGACCTCGATGCAGGACTAGAGAACTGTCAAAGTAGATTGCACGAATTATCTGCAAGAAGATGCACGCAGATCGTAAGATCACTGCACTGGATTGGAATAGAGGTAAGTCCGATCCCCACTTATGATGGTTTAACTAATGTCTATACATTTTTGCAAGAGTATACTGTATTGGTTTCAGTTGAACATCACATACCAAAGTTGGATATAGAACTACGCGCTACACCTTCCAGATGGTGGGCCGTGCATAAGGAGACTTTGACCACATGGGAACAGTGCAAGCATATGATGCAAATTAGATTCGCAGAGAAAGATGCACTGACCATGGTAAAGTATAATGGACAAATAGATCCGAGGGATCACATAGAGAATTGTTCACAAGCATGGATAAAAAAGCCACAGACATAATTGGTTCATCTGTTTGTGCACACACTAGAGCAGATTCCAAATAATTGGTACACAAACACAGAACTTTGTAGAGAAACCACAGATTGGCCTATTTTAACTGTGAATTTTAAATGAGGCCTTGTAGGTTATCAAAGAAAGGATATTCAAAGAAGAATGCCCAAGTACAAACGAGGCATTAAAGGTCCTCAAAGAAAATATATTTGAATACGTCAAGGTACCTTTGAACCTATATCCAGAATGGGCAAGAATGTTAGAACATGCCCTTGAATGTTATAACCTCGCTGAAGCTAAAGAATATGCAGAGGAAAGTGATGAGGATGATCCGCGCAATGTCAATATACCTGAGTCAAAAGGAGCGCGCGATGTAGAAGGACCTCCATTAGAAATTCCAGATATGAGCGGTCTTGTAAAAACAAGAAAGGTTAATATTGGCACAAGCGAAGAGCCAAAGTTTGCATCTATTGGGGACTACTAGGATGATGAAATAGTCACGTAGATTGCAAACCTTCTGCATGAATATCAAGATTTATTTACAATAAAGTTCGTTGAAATGAAAGAAATTTTGGGCGACTTGGCAGTGATGAAGATACCTCTTAGGCCAGGTGCAAATCCTATTAGACAGAGGCCTTATAGACTGAGTCCCAGATACAAAGAAAGAGTGAAAGCAAAGCTGGACAAGATGCTTGATGTGCGGATCATTGAGCCAGTTGAAGAATCCGAGTGGATAAGCCCTATGGTTATCCAGAACAAGAATAAAAAAGATGGACTAAGAATCTGCGTAGATTTGAGGAAGTTGAATGATGCATCCTTACATGATCCATTTCCTACTCCATTTACAAATGAAGTACTAGACATTGTGGGAGGAAATGAGGCCTACTCATTCACTAATGGATTCTCTGGCTACCATAAGATTAGATTGACACAATAGATAGGCATAAGACAACTTTTGCTACTTAATGGGGCTCGTATCAGTATACAGTTATGCCATTTGGTTTAAAGAATGAACTTGCTATCTTTTCCAAGGTTGTTGTAGCCGCATTCAAGGACTTTATCCATAAGTTCTTGGAATTCTATTTTGATGACTGGACTGTATTCGGTTTACTGAAGAACCATTATGAGAACCTAAGAATGATGTTATCCAAGTGTAGGCAACATCAAATCTCCTTGAATTTGAAGAATGTATTTTTTGTGTACCCTATGGCATACTACTGGGACACATTGTGTGCAAAGAAGGTCTAATGGTTGATCCTGCGAAGATCGCAATGATTGTGAATTTACCTGACCAAACTTAGTAAAGCAAATTCACACAACTTTGGGACATACCAGATATTACAGAAAATTCATCAAGGGTTATGTGCAGATAACCGGACCAATGGAGAAACTTCTGAAGAAAGAAGCGCAGTTCATTTGGAATGAAGACTGCGAGAAGGGACTAGACACATTAAAGGAAAAAATGGTAACTACGCTTATACTAGTCTTCCTAGATTGGAATAAACCATTCCACGTACATGTTGATGCTTCATCGATAGCATTGGGCACTGTCCTCGCTCAACCAGGTGAAGAGGGTATTGATCACCCCATTGATTTTCAAGTAGAAAGCTATCTTCAGCCGGAAAGAACTACACAACCACAGAATGAGAAGGTCTAGTTATGGTTTACGCACTCTAGAAATGCAGGCACTATTTGATGGGTGCGTACTTCTCCATGTACATTGACCATTCAGCTTTAAAGTATCTAGTCAATAAGCCAGTGTTAGGGGGGAGAATTTGTAGATGGTTGTTACTTTTCCAGGAATATGACTTTGAGATCATTGTTAACCTAGACAGACTGAACCTAGTACCTGACCATCTTTCAAGGATTGAGTCAAGCGAAGAACCCACTAATCTTGAAGAAAATCTGCCGGATGCACAGTTATTTTCCATACAGATAGCAGATGATTATTACAAAGACATTGTTGAATTCTTAACTACAAGATTGACACCCACAAAGTTCACTACGTAGCAGAAGAAGCAGCTGATAGTTAAAGCGACAGACTTCACTATCATCGCTGGATAGTTATACAAGTTGGGACCAGATGAAGTGCTGCGTAGATGCGTGTTAGAACATGAGAAGCCATTTATATTGGCTGAGGAACACTCAGGTGTCTCTGGAGGTCACTACGCAGGAAGAGCTACTGCGCAGAAGATATTAAGAGCAGGGCTATGGTGGCCTACACTACACAAAGATTCAAAGGAACATTGCCGAAGTTGCGATGTTTTCCAGAGGACTGGAAAGCCATCGCGAAGAGATGAAATGCCACTAAGACCGCAACTAACTTTATAGGCATTTTACAAATGGGCTATTGATTTTGTGGGACCTATTAACCCACCCAGAAAAAGAACTGGTGCGAGATACATTATCACCACGACGGATGATCTCACCAGATGGGCAGAAGCTAAGCCAGTGAAGGACTGTAGCGCAGTAACTGCCGCACAATTCATCTTTGAGAATATCCTTACTAGATTTGGATGCCCAAAAATCTTAATGAGTGATCAAGGAACTCACTTTTTGAACAGAACCATTGAAGCACTAACTAAAGAATTTCAGATATATCACCAAAGGAGCACACCATACCATCGACAAGCCAATGGAACTATCGAAGCATTTAACAAAGTGCTGGACAAAACACAAACATAGATGATTGGGATCTACGCATTCCAGCTGTATTATGGGCATACAAAACAACTTATAAGAAATTGACAGGACACACACCCTTTAGATTGGTCTATGGACAGGAACCTGTGATTCCTATGGAGTACATTGTACCAAGCTTGAGAATTGCTGCATTCACAGGCATGACAGATGAAGATACAATGAAAGAAAGACTTCTACACTTGGTGCGATTGGAGGAGGATTGCTTCATTGCTGGATTTCACCGCAAGTGCAAAAGGACAGAGAAAAAGCATGGCATGATTGCCATATCAAGCACAAAATATTCCAGGTAAGAGACCTTGTCCTCTTGTATGATAGTAAGTTTATGAAATTTCCTGGAAAATTTAAAATGCATTGGCTTGGCCCATATACTGTGATGCATGTTACTAACGGTGGTGCAACTCAGTTAGCCACGTCAGCTGAAGACAACTTACCAGGTCTAGTTAATGGAAGTAGAATAAAACCCTACTGGGATAGTCCTACTTCGCCGAACACTCAGTGAAATGTACCTACGCAGAGCAGAAAAAAAAAAGGAAAAAAGAAAAAGAAAAGAGAAGTAGAAACGCGCAGTTGCGAAGTTCAAAATGCAGCCGCACAGATAAAAATAAACAGGACGGATGCGAAGAACGGTATGAAGAAAAGTAGCACTACATAGTGAACCGCATGGGGAGTAGCGATGCCTATCCGTGCAGTTCGTTGCAACACCTCAAGATAGCCGTTAGAGATGAAAACTAGCCGTTATACAGTGATTTTGCCAACGTCGCTTGAGCATGTAACAAAAAATTAGCCGTTCTAAAGCAGTTAAGGAAGGAAAGGACCAATATCCTCAGCATATTTTGATAACGGTCATGACATTCAATGCTAATCTAACCGTTAAAGGATGCGGGTAAGGCCTCCCATGCCTATAAATACTGAAGTTTGCACAGTAATCCGGTTACCACGATTTTCGAGCTAAGTATCACAGAGAATTCATAGAGCTCCCAAGTTTTAGATTCATGTTGTGAGTGAATGTCTGAGCTGTCATCTCTAGATGAAGAGTTGCATGTCGTTAAGCAAACAGGGATCGAAGGGTTCATGAAAACCCCTGCAAAGAAAACTATGACAGAAAAAGGCCAAGGTTCACGCCGATCACCACACCATCCTACAACAAGCATGCAGTCGAAGGGAAAGGAGCCTGTAGTCGAAACAGTAATGACGAAGGTAATGGGCTCTAAGGTAAAGAACCCTCCACCAGAAGACAAGGAAATTCCCATGTTCCTAAGACTAGCATACATTTCTTTGCGCGCACCAGATGCACCAGCAGTCAAGATTGCAAGAAACGAAAAAGTATGAGATCATTAGAGAATTTTTTAGGTCAAAAAATGGCCTCAAAATAAAGAAAATGTACTATAAAAAACAACCAATCACATTCTAGTAGATGACATCATCCCCCTTGGTGAGGTGGCATTGCATGAGTTAAGAATGCTTATTTGTCAAATTTTCTATGGTGGATGAAAACACATAGTTAACCAAGGTAGTGGTGTAAGTACTTTTAAGTCATAAAGTAAAGTACTCATAATGATAGTCTTTTCATAAAATAATATTATTGTCATTTTCAAGTAAAGTACTCATAATGAATGTATTTTCACACTTTCTCATAAAATAATATTATTGTCATTTTCAAGTGAAGTACTCTTAATTCATAAAGAAAGTCCTTTCACATTTTTTTATAAAATAATATATTATCATTTTTATGTTTTTAATTTTAAATTATATATTCACTTCATTCTATTTAATAACATAATGTCAAACTAATAAAGAATAATAATAGATTTAATATATAATAATAATAATAATACAATGTGGATTATAATAATATTATTAATATTTTACATGTAAATAAATTCTCAATTAAATTACATTATATTAAATTCATGAGAAAAGTACTAAATATAAAAAGTCAACATAAAATTAAAAAAATAGCTCTGAAAAATATTTTTTATTATTTAATTTCATTTGCAAGTTCAAGACAAATAAATGCTAAAGGACAATAAATTTTTGGGAATTTACAATGAATCTTAGTCACATCAATGTAGACTTATTTTATTAATTTTATTTATAGTGAATTTTGAAAAGCAACTCAACCATGGTTATTTATATTGTACATAGAAAATAGTGTGGGAAGTGACTTGTCATATATACCTACCCCATAAAACCCCCAATTCATAATATTTTAATATATCTCATATTTTTGTAGTACATCTCTTAGGAGGCCATTTTTTGACGTCAAAATCTCTCTAATGACCACTTTCGCTCATGTCCAAACATGTAAAACCAAAAGAAAATATGTTGGATAAGCTCACAGATTGTAAGTTCAAAGATTACAACTTAGTTCATATACAGAAGGATCCGGATGAGCTGAAGTACCCACAGTTTCAACCCAACTGATATATGTGTCGAAAGATGGACGTGAAGAAAAATCCGCTACTGGTGGCACAAAGCTGGCTCTCCGAGGTTGTAGAATCTAGACTCTTGAACCTGCTCCGTATCCCACACTTCGACAGGAGTCCCGAACTAAACGTGGTGGTGCGCACATTGATATCATGCACACACCAAGGCTACCTCTGGATAGATAGAAATGTGGATATCAACATAGACTTGGTCCATAGGATCATAGGTCTAAGCAAGTGGGGCAACGAACCTAAAAAGTTTTTTGTGGGAAAAACAAGAGATAAGGAGGTCGCCGCACAAATGAAAGAAGAATTTAACATTCACAAAGGAAAATGAGGTTTCATTACAGATGAACTAACAGATGAAACAACGCGGTTTGTAGTACAACTGCTTGGAGGCAAATTCTTGTAGAAGGCAATTCCATCAGAAGTACCAGCAAGAGCAATTCATCTCGCTATGAAGACAACGCAAGGAGCAAGGTTTAACTGGTGTCGGTATCTTCTAAATGAATCTTTGGATGATATCCGCGACACTCAGAACAATGGCACAACCTTTCATTATAGTTGGCTGATGGTGCTGATTGGCTTTGTTGGATGGAAGGATCCAAATCAATACGTTGGTCTTTCGACGCTCATCTAGGATTGCCGAGGACCCATATATGCAAATCTATGGGAAAATTTGAAGACATAACAACAACGTGCGTGAAATGAAGTTTTCCTCACATACTATGAGCAGCTGTGTGAGGTCATAATTCGCACACCATGCATATCCAAAGTGTGAAATTTAGTTCACACCAAGATTTGATCAAACAATAACACTCACTCACATAAGATCTCACACAACTAGTTAAAGACACAAAAATTACTCACAAAGATACAATTCTGTATTAACTTCGCATGAATAAAATACATCAGCCAACCTTATTAAAGTAATAGGATGCTATTATATAACATTAAAACAGATATTCGAATGGATAAATATGCCAAATAAATCATCTCATCATCATAATTACTAAAAATATGCTCATCCCCCCTAGGTGGCAAGTATACTTTCCAAATATCTCAAAAAGATCATGAATTGCTAAATTAGGGAGCTGAAGGTGATGTACGATGAAAAAAAATGCCAAATATGAAATTTGAGAAGAAGAAACATTGTGGAGTGTCATGGGTGTAAAAAACAAGTTGTCTAGTTTGACTAGCTTTTCCCCATAGGGTAAAAAGCAGTAAAATCCAAGAAAGCGCCTTTCTTCACCAAATCTTATCCATAATCAATCAGAAATGCTCCCAAGTGGTCTAGGTGACTTGTGGTCCACACTTTTCACTCTATGGTCCCCCCATAGATGGCTTGTGGTCCACACAAAGCCTCATTTAGCAATAATCTAGTCTAATACATAGGAAATTAACCATAAATGATTAATTTGATCTACCAATGTTTTAAATGGCATCTAGGATGATTTATTTATTCCAACACCCCCCCATAAATATGACTATATGGTCTAAAAATCAGAAAATGAAATACTAAGGGCCCAGTAACAAGACTTGGTCACCCTGTACAATACTGCTGGTCCACAAAAAAAGGATAGAAGAAAAACTTCATGGGAAAAATATCCCCTCAAAACATGGACATATCAAAATTGAAGGATTGCTGATCATCCCTTCACTCCACCACATGTTCAGCCATCACAAGCAGTGATCTAAGATAGCTGAATGTCTTCTTTGTGAAAGCCTTGGTGAAGATATATGCAGTTTGCTCACCTATGGGGAAATACTGCAAATCAATGATCTGGTCATGCACTAAGTTTCTAATGTAGTGAATATGAATCTCAATGTGCTTGGTACTTTGCCTCTGTACTGGATCACTGAAAACTCCAATAGCACTCTGATTGTCACAAAAGATGACAGTAGGAGTACTAAAAGCAATCTCAAATTCCGAAAGAATACCCTGCAACCATACACACTGTGTAGCAGCATTCACTCCTCCTCTGTACTCTTCCTATGCTAAAGATAATGCTATGGCATTTTGTTTCTTGATGTACCAGCAAATAGGGCCACCTCCAAGCATGAATACAAATCCAAATGTGGATTTCCTATCAAGGCTATCACTAGCCCAATCTGAATCAGTGAAGCCCAAGAGATCTAGGATCGAATTTGCAACATAGTGAATCCAATCAGTCTTTGTGCCCTGCACATAATGTAAGATTATTTTTGCATCCCTCCAATGGAGCTCATGTGGCTTCTCCATGTATCTTGATGCCACACTCATAGCATAAGAAAGATCAGGTCGAGTGTGTGTCAAGTAAAGCAAGCTGCCAATCAACTGTCTATATAGAGTGTTGTCAAATAATGGTGTAGATTCTGCATCTTCTAGTCCAACTTTAGAAAGGAATGGAATCTTAGAAGGCTTGCAATTAGTCATCTTAAACTTCTTTAACAAATCAGAAGCATATTTTGATTGATATACCTTGGTTCCATCTTTTGTTTGAGAAATCTCAAGCCCCAAAAATTGCTTAAGAATTCCCAAGTCACTCATGGAGAATGCCTAGTGCAAAGCGGTCTTCAATGAAGCAATTTGATCAATAGAGCTATCTGTGATCAGAATATCATCAACATACAACACTATAATCATTATTGAACCATCAATCATCTTCATATAAACATAAGGATAAAATTTTCACCGAACATAAGATTATGAGAAGAGGAAATTGTCCATTTTGGCATATCAAGCCCTAGGGGCTTGCTTAAGGCCATACAAAGAATTTCTCAACCTACACACAAGATTAGGATCTGATGTATACCCCTCTATCTTCTTCATATATATATCCTCCTCAAGATCCCCATGGAGGAATGCACTTTTCACATCCATGTGATGCACTTCCCAACGCTTGGATGTTGCAATTGCCAGAACTAGTTTAATGGAGTCTTTCTGTGCAACGGGGGAAAAAGTTTCACTGTAGTCAAGGCCTTGGACTTGTGAGAATCCCTTTTCTACCAGCCTAGCTTTATACTTTACTTCTGTACCATCAGCTGCACATTTGGTTTTGTAGATCCACTTGCACCTTACCAATTTTCTCCCTGCAGGGAGCTTGACTAGCTCCCAAGTTTCATTCTTCTGTAATGAATGAAACTTCTCATCCATAGAAAAATACCATCTGATATCATGTGAAGCTTCCTCATATGTCTGAGGATCAGAATCAATCATCATATAACATCTCTCAGGAAGGTAAGGATCATTCACATTGAGAGCAGTCTCAAATTGTGATCTAGTCCTCCTTTGGTCCTGAGGATTGCCAGCTAGTTCACCTGCTGCTTGCAAAGTTTTTGCAACCCATTTAGGCCTTGTAGGTGAGTTAGAATCTGTAATGAAATGATAATCATCATCAGAAATATCAGAATAAAAAACTTCAAGAACATCACTTACTTCTTCTTCAGGTGGTGGTGAAGATGAATCTCCAATTTCAACGCTCTAAGAGGGCTCTTCCTCAAACTGCACACTTCTTTCGATGAATGCTTTATGAGTGGTCATGTTCAACAAATTATAACCTTTGGATTCCTCTGAATATCCAAAAAATAAGCATGGTTGGATTTGGGGCTGCAAATCCCTCCTCTTCTCAAGTGGAATCCTAGCCCAAGCCTTTGAGCCAAAAATCCTGAAATGAGAGATATGAGGTTTGTGCCCTGTCCAAGCCTCGAAAGGAGTGATACCTTTGAGATATTTGTGTGGCACTCTATTTTGAATGTATGTGGCACAATTTATTACCTTATCCCATAGCTTGGGAGACAATGACTTTTCCTCAAGCATACAATTGGCCATCTCCTTTAGAGACCTGTTTTTCGTCTTAGCAACCCCATTCTGCTGAGGTGTATATAGAACTGTGTGTTGCATATGAATGCCTGAAGAGGAAAAAAATTGCTGAAACTATGATTTCACATATTCAACACCATTATCAGATCTAATAATTTTAATATGCCTACCAGACTGGTTCTCAACTGAGGCTTTGAATAGCTTGAACAGACCAAAAACTTCAAATTTTAGCTTGATGAAATAAATCCAACAGTACTTGGTAAAGTCATCTATGTATGTGAGGATGTACTTGGAATGATTCAAGGACTCATGAGGAAATGGACTTGATATATTAGTATGAATAAGGTCTAATGGTGTAGTGGTTCTCTCAGAATTGGATCTCCCATACTTATGCTCAGGGTGTTTTCCTAGAATGCGAGATTGACAGACACCTTTGGAAAATCTTATATTGGGAAGCCCCATAACCATCTTTTTCTCATGAAGTCGGGAAAGGTATTTATAATTTAGGTGGCCAAATATTTCATGCCATAGTTTTCTGGACTCATTGGCATGGGTTAAAAGAGCAGAAGGTGAGGGATTTGGCACAAAGTGAGAAAACTTATAGATTCTAGAACAATGATCAGCAGTACCAAATGCAATAATTTTTCCTATTGAAATTTCAGCTATCTCAACATCATTGGGGGTAAAGGTTACTCTCTTGGGACTCCCTATATGGTTCATATGATAGAATGACAATAGGTTTGCAGCAAGTCTAGGTACATATAAAAAATTATTAAATGACCCAAACTCGAGATCTATGCTACCTTTTCCTTTGCTAGAAGTTTCAGAATTCCCAATACAATATTTGGACCACTGGAGGAGTCAAGTGAAGTGAAAAACTTACTTGTAGACACCACGTGTCTCAATGCTCCAGAATCAATAATGAATGAAGAAGGTTTGGATCTGCTGGCCATTAGTGCATGAAATCTCTCTTTATGATCAGAATTTTGTCCTCCATCCTTCCTCCTTGCACTCTCTGGAAGAGGAATGTTGGCTTTCTCCAAGAGTTGAGCCATTTGGTCAATGGTTTGCTTCATGCAAGAGCTTTCAGGATGAAATCCCTTGCTGCAATAATTGCACTTTGTCCTTTCATTCTTCTTATTCGGATTCCTTTTGAAATTTGAAGATTCTTCATTAAATTTCTGCTTGTCTTTCCTCTCATTGGTGGGCTTCTTGAAATTTCCCTTCTTCTTGCCTTTTGAACCCTTTGAATCTCCAACATTCAAACAATGGTCTTTGGATGGATTTTTAATGGCTTCCATCAAGACCAATTTGTCTTGTTCTTGTGTCAAAGACTCCATGAATTCTGAAAGTGTCAGGCTCTTCTAATTTTTAATTGCTTTCCGGGTGGAATGGAAGGTCGAGACAAAGATTGAGTAGTCGGGGCCAAGCTTGGAGAGAATGGCCAAAACTAATTGCTCATCCTTTTTTTCAATACCACATTGCTTCAGCTGCAATACAAGAGATTTAAATTTGGAGAAGAAATCCTGTAGATTATCAAAATTTTGTGGACTCAAAGAGACTAGCTCGTTATCCAATTGGTGGCCTCTCAATTCATCGATTTTCCCGAACAATTCTTGAAGTTTAAGCCATACTTCATTGCGATAAGTGAGGCCATCAGGATGAAATAGAAGCTCTCTAGATGTAGTGAGACATAATATCCCATAGGGTTCATCCCTTCGATTATGCCATTTTGATTTCTCTACTGCTGAGGTTGGCTCAGCTTGAGTTGCCATTGTCACCCTGTAGAGCCCTTTGCTCCTCAGTAGAATCTCCATCTGCACCTTCCAATCAAATTAATTGAATGGAGTGAGGATGATATGCTGTGAATGATCCATGGCTACTCTAAAATAACTTATGGACTGATTTTGGTATACTTCTGGATGCCAAATTGCGCCCTGTAGAGAATAGAATTCACTAGGTGGATTGATCAATGCGACCTCCTTGAGATTGGTTGGATCCTGCAAGACAATAGAAGGAAAAAGGGAATGCTTGATAGCTCTAATACCATGTGAAATTCAGTTCACTCCAAGATCTAATCAAACAATTACACTCACTCAAAGAAGATCTCACCCAACTAGTCAAAGACACAAAAATTACTCACAAAGATACAATTATGTATTAACTTCTCATGAATAAAATACATCATCCAACCTTATTAAAGTAATAGGCTGCTGTTATATCAAATTACAACATAGATTCGAATGGCTAAAGATTCCAAAGAAATCATCTCATCATCAGACTTACTAAAAATATGCTCATCACCCCTAGGTGGCAAGTATGCTTTCCAAATCTCTCCAAAAGCTCACGAATTGCTAAATTAGGGAGCTGAAGGTGATGTATGATGAAAAACAATGCCAAATACAAAATTTGAGAAGAATAAACATTGTGGAGTGTCATGGTGTAAAAAACAAGTTACCTAGTTTGACTAGCTTTTCCCCATAGGGTAAAAAGCAGTAAAATCCAAGAAAGCACCTTTCTTCACCAAATCTTATCCATAATCAATCAGAAATGCACCCAAGTGGTCTAAGTGACTTGTGGTCCACAATTTGGACTCTGGCTCACAAGGATGATTCGGTGCCACACCAAAGCAAAAAAAGACCTTGGCTCTAACTATGGCACCACGACCGCGCATCGTTCACATAGACCCACTCAGCGTAATCTTGCTGAGCGATGAACTAAGTCAAGGCACGAAGAAATTACCGCATGTGGATATTGATATTGCCATGCTACCATTAGAAGGCCTACATAATATACACTTGCAGGTTGTGGAGGAAATCCATGACAGGGATATGGTGACTATGAGCCAACACCAGAACCTAGAGGAGATTTATAAGCAGTTGCAAGAAGAACATGAGCAGAAGGCTAAGGAGCTTGAAAGTGCGCATGAGAAGCACCGCAGAATCAAGCAGACTGTTGCTTTAGTCTGCGTAGAAATACCAAAATGTGATGATTAGCCAGAGCTCGCGGATACCATCTTTAAGATTGACTCGGTAGTGAACGATCTTAAAGAGAATATTGCTACCTTGTAAGTACAAAATCTCCCGAAGACACCATCGGATCAGACAGAACTTAGAGAAGCAGAAGTGAAGGCTGCCTTAGAGAACATATCCAGTGAAATAGCTAAGTGCCAAAACTTGCTAGACGAAGCAACTAGAGTTTGTACCACGCTCCAAGAAGACCCTCAACTGATAGAGGTTCAAACAAGTGTACATCAGACACAAGTAGATCTAGATGCTCTAAATGCGCAGATGAAGACGCTGCTAGCAGTAGAGAGACTCCGACGCTTTTCGGAAGTCAAAGGACTAAAGAAGGAACTTGAAGTGTTGAAGCAAAGGGAGGATGAAACTTCGGCAAAATCAAAGCCCCTCCATGAAGAATCTTTTGCAATCTTGCAACAAATTGAAGAGAAGTTGCAGGAATTCTGCGCATCGGAGGGTACAATACAAGAACAGGCTAAGGAAGACCTGTCACTAGAGTTGGTAGAAACTATTAAGGCAGTTGAGAAAGAATCCAAAGACACTGTTGCGAAGCTTGGCGTAACTTACAAAGAATTTACAACAAAGATCGCTCAGCAAGAGGAAGCGAAGCCTGATGAACCTACTAAGAGTGGCTCAGGGACGAGCCACATGTAAGTGTTAGGGGCTTGTTGGGCCTGGACCAAGTAAGAAAATTTTGGATAAGTCAGTTTTGGGAGCTGCAAAGTTACATCATAGTGCAACATCAACAAGGTAGAAGAGACAGCGCTGCGAGGTTATAGCGCTGTGGGGTTACAGTGCTGCGGAGATCCAACGCCATGAAGATGCAGCATGGTAGAAGTTTTGGATGGAAAATGGTGTAAATTCTGGTGAGACTGATAGACGATCTATTTTGGTTAAGATACAAAATGATTCCTAGTAGGTAGGTAAGGAGTGGTGAAGAAGGAAAGCGACTGGTCACACGGGAAAAGGCAACACTACATGAACTGGAATCATGAAGCCATTAGAGAAGGAACGACGAGATGCAAGCGACCCATTGACATGTGCTCGACAGGAAGGCTGAAAGCGACATGACCACACATAGAAGGATGGCAATGATGACGAGTCGCTATCAGAGCCTAACAGTCTTGGTTAGCGGGTAACTGCACCAGTTTTGGGGAACCTTAGGGTTTTTGAGCCCATCATGAATGTAAAGACGTGACCTAAGGGAACGGTCTATAAAAGGGCATATTTTGTAAGGGAATGGGTTAGAGAGATGTATATTGAGATAATTGTTGAATCTTTGAGCTTCATATTGTTTATTGTAGAAGAGTAATCTATGTTGAGAGACTCATTGTAAAAGGCTCTACAGCTGTGTGCGTAGGGACCTACTGAAGAGAGAAGAGAGTCTGAAGTTGAGTGCGCAGACTGAAGCTGTTGTAACCTTCCCTTGATAATATAATTAACAGTTCATGTGGATGTAGCTCCCATCCTGGGGGTGAACCACGTTAATTTCTTGTGTTATGAGATTGATTATGTGTTTGCATTTGTGTATTTGCTTATGTTGAATGGTTAAGACCTTGTTTATAAGTTCATGTGTTCTTGCTTTTGTATGTAATCACCATAAGGATAAATGATGGGAATAATATGCTAAGTATCGACATATGTGAATGAATGTTGAATGCATAAGTAGTTCTAAGTTAGATTAATGCATAAGTTGATTGGGTAAACACTTAAACCAGTGGAGTCTGTATTATGTGATTCCCTGAAGCACAACACCGGAAGTGCGTTGTTACTTTGTAGTTCATCTTATTGTATAAGTTTGCAAGGTTTGCAGTCTATTATGCTGTTGAATATGTCAGTTTGCACTAAGTAAAGTCTGTCAAAGTGCACAAGTGTTGAAAAGGAAGCAGAGTCCCTCGTTGCGCTGTCCTATTGTTAAGCAGTCATTCCGCATCGTGTAGTCCTTGGATGTGCAATAACATAAACATCAACCGCAAAGTCCACCATTTCATTGAAGCTCGCATCGCCCAGTTGTGGAAACATAATTCCATAGCCTCCCCATAACTTCGCCTCAGGTGAGACCTCATTTTTCTCGCAGATTGTTGCCAAAAGGGCCTGTGAAAAGGGGTTTTGTTGGTTCCCTGAACCACACAGAACCTAGGTCTATCTTTGAAAACCTTCAAGAACACATATAGAGCCAACAGTTAGCCAAGGTGCTATTTTTAATGAAACATCGATGTAAAGGAAGGAGGTACAATAGAAGCCTAAGATCACACTAGTTGAAGTAGAAATGAGTGAATATGAAAATGAAGCTTCTAATCAACATGAAGAACACCAATTTCAATAGCCACAACTCAGAAGATCTACATGTCCCAAGAGATGCCTACAAAGTTATTCTCTTGATTTTCAGCCTTCTTTTGCTTTGTTAACTAATGATAGTTAACCTAGTCCATTTCAAGAAGTGGAGAATATGAGAATAAGGATAAATGGAGGAAATCCATGGATGTAGAAACAAGATCATTACATAATAATTAAACATGGGAACTTGTGGGTCTCCAACTAGGATGAAAGGTTGCTGGAAATAAGTGGGTGTATAAAGTAAATAAAAACAAAGATGGGTTGTTGGAACATTATAAAAATCACTTGGTAGAAAAAGGATATGTGTTGAAGTCAAGTATAGATTTTAATGAAATGTTCTTTCCAGCTGTGAAGATTACTAGTGTGAGGATTTTACTTGCATTTGTAGCAGCACCTGAATTAGAGTTGGAACAATTGGATGTAAAATTTGTTTTCCCACATCATGATCTTGATGAAGAAATATATATGAATCAACTTGAGGGATATAAAGAAAGAGGAAAAGAACATTTGGTGTGCAGATTGAAGAAATGTCTATATGGATTGAAATATGAACCAAGGATGTGGTAAGGAAAATTGATGCCTTCATGAAGAGCCAAGGTTTTAGTAGGAGTGAAGCTGACCATTATGCATGTTATAAGAGGTTTGATGATGGAATTTTTATTATCTTTCTATTGTATGTTGAAGATATGCTGGTTGCATGCCCTAGAATGAATAAAATGATTGATCTAAAGACCCATTTGGATAGGACATTTGAAATGAAGGATGTAGGAACCACAAATCCAATTCTAGGGATGAAGACACAAAGGGACATAACATGTAGGAAGATATGCTTAAGTCAAAATTCATACATAGAAAATATTATGTAGTGCTTCAATATTCATAATGAAAAACAAGTTAGTACCCCACTTCCTGCACAGTTCAAGTTGTGCTTCAATATTCTCCTCCATTGCAATAGTTTTTTAACTCAATGTTTGGACCAATATAGTGTGGTCATTATCATTAAAGAGATATAGAGAGTACTATTACGATGGATCTGAAAACGTCAATTTGAAAAACTATTACAATGGATTCAAAAAATACCCTTTGTCTTATGGCATTGTTAAGAATAATATTTTATAATTATAAACACACTTATAATAAATCTAAATAAACAACTACACTTAATGCAATAATACTTGTGTTGATATCTAGCACAACTAAGTTTATTTTATTCTTAAACTAATTCTAAATTCACACCTAAGACCAAGGATAAGTGTAATGGTTACCTACCTAGGACCAAGTGTATTGGTTACCTACTAAGGTTCCCCACACTTATGTAAAATAATATTGCATTGCCATAGTATTAAAATATAGTTTTTTGCATGGGAAAAGATTGCTAATATCTAAGCCATCGTAAAACAAATAATAATTTTCAACCAATTTTTTATTTTTTAAAATTTTTTAAATTTAATTGTTATATAGAAACAATATTTATAATAAAATTGAATAATTTTATATAAATTTATTAAAAATATTTCTTTTAATTACAAATTTTATGTAAACTCTTATAATAAGTGTTAGAAGATGAATTCAATGTCCATCTCTCCAATATCCTTCATGTAAAGCTCTCGAATAGGCCCATGGGGTTAGAGAGCCCCCCCCCCCTCAAGAGGTGCAGGGAAGGCCTCCATGTTGAAAATTTTTAGATCCTTCTAGTATATTTGGATCCTTTTGTAATCCTCATATGTGTTGTAGAAAGGGGGAGCAACCCTCGACATTGTAATGCAAGAGATATATGAGAAAGCATTGTAAGTTTTTACCGAGTAATAATAAAATATCAAAGTTGCCATTGCCCAGTGGTTTTACTTGCATATAGTAGGGTTTCCATCTAAATCTCATGTTCTATTGTTATTATTGTTTTCTTCTGTTTTTTATATATTTTACTAACATCTGTTATAAGATATTGGAAACCTACAGGCATAGGGTTTTCTGTGAGTGGGAGCTGCAACAATGAAAAGAGGTTTAATCAAGTTCAAGATTGAGAATTTTGATGAGAAGAATTTCTCTCTATGGAAGATGAAGGTGGAGGATTTGTTGGTTCAAAATGACCAATCCCTAGCCTTGAAAGGGGATACAAAAAAACCTAGCCACAGGACAGATGAGGACTAGATAAAGCTTGAAAGAAAGGTGGTTTCTACAATTCACCCTTTCCTAGCAGACTTTGTCTTGTTCAATGTTATTAAAGAAATGATTGTAGAAGCCCTTTGGGATAAAATTTGGAAGTTGTATGAGACCAAATCCATAAAAAAAAAGGTTTTCTTTCAAAAACAACTTTTTCATTTGAGGATGAAGGAGAGTTCAACTATGGGAAATCATTTGAATGAGTTGAGTACCCTAATCAACAAACTTATATCAGTTAGTGTAAAGGTGGAGGATGAGGACATGGTGATCATTTTACTTTATTCCCTCTTAGATACTTGGGATCATATGGTGGTGACCATCACCAAGTCGTTATCGAGAATCATGAAATTTTATGATGTGGTAGCTTCTTTACCAGGTGAAGAGTTGAGGTGAAAATTGTATATGGATCCCTCTACTAGTGAATCCCCATCTATGAGAGTGCAATCTAGAGAAAGGGGTCAACAAGGGAGATCAAAGTCCAGATCCAAGTCTAGAGGATGCAAGAAAGGGAAGTGACGGATTTGTGGGAAAGCAGGGAACTCGAGAAAGGACTATTGTTATATGAAGAAGGAAAAGAGGGATGAAACACTAGAGCAACCATTAGTTGAAGCTAGTACAATTGATTCAGAAGAGACAACAACATGTGAGGCTTTTTGTCTCAATAATAATAGGTCTCTATTAAATGCTCAGGTTTTGGACTCAAGTGCATATTTCCACATGTATCTGCATAGAGAATGGTTTTTCAGTACCATCCCTATAGTGGTGGAATTTTCTACTTGGGTGATGATTATCCTTTAGAAATTATGGGAAGAGGGAGAATTAAGCTGAAGCTAGATGATGGTAGAGAAAGGAAGTTGTGTGATGTATGAAATGCACCAGATATGGTACAAAAGAATCTGCTCCCAATCAATATGATGAATAATCTAAAGTATTCTATTACGTTTGGTGACAATCGATGCAAAATTACCTAAGGATCCCCTCGTGGTTGTAAGAGGAGAATCTTATAGGACCCTGTATTGTTTATGTGGTGATACAGTGACAAATCATGTAGTAGCATCAAACTCAGGGAATGTTTTCGATGCAGTGATAATGTGGCATCAACGAATTGGACATCTAAGTGAATTTTTTTTGTAAATTGTGCATGGTCGAGGTGTGCTTTCTGTGATTAAGTCTTGTGATTTAAACTTGTGTGAGAACTTTACTTTTGGTAAACAAAAGAGAGTTTGGTTTACTATGAGCTCTGGTCAAATTTTTTATCTTTTGCATCTTATTTATTTTGATATCTTTGGACGAGTCACCACTTTGTCCATAAACGGTGATAGATATTTTCTGACTTTTATAGATGAATATTCTAGAAGAGTGTGGGTGTATTTATCTGAAAAATAAGGGAGCATTAGACTTTGAGAAATTTAAATAGCTCAAGGCATAAGTATCTACAAGTTTGGGAAAGACTATTTTATGTTTCAAATATGATAATGGAGGAGAATATTGCTCCAAGGAATTTGATAAATTTTAATGCAAGAAGGAATTAAGCACTAGAAGACTGTTGCATAGACACTACAACAAAATGGTGATGTTGAGTGGATGAATCAAGCAATCATGGAATGTGCAAGAATCATGCTTAGTTCATTTGGGTTAGATAATGAATTTTGGGTAGAGGTTGTTAATACAACTACATATTTGATTAGCATATCACCTATAGCTTTGTTGGATGGAAATATTCCTAAGGAGGTTTGGTGTGGTAAGAAAATTAATTATTCTCATTTGCGTATGTTCCTAAAGAAAAAAGGTCGAATATTGACACAAAGTTAAGGAAATGTGTTTTTATTAGTTATGATAATATAGTAAAGAGGTATATATTGTGTGATCCTACTGACCACAAGATAATTGTTAGCCAGGATGTTATTTTTAATGAAACATCGATGTGAAGGAAGGAGGTACAATAGACGCCTAAGAGCGCACTAGTTGAAGTAGAAATGAGTGAAGATGAAAATGAAGCTTCTAATCAACATGAAGAACAACAATTTCAATAGCCACAACTTAAAATATCTTCATGTCCCAAGAGATTCTTACAAAGGCATTCTCTTGATTTTCAAGCTTCTTTTGCTTTGTTAACTGATGATAGTTAACCTAGTTCATTTCAGGAAGCATAGAATATGAGAATAAGGATAAATGGAGGAAAGCCATGGATGTAGAAACAAGATCATTACATAAGAATTAAACATGGGAACTTGTGGGTCTCCAACCAGGATGAAAGGTTGTTGGAAATAAGTGGGTGTATAAAGTAAATAAAACCAAAGATGGGTTGTTGGAACATTATAAATATCACTTGGTAGCAAAAGGATATGTGCAGAAGTCAAGTATAGATTTTAATGAAATGTTCTTTCCAGTTGTGAAGATTACTACTATAAGGATTTTACTTGCATTTGTAGCAGCAAATGAATTAGAGTTGGAACAATTAGATGTAAATTTTGTTTTCCCACATCGTGATATTGATGAAGAAATATATATGGATCAACTTGAGGGATATAAAGAAAGAGGAAAAGAACATTTGGTTTGCAGATTGAAGAAACGTCTATATGGATTGAAGTATGAACTAAGGATGTGGTAAGGAAAATTTGAAACCTTCATGAAGAGCCAAGGTTTTAGTAGAAGTGAAGTTGACCATTTTTCATATTATAAGAGGTTTTATGATGGAATTTCTATTATATTTCTATTGTATGTTGAAGATATGCTAGTTGTACGCCCTAGAATGAATAAAATCATTGATCTAAAGGACCATTTGGATAGGACATTTGAAATGAAGGATGTAGGAACAACAAATCCAATTCTAGGGATGAAGATACAAAGGGACATAACATGTAGGAAGATCATGTTAAGTCAAAAGTCATACATAGAAAATATTCTGTAGTGCTTCAATATGCAGAATGAAAAACCAGTTAGTACCCCACTTCCTACACAGTTCAAGTTGTGCTTCAATATTCTCCTCCATTGCAATAGTTTTTTAACTCAATGTTTGGACCAATATAGTGTGGTCCATTATCACAAAAGAGGGATAGGGAGTACTATTACAATGGATCCGAAAACGTCAATTTGAAAAACTATTACAATGGATTCAAAAAACACCCTTTGGCATATGGCATTGTTAAGAATAATATTTGATAATTATCACTTATAATAAATCTAAATAAACAAATACATTTAATGCAATAATACTTGTGTTGATATCTAGCACAACTAAGTTTATTTTATTATTACACTAATTCTAAAGTCACACCTAAGGCCAAGGACCAAGTGTAATGGTTACCTACTAAGGTGCCCCACACTTATGTACAACAATCTTGCACTGCCATAGTAGCAAAATATAGTTTTGTGCATGGGAAAATAATGCTAATATCTAAGCCATCATAAAATAAATCACAATTTTTAACGAATTTTTTATTATATTATTATTTTTTTAATTTAATTGTTATATAGAAACAATATTTATAATAAAATTGAATAATTTTATATAAATTTATTTAAAATATTTATTTTAATTACAAATTTTATGTAAACTCTTATAATAAGTGTTAGAAGATGAATTTAATATCCATATCTCCAATATCCTTCATGTAAAGCTCTCGATTAGGCCCACGGGGTTAGAGAGTGCTTCCCCTCGAGAGGTGCAGGGAAAGTCCCCACTTCGAAATTTTTTAGATCCTTTTAGTATATTCGGTTTCTTTTGGAATCTTCATATGTGTTGTAGAAAAGGGGAGCGACCCTTGACATTTTAATGCAAGAGATATATAAGAAAGCATTGTAATTTTTTGTCGAGTAATATTAAAAGATCAAAGCTACCATTGCCCCGTGGTTTTAACTGCATATAGTAGGGTTTCCATCTAAATCTTGTGTTCTATTGTTATTGTTGTTTGCTTCTGTTTTTTATATATTTTACTAACATATTCTATAAGATATAGGAAACTTGTAGGCATAGGGTTTTCTGCGAGTGGGAGCTGCAACAATGACAAGAGGTTTAATCAAGTTCAAGATTGAGAAGTTTAACGAGAAGAATTTGTCTTTATGGAAGATGAAGTTGGAGGATTTGTTGGTTCAAAATGACCAATCCCTAGCCTTGAAAGGGGATACGAAAAAACCTAGCGGCATGACAGATGAGGATTGGATAAAGCTTGAAAGAAATGTGGTTTCTGCAATTCACCTTTTCCTTGTAGACTTTTTCTTGTTCAATGTTATTGAAGAAACAATCGTAGAAGCCCTTTGGGAGAAAATTTGGAAGTTGTATGAGACCAAATCCACAACAAATAAGGTTTTCTTTCAAAAACAAAATTTTCATTTGAGGATAAAGGAGGGTTCAACTATGGAAACCATTTGAATGAGTTTAGTACGCTAATCAACAAACTTATATCAGTTAGTGTAAAGGTGGAGGATGAGGACATGCTGATCATTTCACTTTATTCCCTCTTGGATACTTGGGATCATATGGAGGTGACCATCACCAATTCATCATCGAGAATCAAGAAATTTTATGATGTGGTATATTCTTTACTAGGTGAAGAGTTGAGGTGAAAATTGTCTATGGTTCCCTCTACTAGTGAATCCCTATCTGTGAGAGGGAGATCTAGAGAAAGGGGTCAACAAGGGAGATCAAAGTCCAAATCCAAGTGTAGAGGATGCAAGAAAGGGAAGTGCGGATTTGTGGGAAAGCAAGGAACTCGAGAAAGGACTATTATTATATGAAGAAGGAAAAGAGGGATGAAAATCCATATCAACCATTAGTTGAAGCTAGTACAATTGATTCAGAAGAGACAACAACATGTGAGGCTTTCTGTCTCAATAATAATAGGTCTCTATTAAATGCTCCGGTTTGGATTCAAGTACATATTTCCACATGTATCCACATAGATAATGGTTTTTCAATACCATCTCTATAGTGGTGGA
Source organism: Larix kaempferi (assembly GCA_027924585.1). NCBI lineage: Eukaryota > Viridiplantae > Streptophyta > Pinopsida > Pinales > Pinaceae > Larix > Larix kaempferi. The sequence continues at coordinate 11,585,326 of BSBM01000063.1, read as the reverse complement.
ATGGTCTACTTGGGTGATGATTATCCTTTCGAAATTGTTGGAAGAGGGAGCATTAAGATGAAGCTAGATGATGGCAGAGAAAGTAAGTTGTCTAATGTATGAAATACACCAGATATAGTACGAAAGAATATTCTCCCAATCAATATGATGAATAAGCTAAAGTATTCTATTTCGTTTGGTGACAATCGATGCAAAATTACTTCAGGTTCTCCTCGTGGTTGTAAGAGGAGAATCTTATAGGACCTTGTATCGTTTATGTGGTGATACGGTGACAAATCATTTAGTAGCATCAAAATCAGGGAATTTTTTCGATGTAGTGATAATGTGGCATCAATGAATTGGACATCTAAGTGAAAAACTTTTGAAAATTGTGCGTGGTCGAGGTATGCTTTCTGGGATTAAGTCTTGTGATTTAGACTTGTGTGAGAACTGTACTTTTGGTAAACAAAAGAGAGTTTGATTTACTATAATCTCTGGTCAAAGTTTTGATCTTTTGCATCTTATTCATTTTGATATCTTTAGACGAGTCCCAACTTTGTCCATAAGTGGTGGTAGATATTTTCTAACTTTTATAGATGAATATTCTAGAAGAGTGTGGGTGTATTTCTCTGAAAAATAAGGGAGCATTAGACTTTGAGAAATTTAAATTGCTCAAGGCATAAGTATATACAAGTTTGGGAAAGACTATTTTATGTTTCAAATATGATAATGGAGGATAATATTGCTCCAAGGAATTTGATAAATTTTAATGCAAGAAGGAATTAAGTACCAAAATACTGTTGCATAGACACCACAACAAAATGGTGATGTTGACTGGATGAATCACACAATCATGGAATGTGCAAGAATCATGCTTAGTTCATTTGGGTTGGATAATGAATTTTGGGTAGAGGTTGTTAATACAACTAGGTATTTGATTAGCATATCACCTATAGCTTCGTTGGATGGAAATATTCCTAAGGAGGTTTGGTGTGGTAAGCAAATTAATTATTCTCATTTGCGTATGTTTAGTTTTGATGCATTTTCCCATGTTCCTCAAGAAAAGAGGTCGAATATTGAAAAAAAGTTATGGAAATGTGTTTTTATCAGTTATGATAATATAGTAAAGATGTATATATTGTGTGATCCTACTGACCACAAGATAATTGTTAGCCAAGATGTTATTTTTAATGAAACATCAATGTAAAGGAAGGAGGTACAATAGACACCTAAGATCACACCAGTTGAAGTAGAAATGAGTGAAGATGAAAATGAAGCTTCTAATGAACATGAAGAACAACAATTTCAATAGCCACAATGTCACCTACCCAAATTTCTGAGAATTATTATTTTATTTGCAAAATACTTTATGTTAAATTTAATTATAAAGTTTTGTAATTCTGATCAGTTTTGATCATGGATGAATGTAATTACTGAATATTATTATTTAAATAAATTAATTAGGAGACAAAAACCCAAGAGGATTGTTGAATGAGTGTTCACTGATCCACTAGGAGGAATGGAAGCTGTTGGAAGGTATGGGACACATGGCAGCAGTTGCATCACACCACTAACTGTTGGTTATGGGACAACTACCCCTAAAATAGGGCATTATCCCCCAGGTGGAGGGAGTGAGCAGGAAGCTCATTTAATGACCCAGTAACATCTAAAAAGGCCTAGGCAACATATAAAGGCAAATTCAAATTGGGCAGGAAGCTCTTAATCAATATTTCTACAGAATATTTTCCTCTTGTGAATCAGGTGATTACAAGAGAGATTCGAATAGGGAGGTTAGTGGTGACTGTAATCTTGAGTCTGCATTATTGCTGAGAGGAACCAGAAATGCTGGTGCAAGTCTATTGGATTTCTATCCATTGAATATTCAGAAGTGAATTGCTACAGTAAGAAGAAGTCCTCATTCCTTAGTTTCTTCCTCCTGGTGGTTCAGTGAACAGGCTCGGGGGTCCTAAGACAGTACTTGACTAATTTCAGGAATTGGTTAGGTGGAACAGTCTTCTTGGGATGTTTCTTGCCCTATAGATTTTCTTAGGTTCTACAAAATTTCTAACTTATTCTCAGTAAATAATTCTATTTTGTTTAACTAGTATTTTCTATGTTCCTATTTTTCGAAAAAGACTCTAATTCTAGAATTGTTTTAAGTCTAATGTTAAAGTTGAATTGATAAACCAATATCCCCATTTTTCCATATGTTGTTTTGAAGCATTGTACCCTAGTAGAGATATGCAAATTAAAATAGATTAGAGGATAGGAAAATGCCAATGATTCGAATAGATAGAACAGTGTTTGAGTTTGTTTCCATCATGTTTCTCTATACTAAACAATAGTAGAATTGAATGATAAAATCTAGAAGATCATAATTACTATGGTGTTTCATAAAATATAAACATTATTATTTCTCTGTATATATATAGGTTATTTATTTTTCTACATCATAGTTGAATATAATAGAATGTTATGTATGCATATATATTATAGATGTTTATCAGAGTTTTATGAAAAACAAATAGTGTATAATTCCTGTATAGATGCATCACATATTTCTTATCATTCTTATGTACAAAAGAAAAATAGATAGATCTCATCTCTCTATACATCATATTATGTTGCAATTCAATACCATAGCTGCAATTAAGTAGATGAATTTATCTAAACAGAACCATACATAACAAGTCATAATACAGTTCTCTTTTTGCTTAAAGATAAATTGATTTTCATTTAGGGTTTCCAAGATTATTTCCTAGTTGTACTGCAAAACATTTTTATACTGTGTCAATGCCTCATATCTCATACATATACATTATAAATTATAAACAATATGAATTGTTTTATTTTCAAAATAGAAATATTGCTTTTTACATAGGTTTCAATTTAAGTAAAAAACCTTTACATTTTGTTTATCAAAAGTTTGATCTCTATTTAAATAAATACATAACAAGATTTTGATCTGTGTCATCTCTATCAGCAAAGAGACAACCATTTCACAGTTATTCTTTACACAATTATTTCTTTCAACATTGTACATAAGCCCTAACCCGTAACATTACGATTACATTCTACAGACTTCTCAACTACAACGAAATGCTAAAACCCTATTCAAGTTTGAAAAACCACTTTAGTAACCTACAACATCAAATCGATTAACATAGACATTTAAATAGAACAATTAGCATACATCCTTGTATTTCCGAGAGGGATCAGCATTGTTTACACAGAAGACGAGTCCTCGGCTCTATTTTCTTATCTCAAAAAAACTAAAAAACTATGAAGTCGTGGATTCTCAGAACGAGGGTTTCAACACGTTTTCACAAACAAAAATTATTACAGGGTTTAAAACCATTACTCAACAGTTTGATAGAACCCATTTCTTCTCAAGCATCGATGAGTCACAGCTCTAGTCGATATTATAAAAATTACAAAATATAGAAACCAAGAACCATTTAAATGAAACGAGAGTCGCGTTATTGAATAACAAGCATGTTTCAAAAGTTCTTCAACTATCAACATCGACAGAGAAACGACGAGTCTTGAAAAATCCCGTTACTCATTCTTTGAAATACTTCAACCACCGTCCAAGAGCAATATGAGGGTTATGGAAGACCCGAGGCTTACCGGTGATGAGGCACGCTGACACCCTTGCCAAAACGTTACTCAATTATTTCCTTAGAACCTTGCAACTGACAAACGATAGGTTTGAAGTTAGATACCTATTACATTATAAATCGAAAATCAAAGTACAACAAAAGAAACACCTATTCCTTATAAGGATGCTTACCTTCATAACTTGACGAGAACGTTGTCACGAACGACACCAGGGAGCCATTATTCTCGTCCAAACTCCGTGTTTTTATTTCACTCTATTTCTCAGGAATTATAAAGCTTAAAACTACAACCCTTCGAACCAGAGGTCCAATATCCTAAAACTACTTAGACATTACAGTAAGAAACCCTGTGTTTTCAACCCTTTTAGAAGGTCTCAAGGTCGAACCTCACCCAAGACCTTTGTCAAATTTTTTGGCAGCCTATCAGCCACACTTGCCATAACAATAACACAATGAACCTTTCCTCCAATTCAAAAACCAAAAAAACGACGATGGTAGGGTTACAAATCCAACGACCCAAATTCATCACCATCGACGGTCTCTCTATTGCCAGCAATCTTAGCTTTGGTACAAACGACGTCAACATTAAATGCCCGATCTACATTACAGGTTTATGATGCCACGATGGCACACCGAGGAGAAAACACAACCCATGCATGGCGCATTACTCTTACACATCGACGAGCATAGTGATGTTCACATTTACGTGGACCGTTGGAAAATCCCATGTGGTAAGTGTTTGGTACTAAGCTTTAAATGCAGGTTGGATACATGATCTCTACCACAGCTCGAAACCGACGCCATTTAAATGAATCAACAACCTGTCAAGTTTCAAATTAAATGACTGTCAGTGAAACCGACGTGACAGTAACCCTTGCATTTTCTTGTTAACATAACAAATCTGAAATACGACATAGCATTATTATCATCTATGCAAGATTTCGTTATAATGTTGCTTTACATTGCCATCGAATCCGACATATTACAATGTTGGTAACAATTTGCAACGTATATTATAGTTCGGATATAATTCCAATGTTTGCATGTTATTGCAATAGTTACACCATATGTTTTAATATTGATATCAAACCAAGGATCAATATAGTTGCACCACTATATTCATAAGACCTAGATTTTGTCAGATTATAGAATGAAAATTAAATAGTTCAAGTCTTAATTGCACCATAGTCAACCTATGGCTTGTATTTGTTTATATATCTAATTGCTACCAATATCTAGTCTTAGGAAAGACTACTTTTGCTTACATAAGACCTAAATAATTATAGTGGTGAATATGAATTGTGAACCATAATACTTATATAGTTAATCAATAGTGTGTATAAAACTCGCAAGTATATATATGCTATCACATATAGTTTGGTAACTTGGAACAATACGTTCTCCAATTTCCTATCCAATTTATTCATGTGATACAATGGTACTGTACCATCTTGGTACTACCAGTTAAATGGTGACAACAAGATAGCTAGTACAATGATGACGACAGAACCAACTAGCACAATGACGACGACAAAACCAACTAGTATAATGATGACTACAGTGACGATGTTTACTTGGGTTGATTTTACTCAGATACAAGATGAACTTTGGAAAGTTGAAGAGTAAGCACGTGAGTTGTACCTGTATTCTTTTACAATTGCAACAGTCTCTAATTATTCTATTTTATTTTCAAGCGATGATTTTGAACTCACACGAACTGGAATTTATTGCAATCATGAAACTTCTTACCTGTCGTCTACACATAGAATAGGTCCAATGTTTTAGCGTTACAGCTAAGTAAGCTTCGGGGTCCCTCATAGGACTCCATTGGACAACAAAGAAGCAAACTGTCATTATCATTTCAAAGAAAAAGTATCATATCACATTTCTAACCTGACATTTCATTATTACATCAATCATACTTATCATTGCATTGAAAAGTGTCGCATCAAAAGTCTGATCTAATCATGCATTTAACTATTTTAATGATAGTTGTTACAAATGTAATTGAGTTGTCACTGTCACATTAGTTATAACATAAATTTATTTATGTTTAGTACAAACAGCTGTTTAGTTAATGTTGTTACAATCAGAAATTATTATTTTCCGCAATCATAAATTGTTGTAAATTAATCTATTATTGCTATTAACAAAAATTTTAAATTTTTATGAAAATATGGGATGTTACATGTGGTACTAGAGCATAGATTCGAACTCTAGGCCTGAATGAGGTCCAAAACACGCAGCAGAAAATTTTATATACAGCAGAAAATTCTTTTTGCACCAGAAAATTTTACCAACTTGAAAATTTTAATATTATGTTCTTAGAAATTATTTCCAGTTACAAGTATGGAGAACTCAGCTGAACATTTAAGTGACAGATTTCAGCCAAACAGTCACAGTTCGGGACAACATTTTGTAGAGGAAGATCATGGGGAATTAAATAACAGTTCAACGGAACTGTTACGTGCCTTTCAAGAATTAAAGGCATAAATCAAATTTGTGAAACAAGATAATGAAAGGATTATGTAAGCACAAGAACAACTCAATCAAGTGTTGTTTGAACACAGGCAGATAGAGGAACAAGAGAGAAACAATGAAGATATATCCAAAGTTGAGGACATGCCTCACACTAATAAAAATCAGAACATAAAAATCAGCAAAGTAACAGGAAGCTGCACTTCATCAAGAGATGTTATTGAAGTACGCAAAAGGAAGCGTAACTATACCAGTGACAACAGTGAAGGAGACTCCAAACCAAGAAGGAAAAATCATAAGGAATATGAGCAGATTTCTGGAGAATTCAAGAAGATAAGACCTCCAACTTTCAATGGAGAAACGGAGAAAGGTGAGATAGCTTAAGCTTGGCTGTCAGGGATGAAGAAATACTTCTAGATCTACAACTATTCAGAGTTCTTAAAGGCAAAGATGGCTATATATAACTTGAATGGAAAAGCGGATATCTAGTGGCAAGACATCAAAAGGGTGAAGGGCATCAAAGATAAAGATGTAAGCTGGAGTGCTTTCAAATGATATTTCAAAAAGAAGTATCTATCTGAATAGTACTATGAAGAAAAATCTAAGGAGTTCTACGATTTGAAGTTGGGAGGTATGAACATGAAGGAAATGAACAGTAAGTTTCTGAACTTACTGAGATAGGTACCATACCTCATAGAAGAGAAACAAAAAATTCAAAGGTACTTAAGCTATTTACCTTTCAACATTAAAGACAGAATTGAGTACGACAGTCCTAAAACATTGGAGGAGGCTATGAGAAAGGCAGTTTTCTGTTATGATACAAATCAGAAAAGAGAAGGAATGTCAAACTGGAAAAATCATAAGCCCAATAGTTTTGAACATAAAAAGAAAAATTTCAGATTCAGTGGAAATTCTGGATTTCAAAAGAAAAATTTTCAGAACCGGAATTATCAAGGGAACAATTCCAGAAATAATTCACAGCAGAATTCTACAACACCCAGAAATGCACCTAATACTGCCAAGACCAGTCAGCTAAAGACACATATTAAATGTTTTGAATGTCAAGGCCCCCATTACGCATCAGAATGTCCCTTAAGGAAGCGGAAGACAAACAACATCAACTCTATACAAACCGAACCTACTGTTGGAGATGTAGCAAGGGAGATGCCAAGAATTAACGCAGCACTTGACAACAGGCAAGCAGATAATCAAATCTCTATGGTAGAGATTGAAGGTATGATACATGACCATCCTGTTACTGTTTTAATTGACCCAGGTGCTAGTTTAAGTTATATATCACCAGATGTTGTGGAAAGCCTTAAACTAAAAACTGAAAAGTTTAGTAAATCATGGCTAGTTAGACTAGCAACTGGAACAAAGAGGAAAGTATCTGATTTTATAGAAACCTGTGTGTTGTACATGAATCATTTACAAACACGAATCAAGTTGAATATTCTACCTTTAGGTTCGTGTGATATTATAGTTGGGATGGACTTGTTAGAAGCCCATCATGTCATCTTGGACTGTTATGGAAAAATATTTACATGCTTAAATGATGAAGGGAAAACTGTAGAAATAAAAGGCATTCCAAGGAAGGTAACCCTTAGACAAATTTCAACCATGCAAGTTAAGAGGGTAGTTAGGAAGGGATGCCAAATGTTTGCAGTAAACGTGGTAAATGATGAGATTATGGATAAAGAGGACAAACTGAAATTAGAGGACATACCTGTCCTAAAGGATTTTAAAGATGTATTTCCTGAGGATATTCCAGGATTACCACCCAAAAGAGATTTATATTTTACCATAGAATTGATACCAGGAGCAGTACCAAACTCTAAAGCTCCGTATAGAATGAACATACTAGAGTTAAACGAGTTAAAATATCAATTGAAAGAACTTATTGACAAGAAGTATATTAGACCCAGTGTGTCTCCTTGAGGAACACCTATCATCTTTGTTAAGAAGAAAGACGGAACCTTGAGACTGTGCATAGATTATCGCCAGCTCAATAAGATGACGATCAAGAATAGGTATCCATTGCCTCACATAGATGATCTATTCAATCAGCTGCATGGAGCAACCGTATTTTCTAAGATTGACCTAAGATCAAGATATCATCAAGTAAGGGTTAAGGACGAAGATATTTTCAAGACAAGTTTCCAAACTCGGTATGGACATTACGAGTTCGTAGTCATGACGTTTGGCTTGACTAATGCCCCAGCTGTATTTATGTGTTTGATGAATAATATTTTGCATAAGTACTTAGACAAGTTTGCTGTTGTGTTTATAGACGATATTTTAGTGTACTCAAAAAGCAAAGAAGAGCATGATAAACATTTACAGATTATCTTACAAGTATTAAGAGATCATCAATTGTATGCCAAATTTAGTAAGTGTGACTTCCACAAAGACAAAATTCAGTATCTAGGACACATAATTTCAACAGAAGGAATCTCGTTTGACCCCGACAAAAAAAGGGCCATTAATGACTAGATGGTTCCTAAAGATGTGTCGGATTTAAGGTCATTTATGGGCATTACAGGGTATTACAGAAATTTTATAGAGAATTTTTCAAAAATTGCCAACCCCATAACTTCCTTGCAAAAGAAAGGGAAGAAATTTGTCTGGGATCAGAAGTGTGCTAACAGCTTTAAGAAATTAAAAGAACTATTGATGACAGCACCTATCTTGAGGATAACTGACCCCAACAAGGATTTTTTAGTTTGTACAGACACATGCAATGATGGACTCGGTGGAGTCTTGACACAAGAAGGACTTGCGGTGGCATATGAATCTAGAAAACTGAAAGTACATGAAAAGAACTACTCTACTTATGATTTAGAGTTATTAGCAGTTATTCATGACTTAAAAATGTGGCATCATCACCTTATTGGCAGAAAGTTTACATTATTAACAGATACCATGGGTCTGAAATATTTATTGGATCAGACAAACCTGAACGCTAGACAAGCTATATGGTTGACGTTCTTAAGTGAGTATGATTTCGAAATTCAGCATATTAAAGGAAAGGAGAACAAAGTTGTAGATGCCTTGAGTCGCAAGGAAAAACTAAATTTCATTTCAGAAATCAGTAATTATTCAACTGATTTGGAAAATCAGATTCTGGAAAAAGGTGAAACATATGAAGAATACAAAAAAATGAAGGGAAAGACAGCCAATAACAGTTCTGAAAATTGTATGGCAGATTACAGAATTAAGGAAAATGGTTTATTACTGTTTAAAAACAGATTGTATGTACCAGATATACCAGAAATAAAATTTCTGATATTAAATGAGATGCATAAAAGTCACTATTTTGGTCATCCAGGATATCAAAAAACCATCAGTATGCTGAGAAAAGAATACTATTGGCCTAGAATGAAATATGAAGTAGCAGAATACATCACAAAATGATTGGACTGTCAAAAGGTGAAGGTTGAACACCAACATGCTGCGGGATTGTTGCAACCATTACCAATACCAAGTTGGAAATGGGAAATGATCAGCATAGATTTCATTACTGGATTACCTAAAAATCAGAAACAACATGATTCTATAATGGTGGTGGTGGACAAACTCAGCAAGGAAGCACACTTTATACCAGCGAAGACGATGCATAAAGCCCCAGATATTGCAGAAATTTTTATGAAACAGATTTTTAGACTTCATGGAATACCGAAAGTAATAATTTCAGATCGTGACTCGAAGTTTACAGGAAACTTCTGTAGGTCACTATTTAAGGGATTGAATACAACTTTAAATTTCAATACAGCATTTCATCCACAGACAGATGGGCAGACAGAAAGGGTAAATAAAGTGTTAGAAGATTTATTAAGACTGTATGTTAAAAATCAGCCCGGTAAGTGGGAAGATTACTGCACTTAGCAGAATTTGCTTATAATAATAATTATCATGCATCAGCCAGACTTAGTCCTTTTGAAATTCTTTATGGTAGGAAATGTAATACACCTGTTTTGTGGAATGATCCAGTAAATACAGTTGTTTTAGGACTTGAATTATTGCAAGAGTTAGAACTAATTGTGAAACAAGTGCAAGGACATTTAAAAGTTTCCCAAGATAAGCAGAAAAGTTAAGCAGATTCAAAAAGAACTCATAAAGAGTTCCAGGTGCGTGAACATGTGTTTCTCAAGGTAAGACCGAAAAAGAGTTCACTGAATTGGGGAGCTGTGCCAAGTTGGCACCCAGGTATTGTGGTCCTTTTGAAATATTATCTAAGGTTGGAGCAGTGGCATACCAACTGGCTTTGCCACCTAAACTGAAAATACATAATGTTTTTCATATATCGTTTTTAAAGAAATATGTGCATGATACTACTCATGTTGTAAACTGGAATGATGTATAGGTGGGACAAGACGGAGATTTTCCGGTGGAACCGGATTGTATCCTCGGAAGGAGGGAAACTATTCTTCGGAATCGCAGCATTGGGCAAGTGAAGGTGCAATGGAAGCACCTTAGCCCAAAAGAGGAAACCTGGGAGTTGGAGAGTAGTATGCGGGTAGCATACCCAAATCTATTTCAGGAAACACTCAAGGAGTGATTAGCCAACATCGAGGACGATGTTGAGACTTAAGGGGGGTTTATGTCATCTACTCAAATTTCTGAGAATTATTATTTTATTTGCAAAATACTTTATGTTAAATTTAATTATAAAGTTTTGTAATTATGATCAGTTTTGATCATGGATGAATGTAATTACTGAATATTATTATTTAAATAAATTAATTAGGAGACAAACACCCAAGAGGACTGTTGAATGAGTGTTCACTGACCCACTAGGAGGAATGGAAGTTGTTGGAAGGTATGGGACACATGGAAGCAGTTGCATCACACCACTAACTGTTGGTTATGGGACAACTACCCCTAAAATAGGGCATTATACCCTAGGTGGAGGGAGTGAGTAGGCAGCTCATTTAATGACCCAGTAACATCTAAAAAGGCCTAGGTAGCATATAAAGGAAAATTCGAATTGGGCAAGAAGCTCTTAATCAATATTTCTACAGAATATTTTCCTCTTGTGAATCAGGTGATTACAAGAGAGATTTGAATAGGGAGGTTAGTGGTGACTGTAATCTTGAGTCTGCATTATTGCTGAGATGAACCAGAAATGCTGGTGCAAGTCTATTGGATTTCTATCTATTGAAGATTCAGAAGTGAATTGCTACAGCAAGAAGAAGTCCTCATTCCTGAGTTTCTTCCTCCTGGTGGTTCAGTGAATAGGCTCGGGGGTCCTAAGATAGTACTTGACTGTTTTCAGGAATTGGTTGGGTGGAACAATCTTCTTGGGATGTTTGTTGCCCTACATATTTTCTCAGGTTCTACAGAATTTCTAACTTATTCTCAGTAAATAATTCTGTTATGTTTAACTAGTATTTTTTGTGTTCCTGTTTTTCGAAAAAGACTCTAATTCTAGAATTGTTTTAAGTCTGAATGTTTTAAGTCTAATGTTAAAGTTGAATTGATAAACCAATATCCCCATTTTTCCATATGCTGCTTTGAAGCATCATACTCTAGTAGAGATATGCAAATTAAAATAGATTAGAGGATAGGCAAATGCCAATGATTCAAATAGATAGAACAATGTTTGAGTTTGTTTCCATCATGTTGCTCTATACTAAACAATAATAGAATTGAATGATAAAATATAGAAGATCATAATTACTATGGTGTTTCATAAAATATAAACATTATTATTTCTTTGTATATATATAGGTTATTTAGTTTTCTACATTGTAGTTGAATATAACAGAATGTTATGTATGCATATATATTATACATGTTTATCAGAGTTTTATGAAAAACAAAGTGTATAATTCTTGTATAGATGCATCACACATATTTCTTATCATTCTTATTTACAAAAGAAAAATAGATAGATCTCATCTCTCTATACATCATATTATGTTTGCAATTCAATACCATAGCTTCAATTAATAGATGAATTTATCTAAACAGAACCATACATAACAAGTCATAATACAGTTCTCTTTTTGCTTAAAGATAAATTGATTTTCATTTAGGGTTTCCAAGATTATTTCCTAGATGTACTGCAAAACATTTTTATACTATGTCGACGCCTCATATCTCATACATCTACATTATAAAATTATAAACAATATGAATTGTTTTATTTTCAAAATAGAAATATTGCTTTTTACACAGGTATCGATTTAAGTCAAAAACCTTTACATTTCGTTTATCAAAAGTTTGATCTCTATTTAAAAAGATACATAACAAGATTTTGATCTATGTCATCTCTATCAGCAAAGAGATGACCATTTCATAGTTATTCTTTTCACAATTATTTCTTTCAACATTGTACATAAGCCCTAACCCGTAACATTACGATTACATTCTATAGACTTCTCAACTACAACGAAATGCTAAAACACTATTCAAGTTTGAAAACCCACTTTAGTAACCTACAACATCAAATCGATTAACATAGACGTTTACACAGAACAATTAGCATACATCCTTGTATTTCCAAGAGGGATAAACATTGTTTACATAGAAGACAAGTCCTCGACTCTATTTTCTTATCTCAAAAAAACTAAAAACCTATGAAGTCATGGATTCTCAGAATGAGGGTTTCAACACGTTTTCACAAACAAAAATTATTACAGGGTTTAAAACCATTACTCAACAGTTTGATATAACCCATTTATTCTCAAGCATCGACGAGTCACAGCTCTAGTCGACATTATAAAAATTACAAAATATAGAAACCAAGAACCATTTAAACGAAACAAGAGTCGCGTGATTGAATAACAAGCATGTTTCGAAAGTTCTTCAACTATCAACATCGACAGAGAAATGACGAGTCTTGACAAATCCTGTTACTCATTCTTTGAACTACTTCAACCACCGTCCAAGAGCACTATGAGGGTTATGGAAGACCCGAGGCTTACCAATGATGAGGCATGCTGACACCCTTGCCAAAACGTTACTCAATCATTTCCTTAGAACCCTGCAACTGACAAACGATAGGTTTGAAGTTAGATACCTATTACATTATAAATCGAAAATCAAAGTACAACAAAAGAAACACCTATTCTTTAGAAGGATGCTTACCTTCATAACTTGATGAGAACATTGTCATGAATGACACTAGGGAGCCATTATTCTCGTCCAAACTCCGTGTTTTTATTTCACTCTATTTCTCAGGAATTATAAAGCTTAAAACTACAACCCTTCGAACCAGAGGTCCAATCTCCTAAAACTACTTAGACATTACAGTAAGAAACCCTGCGTTTTCAACCCTTTTAGAAGGTCTCAAGGTCGAACCTCACCCAAGACCTTTGTCAAATTTTTCGGAAGCCTGTCGGCCACAAAGGCCATAACAATAACACAATGAACCTTTCCTCAAGTTCAAAAACCAAAACAACGACGATGGTAGGGTTACAAATCCAACGACCCAAATTCATCACCATCGACGGTCTCTATATTGCCAGTGATCTTAGCTTTGGTACAAATGACATCAACATTAAATGCTCAATCTGCATTACAGGTTGACAATGCCACCATGGCACACCGAGGAGCAAACACAACCCATGCATGGTGCGTTACTCTTACACATCGACGAGCATAGTGATGTTCACATCTACATGGACCGTTGGCAAATCCCATGTGGTAAGTGTTTGGTACTAAGCTTGAAATGTAGGTTGGATATGTGATCTCTACCACAGCTCGAGAATGATTCCATTTAAATGAACCAGCAACCTGTCAAGTTTCAAATTAAATGACTGTCAGTGAAACTGATGTGACAGTAACCCTTGCATTTTCTTGTTAACACAACAAATCTAAAATACGACATAGCATTATTATCATCTATGCAAGATTTTGTTATAATGTTGCTTTACATTGCCATCGAATCCGACATATTACAATGTTGGTAACAATTTGCAACGTATATTATAGTTCAGATATAATTCCAATGTTTGCATGTTATTGAAATAGTTACACCATATGTTTTAATATTGATATCAAACCAAGGATCAATATAGTTGCACCACTATATTCATAAGACCTAGATTTTGTCACGTTATAGAATGAAAATTAAATAGTTCAAGTCTTAATTTCACCATAGTCAACCTATGGCTTGTATTTGTTTATATATCTAATTGCTACCAATAACTAGTCTTAGGGAAAGACTACTTTTGCTTACATAAGACCTAAATAATTATAGTGGTGAATATGAATTGTGAACCATAAGACTTATATAGTTAATCAATAGTGTGTATAAAACTCGCAAGTATATATATGCTATCACATATAGTTTGGTAATTTGGAACAATAAGTTCTCCAATTTCCTATCCACTTTATTCATGCGATACAATGGTTCTGTACCATCTTGGTACTACCAGTTAAATGGTGACAACAAGACAGCTAGTACAATGACGATGACATAACCAGCTAGCACAATGACGACGATAGAACCAGCTAGTATAATGACAAGTACAGTGACGATGTTTACTTGGGTTGATTTTACTCAGATACAAGACGAACTTTGGAAAGTTGAAGAGTAAGCACGTGAGCTGTACCTGTATGCTTTTACAATTGCAACAGTCTCTAATTATTCTATTTTATTTCAAACGATGATTTTGAACTCACACGAACTGGAATTTATTGCAATCATGAAACTTCTTACCTGTCATCTGCACATAGAATAGGTCCAATGTTTTAGTGTTACAGCTAAGTAAGCTTCGGGGTCCCTTATAGGACTCCCTTGGACAGCAAAGAAGCAAACTGTCATTATCATTTCAAAGAAAAAGTATCATATCACATTTCTAACCTGGCATTTCATTATTACATCAATCATACTTATCATTGCATTGAAAAGTGTCGCATCAAAAGTATGATCTAATCATGCATTTAACTATTTTAATGATAGTTGTTATGAATGTAATTAAGTTGTCACTGTTGCATTAGTTATAACAGAAATTTATTTATGTTTAGTACAAATAGTTGTTTAGTTAATGTTGTTACAATCAGAAATTATTATTTTCTGCAATCATAAATTATCGTAAATTAAGCTATTATATTCTATTAACAAAAATTTTAAATTTTTATTAAAATATGGGATGTTACACACAACTCAGAAGATCTACATGTCCCAAGAGATGCCTACATAGGTATTGTCTTGATTTCCAGCCTTCTTTTGCTTTGGGAACTGATGATAGTTAACCTAGTTCATTTCAAGAAGCAAAGAATATGAGAATACGGATAAATGGAGGAATGCCATGGATGTAGGAACAAGATCATTACATAAGAATTAAACATGGGAACTTGTGGGTCTCCAACCAGGATGAAAGGTTGTTGGAAATAAGTTTGTGTATAAGGTAAATAAAAACAAAGATGGGTTGTTGGAACATTATAAAGATCACTTGGTAGAAAAAAAATATGTGCAGAAGTCGAGTATAGATTTTAATGAAATGTTCTCTCCAGTTGTGAAGATTACTATTGTAATGATTTTACTCGCATTTGTAGCAGCACCTGAATTAGAGTTGGAACAATTAGATGTAAAATTTGTTTTCGCACATCATGATATTGATGAAGAAATATATATGGATCAAATTGAGGGATATGAAGAAAGAGGAAAAGAACATTTGGTTTGCAGATTGAAGAAATGTCTGTATGGATTGAAATATGAACCAAGGATGTGGTAAGGAAAATTTGTCACCTTCATGAACAGCCAAGGTTTTAGTAGAAGTGAAGCGGACTATTGCGCATATTATAAGAGGTTTGATGATGGAATTTTTATTATCTTTCTATTGTATGTTGAAGATATGATGGTTGCACGCCTTAGAATGAATAAAATCACTGATCTAATGGCCCATTTGGATATGAAAGTTGAAATGAAGGATGTAGGAACCACACATCCAATTCTAAGGATGAATGTAAAAAGGGACATAACATGTAGGAAGATCTTGTTAAGTCAAAAGTCATACATAGAAAATATTCTGCAATGCTTCAATATGCATAATGAAAAACTAGTTAGTACCCCACTTCCTACACACTTCTAGTTGTCTTTTGAGCAGTGTCCTAGCACAGAAGGTAGAGAAGAGAAGCATGTTTGGTGTATTGTATTCATTATCATTATAGATCCCTGTGTTTGCCATGGTGAGCATCTGACCAAATATTTATCAAGTAGTGGGAGTTGTTAGTTGGTTCATTGTGAATCTTGGTAAGGATCATTGGCATGTTATGAAGTGGATACTTAGATATTTAAGGGGCACTTCAAATGCTTCTATTTGATACAAATCGATATATTTACAAATTAAATGTTTTTCAAATTTTGATTTTGGTGGAGATAGAAATGGATGAAAGTCTACTACATAATACACTTTCACTCTTGTTGGTGGAGCTATAAGCTAGACATCTAAGTTTCATCTAGTGGTGTTGAAATATTGTAACTTCAAAGAATATTATATTTGTACTTTATTATTTCGGAGATGTTTCAGTCCTCCGTAAAGATCTTATTGTATATCCGGAGATGTTTATTCCTCCGTCGGAATGTGGTAACTTGGGTTATTAGACTTCTCTAGTGGGGGTCGGCCCTGTATGTGTTATGTGGGTCAAAGGGTTGTTAGACCACCCTAGTGGGGTCGGCCCAGTCAGTTATAATAGGGTATTTAAACTAATGGTTAAATACGAGCCTACATGTACTTGTGTAAAAGATATGTCAGAGTAGTGTATAAATAGAGGAGGTGTGTTCCTCATATGTTACACACACTCACTTGATAGAGAGGCGCACTTGTGGAGGAGAGGTCTGATATGCTGGAGGAGGAGATCATGTCTTTGGTTTGCATCTTTGTATATTGTTGGACATCTATATTGAGGAAGCTTTACTGGGTTTTCTACCCCATGAGGGTTTCCCAGGATAAATCTGTGTCTCTTGTGTTTATGCTATGTTTGTTGTTTCTTCAGTGATCCTATATATGCTATTATTGTGAAATGGAATGTAATGCTGCTATTTTCTATCTTAGCATATTAAATATTAACATGGTATCAGAGCTAACCTGAAGGAAGACAAGGTATGGCACTTACGACACTTGCTTTACTTATGACAATTTGAAGGTTAGGGTTTTATATAGCAAAAACAAGTCATCGTGGAAATTTCACCATAAATCCATTTTGGAAAAGTTTCAGGATCTGAAACCTTTACCGGTCGTAGATAACATCTCCAGGTATCTTGTGTCCAAAGGGCACCCTCAGATTCGTTGTACTTTGTAAGTTATGATTAGTACAAGTTAGGGTTTCTGCCTCTTCCAGATCTCAGTCAAAATCAGGTGACCTAGGAAAAAAGGTCATAACTTGGGCTAGGAAGCTCCAAATGAAATTTCGTAAAAAGTGACAGGTAGTACACAGACTGTACTATCTCAAGAAACGTTTTCAGAGGCCGAATCTGAACTAGTGACACGTGGAACGCCGTACAAGTTCGCTCTACTTTTTTATCCCATAAACAGGTCATGTTGCGACATTTGGCATAACTCTCTCTCAGAGAGTCCAATTGAGGTCAGACCTGTCAGGATGGAAAGATAACAGGGCAAGATATCTCAACAAAATTTTTCAGAGGCCGAAGTTCAAACAGTGACACGTGGAACTCCGTACAAGTTCACTCTCCTGTATTATCCCAAAATAGGTCACGTTGCGACATTTGGCATAACTCTCTCTCGGAGAGTCCAATTGAGGTCAGACCTATCAGGATGGAAAGAAAATAGGGCGATATATCTCAAGAAAAGTTTTCAGAGGCCGAAGTTCAAACAGTGACATGTGGCACTCCATACAAGTTCACGCTCCTGTATTATCCCAAAACAGGTCACGTTGCGACATTTGGCATAACTCTCTCTCAGAAAATCCAATTGAGGTCAGACCTATCAGGATGGAAAGATGACAGGTCAGGCTACTGCACAAAAAGTTTTTAGACCCTGCGGAGCAAAAATTTTGGAGTTATAGCAGAAACAATCAGGTACATATTTCTGTCAAAACAGAATTATTTTTGGAGCACCTTTATTCATGGCTTCTGGAATTTAGGGTTTCGGAGAAAGTTAGAATTTTTGGAATCGAAATCCACGGCTGAATGCTACTCAGGAAAATCAAAATTTAGAGACCAATATCAAATTTTTTGGCTGGGTAGAAGACCGGGCTTGATTAAACCCTAGCTCGGGATTTTGATCGGAAAGATGGAAAATTAGGGCTTCAACAAAAGTTGGAATTTTTGAAGTCTGTAACCACGGCTGGAAGCTCCTCAGAAAAATAAGAGTTTAGAGCCTTGGATAAAACCTTTTGATTGAGCAGAAGGGTGGGCTTCATCAAACGCTAGTTCGGGATCCTCTCCAGAAGATCCAAAAGTTTCAAAGGCAATTTTGAGGGGTCAAATTTTGGAGATTTCAAAATTGAAGTATGCTAGTTTGATCAGCTCAGCAAGACACATCCTTCCATTCATTCGGAAGTGTGAAATTCAAAGATTGAATTTTTAGGGTTTCTCTAGCAAACCCTAATCAAGCTCCAGATCAAGTTTCAGGGGGAGTTGAGGCTAAGGCCTTACATAAGAAGACTACAAGAAGTCTCGACAGGTATGACTTAAGAAGGTTCAGGTATGTCTTGAAATCTGATTCTTGATTAAGTTCATGATGTGTACAATCTTGATTAATGTTGGAATTGTCTTATCACCCTAGTAACAGTATGAATGCATGATCAAATTCATTGATTAGGGCTATATGATTGTACTAATGCATTATGGTGTTGTGTGAGGTTGATGTTGTCTGCTAACAAGATACAGGTACATCACAAAAGACAAATCAAGTTCCATGACCACGACAACATGAAGACAAAGACTCATCCATAATCTATGTTCTACTTACGAGGTATGTATGACTTTGTTATATTATGCTTAACCTATGAGACATGCAGGTTCTAGCTCAGGATCTCTAAATCATTGAAGAGATTGTTTAGGTATGTTGTACATAACCTATGTCAAGTTAGAATCTTACCTTGTGTTAGGATCCCTTATATAAGTATACTTGGTATGATTGATTATGCTTATTCATAAAGTTAGTAATCAAGGGTTTATGCATACTATGTCTCTTATCTTGATGATTTAATTAACCTGAAGAGTACTATGATCAAACAAGAATATGCATGAGTAAAAGAAGACTTCCTTGAAACCCTGAATACTAATGATCATGACTATACATATTCAAGATTATTTAGAATTAGAATGTTTTGAGAATATACTAATGAATGTATGTTTGTGTATGAGATCATGAGGATGACACTAGTGCACACTTGAGCATGCACAGTGGTACAGAATGAATAGAAGTTCAAAAGACATACAGAAGATCAAGCGGGAGGCAACCACACAAACATAAAAGATAAGTATTTGAGTTGTTATTTGAAATAGTAAATGACATTGCCTGTATGCATAGAATATATGATGCTGAGTGTAAACATTCATAGAGCATTGAACAGTATACTACTAATATGCATATGATTGGTAAGTTGGACAAACTTTCCATTGTTGCTTGTCTAGAATGAAAAATCTTTGCTGACATGCTGAGAGCTGTGCACACTCTCGATAGTATGTTCTGGTAGAGATGGAAGGCATCTAGATAGACACTGTATGCATACAGGATATGGGAAAGTGTTGTGCCAAAGTATTGGTAAAAATAAGTTGCATAACTATGTAAATGATCTCTGTATGCATAATAGGTTATCATGTCAATATGATTTGATGATTATGAAGTATTACTAATCATGTACTTAATTTTGATTTGTAGGAAACATCATGATGAATGATGAACACTGAACATCGATGGATATTCAACAAAAGGATTTACAAATCAAACACACTATAGAAGGCTCGTGGCTAGAAGATTCTCTTAGAAAGAGGAAGAGAATCATGACAAGATGTTTGCTCCAAGTGGCTAGATAAGACCATTCTCTTAATGGTGTAATTAAAGAAGAAGTGTGAATCAGGTTCTGTATGGGTACCCAAGATCGATAATCAATTGATGAGCTTAATGATCACCATGGGTAACAGATGGCATGGATGCAAGAAGGAACTCACCACAGAGTTCAAATGATATTGAGGCCAATATCAGTAGACCCATCTAATGAGAGATGGCACAGATAGATATGCAGAAGATCATTCAATGCAGAGTGTGAATGATGTTCAATCACAAAGAGAGAATTGACAGTTTCTTGATAAGCCTGGGCTTTACCAAAAGTAAAGTTGTTCCTAACATTTACCGTAAGGTTATGGATCATACTATTATTGTATGTAGATGATATCTTTCTGATAGGGAATGAAAATCAGATCATGAAAAGAAAGAAGAAGATGGCTGCAGAAATGAAAAATGAAAGATCTCAGATTGATGCATTACTTCCTAGGTCTGGAAGTATGGCAAGGCTCAGAAGGAATCCTTCTCAAACAGGGAAAGTATGCTGAGAAATATTAAAAGGACTTGATGTGTTGGAATGGTCACTCTCATGAATTCCAACTTGAAGTTCTTAACAGATGACTCATTAGAATTAGTGGATATAACTCTGTACAGAAAAATTATTGAGTCATTGATGTATCTAACGAATACTAGGTCAGATATATGCCTTGCTGTAAACACCTTGAGTCAGTATCTAGTGGAAACTAGAAGTGTTCACCTGTTAGTTGCAAAGCATGAGATGAGGTACGTAAAGGATACAATAGACTTTGATCTATGGAGATCATGAATTCATATGGCTACACAGATATTGATTGAGTAGAAAGTGTATCAGACAGGAAGAGCACATCGAGAAGATGTTATTGTTTGGGATCAGCCATGATCTTGTGGTTTAGCAGGAAGCATTCTAGCACAAGCGGAATATATGGCTGCTTGCTCTGCTAATTATGAAACGGCATGGCTTCAGAATTGTTTGACTTAGAGATGGACCCAACTGTGATTCTATGTGACAAACAAAGTTGTACTAAAAAGGCAAAGAATCCAGTGTTCCATGATAAGTCAAAAGCACATAGAGATCTGGCATTTCTATATATGAGATATGGTGTAGATAGGAATTAAAGTTTGAATTTGTAACAAGTTACCAATGTACTAACCAAACCTCTACCAATCCGATGTACTAACCAAACCTCTACCTCAAGTAAAGTTTTCCAAGACAAACTTAATAAAGTTTAGAAGGACCCTCCTTGAAAGGGGGAGTGATGTGATCACTTATGACAAGATTGCCTGCATCGACAGTGAGGTCGATGATGAGGATACCTATATTAGTAATGCTAATAGAGAGGTTGGTGGATGGTCCTTAAACAGGGTATAAGTTGAGAAGGGGGATTGCATCATCCTTGAACATATGTTCTAAAAGGATCCGCAAACAGATGTCTCCGAGAAAGAAGAGGGATTGCATCATCCTTGAACATATGTTCTAAGAGGATCCGTAGACGTATGTCTTTGAGAATGAAGTCCTTAGTAGACATGTGGGGATTGGATCATCCCTGGACTTCAGTCCTAAAGTGAGCCATAGACGTATGTCTTCGAGAATGAAGTCCTTAGTGGACATGTGGGGATTGGATCATCCCTGGACTTCAGTCCTAAAGAGAGCCGTAGACGTATGTCTTCGAGAATGAAGTCCTTGGTGGACTTGAGGGGATTGGATCATCCCTGGACTTCATTCCTAAAGAGAGCCGTAGACGTATGTCTTCGAGAATGAAGTCCTTGGTGGACTTGAGGGGATTGGATCATCCCTGGACTTCAGTCCTAAAGAAATCCGTAGACATATGTCTTCGAGAATGAAGTCCTTGGTAGACTTGAGGGGATTGGAGCATCCCTGGACTTCAGTCCTAAAGAGAGCCGTAGACATGATGTCTCCGAGAACAAAATCCTGAATGAACAGGTAAGGGGATTGGATCGTCCTCAGATTTTAGTCCTTTGAATTGAGTCGTAGACGTATGTCTCCGAGAACAAAATCCTAAATGAACAGGTAAGGGGATTGGATCGTCCTCGGACTTTAGTCCTTTGAATTGAGCCGTAGACATGATGTCTCTGAGAAAAAAATCCTGAATGAACAAGTAAGGGGATTGGATCATCCTCGGACTTTAGTCCTTTGAATTGAGCCGTAGACATGATGTCTCCGAGAACAAAATCCTGAATGAATAGGTAAGGGGATTGGATCGTCCTCGGACTTTAGTCCTTTAAATTGAGCCGTAGACATGATGTCTCCAAGAACAAAATCCTAAATGAACAGGTAAGGGGATTGGATCGTCCTCGGACTTTAGTCCTTTGAATTGAGCCGTAGACATGATGTCTCCGAGAACAAAATCCTGAATGAACAGGTAAGGGGATTGGATCGTCCTCGGACTTTAGTCCTTTGAATTGAGCCGTAGACATGATGTCTCCGAGAACAAAATCCTGAATGAATAGGTAAGGGGATTGGATCGTCCTAGGACTTTAGTCCTTTGAATTGAGCCGTAGACATGATGTCTCCGAGAACAAAGTCCTGAATGAACAGGTAAGGGGATTGGATCGTCCTCAGACTTTGGTCCTGTGAATTGAGCCGTAGACATGAGGTCTCCGAGAATTGAATGATAGGACTGGATCGTCCCTGAGCTTCGGTTCAAAAGGTACATGATAGGACTGGATCGTCCCTGAGCTTCGGTTCAAAAGGTACATGATAGGACTGGATCGTCCCTGAACTTTGGTTCAAAAGGTACATGATAGGACTGGATCGTCCCTGGACTTTGGTTCAAAAGGTACATGATAGGACTGGATCGTCCCTGGACTTCGGTTCAAAAGGTACATGATAGGACTGGATCGTCCCTGGACCTCGGTTCAAAAGGTACATGGTAGGACTGGATCGTCCTTGGACCTCGGTTCAAAAGGTACATGACAGGATTGCATCATCCATGGACCTATGTCCTAAAGAGAGCAGGATTGATCATCCTGTAATATGATTGTGTGTGTTGATGTGGTTACTTGTATCGGTAGGATACTCGTATTGATGATGTGGTTACTTGTATTGGTAGGATACTTGTATTGATGATGTGGTTACTTGTATTGGTAGGATACTTGTATTGATGATGTGGTTACTTGTATCGGTAGGATACTTGTATTGATGATGTGGTTACTTGTATCAGTATGGATACTTGTATTAATGATGTGGTTACTTGTATCGGTATGGATACTTGTATTGATGATATAAATACTTATATTGAAGATGAGGATATTTGTATTTGTATGGATACTTGTATGATGACGATGCTAATGATCGTGTGATGACGATGCTGATGATCGTGTGATGACGATGCTGATGATCATGTGATGACGATGCTGACGATCCTGATGATCGTGAGATGATGATACTGATGATCGTGAGGATCCAGATGTTGATGTTGTTGTAGATGTTCGAGTGCTGCAGAAGATAAAGACTCAGTACTGAAGATGTTGATGTTCCAGTATTGAAAATGTTCCAGTAACTGCTTAAGTTACTGATGATGTTGAGAAAGCTTCCAATGATTTATAGATGTATCATGTATGATGTTGATGACTCCTTGCTCGTGCAAATATTGTTATAATATCCTTCTCGTTAAGGGGGAGTGTTGAAATATTGTAACTTCAAAGAATATTATATTTGTACTTTATTATTTCGGAGATGTTTCAGTCCTCCGTAAAGGTCTTATTGTATATCCGGAGATGTTTATTCCTCCGTCGGAATGTGGTAACTTGGGTTATTAGACTTCCCTAGTGGGGGTCGGCCCTGTATGTGTTATGTGGGTCAAAGGGTTGTTAGACCACCCTAGTGGGGTCAGCCCAGTCAGTTATAATAGGGTATTTAAACTAATGGTTAAATACGAGCCTACATGTACTTGTGTAAAAGATATGTCAGAGTAGTGTATAAATAGAGGAGGTGTGTTCCTCATTTGTTACACACACTCACTTGATAGAGAGGCGCACTTGTGGAGGAGAGGTCTGATATGGTGGAGGAGGAGATCATGTCTTTGGTTTGCATCTTTTTATATTGTTGGTCATCTATATTGAGGAAGCTTTACTGGGTTTTCTACCCCATGAGGGTTTCCCATGATAAATCTGTGTCTCTTGTGTTTATGCTATGTTTGTTGTTTCTTCAGTGATCCTGTATATGCTATTATTGTGAAATGGAATGTAATGCTGCTATTTTCTGTCTTAGCATATTAAATATTAACAAGTGGTAGCTCTATCAACCACTAAGGAAGAATATGTGGTATCAACTAAGGCTAGTAAAGAGGCAATATGGCTAGAGTGACTAAAGTGAGGGTTGACAGGCCTTTCCTCTAACATAGTATTCTCATGGAGGGGGAGCATGGAGAAGGGTCAACTAACCCCTCTTCAAAGATTGTAATACCATTTTTTGGGCCCCAAAATAGCCCCTTTTTTCCTACACCTATCTACATCTTTTTCCTTGTTTTGCCTCACTATTTCCTGATCTAAGCAGATATCTTCCCAAGCATAGCATGGATTGCAATAGGTATAATCTATTATTGTTTTATTCAATCAATGGATGATTTGTTTATGGTTTTGCACTCTATCTTTTAAGTTTGTGCTAATATTGATTGATTCGATAAAGATAGCCCATAAGCCTTTAGAAGACCGTAGGTGTAGCAGCTTGCTAACCTTTGGAGAAGAGGCATACATGGCGCCAGCTGTCCCTTCCTGAGTTGTGTTCAACATATCGCTCCAACAGTTCGAGCATTCCACGTGGCCATCTATGACTGAGTCACAACAGAGCATCCGAGTATCAACCAGTCCAATTAGTTGGAATCTAATCTGGGATGTGAATAGCATGTAACGGCTGAGGCCCTAATGCAACGATTTCATTTAAGTCCACTTATGGCTGTAACTGTTCCATTGTAAATCGACAGCCTGAAGATCGTAGATCTTCATAGCTACCCGATATTTTGTGAATTGATTTCATTTCATCAGGTATAAATGCAAAGAGGTGTTCTGAGACTAGAGTTGGAGAATTTAGAATTTTATAAGATGAGACAGAAAGCTGTAACTGTGATTCATCATTCTTAAAACAAGGAGTAGAGTTTCTTATATCTTGGTGTTTACTTTGTGTTAGTCCACGACATCTCTATTAGAAGGCCAGGGCCCACCTTATCACAGAGATCGCCAAGTTAAGGAGGTAGTTTAATTTCTTTCCTGTTGTGTAGTGTGGAATTGCATTAGATGTGTTACTACGAGCTACAACAGTGAAATGATGATTGCATCCTTCTTTGGTAGTTTATTATTGCATCCTGAATAGCTGCAACTACGTGGTGTGATAGTTGACTGTGTAGGTTAGTTTATTTGTGTGTTAGATCAGCTGTTACAGTCAATCTCAACTCTGATTTCTTTCAGTCCTTTATTCTTTCTAGGATTTACAATTTAATCAAATTAGAGTTCAAGCTTACTTCTAGTTTATGGTTGTTGTTTATGTTTCTTGAATTCATTAGATTAGGCAAGTTATGATTGAGTTACAGTAGATGCTAGATGAATTAGATCAGTAGAGATTGAATACTGTAGTTTAATGATTATAGGATTCAACTTCTTGCAAAAGTAAGTCTAGTTCAATTCATTCCTAGATCAGTAACTGCTGGATTGATATTTGTAGGAAGATAGTTGTAATATGAATTCCTAGATGGATAAGTTAGATTAGTTTTAGTTATGAGATGAGTTTGGTTGAGCGGATAGGTAGGATCATTTATCTCCATTTATTTAATCAACTACTTGAAATTGTTATGCATAGACTATGATAATTACTGTTCAAATAAAAGACTTCCCTGGTTTGACAATTCATATTGAGCATCCTGTGTGTTAGTTGTAATTAATTGGCATATAGGGTGACCAACATTTTGGCATAGTTGCTAGGGATGGTAATTGATAGACATAGATAGTGGTTGATTTATTGATTTCATTTTAGTTTTGATTATCTAAAGCATGCATGAATACAAGAAAAACAAATCGGGAACCCCCTCAAAATACTAACATTGCAGGTGGACGAGGTCTGGGTTGAAATCAAGGTCTAGGAAGACATACATACATCAATGAAATAATTTCTAGAGATGATTCTTCTACTAGAATACCGCGAGCATCTTTAGGAAGACAAAAATACATTCTCCCCAATATTGAAACTTCTGCATCAACCGTGGAGAATGCAATGGGACCTTCAACTCCTATTTTGGAGAAGAAACCTCCTGAAGATAAAGGAAGTGTTGCAGGTGCAGCAGGCCGAGAGGAGATCTATCATATTAATGGGCATAACAAAGAGGAGTGGTTGGAATATCGCCAAGAAAAAGAAGAAGAAAGAAGGCGAGAAGAAGAAGGGAGGAGAGTAGAAAAAGCAAAGGCAGATGAGGAAAGAGCGAAGGAAGCACTGAAATTTTGGAGCAACATGAATAATGGAGAACATGAAGGAAACAATGAGTGCCACAATAACAATGAGGAGGAGGTGGAAGATAACTAGCATGGTGACACTGTGGTCACACTCGAATTCCCTATCCTTCAAACACCAGGGGCAGCTCCTATGAAGAATATTTCACCTTCGGTTCTCCTGAATTTTCATGGTAAGTCTTCTGAAGATCCAGATGAATTCCTTTTTGAGTTAAACATCCTCTGTAGCAGTTATGATTACACCTCCAGTGCATAGAAATTGAAACTATTTCCAGCCACCCTGAAAGGAAATGCTTTGCGCTGGTTTATGAGACCATTACTACTTGGGACAAGATAAAGCAAACCTTCCTTTCCAAATATCAAGAATACTGTAGAACCAGAGATAGGAAGGAGGAATTGTTTAAAATGGTTTATAAGGAAGAAGAGAGCTTGGAAAATTTTGTTAAAAGGTTTTTGTATAATTTACAGAGGTCTGGTCATACTGAGATTGGAAAAGATGTACTCAAGATTAACTTACTACGGGGAATTAGAGAAGATTGCATTGATATGTTGAATTTGTTGGGGAAAGGGGATATATCAAAGGAACCTTTTGAGAATATTGTTGAATTATGTCAAATCTATTCAAGGGGGTCCTCTAGAACAAACAATCGAGACAAGGAACGAGATCAGGATGTCTTCACTAGGACATAGAAATCAACTAGTGGAGGAGCCACTCGAGCAGAAATAGGAAAACTTTCAGAGAAATTTAAAACATATATGATGAGCTCCATTTCCTCAGAATTGGATGTCTTGAGGGATAAACAGAGGCAGGCAGTAGAATATCTAACACTTGGCGTATTCTGTCCCAAATGCAGAAAGAAGCACCCACTAAAAGAATGTCTGCTTGACGAGGTAGAGGTATGTCGGATATGTGAACTGGATCATGATACCAAGGAATGTACTTCATTACCCAAAGTCAAAGAAGTCTTGCAGGAATCTACTTCAGATGTGGAACAATCTTATTTTATTTCTCAGAAGAAGCCTTGGCAGCCTTGAAATCAAGGTATGAATTCAGATCCATCACCTTTTTGGAATAATATGAATGGTTGTTGATGTATATGTAACTTCGGAATTTATTTCATCTATGTATTTCATATATATTTATTGTACCCTTATTAGAGATGTGTTATTCCTCTATAAGGAAGTGTCGTCATGTGGATTGACAAGTGTCGCAAGTGTGTGTACTTGCCGATGGGTTATTAGACCACCATGTGTGGGGTCGGCCCTGAAATATATATTATATTGTGGATGTACCTAGCTAGACAAGTCGGACCCATAAGGTCACTGGGCAAACAGGTTAAGTATAAATAGAGATCAGGAGATCTCTATTTGATCATTCGGAAAGTCATATCTCTCTCACTCAGAAAGTGGCGCACTAGTGAGGAGGAGGATCATCTGCTTCTAGGAGACTATCTCAAGTGTATTTTGGTTGTACTTTGGTTGATCCATTGCTCTCTCTATCTCTGAGGAAGTTGTGGGGTTTTTCACCTTAGGGTTTTCCACACGGAAACTCTGTGTCTCTTGTCTCTCATGCTTTTGATTCTTGTGATGCTTGTCATGCTTATTGTGATTATTATGCATTGATATATTGTATATGTTATTCTCTCAATGAAGATCCTGTAGTATTGTGAATTAATGCTCAAAATTTTAACAGAGAAAGATGTGGAGGATAGAAGGATTCAATGTTTGGAGAAAAATCTTTCTTTGTTACAGCTGGAGCTAGCCAAATGGAAAAAATACATTGATCAATGCCGAGAAGGGATGGTCCCTCTCTTTGAACATAGAAAAACTATCAAAAAATTGAGAGAGAAGTGGGAAGAGGAATCAACTCTTCAAAGATCTCAATTGGAAGAGGTACAAAAAGAGTTGGAGGATTTGAAGGAATTCAAATCCATGCAAAAGGAAAAAGATCAAATGTATGCCCTCTCTCGGGAACTGCTGAGTTCAAGAGCCCCATCTCCTTCCTATCCAGTATATTTGTATGAACAAATGATCTTGTTCAAGTTGAAGGCTTTACAGGAGGGTAGACCTTATCAAGTGTTGATCCCTTCTCAGTTCATAGAGATCTTTTTGTCAAGCATCTTTCTTGAGCAGAATCTGTTGTGTGAATTTTATTTGCACAATATGGCATGTTATGGTGATTCTCGCTCTAATCCTGTTCCCTATGCAGGGTATGTTCAGTTGAGAGCCTTTTCCTCTTTTGTTAATAATCATGTGCAGTGGGAAGATTCCTTTCAGACAATCTCTAGGAATGAGGCCAGCTCCAATCTATGGATTAGGAGTGAACCCCAATATCATCGGGTTCTCCTTATAAACCATGGAAGATGTTTCTTATCTCCTTTGAAGACTCATCATCTGAAGAAGATGCAAGAGAAGGTTATCTCTACTTATGTTGACCTGATCTCCAAACAACAACATCTTTCCTTAGAGGGTAGAAAGCACAGGTGACAGACTTCTTCTCTAGATTTGAAGAAAAGGGACCCATACTGCTTTAAGAATTTTAAACTAGCTCTTCCTAGGGTAGTAAGGTATGTTGATTGCATGAAGAGGCATGGAGTTCATTGGATGGGACTGAAGTTCAAATTTCCACTCATACAGTGGCCAGGAGGGTAGTACAGGGATTATTATACACTGACTAAGGAAGAAGAGAATCGGTGTTGGGAATATTGGGCTGCTTGCAATGGGTTTTTAGAGGCAAGCAAGGAACCTGACATTTCTTTCATTTTTTCCTCTCGACATGAACTAGGACCAGAGTCAGATTCAGATTAGTGGTTGTTGCATGAGGACATGGAATTGGATAGCTAGGGGGAGATGTTGGGCCCCAAAATAGCCCCTTTTTGCCTACACCTATCTACACCTTTTTCCTTGTTTTGCCTCACTATTTCCTGATCTAAGAAGATATCTTCCCAAGCAAAGCATGGATTGCAACAGGTATAATCTATTATTGTTTTATTCAATTAATTCCTTATTTGTTTATGGTTTTTCACTTTATCTTTTAAGGTTGTGCTAATATTGATTGATTCGATAAAGATAGCGCATAATACTTTAGAAGACCACAGGTGCAGCAACTTTCTAACCTTTGGAGAAGAGACATACATGGCGCCAGCTGTCCCTTTTTGAGTTCGGTTCCACATATCGCTACAATAGTTCGAGAATTCCTCCACATGACCAACTGCGACTGAGTCACTGTTAAATTTTTAGAATTTACTTCAATCTGATCTAGGATCTTAACTGAGAGAACACCATGTACAACAAATCTACAACATATCAATCATGGACACAATAATGCAAGCACACAAGAGACATAGAGTTTACTTGGGGAAAACCATAAAGGTGAAAAACCCCAATAACTTCCTCAGAGATAGATAGAGCAATGATACAACCAGAATACAAGAGATAGTCTTCTCCTAGAAGCATAGCCTCCTCCTCCACAAGTGCGCCACTCTCCAAAGTGTGAGTGAGAGAATAGAATGTGTAAAATGAGAGAGACACACTCTCTATTTATACACTAACTTGACTTGACCTTTACTCAACTAGGTCGGCCTCAACTTAACCACTTAACATAATGCTGATTGGGCCGACCCCCACTAGGGTGGTCTAATAACCCTTTGAACCACATGGCCGGCATCCAATAGGGTGCTCTAATAACCCTTTGACCCACATGACTTATATAGGGCCGACCCCAACAGGGTGCTCTAATAACCCATCAAGTATAAGTTACGACACTTACAATATAAATGACGACACTACCGTATAGAGGAATAATAACATCTCTATAGGAATACAACCACTTCCGTATAGAGGAATAATAACATCTCTATAGGAATACAATATACATATATGTGAAATACATTCTGAAGTTACATATACATCAACAATCCCTCTTAACTATGAAGGTATTTCTCGACACAGGTCTTCTAGCACAAGTCATCTTCTCTGGATCATCTTCACTGGATAATCATCATCGAGTCATCATCATCGTCACTGTTGCTACTATCTCAATCAATCTCTGAATCTACTCGTCATAGGAAGTTCTACAGAGCCAGTCCTTTTTCATAATGGATGTGGGCCCACCACCTGCAGGTCTTTGTCATCACTGGCCATACTCTGGAATCCTCAGGACTTATTACGTGCATCAAAAAACCTTGCAAGAGCATCCCAGGACTTATTACGGGCACACAACCCAACCTATCGGATCTCCCGGGGAGCTATTACATGTGACCTGTTGTTGCAGCAACACCCCTCCCCAAAATTTTGTACATATTGGGCCCCTCCCTTTCTTTTTGTAGAAGGTTTTCCTAAGAAGCCTTCCCAGCCGTTAACTGTGTTTTCAACATAAAATCTTGTTTCCCAAGTGAACGTCTTGCCATCAATCCTTCCTTGTTTTCCCCAAAAGGCCAAAAGGAACTTAGAACTTTTCCCCAACGTTTTGGAATCCCTTAGGCTATCTCCCCGAAACTCCGAAAAGCCAAACGTCCAACCTTTCCGGAAGAGGGACTTAGATTTTCTTTGTCAAAATCGTAAACCGTGAGAAAAAAGTTACGGAAACCTTCTGTTTTTCTTCCTGAAACGGCAGGAGAACTTGGGAAAGACGCCCGAAAGACTTAGAATTTTTTCGAAAGCTGCGGAAGCCTTTGGGCAATGCCTCCCGAAACGGCAGAACCCTTCGATCAAGCCTTCCGCAACCGCGGAAAGCTTCCCGTTTTCCTCCCGAAATGGCGGGACTCATTCGCAGAAGCTTCCCGAAATACCATGGGAAACTCACGAGCTTCTTCCGAAACTGAGAAAATGACTTGGATTCTTGTTGATAAAAAGTTGCGGAGCACCCTAGGGAAACCAAGTGGAATCATTCAGACTATGTTCCCGAAACCGCGGAAGCTTTCGGGCTATCCGTCCGAAATGGCGGAGCCATTCATCAAAAAGCTTTCCGAAAAGACTTAGAAAAGTCTTCGTTAAGTAATTGCGGAAGCAGCGGAACAATTCAAGTTTCCCTCCCGAAACGGTTCTGCTTCCGAAACGGCGGAGCAATTCATCGTTTTCTCCCGAAATAGCGGAAACTTTCGCCGTGTCGTCCCGCAGTGAGAGAGGCCGCTTGTTTAAAGCTCGGAACTTTTTCAAAAGATCGCGGAGGAACTCGAAGAAGCCGCCCGAAACATCGCGGAAGACATTCACCAAAGCTTTCCGCAACCATGGAAGCCTTGTGCGGAAACATCTCTCGAATCCTTCCGAAACGCCGAAACCGTTTTTCTCTCCGCTACCGCGGGAACCTGTTTCCAAAGTTGTGCGCACGATCATTTGGTGCGGAAGGGGTCCACCTTTTCCTCCCGGCACAGCGAAAGCTCCCTCTACATCCTCCCGCAATGGCAGGAAGGATTCGCCAATGTGCCCCGCAAAAGGCGGTCGCACGCAAACCGAGGTGACCCGATTTAATCAACGGCGTACGACGCATTTAAAACCGGTTTTAAACCCCACCAACCGAATTAACTCCCCACACGTGCCTGGCCCATATAAATAAATCGACGGGGTACGAGCCAACCCACTGTCGTTTCGTTTTATAAAGAAAGCCATTGGACGCCGCGCGACCGTTCCAGCTCGTCCTACGCGGCCACCTCAGTTAACGACCTCAGCCAAACGGTGCCAGGTAGGATTTTTAACCTTGATTGGGTTGTATTTTGTTTAAAAAAATGAGTTTTAGTGGGATTTGGATGGGCAAAACACCCGTCAAGGGCTATGTTTTTCCCGTCAGACGCAGTTGAATGGAGTTCTCATCTCGTCATATGAACCATTAACATTTTTATCTTTTATTGAGTAGAGACAGTTGGTTCGAGCGGTTAAACCTGTCCCATTTTTATCCCCGGGCCGCGTGCCTCGTTGTGGGGAGAACCTGTCGAAACCCCTTATGCTTTTCATATCCCCGACCGAAGAACTCAGGATTTGAAATTCCAGGCCTCTCCATAAAACCTCAGTCCCTCGACGCCTTCTACCCGGGGCAAAACCTTGTCTCCGGCGCCATTGCCCCGTTCGAGTCACGCGAGCCGAAATTCGAAGCCGTGGCCACCCTTGCATTTCCCGTCAATATGTCTCCGGCGCCGTCGCCGTCGCTCGGACTAGAGTTCCCCATAGAGCACCTCGTCCGGTGCCGTGCGTGACAATAGCATTCGAAGCCCCCCACCGAGTCAAAAGTGCGAAAAGGGCTCCCTTGTCGTCACAAAGCCCTTCCAACCCGAGTTTCCCCGCCATTAACCTTTCCAGCCGCAGTGATAACAAGAGACGCCGTCTTCCCCAAGGCTGACCCGAAAGCCCATTGCTTCCGCAACTCGCCTATCGATTCGAGAACAAAATGTGTCCGCGACATAGCCTATCCCCGCAGGAGCATTCCAAACCCATCCTTTTAAGAGATCCAAATGTTTCAATCTATGTTTCATACTGAAATAGTGTTTGCTTCCTGAATATACAGCTTCATTGTACTTATCTTATTAATATATTAAAACAATGATGCTCTCTGTTAAAACCTCACAGTATGTTGCTCAAAGTGGCTTGTATATGGATGTTATCAGGGATAAGTCAAGATGCCGAAAACCGGTAAGAAGAAGGCGAAGATGACAGAAAAGAAACCTACCCCTCCTAAAACTGAAACTTCACTCCAAGACACTAGGTGCACCACTGGTGTCCCTCCAGAAATCAGATGGGGAGACATCTACAGAATGATCCGGGACCAAGAAATCCCAGATATGTTGCTAGAGGAAGCACCAATCTATCTCAATATCAGAGCCTCAGGCATAACTAGAGCCGCTACCCGCCCTGAGTTGTTCCCCTGTGCTGAAGTGATCGGATGGATACTCCAACATGCAGATGCTGAAGGGAGAGTGATAAATGATAGCGGGAAAGTGGCTATTGCCTCGTTTCAACCTGCGTATATTGCAGTGGCCTACAGATTTCCCCGTGTCCAACAAGCTCTGACTGACGAATGGTTGGGCCAAATGAATAACGTCGAGATGGCCAAGAAGCTGCTAATAGCAGGCAAACATTTGAGAAAGAAGGGGAATGATGAGTATGACGTACAGAATCTAAGAGCTCCTTATAGATTGATTGCCCTGATGCTGTGCAGAATCTTCGGCATGCCCGATGGCACAGTATACAAGATTCAGTGGGTCCCTATCATTCACTATGTGGCATTTCAGGGAATAGTGTTTGACTGGGCCACTATCCTATCAGATAGTCTGGCCTCGATGATAAGTGCTGCTAAGCCAGGGCTAGCCTTGAAGAAGGCTGAATTCTTCATGTCTTCATATCTGATAGATTGTATTTTGGCCAAGATAGAGTTCCCCAAATTGGGTTGTACATGGGATAGGGCCACCGCCCCGGTCTACATCGCATTCAAGATGTTGTGGGCTCAGAATTACAAGCCCAGCTACAAACTCATCTGTGAGGGGTTCATCATGCCCCTATACGAGAAAATGTTCAAAGAAGAACCTAACTGCCTGTCAGAAAATGCCTTGGAAGTCCTTGAGGATTATGGGGAATTTTACTTTTCGGAGCAAGGTACCTACCTAAGAATGTTTGGAGGGACCAAGCCCCCATACATCTTGCCGCAGTATGCCACAGACTATGTGGTGCTCAAAGAAGCAGTAAGACAACTCTTCTTGGTTGGGATTGGAGCAACGCTCCACAAGCAACATAAGGCCTCCTTTCCCCCCCTACCTTTCTGCATAGGTGCTTACAAGTTTTCAGGGGTTGCCTCTGCCGACGAATTTGTTCAAGAGTTGAAGGCCTTCCACTTCGGTGAGGTTATCTTCCACAGGAACGACCGAAAGGGTAAAGTGGCCGAGCATTGCAAGGAGATCTATGCCCACTTCGAGTACTCCCACTACCCTGATGCCGAGGAAGAAGCATTCAGAGGCATCAGCAACATGACTGAGCTACGGATCTGTCGCCAAGGTACTGGAGCAAGCTCTAGCTCAACCAAGGCCTAGAAGACCAACCAGCAAAAGGAGAAAGAAGCTGAGGATGCCCGAGCTCAGGAAGAGCTCAGATTAAGAGAAGAGGCGAGGTTACAGCGGGAAGCCGAGGAAGCAAGAAAGCAGCAAGAAGCTGAAAATGAAAGACTGCGGAAAGAGGCTGAGGAAGCCCAAAAGTAGAAAGAAGCTGAAGCTGAGCAGGCAGAAAAGAGGGCGGAAGAAGAATTGAAGACAAGGGAAGATGCCGAGGCGGGTGGATCCGGTATGCAGGACATGGAAATAGACACCTCTCAAGCAGGGGGATCTGGTGCCCAGAATAAAGAAGGAGACCCTACTTAGGAAGTCCGGACCCCACCAGAAGAAGAAGACATAGACATCATAAACCGACCAATTGTCCCATACACTCCATCAGGAAAGCGTACGGTGTCCAAATGGAATGAGTTTGTCTATGACAAGAAAAGAAAAGCAATGGTCCTCAAATCAGAAGAGAGGATCAAAAGTCCCTTTCATGAGGACATCGTTACCCACCGGGAGGTCACTATAATGCAGAATACGGATCAAGATCCCATTGCTATGGCATCTGCAGTTATAGCGACAGCAAAGGAATCATTTGCCAATGTAGACGTTATAGTTAAAGAAAACATATTGACAAAGAAGAGAGCACGCACTCTGCAACAAAATGTGGCTAATGAGCAAGCCCAAAGAGATCTGGCAGTAAACAAGTATAATTGCTTGTACGCTGAGCATAAGGAGCTGTCAAACAAGTACAGCCAGCTGGAGGAGGAAAAAGACCAGCTAACACTTCAAATGATGATTGTGGAAGCAGAGAAGAATGGTGTAGAAGAAAAGGCATCTCTGCTAGAAGCAGACAAGCAAGCATTAGCTGAGCGTTTAGAGCAAGCGGAGAGCAGAACCATGGACCTATCTCCCTTCCACGAGCTGTCATACAATATCCTGCAGCAAGTGTATGGCTCCCAAGAGCTAATCACTGATGAGGTGTGCAAACTCAAGGCCATGGTGGTTAGGCTAAAAGAGATTAATGCGGAAGCCCACAGGCTCAAAGCAAAGAACACCCGCGTTAAGGCCAATATCATAAGCCAGATGGCATGGAGAGAAGGAAAAGGGGGTTTTCCTGCACATCTCCCATTTAAATCTGTGGACAGCCTTAATGAGGACATAGCACTGTTGGAGTTCGGCAGAAACTGCGCCAGTAAGCTGATGGCCAGTGTGCAAAGAACAACAGATAAAATCAGCAGTCTCTACCAGAGGCTCCAAGAGGCACATGCCAAATGTACATTGAGTTTCCCTCAGACCCTAGAGGACTTTCCGGAAAAGGAGCAGCGGTTGTCTCAGCTAAAGGAAGAGCTAGGCGTTCAAATGGAGTATGTGAAAAGGATTGATGTCCTGGCCATTGATGACCTCCAGCATTATATTGGTTCATCATCACTCCACAACCATCTGCTGAAGGAAGTACATCAAGCTGCAGTAGCAGAGGTCCAAAACATTAAAGCAGAGCTTGGGAAGAATGTGACTTCTCAGAAAATCTTGTTCCCTGCTGCAGCAAACACAGTCATAAGGGACATAGGTGCATGGTATAGCTACATAACAGAGGAGGAAAGGAAAACTGCAGCAGCAGCAGGAGCATCAGCAGACCCAGGATCTTCTCTCCCAGCAGCCACTCCAGCTCTAGGTTCGAGGCCCTCTTTCCCAGCAGTCAGTCCAGAAGCTCCAGCTAGACCAATCCCTCCTTCCCAGGCACAATCAACAACCTCAATGGACTTGGGCGACCCTTCCCCAGCTGAGGCTCACGCACAGGAGTAAAAGAGGCTGAATTCAGTAAGCAACTCTCTTCAGCCAGACACGTGCCCAGCAGGGAAAGCTTTGATGTTAGCCAATTTTCTGTTATGTATATTTTGAATATGTAAGGTGTAAGCCATGGGACAGCTGTCCCTAATTTTTGTCAAAATATTTTTTGTAAAGGAAGTGGCCGTTTTTGGTGGTTGATTATAGTGGAAATTCCTGTAAATGACAGGTGGAGAATGCTAGGTGTCAGCCCAAAGGGCATATTTGTAGCTATAAATAGCATCTAGGAAAGATTAGAAGGGACTTTTTGCAGGGAAGGAAATTTTGAAACCCATACGAGCTATCTTGTATCGGGCCTGTAAAATTGAATTTTCTAATAGAAGCCACGGTAGATGGACGTTTTGCATGGGATGTTGGATTGCTCTATATTGGACTATTCTAATGACTGCGGTTCTGTAATGTGAGATCATTCTTGACATCTGAACTATTTCTTTGCATTAATGATTTTGCTCCCCCCTGTGCATGCGTTTTCTCTATTTTGTGAACAATGAAATGTATTGCTGTAGATTTCTTTGTCTAGATCGAATGGCTAACTGTTCTTTCTTCAGGATAATTCATTTGGCTCATTGTTCATGCCTTTAAATTGCTCCTTGCAGGGATCTTTAAGTTTAATTCCAGTTTTGTTACATCCAGATCTGTTTCTTTATTCTTGTTACGTAGATTAAATAATTTTGCTTTCTTCTGTTTATGAGCAATAGATGCGTTCTTTAAGTTTCATTTCAGATCTGTTTCTTTATTCTTTTGCTTTCTTCTGTTTTATGAGCAATAGATGCGTTCTATGTTGAATTAGAAGCTATCTTCTAAAGATCTTTATCTTGCTGTAGCTTTGATTGTGAGAAATAATAGCTATCTGTTCTTTGTTTACGATATTTGCTACAGCTGATTGCTCCTTCCTTAAGCGTGTTCCCTGCAGGGATAGATAGATTTATTCCAGT
Source organism: Larix kaempferi (assembly GCA_027924585.1). Classification (NCBI taxonomy): domain Eukaryota; kingdom Viridiplantae; phylum Streptophyta; class Pinopsida; order Pinales; family Pinaceae; genus Larix; species Larix kaempferi. The sequence goes on along the minus strand of BSBM01000063.1, from coordinate 11,548,037 downwards.
TTCTAGGCTTAGATCTGTTTTAATTGCATTTAGATTAAGTATAATTTAGGCACTTGCATCTCATGTAAAAGACATAAAAAACCCAAAAGAAAGGTGGATCGGGCCATAACCGGTAGAATCGGATTTAAAGTCCAAAACCACAGTTGCCGGAACCGCTAACCGGACGGATTCCCTACACCAAACAGGAGATAGTCTAATTGGGACCACCTCTCGGGGAGAATCCCTTTCTGATTGATGCTACGATATCCGAGGCATCAACATGACCCTACTACAAAACCTCGAAAGAGAATCCCAGGATTGATTACGAGCACACAGCTCAACCTATCAGATCTCCCAGGGTGCTATTATATGTGGTCACCACAAAACCTTGCAAGAGCATCATAGGACTTATTACGGGAACACATCCCAACCTATCGGATCTCCCAAAGCGATATTACATGTGGTCATGTAAAAACCTTGCAAGAGCATCCCAGGACTTATTACAAGCACACAACTCACCCTATCGGATCTCCCAGGGCACTATTATATGCCATAGGACAAAACCTCGAAAGAGCATCTGCCAGATATCCCAGGGAGCTATTATATGCCAGCGGCAAAACCTTGCAAGACTATCTGTAGATCTTGTAGGGCGCTATTATATGTCCTCCCAGAGCAAAACCTCAAAAGACAATTTGCCATATATCCTAGGGAAAAATTATATGCCATAGGAAAAACCTTGCAAGACTATCTGCAAATCTCCAGGGCGCTATTATATGCTCATCTGCACAACCTGATCCACAGCCACAGAGTATCAACCTGATACTCACCATACATCATCCTGATGTACACATGATCATCCTGATCATCATCAGTGCAACATCGTGTTGCATGTCATCTGGAGAAACATCCTGAAGCTCGTCATCCATGATCATCCTGATCATATAATGCATCTACCTGATGCATACCAAGTATCTACCTGATACATATCATCATACATGATCCATCTGATCATACCTGATACATATCAACATACATCATCTACCTTTAGCGTACACAGTATGCACCTGATACATATACAGATACATGGTCCAAGCATCCAACATGATGCATATACAAAACATATACAAATGATCCTACTGATCATATCCAGCATCCAACATGATGCATACATACATATACATATAAATGATCCAACTGATCATATCCAGCATCCAACATGATGCGTACATACATATACATATAAATGATCCAACTGATCATATCCAGCATCCTCCTGATGCATATACAAAGCAGTAACTGGAGCATTGTCCTGATGCTCATCATCCAGTGCTTACATCAACAGCCATGTGAAGGATCCTCCTTCCAACATGCTTGGAATGGCTTCTGCAAATGTGTCCATCACTTCTTCCTCAAAGTGTCATCAATTTGAAGAACACCAAGCCTCTCCTTAAAGTACTCGAACTTCACCCTGGCTAGTAGCTTCGTCAGCACATCTGCAATCTGCTCGTCCGTCGCAATGTACAGGAGCTTCATAGCTCCTCTCTGCACCATATCCCTGATATAGTGATATTTGATCTCTATGTGTTTCGACCTGTCATGAAACATTGGGTTCTCAAACAGCTTCAAACAACTCTGGTTATCACAAAAGATACCAGTAGCATCCAACGAGAGATCAAATAACTCAGACAATAGCTTCCGAAGCCATACTGCCTCACAACTAGTTGAACAGGCTGCAACATACTCTGCCTCAGCTGTACTCAGTGCTACGCAGGACTGCTTCCTGCTAAACCAAGAGATCACACCTGATCCCATATTGAAGCAACATCCAGATGTGCTCTTCCTATCTGTAGCACTACCAGCCCAATCTGAATCAACATAACCTTGCAAGTTAAACTTTTGATTCGCTTCATACTTGAGCCCATAATCCACTGTACCCTTTAGGTACCTTAGAACATGCTTTACAACAACTAGGTGAACACTCCTCGGATCCGTCAGGAACTGGCTCAATGTGTTCACCGCAAAGCAAATATTTGGTCTCATGTTCGTTAGGTACATCAAGGACCCAATCATCTGACGATACATAGAGACATCAACTGGCTCAGATGAAGCATCACATAGAAGCTTCAGATTCGATGCGATAAGTGTGGCCATGGCCTTGCAATCCATCATCCCGAATCTCTTCAGGATATCTACTGTGTACTTCCCTTGACCAAGGAAGATCCCACCTGCACTCTGCCACACTTCCATACCTAGGAAATAATGCATCATTCCCAAATATTTCATATCGAACTCGGCAACAAGCTTCCTCGTAGTATATGCAATCAATCTGTCATCTCCTGTTACAAATAAGTCATTCACATACAGGAGTAGAAACACAGGATTCCCTTCCTCAACCTTGTAGTAAAGGTTGGAATCCGCTTTACTCTTGGTAAAGCCCAAACTAGATAGAAAGCTTTCTATCCTACCAAGTTTTGCACACATATATGACTACACCATTCAAGAAAGTTGTCTTGAAATCCATCTGGTGTATCTTCTATTTCATCACTTTTATATTTCTCTATGTTGCCATCTGCAGCATGCTTGATCTGATAGTTCCATTTGGAAGTCACAACAGACTTCCCTTCAGCTCTTAGGACCGCATCCCAAACATCGTTCTTCATGATCTACGGATCATGGCATTCTTCCCGTATCCTAGGAACTTCAATATCTTCAATAGATAATTTTGTTGCTTGAACAAATGTTGTAGTCCTTCTTTTGTAGGTGAAGGTATACGGTCTTTCCTACAAAACAAGTTGAATTGCATGATTAGAAATATCTCATAATTTTCAGACAAATTCTTACACATAAAGAAATATGTCATATAGTCATGCAATTATCTTAGCCAATGCTTCAATACAACATTTATCCATGTTCCACAACTTTCTAGATGCCTTCCAGTCTCTACCAGAACATTGTTAAGAGTTTGCACTACTCCCAACATGTCAGCAAAGAGGTTTCATTCTAGATAAGTAGCACTAGAATTTTGTACATTGCCATAGGCCACTTACCCATCACATGCATATTAGTAGTATACTATTCATTAATGCAATCATTCTAATATGCACAATACATATCCTAAGTCTAGGAACATGAGCATATACATCATTGAACAATTTTATTTAAACAAAAAAAAATGCAAGAAATGATAATTAAAATACTTATCTTTGTTTGTTTGTTGGGTGGACTCCCTCTGAGTCTTTGCAACTCCATTCTGATGTGGATTGTGAGAAGTGGTCAACTCCCTCTAAATATCTGCATCCTTGCAGAAACTACTGAAGTGTGATCCTTTGCTTTCTTGCAGGAACAATTGGAGTATGCTCCCTCTTAATCTTTGCTTCCTGGATTACCTTATATCCATCCTTAATCACTATGCATGCTTAATAGTATCATCATTGTGTTATCCTTGAAGTCTCATACATAATCACATATTTATTAGTATAATCTTAATACTATCAAAACACAATAGTCTTAAACATGTATAGCCATGATCATTCATAGATAATAAACATTAGTATTCAAGGTTTTAGGGAAGTCTTCTTTTACTCATGCATATTCTTATTTGATCATAGGACGTTTCTGACTAGTTAACTCATCAATGCATAAACCAGTGATTACTCAAACCTATAACTTCATGATTCTTCTGGTTAGTCATATCATCAATTATGGTAAGAAACATAATATGCATACAACCATGACTATTCAAACCTATGACTTCATGAATAATCACTATCAACAACACAACAATATAAAATCCTAACACAAGGGAGGATTCTAGCTTGATATAGGAAAACATACCTGGATTAGCATGCTAGCTAGTTATGTCTAACATACCTGCATAATGTCTTCTGGTTCTCTTCAGTGACTTGTGCTAGTAACCTGCATGTCTCATAAGTTAACCATTGTAGAACCAAGCTATACATACCTCGTAAGTAGATCTTCTATGTGATCCATGAGAATGGATGAATCTTTGTCTTCATGTCACCATGATCATATGTTCTTGAAGTAGATCATGATTTGTCTTTCTTGGTGTACCTTTTATGTTAGCGAACAACATAAACCTCATACAACATCACAATGCATTAGTACAATCATAAGTGTCAAAACCTTAATCAATGAATATCTTCTATTAAGGTAATACGACAAGTCTAGTAATTAATCAAGATTGTACTATAATGATATGAAGACAAACATATCATAAACTTAACCATGAACAGAATTCGAAACATGCCTGTAAGCCATACCTGTCAAGATTTCCTACAATCTTCTTTTGGAAGGCCTTAGCCTCATCTCCCTCTGAAACAGGAACTTCTTCACTTATGCAGGTGACCAATCCATCCTCTTCTAGGATTAACCCAATCCACTTGATTTGCAAGAACTAGATCTGGAGCTATAATAGGGTTTGTCAGAGAAACCCCAAAAATTCAAACTTTGAATTTCAAACTTCCGAAAGGATAGAAATATGCGCCTTGATGAGCTTTTCAAGCTGGTATATTTAGAATTTGAAAACTGCAAAGTTTCACTCCTCAATTTTGCCTTTAAAACTTCCAGATTCACTGGACGTGACCCCGAACTGGGGTTTGATGAATCCCACTCTTCTACCCAATCAAAAGGTTTGATCCAAAGCTCTAAGATTCTATTTTTATGAGGAGCTTCCAGCTGTGGTCACAGATTTCAAAAATTCCCATTTTTGAAGAAGCCCTGATTTTCCACTTTTCTGATCAAAGTCTCGAACTAGGGTCTGATCAAGCTCGGCCTTTTGCCGAACCAAAAATTCTGATCTTGGTCTCTAAATTTCGATTTTGATGAGTATCATTCAGCCGTGGTCTCCGATTACAAAAATTCCAACTTTCTCTGAAACCCTAAATTCTGGAAGCCATGAATGAAGGTGCTCAAAAATAATTAAGTTATGACAGAAATATGTACCTGATTGTTTCTGGTGTAACTTTGAACTTTTTGATCCACAGGGCTTGAAATATTTTCCTAATATAGCCCGACCTATCATCTTTCCATCTCGATAGGTCTGATCTCAATTGGATTCTCTGAGAGAGAGTTATGCCAAGTGTCGGAATGTGACCTATTTATGGGATAAAACAAGAGAGAAAACTTGTACGGTGTTCCACATGTCACTAGTTCAACTTCGGCCTCTGAAAACATTTATTGAGATAGTACAGTCTGTGTACTACCTCTCACTTTTTACAAAATTTCATTTGGAGCTTCCTAGCCCAAGTTATGACCTTTTCTCCAAGGTCACCTGTTTATGACTGAGATCTGGAAGAGGCAGAAACCCTATATTGTACAGATCATAAATCACAAAGTACAATGAATTAGAAGTTTTCCTTTCGACACAAGGTACATGGGGATCTGATATTTGACATGTAAAAGTTTTAGATCCGCAAAACTTCGCCAAAATGGATTTATAGTGAAAGTGCTGCGATGAATGGTTTTTTCTATATCAAGCCCTGGCATCGTAAGTGCAACAAGTGTCATACATGCCATATCATGCCTTCTTTCAGGCTAGCTCTGATACCATGTTAAATTTTCAGAATTTACTTCAATCTAATCTAGGTTCTTAACTGAGAGAACAACATGTATAGAAAATCTACAGCATATCAATCATGGACACAATAATGCAAGCACACAAGAGACATAGAGTTTACTTGGGGAAAACCATAAAGGTGAAAAACCCCAATAACTTCCTCAAATATAGATAGAGCAATGATACAACCAGAATACAAGAGATAGTCTTCTCCTAGCAGCAGAGCCTCCTCCTCCACAAGTGCGCCACTCTCCAAAGTGTGAGTGAGAGAATAGAATGTGTAAAATGAGAGAGACACACTCTCTATTTATACACTAACTTGACTTGACCTTTACTTAACTAGGTCGGCCTCAACTTAACCACTTAACATAATGCTGACTGGACCGACCCCACTAGGGTGGTCTAATAACCCTTTGAACCACATGTCTGAACCCCAATAGGGTGGTCTAATAACCCTTTGACCCACATGACTTATACAGGGCCGACCCCAACAAGGTGGTCTAATAACCCATTAAGTATAAGTTACGACACTTACAATATAAATGACGACACTTCCCTATAGAGGAAAAATAACATCTCTATAGGAATACAACTACTTCCGTATAGAGGAATAATAACATCTCTATAGGAATACAATATACATATATGCGAAATACATTCCGAAGTTACATATACATCAACAGTCACAACAGAGCATCCGAGTATCAGCCAGTCCAATCAGTTGGAATCTACTCTGGGCAATGAATAGCATGTAACAGCTCAGGCCCTAATGCAACGATTTCATTTAAGTCCACTTATGGCTGTAACTATTCCATTGTAAATCGGCAGCCTAAAGATCATATATCTTCATGGCTGCCCGATATTTTGTGAAACGATTTCATGTCATCGAGTATAAATGTAAAGAGGCGTTATGAGCCTGGGGTTGGAGAATTTATAATTGTATAAGCTGAGACAGAAAGCTGTAACTGTGATTCATCATTCTTAATACAAGGAGCATAGTTTCTTATATCTTGGTATTTACTTTGTGTTAGTCCACAACATCTCTGTTAGAAGGCCAGGGCCCGCCTTCTCATATAGATCGCCGAGTTAAGTAGGTAGTTTAATTTCTTTCCTGTTGTATGGTGTGGAATTGCATTAGATGTGTTACTATGAGCTACAACAGTGAAATGATAATTGCATACTTCTTTGGTAGTTTATGATTGCATCCTGAATAGCTGCAACTTCGTGGTGTGACATTCGATTGTGTAGGTTAGTTTATTTGTGTGTTAGATCAGTTGTTACAGTCAAGCTCAGCTCTGATTTCTTTCAGTCATTTATTCTTTCTAGGATTTCCAATTTAATCAAATTAGAGTTCAAGCTTACTTCTAGTTTCTGGTTGTTGTTTATCTTTCTTGAATTCATTAGATTAGACAAGTTATGATTGAGTTACAGTAGTTTCTAGATGAATTAGTTCAATAAAGATCGAATACTATAGTCTGATGATTATAGGATTCTACTTCTTGCAAAAGTAAGTCTAGTTCATTTGATTCCTAGATCAGTAATTGCTGGATTGATATTTGTAGGAAGATAGTTGTAATTTGAATTCCTAGATGGATAAGTTAGATTAGTTTTAGCTATGAGATGAGTTTGGCTGAGCAGATAGGTAGGATAATTTATCTCCATTTATTTAATCATCTATTTGAAATTTTTATGCATAAACTGTGCTAATTACTATTGAAATAAAAGACTTCCCTGGGTTGACAATTCATATTAAGCATCCTATGTGTTAGTTGTAATTAATTGGCATATAGGGTGACCAACACCATTGTGATTTATCAAGAGAAAGGGTCAACTAACCCTTCCTCAAGCATTGGTTTCATGTAAGGAGATCCCATGGAAGGGTCGAATGAACCTTCCTTTAGCATAGAATTCTCATAGGAGGGAATAATGAGGAAGTATTAGTCAACCCTTTCTCCATGAGGGTATTTTCATCGTAGGGTATAAAATGGAAGGGTTGGACAACTCTTCTTTATGCATAGTATTCTCATGGAGGGGGAGGATAGAGAAGGGATAATTGACCCTTCCTAAAGTATTTTATTCTTTTTGAGGGGTATCCTATGGAAGGGTTGATCAAATTTTCATTTAATCCGGTATTCACATAAGGGGGATCCAAGGGAAGTGTCAACCAAACCTTCCTTTTGTATGGTATTCTCATGGAGGGGAATCATGGAGAAGGGTTATCCTACCCTTTCTGAAGCAATGTTTTAGATCATTAGGATTGTAGGGAAGGGTTATCCAATCCTTGCTCCATAATAGCATTCTCATGGAGCTGGAGCATGGAGAAGTGTCAACCAATCCTTGTTCAACATTGGTATTCATGTCACAAGTTATCTAGTGGAAGGGTCAACCAATGTTTCCTCAAGAAAAGATTTTGTGTAAGGGGGATATTAGGGAAGGGTTGGTTGAACCTTCCTCCAACATAGTATTCTCATGATTGGGAACAAAATAAAAGTTGTTTGAACCTTCCTCAATGATCATATTCTTATAATATAGTATATAGTGGAGGGCTCAACTAACCCTTATTTAATTCATATTCTCATGGATGGAAAAGATGGATAAGGGTCAATCGATCATGTATGAAGGACGATATTCACAATAAAGGATATCCAATGGAAGGGTTAGTAAAACTTGTAAGTTTTTTAAATAATGTAGATGTTTGGGAATGGATAGTCAACCCTTCTTCTAGAAGATATTATCATAGAGGGGGACCATGGATAAGGGATGATTAACACTTCCATAATGACAGTGTTATCATCACGGGGTATATGGTAGAAGTTTCAAGAATCCCTTAGTCAAGAATTATGTTCTCATAGAGCGGGAGAATAGAGAATGGTAAGATGAACCTTTCAAAGGAATGGTATTCATGTATTAGGGTACCCATTGGAAGGGTTGATTAGTCCTTCATCTAGAAAAGGTTTTGCATGAGAGGGGTCTAGAGAGATTGTTGACCGACCCTTTCTCCAACATTGTATTCTCGTGGAGGTGGAACTTGGAGAATGGTAGGTTAACTCTTCCTCAAGATTCATGATATGGGGTATCAATTAAAAGGGTTGATCAAACCTCATCAATAAACATTTCATGTAAGGTACACCTGGTGAAAGGGTTGGGAAAACCTTCCTCCAACATGTTATTATCATGAAGTAGGAGCATGGGGAGGTATAGATAACCCTTCGTTAATGATGGTATTCATGTAGTGGGGTTTATAATGGAATGGTTGGAAAACCCTTCTTCAAAAATAGTATTAGCATGGAGAGGAAGCATGGAGAAGGGTTTATTAACCATTCTTAAAGGATGGTATTCCTGTCGAGGTGTATCTATTGGAAGGGTGAGTCAACAAAACCTAAATAAAATATTTTTAATAAGGGGGATCTCATGGAAGGGTTGACCAATCCTTCATCCTCTATGGTATTCTAATGGAGGGGAATCACAAGGAAGGGTCGGCCAACCCTTTCTTAGAGATGATATTTGTGTTGTAGTGTATTCGGTGGAAGGATTGGTTGACCCTTCCTCAACAAAAGTTTTAAAATAATAGGGAGCTTGGGGAAGGGATAATTGACCCTTCCACCAGTATGATATTCTCATTGAGGGGAGCATAGTGAAGGTTCACTCAAGCCTTCCTTAATGATAGTATTCTTGTCACATGTTATCCAAAGGAAGGGCCATTGACTATTCTTCAATCATATTACTCTCATGGAGGGTTAGCATGATGTAGGGTTGGTTGACCCTGCTTGGAATATGTATTCAAGTTGAGGGGTATCCAGAGAAAGGGTCATATAACCCTTCCTCAAGTAAAATTATCAAATAAGGTAGGACCTAAGGAAACATCTACTAACCCTTCTTACAACATAGTATTCATATGTAATGAGAATATGTAGAAGTTCTCATGGAGCATGGATAAGGGTTGAGTATCTCTTATCTAAGGATGGTATTCACATAAAAGGGGTATCTAATGGAAAATTCTTCCAAGATTTCCTTAATATTTCTTTTTGTATGGGGGATATCGAGGAAGGGTTGGAAGACCTTTCCTCCATAATAGTATTCTCATAGAGGGGGAGCACAAAGAAGGGTTGATTGACCATTCCTCAAGTATTGTAATTACACTATGATGTATCCATTGGATGGGTTAGGTGACGCTTCCTCAAAAAAAGTATTCTTAAGGAGGGGTACATGGAGAAGGGTTAACTAACCCTTCCTAAAGAATAGTATTTGTATTGAGGGTTATCTAGTGGTTGGGTTAGTCAACCTTTCCTCAAGAAATTTTTTCTAATAGTGACGATCCTAGGGAATTCTTGGCCAACCCTTCCTTTATGATTGTATTCTCATATAGCGGGAGCACAGAGAAGCATTTATGGACCCTTTCTCAATTTTGATATTCACATGGATGGTGAGCACAGAGGAGGGTTAGTCGACACTTCCTCAAATATGGTACTTGAGTCACAAGGCATATAGTGTAATGTTCAATTGACACTTACAAAAAAAATGTAAATTGAGTTTCTAGGTATCCTTTGGAAGGCTCCATCAATTATTACTTAAGAAAACCTTTTTCATAAGGGGGATCTCAGGGAAGGGTTGGTCAACCTTTCTTCAAGAAATGACTTCTCATGGAGAAGGGACAAATGACCCTTCTTTAAGTATGGTATTCGAGTTGAGGTTTATCTAATGGAAATCTTAGTTAATCATTTATGAAGGATGGTTTTCACATTGAGGTGTATCCAGTGGAAGTGTTAACTAACAATTTCTCAAACAATATTTTTAAGAAGGGGGCCTTGGGGAAGGATCAACTGGCCCTTCCTTTACGATAATATTTGGATATAGTGGGGGCATGGAGAAGGGTTTATTGGAACTTCTTGAAGGATGTTATCCATGGTAAGGGTATCCGATAGAAGTTTCAACCAACCCTTATTCAAGCATAGTGTTCATATGGGTAGTTAGAATGGAGAAGGTTTGGTTGATGCTTCTTGAAAGATATAGGTATCAATGTTGAGGGGTATCCTATAAGAAAAATAAACTTACATTTCCTCGAGCATATTATTATCATGGAGGATGAGAACTAATAAAGATTGGTTGATCCTTCCTCAATTATGCTATACTCATTAACCGATGCATGAATAAAGGTCAGTTGAACCTCTCAAAGATGGTATTAGAGTCATGGTGTGTCCAAAGGAAGGGTTGTCTAACCATTCCTTAAGAAAGGTTTTGGTGTAAGGAGTATCTTGGGGATGTTTGGTCGTCCTTTCATCAAGTAAAGTATTATAATGGAGAAGGAGCATGGATAAGAATTAGTTGATCTTTTTTCAAGGATGGTATTCATGTCATTTTTTGTCCAATGGAAGAGTTAGTTGACCCTTCTTTAAGGATGGTATTGGAATCTCTAAGTATCTAGCAGAAGGGTTGATTGATCCTTCCCTAAGAAATTTTTTCACAAAATGGGGATGTTGGGGAATGCCTGAATGAATCTTACCTAAACATAGTATTCTCATTGAGAGAGAGCATAGAGAATGGTTGACTAAACATTTCTCAAGGATCGTATTTGTGTCACGGGTATACAATGAAATTTTGGTTGACTCTTCTTCAAAGATATTTTTCTCTTAGGGGTATCCTAGGGAATTATTGGTCAACCCTTCCTTAATAATGGTATTCTTAGATAGGGGAAGCGTGAAGAAGGTTTGTTTGAACCTTATTCAATATCCCAGGGAAGGATCAACTGACACTTCCTCTAGACTATTCTCATGGAGAGGGATCATGGAGAAGGGTTGGTGAATGCTTCTTTAAGGATAGTGTTGTCATGGAAGGGGAGCATATAGAAAGGTTGATTGAATCTTTCTCAATAATGGTATTTGAGTCATGTGGTATATAGTTTAAGGGTCAATTAACTATTCCTAGGAAAGGGTCGAACCATCCTTCCTCCAACATAGTATTGTCATGACGCTTGAGAATTGAGAGGGGTTGGATAACCTTTTCTCAAATTTCATATTGGCATCATGGGTTATCTAGTGAAAGTGTAGGAAAACTCTTTTTTATGCATACTTTGCTAAAGTGGTGGAATGTAGGGAAGTGTTATCTGACTCTCCATCAGTATAGAAATTTTGTCTTGTATAGCTTGGTGAAGGATTTGTTGACCCTTCTTACAACATATTGTTTTCATAGAGAAACAAAATGGAGAAATGTCTGTCAATACTTTATCAATCATAGTATTTTGGTCCTTTATCAAGCATAGTGTTCTAATCTAGGGGATCACGAGAAAGGGTTAACTCATGAGGAAGGGTTGACCATTGTTAACACCTAAAAAGTGCTCACTAGCTCATTTCCTTATTCACATGACCCATTTGTCCACTTTTCCCACCATCTGAGCCTCTAAAGCCAACAAAAGGTCACCAAAAGACCTTAATACACCCCTTTTCCCACTCAAAAAGATTATTTTTCCTAAAAAAGCATAAAAAACCCTCAAAAAGGGTCCAAAATTCCCAAAAATATTAAAAAGGGAATAAAAATATTAATTTTATTCAAAAAAGGAAAAAGGAGGGAAAAGTACCTAAACCATGTTGGTCAATACCATTGGTTTCCACAAAACCACAATGGTATTCCCCACCACCAAAACCTATAAAAAGGTGGTAGGGGCTCCTCATTTCACATCCATCCATATTCCTATCCTCATGCTGCCAAAATCTCCCTTGAGCTTTTGGCCATTGTAGAAACCTTGGAGAAAGGACCCTTTGGAGTTTGGAGCTGCTCACCCTTGGAGCTTCTCAACTATCTTCATCATTTGGAGGTATTATTATTGCAAGCACTTGCTTGCCCCCATTTTCAATACAAATTTATTTTTTATATTTCTTGTTCTTGTTTTTTAATTCAAAAACGCACATGCTAGTTTAGTTTTAGTTTAGTTTTAGTTTATTGTTTTTGCTTAATATTGAAATTGCTGCTACTAGTTAGCAGGTGCCCATAGCACTAAGCTTGGTTGCAAAACCAAGCCAACAACCATCCCTTCCTCTAGTATGATAATACTATGGAGGAGATCACAGTGAAGGTTTAATTGATCCTCTTTTTAGGATTATTCCTTCACAAACTCATATAATATTTTGGTTGAATATTATAGAATTTCATTTGAGTTATATATGATATATTTTGTTTAACTTGAACATGTTTTTTTATTATTTTAGTTCATTAGAAAAAATATGTTCAGTTAATTGTAGGTAAAAAATTTGAAGTCTTGTCACTCTCATCTAATTCAAAGAGAATATGTTTCTTTAGGTAACAACTGAACACAAAATTAGAGAATTTGCAAATGAATGGTATGTTGAGTTATCCAGACCATTGAACCTCTACCCCACAAAATATCTTTATGAAGTAGAAGAAGGAATAGTCATTGTTCTTGTTGGAATGGTCACATCTATAGATGTTATCAATGAAGAGTAACTATGTGTCCAAGTTAAGATATTTGAGAATAGCACTTGCTTCCTATTACAAATTGACCTTTCTATTTGTAATTATCATCTAGATATAATAAAAAGTGATATTATCATTGAGAAGATAGCTTTTGCAAAAAAAGTTTGGGTTTTACCATCATACAATTGATCAAATTACTTAAAAACATCTAAGGAAAGTGATTTGAAAATTGGTATTGTGTTAGTTTTAAACAAATGTTTGTGACTCAAACAAATATATTATGTATTACATCTAATGAATATGACAAATAATCCCAGCAATACTCATCACAAAAATAATCTAACATTTCCTAGAATATATTTTATTAGAAATTTAGTAAAATATACCGGTAAATCAAATTTCAAGTCTTTGAAAGAAAGGTCTTCAAAGATGATCACACATAAGGCCAATATAAACTATGATGAATCAAAAAGCATTCAAAAGGAAAATACCAAATATTTTTTGTTAAATGGAATTTTTTTTGTTAATAATCTTCTTCATCCGAGTGTTCCATAGAACATTCTTACGCAATTATGCAAACAAAAATACACATTTATAACAAGGAATATGTTGATACTCCCTTCGTTGATAAAGTCTTGAAAGAAATAGAAAAATGAATATATAGTAATAGGCCAAGCCACATAGGGAACAAAGGGAACAAACACATTGGCATAGAAAGGTGTTAGGTATAAATCATATTTTTTACTAAACCATTCTCCACTATTAATCTAATTTGATGTATAATTTTAGGTTTTTCTTAATCTTCAAATGTGTTGGTTTTCACAAGTTCCAAAATGAATGTATTGATGTTTCAAGGAAGGACATAAAAGATAACATGACTCTTATTTTTTATGTCTTATAATTTATGGAACAAATGATGTCTAGGGTTTAAACCTTATAAAAATGGTTAATTGGCATGTTTAAATAAGAGAATCAAGCAAGATGATTTTGATTTGAATAAAAAAAAAACATGGATATACATGTTTGACTAAGTACAATTGCTAATTGTAATGTTTATGCAGAAAAATTAATTAGCACAATATTGTGAGTAGATCGAAGATGAAAGAACAATCATAAATACTATTTTTTTATATTTCAAAATTCAGGATAATGAATTATACACTTCTTAACAATTCTCTAATAGAAATGTAGTTGAATTCTAGAAAAATGCTTGAAATAGTTTTGTACACCTATGTACTATTATTGTATGTATTGTTAAACAATAAAGATATATAGGGAATAAGAGAAGAGAGAGGTAGAAGAGCCTAAATTCTATAATTCTAATACAAACATATTGAACATAGATATTAAGACAAAAGAGATTCCTGTAACACCAGACTCTGAGAAAAATGGCTCACACTATTTTTTTTAAGTTGTTATCCATTGTGATTGTGCAACACACTGATTGACATAATCTCTCTTCAAACTCTTTATTGTGAATTTATTATTGTTGATATGACTAACTATGATTATGCATGGCCAAAACTGATGTCCTTAAATTATTCATTTTTCCTTAGGTCAAATGTAGAAACTTGCACTTGCATTTTTCTAATTGATGTTAATGTATCATATATGGTGAATAAAGCATTCTCTCATGTCTCCAAGAAATCAAAGAGACTATAAAGGAGCACCCATTCATTGGCATTTATCAGAATTATTCAAATGATTCCTACATAGTGTTTTTTGTTGTATAATGTTGGACAATTGGATTGGAAGGGAACAATGTTTCTATTTTTCATTTGGAGATGGATTGGCATGATGAAAATATACCACTTTTTGATAAACCAATGTTGATATATTTGGATATGGATGTGAGAAATCATGTCTTTGCAAAAGAAATTATCTAGATATTCTAGGATCACATAGTTTACACATTTCCCTCACTCTAAAGCACTGCTCTAGATGTATATTTGTTCATTCTATCAACAAGTCATGCAATTGAAAACTTATTTCAATTGTGGAGACAGTTTATCAATGATTGTAGATGAAAATATTTTATCAAAAAATATTGGTTGATGATCAAAAATTGATTTTCTCTCGATTTGTTTTAATATCTAATTTGATATTTCATGTCGATGTCTTTTCCTATATCTGGTTACTTTTTTAACTAATTATTTTCAATCCCAATATTTTCCTAAAGTGTTTTTTTTAAGCAAAAAGAAGGAAAAATTCTATTACATATATAGAAATATTACAATCGAATTCTTGACATCTTGGACAACGGAACCAAAGCTGTCCCTAAGAGTGGACCCAAAACTTCTACCAGACTTATCCAACCAAAAAAAGTACAAAAAAACACTTATCCTCCAATAGTTCCTAGGAAGATCCAGGTAAAGACCGTCGTTCCAAAAAATCACAGTATGCCCCTTATACCACAAAAAGACACCTACCAGACTATACAGACTCGAAAAAAATCTGTAACAGTTAGAAAATGGATAGCTTATATAATATTCAAAAATGAACCCAAAACCAACCCAACATAGAAAAGGACACATAAGAAATCATCCAGATGGGCCAGGACCAACATCCTGGTTAGAAACCTGTGGAGCTGCATCCGACATAGACTGGTCCCTGAGAGTAATGACTTTAGGATGAGCAGCAGCCTTTGCTTTGGTCAGGAATGAAATGCCCAAATGCTCTGTTGGGTTCCAACCTACTGGTGTAAATTAGACCTTAATTTTATGTCAATCCAGAGTTTGTAAGACTTAGAGGCATATCCCAAATATAGAGACTCAGTAGACTTAATTGAGAATTCAGTTTACTTGTGAAATAAATCTAGTGGATGCTAGAATGCTGTAACTTTGAAACACAAAACCTTCCTTACAGAAGTAACTTCATTTGATCTCTTGGATTAATCAGCAATTCATATATGGAATACTCTGAGATTAAAATGCTAAAACCTAAATCCTAAAAATGAATCACAGTGTCTAATACCTCACTGTTAAAAGCAGACAACCATCAATTTCCCTTACAAGAAAACAATTCGCAATGTTTAACTCTTCTGAACAATTTAATATCAGATAATGAAATGAAATTGGAATTGCTCCTATAGTGTTTAACCATTTAACTAAAAGAAATCATAACCCTATACTGTAATGAAATCCTGTGCATCTATATAATCGAATTCGATCTGCAATGTATAAATTAATAATCAAAACAACTTCTACAGAATACAACTAGAACATACCAATGCGCAATAATGAATAAATGTGTGCGCAGGCTTGGCAAAGGGGGCCCTCCAATGCTTCTCTCACACACGTAAGAAAACTTATAGAACTCTAATACTCAATCGCTTTCACCATATAGAAATGGAAATACACAACATATTATCAAATTCTGAATCTTTATTTCGAAATCATACGTTTATCATCCAAGAAGTTTTTCCTCTCTAAAATCAAATACTTATACAATTTTTAAAAAAACTGAAACACTAAAATTCTGGGAGATTCATAATGATATTCTCCTAATATCTCTCTACCCTCAAGATCCTCCATCAGCTCCATCAAAATAGACCAAATCAAAACTGTCATGTTTTTATGCTAAGTGGCAACACATGTGGTCATCTTTGACCGGCATTGAGTCGACACCTGTGAGAGCCATATCATCAGTTTGTTAGAAATTTATCCATCCTTGGACATCGAGGATCTTCTCCCATCTCTCAGTTTGTGCTCAGCTGGCCTGCAAGTATCCAACCTAGGAGAAATTACGGGAAGTTAGCATATTCTGTAATTTTGAATCAAAACCTTAATTTAAATGCCTTAAAAGTCACATAATTTAATTTATTAAAAAGAAACAACATTTATACCTTTGACCAAGGTATTGTGGATGAATTTAAGGTTTTTTGGATCAAGTATGAAGGTTTATGGAGAAAACTGGAAGGTATTTATATGGAAAAATAGATGAAAATGGTGCCCAACATCTCCCCCAAGAGGAAGTTGTTGCATGTCCTCATGCATAAAAGATATTTCCAAAAATTGACCCTGCTTATATCATGCACAAAAATTTGTTTTTGAACCTCTGCTTCTAATCCTCTGATGTATTTCCTATCTGTGATGATGCATCTGTAGAAGTTCAAGATGCATAAAGGATCTTCAGTTTCTCATACTTGGTTTTGTAAGTCTTCTTTTGTTTATGCCATTTATATGCATGCTTGGAGATCTGTGCCCTCTGAACTTTCAGCTTCTTGTTCTTCTCTTTTAACTTTTTATTCCTCAGTTCTAATTCTTTCACTTCCAATTTCAACTTCTTAATATTTTTACTAATTTTGGAAGATTTCTTCTTTTTCATCTTTATTGAAGGTTGATCAGAATCTATGTCCATCCCCAATTCTTCATTCTCTTTCCCTAAATACTCCTTTTATTTTTGTTGTCCAAAGAAAGGAGAAGCTTTATCTTCTGCATTTTCCTGTCCTGTATGCTTTTTCTCTTCTTTTTCTTTGGCTTGTTGTTCAAAGAAAGGAGAAACTTCATTGCTCTGCTCTATTATTTCATCTGGAATCTTTTCAGTTTCTTGGGTCTCTCTTTCTTCATAGATTTGTCCTATCTCACTTGCTGGACTTTCCTCTTGACTTTCCAAGGATTGAATGTATGCATTTTTTTTTTGCTGACTCTCATCATCTTCTTCTAGTGGTGGATTTTTCTAAGCTTATTGACGTTTCCTTGACTTTTTCTCATAAGTGCTGAAGATTTTATCTTGCTCTTGGAATTTTCTTTCTTCTTTCATCATGCTTCTGGTTTTTATCCTTCTCTGAGGTTATTTTGAGCTTGTTGCCTCAGAGTCATCTTCATTATCTGTTATCAACAATACCTCATCTTCTTTCATTCCTCCCTTAGGCGGTTTTGAGCTTGTTGCTTCAGGGCTCTGTTCTTCATCCTTGGTGTATGTTATCATTAACAGTTCGTTTGCTTTCAAGCTTTCTTCAGGAAGCTCTTGTGGTTCTTCAAACTGATTATGAATTATAAATTGTTGCCATGTCAGGTTTTGCCTTTGTAACTCATGTGTGATGATTATTTTGATGAGCCCACAATGAAAAGGCTTGTTAGCTTGTCTTTTGCACGCTTTTGAACAGCTTTAGCCATCTTGGAAAGGATTTGTAATAGAAAATGGGGCATGTTAATCTCACAATCACCCCTCAAATGCTGCAATATCTTGATGTGATAAAGATATACAATACTAAATCTTCCTTCACAGGTGATGAATCTTTGGATGATATATACTATTTCATCCCAGGGATGAATCAACCAACTCCTTGGTACTCCCTTCTTCCATTTTACTGAGCCTACCCTTGATCTGCATAAGAAGGGTGTCCATGCCTTCTCCTTAAATTGTGTTGTCTTAAAGAATCTCTCCCCCTGCTGTGGTAAGCCAATGATCTGTGCCAAAATATCTTCAGACAGTCTGAAAGTCAAATTTCCTACTGTAGTCCTCTCTCCATCAAATGAACCAGCAAAGGCTAGGCTAACATTATCATTATTCCCATCAAACTTTTAAAAAAAAGGCACCCATTCTTTCTTCTCAAAAATTTCCATGCATTTTTCATTAATGGCAGTGGGGTCGAATTTATCTGGTTCTAATCTAGACACCATTTTGTAGATTTAACAAGAAAAAACACTCTTTTATGCAATGGAAGATTTCAAATGAGACTTATCCCTAGCTTGCAATTCCAATTTCAAATTTAAACACTGTAAGATTTTTCTTTTCTTCAAATCGTTCTTCTGGAAATATGAATTGCTATAAAAAACCAGGACTTCGAGCTTACCTATCCTGCGTGGTTCCTCGATTTGCACATTTTGAATGAAATACACATCCTCATATATGTATTTCTTCTTCTATAATACCAATGGTGTTTCTCTTCATCACACCAAAAAAAGTTCGTGCTGAGGTTTTAAAAGAATAAATGATTCGAGTTTCTGGTTTGAGAGACTGCGCTTTCCTCCTCTGTAATGCAACCGGTATTTCCTCCTTAGATTAACAAAAATATGTCAACTCTTTTAATTTGCATGGATATAAGGCTTGGGAAAGAGCAAGTTGGCTGGACAACCACTAATATATGAAATATCACTTCAAATTTTTGAATTTGTAGATTGTGCTTCCCTATACATGGGCAAAATTCATGGGAGGTAATATCAATGATTCCCTCCTCTTATGCAATGATGTTTTGAACAGACCACTTCATCCCCGTTGATTTGCCACTTCACCCATGTTCCATGACCCCTTTCATATACTCACTTTTATTTTTAACTTAATGCATATTATGCAATAATATCTTCATCTTAGAGTATATAAAAGAAAACATGAAAATATTCAAATTTCCTTGGTAAACAAAACATATATATATATATATATATATATATACATTTTTTAATTTTTTCTATTTTTTTTTTTAAAGACCTGCTTGTAGAATGTAGTCTAGGTTTTGATCAGTCAAAAATTGTTTCTGAGATTGATCTTGGCCACGATTTTGACACCTAGGGTTAGATAATGAGAAGTGAATGGGATGCTGGAAAGGATTGTGAAGGTGATAGAGTAGACAGTCAAGTTTATGAGGATAGGTAGCTATTTTGTTGACATTACTTAAAAATAAAGAATCATGCAAACTTTTAAAGCATAAAAATTAAAATTCTTACAGACTTTGTTTGATATTCCTTTATGTTGTTCTTGCTGCTTGATGTAGCTGGTCTACTGGTTTGTTGAAAAGAAAATTTGCATGTTCCTGGTCCACACATGTCCTTCCGATGTCTTCTATTAAAAACTGTCTACTATCTTAGGTTCCTGTGCAAAAATTCCAATAAAATGTACTTCTTTTCAGGTCCCTTCTGTTGTCTTCTGATGTTTTGTCTCAGATTCCTTCTGCAAGACTGGAAGTCAGGTCCCTTTGATAGGCTTGAGATCCGTGAAATGAAACTTCATGCTAGCCTGAAATTCTAGCATCTAGAGAAGGCTTGGAGGGTTTCAAAAAAATAGAAAGCTCTAAAATGCCTATCCCTCACAGGCCTATTTATTGACTTGTCCGCAAGTCAAACAAAAATCTTTATTTTACTAATAGAAACTAAAAAAAACAGCTTATGAGCCATGAAAGAACAGTTACCATAAATTAGAAAATGTTTTTGTGAATTTTCAATGGCCAAGTAAACTTGGTTTTCCAAGGAAAATTCGAGTTTATGTTGTGCCAGTTGCCTGGTTTTCACAACTAAACTCCCTTTATATATATATATATATATATATATATATATATATATATTTTATTTTTTCATTTTTTTTAACTCAGAAAATGGCTAAGAAGAAAGTGAAGGAGAAACACCAGTGTGTTTATCCAGTGCTTCCATCTCCCTTTGCTGTGAAATCTACTATATGAAATCTTCTTTGTTGACAGGCTTAGTGTAGAGTTTTAACCTATGGCCATTGACCACAAATGTTTGTGCTTCATCATCTATTGTTTGTATTTTGACTAAGCCATTGTCATATACCTCTGCAATCGCATATGGACCAAGCCAATGAGTTGTGAACTTGGCTTTGAAGTCTTTGAACTTTGAATCAAACAATCAGGCCCAGTCACCGATGTGAAATTGTTTCTTTTTGATGAACTTGTCATGCCATTGGGCTCTCTGCTGTTGTACCAAAATATTGTGTTCTACTGCAACTTGTCTCATCTCATCTAATTGATTTAACTGTAGTATCCTTTCTTGTTGTGCTTCAGAAAGATTCATCCCTAAATCAGCTGCTAACTTAAAAGTATGAATTTGAAATTCTATTGGCAAGAGGACTTGCATACCATAGACTAGCTGATAGGGAGAAAAACCAGTACTATTTTTCCAAGTGATTCAATATGCCCATAAAGCTTCAGTAGGATTAGTTGACCAATCTTTTCTATGCATCTGGATGGTTTTGGTGATAATTCCTTCCAAAGTTTTGTTTGTAGACTCCACCTGGCCATTAGCTTGTGGATGATAAGGTGTAGATTTTATGTGCTTAATCTTGCACTTGGTTGCTATCTCCTACACCAGTTTAGAAGTAAACTGTGCACCCTGATCAGTAACAATCTCTCTAGGAACCCCAAATCTGGCAAATATTTCTTCAAAAAGAAAGTTTACCACTATTTGTTCTGTGGCTCTTGGTAATGGTTTGGCTTCCAACCACTTTGTAAAATAGTCGGTACATATTAAAATGTACTTATTTCCTTGTGATGGTGGATTGATCGGACCAATGAAATCAAGAGCCCATTTTTCAAATGGTTCTATGAGGACTTGTGGCTGGAGTGGCATCTCATCAGATCATACTGGTCGTCCCATCCATTGACAAGTATCACAGCTCCTAACATACTTCTTAGAATCCTTGAAAATAGAAGGCCAGTAATACCCCAAATTGAGTATCTTGTATGTTGTTCTTTTCTCTACAAAATGGCCACCACATGGTTCATCATGACATGCTTTCAAAATATCTAAAACCTCATCTTGTCGTACACATCTCCTAATAATAATATCATATCCTGTGTAAAAGAGATCGCCATTGACCCATATGTGTCTAGCACTTTGCTTAATAATCTTTTTCTTTTCTTTGGATGACATAGATTGAGGTAGCTGTCCTGATGATAAATAGTTGGCTATATCAGCATACCAAGGAGTGATAACAAAAATAGCAAACAAGTGTTCATTAGGGAAACTATCTAAAACAGGAACAACCTCACCAGAATTGTGTAAGCGAGACAGGAAATCTGCCACTTGATTTTCTCGTCCAGGTCTATCTAAAACAATGATATTGAATTCCTGCATTAATAATAACCATCTGGTTATCCTTCCATTAGTAATAGACTTGTTCATCAAATATCGTAAAGCGAAGTGATCTGTGTGGACAAAAATTCCGTAACCAGTAATGTAATGACGAAATTTGTTCACAGCATGAACTACTACCAACATCTCCTTTTCAGTAACTGTATAATTCAATTCTACAGGGGTTAGATTTTTACTAATAAAATAAATAGCATAAGTCATGGTATTTTCTTTTTGTCCCAAAGAGGCCCCTATTGTAGTATCAGATGCATCAATAGAAATATGAAATGGCAGTGTCCAATTTGGTCCCCTTAAAATGGGAGCAGTTGAGAGCTTCTCTTTCAGTTTCTAAAATGCAAATTGACAGTTAGTATCCCAATTGAAATGTACATCCTTTTAAAGTAATTTAAACAATGGCAGAGCTATCTTACTGAAATTTTTGATAAACCTACAGTAATAGCCTGCATAGCCTAGAAAACTTCTCACATCTGTTTGAGTTGTTGGTTCAGATAGATTCACAATGATTTGAATTTTGGCAGTATCTACTTTTATTCCAGATGAGGAAATGTGATGTCCTAAAACTATCCCTTTAGTCAACATCATAAAACACTTCTCATTGCTAAGGGAAAGATTTGATTCAACACACCTTTTTAAGATTTTATCCAAGTTTGCCAAGGAATCCTCAAAGGCATTTCCATGCACAGAAAAATCATCCATATAGACTTCAACACATTCATGAATTAGATCTACAAAAATGGCCAAGACTGCTCTCTGAAAGGTAGCTGGAGCGTTACATAAGCCAAAAGGTAAAACCCTATAGGCGTATGTACCCCAAGGACATGTAAAAGTAGTTTTGTCTTGGTCTTCTTTGGCAATGCTAATTTGATTATATCCGTTGAAACCATCTAAAAATGAAAAATATTTCTTCCCAGCTAAGGCATCTAACACTTGATCAATAAATGGCAATGGGAAATAATCTTTTAGTGTTGCCTTATTTAATTCTCTGTAATCTACACATATCCGCCATTTTCCATTTTTCTTAGGAACAACAACTAACGGGGAAACCCATTGGCTGTTAGAGATAGGGTAGATAAATCCTACCTTTAATAACTTTCGCAATTCCTCCTTAACTATCTCTTTCAGTACGGGGTTCATTCTACGTTGAGGTTGTCTAAGAGGTCTGATTTTATCATCTGTGTAAATGTGATGAGTGCATGTTTTGTGATGAATGCCTGGCATGTCAGTGTATTCCCAAGCAATTGCATGGGGATATTTATTCAGTAAGGCAATCAACTGTTCTTGCTGTGATGAGGTAAGATGTGCACCGATATTCAAGTGTTTCCTTGGACTGATTTCAACTGTTTTGCTTTGGACATCAGTGATTGAATGAACATTAAAAATATTAT
The DNA here is from genome assembly GCA_027924585.1 of Larix kaempferi. NCBI lineage: Eukaryota > Viridiplantae > Streptophyta > Pinopsida > Pinales > Pinaceae > Larix > Larix kaempferi. Next base: position 11,524,848 of record BSBM01000063.1, on the reverse strand, counting down.
GAAGTGTTAATGCCAGAGAATTCACTGTGCAATTTTCCTGAAAATTTTGTCCCAAAAATTGATCTGCGATAGCATACTGCATGTCTCTTAATTCCTCTGAAATATCAGGTTCAGCAATGAAGTAATCTAGCAAATCTTCATTGTTTTCTTCTTGAAAATCAAAGAACTGATTGATACTTAAGATAGGCTGAATTACTTCTTCTTCCTGTTCTTTGGTCTCATTAATCCATGATAACTGATCTGATATAGAAGGTCGTTGGGAAGAAGGATAAAGTGTGATTTGTTTTCTCTCCGTCCCATGTGAAATGAGCATATTTCCTGATCTACACCCTATAAAATCATTAGCTATTGCCAACCAAGGTCTTCCAAGAATCAATGGATGCCCTCCTAGATTAGACTTTGGTTGCAGCACTATGAAATCTATAAGATACTCCCAGGAATCTAAGGAAACTATGATATCCTCTAGGATCCCTTCAGGTGTAATTTTAGACCTATCAGCTAGCTCTAAAACTGTAGTGGTTGGTTTGAGGTTTTTCAAGTGAAGATATTCCATTGTTTCTAGTGTCATGACATTGATAGCAGCACCTAATTCAATCAGTGTTTATGGAATTGAAAAATTGTTGACAGTTATTGTGACCATTGGGATTCCTGGATCAAAATATTTCTCAATAAAAACAGTGTTAGACATTAAACCTGCTAATTTTCCTATCACATGAATCGTTGGTGGATCCTTCTTCCTCTTATTGAGACATAATTCCCTAACTGCTCTTGTGTAGATTGGAATATCCTTTATAGCCTGTAGTAGGGGAATTTTGACACATACGTTGGTTAACTCATTCAAAACATCAAAATCAGGTAGGGAAATTGAAATTTTTTCCTTGACCAACCTCTCTGGAAAGGGAGGTATATGAGGTACTAATGTTTTCCCTTTCTGACTTTGATTATCTGACTGTACTTTTTCTATATTTGATTTTTTTGGAGTTTTCTCATTTTCTGCTTGATCTTCTAAAATAACAGGAGATTCTTTTTGCAAAGTTTTTCCAGATCTTAAGTTGATATTTTGAAGTGGGAGGATGGAGTAGGAGAGTGTCATTCCTTCTTTAGCATGATACATGGGTTTATCTATTATATTATTAGGATTTGGTATAGGTTGGGATGGAAACTATGTTGGTCGAGGTGGAGTTTGGTTGGATGGAAACTGAAGTTGTTGAGGTGGTTGGCTTAGTTGGGGAGCAAGATTTGGTTGTTGGAAAAATGAAGCTTGATTCTACTGGTATTGGGGATATGCAAAAGGTTGTTGATAGGGCTGTGGATAGGCCTGTTGATATGTCTGGTTACCATGAGTATACCCTCGCCAATTTGAAACAGGTTGGGCTGGATATTGCTGAGGAGACCAAGTTTGCAGGGCATGGGTGCACTCCATGAATTTTGAACAGGAGTTTGATAATTTGAATGGAACTGCTGCATAGGATCTTGAGACATACCTGAAAAACGTGGCTGGCAAGGTCTTCGTTGTCCCATAAGATAGAGAGACTCCATGCTTTGATTCTCCTCCATTCGGGTTGCCTACAATTCTTTTAATATGGGGCAATCATCAGTTTTATGATTTTCAGTACATAAGCCACAAATTTGAACGATATTTAGAGGACATTCTTTTAATGAATGTTTCTTTCTACATTTAGGGCAGAAAATAGATAGGGCTTGATCTTGTTGGTCTTGTTGTTGTTCCTAGGGTTTTACCCCTAGCTTGTGCAAATGAGCACCTACTAAGGAGAAGGGACTCCTTAGTAGCAGTTCAGTAAATTGTAAATTAAAAAGCTAAAACAGAAATGTAAATTACTCTAAACATGTGCATGAAACAGAAAAAATAAGATGTAAAGAATGGATTTTATATTAATTTTATCTCTAATGTGAAGGTTGGTGAATCTCTTGCAATGCTCCAAGAGGGTTGCTCCAAGCTCCAATTTGATCCTTCTCTTTCTCCAATGGTGGGAATGGGCCAAAAGGGGCTCTCAAGGTGAAAGTAGCTCAAGGGTGAGCTAGGGTTTCAAGAGAGATTTTGGCAGAGTAAGGGTATACTTGATTGTGGATATGGAATAAGGGGTCTCCATCACCTATTTATAGTTTTTTGGTGGTGGAGTGCTGACCCATGGTTTTGGGAACCAAATGGTTTAGGTCAGCTGTATAGGGTTTTTTCCTCCTTTTCCTCATTATTTTATATTTTTTATTCCCTTTTTAAAGGGTTCTTGCTTTTTTAGAGGAATTTTGGATATTTTTGGAGGAAAAAGGGGTTTTTTAGCCTTTTTGAGGCTTTTTTGATGGTTTTGTGGCCTTTTGGAGGCATTTTAGGCCTTTTGGAGGCTTTTTAGTGGGATTTTTAGGGTTTTTAAGGGAAATATGGTAGGAAAATGGACAAATGAGTCATGTAATGGGGTAGATGAGGTAGTGAGCGCTTTTTGGGTGTTAACAGATCGCCCCCTGATGTGTGAGGCCAGGAGCTCATCGTATGGCCGATGGACATCATAAGTCATATATGGTTTTCCTGGGGTGTGGAGAAGAGAAGAAACAAACTGAAGCCCGGAACAACGATCCCGAACAAACTGCAAGAACTAAAAGTACATAGCCTCAATAATGGATGAGGAGTCATCTGATCATATGGACGAGGCAGGCATACCCATGCTCGTATCAGGACATAACATAATAATAACAATGGGATCCAAAATATGGGGACCTGAAATATACATGACCTCAAATACTGAATGAGGAAGAATCTCAATATATGGACGAGGAGGGCATACCCATGCTCGTATCAAGATACATAAAAATAACTATAGGGCCTGAAAAAAAGGGGGACCTGTAGGATACATAGAGAACCACTGTGTACATCATAAGAGTCCAGAGGGGACACCAAATCTGGGACATACTCCTGGGCTGACCATGTCAGAGCTAAAGAGCTGATACACTGGAATAATCAACAGTGCTACTGAGTGTGGTACCAAAGGAATGGATGAGCTGCTGGATCATAGTGACAAGGGTCACACTCACAATGGTACACTGAACTGGAACTGATCTGGGACTGAACTGGGTACTCAAGGAAGCATATAACTGGATGGCTTCCGAATACAATCGCCAACGTAGCCCGGACATCCACGGGAACATACAACTGGGTATTCCGAAGTGACTCACCAATGTGCTAGAGTCGGGGGAAATCCGGTGTCTTCGACAAATAATGGTAGGGATGTAAATCCTGTGCGATTCTCAACGATGCGATCAAGGTGCTAAAGTCGAGCATGTGAGAAACAACCATTCGGAGAGGCAATGATGACTCCTCTCAAAATGGTCCGTAGGAACTCACCACAGATGGTGATGGGTCCAAGACGCAGGGACCTCTGGGTATATCCTCTGGAATAGAGGGGCTGTCGTCGACAGAGGGAGACTTGAAACTATCAAGGAAATGATGTTTCCTTGATAGGAGCGCGAGGTGGAGAACCAAAATGTGATAGTACTGATGGCAGGACTGACAAACGGTGAGGGGACAACTGGGCAAGTAGAGTGGGTGGACTCAAACTTCCTTTGTTCAGAGTATGATAACGGGGTTGATCGAGCAGCATATGAAACTGACTGGTAGGAAAGGGATCATAACTGTAATGGATCAAGGATAGTGATTGGGATGAGGGAGACTCAAGTTGGTGTAACATGGCAGGAGACTGCAGACTACTCTGAACAAAGGCGACCTGATTGGGGGTGCTGCCAAGATGATCAATCATAGTGCCAAGAGGCACGGGGGAACTTCTTCATGGGTTAGGGAACTAGAAGAAGTGTGTATAAAATGGTATTGTTGTGTGGATTTTATACGAGCCCAGGACAATTCATGCTCGTGATTGCTTTCAATTTTAAGGAGTCTGAAAGCGATAAGAAGACTCTGAAATGATGGAATGGTACTGTCGTGTGGATTTGTACGAGCCTAGGACAGTTCATGCTCGTGGTTGCTTTCAATTTTAGAGAGTCTGAAAGCAAATAAGAAGACTCCAGGGGGTTGCTTTTTTGTGTGTTAGTCTCCAAGGCCCAAAGAAGCATAAAAGGATGCAACGAAGAACTCTTCTAGCCGGCGTGACTAGAGTATTCCTTTTTCGTAATTAGTCTACCAGGTCCGGAAAAGGGTTAAACTTATACCAGATAGACTCCCTTTCAGGTACTTTAACGAGCATGAAAGGAAGCAAGATTGCTCGGAGATCTTTTCATTGTTTTAGGAGTCAGAAAAGAGCTTAACAGAAACTCCCTAAGTGCCTTTTTCGTAAAGGACTTGTCCAGCCCGAAAAAGGGATAAAATTATACCGAACAAAAGGAATGGCCAGGCAAGGAGGAAGTGCTCAATCAAGGAACATTTATGATGACCAAGAACGAGGGTGGGGGGGAACACTGGTGGGCCTCCTTGCGGGGTAATTAATGATGGAAAAATAACGAAATATTTGCAGTATGACATGAGTGAATGGCTTATGTAAAATGTGGAACAATCCGATGGCGGCCGATGTGGCACGCAAACCGAGGTAGCAAGGTGTTTGGACACAATGTTGAAACTGTACCAAGTGAGAGCGAGAAATAATCTCAAGCATCATCACGAGCTCGAAAAACTGAATTCGATGATATAAAAAGTGTCAACAACGGATAACAGCCGATGTGGCACGTAAACCGAGGCGACGGGGGGCGTTTTGGAAAAAATACCCAAAAAATCTGGGGGTGAGAGCAAGAAATGATCCCAAGCATCATCACCGGCTCGAAAAAATGAATCCGATGATATGAAGTATATCAAAAATGGGCTACGACCAATGTGGCACACAAACCGGGGTGACAAGGTGTCGGGACACAACGTTGATATTGGTCCTGGTGAGAGCGAGAAATGATCTCAAGCGTCATCACGAGCGCGGAAAAATGAATCCGGCAGTGCAAATGGTGCAAAAAACGGAGGTCATAAGGACTCCGAAATGGTCAAAGGAAATAACTAGGTGTATAAAATCAAATATACAAGTGATATGTGACCTCAAAAATGGTTGAGATCACAAATGTGAAAAAAGTGAGCAGGGTTAATGACCTGCCCCCATGCTATGTGCATGGGGTTTGTGATTGTGGATCACATATGTGTTGGTTTGAACAATGGGTTCATAGATGTGATGGGGAAGGTTCAAAATGATTGATCATGCCCCCTATCCCAGGGTCAAGGGAATCTATTATGCCCCTTGACTCAGAGGTGTCAAGGTGGTGCTCTATGATGGCAGGGTCAAGACCGGGCGCTTTGGTATAGGACCAGGCAAAGACATCACGGAATTCTTAGAAGAGTTTTTTGTACTCCTCAATCTCAGACTCGCTGCAAGAGGCTCCTAAAGTGATGAGTTCAGGGGCACCTCCGGGGGCAGAGATATCTATGTGGATAACAGGAGAAATGTTGGCCATGTTACCTTCCTCAAAAGCCTTAGGGGCAGGAATAGGATCCTTAAACCAGTCGACCTTGGTAGGAAGCAAATCTTTGGATTCAACCGCAAATTGGGTAGCGGTGCTAGAGGAAGATGATTCTGGGAGGAAATACGACCGATGGTGCATGTCATCCCAGGGATACACTGGGGCAGTGAGTGCCTCAAGAATCTCCTCATCAGTACGAAAAGTGTGGGCCGTCAAATCGGTTGATGAGGGAATGGTAGTTGAAGAGATCATGTAAATGGTGTTGATCTCCCCGGATGGGGGTGGGATCGGGGGGTGAATCTCTTCAATGGTGGGTGGTGCCATCTCAAGATCCAGATTGTTCATCTCATAGAGAGCTGCTCTGTAATCGGGGAGATCGGGACAGTGATGTGAGTAATGCCCATAAACACCACATATGGCACAGGGGTGGTTAGTGCGCAGGGATTTATCGCGAGGCTTAGGGGTTGGATCTAGTTTGACAACCAGGATATTGGGGTCATCGTCAAGCATCTGCATGTGTTCCTGTAATGCAGGTAACTATGGACATTGATGAGTCGCATGGCCTAACTCATCGCACAACGATCATTTGGGAGGAGCACGAAACACGGGGGGGTTTTTTACTGTCTTGGGAGGTGGTACAGTAGTGTAAGGTTGAGGGCCTCTGCCCCCAGTGGATTTGGGAGGAGGAGGGGGATTCGTGGAGGACAAAGGGGTAGCGACACCGGGGGGTGGGTGAGTGGTAGTAGCCATGGGTTGCACCGGTTGTAGGACGACGCTTGGTGTCGGCGGGGGAACGGGAGGCGAAAGATACTAGATGGGTAATCCCAAAAGGTTAACCCAGGGAGGCTAAGGGTAGCCATGACCAGGGCGCTTACTACTCCCGAGGGAGGGACTAGGAAGGGGATTGTATGGATAGGTGTAACACCAATGTGGCTAGGTACCAACGGTGGTTTAGGCAACAAGGGTGGTTGATTGTTAGGTGCTTGGTTATCGTGGGAAAGGGTACATAAGTTAGACACTTCGAGCGTAGATGACGGGGGAGGAATGGATTGGAAGGTGGATGTCATCGGCGGGTCTGAGTAAACTCCAAGTCCCAAGGAGGAAACAAATGAGGTAGCAGTACCACTAACAGGTTGTTCAACCATGGGGAGAACATTTTCGGGTGCAGCGGGGGAATTTGGATCATAGTAAGTGAGTTGGTCGATCTTGACCACGCGTCCATCATGGGGGAACATCATGGTACGAAATACAAAGGAAGCTACCGCCCGCATAGCATACATGTAGCTGCGACCGAGTAAGAGGTTGTAATCAAGCTAGGCATTGATGACCTCTATGTGAATGAGGACGGTTTTACCACCTAACTGGATGGGGACATTGCCTAGGAGACCTTGGGGCTGAGCCGAACGACCGTTGTAGGTGTGTAATGCAGTGGTGGACTGCTGAAGGGTAGGGGATCCCAACTTCTGCCATACGAATGTGGACATAATGCATGTGGAGGCACCTTCATTGATGATGCACCAATGGATGACAAGATTCCAAATGAAAATAGAAACTTGGAATGCTAAGGTGGAAGGCAGGCGAGGTTCGGACTGGTCCAAATCAAATGCCATCAAGTTCGGACTGGCGTTTGTTGGGCGTATACTTGCCCTTGGGCAGTAGGTGGGTTTTGAGGTTGTGCCGGTGCGGGAGCAAGCTGCGGTGGATGATACGTAGGTGGAGGCTGCGCAGGTGCAGCACCTTGAGGAGGTTGCTGATATGTCTGCGGAGCAGGTTGTGGGTTTGCCACAGGGGCTGCCTGTGGCGGGTAATAAGATGGTTGGGCTTGGGAAGGCGCAGGAACTGGTGCAGCCTGCTGGTGGTAATAGGGCTGAGGTGCGATCGGGGGAGCATAAGCGGGGGGTGCGTATCCAAAGCACTGAGGTGGACACGAGGGTCCATGGGAATGGTGGTGATATGTCATAGGAGCATACGAGTTGGTGGCCCCAGACTGTGAGGTAACCCGCGAAAGGTCGAGGCCAGGGGTAGGACGTGCTATGGAAAAGGGTTGGGGATGCGAGGAAACACGGCTGATGATGTCGTCTGCAGCATGGGATACCCCCGGTGCATCATGCTGGGAGGACTCGCCGCAAGGGGCGTCAGGTATAATGGTATAGAGATAACCCGACTGGGCGTAAATGAGGTTGAATTGTTGGGCCTTAAGGATGGCCTCTTCTTCAGACTGGGGTCTTTCTGATGCCACATCCTTAGGAATGACAGGGAGAAGGGACTTGAGGAACCAATCTATGAAGATATAGTCATCTAATTTGATCTTTCATAAGCTACGGCGTCGAAGCCACTCATGAATGTGGTCCGTGATGTGGGTAGTCGTGTTTTGTCTGCAAGATAGGAGGATCTCAACGCCCGCGTCATAGCGGACAGGTAACTGGAAGAACTGCAGGAATGTCGAAGCAAGGGAACTAAAGGTGGCATGGGTCCCATGGGGTTGCTCAATATACCACTTGGCTGCAGAGCCAGTGAAGGTGCGCTGTAACAGACGGAAGCGAATAGAGTCGTCCACTATGGAGTTGGAGGAACACCATAGATGGAAGGACATGATATGGTTTTGTGGGTCCTCACCTGCCTTGCCCTCGAACATAGGGATGTCAGAAGGGAGCTTGGTGGGCATGTGAGGCCACGCAGAGTCGTGTTGGATAGGGTCGTTGGTCAATCTGGCTAGGTCGGGCAGGTTGAGGCTAGCCATGAATGGCAAACTGGAAGAAGGATGTGACACAGTAGTGGGTTGGACCAAGGTGGGACCAATGCCCCCAAGTGGAGGGACAGGGTGTGAGATGTTGCCCCTAAGTGGGGGAACTAAGGTGGTATAGGATGGTCCTGCACCACCATGGGTAGTGTGAGCCACTGATGGAGTGGGGATAGGTATGCCAGCTGCGGGAATAGGTGCAGTGAACGGTAGATGGGGGCCCCATGGAGGGCATAACCAAAGCAGGTGTGGTAGCTGGTGTAGTGGTGGATGTGCCACCAATGGTCCCTACCAAGAAAGGAGTGGAAGTCACGCCAGCCATGGGGCTAGTAGGGGTAGTATAAATGGGGTTCTCAGACTCTGCCTCAGAATCGAAGGTAAAGTAAGGAGCGTTAATATCTGGTGATGGAGTCCTATGCCGTTGACGAGTGGAGTCAAGTGACAAGGCTCTAGATCTGTGATGAGTGGTATCAAGTGATGATGATCTAAGTCTATGACGGGTGGTTTCAAGTGAACCGTGTTGTGGGGGCTCGCCCCTGAGGCACCGAGAATGTCTCGGGGACTCAATGGTGACAGATGGTGTCAAATCTCTGTGGGTTGAGGTGAGTAAAAAATAGCTCAAAAACCCTAATGCAACCGAGTGTGCAGAAGGAGAGCTAAAAAAAAAAGGGGCACTCAGGCCAACAACCAACTCAAAACACCCACTACAACATCTGTGCTACAATAGGTGGAATGTCAACAAAAATGGTCAGAATACCAACAAGCAGCAGGTTTCCTAAAAATAAAAAATGGTGGACTCACTAAACCAAAAGGAGGTAAGGGAGCATGCAAACACTTAACTAAAAAGTATTCTGACTCAACTAGACATATCCTCTGCAAGGTGATGAAATCCAAGTCAGACAATATGAATAGGAAATCCAAGTGGCTAAGATGTCCCCCTACCGGGAGGGACACCGGGTAGTCAATCCTAGAAGAATGGCAACTAAGATACCCCGTTCATGACACGTCCAGAAAGGTGAATCTGCCATTTGGTCCTTTTACCGCAATACCCCTATACAGGGATATCCCTAGAACTGCGAAAGGTAGCCCTTTGGTTACTGAATGGAGTGCGGTATTCCACTCAGGCCTCCGGAACCAGTCTTGCGACTTCAACCCTCCTAGGGGAGAGGCCCTCTGGTAAACTGGTTGTGACCGTGCCAAAACGTACTAGGGGATTTTGGTTCCCTAATTGGACAACAGCTATGTCTCAAGTGCAAGCAACCGAGGGGTGTTATTGGAAGCCTATCCCCCCGATCCTACCTAACTACAAAGATTCTTTTGTGTTCCCCAAGTGGGGATATAATATTGGTTGAGTTAAGTAGTTTTTAAGGCTCACTTGAATTATGTGACAGAGTGTGTGCTCGTGAGGTGATGATGAACCCAAGTAGAAAGTGCCACTAGGGAGGGCAACTTTCTAACTAGCAATAACAAGACAGAAATTAACTTTTAAAATGCACAATTTTCTTTTTTCAATTTAAAGTGCTGAAAATGTAAAAACGATTTTGTAAATGAAACAGAAATAAACATGCAGAAAAGGCTGTAAGGAAGGGTGGTTGCAGGTAGGACAGATGGCTGTGCTGGGGCAGAAAATAGTGCAGCAAAGGGCTGGGTTCAAAACAGAGAAAAATGCAGAAAACAAACCGTGGGTTTTTGGCAAATCTGGGCGGTCGGACCACGGAAAACAACTGAACAGTCGCAGGCAGGTTGCGGGTTTTGGGCTGAAAAATGCAGTCGGGACGTAGGAAAAATGCCGAAAGGCGCCGGCGGGTTGCGGAAAACTAGCCGAAAGCCGCAGGCAGGACACAGGAAAAACGCTAAAAGGCACCGGCGGGTTGTGGGAAACTGGCCGAAAGCCACAGGCGGGATGCAAGAAAAAACGCCGAAAGGCGCCGGCGGGTTGCGGGAAACTGGTCGAAAGCCGCAGGCGGGACGCAGAAAAAAGGGTAATAGTCGCAGTTAGACCGTCCCAAACAGACTAATAGCCACGGCCGGATCGCAGGTAACAGACTGAAAACGGCCGGCAGGTCACCAGAAACATTCTGAGAGCCGCAATCAGGTTGCAGGTAAGTGCCTGAAAGACGCGGTCGGAACGTGACTATGGGGGGAAAAAATGCGGTATACGGTGACCGAAAGGGACAGCCGAACAGAAAAAATATTTAAAAATTGTAACCACAAATTCAAACCTAGGGGAGTCGTCAAAGCTGTAGCTAGGGTTTTACCCCTAGCTTATGCAAATGAGCACCTACTAAGGAGAAGGGACTCCTTAGTAGCAGTTCAGTAAATTGTAAATTAAAAAGCTAAAACGGAAATGTAAATTACTCTAAACATGTGCATGAAATAGAAAAAATAAGATGTAAAGAATGGCTTTTATATTAATTTTACCTCCAATGTGAAGGTTGGTGAAGCTCTTGCAATGCTCCAAGAGGGTTGCTCCAAGCTCCAATTTGCTCCTTCTCTTTCTCCAATGGTGGGAATGGGCCAAAAGGGGCTCTCAAGGTGAAAGTAGCTCAAGGGTGAGATAGGGTTTCAAGAGAGATTTTGGCAGAGTAAGGGTATACTTGATTGTGGATATGGAATAAGGGGTCTCCATCACCTATTTATAGTTTTTTGGTGGTGGAGTGCTGGCCCATGGTTTTGGGAACCAAATGGTTTAGGTCAGCTGTATAGGGTTTTTTCCTCCTTTTCCTCATTATTTTATATTGTTTATTCCCCTTTTAAAGGGTTTTTTCTTTTTTAGAGGAATTTTGGATATTTTTGGAGGAAAAAGGGGTTTTTTAGCCTTTTTGAGGCTTTTTTGATGGTTTTGTGGCCTTTTGGAGGCATTTTAGGCCTTTTGGAGGCTTTTTAGTGGGATTTTTAGGGTTTTTAAGGGAAATATGGTAGGAAAATGGACAAATGAGTCATGTAATGGGGTAGATGAGGTAGTGAGCACCTTTTGGGTGTTAACAGTTGTTCTTGTATTTTCTTGGTTTTTGATGTTTCGACCTGTGTTCCCAAGGTACTCAGAAGATCAGTCTTAAAATATTCTAACAAGTTTCCAAGTTCAGCTTTGGATATGCCACTGGTTGCAGACTTGGTTACTTTGGAAGTTACATCCCTCTTTCCATTTCTGGCCTTTCCCCTTGAATACTTCTGACATAAGTCCATAATCTCACCAAATGGTAAATAGAAGATGTCACCTTTGCCCATAAAATTCAAAATATCAAGGTATTCTTCTCTTATTCCTTTCAAAAATATTGTTCGAGTGATCTCAGATGTCAAGGAATTGTATTTGGATTTTGGCAAGTTATATGAGAATATTTCTAGATACTCTTCCAAGCTTTCATCCTTTTGCTGAGACATCCTAAAAATATCATCTTTTAAATCTTTTGATCTACAATATGCTTGATATTTTCTAAGAAAAATTTTCCTCATATCATCCCAACTAGTTATAGAATGCTCTCCTAATCCCATGGACCATTTCAATGCAGCTGCTTTAAGAGTAGTAGTGAAGAGACGAAGTTTGTGGGTGTCATCAGTATATCCATAGGTACGACATAAGATATCAAATTCAAATAAGAAAGAATATGGATATTTAGAAGTCATGCCATAGAAATTTGGTAGAATAGATGGTGGAATATTTTTCATCCTTACCTCTTCCCCTAGGATGATGCTAGTGTCCAAGATTGGGAATTTAAAGGTGGCTTCTTGATCTTCTTCTATTATTTCCTCCCTTTCATACCTTCTCTCTTCTTCCCTTTCATGTCTTCTCTCTTCTCTTAGTTTATTTTCAATTTCTAACCTTCTCTCATACTCCCTTCATTGTTATGCAGTTGGCCCTTTTAATGTATCCCCTTCAGCCATTTCTGTTCGTTTATTTTCAATCTCCATCCTACGTTCATATTCCCTATGTTGCTCGAAGGTTAGTCCCCCTTTCTTATATGTTTCCTCTACAGACATTTCAAAAGTATAAACAGTTGTAATGAATCCTTTTTTATCAGATAAAGAAGTTCCTGTTACTTCTATTTTGGGGGGTTTTTGATAAATCTTCCTTTTTCGTCTCTTTGTCTTGACATAAAACTAAAATCTGCTCTGTGTTTTTGAATTTTTTTTATAAGAGAACTAAATTTCTTAAGTCTGCTTCTAAAATGCCTCCCCAGCAACGACGCCAAAATGTTGGGTTCCAATCTACTGGTGTAAATTAGACCTTAAGTTTATGTCAATCCGGAGTTTGTAAGACTTAGAGGCATATCCCAAATATAGAGACTCAGTAGACTTAATTGAGAATTCAGTTTACTTGTGAAATAAATCTAGTGGATGCTAGAATGCTATAACTTTGAAACACAAAACCTTCCTTACAGAAGTAACTTCATCTGATCTCTTGGTTTAATCAACAATTCATACATGGAATACTCTGAGATTAAAATGCTAAAACCTAAATCCTAAAAATGAATCACAGTGTCTAATACCTCACTGTTAAAAGTAGACAACCATCGATTTCCCTTACAAGAAAACAATTCGCAATGTTTAACTCTTTTCAACAGTTTAATATCAGATAATGAAATGAAATTGGAATTGCTCCTACAGTGTTTAACCATTTAACTAAAAGAACTCATAACCCTATATTGTAATGAAATCCTATGCATCTATATAATCGAATTCGATCTGCAATGTATAAATTAATAATCAAAACAACTTCTACAGAATACAACTAGAACATACCAATGTGAAATTATGAATAAATGTGTGCACAGGCTTGGCAAAGGGGGCCCTCCAATTCTTCGCTCACACACGCAGGAAAACTTACAGAACTCTAATACTCAATCGCTTTCACCATATAGAAATGGACATACATAGCAAATTATCAAATTCTGAATCTTTATTTCGAAATCATACGTTTATCATCCAAGAAGTTTTTCCTCTCTAAAATCAAATACGTATACAATTTTTAAAAAAACTGAAACGCTACTGTTAGCACTTAGATTTTATCTCGGTTGTAAAACAATAACACCTAAGGTAACTTATTTCAAACCAGACTTTAGGTAGAAAACTTAGCCATTTTTTCCACCAGAGAGGGCTCTCTCACAAGATATATGTAAAGGCTAAAAGTATATAGAAACATGCTCAAATTTCTCAAAAATGATTTACTTGGTTGAAAAGGAAACAAGAAACATTGGGCATGGAGTCAACTTTCAAATTTTTAACATGCCAGCAAGAGAGTTATACCAAATAGATTTTCACAGAGGCAAGATAGCAACCATATCACAGTAAATTTGATTTTGTAGGTGGTATAGAAAGAAATAATGACAATCCATCAACAACAGGCATCTAACTAGGATGAATCCATTGTCAACTTTAGAGAAATAATGGATACTTAAATGCGATAAAACGGGGCATAACCAGTATGAATCCCAATTTATTTCAAACGTTCATTTAAGCATAGAAGAAGAACATAATGGAAGATATAACAAAGAAAGTAGACATGCACATATAGAGATAAGGGAAAAGACAGACTGTAAAAATGATCAACACATGAATCTCTGGTCTCAAAAGATAGGTATTTCCACTGTACGACCTTTTATTATTCTATCAAAATTTGACTTCAAAACTTATTGTCTCTCAAAGAGTTTCCAACCCCTTCAAAAATGATTCTCGTTGTTTTTATACAAAATTTCAAAAGAAGCTTGACATAACCGCTTCTTTTAACTAGTAACTGAAAATGTCTTAGCTCAAAAGATAACTACCTTTAAACAATATTACAAATTTTAAAATAAAAACATCATTTTTGCCACTTGGCAAGAGTTCTGAATGCATCTTCACGAATGAACAGAATATCGTGTCTTTCCATATTTATCCACATAGTTCCATTGGTCGGCTGTGGGTAGATCATAACTGGTCATTTCCTTCACCAAGACTCGCAATTCAAGGTGACCTGCATAAGAAACAAGAGGAAGATTCTCACAGATTGAGATCAACATATTTAAAATTTCAAAGTCCTCCGCAATTTTCTCCATTAAAATATTTCCAGTAAGTATATGATCCAAATGCTGAAACTTTCTGTGATCCATTCTTATGTCAAACAATAACTTCTTATATTCATTTGGAGGAATCAATTCATGCTTTGCATCCCAAAAAGTAGGGAATCCTTTGTTTATTAATTTTTCAAATTGATTCTTAAACCTTATTACTTCCTCTCGTATATCTCCAGCTTTAACTTCAATATTTTCAACATGTGAATACTTTCCCAAATTCTTCAAGCCCATGTAATGACAGAAATTCTATTCATTGCGGTCAAATCTGCTTCAGTTAAACTATTTAGGAAAGTTATTGCCCTTTGTGCTATTTCCTTTGGCTTTCTGTTTAGATTCTCTCTGACTGCTTTGCAACTTTCAAAGCATCTTTGGCCACTTTTTCTTTGATTCTCATATAATCAAGATAAGGTCTCAATTTTTCAACTTCCTTTATAATTTGATCCCATACCATATGCTTGCAACCCTGCATTATAGCTTTTCCTATTATATGAGCTTCCAAACCTTTATTATTATCAGACAAATCCTGATTCTTTGCTTGCAAGGATTTAATTTCCTTATCCTTTGTCTCATTCTCTTCTTTTAGCTTCTGTGTTTCAATTTTCAATTCTTTAATCTCGACATCTTTCAGACTTATCTAGGACATGGCTTGTAAGAGACTGTCCAATCCAACTTTATCTTCACCTGTACCTACATGTGCCTGTTGCTGACCTAATTCTGCTAAATTTTTCTTTATTTCTTCCAATTTCTCTTCCAAACAAATCTTCTCTTTTTCCCAATGAACTTTCTCTTCAGCGAGCTTCAACATTCTTCCAATAATATCTTTTACTTCATTTCAGAGCTCTTCTTTTTCTTTTTCTAGTATAGTCAATTCGGCTCCTTGGACGAGCAGAGTGTCTGGGATTTTCAGCTTCTGCCTTAACGTTTGAATTGTGTCATCCTTTTCTTTAAGTAAATTTGCTGTTGCATTTCACTCTTTGTTTATCAAATTTGTTTGCAATATTTTTATTTTCTGTTGTTGAGACTTATTTTCTGTTTTTTCTTGTCTCAACTGGTTATTTAATTTGTCTACCAAAATTTTCAACTTGTCCACCTTTAAGATCCCTTCCAAATAATCTGAGTATATAACTTCTTCGGTTTGTCTATGTAATAATATTTTATCTGGGGCATTGATTTTTTTTAGATCAATTTTCATCTCTGAGATCTTATCTTTGGTAACTACTAAAAATTTTAGAGAGTTTTGTTTAACATTTCTGCTAGTAAATAAACTGACTTTTGTGTTGGATATATTCATAACCTTTGGAAATAACTGATTGGTTTTCCGAGAGGATTCCTGTTTATTTTGACTGTGCTCATTAAAAACATCCATTAGATTGTGTGGTTTATTTAGATCTTCTTCTACCAGAGCTTCTTGAATACTGTACTCATTTACCATGACCTCTGGTATTTTGACTTCAGTTTTTTCTTCCTCTTTTGAAACTGCCATTAGCTCTTGTTGCTCATCCATTTTTAACTTTTTCCCTTTTTCTGCTTCTTCACTTTCAATGTTGACTATGTCTTGTATGGGCCTTTTAAACCCTACCATAGCAGTATTCATCGTGCTTTCTATCTCTTATGTCGTACCTGTCAATATCATTTCTTTATCTTGAGAATCTGGAATGATTTCTTCCTTATAATCAAACCAATTTGCTCTATCGGACATTCCCTCAATCACCTGATGATTCAATGCTTTGATGCGATGATCTGTTCTCCGTTTTGATATTATGTTTAACGGATCATATTCGATAGCCACGTCTGTCTCAAATTCCATATCTTTCAATAATTTTTCTATATAAATAGCAGCGTATTTGTTCTTCACTGTGAATGGGTCAAGTGTGAATGGATACTTGATATCTGTTGCTTGTTTGAAAAGCAAGAAATTGTTATCTTCAACAATTAGTTTCTGCCTAAGGAACTCCAAGGTGAAAACTCTTAAGGTAAGAAACGTAGGTAAAACATAGGGTTTATGTTTAAAACTATATAACCTCATTACTGTACTATCCTTTGACAAGAACCAATCTCCAATAGTGTATTATGCACTTAATTGCATACATGCTTGCATCTCTGGAAATACTCTAGGCAATCTTTCTCCAAAAATCATTCTGTAAATTTCTGAGAGCATATAATTTATGTAGTTAAACATATTATTTTCCAATAACTTTGTGAAAATTATCTTAGGGAATTGTAATTCTTCGTGACTGGCCATCATGATCATTTTCATCAAAAATGACTGAAATCTGAAATGTCTAAGAGTAGGGAAATTGACCATCTGGTGATGGATCTTTTCAGCCAGGAATTCTTCAAAGTTAAGTCGAGGAATTTGATTTTCATCAATCCCTGGCGGAACTGTACTCATTTTATACAAAAGGCTTAACTGAAACTCAGTTACATACATGTCTGTGTCAAACCCTAGGATTAAAGCTAACAATATCAAAACCAACTGGGTATTTTCATCAAATAAAGTGACATCTATAGGGTAAGGGATATCTGAAATGTTTGTTTCTGGTTTAAGACACGTAGACAGGAACTTTTCTCTACTATCTTGAAGGGTTTGACGATAAAATGCAATGGCAGAGGTTTCGGAAAAACTTTCAGACTCAAGGGTTTGGAAAAAATTTATTTCTAGGGCTTTGATTATGATGGAAGGCTCTATTTTACAGACGACTCTGGTTTTTCGACCATCTAAAACAGTCCTTTCTTCTCTGGAATAATTATCGACACACCACGACACTAATTCTGGAAAAGACGGGATTTGGTCTGGGCAGAAGGCTAACAAGGATGACTGGTAGCCTCTGTGTATGTCTATACCTTCTTCCAATAACCTAGACAATTTAAGCTTGATCTCAACAACCGGTAACCTAATTAGGGTATCGTAAATGTCCCCATCTCTGTCTTCTAGGGCTTCTTTGGCTTTAAAAACGTCTAAATTATGCATAATTTCCATTTAAATTGTTTCTAAAAACAAATTTCCTTTAAAATATGTGAGCCAGGTCACCAAACCCTACCTGTACAGACACGTCTTTATCCTTTTGTTGTAACTTCCAATCTCCACCGGTCTTCAAATCTCCGAAGAACAACGACACATAGACGAAATGTCGTTTTTGAAAACCCTTTTATTTTATATAGGCTCTTTTTCGTAACTTTCTTGCAGCTTTCTGAATGTACCTTATTCCCAACCATTGATCACATGCTTTTGTAATTTGAGCCGTTAGATCTTGTGCCTCTTTATTCCCCATGGCGGTATCCACGATCCCAATAATGGTTTTCCTTTCTCTTTTCAACCGTGTGTGGATCAACCATTTTCTGACACCTGTTAAAGTGGTTTATTTACCGCAACCACCCTTTCCTTTATCGAGTGTGCACTTCCCATGATGCGGATGAATCTCGTCCTTAGATTTTCTCCCAATGCATATTGCCCATCCAATTTACGTCAACATATGGCGCATTCCCCTGTGCACTTCTGCATCTGCCATGTGTTATGGCCCACGTTTTCCCCGTATTACCCTTTGGCGGTTCCGCATGGTGCTTTAGTGGTTTGTGATACCACTATCACGTTGATGTGGAGCAATAACAATGTGACACGTATTTCACTGGTATTATGTCCACAACCACTCACCACTGTTTGCAAACAAGCTTTTTGGTGGTGCAGAGATCTACGATAGCCGTTGATCTTTCCCTTCGTCGTCTCTGCCATTGGAACTTTGCCAAAATTTAACCTTTTCAATAATTTGCTTCGGACTATTGCGCTTGTGGGTTTTTGCTTTGTTGATTTTTTTTTATTACTCTACTGCAGGGTGTGATGAAGTCGATTAATGGACAAAAATAGGCCCTTCGAGCTCATTCTTGAAGCCTATTGACTTGGATCCTTATCCCTAACCTCTTGGGGGAGCTGGCAGTCATTTCCTAACCTCTTGGGGGAATTCCCTATCTCTCTCCTACCATATCTCAACCTACCCTATCCACTCAGTCCTATATAAGTGAATCTCTACCCCTCTCCAAAGGGAGGAAGTCTATAGTGTCTGCATGCTGGTGAAATCATCATTTAGAGATCTCTATTCATCCATTCAGAGACTCACACTTCCTTGGGAGGATATGGCATTTGGCTTGGATGGATAAGGACTGCTACGTTAAGCCTTGGTTGTAGTCTATTCTTTACTATGTACTTTCCTAATTTACAGTAATATAAACACTTTCCACCAATATTGTTTATGTGTAATGATATTGAGTAGTTTACCTGCTTAACTGTTTACTTAGATCTATTATTGTATAGATTCTCTTTACTCGTTTGCATTGTTCTATGTGTCTTGACAGGTCTTGCAGCTGAGATCTAACGACCGTGAGGCGTGGAGCAGCATCCAAGAGAAAGGATTGCGAAGTTTAGGTAATACATCTAGTTACTTGATCCTTAATCAGATCTAGGAAAGTTGTTTGTAGTATGTACTATTTGTTCTAGACTCGCATTGAGATAGGGAGATCCGGCTTGCGTCCGCTTGAGTGGATTTTTCGTCAAACAGTAACAACATCCCACAGACATATTTTTTTGTTCCTCGTTCCCATGATGTTAGCATCTTTTTGGATGCTTTCTTTATTGACGACTTTTGTTGTCTAAGCCTTCCATGATAACTTTCTTCAATCTTCAACATTTAACTTAGGTTCTTTAATCCATAATGTCCTTTTTTGTGAGCAAGAGATTTATTTGATTGTCATGCTCACGGACAGAGAAGAACTTTGCTGGGATGACCATTAGAACAACTTTATTGATTGAATGTCTTTGCTTTTCTCAACCATGCTTTAATGGAGGCGATATTTTTTGGAAAACAGACTCTTTGATATAAGCTCTTTTGGCTCTTAATTTGCAGCATGGGATCATTTTAAATACCATACATCTGTGAAACATGCTTCCTCTCTATGGGTCCATTGTATTGAACTTCCTGAGACAGTCATTAATGTGAGAGTGAATGGAGCCCCAAGATAGTAACATAGAAATCATAAATCCGGTTATTTAACGAGGATTATTGTGATCCAACTATGAAACAGAAAAGGATCTCCTTATTCTAGAAACTAGTCAGAAAAAGCAAAGTCACATAGAGACACTTTCCTTTATAAGTAGATTCCAAAATTTCAAAAAATTTGAAATTTACTTAGAGCCCTATCTCTCCACTACACCAAGAAGTTGGGCTAGGATTTATTAAAGAATGAAGGACTCAAACAAAGATCAGGATAAAAGATTAAATGAAAGCAATCAAACCAAATAGACTAAAGAATCTAAAATGAAATAAAATAACAACTTAAAACAAAACAAACAGAAAGGTAAACTTAGAAAAACAAAACAATGTTTATTTATGTACAAAAAGCGTCCCTAAACCTAGGTGAAATATTGGTTCAAAGCGAGGCCATTGACATGAAGTTTTTATTCCTCCCCTTGTAAGTCTTTCAGTTTGTATGTCAACAGGCCAAGATTCTCATAAATTTGGTAAGGTCCAAGCCATAATTGTTGAAACTTTGTGTGCTTTCCCTTATCATCATGTGGGTGATCCCACTTCAGAACCAAGTCACCTATTTCAAAACTCCTTTTTCCATACTTTCTCTTATCGAACCACCTCTTGACAATGTCTTGGTGTTGGTGGAATCTATCTTTGGATTTCTACTGGGACTCTTCTAACTTCAGCAGGGTATCAATTCGTGATTGTAGGACTTGGCTTTTGGAACCTCGAGAGGCTTGGGATAATTGTAAGGATGGGAACAGTATGTTAGGCGGGAGTATGGATTCCTTCCCATAGAGTAGAGTGTATGGGGAAACTCCTAAGGCATTCTTCGGGGTAACTCTATCTGCCCATAAAGCGTTTGGGAGGGCTACATGCCAACTTCTCTAATTTTCAATGACCATTTTCTTAAGAATTCGGATGAGGTTTTTATTTTTAGATTCAGCTAGTCCAGTCCCTTGGGGATAGTAATTTGCTGAATAATGCAATTTAATTCCTTCTCATAAACAAATTCATTTAATTTCACAGATCAAAAATAGGTTGCATTATCAAAGACTAGGGAAATTGGAACCCCAAACTTGGTTATGATGTTTTCTTTCAAGAAATTGATAACTGCATCCTCATTGACTTTGTGTAACGGAATATATTTTGTCCACCGGGTGAAATAATCCATAGCCGTAAGAATATACCGATGCTATAGCGAAGAGTTTGAATTTATCTCTCCAATAACATCTATCCCCCATTGCTCAATTGGTTCAGAAATAATAACTGGCTGCAATGGTCCTGTCGCTTTCGGCAATCTTCCAACGCTCCTTTGACATAAATCGCAATTCCTGGCATAGGCATGAACATCTTTGAATAGAGTAGGCCAATAGTAACCAGCTCTGAGTATTTTATGAGCCATGGTATCTCCAGCACAGTGTCCCCAAGCAAGTCCATCATGTAATTCTTTGACCACTTTATCAGCGTCCTCTTTCTCAAGACATCTGAGAAATATCCCATCATAATTCTTCTTAAAAATTATTCCATCGATTATTTGATAGAATGTTGATTTCAGACGGAGTTCCCTTCTCTGTTTAGAACTCCAGTGCTCTGGAAAATATCCTTGCTGCAAATAATGCACTATGTCTCTATAACAAGATTCAGGAGTGATGAAAATAGGACATACCTCAATCATATTCAATTCGGCTTCATTTTCCCACTCCGGATCTTCATCAACTGGATTTTCAATGAGTAATTTACACAACCCTTGACCTTTAATATTGGTGGTTGGTTTGAACAACAAATCATACTCTTGAAGAGCGGTGACCCAGTTTCCTCTCCTTTCACCCAATTCCTTCTGTACAAACACAGATCTAATAGCGGGGTGAGGTACTATGACTTTGGTTTTGTTCTTCAGGATTAACAGCTTGAACTGTTTTACCGATTTAAATACTGCATATGCTTGCTTGTCTACGGTGGGGTAATTCAGTTTGGAAACCTGCAAACCAGTGCTCATAAAGGATATTGGATACTCGTCTCCTGATTCTCCCTTCTGAGTGAGCATAGCTGCGAGAGAGTTATCTGAAGCAAAAGTGTACATGAGGAAGTCCTTTTCAAAATCTGGACTCCTTAAAGAAGGTGCGTTAGCTATGGAGGTTTTGATGTCTTTAAACGCTATCTTCTCTATGTCATTCCATTTAAAATGTACACTCTACTTCACCATTTGCTGCAAAGGTTTCACAATTTGAGCGAAATCCGGTACAAACCTTCAAACAAAGTTTATCATGCCGATAAAAGATTGCATATCTTTTTTGTTATGGGGCATGGGAATCTTGCTTAGAGCTTGAAATCTCTCTTGGTCTATCGAGATTCCCTTCTTTGAGATGATATGACATAGAATCTTACCTTCAAGGACAACAAAGACACTCTTCTTAGGATTTAGAGATATACCATATTTTCTGCAGCGATCAAAAATTTCCTTTAAGTGGAAAACATGGTCTTCCCTTTTCTTTGAAAAGACTATCACATCATCTAGATAAATTACCACACAGTGGCCAACCAACCCTCGAAACGCAATGTCCATGGCTCTCTCAAATGTAGCTCCTGTGTTTATCAAGCTGAATGGCATTATGTGATATGCAAAGGTTCCCCACTTTGTACGAAAAGTGGTCTTGATTCGGTCTTCTTCTGCTACTAGCACTTGATTATATCTAGAGAAACCCTCTAGTAGGGAGAAAAGTTATGATCCTGACACCATCTATAAAATTTGCTCCATTGGTGGCATAAGGTAGTTGTCCTTATCAGAAGCTTTGTTCAAGTTTTGAAAATACACACACAATCTTATCTCTCCCGACTTCTTCCGCATGGGGACTAGATTAGCGACCCATTCAGAGTGTCGGACTTTAAATATGATCTTAGCATCCAACAAATTCTTCAATTCTTTCTGAATTAATGGTTCAAACATCAGGTGCATTCTTCTCAATTGTTGTTGAAATGGCTTCACCCATGGATTCATTGGTATTATGTGCTTTTTGAAGCCTCGGGTGAGTAGGGTGCTGGAATGGGTTCCAAAGATCTCAACAGAGGAAGAAAACCCAACCAAAGGATTTAGATAATCCTGCGCAAGTATTACCCTATCCTCGAGATGTTTGGAATAGTGATCTCCCATGGATACAAAGGCCTCTACTGGCACTTTTGGTTTTGATCCTAAAAGGATCTGTCTTCTACTGAAAGAAAACAGAGTGTGTTCAAGTTGAAACAAATCTACCTAGAAACAGAATTTAAGCTAAGTTAGACCTACTCTAAAAAGTGTCTTGTTTAAGTGCAGGTCAACTTGATGTGAAAATAAATAAGTATGTTCATCCACTTGACAGAAATGTAAAGGTGATCAATTCCTTATCTGCTTAAGTTACAACCAACCAATCAAAATTAACTGAATGCAATATTAAGTGTTCAAGTCATTGAAGAGTAACCTGTAACTGATATGTCAATTGAAAAATTAACATAGATCATAATTTACTGTGAATCATTTGCAGAAATAGATAAATATTTTATTTGAACAAATTCAATTAAAACATAATGCATACAGAGATCAAACATAAGGAGAAAGCCAGATCATAGATTTCTGTATGAAATAATAATTGCAAAGGATTAAACAGTATAGATGACAACCTGAAGTGAAAATCAATATTGATCAAAGAAATTTGATTAATGAACAAAATATGATGCAAGAGAATAGCATTATTGTATAAGTGAAATTCTGTAAGAAATTACAAGCTCTGCATTAAACAGAGTATCTCCAGTCTTCTTCTGTTGATTCCTACCCCAAAATGATCATGCCCTTCTTAATAGAGATCTACCCCTTAAATAGTAATTTACAAAATAATACAAAGGATAAACTCCCCTTAAAAAGGAATTACAAAATCAGACTATTCGATTCCTGCCCCAAAATGATCATGCCATTCTTAAGATAGATCTACCCCTTAAATAGTAATTTACAAAATAATACAAAGGATAAACTCCCCTTAAACAGGGATTACAAAATCAGACTATTCTATTAAGTGAGGAAATCTTGCCACTTTTCCCAAATTTCCATCAGTTCATCTATATTTATATAATGAGGAGATTCGAGCCCCAGCTGGGAATCACATGTGAATCCTTCAATCTCATTTTTGGCCAATTTATGCCACATGCGGATAAAAACATAGATCTTTCCCTCCATGGAAACAGGTTTCCTGATCAACCAATCCACGTCTTCAATTTGGATGTGCTCAATCTGCATGATTTTCTCTTTGACTTCATCACAATGGGCTTCGACCTGTTCTATCATCAATTTTGGCGGATCTGCCTTCTTGATGAGCCCCATTGCAGGGAATGCCAATATCTCCATGAGATTGTCTGAGGCATACCATCTTCTCCTGCAAAGGGCTTGAGGCTGTTTGATAGTATCCTCCACCATCCCAATGACATTCTCCCAAGGCCACAAGGCAGTCCTGATCCTTCTGAATTTAAGGTTGTCCAATTCAGGGATATCAATTGGATTATATTAATTATACTTCTTCCAATCTATGATGTCTTCTACATCTTTAGAAGCTTGTTTTTTTTGCTCTACTTGTTGGCTCAAGGTGCCAGACATCTTGTCAAAGGCAATGTAGGTCTCATGAATTTCACCCAAGGTAGTAAATAGCTCAGCTAAAAGATGATTATGCTCCTGGTTGACATGATTAGCTAGGTCCTTGAAATCTTGTAGTGAAAATCTAGAAAAAGCAAAGGAGGCTGAACTTGCAGTTGCATCCTCAAGTTGTTTTTTCAGTACAACCATACTTTGCTTCTTGACAGCATTTTCTGCTTTTTTATCATGTAGTTTAACTTGGAGATAAGTATTTTGCAACTGCAGATCTTCCAACTTGTCTTCAAATATCTTCTTTAGATCTTGAACATAAATTTCATGCTCTTCCTTAGTTGTTGCCAATTGCTCTTGAAGCTTTTTTAGTTCTTCTTTTTTTCAAATCAATCTCTCTATTTAAGGTCTTGACTGAATCGAAATTTGCACCTGCAAATGCACCCAAAGCTACAGCTGTATCCACTGCTTCTGACTAGACATCATCAGATTGCTTAGCCCGGATTATTTGATCAGGAATGGGTGCCTCAAATTATCCTTGATCCCTACTTCTCTTTTCCCTTTTTTTCATGATTGCCTTGGTTGCCTTACTGTAAAAATAATCCCCCATGGGAACAACTATATCATCTTCAAAAGTAGCCACCATATCGGTAAATGATGTGGTCACATCTGTTGTTGCAATCAAAGGGGGTGTCTAGGTGACAGTAGGACTAGGAATAGACATAGAAACCTAAGATTAGATTTGGGAAGAAGGGAAAACTTCACTAGTTGATGGTACATGGGTTGGTGAAGGACTGGAAGTAAAAACTTCATGTGGTGAATCTTGAGTGTCAACAACTAATGGTGAAGAAGGGGGAAAGGGATTTGGAACATTAATAACTTGTGGTAATGAAAGAGATGGGTGTGGTTGCAGGGGGACAGTCGAAGACTGGATCTCTGCAATGGTTGATGGGGAAATAAGGAGTGGAATTGTCAAAGCTGGAGGTGTAGCAGTGATAAAATTCAATGCATCAAACAACTGAGACATGGTTGTTGGTGGCGTCTACTCAAGAGTTATAACAAGAGAAACTTCTGCTGAGGAAAGTGATGTGGCTAAAGTTATTACATCAAGAATAGAAGAAACAAGAGACATATTCTCACCTAAAGTGGGTTCATCCATAACTATGGTGTTCAGCAAATCTGAGACTGCCTGTGAACCTTCAGTGTTTTCTTCCAGTACAGGTATAGAAGAAATTACTTCATCCTCCCCATCACTATCAATATTGAGAGTGGGGATATGAGAGGGAGTAGTTATGAGCTTTTGTCTTTTTGCTGGATTACTGACCACAATCACCTGTACATCACTTACTGAGCTGGATGGATCGGCCTCTTTGGTGTGCAGCATTGAGGTCATTTGTACTAGTTCCTTCTTCACTTACTGGGAAGTTTTCATTAATACTTTATATTGTTCAAAAATATTTAGCTTTGGAGACTCCTCCATAAGTCCTTTTCCTTTATCACCATTAGCATAATTCAACATGAGCGGAGCTTTAGATTTTTGATCCTCCTTGTCTTCTCTTTCCTTTCTTACCTACTCAATCAAATTGAACTCCAATTTCCTGTAGCCGAAAACCTTATCTCTAAGCTCTTGTTGGTATAGCAAAATCTGGTTCTGTTCATCCCTGCTTTTAGCCCTTTCCAGGACTTCAGGAAAAGTATTGACTCCCTAGTAGATGGAGTCATTAGGAACATTTTTGTGTACATAGATCATCTTCATGTGATTGTGCTTGAAATTAGCATCAAGGAATCCTTTAGGATCATGTCTTCTTTTAGCAACATATCCTAGTTTTAAAGAGGCAATTTTGTTACCCAATACTTGAGCCCAGGTGGAAGTAGGGATAACCAAAGGTCCAAGGTTCAAGGGGAATTTGGGCCATCCTTTCCTCTTGGGACCTGTAAGCTTGAGATAAACCCCTTCTGTTACAGTTTGATATGATATTTCTTCAATCAGCAACCTATCTGGAACAATTCTAGGTAGCAGGTGAACAACACTGCTTCCCCATATTCTGACATAGGATAAATATTCCCCTACATACCAATCCCAAATTGTGGCAATGAAAACCTTGGCATCAACTGAGAAAGCTGGTGCATATTCCTTGAATATCTGGAGATAAATAGCACCAAGGAAATGATCACAAATGTCATAAAATTGAGGTACATAATTATCCTCCCATAGTGCAGAATGATATATGTGAACAGGAGGAGCAGTGGGAGTCCAATTCCATCCCATATTGGGATATTGAAACTCAGCGCAGAAAACATCCATCACATAGGCTGAAAGAAAGAAAGAGGGCTTCTTTGTAGAAGGAGATTTCTGATACTTTTCAATTTATTTTTTAAGCTCAAAAGATAGAATGGAAGCCCAAGGAAAATATTCACCTGTCGTTAAGACATGATGAGCCACCGGAACCCATTCAACTTTAAAGATTGAGAAATTAGGAAGGCCATACAGCCGGGAAATCATAGCTTCCAAAAACGAGTAGGGTTCTTTAAACCAGGAAACTGGTTATAGGTTGTCAGCCCTAGGCATAAAGTTGGTTGGTTTTTTCTTCCAGGATTTGAGCATTTCATTGAAATTGAACCTGGTGTTAGCGGAATCCAGGAATGCAGTATTA
The DNA here is from genome assembly GCA_027924585.1 of Larix kaempferi. Taxonomy (NCBI): domain Eukaryota; kingdom Viridiplantae; phylum Streptophyta; class Pinopsida; order Pinales; family Pinaceae; genus Larix; species Larix kaempferi. The sequence continues at coordinate 11,498,329 of BSBM01000063.1, read as the reverse complement.
AGGATCTACATAGGGGGTTTAAGGAAAAATGCCCTAGCAAACACCTCAGGACGGAACGTGGTTAATTGTGAACCTGCGCCATCATTGAATGATAGGTCTTTGGGGTTGGCATGCTCTACTATCCATTTAACTGTGTCATTATAAGGAAGGATGGCAGGTCTGGCAGCGATTGTGTCGAGCTAGGAGTTCCTAATTTTATTGTAGGCTTGGCAGTCATTCTCAACATTTGATAGGTCATCATTGTCAAATATTGAGTATATTTTAGACCAATCTAACTAGTAGGTTTCAGTGATTTTTTCACTGGTGTCTGAGAAGACGCCAAAATTTGGGTCCTTGCTCAACTAGTCTTTTTGGGGAGTTTTAGAACATGTGCTGCATGACATGTTTGCAAACTGGATAAATTCTGATGAATGAATAAACAACAATAATAAAAACAATCCCAAAATAATCAAAACTGTAAATAATTGAATAAAGGAAAAGAGAAAACCAACCTGCTTCGGTTGAAAATGGCGAGCAAGGCACCCCTAGTAAAAAATCACAGTAAAATTCAAGCAGCAAGGTAATTTTCCAAATTCAAAAATGATAGAGAAAAATAAGAAAAATGACCTATTTAATAATTTGAACGGGTAAAATCTGACCATCGGATCAAAACCAATCAATGGCTGAGATCAATTCTTGAGATTTGCGGGAGATAAATTGCGGGAGCCAATTTCGCAGGTATGTACATCCTTCCCACAATCCGCAATCCACATTGCAGGTTGCGGGTTGTGGGGTTGCGGGATTGCTAAGATCAATTTTATTCAATAACTTCCCGCAATCCGCAATTGCGGGTTGCAGGAATGCAAACAACCTTCTTATATAAAAATCACCTTTCTTCAATCCGCAATCTGCAATTTGCGGGTTGCGGGTTGCAGAGACACACAACACATTTTATTACTTGAATCTCTTTCCGCAATCCACACTCCACAATTGTGGGTTGCGGGTTGCAGAACGAGAGAGTACACAAACTATTTACAAGGTTTTCCCGCAATCCGCAATTGTGGAATTGCAGGCTTGCGGGTTGCGGGATGAAACTGACTTCACCTGAAAAATCAAAGCTTCTCGCAACTTCAGAAAAACACTCAAAGACCAAAAATTTTCTAAGGAAAAAATTCTAATTAAATGAATAGAGAGCAAGGCACAAAAACATAAATAAAATATGATTGAAAGATCCCATAATAACAAAGGAATTTACCCATTACCTTTGTAGCAAAAAAAAAATATTGGGGCTCCCGTGTTCCATTAGAACATGGGATATGTTGTACCTACAACAGTGTTGTATGATGCGAGTATCATATGTTTTTAGATCTTCATAAGTCCACGCAAAAACATATTTATATTGTTGAAATAGTCTGATGAACTTATCTCTCTCTCCTAGTGAGAAACATTTACCAAGATTGAAAAATTTTGGCTCAGCTTCTGTGCCCAGGTTTACCAATTCATGCTACATGGAGGAGCTATTAGTTTTGACATTCGCTGGCCCCTTGAACTTGTTCTGCAGATCAAACAATCCTTCAAGAGTTCTTACTCCTTTTGGCATGAAGTTTCCTTTAGTCACATCTTTGTTTTGTAAATCCAAATCGTGCTTCTCTTCATCGATTATGGCTTCTTGGAAGGCATCTTCATTTGTTAAGAAGCTAATAATATGATCATCATCATCAAACAATCTAATATTTGTAATGTTATCAAGTATAGATGGCCTGAAAATCAATTCAATAGAGCATTTGTTATTAGTAGGTGTCATGTCCCCTTCTCCCATTAGATGTGGGGAAGGAAACATTAACAACGCACCGGGGGCTTTTGGCAGACTTAGCCCCAATATTTATTCATAAATTCATAACAATTAAAACTTATGGATACATACTCATATTCCACAAACACAACAGAATTAAACACTGTACATGCACACAATTACTTCATGCGTTCAGCATACCCATATCAATCATACATGTAACAGTCATTAATTATCATATTGCATAAAACATGATGCCTTTCATTTCATTAACATGAATAATTAATCCTTCAGATTGAATGCATTGCAGAACACAGATTGTATAAATTTAATCCACAAAGAATACTTATCTTGCAATGTAATGTCCAACGACTGGCTACGTGAGAGCAACGTTCCACCCAACCATAGATCTCTGTCCATCCTGTATTCTTTCAGCTGAGAGATCACCCCCGAGCTGGGCTGTGTATCCACTAAGGAGGAACTAGATAGCTCACTCACAGTCAGGGTTTCACTCAAACAACCATGCTAAGCCAACACACAGTTGGGTTTTTCAAGCATGCAATAGGAAATGGAGGAGGATGCTAGTCCACTGAGCTCAATCCCAGAGCCACATACACTTCAAGCTGGACTCAGCAATCCCATCCTCTGTTCATACATACACTCTTGGATTTCTCACAACTCTGTCACAAATAACTCCAAATCCGTCACTGATTTTCTGGGCAGTTAAAACTGGGTTTTCCCATGGATTTTGGGGTAGCTATTGCTCGCAAATTTGCCCCAAGGCTCATACCAACGAATCCCCCATTGGATCTCACTGTCCAATACCCATTCTGGGCGTTTTTGGCTTCCCAAAACGTGGGTTCATTCCAAGTCGCGATTTCTGGTTTTCTCACTGTTGGGAGCTCGTTTTTTTTGGATGGAGAATGAAGCTGAGTGCTCCCACCATGGAATGGGGATGAGGAGGAAGCAACTTCCAAGAGTTAGAGTGACTTGTGGCATAAGTAAACAGATGCCATACCTACCCATACGAATTTCAGGGCTGCCCATGCTCCATTGAAGCCATGGGCTGACATCTCAACCACTTCCTTACAACAGGCATAAATGTCATCTAGGGAAGTCAATGGGTTCTCATAATGACATATGGCAGCCTATGGTTCCAACCCATAGCCCCCTCACCACTCACTAGTGGATACACGTGGCCCCTTCTCATTCGTTGCCTCCATAGCCAGTCTTGGAATTTTATTGCATGATGTTTATTTACATCCTTTTTACAATTTCCATGGCTTAAGAGCACAAGGGCATCAAAATATCAATGCTTTCCCTTTTAAATCAAACTCAGGCTTTCACTAGCGAGGCCTTGGCCTTGAGCTCCTCACCATGACTAAATAACAATATTTACATCATTTACAATGTTAATGCAATAGGGTCAATATGGGGACATTACAGTAGGCACTAATCTGGAAGCAGAAGTAGCTAACAAATCAGCCGTGACATTCTGTAATCTAGGAATATAATTTATATTGAAATCATCGAAATGTGACATCAAATTACAGATTTCAGACTGATAACCTTTTAAATGTGGTGAAAGACATTGAATTGTATCCCTTACCTGTCTAACAACTATCTCTGAGTCACCAAATACGTTTAAGTATTTGACATTCAAACTAATAGCCTTTTTTAATCTTTTAACTAGAGCTTCATACTCAGCTGTGTTATTTGTACATTCAAACTCTCGACTGCAAGATAAAAAATGTTTTCTCTTTTCAGGGTCAATCAAAACACAACCGGCTCCAGATCCTTCTTGAGTTTTGGAACCATCGAAGTATAAAATCCAAAATTTGTTTTCTAGTTTAAGTAAGTTAGTATTGTTACTACCTAATTCAGTGACTATTCTACTATGTTACAATCAATGTCATCTATAATATCCTAGGAAATATTTAACCCAGATATTAACTCAAGTTCATAATTTTAAATTAAATTTACTTGTCCATTATTTTTAATCAATTCACTGAACAGAGCAGAAAGTCGGTGACGGGTAAGAAGACTTGAAACTGAGTTTGGTAATATGAAATTTCAGTTCTGGAATTTATATGGGACAATGTGCAGTAGCAACTTAGACAGTGGGAAATTGGATCCTTTGTACAAAGCACGGAGACCATTTATGTTTCGGACATCAGCTACCACTGAAGCCTACCACAATGCTTCCTGGGTACATCCGCATATAAAAACTAGATCGGGAAGGATAACAGGGTTTATAACAATCAATGGGTTGTTGGTTATGCTCAGAATAATAAATGATCAGTCTTGAAAGAGTTTGCATAAAATTGGGGCTTTTGGTCTCTTCAAGGATTGTGGAGCTAGTTTTTTTCTTAACTTTCCAAGAAGGGTTAAAAGGATTTCAAAATCTAATTTTTTGGACTGATATGGATACTGGGATGTGTCAAGGACCTGCTCCAACTGACGGATTAACAAAAGAGTGCACAGAATGAATTTTATAGACAAAATGGCAAAACTAGTCGAATTTAGGCATCAAACTAGCTAGTCTTAGATTTTATCATGATAAACCATCTTAAGGAAATACAAACTCTGTTATTATGATTATATTAGATCTGATATGAATTATTATAACCATTAAACATCAAATATAGAGTTCATAATAGTTCTCTTAACTTCTAATGCTTGCTTTACAATGGACAATGCCTCAAGACACAGGTTATTTTCTTCTTACATGAGCTAGAGAACAGAGTAGAGAATGAGAGAATATTTTAGGACTGAGTTTAGATGTTTATTATAGAGCCTTGATGGCTGGAAAAATAGCATCAAACCATCCTCTCCAATGACAAAAGGAAAGAAGATTCAATCCCTCAGTTCTTCACCTCTTTGAGTACAAAACATGACACCCTTGGGGAATCTCGAACTAGAATCACTTGGACATGATAGAAGTTGAATGAATGGTTGTAAGTTCAACTTTATTTCTGAATATGGCCATCACACATCAGATCCTTCATCTCATTGATCACTGAAAATATTTCAATGGAGCAAACCTTCCACCAACACCCTGCAATATTGAAGAATGGGGAAGAAGAGAGGGGATAATGAGAAGGATTATTCTTGAACTCTTAAACTCTATTGAATCAATTCGACCCCAGACTGATATCATAACTTTAATGGCTGCAAAATTATCTACAGTGGCTACAAATAGATCTTCAATGGCTGCCCAATAGTCTTCAATACCTGTTAGAGAGAAAGAGAGAGAGAATGAGAGAATGGGGCACATCAACCATAGAGTGGCTTGGGCACATCACCAAACCTAGAGGAGCTTCAAATCTCTCATACAAACTTCACAATGACAAAAGTTGTGAAATGGAGTTGGTTGGCTTCTTTTATAAACTTCACGATGACCTATTGAGCAAGTTACTTGGCTTGGTGACCTATGAGAATAGGTCACCCATGAGTGGACATACTTTCCTTAATTTTACCTTACAAGCTTTGTACTTTAGAAACTGTGCCCTCCTTGACCTTAGATGTTTCCTTCTTGAATTAGCACTTGCTTTCCTTGTGAACTGGACATTGAAATGGAAACTACACCATTCAGGATGTTTCCTTTTTGGTAAACTGGACTATTTTTTGGCAAGTGCGCCCTCCTTAGCTTTTCTAGTTGTTTCTTTTTCTGATTTGGAAACCTTATCTCCACCTTCCTTCTCTTCATCTTTTTTCCATATATTCACCCCTTAATATATTTTGGAAACATCTTCCACATGGGTGCCCTCTTGGCCCACTTGCTCATTATCCATTAATTTTATTTATCAAAATTAACTTTAATAAATAAATTTGCCAATTTGTGAGACTTAGGATAAAATTAATTCTAAGCAAATAGAATTAATACAATTCAATTCCCTTAGGGGTTGATCTTGTCCCCTTTCACCCATGGTACTGGATGAACCAAAATTGGGGACATGACAGTCCTCCCTTCCTAAGATTACTTGTCCTCAAGCAATGTTAGGATTCTACCGAGCTTCTGCTGCACCACTCTGATTATACTTGTCCCCATCCACTGAGCAATCTGAAAATTAAAATTGGGGCCTTCAAAAGATCTAAATAAAATGTAGGATGAATATGAAGAATAAAATACACTGTAAGCTCTATCTGCACTAAATCATGAACAAAAATCTTAACCCAGTTAAGATAACTGAGTAGAATTCCAGGATCCCACTGCTTCCTCTGTAAGGACCCAAAATTTTCTGTCACCTCTAGAAAGTTGTCACTCCAAGGAATTCCTGGATCCCATTGTCCCTGATGAATGCCATCCATCATCACTGTTACTTGTAACAACTTGTCACTACAGGGTATGCCAAGATCCATCCACCATGTTGGAAGTGTGCCACTCCCAATGCAAAACTGAATAGTTGTGAGACTTCTCCACCAAACATAGAACTTGTTGAGAGCATGAAAATAAGAATGCATCTCTTGTGCATGTGCACTAGAGACATCTAATGGCTGAAAAATACATCTTTGATGTAGCTCACATGTCAGGACAATGTCAGTTATAAAAAAAGATTTACTGCAGAAATAAAAGAACCTTTTACCTTCCAGGGTCTTCATTGCTATGTTGCATCTACCCATCCAGCCAATGGATGGACAAGCACTTTCATTTGCTGAACCATATGGAATGTGATCAGCCATATGTATGTCCTCCTCAAATGAATAGATCTCATGATCTCTATGGAACTCCACAGGTGCTCCCCTCTTCATCCAATGGCTCAACTCTCTGCCATTGATCCAAGGGTGTAAAACTCCATCAATTGACCCACACATTGAAGGTAAGTGTAGATCTAATACCTCCTGGTCAAAAGTGGCTACACACATATGCATGGGATTCCTCAACTGCTACGGGTCAAGGAACATGTCATAGGCCTCACTTTTAGGATCCTCCTGCTCATCATGTGACACCAAGAGGAATAATCATTTTAACCAATTTTCATTCCCAAAATTTGTGGTTGAATTTGAAGTGGGGAATGAAGAATGGTGAGCCATGCTTCTGAACATTTAATCAACTAAAGTTGTGGATGTATCCTCTCCATTGATGGTTGATCCATCTATGGCGTACTCATCTGGCTCTTTTTTGGAAGAGTGACTTTCTTCAATGAACCTCTCAAGTTCATTATGGAAAAGTTCATGTGCTTGTTTTTCTTCAACTCTGTCTGCACATTCCTCAAGCATATACCAAACATACTATTCCTCATGATCCACCAACTCATGAGGTTCCTCCCTTGGAACATGAAATAATTCATCCATGTTATTGTGACTTTGTGAAATATGGGAGGTAAAAAGTGTTTCTGGCAACTTCTCATTAAGCTGCTCAATCTGATTCTCAGATTCTTGACAAGCACCATGAGTACCAATCAGAGAATCCTGGGTAGTTTCCAACATATGAGTGAGCTTGTTGATCTCCTCATAATTCCTTATTGCATCACTATAGTAGATATTCACAAGCTCCAACAAGTGATCTCTATCAGAAAGCAGCTGACAAAAATTTCCTTTTAGGCTTCCTACTACTTCCCACATGTGCACAAAATTTTCAACAGAGGGTTGCTCCTCCATTGATGCAGTTCTCCAACAGCAATGAGAGATCAAAGCACTAAGTTCATGGAGTTTTTTCAATGCCTCCTTGATTTTTTCCTCACTCATTTTCAATGGTCCAATCAGGGCAAGAAGTTCTAGCGGGTGAACCTCCTCTTCTGCTTCTTGCAATTTAACCTTCTCCCAATTATGAATTCTGACACTAGAAGGATCTTCTAATCCATCATTCTCACTGGAAGTGGCTACCATATTGGGCTGCAATAAAGGCATGCAAAAATCATAATTGCAGCCATACCTTTGTGCCCAAATTTCCTCCTCAGGTGGTGTTTTTATGGCAACATGCTTCTTTCCCAAATTCCTTGGTTCACACCCAGCTGATTTGGGCTTGTCTTCCACCTCAACCTGAAGTTCCAATGATGATTTCAGATCTGATTGATGTTCTTCTTTTGGATCTGATCCAAAATATGTCATACCATCATCAATATTCCCCATATCTTCTGCACTTATCTTGAAATCACCCACGAAGAAATTGGGAGTGATTTCACCTTCCACATTGCCAATAATCGAATGTTCGATTGTTGGATCTTTAGTTGTGCATGGATCTTTTTCCTCTCCTTCTGACAAAGGATTTGGTGACTTATCATCCTCATGGCTGCTGCAAATATGCTGATATCTAACCATGGTATTCCCTCTTTCTTCCACACTTTGAGGGTCTCCTGATGTTCCCACAGTCATTGGTTTCTAAGGAGCTAAGCATTGAGAATTAAATGCTTCATTACATGGAACTAGTTTCTCCACATCATGGCACACATTATTGACAATGTATTCTATTTTATTCTGATGATTTCCCAAAAGGAACATGGGTACAAAAATTTGATTGAGTTCCATACCTTTTCATCATACTTCTCCCTTCAAACAGTGGAGCTATGGTGCCTTGTTCTACCACCCATTCTCTAGGTTCACATCCAACTGATGTGTGGTCGTCTTTTATTTCACTATGTAGCTCATGTGGTGACTTTGGATCTGAATTAGGTTCTTCTTTTGGATCTGATCCAACATATGTCTCACCATCATTAAGCTTACCAATCTCCTCTGAGGTGATCTTGAAATCCTCAACATAGAAGCTTGTAGTGGATTATGCTCCCATTCTGTCAACAATCTCATGATTGGTCTTTGGGTCTTGCTTCTCCTTGGTTGTCTTAGGATAAATATTCTTGGAGGCTCTTCTTGAAGAGGATCCAAAAATTCTTGTGAATTCACATGCATCCAATGCAAGTTTGATATCTTTTATTATCTCTTCCATAGAAGGTTTAATTTTGACTGTAGAACATGCAACTTTTTCCTGAATATGGCTATCAGAATAACCATAGTTTGTTCTGTCAATCATGATCTCATGGGAGATGCTCATGGAATGTACTTCTTGGGAATTCTCCTCCTCATACTGTCTACAATATTCTTCATACTGCTCATCATAATCTTCATCATACTCCTCATAAGAATAATCTTCTTGCTTATACAACTCAAAGTCTAAATCTTCCATAACTAAAACTAATTCCACATCTGCAATCTTGAAGATAGTGTTGAGATAATTTTCCGATGAGAATTAATTTCCATAGGCTGAGCCAAAGAAAGTGCTCTAATACCACTGTAATATCCTAGGAAATATTTAACCCAGATATTAACTCAAGTTCAAAATTTTAAATTAAATTTACTTGTCCATTTTTTTTAATCAATTCATCGAACAGAGCAGGAAGTCAGTGACGGATAAGAAGACTTGAAACTGAGTTTGTTAAGATGAACTTTCATTTCTGGAATTTATATGGGACAATGTGTAGCAACAACTTAGATAGTGGGAAATTGGATCCTTCGTACAAAGCACGGAGACCATTTATGTTTCGGACATCAGCTACCGCCGAAGCCTACCGCAATGCTTCCTAGGTACATCCGCATATACAAACTAGATCGGGAAGGATAACAGGTTTTATAATATTCAATGGGTTGCTGGTTATGCTCAGAATAATAAATGATCAGTCTTGAAAGAGTTTGCAGAGAATTGGGGCTTTTGGTCTCTTCCGGGATTGTGGAGATAGTTTTTTTCTTAACTTTCCAAGAAGGGTCAAAAGGATTTCAAAATCTAATTTTTTGGACTGATATGGATACTGGGATGTTTCAAGGATCTGATCCAACTGACGGATTAACAAAAGAGTGCACAGAATGAATTTTATAGACAAAATGGAAAAACTAGTCGAATTTAGGCATCAAACTAGCTAGTCTTGGATTTTATCATGATAAATTGTCTTAAGGAAATACAAAATCTGTTCTGATGATTATATTAGATCTGATATGAATTATTATAACCATTAAACATCAAATATAGAGTTCATAACAGTTCTCTTAATTTATAATGCTTGCTTTACAATGGACAATGCCTCACAGGCTATTTTCTTCTTACATGAGCTAGAGAACAGAGTAGAGAAGGAGAGAATATTTTAGACTAAGTTTAGATTTTTATTATAGATCTTTTATGGCTGAAAAAAAAGCAGCAAACCATCCTCTCCAATGACAGAAGGAAAGAAGATTCAATCCCTCAGTTCTTCACCTCTTTGAGTACAAAACATGACACCCTTGGGGAATCTCGAACTAGAATCACTTGGACATGATAGAAGTTGAATGAATGGATTTAAGTTCAAATTTATTTCTGAATGTGGCCATCACACATCAGATCCTTCATCTCATTGATCACTGAAAATATTTCAATGGAGCAAACCTTCCACCAACACCCTGGAATACTGAAGAATGGGGAAGAAGAGAGGGGATAATGAGAAGGATTATTCTTAAACTCTTAAACTCTACTGAAGCAATTCGACCCTAGACTAATATCATAACTTTAATAGATGAAAATTGATCTTCAGTGCCTGCAAATAGATCTTCAATGGCTTCCCAATAGCCTGCAATACCTGTTAGAGAGAAGGAGAGAGAGAATGAGAGAATGGGGCACATCACCCATAGAGTGGCTTGGGCACATCACCAAACCTAGAGGAGCTTCAAAGCTCTCATACAAACTTCACAATGACAAAAGTTGTTAAATAGAGTTGGTTGTCTTCTTTTATAAACTTCAGGATGACCTGTTGAGCAAGTTACTTGGCTTGGTGACCTATGAGAATAGGTCACCCATGAGTGGACATACTTTCCTTAATTTTACCTTACAAGCTCTCTCCTTTAGAAACTGTGACCTCCTTGACCTTAGATGTTTCCTTCTTGCATTATCACTTGATTTCCTTGTGAACTGGGCATTGAAATGGAAACTACACCATTCAGGATGTTTCCTTTTTGGTAAACTGGACTGTTTTTTGGCAAGTGTGCCCTCCTTAGCTTTTTCTAGTTGTTTCTTTTTTCTGATTTGGAAACCTTATCTCCACCTTCCTTCTCTTCATCGTTTTTCCATATATTCACCTCTTAATATATTTTGGAAACATCTTCCACATGGGCTCCCTCTTGGCCCACTTGCTCATTATCCATTAATTTTATTTATCAAAATTAACTTTAATAAATAAATTTGCCAATTTGTGAGACTTAGGATAAAATTAATTCTAAGCAAATAGAATTAATACAATTCAATTCCCTTAGGGGTTGATCTTTTCCCCTTTCACCCATGGTACTAGATGAACCAAAATTGGGGACATGACATCATCAGTCTGTGAAAAATGAAGGAGATCAGACAGTTCGTCTGAGTCATGGCCAACATCTGTTGATTAATAATTACCTGGCTCAATCTCTAAAAAATAATTTTCGAACACTGAAGATGGAAAATTTATAGCTTCACTCTTTTCCTCTAACTAGGGATATTGAATTGCCTTCAAATACCACGAAACCTACTTTTGATTATTTTTGTAAAAGGTTGATAAATGAGCAAAAAATGTTAATTGTTTCAGGACAAATCTCACCTAATAAGGCTCTTGTGGCACATAATAAGAATCCTGAGAAAGGTTTTAATAATGTTAAAGGTTCTAATTCACACACTTCAAATCCTACTAATAACTCTGGTAATGCTTCTAATGCACATCATGAAAATAGTAAGAAGAAGAAAGTGCATCCTCCTTGTAAACATTGTAATAAAACTAACCATCCTAAAAAGAATTGCTTTAAAGTGAAACAATTAAAGGCTAAGGCTAAAAAGAATGGTTCTAATGAAACACAAGTAGCTTTGTGTGCTTCTCTTGTTTCGACTAGTAGTTCTTCTTCTAATGTGGAATGGATAATGGATTTTGGTGCTTCTAAACATATGACTAGTAATGCTTTTTTATTTACATCTTATAACAATAATAAAACACATCTCAGAAAGTATCTATATGTTATGGTAAACAACTTTCTCTAATTGGTTCTGGTACTGTTAATGTTGCTAATGGTCAATTGGAAGATGTTTTTCATGTTGAACACATGCCCATCAACTTGATTTCTATTTATCGTGCATGTCAAAAGTGATATAAATTTGAAGCTTGGCCTGATAAATATGTTCTTAAAGATATCAATCAAAATTTCAAAGTTGTTTCTTCTGATCCTATTGATCATACTGTTGGTTTATATAAATTACTGGTTTAATTCAACTAGAAGAAAACCTTTGTATTCCTATGTTGCTCATGCTAATGAACTAAGTAAATTATGGCATGAAATATTGGGTCATTTGAATTATGGTCAAATGAAAATGTTAACTAAAATGGTACTTGGCTTGCCTAATATTTCGTCTACTAGCGGTGTTTGTGAAGGTTGTGTTCTTGGTAAACATCGTAGAGAAATGTTTGATAAAGGTAAAGCTTGGCGTGCTAAAGAACCTTTGCAATTAATTCATAGTGACATTTGTGGTCCTCTTGAAGTTCCTTCTATCTTTAATGTAGTTTATTTTCTTACTTTTATTGATGACTTTAGTCGTATATCATGGGTTTATTTTTTGAAACATAAAAGTGACACTTTTTCTAAATTTCAAGTATTTAAATCCTTGGTTGAAAATGAATATGGTAAAAGAATTAAGACTTTAAGAACTGATAATGGGGGGAATTTGTTAAGAAATAATTTGAAGTATTTTTATCTAAACATGGAATTCAACATCAAAAAATTGTTCCTTACACACCTCAACAAAATGGTGTTGCTGAGAGGAAAAACAAAACTTTAGTTGAAATGGCTAGATGTATGCTTTATTCTAAAGGATTACACAAGAAATTTTGGGTTGAAGCCATCAGTTGTGCTAACTTTATTTTAAATAGAGTTCCTACAAAAACATTTAATCATGTTACCCCTGAGGAAAAATGGAATGGTAGAAAACCATATATTAGTAACTTTAAGGTGTTTGGTTGTGAATGTTGGGCTCATATTCCTGATGAAAAACAGAAAAAGTTAGAACCCAAGTCTCACAAGTGTATATTTCATTGGTTATGCTGAGGATTCTAAGGCTTACAGGTTTTTTTATCCTTCTAATCAGAGTGTCATAATCCAAATAGATGTTCAGTTTAGTAAAGTCTCTCCTCCACCTGAGTCTATAGAACCTCATGTTACCCTAAATATTCCATTGTCTTTTGTTAATCCTATATATGTTACTCCTTCTAGTACTATGCATGTCGTTGATCTTAGTTCCTCCTCTTCTTCAAGTGTTCCGCCTGAAAGTATCGAAGCTCCTTAAGTGACTTTTGTTCCTTCTAACCTTCTTGTTTGGGCTAGGAAAACTCTTGAATCTGCACGTAGTGAGCTCGGTAACCCTTCTGATACTCGTAGAACTAGATCTAACTTTTCTCTTATGACCAAATTTTTTGCCACAGATGATCCTATCTCTTATGCTCAAGCTAAGGGTAAACCTCATTGGGAACAAGCTATGTTTGCTGAGTATGATGCTCTTATGAAGAACAAGACTTCGTCTCTTGTTCCTCTTCCTTCGAGAAATAATTTAGTTGGTTGTAAATGGATTTATAAAACTAATTTTACTGCAGAAGGATAGATTGAAAAATATAAAGCTTGTTTAGTTGCAAAAGGTTTTAATCAACTTGAAGGTATTGATTATAATGAAACTTTTGTTCCTGTTGCTAAAATGAATACAATAAGAACCATCTTATCTCTTGCTTCATCTTATAAGTGGTAAATACACCAAATGGATGTTAAAAGTGTTTTTTTAAGTGGTAATCTTAATGAAGGCATTTATATGCAACAACCGCCTGGCTTTATTAATGTTGAATCTTCAAGTTTGGTATGCAAATTACACAAGTCTTTATATGGTCTCAAACAAGCACCTAGGGCTTGGTATGAAAAAATTGATACTTATTTCTTAAATAATGGTTTTAATCGTTGTATATCTAATCCTAATCTGTATGTTAAGAACTTTGGTGATCATATCCTCATTATTGTGTTATATGCATATGATCTTATTATAATTGGTATCCAACTTGTTTTAATTCAAAATATGCAAAGTGATCTTCAAAAGCATTTTGAAATGACTGATCTCGGTATATTGCATTTTTCTTGGGTCTTCAAATTTGGCATGTGGAAGATGTTATTCTTCTCTCTCAGCTAAAGTATGCTATAGATTTATTGGCTCGTTTCCATATGAGTGATTGTAAACCTGCTCCTACTCCTTTTCAATCCGGTGTAAAGTTAACTGTTGAGTGTACTACTTTTCTTGTTGATGCTACTCTTTATCATCATCTCGTGGGCAGATTGATATATTTAAATCACAGCAGACCATATCTCTCTTTTGTCATCAGTATGGTTTCATGGTTTATGCAACAACCTAATGAAATTCATTGGCAAGAAACAAAGAGAATTCTAAGATATTTACAGGGGACATTGCAGTATGGTGTTTTTTATTCGAGCAGTGCTACAGTTTCACTTTCTGGATATACAGATTCTGACTGAGCAGGTGACAGTTCTGATTGACTGTCAACTGCTGGTTATATATTTCAACTTGGTTCACATCTAATTTCTTGGTCCAGCAAGAAGGTGAAGACTCTTTCTTTATCGTCATGTGAAGCAGAGTCTACAGCAGCCAAAGAAGCAGTTTGGTTACGGCATGTTCTCATTGGACTTGGTTTGGTTCTGAAATCGTCCACTATGTTGAAATGTGATAATCAGGGTGCAAATCAACTTGCTTATAATCCAGTATATCACTCCAAGATAGAGCATCTCGACCTTGATTCTCATTACATTTGAGGTCTCGTCATAGATGGTATTCTTTCTCTTGATTGTTGTCCTATCGATCAGCAGGCAGCCAATATCTTCACCAAATCCTTAACAACAACGAAGTATGTGCATCTTCGTTCTTTACTTGGGATCAGGGAAGTTGTCATCAAGGGAGAGCAGGAATGACTCCTTCCTTCCTTAATGTTAGTGTGAGATTTTCTCCCAGCCATTATTAATAGGCAGTGTTGGAATATATTAATTATATTCCTTGGAAGGTAATAATGTCTGTGTATTATGTCGAAAGTTATCCACAATCTTATGTAAATGAGTAATACATTATATCCCATATTCATTATGGTAAAGTATACTCTTGATATCCATCATTATATAAAGAGATATTATTATGGAGATTTATATTATCCCACGTGCAATATGTGAGAGTAATTCCTCCACATCTCTTGATACATAATAGGGTCAAGGGAGCCACATCACAAGTACTGAGATACAATAAGTGATAAAGTGGTATATGCTCATAGATGGTATTGACACATGGTTTTGTGATCTCAAGATTTGCTATATTTGTATTGGGGTTATTAATAGTTTCTCTCTTGTAAGATTGAAGGATATTTCTGGAGATAATAGAAGACAACCTTACTGTGGATGTATCCCAGTTGGGTGAACCACGTATATTTGGTGTACTCTTTTCCTTGTTCTCTTTCTGTTCTTATTTACTATGATATGTTATTGATTGCTAAGATAGGTAAGCTAGTTTAGCTAGATCCATAGTTCTGACACACTCCAAACTATGAGGCCGATAAATCAAAACCAAAACTTTGGAAAACCTTCGAAACCTAATAAATCAACCACGTACAGGAAAGCTAATAAATGGAAAATCGTTGAATTATGTCACAGACATAATAAGTTATTTTTAAGGATTCTAGTGAACCACATGATATAAATTTTTTATGAATATGGTTTCATTTGCACTTTGGGAGTATAGTCATATTCTATTTATGAAGAAGATATGGATGAATTAAAAGAGAAAAACATAAGTTTTGACAAGGCATGAGAAGTGCCAAGTGAAAATCCCTTATACACAGAACTTAGGGATAAGGTGTGGAACATCTATACTCGAAGAAATCGAAGAATCTATTAGATATTGGAGGTAAAAGAGACATTTTTCAAATAATTAGCAACAATGAAAGGCCTTTCCTAGTAGATGGATCCATTAAACAATCCTCATCAGAAGGACCATGTGAATGTATGGACATTGCAAACACATAGGATGTATATTTACCTAATGGCTTGTCCAAGGTAAAAATAGATATTCCCCTTAACTGAAATAGAAAATATCCTTGCACAAAGGGAGAAATTGCAGAATTTCTCTAGTTTCAAAGTGGACAATGAAGAATTCCCTATATTATTTCAAGGCATGACCCAAGAAACAAAAACTAGTAGCCACTCTCCCTTCTACATCGCATTGATGGTGAATGATATGTTTCTTCGTAATTGTGAGCTAGACTCGTGGTATTCCAAATATTTTATGTCTTTGAAGGTCATTAATCAAATAGGTCTTGAAACCAAATGACCTTACAAAAATTTATAAGCCATGGATTTAACAAAGATCAAGGAATATGTGTTGATTAAATATATCTAGGTTAAGTTTTGTATCCATATATATATCAATCTTTTGATGGAAATTGTGCTCGTTGAAGTCCCATATGCATGTGTATGTTGTTATCTAAAAAAGGGACATTAACTTGAGTGTACTCCACATAATGCTTCCAGATCAAAGTTTTCTCCTATAAACCCATGTTGGCCTTTAGTTTGGTCTCTATGAGAAAGATCATTCAACTTCTCCTCCTTTGCTTTCTCTAGGGTCAGTGTCACCTATAGCTCTTGGGTCTCCCTAGTTCTTTCATTTTATGAGGCCACTAAGGATATAATAATTTATATACATTGAAAACCCCTTCTCTTTGTATCATGGGATGGGATCCCTTCCTTCAATCTCATCATTAGGGCAAGAGATGCCTTTAATAAGGCTTGAGCTATTTTGATTGTGTATTTACTATCTTTGTCAATGAATATGTTATCCAATTCAGCTCCCAAATCTGATAGCATGAGCTCCCCCATCATAATATTATACTTTGTATTGGACCCATTGATAGATCTAACATTATGTGTAAGGAGAATGAGCCATTATTTTTACCCACTCCCACCATATAAGCTAGGGTTCTAAAGTTCTTTCCACAATATCCTCTCGTATCAACCCTTGGTGATTTACGTAGTGAACTTGATCCTAGGGCCACATTTCCACCCGTTTCAAAGGGTCCCCGTAGAGTAGTCGAGTAGCTAGAATGCCTCATCCATCTTGTGGTAAACCTACTAATCCCAGAGTGTAAACCTCTTTGCATCACTTCGAATTTAGGATTATGGCGTACCATAATAATATTTTTCTTTATGGTGGAGAGATTGTATTCTTACGCATATTACACATCTATTACACATCTAATCTACAATGGGTTGTAAAATACACATGGATTTTATTGGTGTAGTGATTCATATAAAACTCTAGCTATATTGAAATTTGACACCTATATATACATTTGTTTCTTCCAATGTTATAATTTTAACCATCTAAACAACTTGATGAATCGAGAGAAGATAAGGTTCTTCGTATAACTAAATATAAGATAGATGTGTAATATTTGTGCCTAAATCTACTGTGATAAGTGTCAATATTCTACTCAATATAATATTTAAAAAGGTAACAAATCAATTTGGATAAGATGTGTAACATCCTTTCTTATAAATAAAAATATACAAAATAAAAATCAAATAAGCATTTTTAAAAAATACTAAACATAATTAATATATAAAGAAACATGGTAGATTCATCTTAATTCGAGATCTTTTAAACATAGAAAAAATTACATCTTAATTTATTCTTGATCATTTTCGATGTTAACATTTCAATTTTATGTTATCATTTTCAATACTTAATAAATCCTCAATTAAAATGCATCTATATACTAAACTTATTTTAAAGACCAATTTTTACTCACATTGAAAATTATTGTTTTCATATATGTAAATTTAACTAATGTAGTTTAGAAGAATATGACTTGAGGATTTGTTGATGCCTCGAGAATCGCAGCATCAATTAGTTAGGGATTCTCCCTAGTAAGCAATCCCAATCAGATCGCTCACTATTTGGTGTGGGGAATCCGTCCGGTTAACGGTTCCAGCTACTGTGTGAGGTTTTAAAGATTTGTTTATTTTATCGGTTGTGGTCCGATCCACCGTTTATATATTTTGTATTTAATATGATATGCATGTGCCCTAGCCTAAATGCATGCGTTAAACAAATCTGTTCTAAGCTAAATAAAACTAAATTAACCTATACTTGCAAGGAGCAACACTTAAAATCATGAGTAATAAATTGAAAGTAACCTTTACTGGTTAAAACAGATAGCCATTAAATCCCAGAAAAGCATTTTTAGCGAAATATAGATGATATCAAAGATAGTTCTGATTATATTAAAACATTCCATCACTCATAATGTACAGAAATTTTGCTAAGAAGTAGAATCATTCACAACATAGAATTAATTCACATAAGCCAAGAAAGATCTCACTGAATTTATATAGAAACTGTCGAAATAGTTTGGCAAATGTTCATCACAAACTCAAAGAAAAACAATGCACCAGCTTCCACAGGTCCAAATTCTTTCTTAATTCATGTAGCTGAAGTAGTTCATATACATAAGAAGAAATTCTTTAACCTGCCAAAAGTCCTCTCTATTCCCTTCTAACCAGCTATATATAGCTTTACAAAATGTGCTAGGAGTTGCCACTTATACCCTAACCGTTTACATTCTCTTAATTTGTCATGTAGTGCTGATATTACAAAAAGGAGAAATATCCCAATTAACTTTACAAAAAGGAACGAGAGTTAAAACCCACAAGTCATTTTAATAATTCAAAGGTATATGCATAAAATAGAAACCAAAGAGACATGATGGCTTTTATTAGTCAGACGTTAGCAAATGTGAGCTATCCTTGAGCTGGCTCCTCGGTTGACTTGGGCGCTTCTGAGACCACTGGTGTTTCTTCTAAAACTAACGCTAATGCAGCAATTGGAACACTCTCTGAGGTCGAAGCTTGGTTGGCTGCTAATGCCCTGTCTACCTCTACTATGTAATTTCCCCACTGATTCGCTTCCTTTACAATATTGACTCCAACCAGGAGAATCATAAATCTGAGAGACACTTCTTGCTTGGCAAGCTCTTCTGCTAGGATAATCATTTCTGCCATAGCGGCTCGGATACTTTCTTCTAGGCCGTGTTTATGAATAGAATCATGGCTGATAAATTGGTGCAGGTCTTATGTGGTCAAGATGTCCAGCTTCTACACATATTCACTTTCTGCCTTGAGCCCCACATTCAGGTCAGATAAACGTTGTTCTCTATCTGGGAATTCTTCTATCCTCTGGGGCATGGCCATCTGATAACTTTCCTGTGTGGCTCGTATTTTAGAATTCAAATTCTTACACCACTCATAAGTAGCTAGGGTTACGGTGGCCAACTTTACTCCGCAATCTTTAGAATAATCCAAGGTGCGCACATCTGCTTTGTATTCAACAACAGACTTAAGGGGAAGAGTTGCCAGGAACTCTGATTTCCCTTCTCTCCACTCAATGTGTTTCTTAATCTCTCCACTGATGCGTGCATGCTTCCTCCTGACCCTGGTGGCTTCG
Organism: Larix kaempferi; assembly: GCA_027924585.1. Taxonomy (NCBI): domain Eukaryota; kingdom Viridiplantae; phylum Streptophyta; class Pinopsida; order Pinales; family Pinaceae; genus Larix; species Larix kaempferi. The sequence continues at coordinate 11,479,061 of BSBM01000063.1, read as the reverse complement.
ACATTGATTTCCTTTACCTTGGCCATTATTGCCTTTAATTTGTAGATTTCCTCTGGTAGAAGTTCTTGGAAGCTGTAGGTCCTTCTTATTATCTCACAGGCTTGCTCATGGAAGGGACTAATGTCTCCCATTTTGTTGTTTGCTAGTTCCAATTGTCGTTCTAGCAATTCGTTTCCTTCTTGTAACTTTTCCATGTGTTCCTTCAGGTCATCAATCTGTTGAACATTGTCAAACTTCTCTGATTCAAGCTTCAGGTTTTTATCTTCAAGTTCTCCCTTTTCTACCTCTAAAACCCTTACTTGCATTACCAAAGTTCTCCTATCAGCTTCCAGCTGTTGAAGCATTTCATTTAATTCTTCCTTTTGAGATGTGAGAGCATCATTCTTTTCGATCACCAAATTTGTATAATTTTTCTCTTTGACTAATGCCTCCTGCAACTGACGGGCTCTCTCTTTCTCTAGACTCAATTTATTCCCTAGTATGTTGACATTGTCGGCGGTTGCTAGAACAACGGACACAGAAATAGATGCCATGAGTTGGGGGTCATGTTGGGTACCTTGCATGACCATGGTTTCATGCCTGGTGATGATATCTAGTTGAAAAGGCCTCTCCATCCTAGTCACCGTTTCTTTAACAACGGATTTCCTCTTTTTTTTATAAGTGAACTTATCCCATTGGGACACCTTGCTATTCTTGGATGGTGTAAACAGGACGAGTGGAAGGTTTCTTATGGGGGAATTCATATCCACGTCTTGTGTGCTTGGGCTTTTGGAGTCAACATCCTCTTTGGATTTCTTTTCTTCTTCTTCTTTTCTTTGTGCCTCTTTCTCCTACTCCCTTCTTTCCAATCTGATCCTCTCTTCTTCTTGAATCCTCTTTGCTTCAGCTTCAACTGCTTGGGCTCTTAAAGTCTCTTCTTCTCGGATTTTATCCTCTTTTTCCTTGTTGATTCTTTTCTTAGCTTCCTCTTGGATTTTCTTGGCTTGTTCCTGGAGCCTTTGTTCTTATTTCGAGAGAGCCTTAGCAGTCCCCAAGGTACCCTTTTCTCATTGCTGATCTATTTTCTCCACAACATTAGAGCTCGAGCTAGCTCCTCCTTTTCCAAGTTGACAAATCCGTAGCTCAGTCATATTGCTAACCCCTCTATATACTTCTTCATCTTGATCATAATAGTTAGCATATTCAAAGGGAGTGGAGATTTCTTTGCAATGTTGTGCAGCTTTGCCTTGTCAATCATTTCTGTGAAAAATCCTTTCCCCAAAATGAAAGCTTTTCAACTCTACGACAAAATCTTCTACCGTTGTTATTTTTGAAAATTTGTAGGCCCCAACATAAAATGGTAAAGGCGGGAAGGAAGCCTTCTTGGCCTTATACAAGGTACTACCAATTCCATCAATGAATACCTGCCTTACTACCTCTTTGTGGACTATATAATCCGTAGCATACCTAGGTAGGATATACGGGGATTTAGAGCCTCCATACATTCTTATGTAGGTACCTTCTAGCGAAAAATAGAAATCACCATATTTCTCCAAAACTTCCATGGCGTTCTCAGATAGGCAGTTGGGTTCTTCATTAAACATTAATTCATATAGGGGCATGATAAACTCCTCACAAATGAGTTTGTAATGCCTTTTGTAATTCTGAGCCCAAAATATTTTGTAGGTGATGAACACTGAGCTATCCGTCGAGTTCCATATGCATCCCAACTTAGGAAAGGGGCATTTCGCCACAATACAATCTATCAAGTAAGATGCCATATAACATTCTGCCTTCCTCTCTACTAATCCTTCTCCTACAGCCATTATAGCTGATGACAGGATGGCTGAGAGAATATCATCCCAGTTGAAAATTGTCCCTTTGAAAGCTACGTAGTGGATGACGAGAACCGATTGTAGCATGAACATTGTCCCATCGAGTCTTCCGAAGATTCTGCTCAACATGAGAGTGATCAGTTTGAAAGGGGTCCTCAGATTTTGAACCTCGTACTCCTCACTATCCTTTTTTCTGATTTGTTTGCCCGAAATTAACAGCTTTCTAGCCATCTCTAGACCATCCATCTGGATCTCTTCCAACCATGCATCATCAAGCCACTACTGGGATTTGGGAAAATTGTAAACCGTTAAGATATAGGATGGGTGAAATGAGGAAAAATCTTTTCCTTTGTTATCTTCTATAACTCTTGTCTCGGTGTTCGCATGCTACAAAATCCATCCAATTACTTCTGCGCATGGGAAGAGCTCTAGACGTGTGGTCGCCTTGGATATACAAGAGTTTCTGATGTTCTGATATAAATATTCTTCCTCAAGAAGAGCTTTAGGGAAGTCCTGATCTCTTATCATACAGTATTCGTCTCCCCAGTTTACTTCTGGAAACACGCCTGTGGTGAACTTGGTATCCTGGAATGTAGTTTCTACTCTTGTGCTTTTGTCAGTTGCCTTTGGCTTTCTCTTACCACCTTTGGCCATTTTTGAAAAAATCCTGTAGGCATACGGCGCAATGTCAATAATTCAAATTTATCATTTTATTCATACGATTGAGGCCTAAATGCAATTTAAGAGACTCTTCAGTTTAAACATCTACATCACATGCTGTGCAAAACTAAAACTGCTTCAATAGGGCACTATTTTACACTTATGAAGAATAAGGGATATGCAATTCATAATGACAAACCATAAGCATAAAGCAATTTTGAGTACCACGTCCCAAAGCGTAAAACAACGTAAACTTTCATAGCTGGGTAAGAATACCGATTCATTTCATGTAAGGGTGATCGGGGCTAGTCTGGAGATTACAAAAACTGATGGCTTAATGGGTGTTCAGGGTCCCGGGGATATTCACTTTCATATGATAACCAAACTTTGGTGCGTTTAAATGGAAAAAGGGCATGGGTTGCTCTAGCCATGGTTAAACTACACAACTTGACGTGAATAGGAAAACATAAATATAACCATGCACATAACATTCACCTTATCTACACAATCTAGTTCATGAGGCTTGACAAGGTACTTACCTATTGAAAGACGATGGTAGGTAGGCGTTGGTACCACGACGGAACCAGTGAGCTTGTTGTAGCAAGTATTTGCAACCTTGGATGGAAGCGGAGTGAACGCTCTGACCAACGAAAACAATGAAAACCCAACGGGGTTCATACCCTATATATATAAAACTGATATGTGCGAGTTATTAATAGGGTGGTTGCAGGCCATTAAAACGGGGTTAAAGCAACGTACGGATGGGTCAAATTGACCTTTTTCTTAATAAATGCAACCGCCCAAAAATCGGAAAGACTCGGTTAAGGTCTCCATCTCCTGCGGAAAGAAAGGCTGAGTTTTCTCGTCGTTGCGGGAGAATTGTCCGAACTTTTCCGCAAAGGGGAAGTGTGCAGCTATGCAACGTCCAATCTTAAGTGAGTTTACCCGCCTTTGTGGAAAGGTTATCTGCGTTCTCTCGAAAAAGTGCCACTCTACCCGCTGGTGCAGAAGAGTTTCTTGAAGACCTTTGCTACTGCGAGAAAGATAGACGAGTCTTTCCGCCGCGGTGACTTATTCATAAAAATCTGATCGCTTGCGGAAGACTTGGGCGAATTCACGGGGGGTTCACTCAGTGAACTTGTTACATAGCATGATCGTTCGCATGATATTAAAGAATATCCCTAATTTCACTAAATATTGGAAATTTCCTCCTAAAATTTAATTGTTGAACCCCCTTCCCAATATGTCTTTCCAATTAAGAAAACCCCTAGTTTCACCAGATATTGTATGTATCCATTTTTATCAAGCCATTTTTAATACCCCCTTTATATCATATTATGTAACATACCCTTTAAGCTGGAAAACATTTTGTGTTAAGAAACATTATGATAACTTTTATTGTAAAGTTTATTTTGGACAGGTGTCCAAGGATTGACTGTAATTTGCACAATATATTATTATTTAATAAATAAAATAGGAGACAAACACCTAAGAGGACTGTTGAAAGAGTGGTTACTGATCCACTAGGTGGAATGGAATCTGGGGTAGAAGGAAATGGACAAGTGGCAACATCATGATGCAACTAACTAGTTGTTGGTATGGGACAACTCCCTTGAAATGTGGTCATAGTGCCCTGAAAGATGGGACTGGAGCTTGAGGCTCATTTATTCCAAACTGACCACTAAAAGACCTAGGCAGTCTATATAATAGCCATCAAATATTGAACTGAGGTTCATCACTTTTCCTGATGAGGAAATTTACCTTGGGGTTTTGTTGTGTTTGCACCCAAGAGATTTGATGAGGGGATATGTTGTTGTTGATCATGTTGTGAGTCTGCCAAACTCTTATTGAGTTCAGGAGGTTGATACTGAGTGGAGAAGGTATTTTTGAGTGCCTTGCTTCTACACAAATTCCACCCACTTACTGGATCAGTAATCAGGCTCGGGGGTTCATTAGAAGTAAGCAATTGAGTTGCTTCTTCTGAAGTAGGTTGGGAGGAACAAGCCTCCTTGGGTGTTTGTCGGCCCTATCGTCATCTACAGGTTCTAATTGTTTATCTACTGTTAAAATAGTTAATTCTGTATTATTTATCAGTATTTAATTTACAGAATGTATTTTGATTTATATACCTCTACTTTAGTTTCTGATTTAAGTTAAAAGTATGAATAGAAATTATGAATGAAATAAATGATCTTTGCATTTTTCCCCATGCAAAAAGGAACAACGTCGTACTCTAGTACAGAGACAAATCAAGATAGATAGTTATGATAGGCAATTTGCCAGGATTGATGAGAAGAAAATAATTTATGTTTATTTTTCTTAAAAGTTTTCCTACTATAAATAGTCAGATGGATTAGTATATTTAGATAAGAAATCACCTCTGTTTCATATTTTATCAAACAAATTTCATAATAATGCAGTACAGTTCTAAATTCTATATTTCAAACTGAAAATCAGAAGTTCTTGCCTTCTATATATTTCACATTCAAGCTCATAGAAAGTTTACTATTTTCACTGAAAAATGATTGCAAAAACAAATACATTTTGTTTATCTACTTCTGCTATTTTTTATTATTATTTATTATCGTACCAAAAACCCTAAAACTTTATTTTCACCATTTCATAAAACCCTTGTATCGACACATCTAGGAAATGATTATTTTCTATTACAGTACATAAAACTATAGCATAGTGATCGCTCTGGTCCAACGACCAAGGGCGATACCCCCCATCCATAAAAATATATCAAGTTATCTGAGTACTTCACTCTTTTTCTATTTCTTCTACTTATATCAAAACGTACGCATTTTACTATAAATTTGTTATAAGATTGCACAGTTAGATTTTATTTACAAACGAAAACGATGACAGAGATAGTCCCACATTTACTTTTATACACAGGCTTTTAACTATTTTAGTTACAGACTTTACCCTGGGTCGAACCCATCAAAAACAAACATCAACCATTGTATTACAGAACTAGTTTTGCTCTTTTCAAAACCCGATCGAGGATTGAACTCTCATCAGTTAACCTACATTGCCCAGAACAATTCTAGAACGGAAAAACCAAAGCGAACATAAACATTGTTTTGAAAATCGAATAGTAGTATTTATTTGTCAAAACTCAACTGAGAATCAAAACCTCGGCGGAGCTACATTGCTAGTTCAAAGACAGAACTAAAACAAAATCTCAAACATTCAAACTTAAACGTTAACCAATGATAGTAAGAAATCGACATCTGTTATAACTCCACTGTTGTCTGCATTTTCCAGAGGTTCTACAAAAGGGTTTGCCACCGGGGCTTACTGGTTAATACTCGAAATCTGTCGACATTTCCTTAAAACTCCCACGGCACTAAAGTTTACCTGCCAAGATATTTTAATAAGAAAGACGAGGGTTTAATTTTGCCCAGCGAAATGTATTCGAAGGTGAACAACCAAGTTTTATTACAACAAGAAAACACATTTAAGAGAGTTTACCTTCGGGGAACGATACCATCGCCACAGTAGTAACCAAATTTGATCCCTGGCGCGAAGTAGAGGGTCTTCCTCACAACGTAACGAACGCCCACTCAGAGCTCCAATACGGTCAACGATTCAATTCTTGTAAACCTCACAATGCAGAGTTCATCACCATCCATGCTCGAACCATGCAACTTTCACAAGAACTCAAGGTTCATTATCCTCCACGCTTAAATCAAACAACTATCAACACAGAGCAGTATCACCTTCCAACGACAGACCTAGCTACACCGACCACCAGTTTCACGCTATTAAAACGAAAGTGTCGAAGCACAAAGATACCAGAAAACAGTTACAGGCTCGAACCTTCAATTCAGCGGCCTGTCGGCCCCTCTCCCCGGAGAAACAGGTTCCATTTGAGCAAAAGGCGAAATACAAGCAGAAGTGTAGTCAAACCCTTAGGGTTAGCTATCATCAACCAAATCGACGGAGGGGATGGTGCCAACACATTAACGCAATTATCAAAGTTGGGGTTACGTTCAATCACCATATTAATTGCATTTCCAACCACTATTACAATTGGAAGCCACATCGACTAAGAACAAGCTACAGCTTGGCAGGAGCATACCAATCCCTCCAATGGCCATCGCGTGGAGTTAATTCCGGACAAGCCAACGCATCAAGCCACGAGGTGGTGCAGTCAGATATTAATGTTGATAGATCTCATATCACTTCGTCAGACGACGCCTACAGGAGTATTAAAACAATGTCAGCATCGCATTTATTAACTCCAGCCAACCCTTAAACGTTGCATTCACACGTTACATTTCCATATTGTATGCCCAGGGCTATCGCAACATTACATAGTATATTCACATTAAACTTTATTTGCGTTTTATTGTAATGTTCTGACATAGTAACATAAATTAGCATTTAAATAGAATGTGTTATATTCCACGGTCTCAAAATAGCTATGTTCACGATGGGGTGTTATTTATTTCATAATTTCCAAGTCATCATCGAGGCAACGTTAAATGTTATATGTATTTGCATATCATAATGTTTTAACCCAATGTTTAGTATATTATTATGATCCTGGATGGATTGTGAACTATTTCATATTCACCAAAGTCCCAAACCTTAGCGCTTAAGTAGCTAGGCATTTATTTGACGTGACACTATACAAGATTTCTTGTCATAATAAATGTTTAACATATTATATGATTTTCGTGTTTACAGTAACATATGAAATATATGTTTATTATATTAAATGACTTTTGTTTATATAAGATTTCTATTTTACATGCTCATTATAATACATGATTTTGTTTATATGGAAATTCAAAAGGTTGGATAATACTTTTATATAGTAGATAGGTTACATATTTATAAATAATATGTATTTACATTTTAGTAAATAATATAGTGCAAAATGAATGTTTATCATAACATTAAAATTACATTTTCATACTCAAGTAATAATACATCCTTTAAGTAGGGTATAGTAATTGCACACTTTTGTAAGTTATTATAGGAATTTTCCTTTATGTCCTTTTGGCAACGTTTTGATGTTTAGTCTATACAGGTGTAAGTATTAGTTTCCATAAATGCAAAGTTAGTAGTATTTAGGTACATGTGATAATTGTCACGTAGTTATAGAAGGCCATCACGTTGCATCGTAGACCTATTATAGTACTAAGAGGAAATTAAACTTTATGATATAGTTACATATTGTGATAATTATCAGATGTGAATCGAAGTGTTACAATATTATAAGGATGGTAATATCATCTTAATGGTATTGTCATTTCTTAACAGGATGAGTTGTCCTAAATGTTTGAGAATTTATTTGTCTCAGTAGTCACTAACTTGTTCAGGTCGGGAGGATCTCATATTTTCTTACTCATTTCAATTCACTGTTTGGTAGAGTTAGCAGTATTTTTACCTTTTCAATTCATTTACAAATAAGGGTTAGTACTAGGTATCTTCATCCCCATTTCATACAGCAGAATATAAATAGCTAAGTGTTAAAAACAAAACTTTAAGTTCTTACCGGCATCACCTTCATGCGTGGCAGTACATAATCATTTCTATTTATAAAGACGACTAGCTGAAGCACACAGAGTGCTTGAATGACTGGAAATATCTTTAACTTTTACCTGCAGATCTGTGAAAGAAAGAAACAGTCCCAATGCTTTAGCTGTCAAGCTAAGTAAACCCAAGGGCACCCGGTAGGAACTCCTTCAGAAAACAAACAACGAAATCATCAACATTTAGTTAATAGACCCTTAACACATGAGAAAGTATTTATCTTTTATCTATGTTATTTTATAAATTTGAAAACGTCATATGTTTAAGTTTACATTTTATTTTAGGTGTAGTACTGCATTAGAAGTTTTGTTAAAGCTCGTTAATTCCGCAAGTAGCATTTAAGCATTTAATGATGTTTTTAAAAGTTTTAACTTTTAGTGATTTTTGGGTTGTTACATATTATCAAGTTGTAACAAACAAGAGCCCTAACTCCCACCAAGATTGTAAGGGTGGTTGATCAATTTGTAGTGTTGGATAGTGGAAGACCTAAAGAATAAGTACTGGGAAGGAAAGTGCGTAAAAGGAAACCTAGTCAAGAAATAAACATTACAAAGAATGTAAAAGGATGATAGTCCAATAGTTAGTACAATGCTTAGAAAAGATGAGAATTGCAGATGTTTCACACCATAATTTTCCAATCTACCAATTTTATATCATGTAAATATAAGTATAGTCATAGAGAGATCGTGTTTTCTCTAATATTAATAAATTAAACTCCATAAAAATTCAAAAATGAAACCTTTTCGTGGATGGACTCCCCTACATTCCTATAAAAAAAAACATCATTGATGTTTGAACCCAAATGAACATAGCAAAATTTCTCTTACTTTCCAATAACACCATATGATCATGTGCATAGCTTGGATTTGGGTCACTCACAAGATGCAATGAATTTCCTCCACTTCCTCTACATTTATTCTTGCAATCAAGGGAATTAACAACATTTAGTTACCTTTTCTTGGGTTATATCTAGTTTTTTTTTTAATCTTTATTGGAGGGGGGAAAATCTCCATTGTTAGGTTTCAAGCATGGAATAGTTATAAATATACAAAGATGGTGAAACTTATATGATACCATTTCATGGTAACGATAACACATAGGGTATGTAAATAAGGATTAAGATTTTCACCTATGTTCATGTCAGTTTTAATACAATATTAAGATAGATGACTTGCATATAAGAATTGAAATTACAATTATGAATGTGCCAAATACAACTCAATCTAACAACTATTCCTAACTGGCAATGCGAAAATGTTAAAGAAGAATGCAAAACATTGAAAGAAATAATTGGTCAAGAAAGATTGATCTAACTTTTCTTGGTTCCAATGAGCCAAGAAAGATTGATCTCACTTTTCTGGGTTTTCATGGAGTAAGGTTTGATTGAATATCAATACCCACCTAAACCCCAATCTAAAAAATTAAGAGTTAGATCTTTTACTAGAATGCCTACAGAAAATACAATACAATTGTTCAACTCTGGAACTCCCAATTAGCTACATCTCTTAACTTAAAGATGAAAAATAATATAACATCAATTCAAACCAAGCCTAAATAAGCTATTTAATGAGTATGGATCAAGGCCAGTAATCCGAAGAGACTTCCATCGATATTATCATTGGTACATTATTATCAGATTTATGCAAAACTTAGGATCATAAGCAATATCAAATAAAAATGGAGGGTCCTTAAGTTTTAGATAGGTATGAATTGAGCCCATGATTTGGAGGTATGAATCCATCCCATGATTCAGAGGTTATTCTTCAGCCCACCCAAATAAAATAACCCCCAATATTTATATTACTATGTCAAATTAAAAACCCCCCCTTGACCCCTTAATATGGGGCAATATATTTTTGAGGTTTTTAAGAGTATTCAAACCCCCAATATGAATGGACGTGATATGATATTGCCTCTCTAGTGAACCCCCCGTGGGCGAATTCTCCCACTATTGCGGAGAAACTTGGTGAATTCGTTCCGCCGCAGGTCCACTTGATCAAAGGTTTCTCCTTTTCGGAGGATTTAAGATAAGTTTTCCCGCCGCGGCTTGACTTAGTCTTTTTATTCTGTAGTTTCAAAAAGTTTGGACCAACTCTTCTACCCTTGCGGTAAGGTTAGCTCATAGCTTTCGCCGTTGCGGCTCAAAGTCTTGAGTTTTACTTAGGCAAAGAAACGAAAAACTCAAAGCAAAATACTTTTCTTTAGGGAGACTAAGTATGGAAAGACTTTAATGTCCAAATATCCTTAAGCAAACTTCTTCTCAAAAACAAAGGAAGGGACTCCAATATTTTCAAAAAAAATCTAAAGGGGAAATGTTGTAGCAACAAAAGAATTGTCTACAGAAAAAAGAAAAAAAACTTACATAGGCAAAGCCCATTGCATAACTTTAAATTAAGTATCCAATACCAAATGTGAAAAAAGAGCATGCACTAAGATTAGGCATAACAAATGAAATAGACTATATATGTAGCAAACAAATTTTATTTTGTATGGATTTGTTTTTAAAATATGATAGGATTTTTTACAACTTATTAAAGTTACAAATTTTAATTGTTGAAATTATAATATAAATTTGTTTTGAAACCATCAAAATTTAAATTCACTTATAATATCAAAACTATTAAAATAACAAAATTTGATCTTCAAATCACAATTTTTCATCATTAATTATTTATAGAAAAATTAAAACACAAATACATTGCTTTTGAACCAAGTCTACTTCCATTGCTTTTAAACCAAGTCTACTTCCATATCAATTGACCAATTATACTTCCATATCAATTGACCAATTATACTTCCATATCAATTAATGAATATGAAAGATCAATACAATTTTAAGTTAGTCCAATTATACTTCCATATCAATTAATGAATATGAAAGGTCACGACAATTTTAAGTTAATAAGGACATCAATTTCTCTGATATAAAAATAGAGGAAAAATCAAGGAAAGGGAGAGGGAAAATTTTAATTTGTACTGTTGCCCCCACTCTCAACTTATTAAATATAAAAGGTGCATGCAACTTCATCTACAACCATATTGCATTACTGCCATCATTGTCTTATCATGTAAAGAGGTTAGCAATCACTCCATGGGATAGTGATAAGCCAGCAATGGATATAAATGTCTCCACAAACATCTTTATCATATTTTCATTATAACAAATTTATGATATATTTAATTATTTTGAAGTGGAGCAATAGATATAAATGTGTCCACGAACATCTTTATCATATTTTTATTATAACAAATTTATCATATATTTAATTATTTGGAAGTGGAAATATTTATTTGTGAAAAGGAATAAGAGTAATTCAGATGCAGCCTTCCCTTACAACACTCGACGACAAAATGCATTGTGATGACGATTTCAAGATGCAAGCACGACCACTAAATGCTTTGAAGCGCAGATTCAAGAGCACATGTGACATTATATTCTGTTGATGTTAAATTTGTGACACGTAGGAATGTCAAGGAATGTAAGTGGATATTTTATTTAAATTTATAAATATGAGTTTGTATTTTCATAGTGTTGTTTGTTATTTTTTATTTGGTATAGTTTAAATATAAAAAAATTTAGAATTACATATATTAGTTATGGAAATTACATAATTTGAGTGTTATGGAGATATTCGAAGGTGCTAAATCTATTTATGGATTCAATTTTTTTAACCAAAAAACATTTATTGGATTCCGACCAAAACCCACCTTAAAGTCCAAAACGTAGAATAAATAGACTACTCCCTTTTTATCCCATTTGAATTCAAATATATATATATTATTTTGAAAAAGGCGATATGCATATTATCACCTTTCACCTCAATATTCGTATAACTTGAATGTAATTTTTTCTTCGCACTCCAATTATAATATACATTGGATATTCTCATCTTCAATCTTGTAAATGATTACGAATTCAAATGCACATTGTATTCCACTACCTGAATTCAAATGCACATTGTCTCTTTCCCATTCACTTCTAGTTTTGAAAATGATTATATAATTCGAAATACACATTATTTTCTTTATTCCAACCTGGGTTGAAATTTGTAAATAATCCTCATTTTCCATTTTAGACGTCAAAATAGTGTCAATGTGTGAATTTTAATTTTGCCCATCATTTTAAAATGCATTTTTTATTTTTACACATAATTATATCTATATCTCAAACCCATATATATAGATATAGATATAGATATAGATATAGATATATATTTATATTTGTTGTTAAGCTTTCATTAATTAATATAAAGAATAAAAGCACTAAAAGTAAAAGTAATAAACAAAATTGGAAGTTTAAATTTTAAAATCCTATAAATTGTAAGTCTTTTCAATGAGCAACTCCATTATGATTCATAGAGTTTTATGCAAATCAGGGTCTCATTATCTCCCCTTGTTACGTGAACTTGACTCGGTTAGAGAGTCAAATACTTCCGATTCATGTTTTTTGGGCCCATGGTATTTGGTGCCCCATGGTAATGTTCCGTTGTATTGCTTGTGAAGAAGCCTATTTAAAGGTTTCCATGATAGACCTTCTGTGTCATTATGTGTGCACTTGGTTTAATCATTATGCTTATTATGCACTTTTAATTTGTTTTGTAGATCAAGTAAAGTTAAGTTCAAGGAAAAGAAGGTAAAGTTATATTATCATATATTGAACTATATTTTTGTAAAAAAAATATTTAAAGCATTGTTGTGTTGCAAAAGTCTTACTTGAGTTAAGATAAAACGTTATTTTGCCTAGAGGCGCTTTCTACGGCCTAAACTGGATTAGATGTGTCACATCTGTCACATGTCGACTCTAAATTTAAATTGGTTAGATTGTAAAATACATTTATATAAATATACATTGAATTTCAATTTCCATTCAACCATCCTCACAATTCAAACCAATCTTTTCATAAACAGTTACAAGACAACTAAATATATGTGTATTAGTTAGTCTTGCCTTGATCTACAAGAGAGACATATATTCACAACAGAATGAATGCATACATATATTAAGAATACTATTTTACTTCATAATCAATGAATGGATGTGATTTTTGTCTATTGTAGGGTTTATGTGTTATCGTTTACTATTCCAAATTGAAATGGTTGCTAGGTGGATGAATATATTGAATTATGTATTATTAAGTTAATAATAGAACAATAAGTTAGATATTAGTTTTGTTATAAGTGCAAATTAATCAATAATTGGGTAAATTTCAAGCATTTTACTTCATAATTAATTAATGAAAGAAACTTTTACATAACTTGTACGTATTTGTAGGATTTATGTGTTGTAATTTAAAACATAAAATAGTTGGCACTTTGACCATTAAATTTGGATAAATAACTATTTTACTTCATAATCAATGAATGAATGCAATTTTTCCTAGTTTTAGGATTTATTTGTTATACTTTACAACATGTAATAGTTGGTAGGCACTTCAACGATTAAATTTGGGTAAATAATTATTTTACTTCATCATTAGTTAATTAATAAAAAAAATTGCTTATTTATAGGATTTATGTGTTAGCATTTACAATATTTACAACATGATTCCAAATTGGAGTAATTGGTGCATGGACAATTATAATGGATAATTATGTACTTTTAATTTAATAATAGAAGAATGAGTTAGATATTAATTTTGGGTAAATAATATTTTACTTTATAACTAATTAATTAATGCAACTCTGATCTATTTGTAAGATATCCAAATTGAAATAATTGGTGCTTGAATGGTTTTAACCTAAAATATATTAGATTATGTACTTTTAAGTTAATAATAGAATAATGAGCTAGATAATAATTTTGTAATACTTGCATATTAATAAATCACAGATTCATCTTAACTTTAAGCTCCAAGTTGAGAGGGATCAAATCCCTTGAGGAAGTCTTGGACACTAAAAGGAGGTTTGCACCTCAAGATATTTTATCCCTCTCATAGAGCCATAGTTAAGATGGATCTATGCTAGTATTATGATATGTTAAATTATACTTTTGTAGACTTTTTTATTTTTGTATTATATGAGGCAAGATATGAGAATTCAATGTTTCATATAAATATTATAAATGTTATTTCAAAAAAAAATCAGCTCTTATTATGATGGGTAAAATTAAAGATTTAAATGTCAGATCAAAAGCAATGTTAAAATTCAAATGTTATATAAAAATTTCTTGACTTACAAGGTACCTTGATTCCAACCCTTAATCTTATAAAACTTGAATCTAAATACACATTTCCTTCTCACACCTTAATCTTCAACCTTATTCTCATAATCATTTTTAAAATGTTCATTGCACAATAACATTTTTAAATTATTAAAATTATGTTTTTTTATTATAAATGTTTAATTAGTATTTAAAAAAATAAAAATAAAACTATCAATTTAAATTTATTAATTTTAACTCTGACCTTAAGTGCATTTCTTTTTATATAAATTTTATATTAAAAACATGTTTAGATAATAAATCAAAATTAAGAATATTTCAGTTAAATTGTATAAATACAATTAAGCAACTTTTACTTGTTTTGTTTTTATGTTTTCGTGGTAGATCATTGAAATATACATGATGCATTAAGATGTCAACTCTTAGGTACTAAGTGGTGTCATGCACCATGAGAAGGGACCTCCATAACTAACGAAGGCCAAGGCAAGGAGTTGGTTAGGTCATGAAAAGGAGAAAGATAGAGACTTTTGAGGTAGGAGATATAGTGTCATGATAGCTAACTGTGCAACCCTCTAATGTTAACTGTGAAACAAATTGAAAAGGATGGTTGATATGTTCTCAATATGGAGTCAATTAATGGAGTGAATGAATGATGTGTATATATGATTTTCTTCTTGTTGTGAACTTGATTTTGATAATGACTTAAATGGGTTTGAATTTTTGTTATCATTCTTATGTGTACTTTGACGACACTCATCGCATTTATTATGATCTTCCTCTTTTGAATGTAAATTGATTTTTGATAATGACTTAAATGAATTATTTTCAATGAATGTTATTATTCTGTTTTTTTTAATGAGATTTATTGAATTAACGTATGTATGATAAACTATGTAGGTATCATATTTAAATTTGTGTAGAGATAATTTTTTTAAATGATAATTTTTTTATTTAAGAGATTTGAATAATATATATGTGAAAAAATGGTAGGAAAATATTCTTTATATTTTTGTGGTAGGTATTTGTGTAAATTTATCAATATTGATTATGATGTTTAATTTGGTAGGGATGTTCAGTGAGACACACAATAAAAGCAATCAATTCAAAGGATTAATCCCAAAAACTTATACATAGAGCTCAAACTAGCCTATCATACTACTTTTAAAATCTACTTTTTCCAAGAAAAAATTCCATGTTTAATCTATTCAAGAGGATAAAGACTGCCCCTATAATCAGTATTGTAATATTTTTGAATAAAGTTTGAATATTTTGGAGGTCTTTGTGGTGCAGTTGTCTACTATTGTGCATACCATGCTTTCACTGAGGTGATATTATGCTTGCTACTTTTCTTTTTTCATAGGCATGTTAATCTATCTAGCTTAGGAGGTTGCTACCAGCCCATGGAGAAAGAATTTGTAGTCTTCAACTTGCTTTGTTATGCTTCACTATTAGAGATCTAGGAATAGCAGACTGTAGTTGGTTATACTTATGCTCTCATAATCTCTTTTTTATAAATCATACTAGATTTTATCTCGCTTGCGCAAGGTTTTGCGGTTGTGCAGGTCACCTATCTGAAGGAAGAAGTTGAGCTTGGTTGCATTCTCTTCTATCTTCATAACTATTTTGGATCTAATGTTTTGTTTCCCACAGGAACCTCTTTGTCTTCATGCAGTTCAAGCTTGGGCTTGAGTTTTCTCTTCCATCTCTCAAACTCAAATAATCTTGGTCACTTTGTTACTTTCATGCTTAATAAGTAGATCTGATCTAAAATTTTAATCATATATCTCTCTTATTTTGCATGCATTAGCTAGATCTAAAAGCATGTAGATTCTCATCATAAGCTTAGATCTAGTCTTTTTTGTTAGTCCTTACACTCATAATTTTTCCAAGTACTAAGTAGTTAAATTTTTAATGTTTTATTTGATTAGTTCATCATATTTTGAATCAAGTAGCTTGCTGATTTTTCTATTTTGATGAATAGGTAAGAAAAAACTCTAGCAAAATTTTGAGGATTTGAGCCTTTACAAATCATCAATTTCTAGCTTGTTCCTTCTTTAGTTTTTTCCTTGCTTCGTAAACATCCCTAATCCTTTTTTTTAAAGGATCAAAGGTGCTTAGTCTTTAAAATCATTGTAAAAATCATAATAAAAGAATCAAGTGTGCTACTCAGCTCCCACAAAACCCCCATACCCCCCAGGAGGGGGGGTCTGTGTCGGTCTTATGTTTGGATTCTTTAGCTTAGTTTTCTTTTGCTAGCTTGTTAGAGTAGATTAATTGTTTACTATTGTTTTCTTATTTTGGTTTATTGTAAAATAAATACTAATTGGTTATGCATTACCAAAGTGTCGAAAGGGAAAATAGATTCTCAGTCGTAACAAAATTTACCTTTTACAATTTTGTTGTTCAAATCTTAACATAATTTGGCTATGCGCTCCCGAAGTAAACCAAAAGGGCTTTGGCCCCTGTAGGTGAAAAGAGATTCTCAGTCTTCTAATAAAAACTTCAATATAATTGTTAAAATGAACTAATGCTTAGCCTCCTCTTATGCTTTGGATCTCCGTGGTTCGTCCGACCCGTTGATCACATCAGAAAGGATCTAAGTGACTAGATTAATAGGGAAATCCGAAAGTATTTTTCTTCAAAGAAATCGGTAGGTCACATTGAACATATCATACAGTTAGGGGGTTTCTTTAAGTAGGTTCTACCTCGCCTTGTTGGACACTTAATACTGTTGCAATAAGCACCCATTTCAAAGAACTAAACTTCCTTTGGGCCAAACAAAGAATTAACCCACTCCCTAATTGAAACATATAATAATAAATTAAAATAGACCAACAAGACAACTACAACACTTTCACGACATAGTAGCACTCCAATATTTATTGTGAATCCATTTGGCATTGGGCTACCTTCAACAATCACACAAATTTTCAATTAAGTGAATTCATGTGTTAGATGGATATATCTATTTCATGTTGTTGATTTAATTTATATTTGCAATATCTGGTACAGTATTAACTTATCTTCAAAATCCTAGAATTAATCTCATTCTGTAACTTAGTGTAAACACCTTAGTTTCATTTTCATAGGGACCGCACCCCTTAGCTTCGTTAGGAGTTGGCCTAAACAGAGGATTCAAGTATCAGGTGACAACACTTGAATCGATACTTTCCCCCAAGGATGCACCCAATGGATTGAATATTTATGCCACGCCAACCTTTTCTCGAGGTGTGTATACGGCAGTAACACCCCGTATGGTTAATACTCACAAAAATTATAAAAGGAGTGGAGAGGAATTATTGATAGGCTTGGAAATAAGCAGATAATCAACAATTATAGGAGATCATCCTCAAGGAGGAGTAGAATAAGACACCATGGTTAGATTGTACCATCTAGAGAATAGCTTAAGTACACTCACAAATATGATAGCACAACTACTGACAAAAAAAATGCATAAAGTCCACCGCAAAGCACAATATTAGCACATGAAAGAAGAAGCAAAGCTAAAGTCAGAGGGAAAAGTTGAGATAGATGTAGGAGAGTGTAGCTATGACAAGCCACATATACCTTTTCGGGTGGAGGCCAAAATAGACATCAAACCCTATGCACGTGAAGAGAATTCCATCAAGTTGAATCAATGTATACAACATATGTAAGTGTACATCACTATTCATGAGGTCATTGGAATACCACAGATTGTGTTTTCATTTGAAGGCCATGCTTTAGCCTGTTGGTAGAGTCGTGTAGCAAGTAGCACATTGTAGAATGAGCCACCAATAACTAATTGGGAAGTGTTCAAAGACATGATCAACGAATAGTTCTACCCAATTGGGTGTGAAGAGAAACCAAAAATCGTATGGCACTACTTCAGAAAAGGAAAGGACAATCACTGGAAGAGTTCACTACTGAGTTCAAGAAGAGAACAGTTCAACTTGGAGTATCTCTAAAGAGTCCATAAATTATAATTAAATACCTAGGTGCATTACTCCCCCAAATTCGACATTAGTTAATGTTGTTATGTCCTAAGACAATTGATGAATCTAGTCTCAAAGCACAACATATTGAGGGAAGTATGGAGAAGAAACAACCTGGTACACACAAGAAACCAGAATTCCATGAACAAAAGAAAGGGAAAGGAAAGAAGAAATGGAATTTGAATAATATTAAAACAGTGGCATAGGATACCAACCCTTGTTACAAACAATGCAAGGCTTGTGAAAAGACTAGACATACATAAGAGAATTGTTGTAAAATACATCGCAAAAAGCACCCCAAAAGGTTCCAAAGAAAGAAGAAGAAGAAGGCCTTGATTGTTGTGGATTCCAAGGAGAAGATGGTTAGTACCTCATACATGGAAGGAAAGGTAAGTTGCACTACTCTACAAAGGGAAGTAGCCATGGTTGGTTGCAGTAACAAATAGGACAAGGATATGATAGAGTTATTCAGTATCAAAATATACATGAGACAGAGTATAGCAGATTGCTTGTTTGATCTATGTTCCCAATCCATCTTTATATCTGCACAATTCATTGAGAAGCTTGGATTATAAACCCTAGACCATCCACAACCATATCCCCTAGGTTGGGTGAGACAAGATGTGGAGTTGAAGCTAAACAAGTAATGCAAGTTTAAATTTTCCATCAACCAGAACTTTTCGGAAGAGCTAGTTGTTTATGTGGATTCTTTGGATGTTTGTGGGGTCATATTGGGCATCCCATACTTGTATACGAGAGATTTCATCTTCAGAAGGACTTGGTTACTAGGTGCAAGCCCCATAAGTGATGATTGATGCTATGTAATTCATTTCGCTAGTCTGAATCCCACTTCTTAACCCCTATGAGCATCACCCAATTCAATGAGTGATAAGTGGAATATTCAAAACCACGAGAATTTGGTCAGTTATGACTATACTCATGGGATATGGATCATAGCTTAATGAATTACATTACGTAGATAATCCCAAAAATGATATGTCGTATGTTGGACTACAAAAGTCCCTATACCTAGTATAGGCTTGTTAAGGATGGAAAATCATATTCTATCAATGCACATAAGGATAGAACCAAAATGTCTCTCATAAGTGGTCATAATACTAGGAGGATCATAGGTAGCACAGAGAATTTTTGTTTTGTTCCTCAAAGAAGGGAAGATGCAAGGAGAAGGAAATGAAGTGGAGATGGAATCATCTTTAAAGGGATGCAATGGAAAGCAGAATAAAAAACTCCAACAATTGATTGAAGCCTACAAGGAGGTGTTTTGGGATTATAAGAGACTTCCACCCAAATGAGATGTGGAGCATGAAATCCAATTGTTGCCATAATCACCATTGCCTAATATTGGACTGTATAGGAAATCCATCATTGAAGAAAACGAACTGAAGAATCAACTACAATAGTTGTTGGAGCAGGGAGTAAATATACCTACTACATCACCATGTGGATCACCCATCATGAAATATCCCCAATCTAATTTATGGAGATACTAACTCAATCACAGAGATCAAAATCAGAAAAGTTGAAACTAGGTGCAAATTATAGTTTTTACAAACCAAAATCTACATGTTTCCAACTCACTCCAAATGACACCAAACCCAAAATATTTTATGATATGAAACAATGGCTAGGTTTTAGAGCATAGAAGGACTCAAATAGGGTCAGACCATAAGGATTTACTTCGATAGCTTGCACATTACAGAGTGCATCACACTTGGGTAGACCATTTGGTTAGACCCAAATGACCAAATGCAATTTCCCCAGGAATTATGTGAAACTCTTGTGCTTCTGGTGCAATAATGGAAGTATCTATACAACAGCAAGGTCATACATTTCAGACTCGGAGACACTCACTCAAGCTCATAAACATAAATTAGAAATTCTATACTAGGTGCAAAATCAAACTTTACGAGAGTGAAATTGTGGAATTCCAAGTGATTTCTAATGGAACCTAAGGTGCACATTTTTGCAGGTCTTAGGATTTGGATGGGTCCAAATACATTCTAATTATTCGAAATGTACCACCGACTAATTTCTAGAGTCACATATGAATTTTATACAACACATAAATTAAATCTAGTTTTCCATTAATTGTTGATTTCTACATGAGACAATTTCACATTAGAAAACTGAATAGATAATATGAGAAAACCCCACTGTTATGGAATTAATGTAGAATGTACATCATGAAAAGGTACATGGATGCATTTGAAGCTGCAATCCACAGAAGAATCTAATATTTAAATGCTCTGAAAAATGCAGAAAGAAGGATTAATACATTGTCTTCAAAAACAAAGATTTACTGCATTACAGAGATTGACCCTCCTAAAGGGATTTCGACCTCAGATATATTGATCAGCTTTAGAAGGCCATACACCACCTGCTACAAAATTTTTACATCCAATAAATAACTCAGGAACAACTTCCAATTTTCTCAAGTGCGCCTTCCATCATCAAAACCACACACACACCACTAGAAGCTAACTAGGAAAATTCACTGGAAAATGGAACTTTATGGCACTGAAACACCACCACATGAACTCAAATTCATGACACACTAGTACACCATGATACTTATACAATATTCTCAATGAGAAGGATTGGATGTCCAACTCCTCAATCACTATCTAATTTCTCAACTAGCTACAATGGACATAAGGAGCAGATTTCCCAACTGGTGACAAGGGGCACATCTCCCAAGTCTAGAAAAGTGCAGAGATCTTAAAAACAAATGAAAAAAATGGAAAACTATGTGAAATGGAATGCTCAACCTCCTTTTATAAACTTCTCTCATGAAAATAATAAAATAACAAAATAATAAAATTAATTATTTTAGGAGAGAATATATTTGGTACGTTATTGACACATGTGGACCCACTCTCTCTCATCAAGTGTGCCCTACTTGGCTAAATATAGGACCTATAGCTTTCCTAAGATTCATTGCTTGCTTTGTTGTCAATTACTAATCCTTTCTCTGCAAAAATATGGAAACTTCTACCTTTCCAATTTCTTACTGTTTTTCCTGCTTTGCAGCTGCTTTTCTTGCTTTTAACTGCCTTTAACTGCTTTTTCCATATTCCTTGAGTGGAAACATATCATATGGGTCCC
Source organism: Larix kaempferi (assembly GCA_027924585.1). Classification (NCBI taxonomy): domain Eukaryota; kingdom Viridiplantae; phylum Streptophyta; class Pinopsida; order Pinales; family Pinaceae; genus Larix; species Larix kaempferi. The sequence continues at coordinate 11,457,774 of BSBM01000063.1, read as the reverse complement.
CTTCACCTTCCTAAATTCCCTCCTTATTCAAAATAATCTAATATTGAATTAATAATAATTTTTTTGGACCTCATACATTGCAATTTCATAACCACATCTCCCCAATATTAAACTATTCTACAAGTTTAGCATCAAACTTTGCAAATATTTTACTCTCTTCATCACCTTGCTAATTTTTCTTGAACTATACCAAATGACTCAAGATAATACATCCCTATTCCCATGTAGTGGTCCATAGAAAAAATTTGGGGACATCACACATCATCATAGTGCCAAAGAACTATGGGAGTTGGAGAATGTGCACTAACTATTGTTCCCTGAACAAGATTACCATGAAGAACAGGTACCCCTTTCCAAGGATTAATGGATTGATAGATCAATTTAAGCAAACCAATTTCTTCAGTAAGATGGAATTAAAGTCTAAATATCATCAAAGTGAGTAACAAAATTGAATATGTGTGGAAGATGGCATTCAAAACAAGGCAAGGTTTGCATGAATGGTTAGTGATGCCTTTCGATTTATGCAATGAACCTATAACTTTCATAAGAATAATCAATGATGTGATATGCCCCTTTATTGATTCGTTTGTAATAGTATATCAAGATGACATACTAATTTTAAGCAACACTTGGAAAGAACACCTTTCACATGTGACATAGATATTGGAGACTTTGAAGAAGAACCAATTAATTTCCAACCTCAAGAAATTTGAGCTTGGGAAGGAATCACTGGTCTGCTTGGGACATATGATCGGTGGAGGAGAGCTGAGATTAGAACTAGAGAAGATTGTATCCATCAATCAATGGCCTACACCAACCATCTTGACTGATGTTGGAAGCTTCATGGTAGAAACCTATTACTTGAGGAAATTCATTGCCAGATTCTCTACAGTTGCAACAATTCTACACTCTATGACTACCAAAGTAAATATCCTCCATTGGAGATGTCCACAACATAAGGAATTTGAATACCTAAAGAGAAGGATAGATAATTATCTAGTGTTGGCCATGCCCAACTTGCAATGAACATTTGAATTTGAGACCGATGCCAGTGGCTATGCATTGGAGCAGTGCTTATGCAAAGGGGGAGACCAATATGCTACCATTAATAAGATCTTTCATGGAGAAGTACTATATTAACTCACCTATGATAAATAACTCTTCGCAACTAGACAAGCAATAAAGAAATGGAAGCAACACCTCTTGGGAAAGGAGACCATAATACACAAATATCACTAACCTCTATAGTACCTATAAATCCAAAACAATAATGCAACAAATAAAGAATTATGAGTGGTTGGGATTCTTACAACATTTCCACCTACTAAGTAAGTATAAGAAAGGAGTCACAAATAAACTCACAGACATGCTCTCATGACCACCAATGAAAAATGCTTCAATAGTAGGTATGATTATGCATCTTGAGCCATTTGCACAAGATATTCTTAATGATGACTACGAAGAAGATGAATATTTTGGAGGTGTCTACAAGGAGATGGAGGATAAAACAATCACAGTCATTGAAGGTAGTTAATTCCACCTCTAGGAAGGGTTGTTATACAAGTTAGATAATATTTCCATTCTTCATGGAAGGATGATTTCAATAATATGGGAAGCTCATACCTCAAAGATCATTGGACATGTTGGAGTAACAAAGACAATGGGAAATTTGTAAAGGTACGTGTATTGGTCGAAGATGTAAGAGAAAGAGGAAAATTTTGTTAGAGGATGTGTGTTATGTAGCACCAATAAGCCAAGCAATCAAAATCGTGGGATATGTATGCCATTGCTAGTGCCATGTAGGCCTTGGGAGATCATCTCCATGGAATTTTTGGGAGGATTTCCAATGTAAAGAAGAGGCCATGAATATCTGTTTGTCGAGGTTTATTGCTTCAACAAGATGTGTGTATTTATACCATGTCAAAAGATGGTAACTGGATGTAAGACAATTGAGTTTCTTTTTAGTTATGTATAGATTCATTTTGGTTTTCCTAGCTCAATCATCTTTGAACGAGATAGTAGGTTATTGAGAAAGTTTTGGGAAACCCTTTGAGAGAGAATGGATACCAAGTTAAAGTATTCCACCACATTCCACCCTCGGACCGATGGACAAACTGAGGTTGCTAATCTGACATTGATAAAACTACTAGGAGGATATAATAAAAGGAATTCCAAGACATGGGATGAACAATTGGTCTACATTCAACTTTCCTAGAATTTGGAATTGCATTCCGCCACTAATAAGTTTCCTTTTGATACCTGCACCTACCTCCTTCATCGTTTGATGTGGCATATGGGGAAAAAAAGGATGATGTGTAGCTACAAGGAGATGAGAAGAGGGAAGTCATATTCATGGACAAGATCAGGTAGATACCTTTAAAGGTTCAGGAGTGACTTGGAAAAAGTCAATGACGGTACAAATAAAGGCATGAACAACACTAAGAAGATCATCAATTCCATGTTGGAGACAAGGTGTGGCTTCACCTATGCAAGGAAAGGCTACAAGAGAATCAAGGCGTGGCTTCACCTATGCATGAACTCGATGAAATATAACACAAGAGAATCTGATATAATGTAATACAATGAATTGAGACCGATAGTTGTTGACGAAGCTAAGAATATCAACGATGCAGAAGAGTTTGGTCAATAGTGCAAGTGAATTCTTCTCCATGTGAATCTGATGAACTCTTTCCGATGGATCAATCTCGATAGAAATCAATCTCGATCTCAAACAAACCCAATATAAAGAGAAAACCCAATAAAATGAAGCTAATATGAGAAAAGCTTGATATGAAGCCTAAGGACAATACCATGAATGAACCTGATGAAGAGGGGTCGACATGAAAGCGGAGGAACACTGGGCATCTGGTATACTTACAACTAAGAGTCACTAGTTTGATTATCCAACATTCGATGTAGATCCACTTCTTGAGATTTCAATACCGTTGTTTTCTTGAACACTTACAATCAGGAAAAAAATAGAAAAAAAACAGTAGATGACTGTGAAATAGAAATAAATTGGCTATAATTGCTCTAACCAATGTCTTAAGTAATCGAGATTTCACAGCCATAAAATTAACACAAAAATTGGACAGAAAAGAGAGTTCTTTATATATAAAAATAACAACAATACATAAGAATTGTTTCACCTGTACTCTCTACAACACTGTTCTGAAACTGTTGTCTAATTTCCTCCTCTTGGGCCACACACTTGCAATACTTCTTCATGCTTCAGTTGGGGCAAGTCCAAGAGAGCAAGATGATACAAATCTGAATTGTTAAAGAATGAAGCCTATCATAAATGCAAATTTCCAGATATGGGAAAGGATTTACAAACACGAGGTTAGGGATTTGGATTCTATAAGAAAAATGGAAGCATTAAGATACGATAGGTATTCTCTCCTCCTTCTCTTCTTCTCTCATGCCTCTTTTATACTTTTGGTTATGAAGTTTGAGAAGTTGGGGTAGCTATTCACAAGAAAAAGAGGTTAGAATTAATAAAAACCTTTTTCACTTTTCTAGAAAAATATATTTTTTGATCCCCAAATTGATGCATACACGGTCTAGATAATTCAAAAGTGCATATACGTGGGGTAGCTACACATAGGGTGTGTATGAGATGAAAAAGGGGATTTCTCAAGGGGGTTTTCTAAGAAGGGATATAATAAGTAATCCACATAAGAACAAGGGAGTATGAAAAAGGGGGAAGATCATAAATAAGGCCAAATCTAGCATCTTTGCAAATGATGTGGCAAAAGATGTTATAACTCCAATGCATAACACATGGACACCTGGCATATAAGTGTTTAGAGAAGCACATTGAAGGAAGAAGACGTGATGAAAAGGTGCATGTTATTAAACAAATATACTTAAAAGAAGAAAAATAGATTAATTCAATATAGTTTAAGTAGGAACATGATGTTTACGATAGTATTATTGCATCACAAGAAGGAAATTGTAAGGGATCCAGGGAAAATGCAAAGCTTCTTCAAGATCACGTGAAAAGTAGGAGGTAAGTTTTTTAGCTTGATTATGGATGGGTAGGTACCACAAAGAATTTAGTTTCCACTGAAGCAGTTTAGAAGTTAAACTTGAAGTGTAAGCCTCACCCAAACGCATATAAGGTATCTTGGTTTGGAAAGGGAGTAAGGTCATACATGAAAAATGTGAGATTGACTTCCATATTGAAGGTTGTATTGATAGAGTGTTCTGTGATGTTTTTTCCCATGGATGCTTTCCATATTTTATTGTGGAGACCATGGAATTATGATAGATGTATTGTCCATGATGATAGAAGAAATAATTACTAGTTGGAGAAGGATGGGAAGAAGATAGGCTACATCATATGAAAAAAGAAGAGGTGGCTACAAGAGTGATCTTGTGTCCAATTTTGCGATGTCTACAAGAAAAGGAGAAGCTAAAGAGATAATGCATTAATGACGATAATAATCTTGCATAATAACTCACTAATAAGGTTGTGGAGAATATATAGGAAACAATGAACAACATTCTTTTATAGATAGTGCAATATGTCGATACCATAGAAGAATTTCAAAAGGCATGTTTCAAGTATAAACAAAAGACTCCTAAGAAGAATAGGAAGAGGAGGTTCTCTCAGGTAGAAAACAAAACTATAGTGAATTAGGTATATGGAAAAAAATAAAATAATAAATAATAAAAAGATATTGATGAATCCTTCAAGAAAGAAGAAGTTGAGAAGTACTATGGAAGTCATTGGACTAGAGGAGGTGTTTGGAATGTTGCAACAAATTTTATTGAGGATGGAAGGCATTAGCCAAATTAACTTGCTCAATATTGTGAGTATGATTATCACTAAATTTTAAACAAGGGCTCTAATGCATTAGTGTCCTTGGGGTATGACCAATTTATTATCAATGCAAACTATTTCTAATTTTGTTATATTTTTAATTGATTATTTTGATTATTTCAAGAGGAGTCTTTGGCCAAGCTGCATGTGATTGTTCGTGAAAGAATTGCTGCAAGTCAAGTCGTGATCATAAATGGAAGAAGAGATGATAAAATATGTCAAATGTGATGAAGGATGAAGTCATGTCAAAGTATGACAAGAGGCACCTCTGCAAATGTCTTTTAGTAACTTCAGAAACTACATATATATCACTAACTACGCCTTTGATGATTATCATAATAGAATGATGAGGTTAATTGCATGCATGCCACGCGTTAAGATGCTAAGAATTATATTAAGTCTTATGCAATTAATTCTGAAATATAAATCTTTATTGGTGAAAAACATGAAAAGGTCGATAATATTTTGTTATATGAAGGTTGTTATTAGCTATATATAAATGGAGTCATGAGTATCATGGAGGATATAGTCTAGTCGATTCTTAATTTTGGTCGATAAGATTTTAAGTTGGTCGATAATATTTTTACATGTGATCGATGCCAATGTTAAAATTTGGTCGATGTTTAAAAAGGGTCGATCTCTTATGGTCGATACTACTTTATGTCGATGAGTCACTTTATTTTTAAGTCATGCAAACATATGTTGTCGGTATTATTCCTTGGTTGATGTTTGTACTATGGTTGATCCTTGATTTGGTCGAACCCTCAATGTGGTCAATTTAAAATATTGAGTCGAATATACGAGTTCATAAGTCAAAAGTAACTTGAGTCATGTTGATGGGTTTTGATTCGAATGAGTCTTTAATGTCGATGTGACTCTATTGCAATGCAAAATTTGAAGTAGTTAGAACATAGGGGGTTAAACGTGAGTCTTTTTGAAATTAGGCGATCCTTCTTACATTGTAATATAAGTTAGTTTCTAGTCGACTTTGTAAGTTTAGTGAAGTAATTTCTTAATCCAAGTTCAAGGTAGTCGACCATGACTAGCAGAGCAATCACAAGATCACACATAGTGAGTAGGCATAATTTTTAACTTGCAAACAATATGCATCCTCCTTTGAGAAGAAGATGAAGACAACATTTAAGCAAATGACTTCAAGCAAATGTAGAAAGAACCTAATGACAAAATAATGATGTGAGGATACTTGAACTAACTGAGCCACACCCCCGGTGCAAAACTACAGAGCAATCCCTGGGTTGTGACCTCAACAGCTAGAAGGTATAGAAATGGTAGGTTGGAATAACACAGAAGGTAAGACACTCACACTATAGAGTGTTGTGTAGGGATGGGATGAGCCAGTGCTGAAGACTCATAGGCTACACATGCATCTACTAGATTGAAGATGAAGGTTGAAGAGTAACAAGTCATGGTAGATCCTTTTACATGTGTGTCTTCCTATCCATATGGAGGTTGTTGTGGTGAGTTACCTATATAGTCTGGTATGCATGGTTGATGCACACTAAGGACTACTTAGGTAGGAGCAAAGGCCCAAAATGTTGTTGCATACTTATTGTTCTCTTCGGGACAAAGAAGAATTTTAGGGTGGGGGAGATGTTGGAGGGACCCTTCGGGCTCCTAATTGTCATCATTATCTTATGGTAAACATACTATGTAATTAGAACTCTAACAAATGATTACTTGGAGTAGGTGTAACCGCTCCAACCATCTCCATAATATATAAATACCATTTCAAAATAAATACAAATCGGTTGAATGTTCGACCCATATTTCTATCTTGATGGAAAAATATATGCATGCTTTAGTCTATGTTTGAATGCATGTGATCTTTATGATCACAACAAGGATAGTGATGATGGCATTCATTTTCTAAGGTCCACAAAGTGTTTCTTAATCCAGAGTGTGCATTTTATTACTTGGAATGCATATACTAATTCATGCATGCATTTCTTGGCCTTAATATATTCAAGGAAATAGTTTACATTATATAGGCCCTGACATGCATTTATTATGAAAGTATGGAGTGCAAAGGATGGAAAAAAATAGAATTGATAGTGGAGCATGGAAACTAACTAGGAGTTTGGAAGTATCTTCCCATAGTCTCCCCTTTGCATCACAATTCTATGACTTGGTGATGTGGAAGTGGGAAAAATAGGAAAAGGTTTTTAAGGAGGAGGTGGATCCCCGCCAACTTGGATTTTGGAGTGATTTTTTCATGCCAAGTGTGAAGGTTAAAGAAACACCTCCAATAAGGTAATGCAAACATCCTCCCACATCTCTAGTTTATGACTTAGCTATGTAAATAGGTAGAGAGAAGTGAAAAATGCTTCAATAATAAGGAATAGAATGATGTCGGGGTATGGATAAGAGTAAAATTATTTTATAAGGACGTAGTGGACCCCACCAACTTGGAGTGAAAAGTGATTTTTACATCATAAGTGTAAAGGGAAAATAAAGAACACTAATATGCGAACACATATATTCTCTTGCATTATGCATTATACTTTACTAGTCAATTACTTATGGATATAAAAGGGATACATAGAAGATGATTCAATAATGGGTATACCCCACACCAATAAAATGTTGAGTGATGTCACAAAGAAGAGGTGCATTATGCATTATACTTTACTAGTCAATTACTTATGGATATAAAAGGGATACATAGAAGATGATTCAATAATGGGTATACCCCACACCAATAAAATGTTGAGTGATGTCACAAAGAAGAGGTGAGTAGAGGAGACTAAAAAAATAATCACTTGTCAACAATTCTAAACTCAAAAGTATAAGAATGTTTTGTAGAGTTGAAGCATGGACATTGTTTAACTAAGAGAAGGATCAATCATCTTGATTCATGTAAGGTTGTAAGGCCCTTATTAAAGTTCATATTCCTTTAAACCTATGTAGATGAAGGTTTGATAGGTTCCAAAATGATTATGGGGCATGTAGAAATGACAATGCTCCTTCAATATTTTGAATTAGTGTTATGACAACCTACAAAGTTAGAATGAGTAAGGTTATATTGAATTAGTGTTATGACAACCTACAAAGTTGGAGTGAGTAAGGTTATATTGAATTAGTGTTATGACAACCTACAAAGTTGGAATGAGTAAGGTTATAGTTGCATTGGTTAGAGTTATTCACTTCTAAAATATATATAATTAGACATTAGACCATTTAGACGGGTCTTCATCCCTCTAAATATGTAAAGTGTAAAAGGAGTTTTAGATAGGGAAAAGTTTTGGGGCTAAATCTTTCCATTGTGTTAATTTTTCATGTTTTCTTCAAAAACATGATTTGTCAATTTCCAATTTTTCTAAATAATTCACCTAGATTCTATAGGATTAAATTATTTTATTGTAAAAATAACCAAAATTTTCTAAAAACAATATAAAATCTTTAGAAATTTGAATATTTTTAGAAAAATATCGTTAAATATTTTATAGTTGGCATTTTAAGAATTAATAATATTTGACAAGATTTTGTAGTTTGAGATAAGTATGGATCATTAAAAATATCCTAGTCTTGATATGAGCACTGATGGACGGTTTTTGGGCACGCTCTACAACTTTTGAACGTTTGATTTCTTGGTTGGTTTTTTTTTTTTTATTTATTTATTTATTTATTTATTTATTTATTTCCAGGGTTCGAGCTCTCCCACAGGGTGTGTGTGGTGTGATTCCTTGTCCGCCATGGGCCCAGAAGGGGGCCCCGAGGTCCTCCCTCCTCTAGAGATCTTGGCTTTCAGACAGCTAGTTGCGGCCAACAGCACACGACCTGCAGCTAACTCCCAGCAAAAATTCATGAAGAAACTTGCCAATATACTTACGGTTTCCCTCCCGGAAGAGGAATCCTATCCGTTGCGCTGAATTTAGCTGAGCGAGGTCTCATTGGACAGTTTACAGGCCTCTGGCCTTCCCCTAAAGCTGTTTTAGCATGGGTGCAGAGAAACTGGCGTACTCTTGTCTCGGAAGGCATCAAAAGCTATCTGGTTGGTAAAGGATTTTTTGTATTCTTTTTTGATATCGTTGAAGACATAAATCCTATTTTCAGGAATGGACTGTATTTTATGGGTCCTCGGGGTCTGTACTTAAATAAATGGACTCCTGACTTTGATCCGACCCAAGACGTGCCATCAATAGTCCCTGTATGGGTGTGCCTCCCACACCTGCCCCTGCATTGCTGGAACCCGAAGTCCCTAGAAGCCATTGGAAACACCCTTGGAAACTATATCGATAGAGCTGAGAGAAAACACCAGTATTATTGTGCAAGAATCTATGTCGAGGTTGATTTGGAAGTAGGGCTACCGGAAGCCATAAAAATCACGGTGGCAGACTGGATACACATCCAAGAACTAGATTATGAACAGATTCCATTTAAATGTAGACATTTCCATGGCTACGGTCACTTTGCAAGGTACTGCAAGAAGAAGGCTGAGGAAGATGAAGAGAATTTTAAAGGCGAGCAATGGACTCAGGCTCCAAAACCAGCTCCAATAAAACAAAACAACAGACTTAATTGGATAGTGGCGGCTACCGAAATTCGAACATCCACTATAGGGAATATTCATGGCGAAGGGAGTTCAACCCCTTCAATAGAAACTACATCCAAAAACCATTTTGAATCCCTCAGCATACCTGAGCCTGATTTATCAACTGAGGAGGTAGAGTAGTTGAAACACACTCCCGTTGCGGTGGAAGAAAAGGTAGAGACAGCCCATCCCGGTTCTCCTTTAGGAACCTCTTCCTCCCCATCCTATGCAGAAATGACAAGAAAGAAACCACATGAAAACTCTGGCTCCTCGGAGGATGAGACCTTCGGGCGATCCACGAAGAGAGCAGGGAGGAAATCACATAAGGAAGCCAGAGAAGAAGAAGTGGAAAGGAAAAAAACACAAGGAAGCCAATCCACAATTGAAATGTCCGTAGGGAGAAATACCAGAAATAGGCCCCCAAAGGGAGGTGCTGCTCAATCCACCCTCAGTAAATAATGCGTATAGTCTCTTGGAAATGTAGAGGCTTGGGGAATCCATTGAAAGATGACGCAGTTAAATATCTTATGAAAATTGAATCTCCTAAGATACCCATGCTCCAAGAGACAAAAATTGCAAGGGACATCCTTCTTGAAATCAACAAATTAAAATGGAAGAAAAATGTAGGGAAGGCCATTAGTGCAAGAGGCTCCTCAGGAGGTATTGCAACTCTATGGTCGGAAGACACATTTCAGTTAGAAAGTTCCTTTGAGACTCAACACTGGATCTTCAACAAGCTCCGGCACTCTCCAAGTAATTTAATTTTCTCTCTTTTCAATCTCTATGTTCCTGTCCTCCTTTCTGAAAAGAAAGACTGTTGGCATTCTCTTTCTGATTTTTTAGATTCTTATATCCCAACGAACATCATTTTAGTTGGAGATCTTAACATTGTGCTTGATCAAAATGAAAAGAGAGGAGGTAATATCAGCAGGGATCAAATGCCTCCCTTGGTGGAGGAATTAATTCAACAATGGGATCTCCTTGACTTCAAACCTTTGAAAGGCTTGTATAGTTGGACAAATAATAGAGTTGGAGTTGATCACATTTCAACACACCTAGATAGGTTTCTTGTCCAGAGTTCTCTTATGATGGAAAAGAGATTAATTTCCCCCAAAATTCTCCCAAAGCTTATTTCTGATCATAAGCCTATTCTCCTCATCTTGGAAGCGGAAGAAAACTTGGGTCCAATTCCTTTTCGCTACAACCCTCTTTGGATTGAAAAAGATGGATTCATGGATGTTGTGCAAACAGCCTGGTCCACTCCTGTTACAGGGTCTCCTAGCTATGTGTGGGAGTAGAAACTTAAGGCTACTAAGTATGCCCTGAAAGATTGGATTAAAAATCCTCACAATACCCCCTCTAGCCATAGAAGAGAGACTGTTCAGCTGCATGTAGACATGCAAATGGAAATGGAAAGTCAAGTGATTACCACTACATAAATAGAAAAGGAACGTCCTGCCTAGCTCAAATCCTTTTTCTTCTTTCGTCATGAAGAAGAGTATTGGAGGCTTAAGTCTCGTACTTTGTGGCTTAAAGATGGTGATCGAAATTCCTCTTTCTTCCATCGACAATATAGAGCTCGGCTTTCTAGATATCATATTGCAGAAATTACATCTCTAGATAGGACAGTTCATAAAGGTCATGATCAGCTTAAAACAACAGCTGAACTCCATTTCCAGAATCTTTATAAAGAAGAAGGTGATGGCTGGGAGGAGGCCTCTTCTAATTTCCTCTCTAACATCCCTTCACTTGTTAGTAGGGAAGCCAATGCAACGCTAATGAAGCAATTTACTGAAGACAAAATATGCAAATTCATTTGGTCTATGGAGCCCGACAAAGCACCAGGAATAGATGGTTTTTCAATTCACTTTTACAGATCTTGTTGGGAAATAATTAAAAAAGATTTGTTGAGAATGATTAATTCTTTCCAACAAAAAGCTAAAGTGGGAGGTAGCACCAACTCCACTTTTTTTATCTTTAATTCCTAAAGATGTGAGCCCAGGATCCTTTGATAGATTCAGTCCAATTTCTCTGTGTAATACCTCATATAAAATTCTTGCCAAGTTATTGGCAAACAGAATTAAACCGCTCCTAGAGAATCTCATCTCTCTGATGCAAGGTGGATTTGTTCAAGGAAGACATGTCCTGGATAACGTTATTCAGGTTCAAGAATCCATGCACTCCAGCTATCAGCGGAAGGAGAAAGGGATGCTCATAAAGCTTGACATGACAAAGACATTTGACCGAGTAAAACTCTCTTTCATGTACAGAGTTCTCCTTTCCTTTGGTTTTAGTACTAACTTTGTCAATTTGATAAAATCCTACACTGAAAAGCCATGGATAGCCCCGTTAGTAAATGGAAGACCTGCTAATTATTTTCAAGCTACGAGGAAAATTAGGCAAGGCTGCCCTCTCTCCCCTTTCCTGCACATTTTGATGGCAGATTCTTTAAGTAGAAAGCTGATAGAAGCTAAGAGAGCAGGGACTGCTCCTGGTATTAGGGTGATGATGGGCCTCGACCCATTAAATCATGCATTATTTGTTGATGATTCCCTATTGCTACGTGGCACCTCCATAAAGATAGTTAAGGTCTTCAAGGAAATTCTTCACAGTTTCTGCAATATTTATGGTGCCCTCATCAACAATAGGAAAAGTGCAGTGTATGGTTGGCACGTTGATCAACATCTTATCCAGAGAATTGCTCAATTTTTGGGATTCCTGGGCTACGCCTCTTGGGAAAAAATTAACTATCTCGGGCTGCCTTTAACCCTAGGATCTAATAAATCTGAGTTGTGGAATGAAGTTTTATGCAAAATCAAGAGGAAAATTGTTGCTTGGGGTGGGCATTGGCTCACACATGCTGGCAAACTTACTTTTATAAAATCAATGATCTCAGCTTTACCAATTTACCAAGCTTCCTTCCTTCTGGATCCTAAGACGTTCATGGATCAGGCTTCTAAGTTGATTTGATACTTTTTATGGCGTGGGGGTAAAGGCAACCAAAAGAAATTTTATCTTGTCAATTGGGAAACTGTCAAGCGCCCTTTTTCTGAAGGAGTATTGCGGATCCATGATCCTGGACAAGCTAACATCGCTTTGGGCAGCAAAATTATGTGGAAGCTGTATTCAAATTCCAAACACCCTAGAAGTCAAATTTTTAGCAAAAAATACTTGAATGGAGTCTCTTTGAGAAACCTGCAGGTAGGAAACACCCCTAAAGGAGCAATTATATGGAACCTTTGTCGTCGTGGACTGGACTCCTTCCAAAAATGTATGTACAGAATTCCTGGAAACGGGAAACATACACTATTGTGGACAGATCGAATCATGGGACATCCTCCCATTCAAAACTCTGTTGAGCTTCTTGGCATTCGGGAATGGCTTTCACACCATGAATTCCATACACTGGCTGATATTTCAGTTTGGGATGGCTCTGGTAATTGGCTGTCGTGGGCCTTCCCACGAATTCCAGACCTCCTTCTCACTCAGCAGCATCTCCTTATTTCAACTCTGACGGACTTAGCTCCAGTGCATCTGCAAGCTTTGGATAAATGGGGATGGGGGAAGTCTGGAATCTATACCGCAGTGCAGGGTTACTCATCTCTCCAATCTCAATGTGTTTCGATTCACCCAACGTCTTTCTGGAAGAAGGTTTGGGATCCTCTCAGCTTCCCCAAGGTAAAAAATTTCTTTTGGGTCTTAATGCATCAAAAAATTCTAACTGGAGATAACCTGCTAAAGAGAGGAATTATTGGCCCCCATAGATGTGTGTTGTGCAGAAATGATCTTGAAACAATAGAGCACATGTTCATGGACTGCCCATTCGCCCAAGAAGTCTGAAAATTTTTCCTCCACGGACTCAATGCCACTGTCCCTTCTTAGATCACAGTGGTTGATTTATTCTCTGCCTGGAAGATGCGTTATTCTCTTGTGATCCCAGCCAAGTCTCTTTGGAATCGAATCTAGCAGGCTACTCCCAAATACGTGTGCTGGAAATTATGGTTGGCTAGAAATGATATGATCTTCAACAGCTCCTCATGCTCCCCTTCGAAGGTGGTTGTCAAAGCTAAAGCTTCCCTTCTAGAATAATTGGCCTAGCTAATCTACCAGAAAGACAACTCTTTGCATCCAGATGAAAAGAAATGGTTGGGAACCTTTATCTTCAAGGATAGAAATAAAATCGTTGCTCGTCCCCCCATCACACCGGGATGGCATTTAAGAGATCCAGATATAATTTTTCAAGCTTGGTGGAGGAGCCAGGGCAAAGACTCTATTTTCTTTGACGGAGCTTCCAAAGGTAACCCAGGGATAGCTGGAGCAGGCGGCGTTATTTACTCCTCGGATGGCACTAGAACAGACAGTTTCAGCTAGGGTCTTGGTCATAGAACTAATAATCAGGCAGAAATCCTTGGTCTGCTAAAAGCTTGCCAGATAGCTCGTGAAAATGGTATCCGAGAAATCCAAGTTTTTGGAGACTCTGAAATTTTGATAAAATTTTTAAATACGGAGGATCATTTTAATAATCCTGCCCTCAATAAGACTCTGCAACGACTGCGTTATTTGCTGCAAGACTTCGTCTCCTCTCAATTTTTCCACATCCTCTGCGGTTCAAATATGGAAGCAGATCACAAAGCAAACATGGGTTGCTTCCTTCCTCAAGGAGTTTTCAGCAAAAATAATGATGCTCTCACAAATACCTTCATTCCATGATATAGTGTTCCTTTTGAAATTGAATTTTGCTCACTAATGAAGCTAGATTTTGAAATTATGTAATCTCGGTTGCTTTGGTCTCGGCCCAACCGCCTTTCTTTTTTTCCAATATAAATAACCGTTTTAGTTTTAAAAAAAATATCCTAGTCTTGAATCCCTAAGAGATTGCCTTTACATTTGTAATAATGATTATGCTTGTCTATTTAGACATCAATAATGAGAGCGAATTGAATTTTATTTGTTCTTTAATACGTACTCTAATTTGTAGGACTAGTGTTTACATCATAACCTCTTCTAGAGGTTGTTTCTAGAAGTTGTTTATGGGGACCACATCAAAAAAATTCTAAGACAAAACAACAAAGAAGATTAACCTTATCATTTCAAAATTATGTTGTTATAATCTTAAGAGGAATTAAGTGGCTTAAAGTCGAGTAATAACTATGAAAAATAGTTCACCCTTTAGATCGCTTACGGTGGATTTGGAGCCGTGAGTTAATATTTTTCTCCAATTTTAATCCATTCAACATATTTATAAGATGATTAATCATAACGATCACATAATCTGAAGTGTTTGTTTTTTTTTTTTTAAGGAAAATAAGGATTTTTATCCATAGCTTAGGACTCCTTGCTTGAGTATCAAATTAAAAAGGTTTTGAAGGTAAGAAATAAAAGTACAGTTATTTGATTTTTAAAATTTCAGTTTGTCAATCTTCAATGTTCTTAACTTTCCATTTTTTTTAAGGAACTTAAAAAAAAATCAATATATTCTATAATAAAAATGTATGTATTCTAAAAATGGTTTGGTCATTAACTAAATCATTAAAACATTCATAAATCTTTTCAAAATAATTTTTTTTTTTAAATATTTCTTTTACACTAATTTTTATAAATCTATTTAACTTTATAAAATAATAATTTAAAAGAAAAAATTATGTTTTTAATATTATTAATATTAATCAACATTTAAAAATATATATAATTATTGAAAAATCCAAAAGATATTTTTAATTTTCTGGATTAATCCTACTCATTGATATTGATGTCTCTCCCGCTCTAAATTACAAAGCAGGTTTTTTTTTTACCATATACTCATTGATAATGATGTCTCTCCCACTCTAACTTAGAAAGCAAGTTTTTCTTAATAATATGATATTGATATTGATATGAATATTTCTCCTTATTAATAATATGATATTGATATTGATATGAATATTTCTCCTTATTGATATGAATATTTCTCCTTATTCACCTTCTTTATATTTCTATTAAGCATTACATCAATTTTGCATTATTAATTATATTTTATTCGCTTAATCATGTAATTTAAAATATAATATTATTTAATATAAAATAAAAGAGAAATCAATATTGTCAATTATTATTACCTACCGGAGTAATATAACAATGGGTTGGTATTCTTTATTATTTGAGTTTTGTATTAATAATTTTAAAAACTATTATGTTTTCAAATGTTTTTTAAAAATTCTATATTAAATTTAATATTTTGAAAATGAAAATGATTTATTAAATATTTTAAAATTTGATTTTCAATTTTATAATTGGCTAAAATCAAGATTTGACAATGAATTGACTAATTATCCCTAAGATGTAAAATTTTGTAAAATAAAAAATAATTTCAAAATTCAAAATTCAAAATTCAAAAAAAATATATGCTTGACATTTGGTTTTGCATTCCCAATATCTATAATACCATTAATTGAAAAGAGGATCAAGGGTGCGAATCTCCTTCCTTCCCACTGCTATGTCGTGACCGGGTATAACTACGCCCTTGACGGAATGTCTCGGGTTGAGGGAAGCACCTATCCATTTCGCTGTCTAATGTACCTTGTCTCCCGTATTAGTTCTTCCCCTCAGACTTATAAAACAATACATGTGATTTTTAATTATAATTTTATTTTTTAATGGAGACTACTTTTAAAGAATTAATTTACATTATTATTAAAAAAATTATTAATTATTAATTATAATTTAAAATTTAATCTTATTTTTTAACAAATTACAACACAGTGTAAAATAATAATTTGAATAACAAATTACAACGCAGTGAGAATGGATAATTTGAATGTTGATATAATATAATTAAAATCAATCAATATAGTTAAATAATGAGAATCAATAGTTTGAATGTTAGATACAATATATTTAAAATTAATCAATATAGTTAACTAATTTGAAATCTAAAATTTGAAAAGCTACTAAATTTAATTATATTAAAAAACAAAATATAAATATATTTAAAATAATTATAAAAATTATAAATATATATTTTTAAATATAAAAAGATGAAGAAAACTAAATTGTAAAATGGAAACTATGGTTCCCAAGAAATGTGTCTAGCAAGATATTAAAAAAATAAAAGAAAATTATATAACTAAAAATATTAATATAAACAAATTTTATAAAATGGAATTCAAGTCCTTGTAATAGGGTATTATTTTTTATATTTACATAGATTACAGTTTCATTTATCATTAATTTACATTAAAAGAAAAATATCAATAAAATTATGAATTCATGCATTTGAAACTAGGTATAGATTTTTTTAATGGTATAAATTAATATGGCATAAAAAATTTAAATACTTTCTTACCCAAAAAATGATCTTTTAAAATTCTATTTAATATCTAAAATATACAAATCACCATAAAAAACTTTATACAAATAAAATTTAATAATATTATTAATCTTTTTTAAAGCCTAATTAACTAATTTATTAATCTATCTATTTCTTTTTTATTTTTTCCACTTCTAAACCGTATTTTTATTTACTAATTTATTATTAATATAAATGCTTTTTTGGTTAATGTAATTTATTTGTAAACTAATTTTATTAGGATTTATTTTTTCATATTTGTACTTATTGCCAATTTTAATTTATTATGCCTAAAGTAAAATGTGTTTTCTATACAAGACTCAAAATTGAAAGTTGGGTCATATGTTAATCATGTATTTTGCAATGTCTAAATTGATTATTTATTTGCATGTTTGAATTGCTATAATAACCATTTATTAATAACCTACAAATAGCTATAATTTTGAGCTATACATCCTTACCACACAACTAGTTTTTTTTTAATAACTATTTTTATTATTAATGTAAAGAATTTTATTTATTTGTAAGTTAATTTTATTCCTATTTTATTCTTGTTTTAGGAAGCAGGTAATAAGCAGCTTTGCTGCTAATTTCACTTGTTTTTTAAGGAATACTCATGTGAGAAGAAAAGGAAGAGGAGGTTCACTGCGATAGAATCCGTTCTGATTCTATCATAGGGAAAAATACGGTTTCTACTCACACAGGATAAGATAATCCAATAACAAGTACACCCCACACCAATAAAATATTGACAAGTGGCACAAAAAAGAGGTTCATGAAGGAGACTAAAAATAACTACGTGTTAACAATGCTAAACTTGAAATTTTGACAATGTTTTGTAGAGTTGAAGTAGAACCACTATTTGATTAAGAGAAGTATCAATGGTCCTTATTTACATGACATTGTGAGGCGCTTATTAGAGGCTATACACCTTCAACCGCATGCCATTGAAGGTTCAACATGTGCCATGAAGAATATGGGCATATAGAATGTCCATGTCATTCTTCCTTCGATATTTGAATGTAGTGTTATAACAACCTCCAAATTTGGAACGATTGGGGTTCTAGTTGCAATGGTTGGATTTACCCACTTCTAACTTGTGTATAAATAAAATTCAACAATTGAGAGGGACTTTTGTCTCTTTGAAGATGTGGTAGAGAAAAGTGTATAAGGAGCCTGGTAGCCTTGAGAAAATTTTTCTACATTTGTAACACAGCCCAAGAGACTTGGCCATTTAACTCAATAAAGAAAGAGCATTAAATTTTTTTTATTTTATTTTTAGTGTATTCTAATTTCTAAGGCTAGTGTTTGTATCACCTCTTCTAGAGGTTGTTGCTTGGGACTACATCAAAATCTTAAGACAAAACAACAAAGAAGAATAACATTGTTGTTTCAATTTTTTTTAGATATAATCTTAAGAGTAATTAGGTGGCCTATAGTCTAATAATAACTTTGAAAACCAATTTAATATTTAGATCTCTTTTAAAAAATAAAAATAAAACTATACTTTATATAAGAAGTATAAAAAGCTTAACAGAGAAACCCGGCCACAAGACATGATCCATAGAACAACCACCAACGATACCAAATCACAGTCCAACACCAAAGAGACAAGAAGCCACATAAACGACTAAAAAATATGGCTCAATGAACAAGCCATATCGCCAAAGAACCAGTGTGACAAAGGACTAATCACCAGGATATACCAATCCTCCAAAACAACTCCTAGGTCCATAAATCTAACAAAAGGATGGAAAAAGTAGAGAAATAAAAAAATAGTATTAAGGCCTCCCTGTACAATAGAAGTTCTACAAAAAAAAAACGTAGCATAAAGGTAACTTGACTAGAGGGGAAAATTATTCCAGAACCCATAGGTAGGCTTGTTCGATCCTGCACGGAACTCATAATAAATGCGCCCTTCAACAGACAAAATACCACGACGAGACAGAGCATATGTAGTAGCATTGTGTTCCCGATAGATGTGAACTATAGAATTCTAGGCGAAAATACCCAAGAGAAGTCTGGTCTAATCCATCCATGAGTTGAGGGATAATGCATTGATAATGGCATCATTCTTATCCCAATTCACTATATCCAGTGAATCCCCAGTCGCCTGCTCCAAAAAGATAATGGCATTTGTAGAGAAAAATAGAACAAGCCATAATTCCAGGAGTTCCCCTTTTGTATTAGTACCTCTACAGCCACACATCCATAGCATGATCTGATCGCCATTATCAAATTCGATAAAGGCTCCAGCCCGACAGAATCCCGAAGTGACAAGTGCAACACCATCAAACCTCGCACGGTTTCAAGATCGGAGAAGGTGTGGGCGCCAAGTTAATCGGTCACGATTTCCTGCAAGATGCCCCACCTGAGAAGTAACGATAAAACCATATGAGAGCGATAGAATATGGAAATCCACCCTGCTTGGCTTGGAATAAATGTTGTCGAAGATCAACTGATTATGCGATTTCCATATCTCCCACACCACCAGACAGGCTAGACACCCCAAACTGTTATTAATAGAAAACAAGATTTTGAACCACCCCTATATAGTGATATCTAGCCCCTGCTATAAATGAATAAAAGGATCACCTATAAAAGACCAAACTTTGACAGTAAATGGGCAAGCAAAAAAGAGGTGATAAAAGGTTTCTGCATCTTGGTGGCAAAGAGAACATATATCCGGGCCAAGAAAACTCATCTTTTGAAGGTTTTCCCAAATGAGGATCTTCCCCTCCAACAGTAACCAAGTAAAAATTTTCACTTTTAATGGAACACCAGTTCCAACAAATGATGTGCCACCATTTCCTTTCCACAAAGGTATAAGAGCAAATCGCCTCGTAAGCCAATTGAGCCGTAATAGAGTTGTCATTTGAATTCCAAGACCAGAGTAACCGATCATCATCTACTATAATTATGATATTTGCATGATACAGGTCCAAAATATATGACTAGCATTCAACCGCCATCGCGCCCACCAAGCCAAGTTGTGAAGCACTCAACCAGCAATGAAATAACTTCGTCGGACAATTATTAACCAGAATATGATTAAGGTAATAGTATCCTCTACATATGAGATGGTGAATCACATCAGTAGACAACTTATAAGGGGAAGGGTCCCCAACAATTGGATCTTCTCCAATCAAGATATGACGACCATCCCCCAGAGCCGAGGCCATCCAATCGGACATCACCAGAAAGGAAAGGAGTAAACCAACCCAGATGTTTGAGATACCCTTTGTAGATTTCCTCCTGGATCTAATCCATTGTATAGTAGACATCTTACCAAAATATTTGTCTTTTAAAATACTTCCCTATAAACAATCAACCGATAATGCACGCTATAAAATCTTGGCCAATAATGCAGTAGAGAAGTGGTAAATATTCTTTAAGGCCCAACCCCCCTGTGCATAAGGTCGAGCAAGGTTATTCCAATCCACTAAGTGGATCTTTTGATTGCCATTTCCAGACCAAATAAATTGATGAGTCTTCTGACGAATACTAGACAATATAGATCTAGGAATTATGCACAGAGAGAACCAGAAAACCCCCAGGTTTTGTAAAACAGATTTTGCAAGGATGAAGCGTCCACCACTGGATAACCATCTCCACTACCAGGGAAAGATCCTCTTATAAAAAAAAATTAAGATCCATTGACAATCTGCAATCTTATACCCATTTGGTTTAAGAAAATAACCGAGATATTTGGTACCAGCATTAAGTTCTACAACCTTGAAAGGGAGGACAGTAGAAATAGCAGTGAGCTGCATACCGTCCAAATTATGCTTTAATAATTTAGACTTCTCTTATCTCTTAGATCTTTAGATCTCTTATCATGACTTTGGAGCCATGATTTAATCTTATTCTCCAATATTATTTGATACAACTTATCTAAGAGATGAATAACTATAATTTGAAGTGTTTTTGTCACTACTCTTAAAAACATGAAAAATAAGGATTTGCGTGTATAGCTTAGCAACTTGTTTCTTGACTATCAAATTAAAAGCATTATGAATGTAAGAAATAAGAATAGAGCTACTTATTTTTAGAATTTCAACTTGATAATCTTCCACGTCTCTACCTTTTTCATTTTTCAAAAGGCCTTAACACAAAACTCAATGTATTCTATAATAAGAATCTCATACCTTGTAAAAAAAAGTTTGTAAAAATGGTTTGGTTGTTCATTGAAACATTAGAGCTTTTATAGAGCTTTTTAACTTTATAAAATGATATATTTTTAAAATTTTAAAATTTTCAATTTTGGATTTTATTTTTATCTATCTAATATTATCGCTTTATAAATAATATAATCATTGAAAAATTCAACATAAAAATTTCTTTCTTAAATTGATAATATTTATTAATATGGATATCTCTCCGTCGGCAACTCGACCAAGTCCACCACTCCGTGTGGGCTTCTTCCTAGAACAATCTAGAATGGGCTAAAACCTGTTGACCGATTCATAGAATTGTTGTATGCAAACTCTGCTTGTGCTAACACGTTCTCCCACTGTTTGGGTCTGTCAGCCGTCAAACATCTCAGAAGTTTCCCCAAACTTTTGTTCACCACCTCGGTCTGTTCATCTGTCTACGGATGATATGTCGGGCTAAACTGCAACCTCGTGTCCAGTTTCTTCCATAGGGTTCTCCAGAAATGCCCCATAAACTTGGTATCTCTGTCCGATGTGATACTCTTCAGCAACCCATGCAATATAACTACTTCCTTGAAGAATAGTATAGCAATTCCTATGGCGTCACATGTCTTCCGACACAGAATAAAGTGTGTCATTTTCGAAAATCCCTCGACTACAACAAATATTGAGTCGCTTCCCTGTTGTGTCTTTGAAAATCCTAGCACAAAATCCATGCTCAGGTGCTCCCATGGGGTATTTGTAACTTCAGAAGATATTCACTTGTATATTGTATGTATTACATTTGTACTTTATTGTATCCCCAACGGAGATGTATTATTCCTCCAATTGGAAGTGTCGTCATTTGTATTTGATGGATTATTAGACCACCTTGGTGGGGTCGGACCTGTATGAGTCATGTGGGTTAAAGGGTTATTAGACCACCCTAGTGGGGTCGGCCCAATAACAAGTGGTAATGGGTTATTAGACTCTCCTAAGGGAGGTCGGCCCAGTTAGAGTAAAAGGCAAGTCAAGTCATTGTATACATAGAGAGTGTGTCTCTCTCATTCTATTCATTCACTCACTCACTCACTTCGCATTAGTGAGAGAGAGGTGGAGTGCACACAAGTGGAGGAGGAGCTTCTGCTGTTGCAGACATCTATCTTTTGGGGATTCATCTTTGTGATCTTTGTATTGGTGCTCATTCTATATCTGAGGAAGTTGTAGGGTTTTTCACCTTCTTGGTTTTCCCTGGTGAAATGCTTTGTGTCTCTTGTCTCTTGTGTTTGTTATGATGTACATGTTGTTCTCTCAGTTAATATCCTGGATCAGATTGAATTAAATGATGAAAAACTAACATGGTATCAGAGCTAGCCTGAAGGAAGGCATGGTATGGCATTTATGACACTTGTTTCACTTGCGACAAATTGGAAGCTAGGGCTTGATAAAGTAAAAACCAATCATCGTGGCACTTTCGCTATAAATCATTTTTGGAGAAGGTTCAGGATATGAAACGTTTACAGGTCGAAGATGAAATTTCCATGTACCTTGTTTCCAAAGGACAACCTCAGATTCGTTGTACTTTCTGAGATATGATCCGTACAAGTTAGGGTTTCTGCCTCTTCCAGAATACAGTCCTAAACAAGTGACCTAGGAAAAAAGGTCATATCTCGGGATAAAAAGCTCCAAATGGAATTCCGTAAAAAGTGACAGTTAGGGAACGGACTGTAGTTTCACAAGTCTGGGTTTCAGAGGCTGAAGTTGAAACAATGACACGTGTCACTCTGTACAAGTTCCCTATACTGTTTCATCCCATAAACAGGTCACACTGCGACACTTGACATCTCTCTCTCTCAGAGAATCAATTAGAGATCAGATATGTGGGGTTGGAAATATGACAGGTCATTCTACCATAGGCCTAAGTTTCAGACCCTGAGGATCTAAAATTTCAGATATACATCAGAAACAATATGACATATATTTCTGTTCAAAACAGAATTGGATTCCAAGCACTTTCATTGTTGGTTCGTCACTGCTGCAGGAAATTAGGGTTTCGACAAAAGTTGGAATTTTTGGAATCTGAGACCACGGATGGATGCTCCTCATCAAAATAAAAATTTAGAGACCAATATCAAATTTTTTGGTTGGGTAGAACCCAAGGCTGTATCAAACCCTAGTTCGGGATTTTGACCAGAAAATCAGAAAAACCAGAAAACCAGAATTTGATAGAAGCTGTAGATCCGAAACTCGCAAGTCAATTTTGAGGGGTCAATTTTTTGAGTTCTCAAAATCTGAGCACACCATATTTCTCTCCTCATTCATCTGCATCTCCCTATCTAGACAGAAGTTTGAAATTCCCAGTTTGGATTTTTAGGGTTTCTCTGACAAACCCTAGCCAGCTCCAGATCGAGTTTCAACAAATCAAGCGGATTAGGTTAATCCTAGAAGAGAATGATTTGGACACCTACATAAGTGAAGAAGTTCCAGTTCCAGAGGGAGATGAGGCTAAGGCCATACAAAATAAGACTACAAGCAATCCCGACAGGTATGACTTGAGGAGAGACAGGTATGTTTTGAAATATGTTCATGATTAAGTTTGTCTTCATATTATTGAGGTTAGTACAATCTTGATTAATTTTAGACTTGTCTTATCACCCTAGTAAAAGTATGAATGCATGTGAAAGATAGAAAACATTTATTGATTAGGGTTATGACACTTATGATTGTACTAATGCACTGTGGTGTTGTATGAGGATGATGTCTACTAACATAAAAGGTACATCAAGAAAGACAAATCAAGTACCAGATCAAGAACATATGACCATAGTGACATGAAGACAAAGACACATCCATAGTCATGGATCACATAGAAGCTCTACTTACGAGGTATGTATAATTTGGTTCTACAATGGTTAAATTATGAGATATGCAGGTTACTAGCACAAGTCATTGAAGATAACAAGAAGACATTATGTGGATATGTTAGACATAACAAGCAAGAATGATAATACAGGTATGTTTTTCCTATATCAAGTTAGAATCCTACCTTGTGTTAGGATCTTTTATAATTATACTTGGTATGATTGATAATTCATGAAGTTATAAGTTTGGGCAATCATGGGCTTATGCATATTATGCTTCTTAGTTTGATTAATGATATGACAAACTAGAAGTCCTATATGCATAAGAAGTCCTCCCTGAAACCTTGAATACTAACGCTTGTGTATGAAATGATCATGACCATACATGATTAAGATTATTTAGAATCATAATGTTTTGATAAGTATTGAGATTATATTAATGCATGTATGATTATGTATGAGATATTGAGGATGACACTAGTGCAAACTTAAGCATGCATAGTGTTCCAGGATGGATAGAAGTTCAAAAACATATAATCATGATGATATCATAAAGGAAGCAAAGATCAAGAGGGAGCACACTCCAGAAAGCAATTATTAAGAGGGAGCACACTCCAATAGTTCCTGCAAGGAAGCAAAGATTGAGAGGGAGTCCAGCCAACAACCAAACAAAGATAACTATTTGAATTGTCATTTCTTGTATATATGATTACTTAAATGATGTTGTTCAGTCATGTACATGCTTATGTTCCTAGGTTTAGGATGTATATTATGCATTTAGAAAAGTTGCATTAATGAACAAGATACCACTAATATGCAAGTAATGGGTAAGTGGCCTATGGTACTGTACAACATTCCATTGCTACTTATCTAGAATGAAACCTCTTTGCTGACGTGTTGGGAGTTGTGCACACTCTTAACAATGTTCTGGTAGAGATGACAGGCATCTAGAAATTTACGGGATATGGATAAATGTTGTATTGAAGCATTGGCTAAAGATAATTGCATGACTGTATGACATATATCTTTATGTGTAAGAATTTATTCTGAAATCTATGAGATGTTTATAATCATGCAATTGAACTTGTCTTGTAGGAAAGACCGTGTACCATCACCTACAAGAGAGACTTGTTTCAAAGAACAAGCGACGAAGACTCAACAAACGACATTTGTTCCAGCAACGAAGTTCAAGAAAACTACCTATTGAAGATATTGAAGAATCTGAAGTTTCCAGGATCTGGGATGCAGTAATGGAAGGATGCCATGATCAAGGATTACCAGTCGATCATGAAGAATGATGTTTGGGATGTGGTCCCAAGACCAGAAGGGAAGTCTGTTGTGACTTTCAAGTGGATCTACAAGATCAAGCATGTTGCAGATGGAAGCATAGGGAAATACAAGGCAAGGTTTGTGGCTCGTAGCTTCTCCCAGAAAGAAGGGATAGATTATGAAGAAACTTGTGCACCTGTAGCCAGATACACTTCCATCAGAACAGTACTTGCTCTGGCTGCAGTGATGAAGTGGAAGATACACTAGATGGATGTCAAGACAACTTTCTTGAATGGTGTAGTCAAAGAGGAAGTGTATGTGGAGCAGCCACTTGGATTTGAGACACATGTCAGGGATTCACATGTGTGCAAATTGAAGAAAGCCTTGTATGGCTCGAAGCAAGCACCCAGGACATGGTACGGCAAGATAGACAGCTTCCTATCCAGTTTGGGATTTACCAAGAGTACAGTGGATTCCAACCTTTACTACAAGGTTGAGGAAGGCAATCCAGTGATACTCCTACTATATTTGGATGACCTATTTGTGACAGGTGAGGATAAGTTGATTGCCGACACGAAGAGGAAGCTTGCTGCCGAGTTCGAGATGAAGGACGTGGGTATGATGCATTACTTTCTAGGTATGGAGGTATGGTAGAGTGTAGATGGAATCTTACTTGGACAAGGGAAGTATGCAGTAGAGATCCTGAAGCGGTTCGGGATGATGGACTACAAGGCCATGGCCACACCTATGGCATCAAACCTGAAGCTATTGAGTGATGCTTCATCAGAGTCGGTTGATGCCACGATGCATCGTTAGAATATTGGGTCCTTGATGTACCTGACGAACACGAGACCAGATATTTGCTTTGCGGTGAACACATTGAGCCAGTTCCTGACGGATCCTAGACATGTTCACCTGATTGCTGTAAAGCATATTCCGAGGTACCTGAAGGGTATGGTTGATTATGGGCTCAAGTCTGATGCGAATCAAAAGTTTAACCTGGAGGGTTATGTTGATTCGGATTGGGCATGCGGTGCTGCAGATAGAAAGAGCACTTCGGATTGCTGCTTCAGTATGGGATCAGGTGTGATCTCTTGGTTTAGCAGGAAGCAATCCTGCGTAGCACTAAGTACAGTCGAAGCAGAGTATGTCGCAGCTTGTTCGTCTAGTTGTGAGGCAGTATGGCTAAGGAAGCTAGTGTCTGATTTATCTGATCTCTAGTTGGATGCTACTTGTATCTATTGTGACAACCAGAGTTGTGTGAAGTTGTCAGAGAACCCGGTGTTCCATGACAAGTCGAAGCATATCGAGATCAAATATCACTATATCAGGGATATGGTGCAGAGAGGAGTAGTGAAGCTCCTGTATGTTACAATGGATGAGCAGATTGCAGATGTGTTGACCAAACCACTAGCCAGAGTGAAGTTCGAGTACTTCAGAAAGAGGCTTGGTGTACTTCAGATCGAGGTTCCTTCCAAGGGGAAGTGATGAGTCCGGAAGACGCAGATGCACATGGAATTTTCTAACATGGTTGTATATGTGTTCTCCCATGGTCGTGATGTAATTGTCGATCTTTTCCGACATGGTTGTAGATGTGTTCTCCCATGGTCATGATGTAATTGTTAAGCCATTCTCACATGGTGGTAGATGTGTTCTCCCATGGTGCAGATGTAAGGGTTGAATCCATTCTCACATGGTGATAGATGTGTTCTCCCATGGTGTAGATGTAAGGGTTGAAGCCATTTTTCACATGGTGGTAGATGTGTTCTCCCATGGTGAAAAAGGAAGCGTTGGAGCCTTCCCGAATGGTGGTAGATGTGTTCTCCCATGTTGGTGGTGTAAGTGTTGTATGATGTGCATCTGGGCTGTGCTCCGTGGATGATGAGATGATCTGAAGAGGATGATCATGAGATGATGATGATTAGGACGATCATGTGTGATGAGCATCAAGATGATGCTCCAGATGATATGCATCAGGACAATGCTGTGATGATGATCAGGATGATCATGTGATGATATGTATCAGGATGATGTATTGTATGATGATGATCAGGACGATCATATGTGATGAGCATCAAGTCGATGCTCTAGATGTTGTACATTAGGATGATGTATTGTATGATGATGATCAATACGATCATGAGCATCAGGAAGATGCTCCGTGCGAGGATGATCGAGTGGATCATGAGTATCAGGTCGATAATCCGTGGCCATGGACAGGTTGTGCAAGTAGCATAGAAAAGATCCTGGGAGATCCGATAAGTTGAGTTGTGTGCTTGTAAAAGTCCTAGGATGCTCTTTCTAGGTTTTGCTACAGGTAGCATAGAAAAGATCCTGGGAGATCCGATAGGTTGAGCTATGTGCTCGTAAAAGTCCTGGGATGCTCTTTTGAGGTTTTGCTACAGAAGGCATGTAATCAGTCCTGGAGATCCGATAGGTTGATTTGTGTGCTCGTAAAAGTCTTGGGATGCTCTTTAGAGATCTTGCAGGTTGCAAGACACTCTTTTAAGGTTTTTCCTGACCACATGTAAAAGATCATGGGAGATCCAATAGGTTGAGATGTGTGCTCGTAAAAGTCTTGGTATGCTCTTTCGAGGTTTTGTGGTGGTCACATGTAAAAGATCCTGGGAGATATGATAGGTTGAGTAGTAAGATCATAAAAGTCTTGGGATGCTCTTTCGAGATTTTGTCTATGCACGTAATCAACCCTGAGAATTCCACAGGATGGCACGCTCGCAGAGATGATGAAGACCTACAGGAGGTTATGCCTACATCCAACATGAAAAAGGGCTAGCTCTGTAGAACTTCCTATGACGAGAATAATTGAGAGATAGCCCAGTGATTGAGATGACAAGTAGAACAACAATGACAAGGATGCTCCGTGATCCAGTGACGATAATCCAGCTCCATAATTGAAGACTTGTGCCTATATGTATTGATGACTTGTGTCAAGAGAATACCTTCCTAGTTAAGAGGGAGTGTTGATGTATTTGTAACTTCGGAATATATTCACTTGTATATTGTATGTATTACATTTGTACTTTATTGTATCTCCAACGGAGATGTATTAATATTCCTCCGATTGAAAGTGTCGTCATTTGTATTTGATGGGTTATTAGACCACCTTGGTGGGGTCGGCCTTGTATGAATCATGTGGGTTAAAGGGTTATTAGACCACCCTAGTGGGGTCGGCCCAGTAACAAGTGGTAATGGGTTATTAGACTCTCCTAAGGGAGGTCGGCCCAGTCAGAGTAAAAGGCAAGTCAATTCATTGTATAAATAGAGAGTTTGTCTCTCTCATTCTATTCATTCACTCACTCACTCACTCACTTTGCATTAGTGACAGAGAGGAGGAGGAGTGTGCACAAGTGGAGGAGGATCTGCTGCTGCTGCAGACATCTATATTTTTGGGATTCATCTTTGTGATATTTGTATTGGTGCTCATTCTATCTTTGAGGAAGCTGCGGGGTTTTTCACCTTCTTGTTTTTCCCTGGTGAAATGCTTTGTGTCTCTTGTCTCTTGTGTTTGTTATGTTGTACATGTTGTTCTCTTAGTTAATATCCTATATCAGATTGAATTAAATGATGAAAGAATAATAGTATTCGGTACCGGAAATGGTGTATACAACCCCGAGTTCTGACTTCTTCCTTTTTCCAACTAGAAAACTCTACAATGTCGAACCTAGTTTTCGACATCTGTCGTCATTCCTAGCCAATAATAATTTTCTTCAACTAATGCCTTAGTCTTGTCGATGCCAAAATGACCTCCTAATCTACCACTATGCAATTCTCGGATTAGGTTCTCTCGCACGGATCCTCTGGGAATACACAACTGTCGTCCCTTGAATAGGTGTCCCTCTTGGATAAAATAATCCAAGTATGGAGTTATGTGGACACTCCATGGTTCACGACAAGCTTCCCATGCTTTCGCAAAATCCTCGTCGGTAGCATACTCTATCTTCACCGACTCTATTCTTGTTGCCTAAACCATCGTCGTGTTCAACAATGCAACTCTTCTACTCAGTGCATCGACAACCTTGTTCAATTTTCCCAACCTATGTCACAACATGAACGTGTATCCTTGTAGGAACTCGACCCATTTCATGTGCCGCTGATTTAACTTCGACTTAGTATTCAGATACCTCAGCGCTTGGTGATCTGTGTTTAACACAAATTCCTTGGGCAACAAATAATGCCTCCACTTCTTCAACGCTTGGACAATAGCATAGAATTTCTGGTCATAGACAGAATATTTCTGCTTCGCATCATCCAACTTCTCACTGCAGAATGCAATTGGTCGGCCCTCCTGGCTCAACACTGCTCCAATTGCTATTCCACTTGCGTCGCAATCGACCTGGAAAACTTTGTCGAAATCTAGGAGTGCTAATACTGGGCTCTCATTGACCTTTTCCTTCAACTTGTCGAAAGCTCGTTGGGTAGCCTCCATCCACTTGAAATCCCCTTTTCACATGCACTCTGTCAATGGTGCGCAAATCCGACTGAATCCCTGAATGAACTTCCTATAGAAAGTGGCAAGTCCATGGAAACTCCTCACTCCAGTTGCACTTGTTGGTTCCGACCAATCCAATATTGCATTCACCTTCTCTGGGTCCATCACTAACCCTTTACCTGACATTACAAATCCCAAGTATACCAGTTCTTCCTTCACGAAGAAACACTTTTGCAAGTTCACCATCAACTTCTCTTCCTACAACTTCTGCAATACCTGTCGAATGTCCTCCAAGTGTTCTATCTTGGTTCGACTGAAAATCAGAATGTCATCTAGGTAGACTATGACAAACTTTACCAAGAATGGTTTCAATACTTCATTCATCAATCGCATGAATGTACTAGGTGCATTATTCAATCCAAATGGCATGACTAACCAATCATACAGCCCTTCCTTTGTCTTGAATGTCATTTTCCATTCGTCTCCTTCTGTAACCCGAATCTGGTGATAACTGCTCTTCAGGTCTATCTTCATGAAGTACTTCGCTCCACTCAAACAATCCATCAAGTCATCCAGTCTCGGCAATGGAAACCGATACTTGATCATGATTTTGTTGATAGCTCTGGAGTCTGTACACGTCATCCATTCTCCACCTTTATTCGGCGCTAATACTGCTGGTACCGCGCAGTGACTCAGACTCTTTCTGATCAACCCTCTGTCCAACAACTCCTAAGCCTGTCGATTGAGTTTCGGACCTTCTGTCGGACTCATTCTATGTGGTGCCTTGTTTGGCAGACTCGACCCTGGAATCAAGTCGATCTGATGGGATATGCCCCTTGTCGGTGACAATCCTTTCGATGTCTCATCGACTACTATGGTTCGAAACTCTTCGAGCATCTTTATGAATTCAACTGGAATTTTCTCCATTGTCGCCTTATCGACACATGGTCCCTTCGGAATGATAGCATAACACCCCAACTACTTCTCCTCCTCCGCAAGGAATTCTTTCGGTGAACACATCAGCACTCGTTTCTCCCAAAAGTTGCTCTTGCCTTGCTTACTGTCGGCTTGCTCCTCCAGTTTCGGCTTAAGAGTCCTCTTCACACCATTTTTCCACAATGTGACTGTGGTGGCTCGACCATCATAGATCATTTTTCGATCATATTTCCATGGTCTTCCTAACAACAGATGGCACGCGTCCATTGGGATTACGTCGCACAATACGTTGTCCTCTAACTTCCCGACCTTGAAGTTAATTAGGAACTATCTGGTCACCTTCACATGGTGTCCTTTATGCAACCATGAGATCTTGTAAGGGTGTGGATGTTCTCGACATCTCAGCTTTGATTTCTCGATCACCTCTATCGAGACAAGATTCTTAGTGCTTCCACCATCAACTATGGTCTTGCAACGCCATTCGCCGATTCGCACCTTGGTTCGAAAGATCGCTTTTCGCTGTGCCGGCTCTTGCTCATCGCGTCTATCATCCAGAACCAGTGTCTTGTTGGTTGTCATGGCCCGATTTTTCTTCTTACCATCCTCACTGTTGTCGAATGTCGATTCTTCCCTCTCGTCGACTTGCTCATCTCTTCGACGTCTGGGATTTGACTCCTCTGCAACATGTAGGTTCTCTGGGAATTCATATGACTTGTGTCCTGCCCCACGACACTTATAACAGATTATGGTTGGTCTCTCGGCTCCTTTTCTGTCGGATGGACCACTTCGACCATGTGTTCCTCAACCATCGCGTCGGTTTTCTTGTGCTTTCTCCCTTGTCGATGTCCCTTCCGTCCTTCGACTTTCTTCGACAGATTCCCTTCTGTAACTACTACTTTGTCCTTTTGCAGAAACAGTCTTTGCACCCCGACTAGTCATCCTATGGTCTACTTCTGGTCACTGCAGATTTCCTCGACAGTTTCTCTTCTTCCTTAAGAGCTAACTGGTAGGATTCACCCACTGCTCTGAATCTTGACATGCTCAATTCATCCCGAATGGCATATTTCAAGTCATTCACATACCTAGCGATAGCTTCTTCACCTTCATCGGTCTGGCCCAACGTTATCGACAATATATAGAACTCTTCCATGTACTCCTTCACGATCATCTCCTTTTTTTGAAAGTTATGCAACTTCCTGAACAAGGAAATTACATAGTCGTTCGACAAGAACTTCCCTTTCAGCTTGGCGACCATCCTATCCCAAGACTTGATTTTCTCCTTGCCCTTCTTGACTTTGTCAACTTGTACATTGTACCACCACAATGAGGCATGACCCTTCAACCTAAGACATGTAGTCTTAACCTACTTAGGATCCTCGATCTGCTCTATGTCGAAGTATTTCTCCATCTCTCTGAA
The DNA here is from genome assembly GCA_027924585.1 of Larix kaempferi. Lineage (NCBI taxonomy): Eukaryota > Viridiplantae > Streptophyta > Pinopsida > Pinales > Pinaceae > Larix > Larix kaempferi. The sequence goes on along the minus strand of BSBM01000063.1, from coordinate 11,426,004 downwards.
CCAGTTGATCAAGTCTTTTGGATCCAGACTTCCCGAGTAGGTACGAACGTCTATCTTTGCCCGACGTCTCATATCCGTCAAAAGCTTGATGAGTTTTTATTCTGGTTCATCTTCCGCTAGTTCCCGTGGTTTCACTTCTTCGAATTCCTCGTCGCTGTGGTCTAATGCATTAGGAATACAACCATGCCTTTGGATTTCTTTAATCGCTACAACTTCATTTTTCAAAGTTCACATTGTTCGGATGCACTCGTCGAACGTTTCACAATCAACTGTGTGTGTTGCGCCACGCGCTCTTCGTCCCCGGACATTAACACCTCTGTGAGCCATTTTCATCCTTAGCTGAAACTCTCACTCGTCCAATCGCAACCGAAATTCAACAAGTCGTGTACAACTCTACCCAACCTTAGCTGGATTTGTTCAACGCACTTGCAGGCTTAATACCACTGACATTTTCCTTCAAATCTCAGGATTTTCTCCGCTCTGATACCACTTGATGCAAGTCGCCTTATGCAATAAGGTTATTGCTTAACAATACACACCACACACACGTTCATAGAGACAAGATATAAACAACATGCCAGAAGTTGGATTATATTACTTCTCCAAATTAGTTACAATGCGAACTACACAGAAATGAAATAACTAACTAACTGTCAGCCTTAGCCGTTACAACATAGAAGTAACTGTGTGCTATCTTAGTGTGTCGACCTCACCCTCTCCTGGCTCGCTATGGAACTTTGAGCTATGGATCGATATTCCCTGCGTTCAGAAGCTGTGTGACTATTCTCTTCAATCTACAGAACTTCTCCCCGACCTCTGCTCTGCAACTCCAACAAAATGGAACAGTCCAAAATTCCAAGTCCCTCAACTGATCCAAACTCCCTGGTCTTCTACTCTGTTGTTGTTGTTCCCGAGATCACTATGATCCCCAAGACACGCATCCTCTATCAGCCAATCCTTCCACGATCCTGCAGACCTCCAGCTGTGAGTGCCCCAACCGTGCTACACATTCTCTGGCTGTGACGACATCTGTCATGTCTTCACCCACATGCAATAACTACCATTAACTTCCTTAGCAACCCCAAACTGTTGCCAAGTACTCTCCTTGACTTGTATGCATCCTTCTTCCATGCTATAGTAAACCATCATGTCGACCATACTGTCTATCAGCTTCGAATCACCTGTTGGCTTTGTTTGCAACCCAAGGATTCGCCATTCTGCCCCTTCCTCCTCTCTTGTCTCATGCCCAACCTGTCGATGTCGCGGTCCAACAACATGTCAAACTTCCTACAACCTTGCAGCAACTTGTCGCCTATCGACATTCACATGTCGACTCTCGACCTTCTCACTCCTGTCGACTGCTTTGACAATTCTCTGCTCGACTTATTGACTTCGACAAGTCAATATGCTTCATGCACTAGCAGTCGTCGGCACTCCCTCTGGTCGGCTCCTCATGTCGATCAACTTCGATTGATCTGCCTAGGTCCCGATGCTCCTTCATCACTAGCTTGCGATACCCAAGTTAGTTATGGATAATTGCTCATTAATGGTGGTCCATAACTTCCTAAGTGGATTTCATTATTCTATTATGATCGACTTGACTGATTCAACCATAGTTTATTTCCCGTGAAGCTTTTCATCATCCAAGTGTTTATCAAATCCATGCTCGCTTTGTGCTTGTTGACTTCCCCATCGACCAATCATGACCAAAAACTAGTCAACTATACTAGTCATCCTGTCAACCAGACTTCTACCATCTATCGACTTCTATTCCAATCCACTTGCTACCAATAGACTATCGATTTCAACTGTCAATTTACTTCCAAAGAATATGACACACCCAAATTTCTCCCACTTGTTGTCTTCTTTGCATAAACAGGGGACTTCAGACCTTCAGTTCACTTGAGAAAAGATAACAAGCCCATTGATTCCCAACACCAAGTAAACTTTTCAATGCTCACAAAATTGATCAATGAGTCTACAATGTTTTTCACAATGTCTAGATTTTCCAGCAACACTTTCTGGTTCTCCACCATGTCTCTTACAAAGTGATACTGCACATCAATATACTTTTTCTATGATATGCAGTGTTCTTTTCCAAGAAGGTTTCACTTTGACTATCACAATCAAACCTAAGAGCTTTTTGTTTACACCCAACCTATGAACACAATATCTACAACCAAATCGCCTCTTTTCTTTCATGAGTGGCTGCCATGTATTCAACCTTTGTAGTTGACACTGTAATGACCGACTGCCTCCTACTCATCCAACTATGTGCTCAACTGAATAAATTGAAAATATATCCACTAGTCTATGATCTGGGATCGAGATATCTACCCGAATGTAATGTCCCTATTTTTAAATTTTACCCAATTTGGCCAATTTTTGAACCTTGGACTAGTGAAACTCCAAACTATCCCAAATGATCCCAAGTGGTTTCGAATTATGTATAGAGTGGATTGAGGTATATTAGGACATACTAATGCAGCTATTATATTCTTGGAAACTTTCTAAATACTTCAGCAACTTGCATTTACAATTAGAGAATGAAAGGCAAAATTACTAGGAAAATCGATCTTTGAACCCCCAAGGGTAGATGGCTCCAAAAGAATACTAAGGATTTTGAATTGGTTCTGAGATTGTTTGAACGGTATTAGGACATAAAAATGAAACCAATGGGTTCTTATACACTATCAAAATACTTATGAAACCTTCATTTGAATTCAATATAAAATAGGGAAATTTGCTAGTAAATTCAAGGTTCAAATCCCCAAGGGTAGAAGACACTAATGGCTTCCCAAATTCAATACGAACCTCCCAAATTTCAGAACAGAGACATGGATTATTTATATGACTTCAATTGGAACCCAAATGTATCATTAATCAATTCCTAAAGGCTGCTGCAACTCCCATAAATCAAACATTTTTAAGCTTGTCTTAACATAGGGGGGAATGAGAGAAAAACGCTATAAGTTGCTATGAAATTTGAGAGAAATGTTACAAGGACTTTCATAAGGTGTATGAAACTTATTCATTATATTAATGGCTCTCCAAACATCAATAAAACCACATATATTTATTGATACAAGCCAATACCATACAACGTCAAGCTCCCTCAACAAGATATATGGGAAAATGGCACCATTCATACATAGTTTGGCATTTTTACATGGTTTTACTAGGAGTTTCTATATGAGGTATATATGAGCACAAAATAAAGAGTGTAGACATCATATTACAAATAAATTGGTCCCCTTGGACTCCCCCAAATATATCAGCATCTCTCCATGTGCGCCCTTCCTCCAAGAGCAAGAATATTGAGAGAAAATTGGAAGAGATGTGGACACAAGTTGAAGGAGAAATGGTCACGAGAAGCCCTGTAGCTTCAAAATGCAACAAAATGTATTCATAAATATCCAAATGAAAGGTCTTAATTTCCTCTCCAACTTCCAATTAGGATGGGAATCTTTCACCCTCGAAATTGGTGCTAAGGCAAGTAGAATAGACACTCAACTTCCATGGACAAGCTATGCTCTCCAATTTACCAAATGAGAAATGATAAAAAAATATGCTCTATTTATTTCCTCTTGTCTTTTATTAACATCCCAAGGCCTCCTTAGCTCGAATTCCATCCAAGAGACTCATCCCAACTCAATTTAGGGAGAGATTCCCATGAATGCCACTTGTCCAACTTTTCCTAGCTCTCATCTTCCATCAATTCGAATGGGGGACTCTTGGATACCATAACTCCCCTTGGGAACCCTCTTGGAGGATATTTTTATCCCTTACATGTCATATATGTCATACATTAGAAATTAGGTCTGAACTTTTTCATAAGTGTCATAGAATCTTCATCATTGTTGTCATAGGAGTTAGGGAATCTAGGTCCAAGTGTCACAATTCTTCTAGATGCATCTTCCTCTTCCATGGAAGTTACTCTTCCACTCCAATTCGACCTTACATGATTCATGACATGAATAATACCTCTTCAAATCGCCCAATTATTTTACCCTTCATCTTGAACTCGAATTGGTGAGAGAATAATGCCAAGTGTAGTGGGGAATTTTGCCACATGTGGGTCCCACAACCTCTTATGTGACCTCATGATCCCATGCCACCTTATTTTCTTTTTATTATTATTTATTTGGACCATTTAATGTGAATTTGTAATTATAAGTTCATTTTGGATCTTGTATCTCCCTTATTCCAACTTTTAATGCTTCCACCCCCAACCTAGGGAACTAGTAATTTTCTTCCATGATAGTTCATTTGGATGGGTATATTACAAACTTTGAATTGGGAATTTTATCTTAATGTGACCCATATTGTCCATTTGGATCTAATTATACATCATTACTAACTTGGACATCATGCTTGGAAATTATTTGACCCTTAGCATCAATTTGACAAACTATCATGAGTATGGCCAAGTGGCTTAGACCATTGTGACCCAATGCAAAATTTGGGGACATGACAAATACTCCCCTCCCAATATTGATTTTCCTCAAGCAATTTAAAACATGGATGTTGAAGAACCTGCTTTCTTTCCAAAACTTTTCTTCCAAAAATTTCTTTCCAAAACTCTGAGTAGTAGCACTCATGTACTCTTTCATATTTTGGAAACTCTTTCTGAACTTTTCAACCCCTTTTCTTACTATATAATTCTTTGAAGTTGCCACTGATTTTCCCAATTTTGATTTTTCAATATTCCATGAAAATTTTAGAGAGGAACCACCATGCTTGCTGCTGCACTACTCTGATTACAATCACCTTCTCAAGTGGTGACTCAAACCATACTACTTGTTGCCCCCCAAAATTGAAACCAATGAGACCAAAAATGATACCAGGGTCCCAAATGATCCTAATACATGTATGGTGTGAAATGTCTAGTATGAAATGCCATGAACACCAAGCATGTGAATATTGAATCCATCTCTCAAAAGGTCTCCCACATAGGAAAATGGAACACTGTTCTTCAAGGATGAACTCAAACAACTGAAGGTTGGCTTTTTCTTTCAAACCAACAATCGAAATACTGCTCCAAGTGAGCTGAAACCAAGCAACACTAGGATCCCATTGCTTGTATTGCATTCCAAAATATAAGCATTCTCTACCACAAAAACTTGCAGGAAAAATATTTCCCAAATCCCACTACCTTAGTTTCAAATCTTTGAGTGGCAGTGTCACATGTAAAAAAAATAAGGATGTAAAGGTCATACCACCACACTGGAAGTTCAACATTTACAATGCACAATTGAAACCTTGAGGGCCCCTATATCAAAATATGAACTTCTTCAAGGGTTGGACGATACCAAGAGAGACTCTCCATCATGAAATGCATATCCTCAAAGTGAGGCTGAATGCAAACAAGTCTCCCCCAATCAACCAGATAGTCCTCATGTGCCAAATGCACACAAGAATTGAGATTGAGACCATTGAAGCTCAAAGGGAAAGGGTGAAAGTCCCATGTCTCATCACCAAAAGAGTAGGAATAATCCCACAAGAAAATATGTCCATGCTGCTCCAAAATAATGTAAGATGCAAAAAAATAATCAGCCATGTGTTCTTTCATCCAAGAAGTGAATGAAGAACCTCCACTAAAATCTGAACCAATTAGGGAGCAAAGAAAACAATGAGCCTTCAAGGGGCTTGCAAAAGTAATGGATGAAGTTCCTCCAACATCAATTGAACTAAGAAAGGAGCAAGGAAAATCATGAGTCTTCAAGTGACTCAAGTGAACATCATAAGTGCATCCATGTATATGTGCATCATCATAAGGTAAAAAAGGATTCTTCTACAAATGTAAGTAAGGAAGTGCTCTAATTATTTCATCATCTAAATAAGAGATAGGAGTTTCATACTCCTCATGTAGCACAATCAAAAAGAAACTTTTCACCCATACTTCACTAGGATGTAGGATGAATGCTACAAAATATGGAAGTGTAGGACGTAGGAGAATGAACCAACTCACCCAAATGATCAGAATATGAAAAAATGTCATCATGTGAAGGATCCATAAGGGTAGGATCATGCACCTCCCTCAAAAGTGCAAAACTTTCCTCATAGGTGGGTTCCAAGGTAGTGGAATCATACACTTCTTCAAAAATTGTGTAACCATTTCCAATAGGCAACTGAAGTTCCTCTTCCACCACAACAAGTGCTTGGTTCTCATCAAGCTCATATTCAAACACATCAAGCACCTACAATTTGCCATGTTTCTCATGATCCATCATGTCATGAGAATCCTCCAAACAATCTACCATTTGACAATCTGAAACATAGGAGGTAGAATAAGTATCTTGCAACCTATCAAGAAGTTGCTCATTTTTCATTTTGAGCTTATGAACATCCTTGTTATTATTCAAGTATGCTCCGTGTAACCATTCATTAAGCTCAACCAAATTGTTTCTATAAAAAATAAAAGACATGAAATTACCTTCGATGTTGCACATTGCTCTTTGAATCTTCTCCATGTCTTCAAGGAAGGATGGATCCTTCAATGAAGAAACTCTCCAACAAGAATTTGGCACCAATGCTTGAGTGTCATGGAGTATGATAAGGGTCTCTTGGATATTCTTTTCATTCATATTTAATGACCCTTCAAGAAAAAGAGGCTCTTATAGAGGGACCTCTTCTTCTTTGACCTTTCTACTTGGACCAACTTCATTAAGCTCATGTGGTGATGTGGAAGTTGATCTTGGTTCTTCTTCAACTTCTACAAGGCATTCATTTTTATGCTTAATGGAACTTTGGCTTGTAGCAAAATTTTTGAAAGTGATCTCTATGTCACCAACATAGAGGTGTGAGCACCCATCAGTAGGTACCCCTTCACAGTTCAAGCATCCATCATTAGATGCTCTTCGATTCAGGTCCAAAGTAGAGTGTGTCTCAGAATGATATTTTTTCTTTTCAATGGAATATTATTCATGCTCATGTGATGTTTCTTCATATTTTTCAGAGTCACTTGGGAGTGACTTTCGACCCTCTTCATGTAATGCTTCTTTTTCTTTACATATTTCAGAACTAGGTGGCTCATGGGTCTCCTCCTTTTCACTCAAACATACATGATTTTCTCTCCAAGGTATTTTTCAAGAAGGGAATAGACATTTATTGACTAACTCCACATCTTCATTTTTGGGCTTATTTGCAAACACCCAATCAGCAAAGTATTCAAAAGGGATGGCCTCTTGTGTATCTCCCTTATACATATCAAGATATGCCTGATATTGTTGGGGAAAGGTTTTACATGTTGCTCTTAATATTTGTAATTCATTCATAGAATTATCCTTTGTTAGTGTGACATACTCATCTTCATCAGATTCAAGGTCATAATAATAACCCTCATTCCTTATTAAATTGTAATAAGTGTTGCATGATGGCACCTCTTTCTCATACCATTCACATTCTTCTTCATATGGTTGATAAGAATTGTACTCATAGGATTCATCATAATAGTAAAACATGGATGAAATTTATTCTTAAATGTATGATTGTAATGCACAGGTGAAAGGACCATGCTTTGATACCACTGTAATGTCCCTATTTTGAAATTTTACCCAATTTGGCCAATTTTCGAACCTTGGACTAGTGAAACTCCAAATTGTCCCAAATGATCCCAAGTGGTTCCAAATTATGTCTAGAGTGGATTGAGGTGTATTAGGACACACTAATGAAGATATTATATGATTGGAAAATTTCTAAATACTTCAACAACTTTCATTTACAATTAGAGAATGAAAGGAAAAATTACTAGGAAAATCGATGTTGAAACCGCCAAGGGTAGATGGCTCCAAAATACTCCTAAGGATTTCAAATTAGGTATGAGAGTGTTTGAATGGTATTAGGACATAAAAATGAAACTAAGGGGTTCTTATACACTATCAAAATACTTCTGAAACCTTCATTTGAATTCAGGATAAATTAGGGAAATTTGCTAGTAAATTCGAGGTTCAAATCCCCAAGGGTAGAGGTCACTAATGGCTTCCAAAATGAAGTACGAACCTACCAAATTTAATAAAAGAGAAATGGATTAATTATATGACTTCAATGGGCACCCAAATTCATCATTAATAAGTTCCTAAAGGTTGTTTCAACTCCCATAAATCAGAGATTTGTAAACATGTATTAACATAGGCGGGAATGAGAGAAAAACGCTATAACTTGCTATGAAATTTGAGAGAAATTTTACAAGGACTTGCATAAGGTGTATGAAAATTCTTCAGTATATTAATGGCTCTCTAAACAGAAATAAAACCGGATGTATTTACTAATACAAGTCGATACCAAACAACTTCAAGCTCCCTCAACAAGATATATGGGAAAATGGCACCATTCATACATAGTTTGGCATTTTTACATGGTTTTACTTGGATTTTCGATCTGAGGTATATATGAGCATAAAATACAAAGTGTGGAAAAAATATTACAAATAAATGGGGCCCCTTGGACTCCCCCAAAGAGATCGGAATCTCTCCATGTGCGCCCTTCCTCTAAGAGCAAGAATATAGAGAGAAAATTGGAAGAGATGTGGAAACAAGTTAAAGGAGAAATGGTCACGAGAAGCCCTGTAGCTTCAACCTGAAAAAAAATGTATTCCTACAGATCCAAATGAAAGGTCTTAATGGATTCTCCAATTTCCAATTAGGATGGGAATCTTTCACCCTCGAAATTGGTACTAAGGCAAGTAGAATAAACACTCAACTTGCATGGACAAGCCATGCTCTCCAATTTACCAAATGAGAAATGATAAAAAAAATATGATCTATTTCTTTCCTCTTTTATTTTATTAACCTAGCAAGGCCTCCTTAGCTCTAATTCCATCCAAGAGACTCATCCCAACTCAAGTTAGGAAGAAATTCCCATGAATGCCACTTGTCCAACTTTTCCTAGCTCTCCTCTTCCATCAATTCGAATGGGGGACTCTTGGATACCATAACTCCCTCTGTGCACCCTCTTGGGGGATATTTTTATCCCTGACATGTCATATATGTCATATTTAAGCAATCAGGTCGGAACTTTTTCATAAGTGTCATAGAATCTTCATCATTGTTGTCATAACAGTTAGGGAATCTAGGTCCAAGTGTCACAATTATTCTAGATGCCTCTTCCTCTTCCATGGAGGTTAATATTACACTCCAATTCGACCTTACATGATTCATGACATGAATAATACCTCTTCAAATCCCCCAATTATGTTACCCTTCATATTGAACTCGAATTGGTGAGAGAATAATTCCAAGTCTAGTGGGGAATCTTTCCACATGTGGGTCCCACAACCTCTTATGTGCCCTCATGATCCCATGGCACCTTATTTTATTTTTATTGTTATTTATTTGGCCCATTTAATGTGAATTTTTAAGTCTAAGGTCATTTTGGGTCTTATAGCTCCCTTATTCCAACTTTTAATGCTTCCACCCCCAACCTAGGGAACTAGTCATTTTCCTCCATGATAGTTCATTTGGATGGGTATATTACAAACTTTGAATTGGTAATTTTCTCTTAATGTGACCCATATTTTCCATTTGGATCTAATTATACATTATTACTAACTTGGACATCATGCTTGGCAATTATTTGACCCTTAGCATCAATTTGAAAAACTATCATGAGTATGGCCAAGTGGCTTAGGCCATTGTGACCCAATGCAAAATTTGGGGACATGACACCGAATAGGAGTCGAAAAAAGCATGCACAAATATTTTCTTGTCAATTTCAGGTTTTCCTTGGAAGGATATTGCATAATCTGTTGTGTCACACAATTACCTGAACACTCTCTTGACTACAGTTCAGTGCTCTTTTCCAAGTGTCGACATGTATATGTTCAATACTCCCACTGCATGGGAAATATTAGGTTGAGTACACATAATTGCATACATCAAACTACCTACAACACTAGAATAGGGCACATGTGTCATGTACTCTATTTATTCTTTTTCCTTAGGACATATTTCAATAGATAACTTAACTCCTATAGGAATAAAAACCTTGATAGATTTTCACTCTTGCATGTTGAAGCGTTTCAGAATTGTCTCAACATATTTAATTTGATTTAACCAAACCCTTTTACATGCTTTATCTCTTTTAATATCCATTATATGAATGAAATGAGCTACACCGATATCCTTCATGTCGAACTTGGAGGATAGCGGCAACTTCACCTCCTTTATTTGATACATGCTTGCACACTTGTATCTTTTCTTAACCAACTCCTTGGATTTCTTGTGCGCATGTACCTTTGTCCTACCAATTCTTTGGTTGCTACCTTGAGTGAGTATGACTTGGTGGACTTGACTTCTGGGTAGGTACCACATGTAGTAGGATACATTACTTGTGTGCTTCTTTAAACAAGATCTGCATGGTGCAACAAAAATAACCCCTATAATTATCGGACCAAATTATGCTTATCTCACTCTTAGCCAAGCTTTGCAATATCATCTTAGAAAAGAAAATCAGTGTTTGGTTAGAAAGTGAAGGTAAGCGGGGTAAGGTTCAATCGGGCTTTAGAAGACATCACTTTACCATGGACCACCTCGTTACGCTTAGGATCATTGTGGAGGAATGTCGTAATAGTAAATCCAGTCTCTTTTGTTGCTTTGTGGACTTTAGGAAAGCTTTAGATACGATTCCTAGAAATAACTTTTGGAATAGGTTACAAGACGTAAAATTTCTTTTCGAGATGAGAGTTGTTGCGATAAGGTTGTATGAGACTGCCATTGTTAAGTTTAAGAGCACTGAGGGTGGGTCAGAATTATATATTAATTGTAATATGAGAGTTAAGCAAGGTTTCCCCCTCTCCCCTACCCTTTTCGATTTATACATCGATAAGATAGAAGGTTGTTTAGAAGAAGCAGGTTGTGATGGCATTACCTTAGTTGGAATAGTCGTCATCCTCCTTCTCTATGCTTACAATATAGTTCCTATGGAAAGGTGCCCCTTTGATCTTGATAATTAATTAATAATTCTGAAATATTTATGCTCTAATATGTGTATGACTCTTAACACTGACAAAACAAAATTTATGATAACAAATCCAAGAAGGTCACTTGTGCTAATTTTGTTTATGAAAATAACAACTTGGAGGAAGTGTGTTCTTACAAATATCTCAAAATTGATATTCATCACAAGCTTAATTAGAATTATAGCATTGAGAAAAGGATTAATGGAGGGTGGAAAGCTTATTTAAACTTGGTTTTGAAAACAATTGTAAGTCAGCAAACCTTGTGATGTGGGATAAAAAGAAGCACCTTTTTTAAACTCTTGTCACTCCCGATATCATGTATGGTTGTGAAGTTTGGGGTTGCAGCATCTCTAGAGAGTCCTAGATAAATATTGAGCAAATCCATAAGTGTTTTATAATGTATAACCTAAAAATTAAAAGCAACATTCCCTATCCTATTCACCTAATAGAACTGGGTCTCCCCCCCATCGAGAGCATCACTATGACAAGGTACCTAATGTACAAGTACAAGATAAATAACATGAGAGACCAGATACTTCCTAAAATTGCTTTAAAATCCATTCAAACAACCTGCATCTCAAGATAGGTTGGTATAAAGACGTCATAGCTTGGTTAAACCATTAGGGCATTGACGAAAATGTCACTTCGCAAAATACTAATAAAATTAAAAATATTATCACAACTAAGTTTAAAGAGAAAATGTGGGGCGAAAAAGGTTTAGAGGATAAAAGAAAATTAAAATACTATAAGGAGGTCATTAAATCTAATTTAAATGATCAAAATTATCTCTATGTTTAACTAGTTCGAAGAAGAGAATTGATGTATTTAAGATTAGAACAAACTTTCATGAGCTGCATAGTGAAACGAGGCATTGGATAATTCCTAAAACACCATAGGTGGAAAGGATTTTTCATCTCTATGAGACTATAAGCATTTAGGATGAAAATCATTTTCTCTTAGACTACACTGCGCACACCCACCTTAAATCATATTTTCATAATCTTTGCTACAATTCAAAGCTCCCTAACCTTCTATAATGTCAAAACTATGGCGACCTAGGAACACTTCTTTCTAAGGTTTTAAAGCATAGGAATAAAATTTTACAGCAATCCAAATTATTCATTTATTTTCTCTTAAGGCCTGATAAATCAAGTTGTTCTCAGTAGATGTTAACCATCATCATCATTATCATCATATAATATTTTGTGTACTATTGTCACTTTCAACTTAATATTTTTCCCTATGTTGACTTCATAGGATTCGGGAAATAGAAAACTACATGATATATATGTAGATATTTATTAAGATTATATATATATATATATATATATATATATATATATATATATATATATATATATATATATATAATTTCTAAAATTAATAATGAGTTGATTTGTTTTAATATTTTATTTTCATGATTAAAAATATTTTAATTTTTTATAAAGCTACTAAAATTATTAATGTTATAAATATTCTAAATTTGAGTTTTCAATATATAGATAATAAATACGTTTTAAAATAAAATGATTTGTATTCTTTATTATTTAAATATTACAATGTCTTAAATTTTATATTTTCAAAATATTTTAAGTTTTTTTGTGTGTGATTGGTGGAATCTGTAATTAGGTTGGGCTCATACTCACGTGACATGGGGTCGATTCTAGTTCACTTCCATTATAACCTATCGGTGCACCCACACTACCCCTAAATGAGTGCATAGGTTATTCAAGGTTTGAACCGATGACGTTGCAAGGAGTACCTTAACAGTGCACCCTATCGCCAACCAATCTACATGATTGGGACACAAAATATTTTAAACCTTATCTACCTCTCAAATCATTATTTATATACAAACAATTCACTATTTATATACAAAGAGTTATAAATCTTAATTTCATAAATATCTTAGTATAAAAAAATAAAAACTAACATATATTCTTTAAAGTTTAAACTTGAATCATTACTATAACAATTATATATTAATTTATTGTAATATAATTTAGTAATTAAAATGAGTTTCCATCGTGTTAAAAACCCAAATTTTATTTTCTTTGAAGTTTAAACTTGAATCATTACTATAACAATTATATATTTATTTATTGTAATATAATTTAGTAATTAAAATGAGGTGCCATCATGTTAAAAACCCAAATTTAATTTTTGATGGGTAAAGCTTTAAATTATAAATTAATTAATTTTTTTTTAATTTATAGTTAATTTTGAGGGTTAGTTCAAATGGTCATGAGTTGGATGTGATATCTCTTCCTCCAAAGTTGGAGAGGTTATCGGTTTGACTCTCTTGATCCCCTCAATATTAGGTTCTGTAATCAAGGACAATGGTTTACCCTATTTACATCCATGAATCATGGGGAAGTAATTGGAAATTCCTCTATGAAATTGTTCCTTGGAGAAAAAAGCTTCCTAGAGTCATTAATAAAAAAAGTACAAACATATTGAAGGACAATGCAGAAATATTAAACTTCACCTTTAAATCTAGAGGTTTCCAAGATCTCTATCCTATGAATTTCAGCCTTATGGATGTTGTGAAATATACTATAAAACAACAGCATAAAAGATACAATGTTTCACTCTCTAACAACCCAATTTTCTAGGCAATTCAAGGAGAAAAGATACTAAATTGTTTAGATAAGCTACATCCCTATATGGAAAGTTATCATGCATAAATCAAATGTGAAATTCACTTCCACAGTAGATATAAAAACAACAAAACAACTCTTAAGTATCCAATGAGGATGTCAAATCACTCAACAAATTGTCCTTTTACTTATGTTAAATTAGCAAGGCATATATCGTTCTAAATAACATTACATGAATAATATAGATGACAAAAAATCAAATCTAGAAATTGCATAGGTTTTGGACAACTGCAAACTTCATTAATATGCCCAAGATAAATTTCATGTGTACATATCATAGCATTCTCTCAAGGCTAGCAAAAATCACTAGCTTTTTATAAGCCTAGCTAGGGAAAACCAAGAAAAGACCTAGCTCAACCAAGGCACTTCAACATGAAAGAATCACTACAACAAGTCCTCCAAATAAAAACATCATCTTCTCTTCCTCCTCTTTACCAAATACAGCCCTAGGATTTTATCACAAAACCTTCATCTCAAACTCCTAAGGGATAAACTCTGATATGAGCTTCCAAGATACTCCAATAAGATCAAGAAACCCTAGAGACTCCAACAAAGAGAAAGATAGAGAGAGCATCACCAACATATTCTTCACAATAGTAGACTCTAGTATCTCACAAATCAAGCTTTAGACCAAGACACCATCTCTAGATTGAACCATTACTCTAAATAGGATTTTCTCATAAATACTAACAACTTCCTCCAAGAAGCTAAGTACAAAGAAAGTAATGCAATAATGATAAATGTGAAAGAAACTCTCCTTCCTCTATATATATGGGAGATAAGGAGGGTCAACAATACAATGTGGATCTAAGTCCTTACAAGCAACCTACTATAAAATCATGTAGGCCAATGTAATGACCCTTTGGTTTATCCCCTGGACATATTATTGTTGTTATTATGTTGGATATTATGGTAGAAGGTGCCAAGACTATGGTTTGCATGTTATTATTATTATTATTATTATTATGTTGAACATTATTAATTAATAAAATAAAAAAATTGGATCGCCCGATGCCACGAAAAAGAGCATGAGGAACCATGATGTTACGAGCAAGGGATTCCAAAGGGTTTTGGGAAAAGTGTTACCTTGTGTTTTTACCTATCTGGATGTTATACACCCTTCTTGTGGACTTCGCAGGCCCTCTTGATTTATGCACCCTCATGTGTTATGCTACCACTTGGTTTTTATTTTATTCTGGGATTAATTTTATTTGGAGTTAGAGTTTTTTCCCTCACCTAGTGCGCCCCTCATGAAAATTTGTAACTCCCACCTTGATGAGGACTCTTCCTGTTGCTTGGTTTTGCAACCAAGCTTATGCAATGGGCACCTATCAACAATGTGATAGCAGTTTCAATATAGAAAGCAAAAACGATTATGAATTAAATCTAAATCTAAACTAACATGTGCATATAACAAATAAATCTAAAAATGATTCATAGAAAGAAGAAATAAAAGAATGTTTTGTATTATCATACCTCAAATGGTGAGGATTTGTGGTGTTGAGCAGCTCCAAGGGTGAAATGCTCCAGGATCCAATGGTCTCTTCTCCAAGATTGCAACAATGGTCAAGAACTCATGAGAGATTTTGACAGCATGAGGATAGGATGATGGATGGATGGAAAGTGAGGAGCCCCTATCACCTTTTTATAGTTTTTGGTGATGGGGAATACCATTGTGGTTTTAGGGAAACCAATGGTATTGAACAACATGGTTTAGGTCTCTTTTCCCCCTTTTTTCCTTTTTTGAATATTTTTATTCCCTTTTAATATTTGTTGGGAATTCTAGACCCTTTTTGAGGGTTTTTTGTGTTTTTTGAGGAAAAATATATATTTTGAGGGGGAAAAGGGGTGTATTATGGTCTTTTGGTGACCTTTTGATGGATTTAGAGGCTCAAATGGTGGAAAAGTGGACAAATGGGTCATGTGAATAAGGGAATGAGCTAGTGAGCACTTTTTGGGTGTTAACAGATTGCCCCCTGATGTGTGAGGGCAAGAGCTCATCGTATGGCCGATAGACATCATAGTTCTTTTGTCTTTTTCCTGGGGTTTGGAGAAGAGAAGAGACCGGTTGGAGACTGGATCAATGGCCCCTTGGAGGCTGCAAAAACAAAAAATATTACATGGCCTCAATATGGATGAGGAATAATCTCTGATAATGGACGAGGTGGGCATACCCATGCTTGTATCAAGACATATACATAACAATTAGTCCCAAGAAGGAGGACCTAAATAATACATAAAAAAATATGCTGGTACATCATAATGGTCCAAAGGGGACACTATTATGGGATGTACTCATGATCATAACATGACTGATCTCAATAATTGATACACTGGAAATGAAACAACCGTTCCGAATAAGGTTTCAGAAGGGTTGATGAACAGCTGAAACTGAAGGTGTCCAACATCTATAGGGACTCAACAACTGTGAGTCAACTCTGGGGAGTATATGTAACTGTATACTCAAGGGAGTATAAAAATGGGGTACATCTGAATGCTATCGCCATGCGCAACCTAGATATCTATAGGAAAATGTAACTGGTTGTTTCCATAAGTAGACTCTCAAATGTGGAAGAGTCAGGTGGTATCCGGGGTCTTCAACAAATAACTGAAAGGACCAATACCCTATGCGAGTCTCAACGATGTGATCAAGGTGTTGAAGTCGAGCATGTGAGAAACAACCATTTGGAGAAGCACTGAGGAATCTTCTCGAAATTATTTGTAGGCACTCATCATAAATGGGGATGAGTCCAAGGCACAGGGACCTCTAGGTTTATCCTATGGAATAAATTTGGTTGGCGTCGACAGAGGGAGACCAACAACTATCAAGGCAATGATGTTTCCTTGATAGGAGTGTGAGGTGTACAACCGAAGTGGGATAGTACTGATGGTAGGACTGACATACTGTGGGGATGGGGAATGACTGCGGTCATAGAGCGGTGGACTCAAACTTCCTTTGTTCAGAGCATGATGACATGGTTGACCTGGCAGCGTAGGAAACTGACTTGTAGGTGCGGGGATCATATCTTTAAGGGATCAAGGGTATGTTATTGTATACTGGAGTGACTCTGGGGGGACAAGCTGGCGGATGCTGTAGAGGGACTCTCAGGGTGACATAGTGCAGAATACTCTGAACAAAGGCGACCAAAATGGTGTAGCTGCCATATGAGTAGACATTATCTGTTGTGGCACCGACAAGCACCATTTGGGTCCTTCTTCGTAGTTTTAATGAGCTCCAAGAAGGGATAAAAGTGTGCTCTGAAATGGTACTATCCTGTGGATTTTGTGAGCCCAGGACTGTTCGTGATCATGAGTGCTTTCATTTTTAAGGAGTCTGAAAACGATAAGAAGACTCTGTAGTGTTGGTGGAGTACCGTCCTGTGGATTTATACGAGCCCAGGATGGTGATTGCTCGTGGTTGCTTTCATTTTTCGAGAGTCTGAAAGCGGTAAGAAGACTCCATTGGTGTTCTTTTTCGTAAGTTAGTCTCCAAGGCCCGAAAATGCATAAAATAATGCAAATGGAGAACTCTTCGAGCCGATGTGACTAGAGTATTCCTTTTTCGTAATTAGTCTACAAGGTCCGGAAAAGGGGTAAACTTATACCAGGTAGACGCCCTTTCAAATATGTTTAGTGAACATGAAAGGAAGCAAGGTTGCTCGACGATCTTTTCATTGTTTTAGGAGTCAAAAAAGAGCTTAACAGAAACTCCCTAAGTGCCTTTTTCGTAAAAGGAATTGCTCGGCCTGAAAAAGGGATAAAACTATACCGAACAAAAAGGTATTGATGAGAGCGAGAAATGGTCTCCAGTGTCATCATGAGTGCGGAAAACTGAATCCAGTGACATAAAGATTGTCAAAAATGGGCAACGGCCAATGTGGCACGCAAACCGAGGTGATGAGTGGCATTTAAAAAAAATACCCAAAAATTATGGGGGTGAGAGCGAGAAATGATCTCAAGCATCATCACGAGCGCAGAAAACTGAATCCGGCAGTATAAGATTCATCAAAAATGGACAACGGCCGATGTGGCATGTAAACCGAGGCAACAAGGGGCATGGGAAAAATGCCCAAAAAATATGGAGGTGAGAGCGAGAAATGATCTCAAGCATTATCACGGGCACAGAAATATGAATCCGACAATGCAAATGGTGCGAAAAATGGAGGTCATAAGGACTCCGAAATGGTCGAAGGAAATAACTAGGTTAAAAAATGGCTACGAATAAAGGTGAGCCCACCCAGCAAAGGATGCAGTGGTGGGGAGAAATGATGACCTGTGAGGGAAGAATACTAGGTGTTTCAAATCAAATCAAATATACAAGTGATATGTGACCTCAAAAATGGTTGAGATCATGCATGTGAAAAAGTGAGCAGGGTTAATGAACTGCCCCCATGCTATGTGCATGGGGTTTATGATTGTGGATGACATATGTGTTGGTTTGAACAATGGGGTCATTGAAATACTGAGATAGATGTGATGGGGAAGGTTCAAAATGATTGATCATGTCCCCTATCCCAGGGTCGAGGTAATCTATTATGCCCCCTAACTCAGAGGTTTCAATGTGGTGCAGATGTTGTCTTAGAGAGGGATCAATAGGGCATTGGGAAACTACTAGCGGGGGGGTATACCATGAGGCTGTGGGCCATGGTGGCATACTGAAGTGATGATATGATGATGGGGGATTCCCCTTGCGAGGTGGATTGTTAAAATTCAATATGCTAAGACAGAAAATAGAAGCATTACATTCCATTTCACAGTAATAGCATATACAGGATCACTGAAGAAACAACAAGCATAGCATAAACACAAGAGACACAGATTTATCCTGGAAAACCCTCATGGGGTAGAAAACCCAGTAAAGCTTCCTCAATATAGATGACCAGCAATATACAAAGATGCAAACCAAAGAAATGATCTCCTCCTCCACCATAGCAGACCTCTCCTCCACAAGTGCGCCTCTCTTAAGTGAGTGAGTGTATCAAATGAGGAACACACCTCCTCTATTTATACACTACTCCGACTTTTCTTTTACACAAGACATGTAGGCTCGTATTTAACCAATGGGTTAAATACCCCACTACAACTGACTGGGCCGACCCCTCTAGGGTGGTCTAATAACCCTTTGACCCACATAACACATACAGGGCCGACCCCCCACTAGGGAAGTCTAATAACCCAAGTTACCACATTCTGACGGAGGAATAAACATCTCCAAATATACAATAATATCTTCACGGAGGAATGAATCATCTCCAGAATAATAAAGTACAAATATAATATTCTTTGAAGTTACAATATCTCAACACTCCCCCTTAACGAGAAGGATATTATAACAGCATCTGCACGAGCAAGGAGTCATCAACATCATACATGATACATCTATAAATCATCGGAAGCTTTCTTCAATTTATCATCATCAGTAACTTGACTAGTTACTGGAACATCAACATCATCAGAGTTGATAGTACTCAATCATCAGCATCGTCATCAGCATCGTCATCACACGATCATCAGCATCGACATCACACGATCATCAGCATCGTCATCATACGATCATCAACATCGTCATCACACGATCAACAGCATCATCATCATACGATCATCAGCATCGTCATTACACAATTATCAGCATCGTCATCATACGATCAATCCTGTTCTCTTTAGGACCTATGTCCATGGATGATGCAATCCTGTCATGTACCTTTTGAACCGAAGTCCAGGGACGATCCAGTCCTATCATGTACCTTTTGAACCGAAGTCCAGGGACAATCCAGTCCTATCAATTTTCGGAGACCTCATGTCTACGGCTCAATTCACAGGACCAAAGTCCAAGGATGATCCAATCCTTACCGTACATTTAGGACCATGTCCAAGGATGACTTAATCCTCAACCGTACATTTAGGGCTACGTCCAAGGATGACTTAATCCTCCACTGTACATTAAGGACTACGTCCAAGGATGACTTAATCCTCCACCGTACATTTAGGACCACGTCTAAGGATTACTTAATCCTCCACCGTACATTTAGGACCACGTCCAAGGATGACTTAATCCTCTACCGTACATTTAGGACCACGTCCAAGGATGACTTAATCCTCCACCGTACATTTAGGACCACGTCCAAGGATGACTTAATCCTCCACCATACATTTAGGACCACGTCCAAGGATGACTTAATCCTCAACTGTACATTTAGGAACACGTCCAAGGATGACTTAATCCTCCACCGTGCATTTAGGACCACGTCCAAGGATGACTTAATCCTCCACCGTACATTTAGGAGCACATCCAAGGATGACTTAATCCTCAACCGTACATTTAGGACCACGTCCAAGGATGACTTAATCCTCAACCGTACATTTAGGACTACGTCCAAGGATGACTTAATCCTCAACCGTCCACCAAGGACTTCATTCTCGAAGACATACGTCTACGGCTCTTCTTTCGGACTGAAGTCCGGGGATGATCCAATCCCCTCACATGTTCACCAAGAACTTCATTCTCGAAGACATATGTCTACGTCTCTTCTTTCGGACTGAAGTCCAGGGATGATCCAATCCCCTCATATGTTCACCAAGAACTTCATTCTCGAAGACATACGTCTACGGCTCTTCTTTTGGACTGGAGTCCAGGGATGATCCAATCCCCTCACATGTTCACCAAGAACTTCATTCTCTAAGACATACGTCTACGGCTCTTCTTTTGGACTGAAGTCCAGGGATGATCCAATCCCCTCACATGTTCACCAAGAACTTCATTCTCGAAGACATACGTCTACGGCTCTTCTTTCGGACTGAAGTCCAGGGATGATCCAATCCCCTCACATGTTCACCAAGAACTTCATTCTCGAAGACATACGTCTACGGCTCTTCTTTCGGACTGAAGTCCAGGGATGATCCAATCCCCTCACATGTTCGCCAAGAACTTCATTCTCGAAGACATACATCTATGGCTCTTCTTTTGGACTGAAGTCCAGGGATGATCCAATCCCCTCACATGTTTACCAAGAACTTCATCAAAACATGTGTCAATCATGTATCCTCATCATCAAAACATGTATAACAAAACATGTATCCTCATCATCAAAACATGTATAACAAAACATGTATCCTCATCATCAAAACATGCATAACATCTATCATCAAAAGCATGTATACATCTATCATCAAAAGAAAAAATATAAGATTCCTAAATCTAAATAATTCTAAGTAACTAAGTGCAGCAAATTGATGGGATAGACTTGTTATCAGATACTATACTACTCCCCCTTTCGAGGAGGGTCCTTCTGGACTATACCAAACTTGTCTCGGAAGTATTCAAACTTTACTCGAGACAGAGGTTTAGTCAAGATATCAGCAATCTGATCCTCAGTGCTTTTATACTCGAGCTTGATACCTCCTCTCTGCACCATATCTCGTATATAGAAGTATCGGATCTCTATGTGTTTTGACTTATCGTGGAATACAAGATTTTCTATCTTGATGCCGTTTTGAATGTCACACATAATCACAGTGGAATCCATTTCTAAGTCAAACACTCCATATAATAGCTTCTGAAGCCACACTGCTTCACAGCTGGCAGAGCAGACAGCTATATATTCTACTTCAGCAGTACTGAGAGCCACACTAGATTGTTTCTTGCTGAACCATGAGATCATGGCAGATTCAAGACTATAACATCCACTTGATGTACTCTTTCTGTCTGAGGCACTTCCTGCCCAATCAGAATCTAAGTAACCATGTAAACGGAGTTCATGACCTCCAAGATAATATATACCAAAATCTAATGTACCTTTTAGGTACCTCACTACATGCTTTGTAGCTATTAAGTGAACCTTTCTAGGTTCTACTAGATACTGACTTAGGGTATTTGTAGCAAAGCATATATCTGGCCTAGTATTTGTTAAGTACATCAATGACCCAAAGATTTGTCTATATAGGGTTAGGTCCACTAAATCCGATGAGTCATTAACTAATAACTTCAAGTTGGAGTCCATGGGAGTGGCCATGGCTTTATACTCCAACATATCAAATCCTTTTAGAAACTTCACAGCATACTTACCTTGATTTAAAAGATTCCTTTTGGATCTTGCCATACTTCTAGACTTAAGAAGTAGTGCATTAATCTAAGATCTTTCATTTTCATTTCTGCAGCCATTTTCATGATATGTTTCTCATTCCTTGTCAGAAAGAGATCATCGTCATACAATAATGGTATGATAGGTTCATCATCCACAACCTTAAGGTAAAGGTTAGGATCAGATTTACTTCTGGTAAAGCCCAAGCTTTGTCATGAAGATGTCAATTGTCCATTATTCACACTCTGCATTGAGTGATCTTCTGCATATCTATCTGTGCCATCTCTCGTCAGATGGGTCTACTAATATGATCCTCAAAATCATTCGAACTCTATGGTGATTTCCTTCTTGCATCCATGTCATATGTGTATAGAATCCATATTCAACCTTGTAGCAAAGGTTGAGATCCACATCACCCATGATGATCATTAAGCTCATCAATTGACTACCAATCCTGGGTACCCATACAGAACCTGATTCACACTTCTTCTTTAATTACACCATTAAGAGAATGGTCTTATCTAGCCACTGGGAGCAAAACATCTCATCATGATTCTCTTCTAGCCACAAGCCTTCTATAGTGTGTTTGATTTGTAAATCTTTTGTTGAACATCCATCGCTTGTTCAGTGTTCATCATTCATCATGATCTTTCCTACAAATCAAAATTAAGTACATGATTAGTAATACTTCATAATCATTAAATCATATTGACATGATAACCTATTATGCATACAGCTATCATTTACATAGTTATGCAACTATTTTGGCACAACACTTTCCCATATCCTGTATGCATACAGTGGCTATCTAGATGCCTTCCATCTCTACCAGAACATACTATCGAGAGTGTGCACAACTCTCAGCATGTCAACAAAGAGGTTTAATTCTAGACAAGCAACAATGGAATGTTTGTCCAACTTACCAATCATATGCATATTAGTAGCATGATATATTCTAGGAATACAAATATGCATACAAGCAATATCATTTACTATTTCTAATAACAACTCAAATACTTATCTTTTATGTTTGTGTGGTTGCCTCCCGCTTGATCTTCTGTATGTCTTCTGAACTTATATTCATTCTGTACCACGGTGCATGCTCAAGTGTGCACTAGTGTCATTCTCATGATCTCATACACAAACATACATTCATTAGTATATTCTCAATGTTATCAAAACATTATAGTTCTAAATAATCTTGAAAATGAATAGTCATGATTATAGATAATATTCAAGGTATCAGGGAAGTCTTCTTTTACTCATGCATATTCTTGTTTGATCTAGTTAGTTAAATCATCAACCAAGATAAGAGACATAATATGCATAAACCCTTGATTACTAACTTTATGAATAAGCATAACCAATCATACCAAGTATACTTATATAAGGGATCCTAACACAAGGTAAGATTCTAACTTGACATAGGAAAACATACCTGGATTAGTATACCTGCTTAGTTATGTACAACATACCTAAACAATCTCTTCATTGATTTAGAGATCCTGAGCTAGAACCTGCATGTCTCATAGGTTAAGCATAATATAACAAAGTCATACATACCTTGTAAGTAGAACAAAGATTATGGATGAGTCTTTGTCTTCATGTTGTCATGGTCATGGAACTTGATTTGTCTTTTGTGATGTACCTGTATCTTGTTAGCAGACAACATCAACCTCACACAACACCATAATGCATTAGTACAATCATATAGCCCTAATTAATGAATGTCTTAGATCATTCACATGCATTCATATTGTTACTAGGGTGATAAGACAATTCTAACGTTAATCAAGATTGTACTAATAAATAATATGAAGACAAACACATTATGAACTTAATCAAGAATCAGATTTCAAGACATACCTGAACCTCCATAAGTCATACCTATTGAGACTTCTTGTAGTCTTCTTATGTAAGGCCTTAGCCTCAACCCCCCCTGAAACTTGATCTGGAGCTTGATTAGGGTTTGCTAGAGAAACCCTAAAAATTCAATCTTTGACTTTCACACTTCTGAATGGATGGAAGGATGTGTCTTGCTGAGCTGATCAAACTAGCATACTTCAATTTTGAAATCTCCAAAATTTGACTCCTCAAAATTGCCTTCGAAACTTCTGGATCTTCTGGACAGGAACCCGAAATAGGGTTTGATGAAGCCCACCCTTCTTTCCAATCAAAAGGTTGGATCCAAGGCTCTAAACTCTTATTTTTCTGAGGAGTTTCCAGCCGTGGTTACAGACTTCAAAAATTCCAACTTTTGCTGAAGCCCTAATTTTCCATCTTTCTGATCAAAATCCCGAACTAGGGTTTGATCAAGCCCGGTCTTCTACCCAACCAAAAAATTTGATCTTGGTCTCTAAATTTCGATTTTCCTGAGTATCATTCAGCCGTGGACTCCGATTCAAAAAATTCTGACTTTCTCCGAAACCCTAAATTCCGGAAGCCATGAATGAATGTGCTCAAAAAATAATTCTGTTTTGATAGAAATATGTACCTGATTATTTCTACTGTAACTCTGAATTTTCCGATCCACAGGGTCTGAAAACGTTTCCTGAGATAGCCTGACCTGTTATCTTTCCATCCTGACAGGTCTGACCTCAATTGGACTCTCTGAGAGAGAGTTATGCCAAGTGTCGCAACGTGACCTGTTTATGGGATAAAACATGAGATCGAACTTGTATGGCGTGCCACGTGTCACTGGTTCAGTTTCAGCCTCTTCAAATTGTCACAAGAGAAGCAAGTGTCATAAGTGCCATACATTGCCTTCCTTCAGGTTAGCTCTGATACCATGTTAAAATTCAATATGCTAAGACATAAAATAGAAGCATTACATTCCATTTCACAATAATAGCATATACAGGATCACTGAAGAAACAACAAGCATAGCATAAACACAAGAGACACAGATTTATCCTGGAAAACCCTCATGGGGTAGAAAACCCAGTAAAGCTTCCTCAATATAGATTACCAACAATATACAAAGATGCAAACCAAAGACATGATCTCCTCCTCCACCATAGCAGACCTCTCCTCCACAAGTGCGCCTCTCTTAAGTGAGTGAGTGTATCAAATGAGGAACACACCTCCTGTATTTATACAGTACTCCAACTTTTGTTTTACACAAGACATGTAGGCTTGTATTTAACCAATGGGTTAAATACCCCACTACAACTGACTGGGCCGACCCCTCTAGGGTGGTCTAATAACCCTTTGACCCACATAACACATATAGGGCCGACCCCCCACTAGGTAAGTCTAATAACCCAAGTTACCACATTCTGACGGAGGAATAAACATCTCCAAATATACAATAAGATCTTCACAGAGGAATGAATCATCTCCAGAATAATAAAGTACAAATATAATATTCTTTAAAGTTATAATATCTCAACGAGATAGATGTGATGGGGAAGGTTCAAAATGATTGATCATGTCCCCTATCCCAGGGTCGAGGTAATCTATTATGCCCCCTAACTCAGAGGTTTCAATGTGGTGCAGATGTTGTCTTAGAGAGGGATCAATAGGGAATTGGGAAACTACTGGCGGGGGGGTATACCATGAGGCTGTGGGCCATGGTGGCATACTGAAGTGATGATATGATGATGGGGGATTCCCCTTGCGAGGTGGATGCCCCCAGTATCTCCGACGAGAATCACGATGATGATGAGTAGGAAAGGTTTTGGGCCTGCCCCCATGTTGTGGACATGTGGTTTCCTCATCAATTTGAAAGGGTTTAACATGTGTGTCAAAGGGATCAATGGAAGGGATCAACCGGACAGAGGGGTATCCAGTGGAAACCGTGTAAATGGTGTTAATTTCTTCCGAGGAGGAAGATGGTGGGGGATGAATTTCCTCGATGAGCTGTGGGGATATCTCTAGGTCGACATTATTCAATTCATATAGTGTTGCTCTATAATCTGGGAGATTGGGGCAATGATGTGAATAATGGCCGTAAATGCTGCATATCGCACAAGGGTGGTTAGTGCGAAGCATTTTGTCGCGAGGTTGAGGAGGTGGCTCAAGTCTTATCACTGAAATTCCGGTGTCGTCATCCAACATATTCATGTGTTCTTGGAGTGCAGGTAATTATGGACATTGATGAGTGGCATGGCCTACGTCGTCACACAACGAGCACTTAGGGGGAATACGAATAGTTGGGGGGTTCTTGGCTACCTTGGGGGTTGCTGGGGGGGTACGAGTTATGGGTCCAGTGTTATAATTTTTTGGGCCTCTGCCCCCTGTGTTTCGTAACAGAGGTGGGGCATTTCTAGACGTTGATGCCGTAGTCACTATTGGGGGTGGTCTGTTTTGCAGATGAGTGATAGGAGGGGGTGGGCGGTTGGTGGTAGCGATAGGTTGTACCAGTTGTAAAATAACAGTTGGAGTCGGCGGGGGGCTCGGAGCTGGTAAGTACCATACAGGTAACCCTAATGTTAAACTAGGAAGGTTGAGTGTAGCCATTACTGGCGAACTGACAACTCCGGAAAATGGGAACAAGAATGGGATAGTATGAATTGGCGTTGTTCCGATATGAGTAGGCACTGTGGGTGTTTGTGGTAGTGACAAGGGTTGCTGTGTGGTGTGCGATAGGGTGCACAAATCGGATGTTTTTTTTATCGGTAAAGGTGGTGGGATCGATGGAAATGTGGAAGTCATAGGTGACTCGGTGTAGATTCTAGGACCAATTGACAAGACAAATGATGTCGGTGCAATTTGAACGGTTTGTTCAATCATTGGTAGCACATTTTGAGGGGCTGCGGGGGCGTTAGGATCATAATATGTGAGTTGATCAATCTTGATAACGTGTCCTTCATGTGGGAACATCATGAGGCGGAACACAGATGAAGCGACGACTTTCATTTTGTACATATAGCTACGTCCAAGAAGGAGGTTGTAGTCGAGCTGGGAATTGATCACTTCGATGTCGATGAGAACTAATTTGTCGCCTAGTTCTACGGGTACGTTCACTAAGAGGCCTTGTGGTTGAGCCTAGCGCCCGTCGTAAGCTCGTAATGCTGTGGTGGATGGTTGTAAAGTGGGGGAGCCAAGTTTCTGCCACACAAGAGTGGACATAACGTAGGTTGAAGCTCCTTCATCGATGATGCATCGATGCACAACAAGGTTTCGAATGTTTATGGATACTTTGAAGGCTAAATTTGATGGCAATCGAGGTTCGGCTTGGTCTAAGTCGAAAGCCATCATATGTGTATCGTTAGGGTCTACTCCTCCGATGGCGGATAGTAGTAGTTTTCGTTGTGCAAGGCATGTTTTCAATACCTCTAAAGCAGACATGGCAGCGGGGGATTGTGCTAAATCTTCCACGACGTTATAATTGGATGCTGGGGAGCATTAGGATTGTTGCTAATCCTTCGCAAAGGGATGCGAGGGATTTTAGGTCCTTCGTCCAACGACATATTTGGTATGCGTAGTGGTTGATCTGATGGAAGGGAGGTGGATGCGTCAGTGGGAGGAGTTTCTGGGGGTGGGTCGTACTGATTCCTGCGAGTTTGGAGGTTGATGTCATTGGATGACATCATTAATAAATGGTGTGTGCTTGAATCCGTATGCTGATAATCAGTTGCGGCATAGGTGATTTGCTGCTGAGGTGCAGCAGATCCTTGTGGGGGATCCATTGGGCGAGCATTTACTACTCCCTGATTTGGCAATATCATGGGTTACGGGATATTAAGTGGAGTTGGCTGTCCAGCGTGGCCCTGGCATTGGGCATCGTCAGCCCAAAGCTTACGTGCTTTCTCTAAATGGGGGCAGTTATGAGTGTAGTGGCCATAGACTCCACATATAGAACATGGATGGTTTGTTCTCATGTTATTGTTTTTCGCCTGCTTGGGATGACGATCAGGATTCTGGTTGGGGGGAGCAGCGTTGTTATTATTTGGAGGATTGGGTGGTGGTGGACCTTGATTATTTTGTTGGTTGTTACCATGGTTACGTCCTCTTCCGTGGTTTTGTTGCCCGCCCTGGTTGAGTTGCTTGTTTTGGTGTTGGGGATGATTGTGTTGTGTGTACACTTGCCCTTGAGTAGTGGGAGGATTTTGGGGTGTTGCAGGTGCGGGAGCAGGTTGCGGTGGATAATAAGCTAGTGGGGCTGGAGGAGGTCCATTTTCCTGCTGGGGTTGTTGGTAACCCTGAGCTATTGGAACTGTTGGGTTAGCTGGTGTAGCTTGCTGGGGGTAATACATTGGTTGGTCCAGTAAGTGAATTGGGTTCTGGGTGGCTGGTTGGTTATAGTATGTGGGTGGTACATATGTCGATGGCGCTTTCCCGTAGCAATGTGGTGGAAAAGAGGGTCCATGATTGTGATGAGTCTGATTCGTTGGAGTGTACGAAGTCATCGCTCCAGAATTAGATGTATCCCTAGAGAGGTCTGGGGCATTTATGGTGCTCACCATGCTAAAATATTTATTTTGTGTCGTGACTTGGCCGATAATACCATCAGCGACATGTGATGCCCCCGGAGCGTCACCGTGTGAAGAATCGCCTCGTGGGGAATCTGGTATGATGTTGTAGAGATAGCCTGACTGGGCATAAATCAGGTCGAACTGTTGAGCTTTTAAGATAGCTTCTTCTTCTTACTGGGGTCGTTCGGAAGCTACATCTTTGGCTATGAGGGGTAGGAGTGATTTGAGAAACCAATCCAAAAATATACGGTCGTCCAATTTTATCTTGTAGAGGCTACGACGCTTGTGCCACTCATGGATATGGTCGGTGATGTGGGTAGCTGTGTTTTGTCTGCAAGACAACAGTATTTCAACTCCTACATCATAGCATACAGGTAGCTGGAAAAACTGAAGGAAAGTGGAGGCGAGGGACGTAAATGTATGGTGGGTCCCATGTGGTTGTTCAATGTACCACTTGGCTGCAGAGCCAGTGAATGTTCATTGCAACAGTCTTAGTCTAATGGAGTCATCCACTATGGAGTTAGATGAACACCATAGGTGAAATGACATTATGTGGTTTTGGGGATCTTCCCCAGGTTTTCCTTCAAACTTGGGGATGTTCGAGGGGAGCTTTGTAGGCATGGGTGGCCATGTAGGGTTGTGCCTAATAGGATCGTTAGTTAACCTGGCTAGGTCTGGTAAGTTCAGACTAGCCATGTATGGTAAACTAGCAGATGGGTGTGGCGTAGTGACTGGGACATAACTGTTAATGGTGGCATTATGTAGTGGTCCAGTGGCCCCTAAGGTTATGCTAGGTATTGAAGGTATGTGTCCTCCAACCGTTGTGGTGTGGGATGGGCCAACGCTCCCAAGTGCAACATGGGTTGCAGAGGGGTTAGGAATAGTGCCAGGAATTCCTGGTATCTGGGTTGTGGTAATGAGAGGGGGTGTGATTCCTATGTTGGGCATACCCATAATAGGTAGTGGTCCTGTGTTGGGCATACCTAAAGGTGGAGTGGCCCCTATATTAGGCATGCCTAAAGGGGTTGTTGTTACCATGGGTGGCACAGTAGTAGTAGGGTTTGTCGATGTATCTCCAATAGCACTGGTTAAAAGGGGGTCGTATTGTGATCCAGCCATGGGGTTGGTTGGTGATATTTCAGTAGGGTGTTCGGATTCAGCCTCGGAATCAGATGTGAAGTGAGGCGCGTCAGAATCGGATGACTGTGTTCTATGCCGATGACATGTCGAGTCAAGGGATAAGGATCTACGTCTATGATGTGTAGAGTCAAGTGTACTGAACTAAGGGGGTTCACCCTGAAGATGGCGGGATCGTCTTAAATTCTCAATGGTGAGAAATATATAAAAATTTTAATGGAAGGTGGTGATGTAAAAATACTCGAAACCCTAGTGCAACAATGAGTGCAAGAGGGGAGTGAAAAAATAATGTCTCTCAGGCCAACAACCAACCTCAAAAGCACTTATTATAATAGCTGTGCTGTAATAAGTGGAGGGATCCAACAAAGTGGTCAGAATACCAAAAGTCAAACAGTTCCTAGAAAAAAGTGGTGCTCACTAGACCAAAGGTGGGTATTGTATCATGCAAACACCTAACTAGAAGTATTGTGAGTCAACAAATGATATCCTCTGCAAGGTGATGAAATCCAAGTTAGACAATATAGAGTGTTGAATCAACGGCTAGATATCCCCCTACTGGGAGGGACACCAGGTAGACAATCCTAAAGAGTGGCAACTAGGATACCCCGTTCATGACATGTTCGATTGGGTGAATCTACAGTTTGGTTCTATCGCCGCTGTACCCCTGTACGGGTGTACACCGAGAACTTCGAAAGGTATCCTTCGGTTACTGAATGGATTACGGTATTCCACTCAAGATTTCGGAACCAGTTTGGCTGCTTCAACCCTCCTAAGGGAGAGGCCTTCCCGATAAATTGGTTGATAACCGTGTCAAAATTATAAGGGATTTTTGGGACCCTAAAGACAACCACTATGTCTCAGATGTAAAAAATTGAGGGGTGTTATTGGCACACCTATCCCCTCAATTCTACCTAACTACAATATTCTTTTAAGTGCTCCCCAAGTGGGGTTAAAATGTTGGTTGAGTTTAAGGTAGATTTTAAGTCTTAGTTTAAATAACGTAGCAGAGTGGGTGCAAGTGTGGTTATTAAACTGAAATTAATTTGCCTCGCTTGGGCAATTGATTACAAATGAAAGAAAAGACACTTCCAGTTTGCAAAAAATAAAGGCGCTTTCAAAATGTAAATGCTTGAAAAAACTATTCAAAAATAATGGATCTTTGAAATAATTTAAAGGGAAGCAAATAACATAAATATTTCAAGAAATAAATGGATCTCTTAGAAAATTGCTTGGGCAAACTATTGAGCAAATAAACAGTAAAACCTATGATCTAAATAGAATGCAAAAAATCTTTCTTTCAATTACTGAAAATTTTTAAAAAGACTTTTTAATGGAGCATATATAAATAGAAAAAGATTTATTATGGTTGTAAAAATGCAGAAAAAATAATGCTGTAAAATGGGCTAAATGGGCAAAAAATACAGTAAAATTTTTTCTAAAAAATTGGCCAAACTCAAAATAACAGCATCGCGGGTTTTGGGGCAAAAGCCGCGATGTGCAGCGCGGGTTTCGGCCGCACAGTCGCGATGTGCAGCGCGGCAAATGGTCGCGAAGCCGCGATGTGCAGCACGGGTTTCGGCCACGCAGTCGTGATGTGCAGCACGGAAAATGGCCGCGAAGTCGTGATGTGTAGCACGTAAAATGGCCGCGAAGCCACGGTGTGCCGCGAGGTCGCGATGAGCCGCGCAACTGTCGGGCGAAAAACCGCAAGGCGAAAGCCGAAAAATGGACACCGAAAAATGAACCCGAAAATGGAAATTTCAGGCTATTAATGGCAACAGAAAGGGCCAAGATCTAGAACAACAATGGATCTGCTGTCTAGGATGGCAAATCTGTGAATTAAAATGATTAAAACTAACAAAAACTAAGATCTAAAGCAAAAAACCAAAATTTAAGAATTCGAAGCCAACGGAGTCGCCAAAAACTGTTGCTTGGTTTTGCAACCAAGCTTGTGCAATGGGCACCTATCAACAATGTGATAGCAGTTTCAATATAGAAAGTAAAAACGATTATGAATTAAATCTAAATCTAAACTAACATGTGCATATAACAAATAAATATAAAAACGATTCATAGAAAGAACAAGAAATAAAAGAATGTTTTGTATTATCATACCTCAAATGGTGAGGATTTGTGGTGTTGAGCAGCTCCAAGGGTAAAATGCTCCAGGCTCCAATGGTCTCTTCTCCAAGATTGCTACAATGGTCAAGAACTCATGAGAGATTTTGACAGCATGAGGATAGGATGATGGATGGATGGAAAGTGAGGAGCCTCTATCACCATTTTATAGTTTTTGGTGATGGGGAATACCATTGTGGTTTTATGGAAACCAATGGTATTGACCAACATGGTTTAGCTCTCTTTTCCCCCTTTTTCCTTTTTTTGAATATTTTTATTCCCTTTTAACATTTTTAGGGAATTCTGGACCCTTTTTTAGGTTTTTTTTGTGTTTTTTGAGGAAAAATATATATTTTGAGGGGAAAAAAGGGTGTATTATGATCTTTTGGTGACCTTTTGATGGCTTTAGAGGCTCAAATGTTAGAAAAGTGGACAAATGGGTCATGTGAATAAGGGAATGAGCTAGTGAGCACTGTTTGGCTGTTAACACTTCCTCTCCCCTCTAATGAACCCTCTTGAGAAGTGTAACTCCCATTTTGGTAATTTGGGAATGTAACTCCTCCCCCCAATTCGAATTGCTCTTGGGAAATGGGATTTTGGTGGATGAGAGCTAGTCTCTCTTGTGGTTTATGCATGCTCTTGGATCTTTTTTTTGCTATGGTACTAGTGTGATTGGTTTTGGTTGCTCTTAACATGAGTTTTTGTTGGTTGGTGCACCCTTGCTAAGCATGTGCCCAAGTTGATTTACTCTGGAATTGGCATTCTTTTGTCCTAGAATTTCCTCTAGATATCCAGGATTGGAAGTGATGTGGAATCCACTTGCCCTTGGATTTGAGGTTTGACTGATATATTTCTGAATCTTTTTTCCTGGAGCCACTGGAATTTCCCTGGAGTGGAAGTCGAGGAAGACTTGCCATTGGGTTGTGGTTAGACTTATTTGCCCTGAAAAATTTATCCTGGAATTGCCAGTGGAGATCCTGGATTGGAAGTGATGTGGAATCCACTCGCCATTGGATTGTCATTGGACCAATGTTAGATGGGTTTTCTGGTTGAGTGCACTCTTTCTTGTGTAATCATGGTTCCAGCTCAGGGGTGACCATTGCAAAGTGAGTTTGGATTGCATTGTGTCTACGGCTAGGTGGAACGTGGCACGGTCGATTTCAGTTGCATATTTTGCAAGATAAGTACTTTATTTCATGTTTATTTGAATTACTTAGATCTGATCTGATTCTTATATGGTTTCACATGAAATGTATGAGAAAATATATGAGCTAATTATGGAATAAATCTCTCATAGATTTTAGTTACATTATGCTACTAGTTTTGGGGGAAAATAGCTAACTCGTTTTTGGTATTTTGTGAGCAAGTGCTTGAGAAAAATGTTTATTTGGAACCTCTACTACATATCTGATAATTGTGCCTCTATTAATTATATTATGTGTACTTTTATTGTGCAATATATTAGGAATGATTGGAAACACCTATCTATAGTGTTTCTAGCCTCTATTCGAAAACTAGTTCATCGGTTGGTTTGCTTTATGTAGTTTTGAGACTTGGCATGTGAAATGTTTGAGAAAAATCCTGAGTGAGATAACTGATATTAGATCTGATAATTACACTTTAAATGTATGAAGAAATGTGTGGAAGAGTTCCTAGATAGTTCTAGAATTGCTTATCGAAATCCTAGTTTTGTTTCCATTCACTAGCTCCTTCAAAAGAATTATTTTAAATGGATTTATGACTTTGCATGAGAAGTTTTTGTCGAAATGTTTACATGATTTATACCTATGCTAAGGCTGATAATACATGGTATTTAGATTTGGAATGGATTTTGAATGACTCTGCAAATTTTTTATGTATTTATTTTACTTAATTCCTCAATTTCTAGCCAATTTGGAGAAGTAGATTTAGCTAGTTTGATGAATTAATAAGAGGATTGTTTATGAGCGGAAAGATACAACCATTTGTCTATAGTGGACCTATTTTATGATTTCCATGAGATATAGTATTCAATATTTTCTTATTGTTTTTCATTTGGAAACTAGAAACCGGAACTAGCTTAAAATCGGTGGAAATTGGTAACTAGTTTGTAGATTGAATATATGTTTTCGTAATTTTTGGAATGTACATCCATATGATCTGTTTTGGGTACTTTCATTTTTCTATAGAATGATATTTTCCATATCTTTACCCTCACCTTTGTGTGCTATGGAACTCATTACAATTGATTGGGTTAAATTCCTAGCAATGTTTATTAACTAGTTGCATTGATTTAGCTTGAAAGAATCATTGTTTATGTGAAAATATATGACCTGCAAATTCAAATTTATTTGGTTGTATGTGCATTCTTAAATATATGTATAATGTATATAGGTTCACGTTTTGGTTCATTGGCATGGTTGTGTGTTGAATTCATGCAAGACTAGTTGTTTGTGTTAAATACTAGTTAACTAGTCTTGTGGAGTCATTTTCGTAATTGTTTTGTTTAATTAATTGGAAAATGATTATTAGGCCTTATTTACATGATATTAGTTGTTAATTATCCATTGGGATTGATAAATTATGACTAGGTGATAAACAAATGGATTTATGTTAAGTGTCGTCAATTATGCACTAAGTGTCGCAAACTGTCGCAATTAGTTCACTAATTACTAGTTAATCATGATTAA
Organism: Larix kaempferi; assembly: GCA_027924585.1. Lineage (NCBI taxonomy): Eukaryota > Viridiplantae > Streptophyta > Pinopsida > Pinales > Pinaceae > Larix > Larix kaempferi. The sequence goes on along the minus strand of BSBM01000063.1, from coordinate 11,391,966 downwards.
GTGAAAATGACCTTTTTAGGTGCAAGTAACCCGTGTTATGGCTTGGGATGGATGCATAAGGATTTTATATAGTGTTTGATAATATTTCCCAACCTTGGTTCAATTTGCTTGATCAGTTATGAATTTTATTTTAATTTATTTGGAATTATTGATAGTTTGTCATAATTAAATTGTAGAAAATGAAATTAAATATTTATAAAAGTATTTCGTTGTGATAAAATATTATAATTATCCCTAGAGAGCTAATGATATGTGACTAATACCCTTTGATAGCCCTGGGGAACATTACAGCCAACACATTTGAAGCGCTCCACTCTAAGGGTACAAATATCATGCTACAAGGTTATGCCATACATAATAAGGGATCCAAGATGATGTAGCTACACAAGGTGTGTCCACATCCCTCCGCCACAAGCCCACACAAATTCCTAATCCATGTACAACACTAGTTCCCCTACCCCTACATGAACATTATCTTATCACAGGCATCCCCAGGCCAACTCCAAGCCTCCATCTAGAAATCCAAGCTACCCCATGTTATATGGGGTATAATGCCCTCCTCTAAGATGCACAATGCTCCTCTTTCTAAGTAGGATGTTAGCCAAGCAAGTGAACCTCTCCATGTGACCACAATAAAGGACAACTACAAAGTTTTTAAGAGAACTCCAACACCCGAGGGAAGAATGCCAAGCAAGCACCCAAATAAGATCAAGTAACCACTAAACAAGCTATCTCCAATGTGAAAATTCAACATGGATAATCTCTAATATACTAATCCATCTCAAACCATCTAAAAATTATTTGTAAACAACTTTATTATGTATTATTTGAGAAATAATAATAATAATAATTCCCATCACGCAACACTTTACACACAAAATGCATCAATTTAATCATGATATCAAATATTTGGAAAGGAATATGAATAATTAAAGATGGTACCACTCACTTACAACGCTTTACACACAAAATGCATCAATTTGATTATGATATGAAAGATGCAATGAGGGACCGCCTAATGCTTCAAAGTGAATATTTTGTAGTCATATGTGCCCTTACACATATTTTCCTTATATAAAGTTATATTTCGAAGAAAAAAATAACCACATTAGAATTATGTAATGCAATTATTTTGGCTATGAAAAATGCATCGCATTCTATTTAATAAAATGTGCTGTGAGATATTTTCCTATGGAAAAAAAAAATAATAATTAATGACAAGGAATGTGTAAAATAAAGAACCATGTGGAAGAATCTTTTTAGCTCGTATATTCTCACACCTTTTTAAGGAATGTGTAAAATAAAGAACCATGTGGAAGAATCTTTTTAGCTCGTATATTCTCACACCTTTTTTTTTCTTTTGGAAAAAGTTATATGAAATTTAACTTATTAGAAGTCCATTTCAAAGATGTTGATTGCTTAATAGCTTTGTAAATGAATAAAAATTCTAAGTCAATTATGAGGTTGGCATCACATTGATTTATGTTACCCATACAAATAACAATGGTTTACAAATATTTATATCAAACTTTTAAATTATGAAAGGCTTGTCACTTTGTAAATGAATAAAAATTCTTGGTTATTTAAAAAATTATGGAGGTTGACATCACATTGATTTATGTTACCAATGCAAATAGCAATAACAATAGGATTGCAAACATTTATATGTCAAACTTTTAAATTATCAAAAAGGGGTTGCGATTCACTATGAGTAAAGTTAACTAGTTAAGTTTTCTTTTCGACAATTTGTATACTTGCATACGGTAGAGTATATTGTAATTATTTGATAGTAAATTAGAAAAGTTGTGAAATTTGCTTTTGGAATTAAACATTTTGAAAATAAAAAAAAATTAATATTTTAATTGTAAAAATATATTTTTTATTTTATTAAATAATAATAATTTAATTTTAAGGTCAACTAAGTTAGATATCAAATTAGAGTATGATGCCATTTTGTTTATGGCAACAAGACCTTCTTTCATGCAACGATTTGATTACTAAAGTATACGGAGGTGTACATACCCTAACCCACTCTAGATTTGAACCTATGACCTCCTAAGAGGAAACACATGTTCTCAATTGTTAGGCCTACTCAGATTGTACCAAAGTGGATTTTTTAGTGATTTTATGATAATAAAAAGACGCTAAAGTAGACGTTGCTCTAAACGAATTTCAACAAAAACTTTGACATTCAATAATTTGATATCAAATGAAAGAGTTTACAGGCTAAAAAACAAGAGAGTAATTATTTCATTGTTAATAATTATTTTGTCGCGTTCGTGTCTTTTTTTTTTAAATTAATATTATACTTAAATACTTAATCACTAACTAAGTTATAGTATTGACTATCCTATGAGTGGGCAACCATTTCCTATTGGTTAGATGGAAAGTGTTTGTGCTTTTCTCTCAAATTACAAAGGATGCTAGATAATGTCTTCTCATCGTTGTTGAAATGATCACTCATCAAAATGAAGAATATTATGGGATCCTTGAAATAATATTATATTGTTGGGGCTACGAAGGCCCAATACTAAGGGAGTGGATCTCTAGCAACTACAAAGGCTTGAACTACAAGAGTTTTGTGCCCTAAATTACCAACACATATATGTGTCTTCTTGAATGGAGTAAGGCTTCTACTTCAAGTACATAACTAAAGTAGGAAGATATCAATTCATCTTGCATTGGGAAAGGATTCTAATTCGATTGTGAAACTAAAGTAGGGGAAAAAAACTAAAAGTTATCATTATAATGCCTATTTCATTATCAACTTTATTGTCTCTATTCTTTCTAATTATTGCTTGAATTGTTCCATGTGGTGTTGTCTCCTATAGAACACCATTTCCAACCTGAAGATGATTTGGATCTTAAAGGTTGAGATCAAGAAGGCTTGAGTGCAGGAGAGGAGGAGAGAAAACATACAAATCTGCCATGAAATGAATCACAAGAACATTGATGAAAATACATGAATCAAATACACCACAAAAATATGAGAGAGAGAGAGAGAGAGAGAGAAGAAGGATTCCATTAAGATGAACCATTACATGCAATCAGGTCAATTTTGGGACCACTCCTTCCTGATATAAACTCTATTCCTATTTCCTTTTAATAAGGTGTCTAGTTGACAAAGTCAACTATGATTAGGGTTAAATCCATCAATCACATGTCCATAATGTTCATTTTTACATTTAATATAAATATGAATTTATGAATTTTACATTTGAACTTAGACTACTATCCCCCTAAGATTCGGATAAATCCCCCCCCTTAGAAAATGATGGCCCTAAAGACCACATTATGTTTATTGTACCAACATGTTTACAATTTGTCAATTGTCGGTGAAAAAAGGGTTTTGTGTGGTTTACTCGTAACTTTGAGTTTGTGGATAACCCATGACCGCTAGCAATGACAAGATTGCTCTTGGTCCCAAATTATAACGTGTGGGTACATTAGATAACCAGTAAATTACATGGGTAGAAATATAGAAATTACAATAGGATTTAATAAATCCAAAACTTAGAAATTTACAATAAAATTCATTATTTTGGGGTTGTGGATATCTCTCTGCAAATTTATTCATAACCTCTGCTACAAGGGATGAAATCAAATTCCATTGAAGACCCATTTGAGGTATCGATGAGATATTTTCATTGATATATGAAAATTGCTCTGATGTATCCCATGGAGTGAGAAAATGTCCTATGAAACTCAACATGCACACGGCCACACTATCTTACAAACCTATGCTACTTCAATCAATGATACCTCATAAACCAGGAAATGAAATGAAATTATGTAAAAAACCATTTGAGATGACATAAAAACCTTTCAAATGAGCTATGGTGTTCAAACATCCTGTAGAGGTCATAGTATCTCTCTAAATTTTGTAGAAGAGATTCGTCCTTCATTATGTCCATGATTATGCTTCTCTGATCGTTATACAACAGTGGGCAAGTTGAGAAAAGGTTGGAATGAAGTATCCCAAGCTTCTAGATGTTGCATGCGAGTTGTTTTTAAGCCATGCCATGGTCGTATGAAGCTACAATAATGTTGAATGTGAGAGTGTTGAGTGCAAAGGGCCATAAAGAATGCCAAGGGTTTTTAGAGCAGTACATGTTGTTGTATAGCTCATAAAACCTCCGTGGGTAGCATAGAAACCTTGCAAAATATTTGAAAATGTTGCAGATCAATGGATGTTGTGAAATCCATGCATGATTATCCTGCAATGGTGAACAAATATCCAAGAGTAGAAAAAACTTGTAGTGCCTATGGACCAATTGTGATGCTTACAGTGTATGGCCCAACAAATGGATTCTAAGAGTACCCAAAGAAGGCTAGTGATTGCTACAAATTTGAACTCATAATATGCTTAAAACCCTTTTTCCCATGGATTTCTTACCCATTCTAATACTAATGATCCATATCTTGAGGGATGAGATCTAGAAGGATTGAATGTTGAGAGAGGAGGAGAGAAAGCATTCAAATCTTCCATGAAATGAATCACAAGAACATTGATGAAAATACATGAATAAAATACACCACAAAAATATGAGAAGGAGAGATAGAGTTGGAGAATAAGGATTCCATTAAGATGAACCATTACATGCAATGAGGCTAATTTTGGAACCTCTCCTTCCTAATCTAAACTCTCTTCCTATTTCCTTTTTAAAAAGTGTCTTGTTGACAAAGTCAACTTTGATTAGGGTTAACTACATCAATTACATGTCCATAATGTTCCTTTTTTACATTTAATACAAATATTGATTTATGACTTTTACATCTGAACTTAGACTATAAGCCCCCCTAAGATTCTAATCTGAAGGTATTGACCAAAACAACTCAGCTATTGCTTACAATTTCTCCTTCCTTGGGATCAAGAGACATTACTATTTTGTCATGCACATAATCAATGATCACCAAGCCACCTTTTCTCGATCATTCTTCTTCACTTGGAATTATGGGTAAGGGACTCCCTAAGGGTTATTTTGGGGGATGGGGAAACCTTATTTCATTATCTAATTTCTTCAAAATATTTTTTTATCATGCTCTCTTCTTTCTAATTCTTGCTTGAAATGTTCTATGTAGTGTTCTCTCATATGGAACACCATTTCCAACCTACAGGTCTTGACCAAGAACAACTTGACCAGTGCTTCAATTTGTAATTCCTTAGGCTCAAGAGACATTGTTGTTTCATCATGCATGTAATCAACGATTTCCATTCCGCCTTTTCTCAGTTCTTCTTCTTCCATTGGAGTTGTGGGTGAAGGAGTCCCTAAAGGTTTTCTTTCCCATATTCTCATCAATTTTAGCAATTGATGTCCAACAATCTATCAGTTGTAGTGACTTCTAATATACTTATTTTTTCTTTGAGTTTATTGTCATGGTGTTGATAGTATATTGAAAAAATGTGTCCACAAGATTGTCATGTTTTTTCATTAAAATAAGAAAGAAAAATCATATCTATAAGATAATGGAGAATTAGAAACCCGCTATGATACCAATTGATATGGAACAAAAAACCATAGAGGTTGAAAAACAAGAGAGTTATTGTTCCATTGTTAATAAATCATCATCTACATAGAATCACATATTCTTATAGGTGTATAGAATAGGGATGACATGTTTGATTGTGTCTCCCCTATTATTTTAATCGATATTATACTTAATTGCTTAATCATTAAGTATACTATGTACTATCTATTGCATCCCTATAGCATAGCTACATAACCCTTTACCACAACCATTTAATGATATTTGTTTCACTATTACAATCAATAACTAAGATGTTATTCATAACATTAAGTCAAATGATGGTTGAGGCACCAAAAATTATAAGAAGACCCCCCTATTAATGTGAGGTTAATTATACGAAGGACTTAAATTTGTGAATTGTATATTGTATTTTTTTTCATAGTCTAAACATTTTATGAATTTGTTCATTTTCAGTTGTTTGGAATAATGAAAAAGTAAATTAGTATTTTTAGCCTAAAATCAAATAAGAATTATTTTGGATTATGGAATAGCAGATCTCAAAAGTTAACATTGCACAATCTAATTGTAATGATAGTATTCAAGAATGTTGAATCTATTTATACATTAAAAACAACAACTTTATCCATTTAAAATTATAATTATGACAAAATTTGCATAGTTAAATTCCAATGATGATAAACCAAAAAAATTTAAATTCATTAAATATTTAATCTTTTTTTTAAAATTTTAATAACTTATCAATACAATTCAATTTATATAAATATGTGATAAATTTCAATATTAAAAAAAAAATCAATTTCTATAACTCCAAACATATTTATTTTAGAAAGTCCATTTTCTCTTATTTTCTTTTAAAAAAACTAAATTATAATATATACTTATACTCAACTATTGGGTAACATAGAGATTTGGCATATTTTGTATAATGAAATTAATCTAACCTAGAATTTGATATTTAATGAAAGACAATTGAAATAATTAGCATACACATTTTTTATTGTAATTTTTGTTTGGAGAATTAATATAATGTTTTATTGTATAGAACATTATTTTCAATTTGAAGGTTTCGACGAAAACATATTAAAAAGTATTTACAATTTCTCTTCCAGAGATGTTATTTAAGATGTTGTTTCATCATATTGTATGTAATCAACCATCCCAAACCACCTTTTCTCGACTATTCCTCTTTCCCAAATTACCTTTTCTCGATCATTCTTCTTCCCATGTAGTTGTGAGAAGGACTCCCTAAGTTTTTTTTTCCATGCCATTATTGATTTTAGCAAATGTCTAACAATTTCTCAATTTCATTAACTCTTATATAACAATTTCTCAATTTATATAATTATTTGCATTTTTATATAGTTGCATTTTGTGTTTATTTCTACCGTGTTAGATTGTTAATTATATATTGGAAAAGCTTGGACCAACGGATTGATCTTGTTCTTTTAAAAAAGAATTATAGCCACATATAATGGAGAATCACAAATCCACTCGAATATCAATTGATATGAAGAAAAAGTATTAGACATGGGAAACAAAAAGATAAATTATTATTTTATTTTATCAATTGATGTGAATAAAAAATCTTAAACTTGAAAAAAAGAGATATTATTTTATTTTAATAATTTCATTATATATATAAAATAACATTTATATATACATATAGAAGAAGTACATCACACTTAATTTTTTTATAATAAATATTGTACTTAATTACTAAATAAATTATATTATTACTCTTTCAAATTTCTCATACCATAACTACACAATCATATATTAAAATATTTTTTATAATTTTAATGATCGTATTAAAAAAAAATTAAGAAGATCTAACATTTCTCATAACTACACAATTATATGTGAAAATAATGTTTAAATATTAAAAATATTAAGAAGATGTATCATTTCATTGGATTCTCAAGTGGGTGTAACACATTGTACTTTCTTATCGATTAGTGAATGAGAAATGTATCCGAAATTTTAATGGGCATCCCTGATATAGAAAGTGGAGGAAAGTTAAATGAGGAAGGTTACATATATAATATTTTCCTTTCAACTTACTATTTCTCCTCACATTGACCTCATGGGATGTGGGAAATAGAAAGTTATATGATCCAGTTTATTAAGATTTAATTTTATATTTTATTTATCTAATTTAAAAATAATAATTAATTAATGTGTTTTAATATAATGATTAATAATATTTTAAATGAATTTTATAATTTATTTTATTTGAGGAATTAACCACTAAAATAATTAATGTTATAAATATTATAAAATTGAATTTTAATGTGTATAAAAATATATTTTAAGTTAAAGTGTTTTTTATTTTCTATTTTCCTAAAATGTTTAAAGTTTTCTCAACCTCAAAATTCATTATTTAGATAAAAAAAAAGTATAAATCTTAATTTCACAAATAATATAATATTTATTATTATTATTTATTCGTATCTTATAGGGATTGTGTTCTTATTCACATCTTCTGGGGAATTTTGGAAGTTGTCATAAAGGGGATGTTAATGTAATGACATCTTTCTCCATTTGTATTATTTTTTCCAGTCATCATTAAGGGGGAGTGTTGGAATGTGTAATGATGACTTTTGAAGTGTTGTTGGTGTGTAAAGGCATAAATAACTTTAATATTATAAAATAGAGTTATCGCACATGCATCGTGTAATAAATTCTCTTATTACCATTCTTTATATAAGAGAAGTGCAAAAATCATTCACGCCGGATGTATTATGGGATGTAAACCTTTCATACCTCTAGCTATATAATAGAGGCAATAGCCTATGAATTTCAGTCTTAGGGTTGTCATAAGATATATTATAAAACTTTAGTGGAAAAGAAGCAATATTTCACTCTCTAACAACCCAATTTTTTAAGCAATTCAAGGAGAAGAGATGCTAAACTATTTAGAGAAGCTTCAACTCTATAGGGCAACTTATCATGTATAAACCAAATTTGAAAATTCACTTCTATATTATATAGCAAACATTACTTGAAGAACATAGATTGGACAGTGGATCATATTGATTTTTTGATCTATTTTGGGATTTTGACAATTATTTTACAATGACTTCAGGCATTCATTTCATCCCACATATTTCATTGAATAATTGCACATTGATAATATCAACTTAAATTGCAAAAGAAACAAAGGATCATAGAAAGATGACCATGCACAAGAGACACAAGAATTTATTATGGGAAACCCAATAGGGAGAAAACTTGACCAACTTTTCTTAGAAGAAATCATTCTAATTCAAGTATAATATCATTCATGAAGATGAACCCTAGCACATAATACTGTGCCCTTCTTTTACAAGAATCCCTAGTGAATCTCTAGGGAGGAATAGTGAATCTCTAAGAAGAGAAAGAACCCAAAATTATTTGCTCCTTGCCTTTGCTAGGCCTTCCTTGAAAAATGTGCACAAGTGGAGAAGAGAAGTGATGATGTTGATGATAAGAATGAAGTGTGTGAACACTTTATTTATATTCTTATGTTCACTTGAATTGTTCTTCTTGGGGCCAACTTGTACAATTTCACTGGGACTAACTCGTTATTTTGGTCTTCATCTTTCATTTTATCTTCATGTTGACTTGTCTTCTTGTCTTCAGTTTTATTCTAGGACTTCTTCAATGGTTGACTTGACTTCTTTGTTATTTCTTCATCATAGAAAAGTTGTCCTTGTTGATGTTCATCTCCTCACATGCATGTCTATTCACGCATAGAGCTCTAATGTTGATTTGACCCTACTCTAAGAAGTCTCGGACACTTCTTAAAGCCTATGTCAAATTCGACATTAGATTACACTCGTACATTCCAAAAGGGGATGAAATACCCTATCAAATAAACATGTCAACTCACTCTAATATATAATAGATCACTACCTCCTAGAGCAAGCAATGTGAGAGCACCCTAGGGACAATCACCACTAGCATAGCCCCGTGAGTGATTGTATGACTACCCCTGTAACACCCCGTTTTGACATTACTACCTGAACTATTATTATATGTTGTATTTGCTTGATTGTGAGACTTCGTCAGTTTGACGACACTATGGACATATGGTTCTATAATTTTGTCGAGATATATATGTGTGTGTAATGTCAGTGTTATGATATGTAGCCATGTTTTGATATATATCATGTGTTATTTATGGACCTCATATATGCAAATTACTGAATGATGGATACGTGGATACCGTTAAAAGTTATATGTTGAATGGATAAATGTTATAGTCTAGGTGCATGGTGAATATAAATGAATTTATTATTGTTTCTTAATGATGAAATGTATGTGTACATTTCAAGGATTTTTGCATGATATTCTAGATCATATGTCGGAGACTAACTTACAAGTTAAAATGGATAAGTGATAGCTGGATCCTATGAGGTGGGAGTGCCTCGGGGACATGGACTCTGAAAGATAAATGGTATGCAAGTGATGCATTATTTATTTTCCCATGATTATTATGTTGATTATCATGATGTATGGGTGGGGTAGGGTTTCAGGAAACTCAACCACCCAGATTGGTTATACGATGAAAAACTGAGTGCAAGTTGCAACGCAGTTATTATGTCGGTGTAGAAATAGTCCCTTGTTCCATTAGGGGGGTGGAGGATTTACCCACCGTTTATCCCCGAAACCTAGAGTCATGGGAGGGCTGTGCTACGGCGTGCTCCCCAAGGTGTATGATGATGACTGGTGGTTTCCTGTTGGGGAAGCTTGGTTGATGTAGTCGACACTTCCGCTTATGGGTTCTAATTGGAGTCGGTCATGGCTTGACACTTCAGGGTAGTCCAGCAGAGGAAGGATAGGATGTGGAAGTTAGTTGTGAACTAGATAGATGGAGTAGGTAGATAGGTGTACCATGATGTTAGGAGGGAAGACTTGATTAACTGTGTATGTTGAGGAACTTGTTGATTCATGTGTCATAAATTAGTAACTGGTATTATTGTTCGTCAGTTAATTTTATTTAATTAAGTGTTGGATCCAACAGTCAAATTATGTGAAGAATATGTCAGTAAACAATAACTTAAGTGATTGAGAATGATGAATGTTAAAATACCATTATTGTACCTACACGACTATGTAAGCCTTTGCTACACTTACATTGCTCATCTACTTGAATATATGAATTATCTATTGAACTATTGCGTGCATGTGTTGTGATTTTAAATGATCACTATGTACTTTATTGTACTTAATTAATAATTAATTTAACATATATGTTGAAATTATTCAAAGAATGGCTATTAATTAGGTTATGGTAAGGTATTAATGAAAATGATTAACTATGATAAGGATCTTGTCGATTAAATAATTGAATAGGTTGATTAAGTGACTTAGGTAGTAATGAATGATGATCAAGTTCTAATGTTGATTAATGTTAATTATTGTTGAATAATAAACAAGTTATGGTTAACTTAGGTAGTAATTAATGCATTTGGTTAGTAATGCTTAATTGAATATTAATGAACTTAATTAGTCAAGATTAAGGGTTAAAATATTAAATGCTAATTGTAATGTCAATTAGGTTAATATTAACTTTGATCGGTTAATATTAATTGCGTGTTAAGAATGTTAATTAGTATTAATGAGGTGATGATTAACTTGATTACTACATATTAATTAAATCTTAATTATAACTAAAGTATTATTATGGAATGTGGTATTAGGAAATTAAATAACAATTAGTACTTGTAGAACATTAGTTTAGTAATAAATAATTACTAACTATGAATTAATCGAATTATAATGTTCATAAAACTTATATATATATATATATATATATATATATATATATATATATATCACGTCACAAAATAATTGTTAATCAAGTAATAATGTGGTCAATTATTCGGGAGTACTCTATTATTATTATTATCTTAGAATTTTGAATTTAATATACATTAATAAATGGTTCTGTCAGATTTAATATGGTGAGAGGGCGGTGGAACCGCGTTAATAAATTTAGTTGACTTTTACATATGCTATTAGCACCAAGAATTGAAATGGATAATATTTATTAATTCATTGGTAAACAAATTAATTACTTAATAAATGTATTGATGAGTATTAATAAATGTGATCATGTCTCGAGGAATGGAAAGAAACGAGGATTGACATAGTAGTTGGAACTTAATGGGGAGGATAAGGGTAGTAATGGGGAGCATAGAGTCAGAAGGAAGAGGAATAAGGGGGAGAATAGAATTGGGGAAAGGGGGCTTTTGATTTTTGGATTTTTGGATTTTTGGAGAAGGATAGGAAAATTGCAGAGCGGAATAGAGGGGAAGTGTTGGAGAATTTGTTAAGGGAAACTGGTTGGCTTGTACTCAGTTTGGGCTCGGGGGTCCAAATGGGAACTTTTGGAGCTGGGTGGTCGGCGAGACCTCTCCAGTTGACAGGGTGGCATACCAGGTTGTCTGGTTGATTGAGTTTCCTGGTTTGGGGGAAGAATTTTGTTTGCAGGATATGCAACAAAGGAAAGGAGGAGTAGAAAAGGGAACATCTAAATATTGTTAAGGTATTTTTCATACAGGTATAAGGTACTTTCTAACTCTGTAATTTTTACTTATGCTAGTTTTTCTAAAGATATTTTATTGAAATACATGCATATATATATTGATGCACATGCATAGTTAGCAAACAAAACTTGAAATTAAAAAAACATTATATTGTTTACATGCATGTAAAACCCTATTTTTACAGGCATGAAAGTTAAACATAAACCACAAAACAAAACATAAATTTGACATAGTATGTAAACGCATAAAAAGAATTTAGATTTATTCATAAACTCAGAAAAACTAGGACAGGTTTCTACATCCCCTGCCAAGGCCATTCACCACTAGCATAGCCCCGTGAGTGAATGTATCATTCCCCCTTGGTCAAGTCAACAAGACCAATCCAAGAGAATGTCTTCCCAATGTTGAAACCTAGAGAAATATCAACACTTCCTCTCATCAAGGGAGACATTATGCATCACGCCAAGCTTTCTTTGTAAGAATGTATGTAGTTTGCATCTCAAGTCTTCCACTCCTAACCAAAATGGCTATTTGGAGAAAGACTATGCCTGGTCCATTTACCAATAACATAGCCCTGTGAGTGAATGTATCATTTAGCACTAGCATAGCCTCATGAATAATTTTTTTCCCGATGTTGCTCATTTGTATATCTAGGCCATTCACCACTAGCATAGCCCCATGAGTAAATGTCTGCCCATACTGCTCATATATATGTTTGGTCCATTCACCACTAGCATAGCCCTGTGAGTGAATGTATGCCCCATACTACTTATCTGTAGCACCATCAACACTCCTTATCATTGAGGGAGGCATTCTCCATCATGCCAAGCTTGTTTCTGGAGTATACAAACTTCACCTTAGACAAAGGCTTGGTGAGAATGTTATCAATTTTCTCATCTGTGAATATGCATTAGAGCTTCACTGCTCCCTTCTACACCATGTATTGGATGAAGTGTTATCTAATCTCTTGATCAAATAGTCATGCAAGAAGCTTACAAAGCCACATTGCTTCATGACCTATGACACTGAATGCGATATACTATGTATATATTGTATTGAGTGCAACAGATGTTTGCTTCCTACTAAACCAGGATATCATAGTTGATCTCAAGCTAAAGCAACACCCTTAGGTGATCTTTGTAATCACTACACTCCCCGCCCAATCAAAATCTATATATCATTGCATCCTCTCTTCACCACCTGAGGAATCTCTCATACCATATCCAATTGTACCATGTACGTAATTCAGGACATGCTTTGCTGCAACCCAATGTGCATGCCTTGGCTCAACCATAAATTGGATTAGGGTGTTCACTGTAAAACAAATACTGGCCTGATGTTAACTAAATCCAACCAGATGTCTATACATAGTGGGATCCACCAAATCTAAATATAGATCAAAATCACTCAAATTCTTCATATTTGTCTGCCTACATATAGTGGGATCCATCAAATCTGATTTTGAAGTGGATTCACTCAACTTCTTCATATTTGTCATCATAGATGTGGTCATGGATTTACATTCCATCATCTCGAATCTCTCAAGATCTCAACTGTGTACTTCCCCTTACTGAGGAAGATCTTGCTTGGTCTCTGCCACACCTCCAATCCCAAGAAATAATGCATCTGGACAAGATCCTTCATCTCCTCCATCATCATGAAACGGTGCTGCAACTACTCCCTTTGTGCTGGAGCACCCTACTCCATCTATACCTAAGTATCCTACTCCCTCTACATCTGGACACTTTGATCCCTTTGCATCTGATTATCCTACATTGAAGAAACTGTTTTCCTTGTGCACTGTTGATTCCTATGTATCCATATGTGTCATCTCCCACCAAGTGGGTCTACTGAGGTGAGCCTCCTACTCACTCAATATCATTGAATGTCATCCATGACTCTCTCTGAGTCTACAAACTGGCTCATCCCTAATGGTAATATGGAATGCATGATTGATCTTATATATCCACTTGGAAGTCATCACTGACTTCCCCTATGGACTCGAAACTATCTCCATGAAAGTATCGTTGGGAGCTACATGCCTCTCTACATCCCGACATGCCTCCATATATGACTCAATAGATCTCAGACTCCTGCCTCTCACTATGTATTGACCACCACAAGAGATATAAATCACTCTTGACTTATAAAAGATATGACTCACTTCTGTCATGCACAAGAGATATTACTCACTCTTGTCCATTTAAGATATGTGACTCACTCTTGACTTATAGAAGATATGACTCACTTATGCCACTCACAAGATAAATGACTCACTCTTGTCCATTCAAGAGATATGACTCACTCTTTACTTACATAAGATAGGACTCACTTCTGTCACTTACAAGAGATATGACTCACTCTTGTCCATTCAAGAGATATGACTCACTCTTGACTTACAAAAGATATGACTCACTTCTGTCACTCACAAGAGATATGACTCACTCTTGAGAGCATAAACTATCCTACTGGATGCCTCTGCCCATAATAACATCATGGGTAAATCCTTGTCATGGATCATCGATTTGACAACCTTCATAATGAACCTGTCTTGCAATACATGATAGAATTTTCCACACGAGTTAACAAATAACATTTATGTAGTTATTATATTCATCAACAAAATATCAACTCAATTTAAGTAAAACTCGTTGCTTCAAGCATTAAATACTAATATTTGTTGTTGACTCCCTCTTGATCCTTGCCTCCTTGTTGAAGTCACTGGATTCCTTAGAGGTATACTCAGCTCCAAAACCTTGATCTTCTTCTTTGTCAAGTTCTTTTCCTGAGCCTTGAACTCCTAGACCCTAATCTAAATGCACTAGATCCAAGATCCCCTTGGATATACCATCACTGTTCGAAAACATCCCTTGGCATTCTTTCCAAGTGTACAGCCCCTACTAATATCCTCAAGCTCTACTTGAAGCTCTGGAAGACCTTTTTTGATAGTTGGTATGCAAGTGTATACGTGTCTTCTTTGTCAAGTCTTCTTCTTATCAATCAAGATGCTTCAACATCAAGTTTTGTCTTCTTCTATGGTGGATACTCATCAACATCAGCTTTTGATGTATGTTGATTTCCCTTCCTTTCCTTTTGAGGACATTTATAAGAATAGTGACCAAATCCATGGCAATTGTAGTACTTGATCTTTCAAATATCCTTCTTCTTTTGTTCTTGAACAGTCATGTGCCTAGGAGCACTATTGTCCATTGAAAAGGTATCAGTACTATCTGTAATAGTTCCATTAAGAGCATAGACAGAAGAATACTAAAGTCCATCTACAATCTCAACATCATCCAACCTATCTTCTACTCTGGGAATAGACACCATCTTGACAAAAATATGAAATCTGATTCAAAAACCCTAGTCCCAATAAAAATTAGGTCAAAATTGAAATTTGGCAAAACTGAAATCTGGCTCCACAGAAAGATGTTCCCTACCAAGGAGACCATTAGGACACTGAATTCAAGTCCAAACTTAGGCTGGAAAGGTCCAAACATGGAGGCCCTAATTTCTGAGATCTATTTTTTCAAACCCTAACTTTTTGGGCCTACTTTTTCAAACCCTAAATTTTGGGCCTACTTTTTCGGACCCTATCTTTTTGGGCCTACTTTTTGGACCCTAATTTTTCTAGCCTAATTTTTTGGCCCTAATTTTTCAGGACTACTTTTTCGGACACTGTTTTTCAGGCCTATTTTTTTCGGCAGTTCTGTGCTACGACTATCTTCAACACTGCTCTAATACCATGTTGAATTTTTAATCTATTTTCAAATCTTGACAATTATTTCACAATGACTTCAAGTATTCATTTCATCTGACATATTTCATTGAATAATTGCACACTGAAAATATCAACTTAAATTGCAGTAGAAACAAAAGATCATAGAAAGATAGCCATGCACAAGAGACACAAGAATTTATCCTAGGAAACCCAATAGGGAGAAAACCCAGCCAAATTTTCTTAGAATAAATTAGTCCAATTCACGTGCAATACCATTCATGAAGATGAACCCTGGCACATAAGAGTGTTCCCTTCTTTCAGAAGAAAAACTAATGAATCTCTAGGGAGGAATAGTGAATCTCTAAGAAGAGAAAGAACCCAAAATTATTTGATCCTTGCCTTTGCTAGGCCTTCCTTGAAAAATGCGCACAAGTGGAGAAGAGAAGTGATGATGTTGATGATAAGAATGAAGTGTGTAAAAACTTTATTTATATTCTTATGTTCACTTGAATTTTTCCTCTTGGTACTTGTACAATTTCACTAGGGCTGACTTTTTCTTTTGGTCTTCATCTTTCATTTTATCTTTAGGCTGACTTGTCTTCTTGTCTTCAATTTTCTTCTGGGACTTCTTCAATGCTATCTCGGACTTCTTCAATGGTTGACTTGACTTCTTGGTTATTTCTTCATCATAGAAAATTTGTCCTTGTTGATGTTCATCTCTTCACATGCATGTCTATTCGCACATAGAGCTCTAATGTTGATTTGACCCTACTCTAAGAAGTCTCGAACACTTCTTAGAGCCTATGTCAAATTCAACAGTAGATCTACTTGTATATTCCACAAGGGGATGAAATCCCCTATCAAATAAACAAGTCAACTCACTCTAATATAGAATAGATCACTCCTTCCTGGAGCAGGCAATGTGAGAGCACCATGGGGCCAATCACCACTAGCATAGCCACGTGAGTGATTGTCTGACTACCATCTCTAGGGTCACTCACCACTAACATAGCGCCATGAGTGAATGTATCATTCTCCCTTGGTCAAGTTAGCAATACCAATCCAAGAGAATTCCTACCCGATGCTACAACCTAGAGAAACATCAATAGATCCAACATGCAAGAATCACTTCAACAAGTCTTGCAATGAAAAAAAAATTCTTCCCTTCACCAAATACACCCTAGGGATTTATAAAAAAACCCTAATCTCAAACCTATAAGGGATAAACTCTAACCCTACACTTACAAGATGCTCCAAGAATATCAAGGAACCCTAGTGACTATGAGAGAGAGAGAGAGAGAGAGAGAGAGAGAGTAAAATAGAAGATACAAGAGACAAAGGAAGAGAAGAGTGATCATCACATCACAATGTCTTCTTCACAAGAGTAAACTCTATTATCTCACAAGGATTAATCTCCGAACCAAGTCATACTCCCTAGACTTCATAACTCCTCCTAGGGTTTCCTCATGAACCCTGGTGACTTCCTCCAAGAAGCTAAGTGCAAATAAAAGAGTGCAACAATCATAAATGATAAGGACTCTCTCCTTCATTTATATATGAGGGAGATAAGGGGGGACAACAATACAATGTGAGCCCCAACCCTTATAAGCAACCCCAATAAACTCATGTAGTACAACACAAGTGAAGTGCTCCACTCCAAGAGTACACATGTCATGCTACAAATGTGATGTCATACACAATAAGAGCTCTAAGATGATGTAGTTACACAAGGTTTATCCAAACCCCTCTGTCACAAACCCACATGAATTCCTTTGCTCTTCTTCATCCGTGTACTCCATTAGGTCCCCTAACCATGTATAACGTTGTCACAACCCAAGTGTCCCTGAGCCAATTCCAAGCCTCCATCTATGAATCCAATCTACCCCATGTTATATAGGGATTGATTCCCTCTATCAAGATGTGTAATGCTCCTCCTCCTAAATAGGTTGTACTCTAAGTAAGTGAACCTCTGTATGTGGCCACATTGAAAGACATCCAACAAGCTATTAAGAGAACTCCAACACCTTAAGGAAGAATGTCGAGCAAGCACTAACTAAGGTAAAGCAACCACTAAGCAAGCTATCTCCAATGAAAATCCATCAAGAGCTATTTCCTATGTGTCAATCTATCTTGGACTATCTAGGAACTAAACATAAACCATGTACCCAAAATTTCATAAGCACCTCAAAACATGGTATAAACACTTTCAAAATAACCTAAAAAATGCTAATAAATAATACCATCATTTATTTAAAAATACTATGCATAAACAAAATTATCATATATTACTTATTTGGAACACCTATAATTATTTGAAAAAGGATCATGACAATTAAAAATTACCCAATCACACAACACTTTACACACAAAATGAATCAATTTAATTATTTATGATACACACAAAATGCATCAATTTGATTATGATATCAAATACTTGAAAGGGAATATGAATAACTAAAAATGGTACCATCACTTACAACACTTTACACACAAATGCATAATATTGATTGTGATATTGACTAGCATTTGCCCCTGGAGGGGAAAAGTGAATGCCAGTAGGAAAAGAGGGAAGGTAGAAGAAACAAAGATAGGGGTAAATCTATGCTCAAGTATCATGCCAATCAAATATATGACATCTGACATGTGCGGAAATAGAATCAAGCTCATCAAAGAACAAGATACATGGTGCAGATTGTTGAGATTTGTCAAAAATCTCTTGTACATTAACCTAAGTTTCTCCAAACCACATTGTTAAGATATTTAGGCCTTTTACAATGATGAAATCAGCTTGACACTCATTAGCAATGGCTTTTTCAATCGGAGACTGTAACGTCCCCTCCTATCATACCAGCATGATAGAGAGGATTGTGATGCTAAATCCGGGCATCTAGCCCCATGAGCTTTTAACTAAGCATTCACATAATATAAAAGAACATATGAAATGTATGTTTATAAGAAAAACACAACGGAAATAATTTCGATAACACATCCATCGTACATTCAATATTTCATCAAATAAATAATTGCAAGTTAACATAGGAGAATACTTATCTTATAACAAAGTAGTCCCAAGAAACTGGCTATGCAACTACAACGTTCCACCCAACCATAGGCCAGTTGTGGTCATCAATATCTCCACACACTACCACCCCCAAGCTGGGCATGATCTCTACAAGGAATCAGGGAACAGCAGACTCACACATAGCTCCAAGATACACCAAAATGAGCCAAGCCAATCTACAATTGGGTTTATCAGGTTGCTAGGAAATGGAAGGGAAGAATTGCTAAGCTAGCGAGCTCAACCACAGAGCTAGGGATACCTCTACAAGATCTATTCAGCTTGGCACTCACAATGCCTACACACCCAACACAAGGAAGTATTCTATTCACTTCCACACAGTCCCTCAAGCCATACCTTCCTTTCTAGTGCTCTCAGGGTGTGCATAGAAAAGTAGCCAAAGCCCTCTTGATCTTCTTGAGAGGTTACTCCCTTTACTAGGTTTATCAAGCCAATTCTATCCACTACCACTCCAAGTTTCTTTCTCACAAATTCAAACCCAAAACAAGGATGTACATAACAGTAGGGCCACAATTATCTAGCATGATTAAAAAAAATTTACAGTGAGATGCCCAAAGATGGGGTTTCCATTAGCTTCAGAAAAACGTGAGAAACCCAAAAACGAAACTGGAAGGTGGGGGATAACCCTGGGAATCCAAATCCATTTTCAGAAAAACATCCATAGACATTCTGGGGAAAAAACGACCTCCATAACAATCCCAAAATGTGGTCCTCCTTCTCCAACCACTGTGTAACACAAAAATGGGCTCCCAGCCATGGAAAAATGCAGGAAAATTGGTAAAATGTGATGAGGAAAGACCCAGTAGTTCAGATTGCGTGAGAGAGGAGAGACTCCCTGTTCAGAATGGATTTGGGCACCATTTCGTGGGTGTTTTCTTGCCCAAGGAGACAAAATATGAATTACCAAGTTGATGGCCTGCCCATACACGAAATTGGCTGCCATACCTCTTCATTCCCAAGGCATTAACTGCCTCAACCAATTTCTGGAAGAATTAAATGATTGGGTCCATAACCCAAAATGGGTAGTTGGTAGTTTATGGGTTTTCTCATTGACACATGGATTACACCATTGGCTCAAGGGTTTGAATAATTTCCCTCCCTATTCCTTGTAGAATCATGCCCCCATCTAGCACAAGAACCATAGGCATCTATTTTTAATTGCCGATACATAAAACGCTAAATCAATGGTGGGGCCTTGGCCTTGAGCTCCTCACCATGATTAAATATCAATTTTTACATCATTTACGATTTAATACAAAGGGGGTCAAAATGGGGACATTACATTCCCCTCCCCTTACATTAGCACTGTCCTCAGTGCTCATCAAAATTGAACAAAAATGGATATGCCACCCTCATGGCATCCTCCAGCTCCCATGTAGCCTCATCGGCACCATAGTGCTTCCATTGCACCTTTACCTGTCCGATGGTTCGGTTCCAGAGCAATGTTACCTTCTTGTCTACGATGCGCAATGGATCGGTTTGGAATTCTCCCTCGGGTTCCACCTGGATCACATCCCAATTAGCCACATGGTTAGGATCATGTACATATTTCTTAAGCAAAGAGACATGAAAAACATTATGAGCTTTAGTGCTAGCAGGCAATGCAAGTCTATATGCAACTGGCCCTATTCTTTCAAGCACTTCAAATGGCCCACAATATCTAGGTGATAGCTTGGCACAACTCCCAAGCTTCAAGGAACTCTTCCTTGATCTCACTCTAAGATACACATGATCCCCAACATTGAATTCCCTATGCACTCTATGTTTATCTGCATAGCTTTTCTGTCTATCCTGGGCTACTTTTAAATTCTGTCTGATCTTTGCAACCTCTTATTCCATTTCCTTAAGTAATTCTGGCCCAAGTACAATTCTGTTCACTGGATTGTCCCAAGTCACTGGTGTCCTACACCTTCTGCCGTACAAAGCCTCATAAGGACTCATTCCCAATGATGCTTGTTTCCCATTGTTATATGCAAATTCTACCAAGTGTAGATAATCCTCCCACTTGGATGGTTTATCCATTACATACATGTGGAGCATGTCTTCAAGCACCCGATTTACTCTTTATGTTTGCCCATTTGTTTGAGGATAATATGAGGTACTAAAGCTTAGCTGTGTACCCAAATCTGCAAAGAGACCTTTCCAAAAATTGGAAGTGAACTTGGTATCCCTGTCAGAAATTATTGCCTTAGGCAACCCATGTAATCTGAAAATTTCCTTCATGAAAATATTTGCAATGGCATCGGCTTTATGTGTAGACTTAACCTGTATAAAATGTGCTGCCTTTGTTAACTTGTCCACCACAACCATGATGGAATCATGTTGTCTCATAGTCATTGGCAATCCTGTAATAAAGTCCATAGATATTAGTTCCCATTTCCATTCTGGAATTGGCACTGGGAGCAATAAACCTGCTGGATGTTGGTGTTCACTCTTCACCTGCTGACATTCCATGCACTTAGAGATGTATTCAGCGACATCCTTCTTCATGCCTGGCCAGAAATAGTATTTTCTTGCGGTAGCAATTTTTTTCTGATATCCTGGGTGACGAGAGTATGGAGCTTTATGGATCTCATCCATAACCATCCTCCTCAAATCTGCCGCATTTGGAATACAGACTCTATTTTTATAGGTAAGAAGTCCATCTTCCTCCAAATGATAACCCTCATACTTCTTGCCAAGGTCTTGCTGCTGCAATTTGTCCTTTATCTGCATGTACACTTCATCCTCAACAATATGGTTAACAATCTGCTGTCTTAAATCTGGTTGGCAAGTACTAAGCGCTGCCACATGCATTTCATGTACCTTTCTGCTGAGTGCATCAACCACCTTGTTTTCTTTCCCTTTTATGTGTTTGATTTCAAAATCAAATTCACACAAAAATTCCAACCATCTAGCTTGCCTAGCATTTAAAGTTGGCTGATCAAACAAGTATTTCAGACCACAATGATCTGTCCTTAACTCGAATTTTCTTCCCATTAAGTAATGCCTCCACATCTTTAAAGCATGTACTATGGCTGCAAGTTCTATATCATGAGTAGCATAGTTCTTCTCATGCTCCTTCAACTTTCTTGACTCATAGCATATCACATGGTTGTCTTGCATAAGAACTCCTCCAAGTCCTTGATTGCATGCATCGGTACACACCACAAAGTCTTTTTCTGGATTTGCAATCTTCAAAATAGGTGCACTTGTAAGAAGATTCTTCAACCGTTGAAAACTTTCCTCACATCTTGGTGACCATTCAAACTTTATCCCCTTCTTTTGCAAAGAAGTGATTGGATTTGCAACCCTGTAGAATCCTTCGATAAACCTCCTGTAGTAACCAGCAAGGCCCATAAAAGATCTCACATCAGTCACATTCCTTGGAGTTGGCCAATTCATAATGGTTTCAATCTTCTCAGGGTCTACAGATATTCCTTCGTCGGAGATGATGTGACCCAAATAATGAATTCTATCTTTATAAAAGTCACATTTGCTCAACTTTGCATACAGCTTATGCTCCCTTAGTAATTGCATTGTCATTCTCAAATGTTCTTCATGCTCTTTTTCATTCTTAGAATAGATGAGAATG
The DNA here is from genome assembly GCA_027924585.1 of Larix kaempferi. Classification (NCBI taxonomy): domain Eukaryota; kingdom Viridiplantae; phylum Streptophyta; class Pinopsida; order Pinales; family Pinaceae; genus Larix; species Larix kaempferi. The sequence goes on along the minus strand of BSBM01000063.1, from coordinate 11,369,569 downwards.
TCGTCTAGGAATACAAGAACAAACTTGTCCAAATACTTGCTAAAAAAATTATTCATGAGACACATGAATGTAGCTGGTGCATTTGTGAGACCGAATGGTACCACTACAAACTCATAGTGTCCATACCTTGTTCTAAAGGTTGTCTTATGAATATCTTCTTCTTTAATTCTTACCTAATGGTAACCATACCTCAAGTAATTTTTTTAAAATACCTTTGCTCCTCTCATTTGGTCAAAAAGGTCATCAATTCGGGGCAATGGGTATTTGTTCTTCATAGTGACTTTGTTCAACTGCCTGTAGTCAATACATAATCTGAGTGTTCCATCTTTCTTTTTCACAAATAGAACAGGTGCTCCCCACAGGGACACACTTGGCCTAATATATTTCTTTTCTAACAACTCTTGTAATTGCATTTTCAATTCTAGCAATTACAATGTACTCATCCTATAGGGTTTCTTAGACACTGGTGCTGCTCCTGGCACAAGTTCAATTGTAAAGTCCACGTCTCTCTTTGGAGGGAGTCCTGGAATCTCATCAGGAAAAACATCCCTGAATTCTTGCAATACATGATAGTCCTCCAATTTCAGAGTTTCATTCTCTGCTGCCTCTAAAATGTGGGCTGCATACAGTTGACATCCCTTCCTACAGAACTTCTTCAGCTGCATGGCTGAAACCTATCTGACAGAAGTCACCTTTGGAATGCCTTTTACAACCCTCGGTTTTCTTTCTTCGTCCATGCATTCAAATGTCTTATTGTAGCAGTCAAGTTTAACCCTGTGTGCTTCTAACCAATCCATTCCAATGAGAATATCATAGAAACCAAGTGGCAAAATATTCAGATCTACATAAGTGAATAGTTCATCCATATCTAATGGACATTTCTCTACTATTTCACTAACTTTTCTCTTGGTTCTAGTGGCTAGTTGAACTAACCAAGATTTACTATGCTTTAATTTCTTGAAAGCACGAACCTCAACAATTCTAGGAGTGACATAACTATGAGTAGATCCAAGATCAATCAAAATAGAAACAGATTGCTTAGCAATCTTACTTACCATCAACTTCAACCACAGTTGATTGATGATCTGCCTGGTGATTGTCTAGTGCTGCATAGATTCTAGGGATTGTCCTCGCCACTTGTCCCACAGTTCCAGCTCCCTGGATGTTGTGAACTTGATTTGCATTCCCATTCTGATGTGGACAGTTCCTAAGCATGTGGTCTCCTCCACAACCCCAACATTGAAGTGGTTCTCTTGGCTCCTTTGGATCTCTTGGCTTGTCTCCCATCATCCTAGTTGACTTAGTCACAACCTGTGATGGCTGCATTTGCTGATTCCGAAATTGAGGAGGCTTGAACCCCTTCTTCCTTTGATCAAACTTTTCGTTTTTCCTATCCTTCTATGCCTTATGGAATTCTGGTTTGCTTCTATTCTTATCAAAGCAATACTTGGCCTTTCTTATGGCCTCCTCTAGAGTTCGAGGTTCATCAAACTCAATTCTATCTTTATATGACTGGGGCAGTCCACTTAGGAAATGCTGAATTTTCACCTTATCATCTCGAATGTACTTGAAATACCTCAGCAGCTCCAAGAACTTGTTTTCATATTCTTCCATGCTCAATTGTCCCAATCTCAGCTCATGGAACTCTTTGATCTAATCATCATAGTACCTATCAGAGAGGTACTTTTGCTTGAAGTATTTCTTGAACTGCTTCCACACAATCTTCCTTTCATTGATCTTCTTCACTTGCCTGATGTGTTCCCACCATATGGATGCTCTTCCATTCAAGTTGAAGATAGCTACCCTTGCCTTCATATTTCCCGAGTAGTCTTGGACTTGGAAATACTTTCTCATCCCAAGAAGCCAAGCTTCAGCTTCTTGACCGGACCTTACCTCTCCAACAAATGTAGGAGGTTTCGCCTTCTTAAATTCCCCATGTGAATTTTTCTTATAGTGCTTCTTCCTCTTACTTCCGTGAGATGAAGAGATTGAACCCTCAATGGATTCTTCAGAGTCAAATGATTCATTAGAAGAGATTTCTGGAGTTTAAGTTCTGTCTGTACAAACTCTTCTTGGGCTACTGGCCCTCTTACGAGGATTCCTTCTAGAACTAATCCCACCCCTTTCTGGATTTGATGTCTGATGCCCAGAGTTTATATGCCTTTGGATGTCTGTCAAACTCTGTAGCATGGCTGCATTCAACTGATTTTGTTCTTCCTAAGCTTTAATCATCCTTTCATTATCTTCTCTACAGCTTTGCAACTCCACCCTTAGGTTTCTCATGGTGGCTGCAATACCTGGAGGAGTCTCTTGATTTCTTCTCCCATTAGATTCTGTTTCAGCATTTTCAACATGTATGTTCTCCCCCATGGCATCTGTCTCAGGCTCATAGGGATCCTGTGCATCATCCATGATGTTGATTTTCTTGGCCCAACCAAGATCCAAAACTTTCCAACCGTACTATCTAGAGTGCTGCCCTGACGTAACTGTGATTCTACCAAATGTGTTCATCAACACAATTGTTAGCTACATTATTTCTCAGAAATTCATAAATTACTTTCATGCACGTGGAAAAATGTTATATTGACAATTGTCAAATCATCGAATTTTCTCACAATCAACAACATATGAGGGGGAAAAAGGGGGTCAAGGGGGCTTGCCCCCTTATGGCTTCCCTGCGCCACTGCAGGCGGGTGGAGGGCAGCGCCCTCGTTTTTTTTTTTTTTTTTACAAATCTTGCCGCCGTTGTGGGGCCGTTCGCCAAACGCTTCCGCAATTGCGGAGCGATTCGGTGAATGCTTCTACAGTTGCGGAGCGATTTGCCGAATGCTTTCGCAGTTGCGGAGCCATTCGCGAAATGCTTCCGCAATTTCAAAGCCATTCGCGGAATGCTTCCGCAGTTTCAGAAGACACTGGAAAATTCTTTCCGCAGTTTTAGGGCAGTTCGCGAAACTCTTCCACAATTGCGGGAAAATTCGTGGAACTCTTCCGCAGTTGCAGGAAGATTCGCCGAACTCTTCCGTAGTTACGGGAATATTCGCCGAACTCTTCTGCAGTTGCGGTAAGATTCGTCGAACTCTTCCGCAGTTGCGGGAAGATTCACCGAACTCTTCCGCAGTTTCGGAAGAGAATTCCTTCCGCAATTTCAGAAGAGAATTCCTTCCGAAAATTTCCTTTCGACGCCGAACACTTAGAAAAATTTTCTGCTATTTCAGAGCAGTTCGCCGAATTCTTCCACGTTGCGGAACAACTCGCGGAATCCTTCCGCAGTTTCGGAAGAGAATTCCTTCCGCAATTTCGGAAGAGAATTCCTTCTGCAATTTCGGGGTGGTTCGCGGAACTCTTCCGCAAATTTCGGAATGATTTTCCGAACTCTTCCGCGTTGCGGAACGATTCGTGAAATCTTTCCGCAGTTTCGGGACGACTTCCCGAAACAGACTTAAACAAAAATTTTCAAAAACACTTGAAACAATTTTCGAGTTCCTTCTTTTCTTCTTCCTGTGATGACTGCTACCCAACAGAAGGTAACCTTACCTCTGCAACTATCCAACTGAGCCAACTAGTCTTGATGCTAGTACCTGTGGTGATCAGGAAGGGACCCTCCCAAGTGGTTGTGATTGGATTTGGCCCATAGAGGTCCAATGCTGCAACCAACAGCTCTGATACCAAAATGTAACGTCCCCTCCTATCATATCAGCATGATAGAGAGGATCGTGATGCTAAATCCGGGTATCTAGCCCCATGAGCTTTTAACTAAGCATTCACATAATATAAAAGAACATATGAAATGTATGTTTATAAGAAAAACACAGCAGAAATAATTTCGGTAACACATCCATCGTACATTCAAGATTTCATCAAATAAATAATTGCAAGTTAACACAGGAGAACACTTATCTTATAACAAAGTAGTCCCAAGAAACTAGCTATGCAACTGCAACGTTCCACCCAACCATAGGCCAGTTGTGGTCATCAATATCTCCACACACTGCCACCCCCAAGCTGGGCATGATCTCTACAAGGAATCAGGGAACAATAGACTCACACATAGCTCCAAGATACACCAAAATGAGCCAAGCCAATCTACAATTGGGTTTATCAGGTTGCTAGGAAATGGAAGGGAAGAATTGCTAAGTTAGCGAGCTCAACCACAGAGCTAGGGATACCTCTACAAGATATATTCAGCTTGGCACTCACAATGCCTACACACCCAACACAAGGAAGTATTCTCTTCACTGCCACACAGTCCCTCAAGCCATACCTTCCTTTCTAGTGCTCTCAGGGTGTGCATAGAAAAGTTAGCCAAAGCCCTCTTGATCTTCTTTAGAGGTTACTCCCTTCACTAGGTTTATCAAGCCAATTCTGTCCACTACCACTCCAAGTTTCTTGCTCACGGATTCAAACCCAAAACAAGGATGTACATAACAGGAGGGCCACAATTAACTGGCATGATTAAAATGTTTTTACAGTGAGATTCCCAAAGATGGGGTTTCCATTAGCTTCAGAAAAACATGAGAAACCCAAAAACGAAACTGGAAGGTGGGAGATAACCCTAGGAAGCCAAATCCATTTTCAGAAAAACGTCCATAGACATTCTGGGGCAAAAATGGCCTCCAGAACAGTCCCAAAATGTGGTCCTCCTTCCCCAGCCACTGTGTAACACAAAAACGGGCTCCCAGCCATGGAAAAATGCAGGAAAAATGGTAAAAACGTGATGAGGAAAGACCCAATAGTTCAGACTGCGTGAGAGAGGAGAGACTCCCTGTTCAGAATGGCTTTGGGCACCATTTCGTGGGTGTTTTCTTTCCCAATGAGACAAAATACGAATTCCCAGGTTGATGGCCTACCCATACACGAAATTGGCTGCCATACCTCTTCATTCCCAAGGCATTAACTGCCTCAACCAATTTCTGGAAGAATTAAATGATTGGGTCCATAACCCAAAATGGGTAGTTGGTATTTTATGGATTTTCTCATTGACACATGGATTACACCATTGGCTCAAGGGTTTGAATAATTTCCCTCCCTACTCCTTGTAGAATCATGCCCCCATCTCTTTGTTGCATTGCATAGCTAGTTGTGGGTATTTTTCATTAAAATTCGTATTTACATGATGTCTCATTTACATTGTGCCTATCTAGCACAAGAACCATAGGCATCTATTTTTAATTGCCGATACATAAAATGCTAAATCAATGGTGGGGCCTTGGCCTTGAGCTCCTCACCATGATTAAATATCAATTTTTACATCATTTACGATTTAATACAAAGGGGGTCAAAATGGGGACATTACAGAGACTTCCTACAACGAGGTGATCCATAAAACAACAACCTACAAAACAACAATGAATCATTGGTGATTTACCGTTTTAAGGTTCATCTTGACATTTTCCAAACATTGGGTACCTCAACAAACTAGCGAACAATTCTTAACATGTTGTTATTTATACACTATTTACTATAAATAAACAAATAAAGATACAAAGACAACATTGGACCATAGTGTTTATATACACAACTTAAACCTTCCAAACCTTCTAAGGCATGGGTCGATACTATTTGGCGGTTTGTTGCTTCAATCACAAAAAAATAGACTCGAGTTTTTAGCTCATCCAAACTAATGATCTCATGTGCAACTTGTTGGTTCGCTAGATGGCCTATGAATTTTGTTGCTACCAATAACAAAGGATGCATAATAGCTAAACATAAAATAAGCATATCATGCAAAAGATAGTTTCAAAATAAAACATGAATTGACAAGGCCAAAAATTAGTTAATAAGATAAAGGAAAACCAACCTTGTCATTGCGTTTGAATGACCTTTTAAGCTGAAAAATAATTATTCTGGAAACTTTGTATTCACCACAACAACCAAGGAAATGAAAAACAACAATAAATCTAGGTGATGCCATTTGGGATTTCATACATGACTTGCAACTCTCTTTTTTCGAGTTAAACAACGGGAGGATTCGCTTTTGACAATTCTATAGTAGTGTTTCCTTCTCTTGCCCCTACTGTTCTATTTCTAGGAGTTTCATCATCCCTCCTCTGTTCATGGTTACGACTATCAACCCTCACATCTGGCTTCTTGTGTGAAAGGCCCGACCTTGATCTCTTGTAATTGTCCGCGATCGGTGTGATTCACCCATTTGCATTGAAACGATTGGCGACCTTTATTGTTTTTATACCGACGTTGGCGTCAATTTACTTTTTCCGAAAACTTTTGTCGTTAGCCAGTCGGCGTGTCTCGTTCAAATGAAGCAAAAATGTCGGCACAACTTGCATAATCGATGCGAAGCTCTCGGTGCAGATTCGTTAAAATGATGTGAAAATTCACAAAACAACTGCGACATGTTTCGTCATAAAAACATGAGTTGTACTTAGCCAAAAACTCACCCTTTTTTCGAAAATATTAGGCCAAAATCAAGATTACAATATATTTGAAGGAACCACAGAAGTTCTTAATCGTGTTACCTTCACCTAAGGGAATTTTCAAATTCAGATTGTCCCAATTTGTTTCTGCATAAGGTGTCTCACCAACAACCACAATAGCCATGATAGACAATATCAGCAGCAAGGTCATTGATCATGGTACACCCTCGCTTCAATTCATTTCATCTTGAAAGTTCCTTGATGAGTTATTGCTCTGACAATCCATTTGCTAACAATCACTCTTAGATATGTGATCTTCTAAATATGAGAGTGCAGGAAAATATCCATATGGACATTAAAAGGCAAAGATATGTAATCAAATCTTCCTTGTTGTTTTGAATTGCATACCTAACCCTTGAATATATTGAAATGCATTATATCCTTGTGCTCATCTATGAGTGAAACCATGCATTCCAACAACATAATAGTCATTGGGAACAAATGCAACTACAAATCCAGAAACGAGGCTTTAACAATGGGAATTTGGATAACATCCTTGCATGGAGTATGGATAACATCTTTACCAATAATGGAAATTACATCGGTTAAGGTACAACAAATAGCAAAGCAATCTATACTCATGTTCTTGCTATTACTACTATGAATGCAAGCTACCCTAATTTCATGTATACATGTATCATCGTAATAGAATCTTTCATGTTATATAATATCAACATAATAGAAGCTTTCATGTCATACAATACATGTTAAACTCATAACAAGGAATGTTACAATAGTCCATAACATTATGCACATTAAAGAGTGCTCACTCATACATTAAGGGAAGTAAACTAAGGTGAGTATGTGCCAAAGAATGCTCCAAATTCATACATGGTGCGACACTTAGGTGAGAAGAAATGTTTTGGAAAATGAGTGTTACCAATCTAGAAGATTTAAAAATACACTTTGTAAACAAATTGGGATATCAGTGTCCTCAACGCTCATATGTTCAAGCTAGATTGTTTATGACCCTAAATGATTCATATTTGCTCATACAAAAGCAAATATGAGGGCATAACCAAGATAATATTGATCAAATAAATATTTGTGGAGTACATCGATTGAAAGCCATAACAACTTAACAGCAACAAATAAACAAATAGGAGTAACTGAGCTACATATTATGAAAGATATGGGCTCATACACACTGAAGAGGATAAGTGCATATCTACAACCCTTACGCCAAAAGAAAATGGAATGGCCAATGGAATACCACAACGATGATTCTAATCATGCAATACAAATTACCTTTCAACATAACAGTTGGTACTAAAATCTTCCCTATCAAATATTTTGGTTTCCAACAACATGTTGACTGGAAAGTTCAAAAGAATACGTTGTCGAAATTTCAAACATACAATGATGTTTTTGCTAAAACTTTGAGTTAGTGTAGAGAACAAGGCTGCCATGACAGTTGTGTAAATGCTAGAATGTTGAAGTGACCAGTTGCCTCTTTTATGATGACATATAAGTGAGTCGTTCATATGCATTGTTCCTTGGGGAAGTAGACTGGGTATACTATCCTCTCAAAGATGCCCGGTATTGGACCCCTTTCATTCCTCAGTTTTCAAGTGGAACTCCCCTTTTCTGTCACTACCTTTGTGTGAATCGATAGGACAAATATAACATTATTTTACTTTGGATATGAAACTTTTTAAGTAAAACAAATATAACATTAAAATCTTATAAATACGTGAAAATATCATCTTATAAATACGTGAAAATATCATCTTATAAATACTTGAAAATTTAAAGATAAAAGACAATTCTAGCAAAGATCAATGTGTGAAAGCCCAAACGACCCGTGTGAATGCTAATAATATATTGAATTAGAGTGTTGAAGTGGAGACGCGGCAGAAGGAAGTACATCCATGGAGAAAGCATACTGAGAGAGCAACGTCACAGAAAATGGAAATAATTAACATGAAGCCACATGCATCACAGACTACACCATGGAATCTAATCCGCGATCAAGCCTAGACTTCATCTACGTTGTAGTGTCGGAAATGACTATGAACACCATAGCACACCATAATGAACACCATGGCACTCATAACAATATGAAATTGAAACAAATCACTAAGCACGCTATGCTTTTGAAAGGAATGAAAATATTTTTTTAGGAATAAATAAACAAAAAGTATAGGAAAAAATTTGTATAATGAACACCATGTCAATTGTAACAATAGGAAATTGAAACAAATCACTAAGCACGGTATGCTTTTGAAAGGAATGGATATGTTTCTCTAGGAATTTGAATTTTAAAAAAGTGTGAATTAAATTGTGAATTGGAAAATGCTTGGTCGCTCCTGTTGGTCAGAGAGAATCTTGGAAAATGCTTGGTGGCTCCTGTTGGTCGGAGAGAAGATCATAAAACACGCGAAACAGTCAGCGATATAGTTGAAAGAGAAGCGATCGAAGAAAAAAAATTGGTCACTCCCGCTGGTCGGAGAAAATATCATAAAACACGTGAAATAGTCGACGAAAAAAGAAGCGACCGCGAAAGGAAATAAATGCTCTAGGCAAAAAAAATATGATGTGCTGCGATCGCTGGCAGCAAAAAAACTTGGTCGCCGAAAAAAACATAAGATCTGCGAAACGGTCGCCTACAAAATCATAAGTTCTATGAAAAAAAATCAAATTTTGCTTTCGGCATTCCTTTTGAAAACATAAAAAAAAATCCAAATATCAAAATGGTTAATATCATTTTTTTTATATTAGGTAATCATTTTTAATATGGAAGAGATGTATCCAAAAATAAATTTAAATTCATTATATTAATAGTTTTATTGGACGATAACCAATATCATCAAATAAATAATATTTTAAATAAAAGTAAAAGTTTTTTAAATAAAAAATTGATGGGAATTTTTTTAAGGTTATAATTTCGTTTGATTGAAGATAATTTTGTTTATGAAATTTTATAGGGATTTTAATTCATTTTAAAAATATTTAGATAATTTCAATTTAAAAAAATAAAAATAAAAACTATATTAAAAAAATTATCATTAAGTTTGTCCACTTATTAATTTTCTCCATTTTTAATATAATGAGAATGTTAATTGAATTTGTGTTCATTTCGATACATGATTATTGTAAGATCCTCAAATGGTGATCTTGAAAAATATCTATGAGTCAATTTAGGTTAAAAAATCTCTTTAAAATATTGAGAAATATGATATTTTTTAATATTGAGAAATATGATACTTTTGTATCTAGCTTGCGGATGTTGTGAGTCGAGTGTTTGTCGATATTGTTAGTATGGGGGAGATGTTGTGAGTCGACTGTTTGTCGATATTGTGACTATGAGAGAGATGTTGTGAGTAGATTGTTTGTCAATATTATCAGTCATAAAATATTAATAATAATAATTATATCGACGAATAATTAAAAATAATGAAAAGACGTATAGTTTCGTAAACAAAAGCTATATAATACACCAAACCTAAGAGAGGGAAACCAACACAAAAAAATTGCAAAAAATAATTAAGCTGGAGCGCAAAGAAAAGAGAATCAATACAGAGAGAATCACAACAAGCAATTTATACGGTAAGTAAATTTCGTAATCCCCTATCAAAGTCAAAATGATTTGGCAGGCTAGAACGGGTGGAAAAATCCCCTCCTCCTACACGCAGCTCCTCCCTAGACGCAGATCCTTCCTCCCTCCTCTCTCCCTTCTACAGGCAGCTCCTCCCCTCTCCTCCTGCACGCAACTCCTTTCCTCTCCTCCTCCACGCACCACCTGCTCCACACACCACCTCCCCTCTCCTCCTGCATGGAGCTCCTCCCTCCCTCCTCTCTCCCTCCTGCACGCAGCTCCTCTCTCCCTCGCAGCTCCCTCCTGCACGCACACAGATCCCTCCTCTCTCCCTCATGCACGCACGCAGAATTATATCCATGCAGAGTTCTGTGCAGAGATCCACGTGAAGCGAAAAAACCAATCTGCTCTGTGTTTTTGCCTGCGTGTTTTGGATCTTCTGCGTCATCCTCTAAATCGTTCAAATAAGAGAGATTTCAGTTCATCTTTTAACATTAATTATTGTATTGTGTTAATACAACGAGCAATAGAACAGAGATAAATGTAATTGCCAAGATGCTCCGTAATTGCCAAGATGCTTCGTTGCAGACAATGCATAAGTCTGTTTGGCAAATTATAAAGAAATTGAACTTTTCTTTATTGTATTTATTAATTTTCCAATCCAACCCTAAACCAATGTTTAAATTAAATTTAGTATTAATATTTAAATTTTTTTAATATACATTTTTGTTATAATTTATGTATAAATATAATAATGTTAACCATATTATATTTATACATATGTTATAACAAAAATGTATATTAAAAAAATTTAAATATTAATTCTAAATTAAATTTAAAAATTAAAATAAAGAATAAAAAAATAATATAAATTTAAATTTAATATTAGTTATATTAAATTTATATTAATTGATATTAGGAGGGCATTTTTTTTTCATATCATTTCCCAATTCTCTTGGATATTAGGGATATTTATAGTTATATTACTAATATATTAATTTAGTTTTTTTTTTTATATTAAACATTTAGAGAACAGCTAAAAAGAGAAAGATTGAATAAATAAACATATCAAATACCTCATTGGTAACACATTGTGGTGGTTATAGGTAGGTCATGGGGTCAAACCCTTCCCCCATTTTTGCCAAATGCAATATTATTCATGTTTATATATAAGTTTTTTAATATGTAGAATAAGAACTACCTTTGGTATAGTGGTAAGGGTGTTGGGATAATGAGCGTGAGGTCCAAGGTTCAATTCTCCTAGATCACTTAATTTTGTGGAAAATATATTGAATTTTTTTTTAATATATTCAAAATTTAAATTATATTTAATTTCATGTACTATGAGTTTTATACTTGCATAGAATTCAGTGTCTTGAGTTTTATCCTAGCATAGATTTTAGTGTATATGTTAATGCTTAACATTTTTTATATAGAGTCTGAACTAGAAATGGAAGATGTGCATGTGAAAGATGCTAGGACAAAAACAGGAGAAGAACAAAAAATACATAACATCAAAAGTCAGAGACCATACCAAGGCAGAAAATCTAGCGAAATGACAGCCAAAGAACGGGATGAGGACTTGAAACGAAAAGCAGAACAACAAAGAGAATATGGAAAAAGAAAGATGGTCGAAATGACAGCAGAAGAACGAGAAGAACTAAGAAAACGAAACGCAGATCGACAAAGAGCATATCGAGAGAGAAAGTTGAAGCAGTCGGAAGAACAAAAAAAACAAAATGTAGATCAACAAAGACAATATTCGACCGATATACCCGTAGAACCAACTATGGGAGATGCTCAACAAATAAAATCTAACGAAATTACACCCAAAGAACGAGAAGAAGACTTGAAACGAAAAGTAGAACAACAAAGAGAATATCAAAAAAGAAAGTTGGATGAAATGACAGCAGAAGAACGAGAAGAACGAAGAAAACGACACTCAAAACAACAAAAGGAATATCGAAAATGAAAGTTATACGAATTGAAAGCCAGAGTGGAAGAAGAACAAAGAAAAAAAAAATTATGTACCATCTAAAGAAATGAATACGAGACATCGCAAATTCCGTGAACGAATCGATCATTTAGCAGAAGTCCAAATGTGTCATGTCTGCTAGGAGTCATATGCTGGAATACAGGTACGTAATACAATTACAGTTCCAATGTGCCTGTGATGTCTAAGAGAGTGATCTAATCACAGATTCTCAGCTACAAACCACATGGATCCAGGAACCCAACCTCATGTCCTTCAGGATCTCACACAAGTTGAAGAGATGTTGATAGCACGTGCAAGTCCAATTTTGCAGGTGATGCATTATATAGGTGGGAAATACAAATATCAAGGACACACCATTAGTTTTCCACAAGAGATTAAAGATGTTGCCAAGAAATTGTCACGACATATTAACAACTTGGACTTAATGGTCGTTGTGCGGAAAAAAGGACGACAAGGATCTAGTTATGATTTCATTGTTAGAAAACAAAAAGTTGTGGATGCATTATTATATAAGATTCAGAATGATCCATATTATCGAGATGTTCTAGTTGATTATGACGCAGTAGAAGAGTTACCAGAAAAAACAACAGATATCTCACATATGCTTAATTCTGTTACTCTTCCCGATATTGACGACTACACTGAATTTGCAATGTTGGAAGGGATACCAAGAGTTGATGAAATGTTAGATGGTTTACAAACAACTTCTTTCGCATCAAGGCTTCCAAGTGCGCCACGAGAGATAGAAATTATTAGAGCATGGGAAAACAATCCGAATCCGGAGGAAAATAACGCAAATGAGGAATCCACTGATGTGCTTAACTGGCCTGGCATTGGCTCATCTCCGATTAACGAGTATAACATTGTTGGACTATTTGATATGGAATTTCCAACATTGTTCTCTATAGGAGAGGCAGATTGGTTACAACCACGAATGCGAAATGTCCATCTACATGAGTACGCAAAACATCTTCTCAGATATCGTGAAAACAGATTTGGAAGGCACCCTCGCTTCAAATATTTTTTACTAAATATCATAATGAGACATCGTGCATAAGCTTCATCTTCAGTTTTTGTCAAAAAAACATTAGTGAACTACCCACGACAATGGAAGAGTTACGACAACATTTACAACATCTTCCAGATTCAATATTGGGAGAAAGATTAATGAGATTTGGAACAGTATTAAGAGGCACACGTGCATATTGGAGCAAGTGTCATCAAGAGTTATCTGACTTGATTCAATAGATAGGTTTTCCAACAATATTCTTCACACTAAGTGCAGCGGGTATGCAGTGGCCTGATTTGCATAAATTAATGTCAGGCACAAGTCCTACAGATCCACGTGAAGCGAAAAAATGGCGACGTCAAAATGTAATTGATAATCCTCACATTGTGGCACATTATATGCACTTGAGACATACAATGTTTCGAGAAGAGGTTTTCGAACATTTTCATCAGGCTACGGATTTTTGGAGTCACTACGAATGGCAACATCGTGGATCTCCTCATGTCCATGGGTTTCTTTGGTTAAAAAATGCTCCCAACATGGACACTCTAAATTGGGATGATCCTACAGAAGTTATATCTGCGAAAAATTATTTCGACAAATGTGTGCATGCAGTAAATCCACGTGAGGGACATCAACGAAATATTCAAATTGGAGATAATATAGATGATCATCCCTGTGTAAAAGACACAGAACAAATGTTTCAATCGGATCCAATGACTGATTATGAAGAACTTCTTAACTGTGTTGAGCATCATATTACCTACAATGAGAGAAGTTCTCTTCGAAAGAAGAGATGGAAATTGGTATGTCGGTACCACGCACCGTGGGATCTATGTGACCAGTCAAAACTTTACATTGATGAACAAGGAGGAAAAAAGTATGAACCTAGATGAAATGATGACAGAGTCAATACACACAATTGGGAAACACTGATGATGTGGAGGGATAACATAGATTGGCAGCCTGTACTTTCCAAGCGCGTCGTTACTAATTACATAGCTAAATACGATGCTAAATCAGAAAAGGGATCTGAAACTTTCCACAATATGTTGATGCGGGTCTCTTCTATCCAGAATCCAAACGAACCAGCAGCATGTGCATATAAAACTTTGTTGTGTGAATCCATTGTTGATAGGGACATTGGTGCACAAGAGACATGCCATATGCTTCTAGAGCTTCCTCTTTCAGAATGTAGCCGTCGTTTTGTGGTTCTAAATGTCGGTATGAAGGTTTTCAAACAAGTACAAGTTGAAACATATAATGCTAACAATGATAATTCTATGATTGATGCATATACTAAGCGATCGGATAATATGGAGCAACTTACTTTGATAGATGTTGCAAAAAATTGGTCATATGACAAACATCGACGGGGGGGAAAATGGTTACCACGAAGTAATGCATCTATTGTACGTGTGTTTCCGATATTTAATTCTATTCCTGATCGAAAAGATGAGAAGTTTGTTGAATTCTGTTGGTCCGAGTTGGTTTTGTACAAGACATTTTGTGACTTTCAAAGAGATATAGGGCACACATTTGCTGAAATTGTACAGAATTGGAAAAATTTGCAATATGTACCTTGGCATGTCGATCGCCAACCTGTGCCTACAGATGGTCGAGTTGAATCGAATGAGGAAGAAGAACATCCAATTCCACAGAGAGATTCTAGGAAGCATGAATGGGAGATCATATGTGGATTATATAAAAATCATTTATAAATTATAATGAGTTTGAAATGCTTGGACATAGGGATCTTGATCGTATGAATGATTGGAACACTGCTTTTGTAGATGAAGAGACCTCCAGTCGTGCAATTCATTTCATCTCTGATATGCGAAAATTGAAAACGATTTCTACTAATCAACATGCAAAGTCTTACTCAATTGATAGTTTGGGTGATAAGCAAAGAATAGCATACGATGTTATCCTTGAGCATAATAGAACGGGTGTTTATCCACTACACATGATAATCCAAGGAACTGCAGGAACCGGAAAGTCATATTTGATTGGAGCCATTAAAAATACACTTGATAATCTCTCTCATCCAGGGAAAAGTCCATTACTTCTTCTAGCTCCTACGGGGGTGGCAACTTTCAACATATCTGCAAGAATAGTTCATTTTGCACTTCATATACCGATCAAAGAAATTAATCCTTTACGAGGATTGACTTTAATTAACTTACAGGAAGAGTTGAGGAATGTTAAATATATTTTGATCGATGAAATGAGTTTTATTGGAAAAAATCTATTAATCAAAATAGATTCAAGACTTCGCAAAGCCTTCCCAGAAAATGCAAATATACCTTTCGGTGGAATATCAATTATATTGGTTGGTGATTTGGGACAATTGTTGCATGTCATGGATAAGCCTATATATGCATCAGAAGGTATTGCAAAAGAATTGTGGAACACATTCACAATAGTTGTGACCCTCGATACTATGTTTCGATAGAATGGAAAAAGCAATGAACAAATATCTTTTCGTAATGTGTTAATGAATATTAGAGATGCAATTCCAACAATAGAGGATTGGAAATCACTGATGACTCATACAAATACTTCCTTGCATGCTACAATGAAAAATTCCTTCGATATGGCGATACATTTGTTTGCGACAAATGATGATGTTAACTGTCATAACAAGCATTTAATAAGAGGCCTAAACTGTCCCATTGCGACCTGTATTGCTACATCTGTAAGAAGCAACTATTCTATGGAAGGAGATGAGGAAGGGTTGGAACTTGAATTACTTATAGCCATAGGAGCAAAGGTAATGCTCACATCAAACCTATGGACTGATGCAGGACTCGTCAATGGTGCTCTTGGAGTTAAACAACAAATTGTATATAACCCTGGAAGTTCGCATCTAGAACCACCCACGTATTGTTTAATAAAATTTGATAATTATGTGGGGGGACCATGGGATGAATCGTTTCCTCAAGTTGTTCCTATTACACCTATCGAAAGAGGTAATAAAAAGCAACTTCCATTGAAACTCGCTTGGGGTTTAACAATCCATAAGTCACAAGGATTGACACTGGAGAAAGCTACTATTAGTATTGGAAAGCAAGAGAGGCAGGGTATGCCATTTACAGCAATATCTCGAGTTAAAGATTTGGCAGTTCTACGATTTCACCCTCCGTTCTCATATGATCAATATGAGAAGATGTCAAAACTACCAGGTGTGAAGATAAGAAAAGATGAAGAAGAGAGATTGAGAATGATCACGATGTGAACCATATTTTCATTTATTTAATCCTTACAAAATTATTGTCTCTATTTTCTAGTTTAACTATTTACTCAATCCTTAATACTTATTACTTACATTATGATAATCCTTGTAAATGTATCTGTGTTTTCAATTTTACATGTTCCTTACAATGCTGATCAAACTCCGGTTTTGTGTCACCGCCCACGATTGAAACCAGCCTAGATCCAAATCCTAGGCTCTATCAAGCATCGAGAGGGATCAAATCTCCCTCGGTGCAAACCTCTTCTCTGGTATTGCACTCAAGGAGAGGGTTGCACCAAGGGTGATTTGATCCCTCTCAGCGCTTGATAGAGCCTAGGATTTGGATCTAGGCTGGTTTAAAATTACTAAAAGTTGATTTGATATTAGTTTAAGGAAAATTTTGTTTTATGAATATTTATCTACATAAGTTGTAATTTTGTTTTGTTTTGATTTTTTATAATGAAAATTGATTAATATAGTATTGGAAGACTTAATCTTGCTTATAATTGATTAAGAGTTCATTTTTCTCTCACCTAAGAAATCATGTTAATAGTACAAAACCCAATGGATCATGATGTTCTTTGAAAGTTGTTCGTCTCGTTAAGGACTATCAGTGGATCATGTCATATTTTTCATTTTTCATTGAATAACAATTTTCTTTGACATCTAAATAAATTTTAGCACTTTAAAAAATAGATATTAATTTGACTAATAAATTTAAGAAAATAAAAATATGGGTTACTTTTTAATAGTTTATGGAATAATATCCATATAGTAGCTAAAAAATTAAATATACTTTCATTAAAATTATTTTAAATTACATTTTATAATTTATTTTAAATAAAATATATTTTTATTCAAAATAATTTTAGAATAAGAAAAATGAAACAATTCTTAACTCTTCAATATCATGTAAATCTATGTTGATTTTATTTTTTGATTCACGATAAAGCTAAAATGAAGATAGGTTTATAATAGTTAATATATGAAAATTTGAAGTATCCATTCTTTAAAATATATAAATTTGACTAATTATACTAATTCTTAAAATGATAATATATAAATATTTTTTATAAAATGATAATTATATAAAAAATTATAGCTTCTAATTGTTTTAAATATTTTTTTATCCTATATAAATTTAGACTAATCACCTTAAAATAAAATGGCATTGACATTTTTTTTAAAATATATAGAAAATGGTCTATAACAAAATTTAACTCCAAATTTTTACACTTCAATTATATAACAAAATTTAACCTAAATCTTTTTAAGTCACATTATTTAGTATTAATAATAAGTTATAATTATTATAAAAATATATATATTTAAGATGTATTAATCTTAATATTTTTTTAAAAATATATCATATAATTACATATTTTCTTCATAATAAACTATAAAAACTAAATAATAAACAATCAAATTTATTTATTAAATTAAAACTAACTTACATAATAAATATTGAATTAAATTTTCACACAAATGTGATATAACCAACTTAATTATTTAAGAAAGTTCACAACTTTGATATAACAAACTTAATTATAAGATATCTTGAGAAATCTCTATGAAACTTTCGATAAAGTTATAACTAATATTCTAAAATTAAAATGGGTCATGTATATTATAATTATTAAGTATTGAAAAAATTAAATATTTTTTTAAAATATGAAATTAAAAAAATAGTTCTAAATACAAATATTAAAATAAGATTTCAATGCATTTAGATTTTGAGGATATGTAACTTTAGATAAGATTATTAAATCTTAAATCTTAAAATTTACAAAATCAAAATTATTAGATATCAAAACTTAAATAAATTTAGACAACTCCCAAAATATGTAACTTGAGATAAGATTATTAAATATTAAATATTAATATTTATAAAGTCAAAATTATTAAATATCAAAAACTTAAAATATACAATTTTTTTAATATTAAAATTAATTTCAAAAAATATATATTTATATTATTTAATTTAACTTTTGTGATTGGTAAAGTTCAATAGCAATCATGCTCTTATTACCCATCAACACATAATAATTAAAACTAAATCCTACGCAAAGCATAGAAAATGAAAAATGCATAAATTTCTCGTAATACCGAAAGCAATTTAAAAAATATAATCGCCACCTAAAATCCTAAGGGAGCAACACAAGATCCAAACCATAGTCGGTTAGCTTATTAGCTTTGTTGTTTAGAATAGGTTTGATGTTGATAGCAATGGTTCCTAATATTAAAGGTTAATAATATTTTAATTAATATTAATACTAATGTTATTGTAAATAATAATAATAATATTCAAAATTCTCACACATATTTGTATTTTAATTAAAGATAGGTTTTTATTGGAAAATAAATATAATTTATTAATCTTATGTTTTTAATTAGATAATTAATTATTTTCTAACTTTAGTATATCATATAAAAATTAAATCAATGTTTAAGTTTATATTTAAACACCCTATAAAAATCAAATCAAAATTTAAGTTTACATTTAATATAGTAATTATTATTTTTAATTATTTTATATTAATCGTCACTATATTGAAAATAAACTTGAATTTTAAAAACTCTCTCTCTCTCTCTTTCTCTCTCTCTCTATATATATATATATATAATTCTATAAAAATTATATTTATATATATATGATATGTACACCGAGCTGGAAATCTATACACAGCTCCTCGGGCCTATCCATCTCTTCTAGTGTCCTTTAGTGTGAGCGTAGAAAGGTTACCACTTCCCATACAGTTCTCTTGAGCACCCTTTCTTCACTTTGCCTCTTAACGTGCAACACCAAATTGCATCTGTGTAAGCTAGTAGCACAAGAAGGATAAGTAGGATCATCAGTATTGCTGCTCTAAAATTGTAATCATATTTCATAACATTCACTATCAAGTATTGAAAGACTAGGAATGCGTCCATTCCCTTAGGGTGTAGTCAATATTGACAACCCTAACATAACCCATCACCCGAAAGGTATGCATCCCTTTCCGATGTGAGCCATGTAGGCCTTAATCAGCCTCAAGCAGTCTGGAATAAGAATGAAACAATGAAACATGCTCTGCATATCAAATCTAATAACCAGACAAGTATATTCTTAGTTAGGGTTATAGAATACTCAGAGATGTATCTTTTCTTCATTTGCGAAGAATGGGGGCTCTCTTCTCTGAGTCAATAGTCCTTTGGTTTTCCACCCCAATATTTTCACATTCCATAACCCACACATGCCTTCTTGGCATACTTTTATTGTCTCACTCGCATGCTTTACCAACATGCAGTTCGGTTGAGACATTATCGACATTTACAATGGCGTTTCACCCGAAACCCATTTCCAAAGCATGGGATCCTTCCCATCTAGTTTGACTTCTGCAGGCCATCACACATGGTCTTCCTGCAATGTGTCATCCTGTCACACTTATCAAATAGCCAAACAGTCAGCAATATTTAGCAATAAACTTCAAAAATGATTGTTCCATAACCAATCAATAGCATTAATAATTAATTCAACATGAATTTACAATTCTGCCTCCTACAGAAATTGATTTGTTTAACCATGAGGCCACCCTCATATCTTTTGGCTCTTGTAAGTGGTATCACTCTGTCCATTATGGTTTTACCCTTGCTACCATACATGAACATCCACCTACAACATGTCCTCAAACGGTGATTAGCAATTATAAGCAAATTCTCAAATCTGAAATCTACAAATTTGTTTTCCTACAGAAATTAGATTTGTAACCGTGAGATTATTATTCTCATAAACTTAAATCAGACAATTTTCATATTTGTTTCATGCATAAGTTACAACCATGAGAACCTTCTCATAACCTTTGGCTTCTACACATGGTAGATCCCGGTCTTTACTGTGGACTTATCCTCATTGCCATATGCAAGACCTTTCTACATGAAATCTGAACTTTAATCAGCCAAACACGTTATGAGTATCTATGCATATAATCTTTTCATTGCTACAACAGTCACTGAAGTGATCTCAGAATTATAACACTCAATAATTCAAACACTTTCAGCTATTAACATTTTAAATGCAATGAAATATATACGTTTCTATATATGCATCATTATCACAATAAAATTGCAAGACACGGTCACACTATCCATGCAATAAACTGTAAATACTCATTAATTCACATTCCATGCAACTCTGTCCTTCCAACAGAGTGCTCTGGTATCCCATCACATGTCTACCTTCTTCATGCAATCCTTCTCCTGCATTCATAGCAGCTCATGAAATGGTCTCAGGATTAGTAATAGTCCACCATTTCATATATTATCTAAATGCATTGAAACACATATATGTCACACCCATGCATTCACACAATGCATCTCAACATGTGCACCCACACATATGCATGCACATTCACAACATTTACATAATCTTTTAATGTGCATTCACTTGATGCATATCCCCTCAATACAACCTTACATTAATCCATGAATACTATGCATTCCAACATATTATGGCCTAACCATGCCTATCTCATATGGCATGCACTACAACAAGACCATAAGTTGTCACTTGCTTTGGTTGTTAAACCCACAACCAACATACACAAATGGTATGATATAATTTCATATGAATGCATTGAGGTTTCTAAGAAACTATAGGGTGTAAGGCTCCTTGCCTTTACTTACCCACACCTCACCATACTTGGTGGGTTGACATTCACATTCAGGCACTCAATACTACACGCAAACCAAATCAACATAGTTTAAACATAGTTGAAGACACTTTACCAAATCCTCTTTCAACATTCATGTGATATAAGCACAAATAACCATCACCTGCATGGCTGTCATTAACATTGCTTGATGTTACCTGATCAGTTGGCCTCTTGCCAAGGCTTCACAGTCCTTTTGCCAACCTTATGATCACAGATTTGTTGCACCATCCTTTCCTCATAAGGTTGTTGGTCATATGCAACAACATCATCCACATCCTTAGCCATGCTTCGGTTGCCTTTGGTCCTACAACCAATGTGAACACAACTAATTATTAGCAACCACAATAATTATCTTAAGTGGTTCATTGCATATGTAAAACCTCACTCTTTTACCAATATGCAATATCATATACATGCACAAGCATTTTCACATGCACCGTGCAATGTTTATTTATATGCCATCTAGTGCATATTCATCTCATCTATCTAATCTCTTGCATTTTCAATCATTTTTCTATGGTCTGATTCCCACAACCATTATCAACAACATTAATAGTCATCAATCATAGGGGATACCATTAATGGGCTATTGCATGTGTAACCTCACTACCTTTACCAGTATGCAACATCATGCTCATGCATAAGCAATTCACATGCATTATGCAATAACTCTTCTAATCATTCCCACTAATTCATATGCATTATTCTCTTGCATTTCCAACATCCCTATGCCATAATTTTCAGTATATAAAACTCAGGAAATAAAAACACAATAGAAAGAGAGGAGTTAAGGAATTCTCCCTTTCCAATTCCTCATAATGACATGGAGTTCCTCCTCCACATCATAGCTGATCCTTTTCTTGGCTTCCCTACCGAGCATACAAGCAATCATTAGCTATGATCTTCCCATGAATTCGCAATTCAATATATTCATAAGTGTATGACATTCATTCTTGCTATTTTCCATACATGCAATTCTTATGCTATAAACATAAATAGTTTAAGGTGAGGAATTTCCCTCTTGTCAGCATTGCCTTATTGCTCCCATTGCTCTTTCGTAATGCACATTACAGCCAATTACTCTTAATAAGGCTTCCACAACCTTTTATGCAATTCTTGCTTCTCCTCCCAAGCATAGAGAATGCATTTCACACTTTAAACGACTGTCTCTGAGGGACGACAGGGATCAAGGGGGCTTGCCCCCTTGTGGCTTCGCCCTCGTTTTTTTTTTTTTGTAAATCCTTCGATTTCGCGCAATCTGGCGCATAAGTTCCATTGCATTTTTCAACTTTCAGCACCTGAAAAATCTCCCTGGAAAACGACTGAAATTGCCTGTTTCGACGGACTTCTCCATTCTCTTCCAACCCGTTGCAGACCAAC
Organism: Larix kaempferi; assembly: GCA_027924585.1. NCBI lineage: Eukaryota > Viridiplantae > Streptophyta > Pinopsida > Pinales > Pinaceae > Larix > Larix kaempferi. The sequence continues at coordinate 11,347,289 of BSBM01000063.1, read as the reverse complement.
TCGCCGAGTTTCACCCGTCGGCAGACTCATCTATCTTTTCCGCCATTGCGAACCAACTCACCAAGTTATTCCGCCGAAAGACACTTAGAAAAAAATTTCGGGCCAACTCGCCGAGTCCTTCCACCGTTGGGGATCAACTTGCCGTGTTCTGCCGCAATTTCGGACCAACTCGTCAAGTTCTTCCGCCGTTTCGGACCAACTCGTTGAGTTCTTCCACCGAAAGACACATAATTTTTTTTTGAAATTTTCCTTCCTTTTCCCCGGGAATTTTCGCAACTCCATCGGTGCAACTCGGCGAAATTCACCGAACGTGTCGGCTCCACTCTGTGAGTTCTGCCGCTGTTTTGGCCCAACTCGCTGAGTTCTGCCGCCATTGCGGCCCAACTCCACAAGACTCGCTGAGTTCTGCCGCCATTGCGGCCCAACTCCACAAGACTCGCCGAAACGCGTTGGCACAACCAAACAAAAACACTTAGAAATTTTTTTGAAATTCCGCAAACTTTTTTCGGCGCAACTCGGCCAGATTCGTCGACTGTGTCGGCTCCACTCAGCAAGTTCTACCATTGTTTCAGGCCAACTCGCCAAGATTCGTTGGCACAGTTTTTGGCAGAAAACGCATAGACACTTAGAAAAAATTTGAAAATTTCTTAACGGAATTCCTGAACTAACATTACCTGCAACTCTGTGTTTTTCTCCTCTTTACATAACAAGTTAAGATCAGGGTTGATATTGCAACTACCCCAATGGAGCAACCTGCCGCGGAATAAAGAGAATCAATTGCATTCCTGCTACAAAGTAATTGCAGCCACTCACCATTTTTGGTGTTGATATTTTTTCCTCGAATCCTCTTTTATGTGCCATTGCTTCAGCCCAGTAGTGTTACAGTCTGCAGTTGTTGTTGTTGTAGTAAGAGATTAGTACTACTGCTAGCGGTATGAGCATGAGCTTCCAACAAGAGGCAAAAGCCGTTGTGGTTGAGACGGAAGAGCAGAAGAAGGTAACAGCACTGGTGCGTGGGCTCTACGTCGCTCTGGCGGCGGGAGATGCAGAGACTGTTGAGAAAATGGTTGAAGCAGGCAGCCGCGACGAAGCATAACCGTCCACGTGTCAAGATTCCATTCGCTCCATGAGCGAGGAATCTAACTGACGTGGAGGTTATGGACCTCCATGGTGAAACGCCTACGGCGTAAATATGCAAGGATGGACTGCTTACTTATTCAAAATGAAGATTCTGTATCCATATGTGCCATTATCCATATGTGCCATTACACATGTATGCCTTATATATAATGTGCATAGAATTATAAATCGAAGAATAAATCAAATAATTAGTCACACAAGGAATGTAAAAAGTAAAGAACCATATGGAAGAATCATTTTAGTTTGCATATTCTCAACAAACTTTTTTTGGGTAAGGAAAAAAGTTATATGTTAAGGTAGTTAATTTAAATTTAAGTCCATTTCTTTCAAAGATGTTGATTGTTTAATAACTTTTTTAATAAATGAATAAAAATAAATTAATTAATTAATTAAAAATGGTTGACGTCACATTGATTTATGTTAGATTTTAGATACAAATAACAATGTAGGTTTGAAAACATTTATATCAAATTTTTAAATGATGGAGAATTAATTAATTTTTTTAACATATTTATTATAATGATGGTGAAATTTATCATAATGAAAAGAGATCTTATAATGAATTTTAATAAGAGGTGTCACTTCAATTAGTTTGATATTGAATGAAAAATTTTAAAGGGTAAAATGGAATGAAAAAGTTTAAAGACTAAAAAGTAAGACATTTATTATTTCTTTATTAATAATTTTTTCTTTTATATAAAATCGTATCCTTTATATAGATATATAAGTATATAGAATAGCGATTTCATGTTTTATTTTTTAATTTTATATAATATTATATTATATTTAATATTATAATGATAAATAGCGTTATAATATTTATTATTATCTCAGTGCATGTATCATATGTATCATTTTCTTTCAGTTTAAATAGAAAGTGTTCACGATTTTCTCTAGATTGAGGAAGGCTGCTGTATAATGTCTGATATGTAATGTCTTTTTTGTACTTGTTGAAAATTACCTCTCATCAAAATGAAGATTATGAGAGCCTTGAAATAATATTATTTTGTTGGGTTGCATAGGCTTGATACTAAGGTATTAAATCTCTTTGAGCTATAGAAGCGTGAGCTACAAAAGTTGTGTGCCCTAAATTACTTATATATATATATATATCTTCTTGTGCAATGCAAGGTTTATACTTCGAGTGTGGAATTAAAGTAGGAAAATATCAAGTCATCTTGTGCTAGTAAAAACTTCTAATTTGAGTGTGAAACTAAAGTAAGAAAAAAATTAAAAATTCACATTCCAAGCCCTATTTATCAACTTTATTCAAAATTGTTTATTGTATTTTCTCTCTTCTTCCTAATTCTTGCTTGAATTGCTCCATGTGGTGTTGTCTCTTAGAACACCATTTCCAATCTATAGGTATTCACCAAAAACATCCGAGCTAACATTTATAATTTGTCCTTTCTCGAACTTGGGAGACATTGTTGTTTCATCATGCATGTAATCGATGATCACCACACCACCTTTTCTCAGTCATTCTTCTTCGATTCGAATTATGGGTGAAGGACTTGCTAAAGATTTTTTTAGGGTAGGAAGGATGGGGGAACCCTATTTATCTACTTTCTTCAAAATAGTTTTTTCTCTTGCTCTATTCTTTCTAATTCTTTATTGAATTGTTCCATGGGGTGTCTTCTCATAAAGAACATCATTTCCAACCTACAATCCTTAACCAAGACAACTTGGCCAATGCTTACAATTTCTCCTTCCTTGGGCGTATGAGACATTGTTGTTTCACCATCCACATAATGAACGATCCTCGTGGTGTATTTTCTCAATCATTCCTCTTCGATTGGATTTGTGGGCAAAGTACTCCCTAAGGGTTTTACTTTATCCCATATTCTTATCAATTTTAGCAATTAATGTGCAACAATCTATTAATTGTAGTTACTTCTGATATACTTATTTGTGCTTTTGTATTTATTTCCATGGTGTTGATAGTATATTAGAAAAGTTTGGCCACAATTTTATGCAAGTTTGTGTCCACTAAAGAAGAAGGGAAAGGATATGAAACAAGTTATAGCTAGGACTACAATAGGTGTAGAGGAGGATTCCTCTTAGTTTGAGATTTCCTTTTCCATGGTTTCTCATTTGTCTTCTAACAAGGACACTTACATTGGACCTTAACAAACTCAAAGGATGCCACATGTGGCATTCTCAAATATTTCCATGTGGCAATTTTAGAAAGTGCCACATTTGCTAGTTTGTTTTATAAAAAAAATTGAAGTGTTTGACACCTCGAAAATGAAATAATTTTAGCTAATTCTAATAAATCGTTCAAATCTGAGTATAGTCTTCATCCTTTGTTTTCTCCATTTTCATAAGTTATTTTATTGAACTAGGGATAACATCAATTTAGGTCATGGTTTAGAGATGAAAGGTTGAGTAAAGGAGATTTACCCATGACCCATGTCATAAATGTTGACATCATCGATTTCAACATTCAAGGTCCTCACTAATCATATATTGCCATGTATCTTTCATTATGTTAGGGCTCTCAAAGTCCCACTTGGCACTTGCACACTGGGTTCTTTATTTTTCCTTTCTAAGATTTGTCTAAATATAAATACAAGGAAAGCACCTTCTATAAGAGGTTTTTGCGGAAATTCCCCAAAAAGTTTCTCCCTTGTCTATTTATAGTGAAGGTTGCTAGCAGAGGCAGGTGGTTATAGGTTTTAGTTGAGGTTTTTAATCAACGCACTTAAATCGTATGAAGTGCATTAATGTGTTATTATTTGTTGAACAAGGAGCATTAAATAACATGACACAACAAAGATTTTTATAACTAATCCTTGATTATAAAAACAATTCTTTTGATTTTAAACTACTCTAATATGTGCATCTACAACTTACAAGTGTACCATGTTTGATGAAACAAGGTATTTGCATGTAGGATGAACACCTTAAGCAAATGCTCACACAAGCATATCACAAGTCGGTATACCAATGTATTACACAATTGAAAATCTCAGAGACAGAAATAGTTAACGGACCCAACCAAGATGTCCACTTGAGGTAGCATATTAATGCAAAAGGAAAGTATTTTACATATTAGTTTCTGACAGTGGATCATCAACAAATGACCCTCCATGCTCTTTAATTAGAGATAATGGACCAATAAGGTGTTAAGTCACTAATCAATATAGTCATTAGTATCAAGGAGAAGATGAACTCTTGGGTCACTTTATGTCTAGAACATATTGTAACTATCAAATTACATATTTGTATATAGGGTGTTGGGTATATATTGGATTATGACCACTTATTTCATTGGATCCAAAACCCTATCACTATTAGTTTATTTTTTAAAACACTTTTTACAGTTTGTGTGGTGCACAATTTATAGAAACAATGCATTGGTGCACAAGATTGTATTAAGTGCGTTGTTTTGCCATTGTTTATTATTAAATAATTCTACTAATTGCATTCGTGCAAATTACACAAAAACTACATACAAGTGCATATTACTATATTGTATGCATTGTCTAACTCAAAAACAATTTTAGCCTAAAATTCTTTACTTAATTTGAAGAACATATTTCATTATATTTTATTATTATGCATTGTTTTTATTGATAGAAAATGGTTGATAGAAAATTAGGAAAACAAATTATAACAAGAAGCATTTCCTAACAAAAGAATATGACAAATTCTTTTAAATTTTAATATAAAAATAATATATTTGAATTATTTGTAGATTTAAATTATGTATCTCGGATAATGCATATCATGTAGAGAAAAAAAATTAATTTTTATTATAAAAATATTATATTTAAATTATTTATAGATTCAAATTATGTATCTTCGATAATGTATATCATAATTTATTTATTTTTAAATGTAAATAAAGAAGGTTTTTTTTGTCTACATAAAGAGGGTTTCTTTGCGATGGCGGCAGAATTACAGGCATGGTTTGTGAACAGTGAAAACACTCTGCGTTAATGGGAAGTTTGATAATCACCGAACTGTTGTAGTAATTTAAGTGACGTGCTAAAAGGAACATCAAATAGCTTTTTGTCTTTTGTGCCTTTGGTGTGGGAACTAAGTGATACAGGGACTGCCTGAAGATTCGCATTTCGGCCGTTGTATTGTTGCTGAAATTTGGGAAATCCGCCGGCGAGCTTGTAAGGCGTCACCATCTTGGGATTGGGTGGTGACGTTTTTTGTTTTTTCGGGGCCTTCCGGTCAGTCTTAAAATCTGGCAGCAGACATTGGGGTGTGGCCACCGAATCTTGTGGATATCATTATAAACATTACTGTCTGCGGTGCAAACTTATCATTTTAAACCGCTGGCGGAATTTCTGGGGTCTTTGGCCGTTAAAGGTTACGTTTTTTGAGCCGGTTTTTGGGTGTTTCAGTCCACGGTGCTGTCAACATGGATATAAGCGGAACGGCCGCTATCCCACTCACTGACTGTGATATGAACCTGTCGGACTCTCAGCTCGAGGAGGCCGGTTTGTTCCAGCCAGATGCATATTTTAAGCGACAGCTGGGGGATTTGCATGCAACATCTCATATGGGCCGACAGGTGGCGCCTAATGGACCGGCTAGCAATAGACACCTGGCTTTTGGAATGGCATCTGGACATCTCTCGGGTGCTGACCCACATGGTGGCAACATGAGTTTTCGTCCTGGTCGTGGCGGGAATGGAAAGCGGGGACCGTCGACCCGAGCTAGTAGCAGGCGACAGGGCAAATATTTCCGAAGGCCTGGTGAAGCCTGGTTGACAGTCGGCCGTGACATTAGCCTGGAGGAGATTGTAGACTACAATATGACGGTTCTCGTTGGGAAGTTTTCCTATCATGCCATGAATCGGCGGCATGTTGTAAAATGGGTAGAGGATCTGTGGAGTCCCATTCTTGACTATTCCCCTTAGGTTTTCGCAATGGCATGCGGGTGGTATGGGTTTAAATTCCGGGAAGAAGCACATTGTACTCGCATCTTGGGGGGTTTGTGGTTACATGGTACTGGGAGTTTGATGTTACAAAAATGGCAGTCTGATTTTAACCCCGCCACGGCTACGGTGAGATTGAGACATCTCTGGGTGCTGTTACCCGGCCTTCCACTGGCTCTGTGGAATCGCGGGGCATTTGAAGCCATTGGCAACAGACTAGGGAGATTTTTACATGTGGAGGAAAGCCATCTGCGGGGTTTTGACAGAAGGATGGGACGATTGCTTGTTGAGGTTGACATTTCCATTGGCCTCATTGATGTATTACACATAGACTGGCGGGGTCGGCAGCTTTCTCAGATTGTGGACTACTGGGGTATTCCCTTTCGATGCTCCAACTGTAAAGAGGTGGGTCACTTGTGGAGACAATGCACGGCTCCGGCGTCTTCGTGTCAAGCCATGGATGGTGGGCCGATGTGGTCTTCCGACGACAGCAGCGACATTGAAAAGGATGGGGCGGGTGCTCTGGACGGCTTCTCAAATCGGGTACTCAATCCCCTGATTCCGGATGCGTCGATTATCCGTAAGTTGGAACTCCAGGACCCTATGTTTTTCCATTCATTAAATGAGTTGGATATATCCTTTATAAATTCTTTAGAGTTGAATAATGGAAACAATGGCAACTATATGAGTCACAATCGTAGCATAGAAACAAACTCTTCTGGGACTGGGCAGACATCAAATACAAATTCTGAAAACGATGAGCCGGGGTCGGAAACTGAACTACTTATTAGGATGAACAATATGGGTCCCGGAAAAAATGAAACTATCAATCTGTCTCCTGCTTCTAATGAGAACTGTGATCCCCTGGGGTCTCAAGGTCCCGCGGACTCTGTGACTATTGCCCCCATTCGGGCGGATATTGAGGTTTCGGGGAATGGTGCTGTTACGAGTCCGGGAACCTGTGAAATGGGGGCTTTGGCGACTGGTGAGCCGTCGGCGGTGAGAAAGTCTCCGGGGTTGTGTGGGAAACAGCCTCCCATCCCATCATACTCTGAAATGGTCAAGAAATCGGCTATTCCTACCTACTTTCGAAACAGTGTGGTGGAACATATTGAGACATCGGCTGTTGCTATTCCGGGTCCCTCAGAAATAGGTGCTCCTGGGATAGAAGGTGGTGTGGGAACAACTGGTACTGCTACCTTACTGGAAGCCTCCGAAGACATTTCCACACAAAAGGGTGCGCGTAGGGGGGGCCTCGCACCTGATTTTTCACCATTGAAAACTAGAAGTGCCAGGAAAAACAAAAAGGTCATTCTGGGGGGGAGCGAGGATGACCTGAACATGACTCAATCTCCCATTCGTTCTGACTCCAGGGCTCTTAGAGGAATGAAAGCCCTTGCGAGGGTTAGAAAATGATCTTTCTCTCTCAGAATATCAGAGGGGTGGGAGGCCTTCCCAAACAACTGGCCTTCAAACGTTTGTTAGAAATTGTAAAACCTGATTTGATTCTTCTACAGGAAACGATGGTTTGTGGTGAGAAAGCTCGTATATTCCTCAACAAAATCAAGCCGGGATGGATGTGTTGCTCTGTGGATGTTGTAGGTCTCTCGGGGGGTCTTCTGGCGGCATGGAATCCCCTTGTTTTGAAATTGGTTCCCACACAAGTCACTCTTGGCATTTTGCTATCTGGGAACTTAAGGGGATCGGAGAAAAATATAAATATTATTAACTGCTATGGCCCATACAGTGACCGTGAAACATTCTGGAACACGGCTGGATCAGAAAACTTATTAAACCTGGAAAATTTGATAATTGCTGGAGACCTAAATTTTACCTGGGCTGATGGGGAGATTTGGGGGAGTCTTGCTAGGAGAGATCCTCTAGGGCCATTTTTTCAAAATCTTTTTAATGAATATTCATTGGTCGATGTGGCTCCTCGACCGTTGGCACCAACATGGTCAAATGGCAGAATGGGGGTTCAACAGATTCAGAAACGCATCGACAGATTCCTAGTATCGGAGTCTATGCTTGCATGCTTCCAGAACTATAGATCCTGGATGCAGCAAATTAAAATCAGTGACCATCTCCCCATTATACTGCAATTCGAGGACGAACCCAGTTTCAAATCTTACCCTTTCAAATTCAACTCCACATGGCTTTCTGAGCCTGAATTCTGTTTGGGTGTGAGGAATGTGTGGTTGCAGACAGATGTCACTGCGGAGAGATCGGCTATGGATAAGATGGCGGAGAAACTCAAGGTATTAAGAAACTTTACATTTAAATGGGAAAAGAACAAAAAGGCAACGATGAGAAAGGAATTATCAAAGATAGAAGATGAGGTGGAATACCTGATGAATAGAGGTGTTGATTATGAGCTATCTTCGGGGGAGCTTAACCAACTATCAATGCTGGAGAACCAGAAAATGAAAATTCTTCTGATACAGGAAGAAACATGGCGGTTGAAGAGCAGAGCTACATGGCTAAAATCTGGTGACATGAATACAAAATTTTTCCATCAATGTGCGGATTCACGAAGGATACAAAACTCTATCTGGGACTTAAATGATCATTTGGGTAGGAGGATTCGGGGTGAGGAGACTCTGATGAATGAGGCTGTATATCATTTTCAAGATTATTATCGTGACCCAAAAAACACCACTCTGGCTGAACAATTTAAACTTATCAAGGAATATCCACGTATGTTCAATGAGGCGGAAGGTGACAGTATTTTCATGGAAGTCACTTTGGATGAAGTGGAAAAAACCCTGCGGAGGATGGCAAAAGACAAATCCCCGGGACCGGATGGATGGACTGTGGAGCTTTTCATACACAACTTTGATATCATGGGGGAAGAAATTCGGTTAGTTGTGGAGGAATCGAGGAAACTTGGGTTTGTCTCTGGGGCAATAAACTCTACACATTTAGCTCTAATACCAAAGACTTCACATCCAAACAGCTATGATGACTTTAGACCAATTGCATTATGCAACCTGGTATACAAGATAATTGCAAAAATTATAGCTGAAAGGATCAAACCGGTGCTATCTCGGCACATTTCCAAGGAACAATATGGATTCCTAAGTGGACGACAGATCCATGATGCTGTGGGAGTGACCCAGGAAATCTTTCATACTATTAAACAGAAAAAGGTTGATGCTCTAATTCTCCAATTGGACCTGGTGAAGGCATATGACAAGGTTGATTGGAATTTCCTGAGACTAATACTAATACAGATTGGCCTTCCATGGACGGTTATGAAATGGATAATGGCTTGCATTAGCTCGGTCAATTATGCAATCCTTATAAATGGACTCCCCACTGACTTCTTCAAGGCATCTCGGGGACTTCGGCAGGGATGCCCACTTTCTCCTTTACTGTTTCTCCTGGTCATTGAGGGGTTGAGCCTGTCCATACATAAAGCCCGTCATGAAGGAAGGATTGTTGGCATAAAAGTAACTCGTGAGATATCAGCTTCTCACTCTTTATTCGTGGATGATGTAATGATGTTTGGAATTGGCACTCTTGCCGAATGGTTGGCATACAAACAGATACTTGATCTGTTTTGCAAGGTTTCTGGCATGGTTATCAGTTACATGAAGTCATTTTTCCTGAAAAACTCTTTGTCTGAGGACGTCCAGCAGTCAATCAGTTCCATCATGCCTCTTATATTCAAAGAAATTGAAGCTGGTACAAAATATCTTGGTTTTTTTATCAAACCTTCTAAATATATGATTAACGATTGGTCCTGGCTTATTAGAAGGTTTGAACTCAGATTGGGACGCTGGAACAATCGGCATCTTTCATTGGGTGGCAGGCTTACTATGGTAAAAGCAGTGCTGCAGAATTTAGGTGTTTATTGGTTCTCTTTGTGCAAAATTCCTCGGACCATTCTGAAAATCATTAGAAGGAAGATATTCAGTTTTCTCTGGTCTGGTGGTGGAATACTGGAGAAATTCCACCTGATAAAATGGCAAACTTTGGCAAGGCCTTGGCATATGGGTGGTTGGAACATAAAAGACATAGACAGCTTTGTTACCGCTCTGCATGCAAAAAGCCTTTGGCGTGCACTTTTTGATCCATCGCTTTGGGGAGTGATCATACGTGCCAAATACCTGCGTAACATTCCGGTGTCTAAATGGTTCCGTTTAAACCGTCCAGTGACCCTGGGTGTCTCAAACATCTGGAACGGTCTGCTGGGTGCATACAGGATCATCGCTCATTGGATTGCATGGCTGCCTGGCAATGGTCGTGACATTAGATTGGGCCTGGATCCTTTCATTGGTGGAGCTCAACAATACACATTATCGACGGAACTGAGGTCATATCTCCATGCAAATGGATATTTTTCCTTAGCTCATGTTGCTGGTTGGAGTGGGGGCCGATCGACCACGGTGGATCTCGGCTGATCAGATGGGTCTCATAGGTCCATTGAAGCGGGAATGGGATGCACTTATCAGACCTCTGAATTTTTCTAACTTGTGTCTCTCTGACGTCGATGACCGGATTGTGTGGTCATGGGACGTGGCGGACGGGCAGGTCACGGCGGCGATGGCTTATGATGCACTATTTGCTGGGACTCAGGTCATGATCAGATGGTGGGATAAAACACTCTGGAAATTTTTTTTGCCGCTCAAGATAAAATGTTTCATTTGGTTAGCTCTGAATAACCGGATACTAACATGGGACAACCTCTGTCGGCGTGGCATTAGTGGACCGGGAAGGTGTACCCTATGTTGCTCGGAGGAAGAGACGGTTGATCACCTCTTTACCTCCTGTATTTTCATCAAAAATCTTTGGGCCTTTATAGCCGGCAGAACTGGTATAACTTTTCTCTGGAACTACAGCTCGCTTAATGAATGCCTAAAAGCTTGGAATAAACTCGTTCTCGGGTTCAGAGAACTCCCATATTTTATGATCTGGGAGGTATGGAAGGTTCGCAATAAACTTATTTTTGAGAATCGGGCCCTTTTCCTGGCGGGGACTGGTTTCAAAACTTTGGCTGCTTACCATGAATACCTTTCTTTATGCGGCTTGGCTGGTGACCGTGTCATTAGGGATAGCACTTATCGTTTGGCCCCTCCGGTGTTGATCTTCCCTTGTGGTTTCTTTGACGGAGCTGCTGTTTTCAACCCGGGGGGGGGGGTGGTGCCGGTGCAGTTATACATCTGTCAAATACTATCTCCATTCATCTTTGGCTTAACCTGGGCGGTGGTTCCAATACCCGGAGTGAGATATGTGCACTCTGGTTATTACTATTCTGGGCGAGACTGCGGGATGTACCTGATCTTGTGGTTTTTGGTGACTCTCTTTCTGTCATTTCCTGGGCGAGCGGCAAATCCATTCTACATAATATGTTACTTCAGCACTGGATGAATGCGGCCCTGCTATTGATTAAAGACTTTCATTACATACACTTCAACCATATATTCCGTGAGGTGAACGTGGAGGCGGACATGCTATCGAAACGGGCCCTCCGCTCTGCTCCTGGGCTCATCATGTGGCAGGAATGGCGGGCTGACTCATTGTTTTCACAGGGCTCTCATCCTATGCCATGGTTTTGATTATCAGCTCTATTATTATTTTTGTATATATGCTGCTTTATGGTTATCTTTAGCTTGGTCGATTTCTTACATATGATGTTAGTTTCTATGTGCAGATATCTCTTAGAGGATGCTGCCAACTACTTGTTGGTCATTTTGTATACTTCCTCTATTTGCGGCTTTATTGGCTGTGTCGACTAGACACTGCTTTTATATTTTTGGATATTTGACAGTCTGGACAGATGATTTCATGGTGTTCTTCCTTTGATGGGACCCTCTGTTGATTTATGATATTTTGTGGAACCTGTTTCTCCTTCGGGAGGGGTTCATGTTTGTGTGTGAACATTTGGTCTTTCTTAGTTTTTTGCCCGTTCATGATGTGGATGGCATTGTGGCCATTGGTTTTAGTGATGACTCTTTTGCTACAGGGTAGCATAGTGATGTAAGACCTTTATGACAGCTGGCTCTATTTACTATTTCGCATATTAATAGTAAGTTATATTTTTTCTATGAAAAAAAAAACTTATTTAAATTTTTTGAAAAAATATAATTTTTTTGATAAGATGTAAAGTATCCTATCCAAAAGTTAGAGTAAAATTGCATTGGATTCTCTACCTAATGTGAAAACCAAGAGCAAAGGAAAGGAAATTGCATGATTTATTTACCAAATTATGGAGAAAAGGTCTATGAAGTGAACCTTAAAAGAGAGTGGGTGTAACAAATTGTACTTTCTTATTGATTCGTGAATGAGAAAGATAACCTAAAGTTTAATTGGTATTCCAAACCAATATAAAAAGTGAAGGAAAGGGTACATATAAAATCTTTTGGGTGTACTAGTGCCCCTTTCAATTTACTCTTTTTCCTTCCATTCATAAAAGCATTGTCCTCTAGGTCCCTTTCGATTTACTCTTTTTCCTTACATTCATAAAAGCATTGACCTCATGGAATGAGGGAAATAGAAAATTATATTTTAAATTTTTTATATTAAAATTTTTAAATTAAATAAATTAAATTTAAAAAACTGTATAAAATCATTACTTACAAATTTACAAATATATTGGAAAATGGTACCGAAGTTGTTATGAGGGAACAACTTTATAACATATTACTTGTTTGGAGTGTCTATAAGTTTCTCACAATGGATCATCAACAAATGACCCTCCATGCTCTTTAATTAGAGATAATGGATCAATAAGGTGTTAAGTCACTAATTAATATAGTCATTAGTATCAAGGAGAAGATGAACTCTTGAGTCACTTTATGTCTAGAACATATTGTAACTATCAAATTACATATTTGTATATGGGGTGTTGGGTATATATTGGATTTTGACCACTTATTTCATTGGATCCAAAACCCTATCACTATTAGTTTGTTTTTTAAAACACTTTTTACAGTTTGTGTGGTGCACAATTTATAGAAACAAAGCATTGGTGCACAAGATTGTATTAAGTGCATAGTTTTGCCATTGTTTATTATTAAATAATGCTACTAATTGTATTCGTGCAAATTACACAAAAACTACATACAAGTGCATATTACTATATTGTATGCATTGTCTAACTCAAAAACAATTTTAGCCTAAAATTCTTTACTTAATTTGAAGAACATATTTCATTATATTTTATTATTATGCATTGTTTTTATTGATAGAAGATGGTTGATAGAAAATTAGGAAAACAAATTATAACAAGAAGTATTTCCTAACAAAAGAATATGACAAATTCTTTTAAATTTTAATATAAAAATAATATATTTGAAATATTTGTAGATTTAAATTATGTATCTCGGATAATGCATATCATGTAGAGAAAAAAAATTAATTTTTATTATAAAAATATTATATTTAAATTATTTATAGATTCAAATTATGTATCTTGGATAATGCATATCTTAATTTATTTATTTTTAAATATAAATAAAAAAGGTTTTTTTTATCTACATAAACTTATTTGAATTTTTTGAAAAACTATAATTTTTTTATAAAATGTAAAGTATCGTAACCAAAAGTTAGAGTAAAATTGCATTGGATTCTCTACCTAATGTGAAAAGTAGGAGCAAAGGAAAGGAAATTGCATGATTTATTTACCAAATTATGGAGAAAAAGTCTATGAAGTGAACCTTAAAAGAGAGTGGGTGTAACAAATTGTACTTTCTTATTGATTCGTGAATGAGAAACATAACCTAAAGTTTAATTGGTATTCCAAACCAATATAAAAAGTGAAAGAAAGGGTACATATAAAATCTTTTGGGTGTACTAGTGCCCCTTTCAATTTACTCTTTTTCCTTACATTCATAAAAGCATTGACCTCTAGTGCCCTTTCGACTTAGTCTTTTTCCTTACATTCATAAAAGCATTGACCTCATGGCATAAGGGAAATATAAAATTATATTTTAAATTTTTTAAATTAAATAAATTAAATTTAAAAAACTGTATATAATCATTACTTACAAATTTACAAATATATTGGAAAATGGTACCGAGGTTGTTATGACGGAACAGCTTTATAACATATTACTTGTTTGGAGTGCCTATAATTATTTGGCAGGAAATATGAGTAATTAAAGGTGGTACCCAAATACTTTACACACAAAATGCAACAATTCCCTTGTGATATCAAATATTTGGAAAGGAATATTGATAACTAAAGACGGTATCCATCACTTACAATGCTTTACACAAAAGTTACATCAATTTGATTATGATAGTGAAGATGTAAAGTTGATTATGATATTGAAAATGTAAGGTTGGATCGTTCAATATTTCAAGTTAGAATTGTATGGTTATATTTCTCATTTTACAGTAGAATTATAAATGGAAATAAATAATAATAATAATAATTTAATTTTAAAATTATAATTTAGTTAAAAATTAATTAATAATAAATTTTAAAAAAATAATTAATTAAAAATTTAACTATATATAAAAAAAATTATAATTTAAAAAAAATAGAAATTATATATTTTTTAGAAAAATCTAATTTAACTTAATTGAAATCCAGTTTAAAACCATGTGGTGTAAAAAATGATAAAAAGATCCCCTCGTAAAGTGAGGTTAATCTCACTAACTACTTAAACTGTTAAGGATTCTGGGATGGATTTTCTGATGTATGAATTTATGGATCTGTGCTGAGGATTGTAATACTTTATACTCTTAATGCAAGTATGTTTTTTTCATGTGAAAAAAAAAATTGTTAAAGATATTTCATTTATAAAATATATGATAATGGTTAATACTTTTTGCTCAATTTCCATAATTTTAAACATATTTTTTTTTGGCCTTTTTTAATCTTTCTAACTTAATAACAAACAAATAAAAGAAATTTAATTAAAAAATATAAAATATACATTAAGATTATGGTATACGTTTACTCGAATATCAGATAAGATCAACCAAGCGTGGAATGTGATATTTCCATGAAAGAACGGCATACGATTAAAAACATATTAAATTGTATGTTTGATATCACACGGCAATTTTCTTATAAACAAATATGATCATAGTTCCCCACACAATCATCTTACTATCTATTTTAATATAAAATTCTAAACATGGCACTACTAACACTTATTACATATTCACCGTATAAAATTTTAAAACTATTCATATTGAACTTACACTATTAACCTTTGAAAAGTTATTTGTGAACTTTTTATTGGTGCATGTCTTGCTGTCTCAGAGCTTTTGAAAGTGTTGTACATGCGATATTGTTAGGCTTAGATTTATAAGTAAGATGGTTTTGCCCAACCTCCTTCAATCCTTTGGAACTATGGAACATTATGACTTTAGGTTTAGCTTTATGAGTGAATGTTCCTCATACTTACGTTAGGTAAGACACCAATAATGAGCATGTTGCTTTGTTAGTCTAGGGTAGGTTGGAGAGGATTAGTTCTAACCTTCAATGTCATGGTGAAATCTTCATATGAAAAATTAAAAGATATGTTAAAAATTATTTTTACATTTTTTTTTGGTAAATGAAAAATATTAAATTATGTAAATTTATTGAAAAAAATTGTACAAACTTGAGAGACTTGAGAGATAGATAGTCTATTAAAAAAGATATATATTAAAATTTCCTTCTATTGTATAGATGTAAAGTTTATATGCATTTTGTAACCCTCATAACTCTTTCATAAGCATTGTCTTTTTTAGCAATAAAATCAACTATAGTAATCCCTTCATCAACCTTTAAGATATAATTCAACTTCCTATTCTAAGGGGTGCACTCACAGACAATATGCATGTACCAATGAGAAGCACTAGCATAGGGTTTCCTCCATATTGGTAGGGAGGATTTGCAAATGATTTTCCATACCTTGAATAAATGTGGGCAATGAGATCCCCACCTAGTAATGGTCCACACAATTTATGGTTTCAGTGTTAGAAAAAACACACTCTATGTAAAGATCTTGGTTATGTATCTAGACCTTGATATGAAACTCTTATAGAATAAGAGCATCAAATATAAGTATTATTGAAACATCTAATTATCAAGTAATATGTTATATTCTTTCATATACCATTATCTCCAAGTACTATAATTAGGTGAAGCTAACATGACATAATTTTTCTATGGAGAAAATAATCCATGATGTCATCCTTATACCAATTGGACCGTACCATAAAAAATTAGCCAACATAATAATGGCCTCATTGATGGTTAGGGCAACCAATCCATGATGTAAATTCTTGGGATCCACTAGAGCCAACAAGGAGGAAAATCAATATAATTTGATGATATTACCTATGGTTGAGACCAATAGGACCAAGTGATATGGTTAGATAGTCCCTGTGAACTAGTGGCAAAAACTTCAAGAGAAACCAATGATTGTCATCACCATAATGAGGAGTCTCCTTGTGAGCATAAGTTATAGGTTGAAAAGGAATTTAAGCAACCAAAATCCATGGAGGGCATTAGACTAGAGAAAGCAATGAAAGAGAGTTTTCACTATAAATCTTCATCATTAGAAATATTGTCCAGTACTAAAACCATATTTCCGCATCTATGTGGATGACATTTATGATCACATGATTCTCAGTGTCTTGGTTGAGTCGTACTTGGATCCATATGTACTCGTTTAGCATCCTTAACTTAGCATATTGGATATGTTCGTTCAAATT
Source organism: Larix kaempferi (assembly GCA_027924585.1). Taxonomy (NCBI): domain Eukaryota; kingdom Viridiplantae; phylum Streptophyta; class Pinopsida; order Pinales; family Pinaceae; genus Larix; species Larix kaempferi. The sequence continues at coordinate 11,330,590 of BSBM01000063.1, read as the reverse complement.
GTCAAATAAGATCATTTTCAAAAACTCTTATCCATTTCAGTAGGTGCATATGATCATATTCAAGCAATTGCAAAAGAAGCACAGGAAACTGAAGTCACATGATTGAGCTAGTCTTCGATCCTAAAGCTTTGGGGACAAATATTTTCAAGTGGGCTCATGTTGTGTACCTAAACATACCATTATGATCTATGAAAGTATATTTGTGTTTGAGTTGTTTTGTTTGTAACTTCATAGTTTAGTATGTAAAGACCTTAAAGGATTTGATGCATACAATCTCATCCTTAAACAACCTACAGAACATACTTAATCTACAAAGAGAGAGAAACATAACTAGAGGCTAGCCTTGAGGGTTAGCTCAAGCGGTCATGAGCTAGACATGAGATCTCTTCCCCAAAATTTGGGGAGGTCACATATTCTATTCTCTTGATCCCCCTGAGGTTAGGATTCATAATCAGGGCCCACGGTTTACCCTGTTTACCATCCATGGATAATGGGGAAGTACTTGGAGTCTTGGAGGGTTTCTCGTGAGATTATTTCTTTGAAAAAAAAATAGAGGTTAAGCTTCAACTAGATTGTAACTAGAGTTTAAAATATATCATATATGGTCTTCCAAACTCATGCAAATGCCAAAATGTTATGTCACATGAATGTTGATGCATCTCTATTAGTGTGTGTTTCATTCTTTATGTTCTTGAGGGGCAAGTTTTTGTTAGATGAGAGATGGAACACCCAATTTTGGATAAGAAACGATGGTTGCCATTGATGTTTGTCAGTTTTCTCTAAAGGTTGAGAGTCCAGTTCTACTAAAGTATAGTGTACACAATATTTATTATGACCCATATTTCTAGTGTACACAAGATTTTTTATGACTCTAAAGGTAGAACTATAGTCTACACAAGTTTTTTTATGAACCTAATGGTAAATCCTTAATAACAATCTAATTAGCTTTCAAAGTATACCATATATGATCTTCCACATTGAAATGCTCTATCACATGATTGTTATCACTTCTCTATTATGATGCGAGTCTCATTATATAAGGTATGAGCAAGTCAAGTTTTGCAAGATGTGAGATGGTGCACTCAATTTTAGATCAAGTAAAGATGACTGAATAGATGTTTACTATTTTTTTTTTAATTTGGAAATTCTAATCCAAATACTAGTTCACAAAAAACTTGTTATGACCCTATTGGTGGTCAAATAAATATGGTAATGATAGGTTGGCTTGGTAATGAATACCCAATCTTAATACACAATTTATCTTATTTTCTTAATATACCATAAAAATAAAATGATAATCTAAAATCATCCTAAGAGAACCTCAATGACTCTATGCTTCATATTAAAGCTAAATTAGTGCAAATGAGATCAGGCTCTCAATTCCATCCTCTCATTTCCATTGCATCAACCAAATATACCCTTACTAACTACGCCTTAGTTCTTCAACAAATTCCTCCCTAGACCTAAGTTGTCATCCCTAGCTTCTAATAAACCAGCATAGATCCATCTTAACTCTGGCTCTATCAAGGGCCGATAGGGATCAAATCTCTTGAAAAGTTCAGGACTCTAAAAACGGGTTTGCACCTCAAGGGATTTGATCCCTGGACTCAGCACTTGATAGAGCATTAAGATGGATCTATGTTGGTTTATTAATATGCAATTATTACAAAACAAATATCTAACTCATTGTTATATTATTAACTTAAATATACATTTAATTTAATATATTTTATGTTATAATCATTCAAGCACCAATTATTCCAATTTGGGTATCTTACAGATAGCCCAAAGTTGCATTAATTAATTAATTAATTAATTATGAAGTAAAATAGATAACCCAAAACTAATATCTAACCACCAAATATTCCAATTTGGAATCATGTCATAAATGTTGTAAATGCTAACACATAAATACTACAAATAAGCAAAAAAAATTAATTAATTAATTATGAAGTAAAATAGTTATTCACCCAAATTTAATGGTTGAAGTACCAACTATTACATGTTCTAAAGTACATCACTCCTACAAATAGGCCAAAATTGCATTCATTCATTGGTTATGAACTAAAGTGCCAACTATTTCATGTTGTAAATTATAACATATAATCCTACAAATACACAAAAGTTGCATTCATTAATTAATTGTGAAGTAAAATGCTTTCAATTTACCCAATTATTGGCTAATTTGCAATTATCACAAAACTAATATCTTACTTATTGTTCTATTATTATTTTTTTTTAACAGGAACAGAGAAAAAAGATGTATTTATAAAGGCTGTGCACAGCCATTCATTACAAGTTTGCCCAAAAATTTGACAGAGAAACAGGAGCTTGAGTCCTTATGAGCTCTAAACAAAACCCTGCTTGAGTTCTAAACAAAACCCTGCTTGAGTTCTAAACAAAACCTGGCTAAGACTGTCCAAAGAAGTGCAGGAATAAACCCTTACAAACTGCTGATTAAGGAATATACAGAAAAACATAGTATCTTAAACATCAAAAAGGAGGAACCTGAACTGAAACTGCATATTAACCATAATTTTTGCGGTAGACCGAAGCCGCATCCGGCTTTTCCTGTTTAACCTCTTGGTTGACCGTCAGACTGCCATGGACGCAGCTTCCCTGCGACTTCCCGGTGAGCACTGCAACATCCTCCTGCAAATTATCCACCTTGCCCATCAATTCGAACAGGTTTCTCTCCAGGTCATCGATTCTGGTATCCTGGCAAGCGAGTTGGTTCACAGTGTAGCTCAAATCCCTGGCCATTTCCGCGTTTTGGTTTACATTTGTGCAAACTTCATTATATGTATTACGCACTGCCAGTTTAACTTCTACCATGGTGCGGCTCTACGCAGCAATGGCCGCCATGATGTTCTGCATTTTGCCCGCCCTGTGGTGGAGTAACAGACCGGGACGGGAGGAAGGAGAGCCCGAATCGCCGAGGGAAATCCTATGCATCGCGCAGTGGAGAGGACGAGCCATTGCAATATACAGCGAGGGAGGGGCAGTTGGCCCATTAAATTGAATTTCGTGGGAGCTGACAGCACCACGAGGCCCCGGGTGCCATGCGCTGTGGAGAGGAGGGCGTGTGGCAGGGGCACACATATCCTTGACTACGGAGGAGGACGGGGATGGGGGGAGAGGGACCCTCAATCCACTCAGCCCCTTAAAACCCATAACCATAAAGTTTTTGACCATTAACAAAGATTAAGGAATAAATTGAAAATCCAAGGCACCATTTGAGTTCTCCATGTGCCCAATGTCAAGCAGTGTTCCTTTGTTGGCCGCTTCATCTGCTAACTTGTTATTTGATCGACGGATATGAAAGAAAGAGGACTGAGAGAAGTGAGGATAAGATTTTATTCTTTGCATGTACCTGTAGGCTCTAGATCCATAAGGGGCGGTGCTCCTTCTGATTGTTTGAATGACATGTCTGGAGTCCCCATAAACTCTGAGATTACCGATGCTGAGGGAGGATGTCATATTGAAAGAAAGGATGAGAGCAAGCCATTCAGCTTCATTGTTTGTCTTGATTCCTAATCCCCACGAGATTGATTCAACTTTATTTCCGCCGGGGTCAAATAAGACCCCACCCGCACCTGCCACCCCGACTTATTGTTCTATTATTTACCTAACAATACATAATCCAATATATTCATCCATGTGCCAACTATTCCAATTTGGGATACTAAAGAGTAACACATAAACCCTAAAAATATGCAAAAAATGAGTTCATTCATTGATTATGAAGAAAAATAGTTATTCTTGTAACTATTTACGAAAAAAATATTTAAAATGTGAGGATGCATGAATGGAAATTGAAATTGAAATTCAATGTATATTTATATAAATGTATTTTACAATCTAGTCAATTTAAATTTCGAGTCGACATGTCACAGACGTGACACATCTCATCCAGATTGGGCTATAGAAAGGGCCTCTCGGCCCAATCATTTCCCACCCGCATTGCCTTTCTCATAAAATTGGGGTAAAACAAGGATGTATGTTATCACCCCTACCCTTTGGATTATATATTGATAACTTAGGGGGCTTTATTTCACTTCAACATTGGGGTGCACAAGTGGTTGCATTCTTGTTGTGATCTACATTCTTATCTTAATATATGGAGATGATATTGTTCCACTATCTCACTTAATTGCATGCCTCAAAACATAACTTTAGATTCTACATTGTATTATGCAGAATGTAATTTTATTTTCAATAATAAAATTACGCTTTGTTCCGAAAAAAAAAAACTTTAGATTCTACTTTCTGTATTAATAAGCATGGTCTAGAAGTTAATTTAGAAATTGAAATAATATGGCATTCAACATATCCAAAAATATTAGCATCCACAATCAATAGGAATTAGAGAGGACAATGGGTAGTAGTAGTATCTTAAACTTACTTAAACATGGTATTTTTGGATAATGTTTGATCCTAGTCCATACAATATAAGCAAATCTTAGTAAAGTTTATTTAGCATTAGCATCCTTATAGAGAATACTTTTAATTCTAGTTTGGTGACATTTATGCCAAGGATTTTCTCTTTCACAGACTAGTTACCTCTTTACTTTCTTATGGATGTGAAGTTTGGGGTCCTTATTCGATACAAATAAAACATATTATAGTTACATTGAAAGATTTCTTACCAATGTACTCTCAAATATTGTTCACATGAAGGGAATTCAAATCATAATTTTGGACCATCTTTAACCATGGTCCATACAATAGAAGCAAGTCTTAGCAAAGGTTTTGTAGCATTAACATCCCTAGAGAGTGTTTTTAACTCTAGTTTGATCATATTTCTGCAAAAAAATTTATCTTTCACAAACTAGTCACCTTTTTACTTTCTTATGGATTTGAAGTTTTGGGGTTTGCATTTAAGTTAAATGAGACATGTTATAGTCACATTGAAAGAGTTCTCGGCAATGTACTCTCAAATCATATTCACATGAAAAGAATTCAAATCATATTTTGGGAGCATATTTGACCATGATCCATACAATAGAAGCAAGTCTTCGTAAAGGTTATGTAGCATTAGCATCACTATAGAGTGTTTCTAACTATAGTTTGATGACATTATGCCAAGATTTTTCTCTTTTACAAACTAGTTACGTTTTTACTTTATTATGGATGTGAAGTTTGGGGTCTATATTTGAGACCAATAAGACATGTTATAATCACGTTGAAAGAGTTCTTACCAATGTACTCTCAAATCATATTCACATGAAGAGAATTCAAATCATATTTTTGGACCATCTTTGACCAGCATCCACACAATAGAAGTAAGTCTTAGTAAGGTTATGCAGCATATGTAGCATTATCATCCCTAGACAATGTTTCTAACTCTAGTTTGATGACATTTATGCAAAGAATTCTCTTTCACAAACTAGTTACCATTTTACTTTATTATGGATGTGAAGCTTGGAATCCGTATTTGAGAGAAACAAGACATGTTATAGTCACATTGAAAGAGTTCTTACCAATGTACTCTCAAATCATATTCACATGAAGAGAATTCAAATCATATTTTGGACCATCTTTGAACAACGTCCATACAATATAAGCAAGACTTAGTAAAGGTTATGTAGCATTAGCATCCATAGACAATGTTTCTAACTCTAGTTTGATGACATTTATGCAAAGATTTTTCACTTTCAAAAACTAGTTATCTTTTTTACTTTCTTATGGGTGTGAAGTTTGGGGTCCATATTTGAGACAAATAAGAAATGTTATAGTTACATTGAAAGAGCTCTTACCAATGGTACTCTCAAATCATATTCACATGAAGAGAATATTTCTACACACTACCATCCTAATTGAATTTGGGAAGTCTTCTTTTCACTTCAATAATCTTCAATACTATAAATATGTTACAAATAACTTAGTTCCAAGATCACATGAGATACCCCTATTTAGCCCTCCAATTCTCAATGTAGCATGGTAGAAAGGTTGCATAAGATGCCTTGATGCAAATAGTTAGACAAGGGTGTAGATGTAGTTGGTATGTAATGGTTTTTACTATTTTGCAATGGGATATTACTATTGGAGACCCTTGGGATCCATGAGATCAACAAGACCTACCTATATGCAACATGGACATATCTAAAAGAACCTTTAAAGCTTATGCTCAAGTCCACTACTAATTTTACTTGTGCCTCCAAGATGGTTGAATAGACTCAAACTATCTCAAGAGGTTGATTTGTGTCGCCTTAGAGTCCCTAAATGGTATTATCTAAACTTCATTAATTATCCCAAGAGGTCGATAATATATTTCCATAGAGTCCCTATAACACAAATCTACCTTTGCTCCCATCAACATTGAATGGATTAAAATCACCACACTTCATTTACCTGAGATAACTAAGTCTTCATATGTCCTCATTTACCCAAGTCTTTAGAGGCTCTCTAATGTACATCTTAAGACCTTTTTATCCATATCCTATCACACTGATAGCTTCAAGAAAATCTTATCACTAATTTCTCAAAAAAGAGGTTCACTGATTTGAACCTCCAAAACAAGAGAAATTCCTTTACCAAGTTCCGATGGCCCATCTAAAGACCCTTCACTCCATATCCTCCCACATTGATACTCTTATCCCAATTTCTCAAACTCAAGGGAGAGATATTTGAACCCCCCTAAGCAAACACAATGAGCTAGACATGAGATTTCTTCCCCAAAATTTGGGGAGTGTTAGAAAAACAGGATCACAAAGCAATAACAATAAACAAAAATGAAAATATAATCACACAAACACATTACAAGAGAGACACCAATATATCGTGGTTCACCCAAGATGGGCTATGTCCACACTGAAATTGCTAATCCTTATTATTATACCATCCAACAAATGAAGGGATACAACCTGTAGCACATCCATTGCACTTCCTCTTCACTTTCTCACAGTCTCTCTTTACGATCTCTGAGATCTTTACAATGCATAATACCTAATACATCTCTTTCCCTAGCTGTATTACAATGCCTTTCTTTTATAGGGGAAATACAATGGGAAAATACCACGGGATACCCAAAACCATGGGCCCGAAATCTGTTGGCAAAACAGCCCAAACCCAGAACCCCCGTAACTCGGGGGCGTTGCCCCCGAACCCCCTTTTTCGGGGCGCTGCCCTGAACCCCAAAGTGCGAGAACGAGTGTACAGTCCTTTTGCATATCCTATAAAGCTGGGGTACACGAATGTACAGTCCTTTTGCATATCATATAAAGCTGGGGTACACAGTTGAACGAGTATACAGTCCTTTTGCATATCATATAAAGCTGGGGTACATGGCTGAGACAATATCATCTATGAGATTGGAAGATCTGGCTCCACAACCAACAGGGAGGTCACGGGTTCTATTCTCTTGATCCCCCCGAGGTTAGGATTCATAATCAAGGCCTACGGTTTACCCTCTTTACCATCCATGGATCATGGGGAAGTACTTGGAGGGTTTCTCGTGAGATTATTTCTTTGAAAAAAAATTAGAGGTTAAGCTTCAACTACATTGTAACTAGCGTTTAAAATATATCATATATGGTCTTCCAAAATCATGCAAATGCCAAAATGTTATGTGACATGAATGTTGACGCATCTCTATTATAGTGCGTTTCATTCTTTATGTTCTCGAGGGCCAAGTTTTTGTTAGATGAGAGATGGAACACCCAATTTTGGATAAGAAAAGATGGTTGCCATTGATGTTTGTCATTTTTCTCTAAAGGTTGAGAGTCCAATTCTACTAAAGTATAGTGTACACAATATTTATTATGGCCCATATTTATAGTGTACACAAGATTTTTTATGACTCTAAAGGTAGAATTATAGTCTACACAAGATTTGTTATGAACCTAATGTTAAAGCCTTAATAACAATCTAATTAGCTTTCAAAGTATACCATATATGGTCTTCCACACTAAAATGATCTATCACATTATTGTTATCACTTCTCTATTATGATTCTTCTCATTATATAAGTTATGAGAAAGTCAAGTTTTGCAAGATGTGAGATGGTGCACCCAATTTTAGATCAAGTAAAGATGACTGAATAGATGTTTACTATTTTTTTTAAATCTGGAAACTCTAATCCAAATACTAGTTTACAACAAATTTGTTATGACCCTATTGGTGGTCAAATAAATATGGTAATTATAGGTTGGCTTGGTAATGAATACCCAATCTTAATACATAATTTATCTTATTTTCTTAATATACCATAAAAATAAAATGATAATCTAAAATCATCCTAAGAGAACCTCAATGACTCTATGCTTCATATTAAACCTAAATTAATGCAAATGAGCTCAGGCTCTCAATGTCATTGCATCAACCAAATATACCCTTACTAACTACACCTTAGTTCTTCAACAAATTCCTCCCTAGACCTAAGTTGCCATCCCTAGCTTCTAATAAATCATTTCCCACACGCATTGCCTTTCTCATAAAATTGGGGTAAAACAAGGATGTATGTTATCACCCCTACCCTTTGGATTATATATTGATAACTTAGAGGGCCTTATTTCACTTCAACATTGGGGTGCACAAGTGGTTGCATTCTTGTTGTGATCTACATTCTTATCTTACAATATGGAGATGATATTCTTCTACTATCTCACTTAATTGCATGCCTCAAAACATAACTTTAGATTCTACTTTGTATTATGCAGAATGTAATTTTATTTTCAATAATAAAATTACGCTCTTTTCCGAAGAAAAAAAAACTTTAGATTCTACTTTATGTATTGACAAGAATGGTCTAGAAGTTAATTTAGAAATTTAAATACTATGGCATTCAACATATCCAAAAAAAATAGCATCCACAATCAATATGAATTAGAGAGGACAATGGGTAGTAGTAGTATCTTAAACTTACTCAGACATGGTATTTTTGGATAATGTTTGATCTTAGTCCATACAGTATAAGCAAATCTTAGTAAAGTTTATGTAGCATTAACATCCTTATAGAGAATGATTTTAACTCTAGTTTGGTGAGATTTATGCCAAGATTTCTCTCTTTCACAGACTAGTTACCTCTTTACTTTCTTATGGATGTGAAGTTTGGGGTCCTTATTTGATACAAATAAAACAGATTATAGTTACATTGAAAGAGTTCTTACCAATGTACTCTCAAATATTATTCACATGAAGAGAATTCAAATCATAATTTTGGACCATATTTAACCATGGTCCATACAATAGAAGCAAGTCTTAGCAAAGGTTATGTAGCATTAACATCCCTAGAGAGTGTTTTTAACTCTAGTTTGATCATATTTATGCCAAAAATTTTCTCTTTCACAAACTAGTTACCTTTTTACTTTCTTATGGATGTGAAGTTTTGGGGTTTGTATTTAAGATAAATAAGACATGTTATAGTCACATTGAAAGAGTTCTCGCCAATGTACTCTCAAATCATATTCACATGAAAAGAATTCAAATCATATTTTTGGAGCATCTTTGACCATGGTCCATACAATATAAGCAAGTCTTAGTAAAGGTTATGTAGCATTAGCATCACTAGAGAGTGTTTCTAACTATAGTTTGATGACATTATGCCAAGATTTTTCTCTTTTACAAACTAGTTACGTTTTTACTTTCTTATGGATGTGAAGTTTGGGGTCTGTATTTGAGACCAATAAGACATGTTATAATCACGTTGAAGGAGTTCTTACCAATGTACTCTTAAATCATATTCACGTGAAGAGAATTCAAATCATATTTTTGGACCATCTTTGACCATCATCCACACAATAGAAGTAAGTCTTATTAAAGTTAAGTAGCATATGTAGCATTAGCATCCCTAGGTCGTGTTTCTAACTCTAGTTGGATGACATTTATGCAAAGAATTTTCTCTTTCACAAACTAGTTACCTTTTTACTTTATTATGGATGTGAAGCTTGGAGTCTGTATTTGAGACAAATAACAAACTAGTTACCTTTTTACTTCAATCATCTTCAATACTCTAAATATGTTACAAATAACTTAGTTCCAAGATCACATGAGATACCCCTATTTAGTCGTCCAATTCTCAATGTAGCATGGTAGAAAGGTTACAGAAGATGCCTTGCTACAATTAGTTAGACAAGGGTGTAGATGTAGTTGGTATGTAATGGTTTCTACTATTTTGCAATGGAATATTAATATTGGAGACCCCTTGGCATTCAATTACTACTTCTTATCCCACCAAGAAAGAAATTATCAAAGGCATCTGTGAGATCAACAAGACCTGCCTATATGCAACATGGACATATCTAAAAGAACCTTTAAAGATTATGCTGAAGTCCACTACTAATTTTACTTGTGCCTCCAAGATGGTTGAATAGACTCAAACTATCTCAAGAGGTTGATTTGTGTTGCCTTAGAGTCCCTAAATAGTATAATCTAAACTTCATTAATTATCTCAAGAGGTTGATAATATATTTCCATATAGTCCCTATAACACAAATCTACCTTTGCTCCCATCAACATTGAATGGATTGAAATCGCCACATTTCATTTATCTCATATAACTAAGTCTTCATATGTCCTCATTTACCCAAGTCTTTAGAGGCTCCCTAATGTACATCTTAAGACCTTTTTCTCCATATCCTACCACACTGATAGCTTCAAGAAAACCTTATCACTAATTTCTCAAAAAAGAGGTTGACTGATTTGAACCTCCAAAACAAGAGCAATTCCTTTACCAATTCCCCATGGCCCATCTAAAGACCCTTCGCTCCATATCCTCCCACATTGATACTCTTACCCCAATTTCTCAAACTCAAGGGAGAGAGATTTGAACCCCTAAGCAAACACAATGCTTTCACCAATTCATCATGCCCCCCAATGATTTTACCAAGTCATCATGCCCCCCCCCAAACACTTTGCTCCATATCTTCCTACATAAGCGGATTGAGGGTACTCTTATCACTACTTTCTCAAACAAGAAGAAGAGAGACTTTAACCTCCAAAATCTTCCTACATTAATAGATTCACAATTTATTCTTCTAATACATTTAGAGTACTCTTATCCTCAATTTCTCAAACAAAAGCGAGATAGATATAGATTTGAACCTCCTAACAAAAGTAACGATTTTACCAATTCATCATTGTCCTCTTAAGACTCTTTGTTCCATATCCTCCTACATTAATAAATTGAGGGTACTCTTATCTCTAATTTCTCAAACAAGAGAGAGACCTAATCTCCCAAGCAAAAAGCAATGCCTTTTCCAATTCATCATGGTTTTCCTAAGACCCTTTACTCCATATCTTCCTACATTGATACATTGAAGGTACTCTTTATAACTAATTTCTCAAACAAGAGGGAGAGAGATTTTAACCTCCCAAATCTTCTCGGCTCTCTTAAAAACCTTTTTAGATTGATGGTACTCTTATCACTAATTTTCAAACAAGAAGGGGAGAAGCTAATTTCCTAAACAAAAAGGAATGCCTTCATTATAGTCCACTTAAGACTCTGTTCCACATCTTCCTACACTTATCAATTGAGGATACTCTTTATCACTAATATCTTTAACAAGAGGGAAAGAGACATTAACCTCCTAAAACTTCCCACATTGATTCAAGGTATTTTTATTTTATTTTTAGATCTAGGAAAATTGGTCATTGGTGATTATTTTTTAACCATGTGAATTGGTAACTAGTAGAGATTACCTAAGAGAGGCTCATATTCAAATTTAATTGGTTGCCACTATAAACCAAGAGTATATTTGAGAGCTAGCAAACCAAATATGCCAACAACTTGTGACCAAATATACCAATAACTTGTGACTTAGCAAGGATTGAGACATCTTAAGGCATACCAGGGTTTCTAGCCTTCTCAGCATGCCAATGTCTCATTGAAGATTTGAAACAACATGGAAAAAGTGCAAACACTCAATTCAAACCTCTACCTAAAGTAGAGATGTCCAAATAGAAGCTCCTACCCATTTTACATTACTGCAAAACTTACCTTCCAACCATTTAAACTCTTACTCCTCCACAATTTAAAATACTCTTATTACAAATTTATCGAACAAAAATAAAAACAACATTTTTCAATCCACCATAGATAACCCTACAAACTTTCATATTTCATTTATGAAAATGGAAAACTTCCCTCTCAAATCTGTCTCAGGTTTGACAATATGAGAAGTGAACCGACACTTTCACTATGAAAACTGAACATCTTTCCCCAAAATCCCACTCCCATTGCATGAAGTATCAATTTAGCTTTCTCTAATTCTCATGTACATTAATATATAAAATAAAATTTATCTTCTCTATTTCCACTGCCTATTTTAATATATCTTCTCTATTTCCACTGCACACATGCAGACATTATACAAAATAAATTTAACACTTATTTTAAACATTAATATATATAATAAAATTTAACTTCTCTATTTCTTTATCTAATTCCAATGCTTATCTTTGGTCACATGTAAACATTAATATATAAAATAGAATTTATCTTCTCTATTTCCACAGCCTATTTTGCACACCTGCAGACATTATACAAAATACATTTAACACTTATTTTAAACATTAATATATAAAATAAAATTTAACTTCTCTATTTTCACATATGTAGACAATATATAAAATAAATTAAGTTATTTTATATTAATAATTGATCTGATCTCATTCCACCGCCTATCTTTGACAGTAGACATTATTATAAAAAATAAATTTTATATTTTACCATGGTGTGTAGTATACCCATATTTGTAATAAATTAGCTAAAATAAATTAAAATTAAATTAAAAATAAAATAAAATACACATGGTCAAACAAATTTACAGCAGCAGAGGCAGATAAAACACATTATAATTTTAGCATGTAAGCCTTGTATTATCAAGGAAATCATACCCTACATTTAGGATGCGAACTTAACAATTCTGGAAAATACATACATACTGATACAACCCTGAAATCCAGTCCAATGGCAGCCTGGACGGAAGCCCATAACTTATTTTTTGCTTTTATTTTTTCAGACTGGAGCGAATGGTCATGGCCTGTACAGATTGCAGAGTTATATTTGTTGATCCTGAGTCGCCGTCCTGATTAAGGGTACCAAGTAACTAAAAAATTAAAAGCAAGAGCTGAGATCTCATGGGAACTAAATTAAAAGCAGGAGGTGAGATCTCATGGCAGGAAATTCAGTAAAACCCAGTAAATCAGTGGCAACGAAATCAAGAGATCGAGCCGAAGAGGCGGCGGAGGGGAGGCATGACTGTAATAGGTGTAAGGATTCTGTCCACCGTAGATATAATGGTAGGGAGCAGGAGGGCCTCCGTTTCCATTTCCAGGCGAGGGAGGACAATTGCAGGCAGTGGCGGGCGGCGGCGGAGGCAGTGGCGGCGGCGGACATGCAGGAGGCCGCGGCGGCGGAGGCGGAGGCAGGACTGGAGGAGGAGGAGCAGCACCGCCGCCGCAGGGATTCAGGCAGGTCGAGCACGCCGTGCACAGCACAGGCGGCGGCGCAGAAGGAAGCAGGTCGTTTCCCAGACACTCTCCAACAAATCCCACCACCAGAAGCAGCAAAAAGAGGCGCCGGCGCCACGCCATGATTGCGATCATCCCGTGAACGGAGCAGCTCAGCATTCTCAGTTGTTGCAGACCTTCAGCGCGTCTTCTGCAGCTTTCCTGCCTGACATCGAAGCATAAACGACGAGGTTACCGCATCTCGATACTATATAAATCTAGAATCATCGCCGATAGATAGTACCGTAACTAAACTTAGAGGCGTTTTCTGGCGTGGAATATCTGATAAAATATAACGCTCGGGTGTTTCCAATTTTAGCTGTCGGTAAATGGGAATCTCCACGTGTCAACTAAAACCAAACGGGTTTGCGTGTCAAGTCTACTGAAATGAATAAGCGGTCAGGCGAAGGACGGTTGCCTGTGCTGTGGGTGGACCTACGGTTGCCTGTGCTGTGGGTGGGTCCCACCATTTTTGTATTATTTTACGCTGCGCACATTGTAATGCAACCAAAAAACGAGAAGTGGCTGGTGTACAGTCAATATCACTACCAGCAAAACTATGGACAAAAGAGATGGAGTGGGCAACACCTCAAAGCGCATCCCATTCCTTTGTGTTTTATCTTTTAAGGGTTTTTATAGTTTTTTTACTTCTAATTGGTGCAGCAGGGTGAGGCCCCTTCGGGTGGGTCCCTTGCTGGTCTGAAGAAAAAAAGGTTTTTTACTTTGACTCTTTGGTTGTTTGAAGATTCCAATGTTTTAGTTGGGTTAAATTTTATGATGAAATAAGTTTTACATTTTTTCTACTCGGGTGAAATCTTTAATAAGATATTGCGTGTTTGGAAGGATAGTTGTTTTTAAGATAGAAACCCTAGGGTGAGTCATGGATTGTGTGCTAGGTATTGATTTGTGTACTATTAGTAGTTGGCCTAGAATTTATAGTGGTAGACAACTATATTTGAATCTAAACCGCATTCAAATAATATTTACCACTTAAGAAAAGGTTTACTTAAGCTTCATGATTTTATGACATAAAAAGTAGGTAGGATAAACTTATTTGGTTGGGCAATGTTGGATTAGGAGTAATTACAACGAAATCTGTGTACAATTCCTTCATAATAAGTAATCATTTTTTTCCGCAACAGTGGTGGTACAAAAGACTGTGGCGACGGAAGTTGCCATTGAAATATAAATGTTTATGTTGGTTTGCCTTACAAGGTAAGTTGAAAACTTGGGATAACTTAGTTAAAATGGGATGGTAGGGCCCAAGCAGATGTTTTTTGTGCAATAATGAAGCCGAGACCACTAATCATCTTCTTGTTACTTGTGAGTTCTCTCGCGAGATTTGGAGGCTTCTCTGCACACCATTTGGTATCATGCAGGTTTGGGGACAAGGGAACTTTGATACTTGTACTCTTAATTGGTTTAGGGAATGCAAAATTCATTCTATGCTTTTGGTGATCATTTCGTTGTTTATATGGTTCTCCAGGAACAAGGTTGTTTTTGAAAATGTGAAGCCTTGTGTGCAGAAAACTACTTGTCAGATCTTATATTCTTATCAAGCTATTTTCAGAGAACGAGAGACTATGAGTATAAAAAGAATTGGTTCCTTTACTCCACAGTTTAATTGTCCTATCCTCTTTTTTGATGGTGTCGCCAAAGATGGAATTTGTGTTGCAGGTGGAGTTATTTATCTGAACCAATCACACTTTTTTATGCTGAGGCTGAATTGTGGCAATGGGACAAATATGAAAGCGGAGCTTCTTGCGCTTTGGTGCATTTTAAAAGTGGCTAGTATTTTTGGGATTGATAACCTGAAAATTTTTGGGAACTCCAGGGTCACCATTAAATGGGCTCAAGGTAAATATGAGCTTAAGGTCATATCTTTACTTCACTGGTGCAATAGGATAAAGTCAAAACTTCTACTTTTCAACAATATTACCCTGGAGCATATTTATCGTCAACATAATCTATTGGCAAACAAGCTCTCCAAGCAGGCCATGGAAGGTGAAGAAGGATTTATATTCTGGGAAGAACAACAGGACTCCCATGTTTTTGATATGGGATCTTTGTGGATATTTGAATAACCCTATTTTGGTTTTCTTTTGAGTCTAGATTGGCTTTTTGTATGTCATATGATCTATATGTGGGATTATAGAACAATCTAGAGTTTCTTTTTCTTTTTTGGATATATTGAACTGTTCTGTAGCTCTCCTACTATGTTTTTTGGAGACATTATGATAGTTTTTTGTTGGGTCTTTCATAGAGAAGGACTATTATGTACCATTTGATTCAATAAGAATAACAATGGTATGCTATTTTCTGCAGAATAAAAAAAAAAGAAAAAAAAAAAAGAAAAAAAAGAAAAAGAAAAAAAAAGAATAAGTTAAGGTGTTTTGGGAGAAAATCCTATATAGGGACTAGAGATCATTGATGGCCACTGGATCATAAAAGATATGGAGCCTGATAACTTCACTGAGCATGATTTGATCTAGGACCACACTTGGGTTAACTCTGGTCACCTATCTATTTTTTTGATAGCTATATAGATAAATCCATTACTCTAAAAATGAAAAAAATGATATATCTGATTTCAATGTTAAGACATGTATGAACTTGATTTCTATCTAGAGATGAAAGCTGATCTATTTTGTATATGAATGTGAAGGAAATGATAAAGAACTTTCATGTATGCTATACAAATTGACAGAAACATGTTAATGAATATGTAAAAGGTGATTTATTACTAATATAAATTGCGATCTATATTATAAAGAAAAAAAATATAAATAAAAACATTATGAGAATTGAGAAATACCTTAAAGGTGTTACGAAAAAAAGTATGCAAAGTATGTGGCAATGGTATTATAAGAATTGAGAAGCATTTTTTTACTTAACATGGAACATACTCATAAATTAGGGAGACCAAATTTGCATAAAAGAGTTTGGGAATCCATATTTATTAAGAGGTGCAAAAATATTATTTGAGAACCAAAGTTGGAGAAGAGTTAATTGATAATAGAATCAATAAAACAAGTGCTTGATGTAGAGCTATTAAGTCTATGATTTGAACCTTATCATTACACCTTAGTTTTTATGGTTTCTTGTTTTTAATTGATAGTAGAACCAAGGAAATTTGATAGTAAAACCAATGAAACAAGTGCTTGATGGGGAACCACTGAGTCTATATGATTTGGACCTTATCATTACACCTTAGTTTTCATAGTTTCTTGTTTTATTCTCACAAAAAATAACGTACATACAAACTTCTACCTTGTTTTTTTATATGCAAAATGAGTCAACACTAATTGACAAAATGTTTTTTAACATGAAATCCAAAATAAATTATAATTTATTTTAGATTGAGGGAATCACATATAAACATTATATAATCTTAATATAATAAAAAATATTTAAAAATACAAAATCAATTTTATCAATTCAAAATTGCAACTTTTATTTAAAAATAAAATAAAATAATTATAATAATAAATCAAAATTTTCAAATTCATAAAATATTTAACCCTCCTCATTATATTTCAATTTTACACACTTGCCCTAAGTGCATACGAAAGCCCCCACATAAGGTTTAGTCACGTTGTTATAGAAACTCGTACAAGGCTGAGTCAAGTTGACATAGAAAGCCGTACACGTTTTAAAACCAATATTATATTCTATGACATGTACATTTTCCACAGACAAATATAATTTTTGTGGACTTTCGTTTAAAATAAAGTCAAGTCTCACCAAACACACTTTTATTGAAAAAACTGGCGACTCTGCCTATTATCAAATTGTGATGATAAGTCATGTCCAAATACCCAACTTTCCACTTGCTAGTGGAATTTTTAGTGGCCTTATGAAAAGAAAATTGTTATTATTATAATTTTTCAATTTGTGGTGAAATATAAAATTTGAAGTTTATATCTCATCATATTTATATTATACTTATAAATTTTCTTTGGAAAAATTATACTTATAAATTTTATTTTAACATTACAAGTCATTTAGTTTTAGATTAATAATTTACAGTAGTTTAATAATTTTTGTATATATCTTACTTTCTTAATTTAAATTTATAACTTTAAGAAATAAATATAATTATTAAATAATTAAAATTATGAATTTTTAAATAAATCATTTTTAAGTTAAATTGATTTTTAAATTACTAAAATTATAAAAATTTTAATAAATTTTATTTGATCCTAAATTATATATATATATATTAAAAAATAAATAATATTATAATAATGTGTAATATACGTGTCCACTTTAACATGTAACAAGAGAATTGAATCTTACACCAAGAAACAAAAAAGAATTAATTATAAAGTAATCCCTACAAATAAATTGTTATTAAGACCATTCCTCCTTGCACCAATGTTAATTGAACACAATTACCCAAGAAAACAATCAACTTATGCATATGGAGATGGTGCTGGGCTCCTCCCAAGACTAAGTGGTTGTGATATAACATACATGAAGTTTTACATAATAACAACATACAAATATATTATTATGATAAAATAGCTTGAACAATCATGAAATTAAAATTGACTTATAAAACATAAATATCTAAATGGTTTATAATATTAACATTAAAATTTAAATTTAAAAAAAAATTATAATATTGAAAAAATACCCTAAAAAATCTAATAATATATCATTTAAAACATCATCTTTATTTTTTTTAAATGTTAACTCAAAATGGAATGCCTACATGTGTAGGCTAAACAATCATTCATGCATAAGGAGAAATTAAACATTTTTTTATATTATTAAAATTGATTATAAAATATATACAAAATTTTAAAATTAGAAAAAAAAAGTCTCTATAATACCGAAACTTTTGTAAACTTAAAGTTATATATCTTTTACAAATAAAATAAAAAGAAAAAATGTAAAAACTTAGTACATCCTTTTACAATAAAAGGAAGTTGTGTTAGGTGATTGGCTTAATTCAAAGCCCATGTGAGTGGGGCCATGATCAACAATTTCTTCTAGTGTAAGTGTCTTGCTCAACTAAATAATTGTTGTACATAAATGGGGACCATTTGTGCTTGATTCCCTTAGTGTTTAATATAGTATGTTATTCCAAGCTTGAGTTCAACTTACTCACTTCATCCAACATGTGGACCATAAGAAATCATGTATCATTCATATAGCTTCACTTTAATATAATAAACTATAAAGTTGTTAGGAGGAAATAGTAGTATAAGCTATCCATGGAGGGTGAGCCATATGTGATGTGATGCTACCATGTGATGACATTGACAAGTTGTTGGAATCCTAGTGTGTAATTTGTTTTAGAACATTCCTGGAAAGCTTCTAACTTTTCAAATTTGGCATTTGAGGCAGGATTGATGCACTGATGATATTTTGGATGCATGGTTGATGTAAGATGTGGCTTATAACTTATTTGGTATTTGAGGTAGGATTGATGCAATGGATGATATTTTGGATGCATGGTTGATGTAAGATGGGGTTATAACATATTTGATATGTTTTTGGTATTTAAGGGAGGATTGATGCAATGGATGATATTTTGGATGCATGGTTGATGTAAGATGGGGTTATAGCATATTTGATATGTTTTTTAAATATTTATATTGTTTGAATACAAATTAATATATATTTTTGATGTTTATTATTTATCAAAGGTAGATAAATGTCTAGGATCATATACAAAATAAATAAAGATTTAATAATAAAAAAAATCTAAAAAATTAACTAGATTCTATTATATTTTATGAAGACTTAGAATTTAATTAAATATATTTCTTTATTGAAACTTAGAATTTAATAATGCTTAAAATGTTCAATCATATGATGATTTGCCCATACTTAATTATCTTTTCACATTATTTTAACACTCAAATGGGAATTTAATTCTAAGATTTTTCTTTGGTTTCATTACTTCTTGAAGATGTTCATTGTAATTTTTTTTATTGTTTCTTTAATGGTAAATTTTTCTAGTTTAGTTGTTTGTACGTTGCTTTTTGTAGTGTTTTGGTTGTTATTTGTTCAAGTTCAATGTGACTATTGCATGTTGATAGGAGAAGTCTCTTTTGTCAAAAACATGAACTTAAATGGTAAACCATTTTAGTTTGGTAGTTGATGTAGTTATTTTATAGTGTTCTAGTTGTTAGTTGTTATTTGTTAAGTTCAATGTGACCATGACATGTTAATATGGAAAAAACTCTCTTACTAAAACATGAAACACTTTTAAGATTCTTAATACCTTTAAATTTATACTTAGAAAATCTATCACTATCTTAAAATTTCCATTTGAATATCATTCTAAATAAATGTTTACATTTTGTTATTATGCATTATTTTTCAATGGCAAAATCTAGCCTTTCAAGAATAAGTCGTGCTTACATCTAACTTTCTAAAAAAAAAATTATAAAATAATTATATTCTAAAAATTACATTAAATTAATAAAGTTTGATACCACTAAAAAATTATTAATACTAAAAACTATTTTTGAATTTTCTACTACACTTATAATAATATATACTGATTTTGTTAAATAATACTTAATATGTTAACATTGTATTTTATCATTGATCACATGACATGTATTTTGTTTTTTCACTCTTTTCTTTACATAAGCATGCAAATATAATAACAATAAAAACACATAATAACAAAAGTATTCCAAAATTTGAAAAAAAAAATACACAGTAACCAAAGTATTTCAAAAATTGAAAAAAAAGTAATGTGATATTAAGACATTTTTATTCTCTACTGCAGCAAAGCATCTCCTTTACAAATTAATATATGATATCACAAGTTAACACAAATTAATCTTGTTAAATGGTACCGAATGTGTTACACAAGTTAATCTTGTTAAGTGGTGCCAAATGTGCTATGATTTTTAGTTTCTACTTCAACAAAGTGTTAGGCTTTTATTAAGTGTTATGCTTTTTATTTTCTACTTCAAGAATGTATCTCCTCTATTTTCTACTTTAAGAAAGTATCTCCTCTATTGATTAACTTATAATAACACAAACCAATCTTGTTAACTAGTGCCAAATGTGTTAACATTGCACTTTTCTACTTCACATATAATTTCAATTTTAACATGCTCTTAGTTTATTCATGCTTTGCAGGACTCCTTGAATGTAATAAAACATAAAAAGCCAAAAAAACAGAAAGTATTCCAAAGATTGCAAAACAATTAATTTGGTTAGGTTAAAAAACTAAATCTATAATAAATTTAGAAAAAAAATATTGTAATGTATAATAGGAATGTAGTAAAATATATTATTCCTTCATTAATATCTCACGATCTCAATTATACAATTTTTGTAATCACATAACAAGTGATTCACATATCTTTCATTCACATTGAAAATTTTACAACCCTTCTCTCACTAAGTGCTTACTTTTCAACAACATAAGGCTCTTAAATAATTCAACTATTTTGATCATTATTATTAGATGTAATTAATGCATTATTTCCACCAAATTATATAACAAACTTATTGGTTGTATTCTAATTAACTTTATTATATTGTTTTGTTAAGATACTTAGACACTTAGGAGTTAGTTAATATCAATTTAATCTAAAGTATTTTTAGGTAAAGTGTTTATTTAGTAGGCATTTGTACTTATTGAATCTGATCATCATGATATGCTCTAGACATAAAGTGATCTGACAGTTCATCTTCGACTCGATATTAACAACTATTGATTTGTGTCTTAACACCTAATTATCTTGGGAAAAGAAACTTCCCTCACAAATGTTGATAACAAAGTAAAATGGAATAATAAAAATGATGAAGCATGTGGATTAATCTTAACTCTAATGAGTGAAGATTCCACCTTCAAGGAATTGATGCACTTGATGCAACTTGGGAAAATTTGGAAACTATATTTGGTAAACATAGTGAGATTTGAGGTCACCAACTTGAAAATCAATTGGTTTCTTTAAAACCAAGTGACTTCTCTTGCATTCAAGACTATTTATCTTAGTTCAAAACCCTTAGACTATTAGTTGAACAATGCAACATATCTAAGCCATAATAACGATGTATTTATCATATTCTTGTTAAGCTTGGTCATCCTTATTCTATTTTTGTATCTATATTTTATTTCATCAAATAAGCTATGGGGGCTTATTACAAATAACCCACTCTTGATTTTTTCTACGATGCCTTGATTAGAGAGAAAGTTAAGTTCTTACATATTGGAGTGATCAACATTGTTGATACATCTAGAAAAT
This sequence comes from Larix kaempferi, assembly GCA_027924585.1. Classification (NCBI taxonomy): domain Eukaryota; kingdom Viridiplantae; phylum Streptophyta; class Pinopsida; order Pinales; family Pinaceae; genus Larix; species Larix kaempferi. The sequence continues at coordinate 11,308,910 of BSBM01000063.1, read as the reverse complement.
CCTTAGTGGCATAATATAAGGATAAATACAAGCATCCCAAGAAGAAATATCCTCGCAACAATAAGCAAAACAAAGCCCCCAAACCCTCTAAGCCAACTCATCCTTCAAATAGTAACAAGGGAATCAAATCGAAAGGTAAGAAGACTGAGCTCCATTGCAATTTTTTAGGGAAAGATGGTCATGTGGAATCTAAGTGTTTCAAGAAGATGGAAGCCTTGGAAGCAACAATGAAGAAGCACAAAATCAACCTTGATTCTTCTTCTAACTGAAATTCTCATCGACATGCACTTTCTTCTTCTTTTTTTTCCTTCTATGCATCTTCTTCTTCTTCTTCTTCTTCTAATGAGTGTCGCTCAATGATTCTGGACCATCTTATATTATGGATGTGGATAAATCTATTTCTTCACAATAAATAAATGTAACACCAACACATATTTGTTGGTCATGATAAATCTCTTAATCTTGTGGTTGGAAATTATATTCTCTTACACACCTGATAATGAGAAGATGGCTCGAATAGCTGAAGCTAGATCGAAAACCCTAGATAAGAAGAGGAAATCCCTTGTTGCAAACGCACTAAGCTTGAATGACACCGCCAGGTTTCCATCTCTGGCTGATGTGCCCTTCATGGCATTGCTTGACATGGCCCCTTCGGTGGTTATCCATGATCAGGTGACTCGCGTAGAAGCAGAGGCATCTTCTCATGGCTGCGAAGCTCTCCACGATGTCGCCTATCCTACGACCTTAACTCCAGAGAATGTGTTTCCCCATGTGTCATTCCCTGTAGGAGTCCATGACTAGTCAGGGTGGGAGGCGAAGAAAACTTGCTTTGTAAAGGCTCAAGGATTCCCCTTCTTCGTGCGGCTCCTCTCGGGATCGACCATATTCTTATTCATGAGCCCTACCGATTCTATTACGTTTTTGCTGGCCAAGATCCATAAATGGACAGGGATCTCTACATAAAATTTATGGCTGTTGTTCCAAGGTCAGTACCTTCAATTATATGCCCCTATTAGGCGACTACGATATTGCCTAGGACATGGCCATCTCCCTTGTTTCAGGCTTGCGCGGTGGAGAGGGGGGTTCTTCTTCTTAGACACCCTCTAAGCAATGGTCATTCAAATCTGTCATGAAGAACAATGAATCTGATCCTATTGGTTTGAGGCTGAGGATGCTTTCAGGTTCAACATACGTTGTGGAGCATTCAGAGGATATGCCCACAGCAAAAATGGACAACTCCGACACTATCATCAACAACTTCAACTTCAACAGAACAACCATCATTTACAAATTTAATGGGATTTGGCCCTCTGCTGCGAGCTTAAGGGAGTGGATTAAGCAATCTTAGTCAGTGGATCATGAGATCTATATATGCTCTAAGGGGTACTTCATTGCTCGCTTCTTGTCAGAAGAGGACTGTGCTCAAGTGTTTGAAAATGGGTCGTGGTTCTAGGGAAGCTCAAGGTTATCTATGCAGAGATGGTTCCCAGATTTTGACCCTTTGTCGGGCCCATCTATGATTACACCAGTTTGGGTAAGGCTTCTAAATCTCCCCTTGCATCTATGGCCTTCATATTATTTAACTTCTGTTGGTAATTCCTTAGGAAAGTTAATCAAGAATGATACATAAAGAATTTCAAAAGGCTTATCCACTTTTGCTCGGATCTACATTGAGCTAGATCTTAGCAAGGGGTTTCCTGACAAGATCTCCATCGACTGGGGAGGCTCCAAGCCCCACTTGTATCTCATTTATTATGAACACACAACCTTCATATGTAGATCTTGTCAAAAAACTGGGCACCTTCAAGCGGTATGCCCTATTTCCCCGGTCTCTTATGGGCATAGGCGGTCGAAATGAAGGCTCGATGGAAAAAAGCACAAGAGTAACTTTGTCCCTCGATTAAGAAATTGATCCCCAGTTAATCTAGTCCCCCTACTTCCTCGCAGTCGCAAACTTATTTTGCTACGGTCTCTCCCCTAGCTGCCCCAAAAAAGGCCCCTGTTCTTGACGAAGTGAATGATATGATTATGGTATCGGTACCACTCTCGGGAAGCCAGAAACACCCTCACAAATCCGACCATTCAGATAGTGACAAGGAAGTAGATCCGTTGAACCTGCAAAAGGAAGCAAAAATCCCTTCGCATCAGCTAATTCTAGTCCTGAACTCATCATCTCTTGATAATTTTGTAGGGTGGATTGATGTTCATAGGAAGAAAAAAGATCCACGCCGGTCAACGCAATGATTGACTCTCCGGATCAAGGGTAGTTTGGTATGTTCAAAGGGTTTTTGGTGGTTTATTGGCCATCTAGTGATGGATAAGACTTTTTGTGTAGTCCCCATTCTCTATGGGGAAATCCATCAGCCTATATTTATATCATTATGTACTTGTTTCTCTGATTAATAGAAGGTTTCTCATCTTACTTACAAAAAAAAATCCTCTTAATCTTGTAGGATCTAGAACAATACAACTCTGTGATGGTAAGTTCAAAGATGTATTATGTGTTCCAAGTATTTTCTACAATTTGTTGTTAGTTTATCAAATAACTCATTATGGTGAATGTAAGAATATAGAGTTCACACCTCATTAAGTTGTAATCAAGGATTTCAAAGACCCTGAGCATGTCCTAACAACCAAAATTGTTAATCATATTACGAGGTTGTAAAGATTCAAAAAATTTAGGTTAGCACCTTTTCCCTTAGTTTTTATTGCTCATAGAGATTATTTGAAAAAACTTTGGCATGAGTGATTTGGTGTTAACACCAAAAAAGTGCTCACTAGCTCATCCCTTTGGACATGCACCTCTATTGACCAAATTTCCTACCAAACCTCGCCTCCAAAACCCCATAAAACCCAAATGGGTATTAAAAAACCCAAAAAATTCCCTAAAAAACATACCAAAACCCCAAAAGTGGGTCAAAATCAAAATAATAGGGAATAAAACCCAAAAGAAAAAGAAAAAAAAAGAAAATAGGGCAAAAACCCTAAAAAGCCCTAAAACCCTAATCCAAGTTTATAAAAAGGGGTGGAGGCCCCTCATTTCCAGATCCCTCCCTCACTCTACCCTCATGCTGCTGAATTTTTTCCAAAGCCTTAAGCCATCCATATTTGTGCCTTTTGGCCTCCCCTTGAGATAAAATTTTTAGCCACCATCGAAGCATTGGAGAGAAGAGTACCGAACCAAGGAGCTCCGGAGCACACCGCGAGAACTCCACCAACCTCATCTTTGAGGTAAATGTATTTTCGCAAGCCCTTTGCTTGCCCATAATATATAAAAAAAAAGATTCTTTATTCTATAGTTTTTTCAAGTATACCATTCATTGTTACAAGTCATATTTTATTTCGTGCACATGTTTAAGCTTAGATTTACTGTTTTATGGTATTTGCTCTAATTGTTTGTGTTTAGTTTATTGTTAATTACTTCCACACTGCTGTTAAGGATTCCATAATTCTTAATAGGTGCTCATTTGCACAGGTAGGGGCTAAAACCCCGTCCACAATTTGGTGACTCCGTTGTCTAAACCCCTCTCCGACAAGTTTAGTTTTATTGATATTTTTGTTTGCAGTCCTGTTTTCTATTTTTACTTGCTTATTTTATTAGCTCTGCGTGTTTTCCTGGACGGTTGCAACCAGTTTGCAGTCGGGAAGAAAACTGCGTGTTTTTCACTGATAACTGCAATCCAAACCGCAACTTTTCCTCACCTTTGCACGATGTGCACATCGGCTTCTTAGCCTTTTGCCGCAACCCAAAACGTGAGTTTTCCTTACCTATTCGCAGTCCTAACCACAACTTTTCCTCACCTTTGCGCGGTCTGCACATCGGCTTCTTAGCCTTTTGCTACGACTTAAAACGTGACTGAGTTTTTCCTGTTTGCGGTCTCAACCACGATCATTTGCCACTTTCACGCGGACTGCACCACGTAAATCCTATCTCCTGTTCGCAGACCACACTGCGGCTCGCACCACTCTTCCTGCGGCCTCATCTCCACACCAGAGCGTCGTCGCTCACTACCGCGACATATACGCGGTTCCCGCCGGAGGCCAAACTAGCCACCAGTGCGGTTTCCACCGCAATAACCCCCCCAAAAATTGCGCTGCAAAATGCAACTTTCCTTGCTATCTGCATGTTTCCACACCCTGCCTGCATCCCAAATAACTCCACAATCAGTGCGTTGCACACCGCATCCGCCAACCCATAACTTGTGCCGCAAACTGCGACTTGCTCGCTAGTACCCGTGCTGCACCACGCCCAAATTCCTGAAAATTGCGCTGTACACCGCAGCTTTCGGCGCCATAGTCACACTGCACACCGCACCGAGCAGGCCCTTAGCCGTGCTTTGATTTCCACTTTTTTCTCAATTTTAGTTGTTTAAAAAAAAAAAAATTGTTTTAAGTCTTTGAATCAGTGTTCAATATCCAGCATTGTTTCCATTTTTCTAGAATTTAAAAGCCATCTTTTTATTTGCTAGTTAACTGCCAACATTATCATTGCACACACTTTGACACCTAACTCAAGTGAGCCTTAAAAAACTACTTAACTCAACCAACGATTAAACCCCACTTGGGGAACACAGAAGAATTTGGTAGCTAGGTAGGACAAGGGGGATAGGTATCCAAATAACACCCCTTTGTCACTTACATCTGAGACATAGTTGTTTTTATCTAGGGTGCCAAAATCCCTTAGTATTTTTTGACATGGTTACGACCAATTTGTCGGAAAGGCCTCTCCCTTAGGAGGGTTGAAGTGGCGAGACTAGTTCCGGAGGCCTGAGTGGAATACTGCAATCCATTCAATCACCGAAGGCTACCTACTCGTTGGTCCATGTGTGGTGATTCCTTTTAGGCCCACACGGTGATAGGGCTAGAGCCGCAAATTCACCTTTTTGGACGTGTCATGAATGGGGTATCTTAGTTGCCTTTCTTCTAGGATTGTCTACCCGGTGTCCCTCCCGGTAGGGGGATATCATTGGCCTTTGGTTCCACTTTTCGTATTGTCTAACTGGGATTTCATCACCCTGCAGAGGATACGTCCAGTGCGAATCAGCATACCTTCTAGATTAGGTGTTTGCATGCTCCCTTACCTCCCCTGAGTCTAGAGAGTACACCTTTTTCTCTTTTTAGGATCCTTTGTCTGTTGGTATTCTGAACATTTTTTACCGCTCCGTGTGATTGCAGCACAGCTGTTGCAACACACGTTTTGAGCATTATTGTTGGCCTGAGTGCCGCCTTTCATTACGCTCTCCTTGTGCACACATGACTGGACTAGGATTTTTGAGCTTGTTACTCACCACACCTCACTCAGAATACCCCCATTGTCATCATTGAGTCCCAAAGACAGTCCCGGTGCCAATGGGGCCAACCCCCGCAGCACGGTCTACTTGGCTCTCCTCATCACAGACGTAGAGCCTCGCTCTCTGATCCAGACGCCCCTTATACCACATTTGATTCAGAACCAGAACACACCACACATTCGGCTCCATCTAACCCCTTAGTCGGCATGACGTCCAACCACTTTTTTAGTGGGATAGTCGGCGGAGGATCCACCACTCACCTGGCTACCACCTCAACAGTCACACCATCTACAGGCCCTACGCCTGCCATTAACGCCACTACATCCATCCCAGTGGGTAGTGTCCTAGTTACTAGTACTAATCCATCAATGACTAGTGTCATGCTTGGGGGCACTGGCCCCACTGTCGCAGCCATGACCCACACTGTCACCCCACACATTGGGGGCAGCAAACCCACCATCACCGCCATGACCCACACCGTCACCCCACACATTGGGGGCAACACCTTCACTATGGCCGCTATGGCCCACACCATTACCCCACACATTGGGGGTAGCAGCCATACCATCGCCGCTGCGGCGGACACACTTCCCCCACCACCTCCGACGCACCTTCCCGCTAGTTTTCCATTCATGGCCAGTCTGAACCTCCTCGACTTGGCTGAATTGACTAACGATCCGATATGACATGATCCTACGTGGCCTCCTATGCCCACCAAAATCCCCTCGGACATACCCAAATTTGAGGGAAAGGGAGGAGAAGACCCTCAAAATCATATCATGTCTTTCCACTTATGGTGTTCCTCTAACTCCATCGTGGAAGACTCTATCTGCCTTCGACTACTACAGAGAACCCTCACTGGAGCTGCATCCAAGTAGTATATCGACCAAACTCATGGGACCCACCCTACATTCACATCCCTTGCCTCCACTTTCCTGCAATTCTTCCAGCTACCTGTTCGTTACGATGATGGTGTAGAGATCCTCTTGTCTTGCAGACAAATCACCGCCACACACATCACGGACCACATCCATGAATGGAGCAAATGATGTACGTTATGCAAGATCAAGTTGGATGACCAGATCTTTTTAGACTGGTTCCTCAAATATCTCATACCAACCATCGCAAAGGATGTGGCATCCGAGTGACCCCAGTCTGAGGAAGAAGCAATTCTCAAAGCTCAACAGTTTGACCTCATCTATGCCCCAGTCTGGTTATCTATATTCTATTTTACCTGATGCCCCCCGTTCCAACTCAGCCCAGAGCGATGCGCCCGGGGCATCCCATGCGGCTGATGGTATCATCGGGCATGTGGCATCATGCCCTCAACCGTACACAACTATGCCTTCTACTAGTGGCCCCAACTTCTCACACGCTCCGTCCCATTCCGAAGCGACTACTTCATACGCCCTAGTCATTAGACCTCCTCATATCCATGGACCATCATGCCCACCGCAGTGTTATGGACATGCACCCCCACCTTATAACTCTCCTATGGGATAGCCTACATTTTATCAACACCCAGCTCCGCTCACCCATTCACACCCCAAGTCCAGCAAGCTTACTACCCCCCGCAAGCCCCAATTGCGCAACAACCAGTTCCTCCATTTTATCATTCACAACCAACCCCACCAGCTCCGACCCAACCTCAAGCAAATTCCGATTACTACCCATCACCGGCATCCTCACCGCTTGCTCAACCACATAATCCTCCCAATCCCCAAGGGCAAGTTTACGCCCAACAACACCCACAACAAAATCAGCTTGCTCAACGTAACCAACAAGGCCAATAAAATAGGCGTAGAGGATGGAACCGAAGGAATAACCAACCTCAGGACCAAGGCAGTCAACAACCAAACCCCCCCAATAACAACAACATCGCCCCACTTGACCAAAACCCTGACAGACCACCTCGTCAGGGCAAGAATCCCAACCTATGAACGAATCATCCTTGTTCCATATGTGGGGTGTACGACCACTATATGCACAATTGTCTACATTTAGATTGTGCCCGTCAACTTTGGACAGACGACGCCCAACACCAAGGAAAAGTTCCTCCTCTCGCACAACCCAACCCCCAGCCACCCCCCATGGTGCTTCAAAATCCCTTGCCCACGCAAGGAGTAGTAAACGCCCAACCACTACCCCCTCCTCAAGGAACCGCACAACCACCTCAGCAAATCACATATGCTACACAGACAAACTGTTGGCTGCTTTTTGGACAGACCCGGGTTTTCAGGATGCACAACAACAAACACCCCTTGGCGCACTGGCCCTCTCGGCAACGAGCTGCGCAGCAGCCCGAAGTCTCACCCGAAGTGGCTATGGAGGGGCTAAGGAATCAGGCTTCCTTAACCTGGGAGACGCGGAGACTAATCTTCTCCCCTCTTTCGGGAGGATTCCTTGAAACGGAACGTCTTACTCTTCCGCAGACCTCTCAGGGAAACAACGTTGAAACTCGCACTTATCAGCCTAGCTGCGCGGTATCTCCGCTCCGGCGCACGAGGTGATTACCCACTGCGTTCGATACTCTATGTATCATCTTTGCCTGTGCGCCCAGCGCAGTAACACATTCCTAAGCGCTGCGGTGATAGTGCTTCTACCGACTCCTTCGATAGTGCGCAAGTATAGCTTCTAAGGGAGATTCAAGGACTTGCTTTATATACTCATTCATAAGATAACGAAACATTCATGTAAACACAGATAGTAAACATAAACATGCATTCACACAACACAGCATCATAACAACGAGAATTATACAGTTCACCTCCACGGGGAAATCACATTCCTGGAACTGTATCTTATATTATCACAAAACGAGAATTACACAGTCCTGCTGCGCACACAGCTGCAGCCTAGATCTTTCCAAGAAACTCCACGCACACAGCTGGGAGCCCTTCTCTTAGATCTACTCTCTTCTTCTACAGAGATTACAATGACTCAGACTTCGACTGAGACTTTCTTCAACTCAGTGACTATCTCTACAACTATCACTTCTCTTAACATCTAACCTTCTTACGTCTAAAGCATCTAATGGCTAGCTAACTAACTAACGTCTAACCTTTACAATTACACATATATATAGGTGGCCCTGAGGGTCGCACCTTTACAAAATTGTGGGCCTTTCCCAACAGTAATCCCCAAAAACCCTAACCGCAGACATGGCTAGGTGTATTGTAGGTGCCGCTTGCAGTCACGTCGCCGTTTCCTGTAGGTTCCGTGACTTTCGGCGTAGATTGCGGGTATGGGCGCCTCTTCATCATTCACTGCTCCTTGTCCTTCGCCTTCAATGCTTTGGTCCGTTGCTCTTCCTTGGTCAGAGCAACCATAACTTCTGTACTTTGCCTTAATGAGGGTAGCTGAGCCCTCTATTTCGTCACTTCATTTATTGTGGTAGCTGAGCTTTCTACTCGGCCACATTCACTCTCCTTTGGCATGTACGGGCGAGCTTCGCGATTTCCGGTCCGTAATCTGCGCTGAGCTCGTCCATCTGGCACTGTACTGCGCACTTGTTCACTTCTGCCCCAAATTGGTGCTTACTCAAAATTAGCACTTCTTCCCTTCAACACTTAGTGCTTTTTCCTCAAAATTCGTAGCTTTACCATAGCTGCGGCCTTGGCTCCAACACAAACCAACCCACAGATTCGGGTACTCACCATCTCCTCATGATGTCATCAACCGACATCAACCTTCAAATGCGTCGAAATCAATATGGACCTAATCCTGAAACCCCCCCCCGTTGATACTGTTGCCGCCACAGATCAGTACCACATTTTCCTTCAACACTAGCCTTCCAGGTATCTGTATCAGTTCGGAACCTAGTCATCCATCGATGCATCATCGATGAAGGCGCCTCCACTTGCGTTATGTCGATGTTTGTTTGGAAGAATATTGGATCTACCACTCTACAGCCATCAACAACTGCATTAAGAGCTTACGATGGCCATGCAGCCCAACCCCAGGGTCTTTTGACCAATGTTCCCGTCCAGTTAGCAGGAAAAACAGTCCTAATCGATATAGAGGTTATCAATGCACAACTTGATTACAACCTCTTACTGAGTCGTAGTTACATGTATGCTATGAAGGTCGTCGCTTCATCCTTCTTCTGCATCATGATGTTCCCCCATGAGGGACGTGTAGTCAAAATAGACCAAATAACATACTACGATCCCAATGCCCCAGCTGCTCCCAAGAACGTTCTCCCCATGATCGAACAACCCGTGCACAATGCTCCTACATCAATAGTCTCCACAGTTGGACTCGGATTATACTTGGAGTCCCCCATGACTTCCATGTTCCAATCCATTGCACCCCCTCTAAAGATAATTGAGATATCAGATCTTTGCACAATTTCCTCCAACCACACAGCACACAACTAGCAACCGCCTTTACTACCGCAACCACCATCGGTACCAAGTTACATCGGGGCAACACCCATCCATACGATCCCGTTTTTATTTCCACCATCTAGAGTGATAAGTACACCGGTAATGGCCACTTTAAACCTCCCCGGATTAACCCTAGGTCTACCCGTATGGTATTTACCTGCCCATACTCCTACACCAACACCACAGGTCGTTCTTCAACCAGTTCAACCTATTAACACTTCCAATTTCCCACCACGAGGCGTTGCGGATATACCCACGCATCCCCATTTTGACACAGCATCCACATCTGCCACAAACCCTCCCCCACCACCACCAAAAAACAATGGGGGCAGAGGTCCACAAAGCTATACCGCCCCACCAGCAAGAAAACCGGCAGTACCCCAACCACCCCCGCGAGCACCCCCCAAGTGCTCCTTATGTGATGATATTGGCCATGCTACCCACAACTTCCCTCAATTTCCCAATCTCCAAAAACACATGCAGACCTTGGATGACGACCCCAACATACCCATAGTCATACTAAACCCCCCATCCCATCAGCGCAACAAGGGGCTACGTACTAACCATGCTTGCGCTATCTGTGGCATATATGGTCACTACTCGCACCACTGCCCCGATCTCCTGGATTACAAAGTAGCCCTCTACGAGTTGAATAATGCCGAGCTAGAGACATTCCCTCCTACCATTGAAGAAATATACCCTCCAACATCTTCCCCCTCGGAAGAAGTCAATACCATATACATGATCTCTACGGTCGATAGGGACAACTCTCCTTCAACATCTACCCTTCCCTCATATGACTTGATCACTCAGCACTTCCGTAGTGACGAGGAAATCCTCGAAGCCCTTATGGAACCAGACTATCCATGGGACGACATGCACCATCGATCATATTTCATCTCCGGTGAGTCCACCCCTATCGCATCCAACCTACTAGCAATCGAAACAAAAGACTTTCTCCCAGAGAAGGTCGATTGGTTCAACTATCCTATTCCTGCCCCTGACACCTTTGAGGAAGGAAACATGGAAAATATTTCTCCCATCACACAAGTAGACATTGCTCGCCCAAGTGGCCAACCCGAGATCATCACCTTAGGGGCCACTTGTACGGAATACAAAATCGGGGAAGCTAATTTTTTTTTTCAAGAATTCCATGATGTCTTTGCTTGGTCCTATACTGAGATGCTTGGCCTCGATCCTACTATAATTGAGCACCACATTGACACATGGCCTGAGGTCCCACCTGTCCGCCAGAAGTAGAGACCAATTCACCCCTCCAAACTCCCTGTAGTCAAACTTGAAATTGAAAAGCTCCGAAAAGTCGGATTCATCTATCCCATCGCTTACACCACCTAGGTGTCCAACCCCATACCTGTCAATAAAAAATAGGGCACACTCCGTGTTTGCACAAATTTTCAAGATCTCAATCAAGCATGTCCCAAAGACAACTTTCCCACACCTTTCATCGACCAGCTCATTGATGCTTGCGCTGGACATGAAGTCCTCTCCTTTATGGATGAATTTTCTGGGTACAACCAAATACACATTCGGAAAGAAGACCAATATAACACTGCGTTCACTACCCCATGGGGCACCTTTTCCTACCGGGTCATGCCATTTGGTCTAAAGAACGCGGGTGCCACTTTCCAATGAGCCATGACATACTGCTTCGACGAACTAACTCATATCATCCTGGTGTACCTAGATGACCTTACTGCTCACTCCAAAGAACGATCTAACCACCTAAATGACCTCCGGCAAGTCTTCCTCCGTTGCCGTAAATACATAATCCGCTTGAACCCTCTCAAGAGTGCCTTTTTTGTCCCTGCAGGATGGTTGTTAGGATTCATCATATCACAAAAAGGGATAACTGTTGACCCCTTAAAAGTCCAAGCCATCTTGGACCTACCTCCCCCTCGCACCATACGTCAATTACAGAGTCTACAAGGGAGAGCCAACTTTCTCCATCGCTTTGTTTCTGAATACGCCACGACATTCCACGGCTTCCTCCGCTTACTCTGCACCCGCATCCCATTTTTCTAGGATGAGCAAGCTCAAGCGGCCTTTACAACCCTTAAAACAGCCTTAACTAATGCCCCTTTGATCTCCCCCCCAGATTTCTCAAAGGATTTTATCCTGTATGTTTCGGCATCAGAACACGCTGTCTCCAAGGTGCTTGTTCAAGAAGATAGTGCACGAAAAGAGCATGTAATCTACTATGTGAGCCAAACCTTGTCTGTCCCATAGTTGCGTTACCCTCCTGAAGAGAAGTTGGCCCTAGCGGTCATCTTCTCCGTACAAAAGCTCTGTCACTATATATTGCTGAGCACAACTACGGTTGTGGCCAACTCTAATCCTATGGTTTACCTATTGAGTCGTCGTCTACTCCAAGGCCGTGTGGCTAAGTGGGTCGTTATTCTCCAAGAATATGACCTCACGTTTACAACACCAAAGAGCGTCAAGGCCCTTGCTTTGGCACAACTTATGACAGACTTGCCATCGTCATCTATTTTAGCCCCCATTCAGACCAATCTCCCGGATGATCATTTATTTATCATTTCTTCAGATGACCCATGGTACGGCGATATCTTGGTGTACCTTCGCACTCAGAAATTTCGTCCGGATCTCGACCGCGATGAGCATTGACGCATACGTCATCACGCTTCACGTTACCTTCTCCTAGGAGATGTGTTATACCATCGCGGTATCGACACCATTAACGCCGCTACCTCACCCACATTGAGGCCGAACAAGTCATTAATTATTTCCACAGCAGAGCTTGTGGCGGACATTTTTCAGGGATGGCCACTGCCCAAAAAGTCATCTGTGCTGGGTATTTTTGGCCCTCCCTTTTCACCGACTGTATCACTGCAATAAAACATTGCCGCAACTGCTAGCTCTTTGCACCCAAAGCAAGGACACCATCCTCCCCCCTCCACCCAGTCGTCATTGTTGGCCCCTTTTACAAATGGGCCATCGATTTTATGGAATGCAACCCAACCTCGGCAAGTGGCCATAAGTATATCGTTGTCGCTATAGATTACTTCACCAAATGGACTGAAGCCATGCCCACATTCAACTGCAAAGCCGACACCGCAACTCGCTTTTTCTTTAATCGTGTCATTACTCAGTTCATTGTCCCCCAACAACTGGTGTCTGACCACGACAGCCACTTTGAAGACGCCATCTGGAAGGAACTGTCCATCCTTCTTAAATTCAAGGATCAATACTCTTCCGCCTATTACCCTCAAGGGAATGGTCAGGTCGAGGCCATCAATAAAATACTGAAGACCATTCTTTAGCATACTGTAGATCACCATAAGTCCAACTAGCATCACATGTTATTTCCAGCACTTTGGGCTTATCGCACTTCCACTAAGACCGCCACAGGGTTCACCCCTTTTCACTTGGTCCATGACGTCGAATCAGTCCTCCCCATAGAGTGCCAGATTCCCTCCCTCCACATAGCTGTAGAACTCCTTCTTGACACCTCCCCACTTGAACAACCATTAGAGGAAATTTCAATTTAAAATGGGCCTTCTAAAAATAATACAAATTCCATGTCCTCATGTATTAGCTAATCAAAATGCTTTAAAATTCAAACAGGGAGCACCTATTAAAGAATTTTTTATTATATAATTTAGAAATATTGAAATATTTTAATAATATAATTTATTTACTTATACCCCAAATTGTCTTGAATATTGAAATAATATCTACCCGAACTGCCCCAATTTGTCTTGGATATCAAAATAAAATTAATATACTAACCCATTCTCCACTAATTCTAATAAATGAGCATATTGGAGAACTTAATGCATGGGAAAACTTCTTTTTACCAACATTAATTAAATTAAGTTTGTTAAATAAATAGAGTAATTTTTTCAAACCATAAATTTGTGGTTATTTTAATATCCCCTTCACCCTTGATGGTTATTTTAATATCCACCGCACCCATGTTTATATATATTAATATTTGATTTTAACTTACCTATCCTGTAGTTAGATCCGTCAAATGGGGAAAACTAAGTGAAATCATTTTTTTTAAAGCATTCATTCTTACAAAATAACAATATATACCTAAAATGATTTTTTTGCTAAATTGAGATAATTTTCTTTTAATAAAATATAATACATAAGCCAACTTTATGGTATACATAGAATTAAAATAGCATAGCAGTTTGATTTTGGACTCGCGCCACCATTTTCCCAAATTGAACTAATCTCTCATTGTGTGGATTAGCAGCAATTTGATTTTGGACTCGCGGCACCATTTTCCCAAATTGAACTATACCCGATGTCCTATTGAATTTAGATCTCTCACTGTGTGGATGGGAGGGAGTCACTCAACTTGCACATGAAGAAGTTCAGAGACAAGTGCTTTTACGAGGATCTTTCATTCACTTAGAGCTTCTGAAAAATATCTTAGCAAATTTAAAACCCGTAGCTTTGCACATATGGAATTTTTGGGTTGTAAGTGTCCCCTTTGCTGTTTTACCTCACCAAGTAGGCGCTGATAAGGAAGTCTTCTCGTGGGTGGAGGTTTGCAAGTCCATTTGTTTTCTTTTCAACATCCCCAGAGTCGTGCGAAGGAAAAGGCAAACAATTACTGTGGGTGGAGGTTTGCAAGTCCATTTGTTTTCTTTTCAACATCCCCAAAGTCGTGCAAAGGAAAAGGAAAACAGTTACTCAGGGCTGAAGTTCAAGGGAAGAGGAAATAGATAGCGTCTGGTTCAGATTAAGATCTGGCACTTTGACAGAATCACGCAGTGGGACATCTGAGATGCAGGGGGCCGAAAAGAGTTCGAGCTATAAATGATAATTTGAGGGGAGCACGAGCAACATTACCAAATCAACCCCAGCAAACCCTTTATCCATCTACGAGCATCTAGTAAGTGTGGTCATTCTATTTAGTGCTCAAATAGATAGATATCATTCTTAGGTAACATATATAATCCAGTTATATTGGCACCTATATATGTAATCTGCAAAACATAGGACCAACTATATATTAAGGCTACAGAAAAAGGGTTGTAATTACATAAATTCCTTCAATCTGAATTCTCTATTTTCAAATGAACACTTCATATAAACTCAGAGATCATAGACAACAGATGTACTGCAACTGAAGTTGATTAATCCTCAATATATAAAATCAAACCTACAAATTACAATAGATTGATAAAGAATAGGGGTGTATATAGAGAGGCTTAATACATAAAAATGGAAGAAAAACAAGGCTCTAAGCCTCTACATCAATGAGACGTGAATCCATGAAAAGTTCCCTCAAACTATAGATTTACAATGTTGACCCTCAGGCTCATTTACAAAGAAACTCAGTCCTCTCTACCCCACTCTTAGAGGAACTATAGTTTTCATCTCCTACCTTTATCTTCATCGAATGCTACCTTGAATCTTGCAACTATTTTCTAAAATAGGCCGTGAATGACATGCTGGGAAGGCTCAACAGCTAAAGAGATAGTTGTGCCATCTTTCCTGAAAAATAGAGTTATGTTAGTGTTCACTTTTGGCTACCACATGTTCTACCAGCTGTTCTTTAATCTCATCAGATGCCCTATCTAAAGCTATTAATGACTTGAGATTATTCCTACCAAAGTAAGTTAGAAGCCTCCAGGTCATAAAATAGGTGTCATATCCTATTACCACTACAATATGAACCAACTCATCAATTTCCAAAATGCATTAAGGAATGTCTTCTCAGTAAGCATCAATTTTGCAAATGAAGGTTAACCTTTTGATCTATAAATTGCAATATAGAGAACAGACTTCCTTATTCTATTCTGAAAATGATAGTTCAAACTTCCCGCATGCTATGGTGCTATAGTAGCCCAAATTTTGGGAAACTTGGTGGATCAGGAATGAAATCATCCCTATATAGTGCCTTGCTCTGAACAAAGTTCACCCATCTAAGCTTTCAATTGAATTCCTGTCTTATAATGACATTAGAACGGTGTGTAGACATGATAGTGAATTTGAGGCTCCCTCGATGTCTTCTTTATAGTCTATAATAGAGAAGTTTGTCTCTTTTGGCAGGTTAGCGAAGAGGAGGCTTTGAATGAAGGTGAAACCAAAGCATCTTAAGGGAAAAAACCCGGTATGTAAATGGCATCCTCAGCTCTTGTATCACATTTTGAGTTACGGAAGTGGGGCTTTTTGAATTAGGCATTGGGTTTTTGTCAAAATTATAAATCAAATTTATTATCTTTTGAGAAGGATGTGAATACCTCATTTAGAAAATGCCATTGTTTATGGCCCAAAGTGTGAATAAAATTATAGATCCAGTATGGCTGGGTAAAACCTTTCATTGGGCCACGTGTTGGTTGTTCTCACACAAGTGCTGCAACAAAACCTTGAGTGCTTGAGGCTAGTCGTCCATGAGAAACAGCTTGAATAGATTTTCTCAACTTGCACCTCCTCCTTTAACGTGCTCACCACCCATGAATTGTATTGGTTCAGTGCTTTGGGATGTACAATCCATATTTGATTTCTTTGAACTTTTCCCAATGTCAGTGGAAATCACATTTGAATGCTATGAAGAACTTCAATATTTCAAATTATCCATGAAAATGTTACTTTCCCATCTATCTCTCACAATATCACTAACCAAATTCCTCCATGCCTTTGTCCTATCCTCATAACCTCAAAATATAGGAAAACATATTTTTTAGCTCATTTGTTCACTAAATTTTTGACTATATATTCTTCATAGGTCCGAGAAAATGTTGGCTAAGATTAATTTGTAAATTGTTACGTTATAATTTCCTAGTTTTCTTTCTCATGTGTGGCATTATAGAACTTGTAAGTTTTTTTTTAATAAGGCCCCATTGGTGGATAGGTTGTGGCTCTAAGACACAACATCCACAAGAATTCACCATTAGATTTTTGAGTCAGCCTTGCAACTCCGTAGGTTTTGAGTGTAATTGGCTAGTATTTATGCATATCCACACTAAGAAGCACAATAGGTCAGAGCATGAGAGACCATAGAAGCTAGTCTTCATTTATTACAATCTTCACCTACTTAACAAACAACTGTGACCAAACAATATGGGTCCAATTTTAGTGGATAATATTGATCCAAAATTTGAATATGGTGTAGAGGATGATTCTCTTGACGATGATTTGAGTTTTCTTGATGGGGTCATTGAGGATCTATAGGAAACAACTATGACCAAAGAACATGGGTCCAATTTTATTGAATAAGATTGATCCAAAGTTTGAATAGGTTGTAGAGGATGATTCTCTTGATGGTGATTTGATTTTGCTTGATGGGGTCATTGAGGATCTATAGGAAACAACTGTGACCAAAGGACATAGGTCCAGATTTATTGGATAAGATTGATCCAAAATTTAAATAGGTTGTAGAGGATGATTAATCTTGATTATGATTCGAGTTTGCTTGATGGGTTCATTGAGTATATGTAGGAAATAACTATGAGCAAAGGATATGGGTCCAATTTCATTGGATAAGATTGATCGAAAATTTGAATAGGTTGCAGAGGATGATTCTCTTGATGATGAATTGAGTTTTCTCTATGGGGTCATTGAGGATCTCTAGGAAACAACTGTGAGCAAAGGATATGGGTCCAATTTTATTGGATAAGATTGAATCGAAATTTGAATAGGTTGCAGAGGATGATTCTCTTGATGATGATTTGAGTTTGCTTGATGGGGTCATTGAGGATATCTATATTTTTGCATTGTCTCGATTTCAAACACCTAATACACCTACATCACAACTTCATCTTCACACACCTAATAAACCTACATCATAGCTTCATCTTTAGGCTAGTGATGTTGGCACTCGCTCTTTGAGGGCTTATTTAGGAATCCTCATAGTTGTGGACGCGTCTTGAGATTGGATTTGGAGACATTGCCCATTATTAATTTCTAATTATGTTATTAATTATGTAGCTTGATTGTTTAATAGCGGTTGTTGAATTGTGTATTATTTTTCAGTTTGATGATGGAATCACAGATTGCAACCTTTTTTTATTTGTGTTCAGTTCATTATCAACAACCTTGGTATTGTGTTAAGAATTTTTGTCTTTCAAAAATTTTACACAGTGACATTCCATAATTCTTAACACAATGACAGAACACTATGGAAATATGCATGCTCAGAACCTTGGTATTATTTGTTATTTTGATGATGGAATCATAGATTGCAACTTTTTTTATTTATGCTCAATTCACTGTTATGCAAAAAAAATCTAGTGTCAAATTTTGTATTATCATATTTTATGATATTATCTAATAAATTTGTAGATAAACTGTTTTTTTATAGCTTATATGGATCGAAAATGTTATTAATATATTTTTTTTCTGAACTAAATTTGCTATATTTTGAGCTTTTTTTTCTTTCTATTTTCCGAGTTTCACCGAGTCTTGAACTAAGTTTCTCCAATCCCAAAGCCAGCTGAGTCTTTGATGAACTCACGTTTGATGACTTTGGTTGTTAGGCATGTGAATGATCCCATCTCATCTCTCCAATAAAGGGGTTGTAATCTGGATATATCTAGGTGGCATATCCTAAGCCTAACAATTTGCTAGGGTAACATTAATAGAGGCCACATCACAGTTATAATTTCTAAGCATCTTGCTATTGATTTTAATAGAAGGAACTTCCTTGTCATTTTTCTATTTTCACGGAATAATAATTGCTTTCAGTACTAATTGTCTAACTTACATGCAAGGAATTATGTTTTATTGTGTGTTCTCAAACCCAAGTATAGAAGATAAATTTTTGTCATCTACCTATGCTTGCCTATAGTTCATTTTTAAGATTGAAAACAACAATTAACCTTGAAAGTTGAGATTGTAAAATCAAGCAGTGGCAAACTGTGAACAACAAATCATAAAACAAATACCTAGCAATTTGTGGCAAATGGACACACACACACACACACAAGCAAGATTTTAAACTTGTAAATGAGTGCTACTATGTTTTTCCATCCAAGCCCCTCTAGAACCTTTCTTCTTTTGTTAGTTGCATGGATTTATATTTAAAACAATTTGTAGCTAGGATATAGAAGGCGGGGTTGGTTGGAACTAGCTTGGGAGTCCATTTTTTTAGAGTCTAACTACTTTTACAAAGATTGGTATCTAGAAATCTGATGCTAGAATCACAGTCAGAAAGTCGAGTCTAAATTTCCTTTTGGAGTTGAAGCTACACTTTCCAAGTTTGCAAAGGTAGCGTCTACAACTTCAAAATTTCATGCCAAATTGCTAATTTTTGTTAACAAGCAGTCTTGATAGAAGGAATAATGAAATCTAATATTTCATGGGCCTCTATGAAATTGAGATGGAATCTAGCAATTGCCAATGAATCCCCTCTCAGTTAAGTAATGATCTACCGTGATCATGTGCCTTTATGCAGCCCTTAGAAGATATTAATATCATAGTTGAAAAAATGCTAAGTTGTTTGAGTATCCTGATTCAAACTCTGCTTGGGCTTCTACTGAGCCAAATTAACTTGGTCCCGAGTTTGAATCTTTGGCACCAAGTCAAAATCACTATCAGCCAGTCAGATGTGTATGTAATTGTGGGCCAAATCCTGATCCGTGAGTTAACTCATAGATTATTTGCTGCTTGACAAGTCCAACTTGTGCGTGGATGGAAAACCTCACCTATGCCAAAAGGGAAAAGAAAAATTACTTATTTTGGGTGGTTTCTGCTATTGACTTTTTGTCAAGCCTGAGTTGAACTCTTACATTCCACCCTCGTCGATTCATTAACCAAGCTAAGTTTTTCAATGTTGTTTCAAGTGGCCTTTGTTGCACATTGATTTCTTAGAAGTTGGCACCATGCTACGATGAATCTGGATTATATATGTGTGCAAACAAAACATTAGCTAACTTTATGCAAGAAAATGGTGGGTGCACACCTAAGAATTGCTTTTTCCTTCTCCTCATCCCCAATATGTCATTATGAACCTAATACCTAGATGCACTAGAGACTAGTGAACATTGGGATGTTTACCTAAAATCATACCTAAATTTATTATACATTTAATTGATGGAAACCTTTGTTATTTATTGACAAAAGTGTCCCCATTTAGTTAACATTTCCTCTAAATTATAAGTATGGGAAGTCAAAGATTACGAGGGAGAATGCTCTTGGATTATATAGATGTCATGTTCTTTCTTTGGGGTTTATTTGCAAGCATACTGTCACATTTTGCTAGAGAGTGAGAGAGGAACCAACAATAGGCAGAGAAGATTTGCACTTTATTCCTCCAAAAGATGTTGGGTTCCCTGACTTTATCCACAAAAATACAACCTTGTTAAGGAGTTAATGTAACATTCATCAGTTGTTACCCCCTTATTTGCACAGGTATCAGGGGGTAAATGTTGAGGCCATTTCCAAGCCAACAGCATGAAGAGGAAGTATAGGGGCATTGCTAAGTGCCTCTTGTTTAGTTCTGGGTCAGTTTCAGGGAAATGATCAACATTATTTGCGCATCACAACGACAAGAAAAGCTTGAATCCAAATCCTGGGCATTAATAAGTCAATTCTGGGCATGAGTTGTGGGCAGATTGTTGTATGAAGATGCATTTCTAGGTATTCCCCTGAGCAACTTATGTAGAGGTAGAAATTTTGGGCACCTTAAACAAGCAGGAAACTCATCTCTTTTAAGTATGGTAAGTTATAGGCCATTATGTGGACCAAAACATCCATTTTATGGGCAAAAAGAGAAGCAGACCTGGTTATGTTATGAGGCTGAAAATAGTGACAGGGAACAGGTCTGGGCATGCAGACAGCCTAAATTTTCATCACTGGGCATAATTCAGTTATGTTCATGATATTAGATGACAGTGAGATTGAATTTTTTAGCAGATCGTTGGCCATCTTGTGCATACCACCACCAAGGATTCATGGCCGGAAGACAGTACAAAGACGGGAAAAGTTACATCAGCTGTAGCCTGTGATGTACTTCCTATGATTCCAAGTTTATTATCTAGACATTACTGCAAGCACAATAGAAATTTCCAAGGATCCTAAAGCTGCATTTTTAAGAAGCTTGATGGTTATGCCATGTAATTTTGGGCATTAAGGCCCTGCACATTGCCAAGTCTATTTACTCCCATACATTACAAGCAGCAAGGAGGATCTTAAAGGTCTCAGTGAATTTCTTCTTAGTGATACTTCGAAGTTTGATCGCCCTCCATTGTTACACTTGAGATTTCATGCTCTAGATAAATTTGTGTAGGAGTTTGGGTGTTTTCCTACCGCTTCATCAAGGGAATATGGTACCAAATTTATGTGCATTGTTCACTCCTGCCCACACTACTACATGAAGGGGTTGTTTAAGACGATTTTTAAAGACATAATGAACATATTGTCTTAAATACCCATTTCTAATTGGTTTTCAATATTTTATAGTGGTTAAGACGTTTTTTAAGACAAAAATTGCTTTTAGTTTTCTAGTTTTTGGAGTTACTATTTTTTTCTTAAAAAACTTATTAAAACTATTTTTTTTTAGAAGTAAAAGGATTTGGCCTTTTGCATGAAGCTTTTTCTCCACTATAGAGGTTATGAATGAGGTAAAAATATGTATACTGCATGCAGGTGGATTTGGTAGGAGGTTACTATGATGCAGGAGATAATGTGCATTCTCCATGCGACTCTGCATGCTCAAGCCCGTGAGAATAACTGTAGTGCAAAATTAATTGGTTTCGTGTCCTGATACATATTGAACTGTCGAGGAACTGCCAAAGATACCAATAGAGTAGGGGAAAATATATGAGAATGTGAGTTCTGTTAATCTTAATAACAATAGCAATAGCAGGCAATATGTTGCATCTGTCTTACAGAAAAATTGCGAGACTTGTGGCGATGAAGGTTTTTGCAAAGAGGGTTTCCAGGTAACAATGTCTTCACCATTTACTCTGGCTCTGTGTACTGTTGCTTCAACTTACAGTTTGCAGTAGTGTGGATCCTAGAATTGTTTTTTGGCCTGTGTTTCCATTCAGAAAACCTCTCTTTTGACTTAAGTGATGTGGTCTCCAGCTCGCCGGGAAACTCCTGGATGGACGGTTAATCAAGTTTCGAGCAAATGTTACGGAGATGCAGGTTCGAATTCGTGGAATCTCTCTTGAATTTCCGTCAACAGACACCTCTGCAGAGCTTGAAACCATGGCAACTGTAAGTTCAAATTTTGTGTGTTATAAAATATCTCGTTTTCAGGCATAGTTCCTCTACATCTACTTATCTGTCGTTAAGGGTTTTTGAAGGGATGCATCCAACCCTGTCACGCATATCTTGATCGAGTTCGGTCTTAACTCATATATATAACATGTACAACTTAGTAGACTAAGGAATCAGGCTCCCTCACTCATAGCCTTCCCCTCCCATTCGCCTACTTCTAAATGCATACAGTCGTTGTTTTATTCTCTTAAGGAAGATCGCCAACTTCTATGTAATATTTCAATGAAATTTATTAAAATAAAGAGATTGCCATGCTTTGTCAATTAATGAAATGCAAAGGTTATTTAATATACGCAACAATTTATAGGAGCTCAAATAAATAATTAAAACCATGCACCGGGGTTGTTATCATCAACAAAAAACTTTAACACACATAATACATAGGTTAAACATTATATGTAGAGATCATTAGGTTGCAAGAACTCTTAATAAACTTTATCAAACATCCTCTGCTGATATTTCCCTGCATAATGCGATTCTATCATCTTAAGCCTCCAAAAATGAAAGCAGAGATAGAGATATAATGTGACTTTTTTCGATAAAGACTTCCATGAAAAAGTGAAAGCAGAGATCGGTTTTAAGGGCGATTATAGCAAGAGTCAGTTTGCTTGATGCAATCCGAATAATTTGTATAGTAATGTAGGGTATGTAAGATATAATGATCAAAAGGTGCTAACGATCGATCTATATAACAAGGAAATATAATCTTTATGCATATCAATTAAAGGGGTTTATTGATATTGCAGCAGTGATTCATCCGGAATTGAATATCATTGCTATATGATTTATACACACAACAATTAAGACTGAAATCACTCAGCCTTCCATTTATGTTTTCTATTTAAAGTTACCTTCAGCCATCCTGAACTTGGGTCAATCTTCTTAGTAGATATCGCCCTATCCTACCAGTTTACCTATTGAAATCCCTATACTATTCTAATCCATTCATTCTACCCAAGCTATAATTATTTTAATTACCTTCTGGTACATGCTGCGAGTTTCATTATCTGGGTTATTTGTTGTTTAGGTTCCATTTATATGGATATTATGTGCTTCAGGGTTTTTATAGGTAAAGCCATTGAAGTTCAGGTTCTGAAGCTGCTTCCATATAGTCTTAAATGTACGTCAGGTGTTACTCAAGTCTTGCTTACATAATAAGGTCATTGACTAAAGAGCTCAAAACAATAGCATCTTTCTCAACTGCATGAATTCTTGACCAATGCAACACCATACATTGAGAACAACTATGTACCTAGTCTCTTCCTTGCTTTTTAAAGCAGTTTTTAACATCCCCTAGACATAGGGTAATATCTTGGATCACAACTAGCTCCCATATCCTAAGATAGCCTAACATGATCCATGATTAAAAGAATACCTTCAAACTGTTATAGACATTCAGCTAATTTTTTTCCTCTGTAGCTCTGTAGCTTGAGCAGATATTGGGTTTACACGTTTTTGTACTTTTGTAATTCATACCGTCGAGATCTAGATATCCACGAGAATAGTAGTCTGGACGGTGTCTTTTGAGATCCTTGTTTCTCTTAGATAAAATCGAGAATGAAGCTAACCACACTTGATGGATTGTTTTCTATTGCTTCAAACCTTTATCAAATTTAGCACTTACATAACAAGGTCATTCACTAACCAGTTTAAAAAGCGTCTTTCTCAACTTCATGACCATATTAACCCCATACATTGATAACCACAAGTCTTTGCCGTGCTTTTTAAGGTAGTTTACAATATGGCATTTTACAACAAGCAGCAAAATTTTTAAATTTATAAGCAAAATGCCACAGGTTTTGATTTTTTATATAGATCTTGATTATTTCCAACTTTCCTCATTGTGTAATATCAATTTCCTTGTGCATGAATATTGCCTGTGTTGACAACTATAGTTGTTATTTCCAGGGTTTTGATACAATGGTGGGAGAACATGGTACCCAATTATCTGGAGGCCAAAAATGAAGGATGGAAATTGCAAGGGCTATTTTAAAAGATCCTCGAATTCTTCTCCTTGACTACCCCAATGTTAGCATGGAGCGTCATAAAATTCAGAAGACTCATGGGAGATGAGCTGGAAAACGCTAAGAGATCAATCCGTTGGGCCTGAGCTGGAAAACGCTAAGAGCTCAATCTGTTGGGCCACATATTATTTCCTCAAAGCAACAACTTATCCTGATACTTTATACATGCAGGTCTTTCATCTTTACCATATCTGCAGAGCACGGTTTATAGAAATTTGGTGTATTTTTGTTTATTTTGTTTTGAATTTTCTTTATTACTCTAACAAAGACTTCATAATCTTCTTGGAAGTTGGAACTACAATAAAATTTCAAAAATATTTGGTTTTCTTTATGATATGGTATATCGTAGGTCGGTGAACCCATTGCAGATCACAATTGCTGGGAAAGACCAGAAGACATGGACACGCCTAGAACAATTTACAAGATTACAAAAGATAATCTTGGTACAGAAATTGCTGCTGAAATAGCTGCAACATTGGCTGATGTGTCCTTTCTGTTTAGAACATCAGACGTCCAGTATTCTGAGTGGCTTCGCCAAACTGCGATTTGGGTAAGATCAATGTGCAAACCTAGGGTATTTACTTATCGTTTTAATGTTTTAGGGTTTACTTATTGGTTTATTATTTTAGGGTTTTATGGTTATCTGTTTTTTTTTGCTACCTCTTCCATTAACTTTCCTTCTAATAATATGTGCAACAGTTGTTCGAGTTTGCAGACAAATACATGGGATTATGCAGTGCTAACCCCATAGTGAGAGCATCAGTGTGTCCTTTACTTTGACAGATACGAGGTACTACTCCTTTTCATTGTGACTTGATACTAGGTTATATATTATTCTCTGTACTTTGATTTATTACTGAGCATTACAGAAATCTAAGATTTAGGAATTTCAATTTCATATCTTAACAGATTCGGTTTTTAAAATAATCTGTATATATATATTTTTAATATATAAGCTTGGTGGGCTAGCTCAAGTGGTTGAGTGCTGTAAGTTGTGAGCATAAGGTCATGTGGCTATACATTGCTATATTTGACGTCACAAGTATTTACTCCTCTTCGCACCAACCAACCTTTAACATGATTTGATTTTTTTTATCTTTAACCATTAGAATACCAACAACACTAGTGAAACTTAACAAATGATTTTATAAATTTTCATATTATTTATATAATCTTTTTATGTAAAGATATATGATCTTGCCAACGTACCATCCATGTGGCATAAACAAAACCTTGGAAGACATTAAGTGATTACTATTGTTAATATTCGGCTAACTTAATCCTCTCCTCATTAGGATGCCATATGGAATTTAAACAAATGATCAGAAATTAGATGGTTTGGCTTACTTATTTAGTGTAGATTTATTTGAAATTTTGTTATATTAAGGATTTGGAAGGATTATTAAATTTAACTTTAATTTTATTCTCTTTTCTATATTGTATTGAGTAAACGAAATACACTTTAAGCAATCATAAATTTAATTTTTGTAATCTAAAATTTAAAATAAATATAATTTAATGTTTAATTACACCCATAGGTATTTAGATATTATCTGAGATTTTGAGCTTCCATAATAGATCTGCAACAATCCATCTAATAAGTGAAATACAGTGAGTATTTCATGCTTCTTGTGCTCATTGCTTTAAAAAAACACTAAAAAAATACAAATATTCTTCTTGTATATGAAGTTGAAGGGTACTAGCTCAATGGTAGAGCATCTGTAGAAGATTGGTGGTTTGATTCCACCGTGCCTTATCATAAATATTTGCATTCTTAGCACAAATTGATTATCTTAGCACACTACTACACATAGGGGGTATTAAGACAATATTTGAGACAATATTGTATTCATTGAGTGTCTGGTGTTTTATTTCACAATCGTGTGGCGCAGCCTGTGGCCCTTTTTGGAGCAGCGATCGGAGGAATCAATTAGCACGCAGATCCGTGTACAATAAAACTCGAGCTCCAACAATCACCCTACCTTCAAAAAGAGAGAAGGGCACGCTCCTTCAATATTGCTTTGAGACTTGTTCAGATCAGCGGCATAAAGAATAGCGTGCGATGCAATATTGTGGATCTTTGTTTGGGCGTCTCTCTCATATAGTGGTTGGGTGCGATCTTCGTGAAGCCAAATTCTTTGAGGGTCGAACATTCTTGGATGGGTCGTTTGATACACGGGACCTTTATTTGATGAAGCTCTAAAACATATTTTTGTTAGTTGTGGACCTTGGTAGATCGTTGGATATTAAAAGCTGACATGGGACTTGTCCACCTTCAAACCCATTTTGTGGACCCTCATTTTAAATACGATGTTTAATGATGCTTAAGTGATGGAGGCTTGAAAGGGGGTCGATGGGTCAAGGATTTGGGAGGAAGTTACGTGGACCCAATCTCCTATCCACTTTTGGGAAGTTAGTTAAGGATGATGAATAATGTTAGAGCAAGATGGGCCCGTGACTATCTTATGCATTGTAAATGTGGCTTTGGCTATGCATATAGTTAGGAGTTAGTTAAGAATTAGTTAGAAAGTAGTGGAGTTAGTTATTAATAATGAGGGGAGATCTTCTTTTTATTTAAGGACATTTCTTCCATGAAAATCCACGAATGGTCATGAATAAAAATCTTGTTCTTTGCACACCCTTAATTTCATAAAAAATTATCATTCCTCTGAATTTGATAACCCTTGAACTCGATTTCAAATTATACTCTAGTACTTTGGTTTATTTACTCTCCATTGTGCTCTATTTCAAATTTTGCGCTATTTAATATATTTATTTATTTTGCCCAATATTGTCGATAAGTTAGATTCCAGAACCCCACCAATAAATTCACTGACAAGATAAATGTAACATTTCTTTAAAAAGGTTTAATTCTTATCCATATCCAATCTTCGATTGACAGGGTAGCTATATACCTATATTTTATCACCAGCTACCACAATCCAATATTCTTGATCAACCTCCATAGAATTTCAGCTACCAAGGCTTTCCCAAATGGTGATTGTTGTTCAAACCCTATCACCCCAGGGCATTAGGCTTGCTAAGCTTTTTCCACTTGATTAGAGGGATGCCCACTTTACCTTTCTTTCCTTTCCACATAAATTTTAAAACAATTCCCTATATTTTTCCAATATACCTACTGAGTTATATGTCAAGGATTGACAATAAACTGGTATTGTTTCAAATACAATGTTCACTAAATTTAAAAGCCCTTCGAGGGACAGTCACCTTTTTTCCCAGAAAAGAACCATATTTAATAATATTATATTCAAAGTAGAATATGAAATACATTCTGCAGGTGTTGTTGCACATTTTAGAGAAGGCTGAAAGAAACAACCCTCAAGAAATCATGCCATAATATATGTCTAGAGGATGACCACCAATTCAGATAAAAAAGGTTCAATGTGATTTTATCTGTGCAATGGATATGGACATCTTTATTTGTTACCTTGTATAAGCCTTAGAATATTAGGTTAAAAAAAGGGACAGCCACCTTATACAACATATTGTAATTCTTTTTTCAACCTTTTGATACAGCCATATCCTTTCCTTAAGCCCATAGTCATTTTCCTTTAGTACAAATCCTAGATAGGGTAGCTAATACTTGATTTTTAACACCAGCTGCCACAGTCTAGTATTCTTGATCAGCCTCCATAGACTTTTAACTGCTAATGGTTTCCCAAATGGTGAATATTGTTCAACCCCCATGGGCTCCATCACCCCAGGGAATTAGGCTTGCTATGCCTTTGCCACTTGATTAAAGGGATTCTAAAAAAGAAGGCAATA
This sequence comes from Larix kaempferi, assembly GCA_027924585.1. Lineage (NCBI taxonomy): Eukaryota > Viridiplantae > Streptophyta > Pinopsida > Pinales > Pinaceae > Larix > Larix kaempferi. The sequence goes on along the minus strand of BSBM01000063.1, from coordinate 11,281,193 downwards.
TATCTAAGAAAAATCCCTAGAAGAGGGATAGCCTCACCCATTGTTGACAAAAGTAGCCTCCAAAATCTAGCGCTCCAAGGAAATGTTGTATCCAAGCAATGAAATAACCCTAGACTTAAGTTTTTGATCCCTAGGTCTACTCCAACGCTAAATGATGTGAAGCACCTGCAACAATTAATTAATAAGAATATGCGAAATAACAGAAATGACAGAACTCAGAATCACTTTTATATTGATCACAGGCCACTTCGAGGGGGCAACCTCCTTTGAGCAAGCTCAATACAAATAATTTCACGGTGCCTTCATAGGTCTCAACACACACTTATATACTAAGTCTAGGTGCCAATACTATGGGTCAAAACCATGGGCCACTACAAACTATGGATCAACAATACTACGGGCGACTTACAAAGCATATGCGCCAACAACAATAACACAAACTATTGATCAACAAATACTACGGGACGACTTACAAAGCATATGTGTCCAACAACAATATACTAACAAAGTAAAGACATGGGTTCCTAACATCCCCTCCCCCTTAAAAAAAGCTTTGTCCTCAAAGCTTTAGATGTGGAAATTGTTGTTGAGTCTGAAGGAGTGGTTCCCATGTAGCATCCTCTGGTTGCATGCCGTGCCACTGAATTAAGACCTCTGTGATAGAGCGAGAGCGAAGCTGATGAGTGCACCGATTGAGGATGGCCTCCGGCTCCAAAAGGATGGATCCTTCATTATCCAGTTCGGGTAAAATCGTTTGTCCACTGATGTTGGTGCCAAGAACTTTATTCAGACAAGAGACATGAAATACTGGATGAATGCGGGAAGAAGGAGGAAGTTCCAATTTATAAGCAACGGACTCAATCTTCTGAAGAATCCGATATGGCCCATAGAACTTTGGAGCGAACTTATGACGCCCTTTGAGTTTTGTAAAATTGCCCACATAAGATCCAAAGAGATGATGTAAACCTCACAATGAAAGAATTTAGGAATAATAGAAGAAGAGATAAGCAATAGAACTTAGATCCAAAGAAACTCTGATTGAGGCAAAATAATTACACATGTTACATTAAACTGAATAGTAAACAGGTAAATATACAATGTTCAGTATGAGGATTCGAATTCACTAGGAGGAATTCGAATTAGCCTTCATGCACAGATCCATAATCAGTGGAGAGTCATCAATGCCTAACTAGGAGTCCACCTTCTCATCAGTGAAGTCATCAATGCACAAGTAATGATCAACCGGGAGTCAAACTGAGTCTAACTGAATGTGGTTGGTGTAACTGGCACATGGAAGCACTAATATAGTGAAGGAGGCTCAGTGGGGGTGCCATAGGAGTTAACTGGAGTCAGAATGGTCAATCTAGTCTCACTGGAGGTCCAACAGAGTGATAAACTCAGTAAAGAGTCAGTTAAGCCTTAAATCAAGGGAATAACTGAAGATAATTCAATATAACTGAATATAACTGGACTGGTAGGTGAGGAAGGCGCCCTTGTCATGCAGTGAGGCAAAGGAGGGCGCATTAGTCACTGGGAGGGCTAGAAATGATCTGAAAGAAGCTCCGGGGGCTAGTTTGTTGAGGACTATGTGTTGGGACTGATGACCTAGAATGCATGCAACCCTAATTGCATGCAAACCCTAATTTTTGCATGCATGACTGAAAATGAAAATGACTGGAAAGCTAGTAGGACTAGGATGGAGTATAGGAATATCCTAACGAGTTTCAGGGAGGATTGCCTATACGGCTGGAGACGAAGAAAAACCATATCGCCTACTTGAAAAGTGCGCTCATAACGGTGCTGATCAGCTTGTTGCTTCATGCGATTTCTTGCCATGTGAAGATTGTCCCGCAAAATGCGAAGAATCTGATCGCGGTTTCGAAGGACCGTGTCAACTTCCTGAACTGGTGAACTGTTGGGGGTGTATGGAAGAAGAACTGGAGGTGCTTGACCATAGATTGCTTCATATGGGGCCATTTTAGAGGCAGTGTGGTAAGAGGTATTGTACCACCATTCAGCGAGAGGGAGCCACTTTTCCCATTGATGTTGTTGTTCAGAGGTGAAGCAATGAAGATAAGTTTCCAAGCATTTATTGATAATTTCAGTTTGACCATCTGTTTGTGGGTGATAACCTGAACTCATCTTCATTTTTGTGCCAGTGTGGCGAAATAGTTCTGTCCAAAAATGACTGGTGAAAGTCGCATCACGATCCGAGACAATGGAAGAAGGGATGCCATGAAGACGAAAGATCTGGTCCAGGAAAATTTGAGCGACTGAGGAGGCTGTATAGGGATGGCTAAGAGCACAAAAATGACTATATTTGGAGAGGCGATCAACCACAATGATAATCATTGTCTTCCCGCCAGATTTAGGGATCCCTTCAATGAAATCCATAGAAATATCTGTCCAAATCTGTGTAGGTATGGGCAAGGGTTCGAGCAATCCTGGAAGGAGTGTTGTTTCACCCTTATTGCGCTGGCAGGTATCACATTCAGCCATCATCTGTTGAATTGTCCTTTTCATGCCCTGCCAAAAGAAGTTACGCCGTGCCCGTTCATACGTTTTGAGGAACCCAGAGTGCCCTGCCGATGGAGAAGCATGGAGTTCATAGAAGACAACCTGTTGAAGATCTGTGCTTTGGGAAAGCACCAGACGACCCTTGTATCTCAGAGAAGCACCATCCCAAGAGTAATGTGGTACAACAGAAGGGTTTTTGTTCAAGCGTTGGATGATTTGAGATAAGGAAGAGTCATTGACATAACCCTGTTGAACAGATTGCAACCAATTTGGAACAGGCATAGAAATAGCTGAAAGAGAACCTTGGGCATCAAATGTGCGAGAAAGAGCATCTACCACAATATTGTTTTTACCCTTATTGTAAGTGATCTCATAGTCATAACCCATGAGTTTGCTAACCCATTTCTGTTGTGCTGGGGAGGAGACACGCTGTTCCAAGAAATATTTCAGACTTTGGTGATCAGTCTTGATGCAGAAATGATTCCCTAATAGGTATGGTCGCCACTTCTGTACTGCATGCAAAATAACCATCATTTCCTTCTCTTATGTAGAGGCAGCTAAATTCTTACCTGAAAGGGATTTGCTGGTGAACGCAATGGGGTGTTCATCTTGAAGGAGAACAACACCAAGTCCATTGCCGCAAGCATCACTCTCAATAGTGAAGGGCTTGGAAAAATCGGGCATAGCTAGAACATGTGTAGTACACTAGCTTGTTTTAGTTTTTGAAATGCACACTGAGCAGCATGTGTCCATGTAAAAGCATCCTTTTTCAATAGAGCAGTTAATGGAGCTGCAATCTTCCCATAATCCTTGACAAACTTGCGGTAGTAGCCATTCAACCCCAAAAAACCACGAAGGTTCTTAAGTGTCTGAGGATGCGGCCAATTGTTCATGGCATCGATTTTGGCAGGATCCACGCAAACCCTTGTGCTGAGATAATGTGCCCGAGATACTCAACTTCCTTCTGTCCAAAAACACATTTAGACTGCTTGGCGTGGAGATGATGGTCAGAGAAAAGTTGCATGACAAGATCCAGATGCTGGAGATGTTCATCCCATGTTTTACTGTAGATGAGGATACAATCAAAGAATACCAGAATCAACTTCCGCAAGTAGGGTTGAAATATTTTATTCATTAAGGCCTGGAATGTGGAAGGAGCATTAGTGAGGCCAAAGGGCATGAACAAAAACTCATAATGGCCATCATGTGTGCGGAAAGCTGTTTTAGGGATATCATCTTCATGAACCCGAATTTGATGATACCCAGAACGAAGATCCAACTTGGAGAAAAATTGAGCCCCATGAAGCTCATCAAGGAGCTCATCAAAAACATGAATTGGAAACTTATCCTTGATGGTGAGGTTATTAAGTGCTCGAAAGTCAATGCAGAGGCGCCATGACCCATCTTTTTGCGGACAAGAAGAACTGGAGAAGAAAAGGAACTAGTGCTTGGGCGAATCATACCTTGCTTCAATAAGTCCCGAACGAGCATTTCAATCTCTGTTTTTTGGTGAAATGGGTAGCGATAGGGCTGGATGTTCGGAGGAACGCTGCTAGGAAGGAGCTGAATACGATGGTCTTCTGGCCTTGAAGGTGGAAATCCCACTGGTTCAACAAAGACACATGTATATCGATCCAGAATTTGTTGTAGATCCAAAGGAGTAGTGGAGACCGCTGATGGTTGCATCTGAATGGAATGGATCTGAGCGATGACACCATGAGAATTATTCTTGAGGATTTTTTCCATGCGATGTGAAATGATGATGCTGAGAGACCCTTGTTGTACTCCTGTCAATGTGTGTTTTTGTCCATTGAGAGAAAACTGCATCCAAAGTTCAGCAAAATCCCATAAGATAGGGTCAAGTGTGCGTAGCCATTAAGAGCCCAAAACCACATCACATCCACCTAAGGTTAAGGAAAACATGTCACAGTGCAAGGTATAATCTCCCATAGAGATACGCACATTTCGACACTTCCCTTTGCAAGGTAAGGTGCCCCCATTGGCAACCATGACTTCAAAGTTGGAGCAAGGATGGATAAAACAATCAGCTTGTTTGGCGATCCGAGGGTCAATGAAATTATGAGTGCTACCCGAATCAATGAGTATTGTAAGAGGAAGCTTCTTGAAGTAACCCCTGACCGGCATTGTCTGGGGGGTGGTGATTCCAGCTAAAGCATGGAGAGATATCTCTGGCTGGTCATCCTGAGACGGAGGGTCAATAGGTGGTTCCTGAATGTCGACCTGAGCATCCATTGTTTCTGGATCTTCGTCACCAATTTCAGAGGCAGGCTGAGAATCCACATCTAAGAGATAGAGCTTTTGCTGAACACATCTATGTCCCCGAGTGAATTTCTCATCACAATTATAGAAAAGCCCCTTTTCTCTGCGTTCTTGCATCTCTGTTTCAGACAAACGCTTGATAGGAGTTGGTCGAGGAGCCTGCGGTATAGGTGGTCGTTGAAAACCCATATTTCGGAAGGGAACAAAAGTGGGCTTGGAGCGTTGTTGGGATGCAATCTTGTCTTCTGCCAACTTAGCCAACCCTAGGGCTTCCATCATTGTGTTGGGAAAGAACATTTTGACCTCAGAGTGGATGGCATCCTTTAGACCACTGATAAAACAACTCCGGTAAAATTCATCAGACAATCCTTCAGTGTGGTTGGCTAGTTTCTCAAATTCGGTTTGATACTCTCTCACAGTGCCAATTTGGCGAAGTTTAGTGAGGGCTCCTGTGAAGTCATCAAAAGCACTAGGACCAAATCGTTGCAAAAGGAGCTGGAAAAAGTCTGGCCATTTTGGCTCTTCATGAGCCTTGATGTACCAACGGTACCATTGAAGAGCTTCCTGTTCCAAATGAAAGGATGTAAGCGGAACTTTGTTGACATCAAAAGTATTATGCAGACTGAAATACTGTTCTGCACGATAGATCCATCCAGTTGGATCAGTATCATTGAAGCGAGGAAAATCAAGCTTTGGACCACGGAAATTGCTGGAAGAAGAGAACCCATTGTCTGATGAAGACTCGGACTGCCGTTTGTTGTTCATAGCTGTATGTTCAAGATGGAGGCCGAGAAATTTTTCATCCAGATCCTGGAGTTTGGATTAGATGGCTGCAAGTGCTTCTTCCATGGTTTTTGCTCCTGCACGGGTGACAACCATAACCAGGAGTTTTTTTTTTTTTTTGGTTGACTGGGTAGGAAAACAAAAGTAGAAACTGCTTCAGTAAAGGAAAATATGGATTTGGGAAAAAATTTGAAGGGTAATTGGGATTTGACTAGGTTTTGGACACTGTCGAATAGACAGGAAAGCAAAAAATGAGGATTTCAGAAGCAGGGTGAAAGATTGGAAAAATTTGGCAGAGGGGGACAAAGAAGCAGAATTCAGAAAGGAACTCTATGGTACAATTTGAAGGTGATTGGGTGAAATCTGAGGAAGTTATGGCAAACCCTAAAAATAGACAAATGTGGGATTTCAGGATTTGGGAAGTGGAATTGGGGATAGGGTCCTCAGGAATGAAATATGCAGAATAGGATGACAGGGGCTCCCTGAAAATTTCAAGGAAAACAGAGTGAAAACAAGGGAGATATAGAGAAAAAAATGATTTTTTTTTCTTTCATTTAGACTGGAGCGGCTACGGCTTGGAAGGGATCTGAAACAGATAGATCTGCAACAGCGCAGAAGTGAGCGAAAATAGAGGGATCTGAAATGACACCAAATGGATTGAAAACGACTGGATCTGGAACGACTTTCAGAATGGATCTGAACGGCTGGATCTGAAACGGCACAGCAGTGATCGACAACAGTTCAACTGAAAATAGATATGGACCCCAGGTATGTGCGGATGCCTAACAGTTCAGGGGTTTCACTCAGCCACCAATGCTGTCTGACGGCTTGCGTATTGGGGCAGTACCCCTCACTCCACGGCTCAAGTAAAACTGATAACTGCTTTGCCACAAACGACAGCTCTTGGTTTACCTCACGGGTGGGAACTAGTCAATCAGGTAGGGGTCGTTGCCCTTTTCGCTGGTAGGCCCTCTCAATGGGCCAGCTACTTCGGGGTTCCTGTGGTACTCCTCACAATGAGTTTTAGGGTTTATGCCCAAGTACTTCCCATAGTTAAGCGGATAGGGATTATTCCCAAATCCGAATCTGCAACAAATGCGAAAAAAAAATTGGCAGAAATTTCACCCAGCGAGCCCAAGAAAGTGCTCCGATACCAGATGTGAAGCACCTGCAACAATTAATTAATAAGAATATGTGAAATAGCAGAAATGACAGAACTTAGAATCACTTTTATATTGATCACAGGACACTTCGAGGGGGCAACCTCCTTTGAGCAAGCTCAATACAAATAAATTCATGGTGCCTTCATAGGTATCAACACACACTTATATACTAAGTCTAGGCACCAATACTATGGGTCAAAACCATGGGACACTACAAACTGTGGATCAACAATACTACGGGCGACTTACAAAGCATATGCGCCAACAACAATAACACAAACTATTGATCAACAAATACTATGGGACGACTTACAAAGCATATGCGTCCAACAACAATATACTAACAAAGTAAAGACATGAGTTCCTAACAAATGAACCCCTCAAAATGTGCATGGATCACCTCCAAGAGTGGATGCTAGGCCGAAGAAGACATGGAAAGTGTGAAAGAGTCACTCTAATGGTGAATGCCACCTCTCAAAATGGCACAAGTAATCACTAGGGCACCTCCAAAGGTCGACACTCCATGGACCAACCATGAAAAGATGCTCCAATAATAACACATATTCCCCTCCAAATGTGGAACAACTTCCAAAAATGCTCTAAATATGAGACATTTAAACCCTTCTAATGTTGGTCTCTACCTCAAATGTAATGTACCCACCTGCTGACCCACTAAGAGAGGGAAGATGATAACCATATGTGGGGCTTTCTCATTCTATCAGCCCATTCATTAGAATGATATGAGTAAAGCATTTGTGTGTAGATGTAAAACTAATCAAGTATGCACAACGGAATTTAACTTATCCACACACATTACTCATACATACAACATATCAACAGTCATCAAATTAATACATGACATAAGTAAATACATAGATAGAAAAACACTTATCTCCATTTTGCAATTGTCCCAAACAACTAGCTATGTTGCTGCAACGTTCCACCCAACCATAGGCCAATTGTGTTCATCAATCTCTCAACACAACTGCCACCTCCGAGTTGGGCATGATTCCTTCAAGGAAAAGGGGACATTCACTCTCTCACAACCAATTAATCATTCCATCTGAGCCAAGCCAGTCCATAGCTGGGTTTATCAGGCTACAATTGAACCCTAGATGATTGCACTCAAGCTCAAGCCCAAGCCATGGATATCCATACCCATACCCAACATACTCTTCTCTCACACAGTAAGCGCAAACATGGGGCAGGGATACACATTTTAAACAGTGGGATTTACAAATAAGATGGCCATGGGTTTTCCAAAAAACGTTCCCAACCAAAAACGGATTGTGGGATGGGGCAAACAACCACAGGGAGGAAAAATGATTTCTTCCCCAAATATCTCAGCCTTCAACAGCCCAAAACGGTCTCTATTGAACCCCCGTTCGATTTCCCCTTCTTCCCCACTGGTATACAACACAAAAATGCCCTTCTCTACTGGGAGAATGAAGAAAAACGCAGCAAACATGCTTGGAAAACGCCCAGGTAGCTCTAAACTCGTGAGGGAGAAAGAATGATGGTTGCATAATGGCTTGGGAGAGAAATTCATGGCTCTTTTCTTTCCCAAGAAGCAAAAACGTGAATTCCCATGCAGGGTGGTTTTCCCATACCTGAATTTGGACAGCCATACGTCCCATTCCCCAAGGCATTAACTACCTCAACCAACTCTTGGGAGAAATCAATGATTGGGTACGAAAGTCAACATGGGTAGTTGAGGGTTTGATGGGTTTTCTCATTGACACTTGGCTTGACTAATTGGCTCAAGGGTTTGAATGTTTTCCTTCCCAATTCCTTGTGAAATCATGCCCCCATCTCTTTGTTGCATTGCATAGCTAGTTGTGGGTATTTTTATTAAAATGCATATTACATGATATTTGAATTTTCAATGTGCATTGTTAACACACAAATCATATGCATCACTAAATCGATGGCGGGGCCTTGGCCTTGAGCTCCTCACCATGATTTTATAACAATATTACATCATTTATAATGTTAATGCCATGGGGTCAAACTGGGGACATTACATTCCCCTCCCCTTGGAATAACACCGTCCTTGGTGTTCCAACACTTCGGACTATATACCCACTTTACACATGATTCAAAATTCACAAAATGTGACAGGTTTGTCCTGCGTTTCATCCCTTTACTTTGAGCTTTTGGGACCAATTCCTTTGGCTTCCACAATCATTCTTGCTGGCTTGATATGCTATCTCTGCAGGTGGGCATTTCCCTACAACGATCCCTTTCTTTTATTTACCTTCCAGCTGTTCTACACGTCTGGAATTCCATGGATGCCATCTTTCTTGTTGTCCCGGCAACTATCTGAGGAATATTTCCAGCTCAAAACAAATAATCTCTGGTCTGCTACCATGATCACGGTGCACATATGGCTCTCCCTTTTCTCACCAGCAACACTTGGCTAGTAATAGCTGTAATCAATGGCTTTCAATTTCTCACCTGTGAGACTCATCATGGCAATTCCTGTTAGGACAAGCATAACACAATGTTAAAATTAGTCAATTATTTTCCCAATGACATGGAACGTCCATGCTTTACTCATGAGACTTCCACACATTTCACGCTTTCCCAATATAAACATGAACTCATTCATGTTCATCCTTTCACCGGAAAATGACCATTTCAGCATTCACAATTCATTTCAAGCAATTAAACACAAATTGTTTTCATTTATGACATGCGCTCAACAGTCTTTTGTTTCTGAGATGCATCAGTCAAAAGGAAAGAGAAGAGTAAGAGTTTCCCCCTCTTAGTCTTGTTCCAATCCGGAGCCACACCATCACTTGTGGTTCTATGCTCCTTAGTCTCTTTCACTTCAATGTGAATGCTTAGCGTGCCATTTCTTGGCTATGACATTTTAGTGTCTAAGGTCTGTCTAATGCTTTTCAACTAGGGAACCCTTCCCTGTTGTTGCTTACAGAACCTTTGGCTGCTAGGACCCACACAGTTCCACTAACACCATCTTTCATTACTGCTCGTACTGAGCTCTTTAGGATAGTCATATGTCCCCATGCATCCTCCATATTCTCTCATAATCCTTGCTTCCAGCAATACCTACACTCAAACATTGAATTAATTCACATGTTTAGTGTATTTTCATAAGGTCCATCTCTAGACAAGAGTTTGAGAAAATCATAATCAAATCATATGCACACGTATATTCATAAGCAAGAAATTGCAAGATAACCAAATACTTATCTGTATTGGATGTCTTCACTTTACTCCACAGGATCCTTCTTCGCTTTCCAAGCATTGGATTTCTCGTGGATACAACAATGAATGTTGGGCTAGCACATAGGCTACTCCACAACCATTCGAATAGGCAATGCCAGGCCAGTACGCTGACTGGTTTTATCAATTGTTTAAGGGAATGTTTGGCCAGCACGTCGGCTGCTCCATAACATCAAGTGGTTAATGTTCCCACCAACTATTCCATGAATTTACCAAGAATTTTATAGTGCCCAACCAGTTACTCTCTGGTTTTACCAAGAATTTATAGCTCTCAACAAGTTACTCTCTGGCTTTACCAAGCATTAATAGCTCTCAACCAGTTACTCTCTGGCTCTACCAAGCATTTGTAGCTCTTTCAGGGTCCTTGCTTCCTGTAATGGCCAAGGTTTCCAATAAAGAAACAATAGTGCATTAGCTTGGTTGTCATAAGACTTATACCCAAAGTCTTCATTATTCCAAACAAGAAATAAATGAAAATGAATACTTATCTGTATTGTGCATTTTCCTCGCTACTCCACAGGTTTCCTTCTCTGCTTTACAAGCCTTGGATCACCTGTGGGGTGGATGCTTGGCCAGCACACCTACTGCTCCACAACATCATCCGAATAAGCAATGCCAAGCCAGTGCACCGACTGGGTTTATCAAGCATCCCAAAAATCAGTATGCTAAGCCAGTACGTCGACTGGGTTTATCAAGCATTTCAAAAAATCAGTATGCTAAGCCAGTACGCCGACTGGGTTTATCAAGCATACGATAATCATTTCCAAGCCAGTTCTCCGACTGGGTTTGTCAGGAAATAACACCCAAATAACCAATACCTCCACAACATGCAAATAGGCAATGCCAAGCCAATACGCTGACTGGGTATGTCAGGCATCAATCTAACAACATGCCAAGCCAGTACACCGACTGGGTTTATCAGGCATCCAACAACCATTGCCAAGCTAGTACATCGACTAGGTTTATCAGGCAATATGAACAACATAACATGATTACGTGGCTCCTTCTCTTATGCAACCAGTGGTTCCTTCCAGGAACTCCATTGGTGACTCACTTGACTGCAGACTAGCATGGCCCCACAATACCCACTCACACTACACAAGGATGATACCCCTTTTCTGCAACACAGCTCCTTGGGCCTATCCACCTCTTCTAGTGTCCTTTAGTGTGAGCGTAGAAAAGTTACCACTGCCCATACAGTCCTCTTGAGCCCCCTTTATTCACTTTGCCTCTTATGTGCAACACCAAATTGAATCTGTGTAAGCTGATAGCACAAGAAGGATAAGCATACTCATCAGTATTGTTGCTCAAAAATCGTAATAATTTTTCATATCATTCACTATCAAGTATTGAAACACCAGGAATGCGTCCATTCCCTTAGGGTGTAGTCAATATTGAAAACCCTAACATAACCCATCACCCGAAAGGTATGCATCCCTTTCCGATGTGAGCCATGTAGGCCTTAGTCACACTCAAGCAGTCTGGAACAATAATGAAATAATAAAACATGCTCTGCATATTAAATCTAATAACCAGACATGTATATCCTTAGTTAGGGTTACCGAATATTCATTCGTTTCACAAATGTATATTTTCTTCATTTGCGAAGAATGGGGGCTCCCTTCTCTGAGTCAACAGTCCTTCGGTTTGCCACTCCAATATTTTCTCATGCCATAACCCACACATGCCTTCTTGGCATAATTTACTGTCTCACTCACATGCTTTACCAACATGCAGTTTGGCTGAGACATTATCAACATTTACAATGGCGTTTCACCCGAAACCCATTTCCAAAGCATGGGATCCTTCCCATCTAGTTTGGATTTTGCAGGCCGTTACACATGGTCTTCCTGCAATGTGTCATCCTGACACAGCTTGTCAAATAGCCAAACAGTCAGCAAAATTTAGCAATAAGCTTCAAATATGATTGTTCCATAACAAATCAACAGCATTAATAATTAAATTCAATATGAATTTACAATTATGTCTCCTACATAAATTGATTTGCTTAGCAATGAGTCTCTCCTCATATTGTTTGGCTCTTATAAGTGGTATCACTCTACCCATTATGGTTTCACCCTTGCTACCATACATGAACATCCACCTATAACATGTCCTCCTGACACGATTCTATATAAGCCAAATAGTCATTAGCAATTATAAGCAAATTCTCAAATCTGAAATTTGTAAATCTGTTTTCCTACAGAAGTTAGGTTTGTAACTATGAGACTATTCTCATAAACTTAAACCAGACAATTTTCAGATTTGTTTCATGCATAAATTTACAACCATGAGAACCTTCTCATAACCTTTGGCTTCTGCACATGGTAGATCTCGGTCTTTACTATGGACTTATCCTCATTGCCATACGCAAGACTTTTCTACTTGGAAGCTGAAACTTCAATTAGCCAAACACGTTGTGAGTATCTATGCACATAATTATTCATTGCCATAACAGTCACTGAAGTGATCTCAGAATTATAATACTCAATAATTCAAACACCTTCAGCTGTTTAACATTTGAAATGCAATGAAATATATATACATGTCTATATATGCATCATTATCACAATAACATTGCAAGACATAGTCACACTATCCATGCAATTTAAATAACTGTAAATACTCATTACTTCATACTCCATGCAGCTCTGTCCTTCCAACAGAGTGCTCTGGTAGCCCATCACATGTCCACCTTCTTCATGCAGTCCTTCTCCTACATTCATAGCAGCTTATGGAATGGTCTCAGGATTAGCAATAGTCCACCATTTCATCTATTATCTAACTGCATTGAAACATATATATGTCATACCCATGCATTCACACAATGCATTTCAACATGTGTTCTTACACATGCATGCATGTTTACAACATTTACCAAATATTTCAATGCACATCTCTTCAATGCCATCTTGCATGATTTACTGAATACTATGCATTCAAACATACTATGGCCTAACCGTAATAGGTCCATAAGTTCTCAGTTGCTTTGGTTGTTAAACTCTCAACCAATATTCACCAATGGCATGATATGAATTCATATGAATGCATTGAGGTTTCTAGAAACTATAGGGTGTAAGGCTCCTTGCCTTAATTTACCCACACCTGACCATACTTGGTAGGTTAACATTCGTATTTAGGCACTCAATACCACATGCAAACCAAATCATCATAGTTTAACTGTAGTTGAAGGGATCTTACTAAATCATCCTTCAACATTCATGTAACTAAGCATAAATAACCATTACCTGCATGGCTGTTATTAATATCGCTTGAAGTTACCTGATCAGTCGGCCTCTTACCAAGGCTACTCAGTCCTTTTTCCAACATCATGATCATGGATTTGTTGCACCATCCTCTCTTCATGAGGTTGTATGCAACAATCATCATCCACATCCTTTAGCCATGCTTCGATTGTCTCTGGTACACAACTTAATTATTAGCAACCACCATCATTTGATCTTAAGTGGCTCATTGCACATGTAAATCCTCACTTTTTACCAATATGCAATATCATATACATGCAAAAACATTTTCACATGCACTTGTGCAATATGCCATCTATCTATCCCTTTTTCATTTCCAGCATTCCTATGCCATAACTTGTAAAATACAAAAACAATAGCAATAACAGAGTTAAGAAATTATCCCTTTCCAAGCATGACATGGGGTCCCTTCTCCACATCATAGCTGATCCTTTTCTTGGTTTCCCTACCAAGCACACAAGGAATCATTAGCTATGACCTTCTCACGAATTAGTAATTCAGTATATACATACGTATATAACATTCATTATGCCATTCTTATGCTATAAACAAAGATAGTTTAAGGTGAGGAATTTCCCCTTTCATCCTCCATAAGGGGTATTACAACCCATTACTCTTACTGAGGATTCCGCAACCTTCTATGAAATTCTTGCTCTTCATCCCAAGAATGCATTTTACACTTTCAACCACTGTCTTCCGGGGAATGACGGGGGTCAAGGGGGCTTGCCCATGGGTCGAGGGCAGCGCCCTCGTTTTTTTTTTGTAAATCTTTTCATTTTGCGCAATCTGGCGCATAACTTCTATGGCAATTTCAACTTTCGGCGCCTGAAAAATCTCCCTGGAAAATGGCTGAAATTCCCTTGTTTCGGAGTAACTCAGCGAGTTCTTCCGACCTGTTTCGGGCCAACTTGTGGAGTTCTTCTGCAGTTTCGGAAGAGAATTCCTTCCGCATTTTTGGAAGAGAATTCCTTCCGCAGTTTCGGAAAAGAATTCCTTCCGCAGTTTCGGAAGAGAATTCCTTCCGCAGTTTCGGGGCAGTTTTCCGAATGCTTCCGCAATTTCGGAACGATTCGCTGAAGTCTTCCGCAGTTGCGGGACGATTCACCGAAGTCTTCCGCAGTTGTGGGACGATTCGCCGAACTCTTCCACAATTTCAGAACAACTTGCGAAATCCTTCCGTAGTTTCGGAAGAGAATTCCTTCCGCAATTTTGGGGCGGTTTGCCGAATGCTTCCGCAATTTAGGAACGATTCCCCGAAGTCTTCCGCAGTTGCGGGATGATTCGCCAAAGTCTTCCGCAGTTGCGGGACGATTCGCCGAACTCTTCCGCAATTTTGGAACAACTTGCGGAATCCTTCCGCAGTTTCGGAAGAGAATTCCTTCCGCAATTTCCTTTCGACGCCGAACACTTAGAAAATTTTTCCGTTGTTTCGGAGCAGTTCGCCGAATTCTTCTGCATTGCAGAACAACTCGCGGAATCCTTTCGCAGTTTCGGAAGATAATTCCTTCCGCAGTTTCGGAAGAGAATTCCTTCCACAATTTCAGAAGAGAATTCCTTCCGCATTTTCCGGCAGAACTCATAGAAACTTAGAAAAATTTTGAAAATTTCAAATTTTTTGAAATTTTTCTTAACTATCAGTGCTGAGTAGGAAGCATACTTACCTCTGCAACTATGATAGGTAGCCCCATAAAGACCCAATGCTGTAACCAGCGGCTCTGATACCAAAATGTAATGTACCCACCTGCTGACCCACTAAGAGAGGGAAGATGATAACCATATGTGGGGCTTTCTGTTAGGAATCCATATCTTTACTTTGTTAGTATGTTGTTGTTGGACGCATATGCTTTGTAAGTCGTCCCGTAGTATTTGTGATTAATAGTTGTGTTATTGTTGTTGGCGCATATGCTTTGTAAGTCGCCCGTAGTATTGTTGATCCATAGTTTGTAACGGCCCATGGTTTCGACCCATAGTATTGGCGCCTAGAATTAGTATATAAGTGTGTGTTGAGACCTATGAAGGCACCGTGAAGTTATTTGTATTGAGCTTGCTCAAAGGAGGTTGCCCCCTCGAAGTGGCCTGTGATCAATACAAAAGTGATTCTGAGTTCTGTCATTTCTGC
This sequence comes from Larix kaempferi, assembly GCA_027924585.1. Lineage (NCBI taxonomy): Eukaryota > Viridiplantae > Streptophyta > Pinopsida > Pinales > Pinaceae > Larix > Larix kaempferi. Next base: position 11,265,816 of record BSBM01000063.1, on the reverse strand, counting down.
TATTTCGCGTATTCTTGTTAATTATTTGTTGCAGGTGCCTCACATTTGGTATCAGAGCACTTTCTTGGGCTCGCTGGGTGAAATTTCTGCCAAAATTTTTTTCACATCTGTTGCAGGTTCGGATTTGGGAATAATCCCTATCCGCTTAACTGTGGGAAGTACTTGGGTATAAGCCCTAAAACTCATTGTGAGGAGTACCACAGGAACCCCGAAGTAGCTGGCCCATTGAGAGGACCTGCCGGTGAAAAGGGCAACGACCCCTACCTGATTGACTAGTTCCCACCCGTGAGGTAAACCAAGAGCTGTCGTTTGTGGCAAAGTGGTTATCAGTTTTACCTGAGCCGTGGAGTGAGGGGTACTGCCCCAATATGCAAGCCGTCAGACAGCATTGGTGGCCGAGTGAAAACCCTGAACTGTTAGGAAGCCGCACATACTTGGGGTCCATATCTACTTTCAGCTGAACTATTGTCGATCACTGCTGCGCCGTTTCAGATTCATTTTGCAAACCTTTCCAGATCCAGCCGTTCGGCGTTGTTCCAGAATCCTTCGAACCGGAGATCCCATTCTGCAAGCAGAGCCGTAGCCGCTCCAGTCTGTAAAAAAAAAAAAAAAAAAAAAAAAACCGAGCCCTAGCCGCTCCAGTCTAAAAAAAAAAAAAAAAAAAAAAAAGTATAAAATTCTGTTTTTTCTCCATATCTCCCTTGTTTTACCTCTGTTTTCCTTGAAAATTTCAGGGAACCCCTGTCATTCCATTCTGCATATTTCATCCCTGAGGACCCTATCCTCAATTCCCTTTCTTACAGCCCGAAATCCCACATTTGTCTATTTTTAGGGTTTGCCATAACTTCCTCAGATTTCACCCAATCACCTTCAATTTTTACCACAAAGTTCCTTTCTGAATTCTGCTTCTTTGTTCCCCTCTGCCAAATTTTCCCATCCTTTCACCTCGCTGCTGAAATCCTCATTTTTGCTTCCCTGTCTATCCAACAGTGTCCAAAAAACAAGTCAAACCCCAATTACCCTTCTGAGTTTTTCTCAAATCCAAATTTTCCTTTACTGAAGTAGTTCCTGTTTTTGTTTTCCTACCCAGTCAAAAAAAATAAATAAATAAAAAAATCCCTGGTTATGGTTGTCACCCGTGCAGGAGCAAAAACCATGGAGGAAGCCCTTGCAGCCATCCAAGCCAAACTCCAGGATCTGGATGAAAAATTTCTTGGTCTCCATCTTGAACATTCAGCTATGAACAACAAACGGCAGTCCGAGTCTTCAGTAGACAATGGGTTCTCTTCTTCCAGCAATTTCCGTGGTCCGAAGCTTGATTTTCCTCGCTTCAATGGTACCGATCCAACTGGATGGATCTATCGTGCAGAACAGTATTTTAGTCTGCATAATATTTTTGATGTCAACAAAGTTCCGTTGGCATCCTTTCATTTGGAACAGGAAGCTCTTCAATGGTACCGTTGGTACATCAAGGCTCATCCAGAGCCCAACTGGCCAGACTTTTGCCAACTCCTTTTGCAACGATTTGGTCCTAGTGCTTTTGATGACTTCACAGGAGCCCTCACTAAACTTCGCCAAACTGGCACTGTGAGAGAGTATCAAACCGAATTTGAGAATCTAGCCAACCACACCGAAGGATTGTCTGATGAATTTTACCGGAGTTGTTTTATCAGTGGTCTAAAGGATGCCATTCGCTCTGAAGTCAAAATGTTCTGTCCCAACACAATGATGGAAGCACTCGGGTTGGCTAAATTGGCAGAAGACAAGATTGCAGCCCAACAACGCTCCAAGCCCACTTTTGTTCCTTTCCGAAATATGGGGTCTCAGCGACCTCCTATACCGCAGGCTCCTCGACCGACTCCTATCAAGCGTTTGTCGGAAACAGAGATGCAAGCACGCAGAGAAAAGGGTCTTTGCTATAATTGTGATGAGAAGTTCACTCGGGGACATAGATGTGTTCAGCAAAAGCTCTATCTCCTGGATGTGGAGTCTCCGCCTGCCTCTGAAATGGGTGACGAAGATCCAGAAACACTGGATGCTCCGGTCGACATTCAGGAACCGCCTATTGACCCTCCGTCTCAAGATGACCAGCCAGAGATATCTCTCCATGCTTTAGCTGGAATCACCACCCCCCAAACAATGTGGGTCAGGGGTTACTTCAAGAAGCTTCCTCTTACAATCCTCATTGATTCTGGTAACACGCATAATTTCATTGACCCTCGGATCGCCAAACAAGCTGATTGTTTTATCCATCCTTGCTCCAACTTTGAAGTCATGATTGCCAATGGGGGCACCTTACCTTGCAAAGGGAAGTGTCGAAATGTGCGTATCTCTATGGGAGATTATACCTTGCGCTCTGACATGTTTGCCTTGCCCTTAGGCGGATGTGATGTGGTTTTGGGCGCTCAATGGCTACGCACACTCGGCCCTATCTTATGGAATTTTGCCGAACTTTGGATGCAGTTTTCCGAGAATGGACACAAACACACATTGACAGGATTACAACCAGGTTCTCTCAGCATCATCAGTTCACATCGCATGGAAAAACTCCTCAAGAAGAATTCACATGGTGTCATCGCTCAGATTCATTCCATCCAGATGCAACCATCAGCGGTCTCCACTACTCCTTTGGATCTACAACAAATTCTGGATCGATATATAGGTGTCTTTGCTGAACCAGTGGGATTACCACCTTCCAGGCCAGAAGACCATCGTATTCAGCTCCTTCCTGGCAGCGCTCCTCCCAACATCAGGCCCTATCGTTACCCATTCCACCAAAAAACGGAGATTGAAATGCTCGTTCGGGACTTATTGAAGCAAGGTATTATTCGCCCAAGCACTAGTTCCTTTTCTTCTCCAGTTATTCTCGTCCGCAAAAAAGATGGGTCATGGCGCCTCTGCATTGACTTCCGAGCACTTAATCACCTCACCATCAAGGATAAGTTTCCAATTCCTGTTGTTGATGAACTTCTTGACGAGCTTCATGGGGCTCACTTTTTCTCCAAGTTGGATCTTCGTTCTGGGTATCATCAAATTCGGGTTCATGAGGATGATATTCCTAAAACAGCTTTCCGCACACATGATGGCCATTATGAGTTTTTGGTCATGCCCTTTGGCCTCACTAATGCTTCTTCCACATTCCAGGCCTTAATGAATAAAATATTTCGACCATACTTGCGGAAATTCATTCTGGTATTCTTTGATGATATCCTCATCTATAGTAAAACATGGGATGAACATTTCCAGCATCTGGATCTTGTCATGCAACTTTTCTCTGACCATCATCTCCATGCCAAGCAGTCTAAATGTGTTTTTGGACAAAAGGAAGTTGAGTATCTCGGGCACATTATCTCAGCACAAGGGGTTCGCGTGGATCCTGCCAAAATCGACGCCATGAACAATTGGCCACGTCCTCAGACACTCAAGAGCCTTCGTGGTTTTTTGGGGTTGACTGGCTACTACCGCAAGTTTGTCAAAGATTATGGGAAGATTGCAGCTCCATTAACTGCTCTATTGAAAAAGGATGCTTTTACATGGACACCTGCTGCTCAGTGTGCATTTGACAAACTCAAACAAGCTATGTGTACTACACCTGTGCTAGCTATGCCCGATTTTTCCAAGCCCTTCACTATTGAGAGTGATGCTTGCGGCAATGGACTTGGTGCTGTTCTCCTTCAAAATGAACACCCCATTGCGTTCACCAGCAAAGCCCTTTCAGTTAAGAATTTAGCTGCCTCTACCTATGAGAAGGAAATGATGGCTATTTTGCATGCAGTACAGAAGTGGTGTCCATACCTATTAGGGAATCATTTCTGCATCAAGACTGATCACCAGAGTCTGAAATATTTCTTGGACCAGCGTGTCTCCTCCCCGGCACAACAGAAATGGGTTAGCAAACTCATGGGTTATGACTATGAGATCACATACAAGAAGGGTAAAGACAATATTGTGGCAGATGCTCTTTCTCGCACATTTGGTGCCCAAGGTTCTCTTTCAGCTATTTCTATGCCTGTTCCAAATTGGTTGCAATCTGTTCAACAGGGTTATGTCAATGACTCTTCCTTATCTCAGATCATCCAACGCTTGACCAACAACCCTTCTGCTGTACCACATTACTCTTGGGATGGTGCTTCTCTGCGATACAAGGGTCGTCTGGTGCTTCCCCAGAGCACAGATCTTCAACAGGCTGTCTTCTATGAACTCCATACTTCTCCATCGGCCGGGCACTCTGGGTTCCTCAAAACATATGAACGAGCACGGCGTAACTTCTTTTGGCAGGGCATGAAAAGGACAATTCAACAGATGGTGGCCGAATGTGATACCTGCCAGCGCAATAAGGGGGAAACAACACTCGTTCCAGGATTGCTTGAACCCTTACCCATACCTACACGGATTTGGACAGATATTTCTATGGATTTCATTGAAGGGCTCCCTAAATCTGGCGGGAAGACAGTGATTCTCGTTGTGGTTGATCGCCTCTCCAAATATAGTCATTTTTGTGCTCTCAGTCATCCCTATACAGCCTCCTCAGTTGCTCAAATTTTTATGGACCAGATCTTTCGTCTTCATGGCATCCCTTCTTCCATTGTCTCGGATCGTGATGCGACTTTCACTAGTCATTTTTGGACAGAACTATTTCGCCACACTGGCACCAAACTGAAGATGAGTTCAGGGTATCACCCACAAACAGATGGTCAGACTGAAATTGTCAATAAATGCTTGGAAACTTATCTTCGTTGCTTCACCTCAGAACAACAACATCAGTGGGCAAAGTGGCTCCCTCTTGCTGAATGGTGGTACAATACCTCTTACCACACTGCCTCTAAAATGACCCCATATGAAGCAGTCTATGGTCAAGCACCTCCAGCTCTTCTTCCATACACCCCCACCAGTTCACCAGTTCAGGAAGTTGACATGGTCCTTCGCAACCGCAATCAGATTCTTCGCATTTTACGGGACAATCTTCACATGGCAAGAAATCGCATGAAGCAACAAGCGGATCAGCACCGTTCAGAGCGCACTTTTCAAGTCGGTGATATGGTTTTTCTTCATCTCCAGCCGTACAAACAATCCTCCTTGAAACTCAAAGGGCGTCATAAGCTTGCTCCAAAGTTCTATGGGCCATATCAGATTCTTCAGAAGATTGGGTCCGTTGCTTATAAATTGGAACTTCCTCCTTCTTCTCGCATTCATCCAGTCTTTCATGTCTCTTGTTTGAAGAAAGTTCTTGGCACCAACATCAGCGGCCAAACGATTTTACCCGAACTGGATAATGAAGGATCCATCCTTTTGGAACCAAAGGCCATCCTCAATCGGCGCACATGTCAGCTTCGCTCTCGCTCTATCACAGAGGTCTTAATTCAGTGGCACGACATGCAACCAGAGGATGCTACATGGGAACCACTCCTTCAGATTCAACAACAATTTCCACATCTGAAGCTTTGAGGACAAAGCTTTTTTTAAGGGGGAGGGGATGTTAGGAATCCATATCTTTACTTTGTTAGTATGTTGTTGTTGGACGCATATGCTTTGTAAGTCGTCCCGTAGTATTTGTGATCAATAGTTGTGTTATTGTTGTTGGTGCATATGCTTTGTAAGTCGCCCGTAGTATTGTTGATCCATAGTTTGTAACGGCCCATGGTTTCGACCCATAGTATTGGCGCCTATAATTAGTATATAAGTGTGTGTTGAGACCTATGAAGGCACCGTGAAGTTATTTGTATTGAGCTTGCTCACAGGAGGTTGCCCCCTCGAAGTGGCCTGTGATCAATACAAAAGTGATTCTGAGTTCTGTCATTTCTGCTATTTCGCGTATTCTTGTTAATTATTTGTTGCAGGTGCCTCACACTTTCTCATTCTATCAGCCCATTCATTAGAATGATATAAGTAAAGCATTTGTGTGCAAATGTAAAACTAATCAAGTATGGACAACAAAATTTAACTTATCCACACACATTAATCATACATACAACATATCAACAGTCATCAAATTAATACATGACAGAAGTAAATACATAGATAGAAAAACACTTATCTCCATTTTGCAATTGTCCCAAACAACTAGCTATGTTGCTGCAACGTTCCACCCAACCATAGGCCAATTGTGTTCATCAATCTCTCAACACAACTGCCACCCCCGAGCTGGGCATGATTCCTTCAAGGAAAAGGGGGCATTCACTCTCTCACAACCAATTAATCATTCCATCTGAGCCAAGCCAGTCCATAGCTGGGTTTATCAGGCTACAATTGAACCCTAGATGATTACGCTCAAGCTCAAGCTCAAGCCCAAGCCATGTATACCCATACCCATACCCAACATACTCTTCTCTCACACAGTAAGCACAAACATGGGGCAGGGATACACATTTTAAACAGTGGGATTTACAAATAAGATGGCCATGGGTTTTCCCAAAAACGTTCCCAACCAAAAACGGATTGTGGGATGGGGCAAACAACCACAGGGAGGAAAAATGATTTCTTCCCCAAATATCTCAGCCTTCAACAGCCCAAAACGGTCTCTATTGAACCCCCGTTCGATTTCCCCTTCTTCCCCACTGGTATACAACACAAAAACGCCCTTCTCTACTGGGAGAATGAAGACAAATGCAACAAACATGCCTGGAAAACGCCCAGGTAGCTCTAAACTCGTGAGGGAGAAAGAATGATGGTTGCATAATTGCTTGGGGGAGAAATTCATGGCTCTTTTTTTGCCCAAGAAGCAAAAACACGAATTCCCATGCAGGGTGGTTTTCCCATACCCGAATTTGGACAGCCATACCTCCATTCCCCAAGGCATTAACTACCTCAACCAACTCTTGGGAGAAATCAATGATTGGGTACAAAAGTCAACATGGGTAGTTGAGGGTTTGATGGGTTCTCTCATTGACACTTGGCTTGACCTGATTGGCTCAAGGGTTTGAATGTTTTCCCTCCCAATTCCTTGTGAAATCATGCCCCCATCTCTTTGTTGCATTGCATAGCTAGTTGTGGGTATTTTTATTAAAATGCATATTACATGATATTTGAATTTCCAATGTGCATTGCTAGCACACAAATCATATGCATCACTAAATCGATGGCGGGGCCTTGGCCTTGAGCTCCTCACCATGATTTCATAACAATATTACATCATTTATAATGTTAATGCCATGGGCTCAAACTGGGGACATTACATCAAATAGAGCCATGAATGCATAGCACTCTTACTCTTCAATTTGAAGTGCACATATCCAATGTAAAAATGAAAACAAGGGTTTTTCCTTATTCTTGAAGTAGATCTACCTAATGCCATAGGAGATAATCGCAGGCTTCCCAGAAATTATATCTACAAATGCTAATTACAATTGATTACTATTGATTGATGGTTTCTAAGTCATCCAGAAGTCACCAGGAAAGACATTACTTCTGCTGCTAATGGATTTTGGGCTATCAGGCAGGGCTGTTTGTTGTTCAATTTAGCATTGTTAACCCCTGTTTCAATTTAGTTGCTTATGATTTTATTTAATTGCCATACAACAATGCCATAAAGGGAAATATAGGAATTCCATTTTAGTTACTTTGCAATGTTGTTGAATTAAATTTCTTGTTAACTTTTTCCTATGGATCCTTTGTATCTTTCTTGTAGTGACATCGGCACTCGTAGATCTTCCAGAAAGTTGGAAACTATTATAGTTGAGAATGAAAAGGATGAAATGGGTAACTGGATCACGTTACGGGCATCCATTGGATCTTGGGTTACTTTGCAACCGTCAAGGAATCGTATTTGGGCAAAAAAAAGAAGACTAGATAATTTAAAATCCCATTGGAAAGGTGTAGTAAGGGCATTTAAGTGGAGCCAACAGGGTGAAAAAGTGGAGAAGGTGCTCATAGCTCATGTGTATGAACGCAAGGACATGCTCAAAGAATCTGTTGCTAAACAAGAAAATTTTCCTCAAATTGGACTAAATTGTATGGGCTTGTCATTTTATACGCATTGAAGGATTTTTTATAAATTTTTTATATGAGTATTAAAATATGAATGCCCTCGCTTAGATGGATAATTAATATGTGGTTTACATTTTTCTGTGTAGGTATCTGCATTTCTGATTTTGAAGAATGGTAGCCTGTGGAGAGTATTACTAGTATTTTACGTGTTTTCCATTCGCAAATAGGAGAGGTACTCTATGAAGGAAAGAGTTCCATGTCATTGAGGGAAGATGGGGTCTGGTTTTATAAGTATGATTACTTTCTCCCAAGTAGTAAAAGGGTTGGACGAATTGAAGAAGCCAAGTTACCCACTCTTCGTGAACTTGGCTTACCAAATTCTAATCCAACATTAATTGATTGTGTACGTTCAAAATTAATTCTTGAAATACAATCTAGTATGCGAGAGAAGGGTGGTGCATGTGATCATTTTGGTATGGACTTACCATTTTTGGTTTTTGCTGAATTGTTCAAGGAAGAGGACTCTATTCGAATGACTAAGAAGACTTATTCTTGCACAAACCCCTCTGACATGTTATTATGTAACTTGTTTTACTCTAAATGGAATACAAGATTACATGTTGTGAATGGAGAGCAATTAAAATGTGTGTTGAGTGTAGAGACACTTCATTTTAGGTAATGTTTAACAATTTTGATTTTTCATTTTCTTTGATTTTCAGAAAGTTTGAAATCGCTTTCTAACTATTTATTCAACCTATTTAACTTGTAGATATTCAATACCGAGACAAACTCTCTATGTTTCTTTTAAGTTTCGATGCTTTAGCATATAAGGGATAACATGGATTGGATTTGGATGCCAATAGAGCAAGACAATGACGCTGGCACCCATTCTTCTCTAATATCCATTGATATTTTTAAGAATGGTGCACATTTCAAAACATTGTCCATGGAAGAAAACTGGAATTTGTTTGAAGTTAGAAGACACCTTGAATTCGAAGAGGAATTAAGCTCTGAGGAAGACTTCTATTTTATTCACAATGGAAAAAGGGTGAGAATTTTATAGTTTCTGTATGTTTCTTCATTTTATAAACACAATTTCTTACTTACATATTAATGATTTCCTTTTGACAGATTGGTAAAAGACAAGAGAAGAGCATCATGTGCAAAAGTTGTGCTCTCATCCCCATACATTAGAAATTCGAGGAACATGACATAAGGTGAATCCTCTCCAACCATACATTAGGAAACTCTTCTGATCTTAGTTGTGATCTTTATATTTTAGAACTAATTTTGAAATTTCCTACTTGTTTATTTTGGAAAGAGAAGGTATGATTTTGTTCATTGATCTTTTTTCACAAATTTATATTACTTGTTATTTATTACTACACTTCTAGGACAAAATTTGATGAGATTCAAGTGTTTTAACTCAATCTCTTTTCATCACATGTACAAGGAAAGAAATGGAGAAGCAGATGGACTTTCAAAAGCTAGTCTACAGTTGAAGAATGGATTGTGGAATATTTAAGAGCCAACATTTTGAATATTTTCATCCCACTTTGTTTTGAGATTATTCTGGATGGAGGAGTATATAGTGATATTGATGTATCAGAGATTTAGGAGTTACTGGTTTATTTTGATCATTTAGATGGAAAATTGTTAGAACCTTTTTTGAGAAATCTAATTTTAGAACTCCGAGTGTTGTCCAGAGACAAGTTTTTTGCTCCCTTGTGGAAGCCAACATTTATAATGTTCTAGAGTAACAAGCAAAAGGAAGAAACGAAGTTGTTATTTCCCTCTCTTTTTTTAACATGACAGAATTACTTAAATACATATACGAAATGTACTTTCTATATTAATATGAATAGAACTATGGTTTTTTCCAATGAAAAAAACATGTGAGTCTACTTCAAGTTATCTAACTGTTTCCCTAGATATATTACTACATTTCTAGGCCAATACTTGATGAGATTTTGTATAATGGTTTCATTAGCTGACTATAATATGATCCCAAGCCTACCATATTTTTTTTGGAATTTGAAGTTGTTTGATTATATTCCTAATTGATGAAGATAATAGAGATAGTTTTTGGGAGTGGAGACTGTTGTCACAAATGTCATTTGTTGCAGCTTACAGAGCCTAATTCATGTAGCATATTTGATGTGTTTGCATATTTGATATGAATTTTGTATAGACGTTTTCAAGTACGTCATGTAATTTTAGGTTCAATTTTAACCTTAAGTGTCAAGTTACTATGTACTCGTTTCAAGTTACTGTGTGCTTAGATATTGCTCCACATTTCAACCATGAATACATGTTACCATGGGAATCATAAATGGTCAATTGAGATACACTTTGCAGATGCTAATAAGGAGTCAAAATGCTTTTAATGGTCACTAAACAGATCTGATATATATATATTAAAGAAAGACTGTTTTACATGCCTGTAGGTGATAGATGGCATATCTGAAAGTAACCGCCCTTAAAATCAAGGAATGGGATCACTATAATGTTGTAGAAAACTTGTGTCTGGAATAAATGTAGTCATAAATAACATACAAAATACACAATAATTGTAATATAAAATAATGGACAACATTATAATAATTTCATGAAATGGTTTGAGGGCCACATTTATCTCATTAAGGCAAGAGATGCATTATTTTGTGAAATAAATAAGGATGAATGCCACAACACATGGAAAAAATTAATGCAATGAATCTATTTCAAATCCATGAGTATGAATATCAGTATAATAAAAATGTGATCAAGCCAAGGTAAGTGAAGTGAAGGTATAGCTAAGGAGGGGGAATGCATCCATAAAAAATGAGACATTATCTCATGAAAACATGCATCCTCAAGTCGAAAGCAAGTACTATGATGCTACCTTGACATTTCACTGCCTGTAGCAGAGGAAGAAGGAATTTATGTGTTCATTCTAGGAATTTTTTGGGGCTTCTTGTGCTCTCCTTAGTTTGTAGTTTTAGCCATGAAGAATTATTTAAACACTTTGTTAAGAGAGTTTGAAGCAGGGGAATTTTGGGAGGCTCTTTTGATGAGAGTCATTGGAGAGTCTTTTGTAATCTCCTTGACGAAATGGAAAGCAAGCAAGAGGCTTGTTTGTAGTCCCAATATGGAGCATTTGTAAATCTCAAGATGAGATAATGAGTCACATAATGTGATATCATTGTGTGATAGCCCATAGCCCAGGATGGGACAAAGATTCACATTTTGTGAGATCACTGTGTGAAGTTCCAGGATCGAACAATGAGCCATATATTGTGAGACCTCTTGGAGAAGGAGGATATCCGTTTTATGTGAGCCTTTTTTTACCTTGTAGACCAGTCCCAGGATGGGAGAGAAGTCATTTGCGAAGGTGAATTAATAAAACAGTTCGTCGATTGAACAATTTTGAAAGAGGATTGAAAAAATGAAGAGTAATATTTATAAGTGAAATTCAATTCCTTGTGTTTTAAAAAATATTTTATTTAGTGGCGTTGATTTCCATTTTACCTTGTTGGGATCTAGTGGTGACTTCTATTGTTGTTAGGAATACTTGGGAACCAAAAAAAAATCCACATAATAGTCTTAGATTGTTCAAGTGAGACACAGGAAAATGAAGTGAAATGGCTAGATTATTTCCTTTTCCCTTTTTTCTCTTTTATTTTGGAAGGGAGGTGATGGAGGCCAAAGGTTGGTGTCACTGGAATGCCACTGACAATAAGTTTGAGAAAAATGGCCGAATTTCTGGTTGGGGACTGAATTTTTCAAATTAAAATCTGAGAAAACATTCATAAGCAGCCACATTGTAAAAATATACGTTAGGGCTTGAAGTATGACGGGGATAATACCAAATCTGAATTGTATAACATAAGCTTCGCATTATAGCCAAGTTAAAGGCCTCCTTCTTGGCATATGGTGCTGCATGCCATCCTGGAGGGCCATTAATTTTGCACTTCTTTGGCCTTTTCCCTTTAGCATTCAATGTTTCCCAGCGACACTTTCTTCACTAGATATTAAATTTAGATTCTACCTGCTTTTTGTCTTTATATAGAAGTGGCCCTTTCACTCCCATAACATATTGGTAATATTTTATTCCAAAGTCCCATGGGCCTGTTTGTTATCACTTGTTTTACATTAATAAGATTATCTTATCTTTAAGATATATGTTATTTATTTGAATTGCCTTTGAGCGAAGGATAGGTTAGCTATTGAATGAACCAACATGTTATCTCTAGAGTGTATTTTTTTATTTGCAAGATTGTAATTCGCCTTCTGCTTCTTGATTGACAACACTAACGTTTCTTAGTAACCTTGTGGAGTTAGCACAATATTGACACCTTCACGAACAATGCAATTCAAAATCTAGCAGATATGGGTTTGGAAACAATATAATTTCCTAGCTCAAATCATTGGCCCAATACTGGATGTATCTTTCCCTGTAGGTAATATGCCTAATATTTACAATTCATTTAGTTTCACAAGAATTTATCAACTGCAACTACTCTTCAGGTTCCAATAGTTATGTTGGGAATGCATGAACCTCAACAAACCGCTTGTGCAGTATCTACTAAGTAGCTCCTCCAAAGATTCAAGAAAATCAACTCTGTAGTCTATACAACAAAGACAAATTGGAATTCATATGTTCTTTTTCTTTAGCTATCATACCACCATAAGAAAACCCTCGTCTCAGAGTGGCTGGAATGATACCAAGTTTTTTGATACCAAGGGTTTTCTATCATACCAAGTGTTTTAACCATTCCAACCACTTTTGGTTCTCCTGCTTTGTAATGACATCGTTGTATTTGGGAGTCCCATTGACCTATCCTGTGGTCATCTGCTGTACATAGATAAAATTATCTTATCTCTTCAAACTTGTCTTTCGAATACTATATGCAATTTTCTATTTCAATCATCAAGCCTACATTGTAAATCTAAATCATTATTGGTTATTAGAATAAAAATTTGAAAGCATTTGGACTCCTTGACATTATTTGAGTGTAATGGTTCCTCATGTTTAGGAATGCCACAAAAGATGTACATATCATCATGCAAAACAAAATGAACTTTTCCAACATACAAACAAATATGAATAAGTAGCAAACTATTGAAACCTTAAGATGCATCCATTGATTATTTGTTGCCAAAACTAAGCACTTCCAACTCATCTGCATAAATGCATTTGTTTTTGAAAGAATGTCAGGATACACCCCATTCAGAGCTATGGTTCAAGACATAATTAAACCAGAAAACCTCCATTTTTGGCCATGTGATCCATCCCCCTCACATATGTTTCCCTTACACCCCTTACCCCTTTTCTCATCCATCCCTCTACACTATATGTTGTCACAAGATCTGTTCCACCTATTTTATCAAACTCTTTGAGCAGTTCAAGTCATATGAAGGACTTTATTTCTCTTTAGGTTCATATTTGAGCTCCAGTGAGGACCCCGATATTCACTTTAAATACATTGAAGCAGCAGCCAAAACTGGTCAAATCAAAGGGGTCAAGCGTGTAACGAGAAATTCAAACTTCTATGATGCAAAGAAGACAAAGAATTTTCTGATGGAAGCGAGATTTCCAGATGCCCATCTCCTGATAAATGTTTGCGACCGATTTGGTTTTGTACCAAATCTTACTCATTACATGTATTCAAACAACATGCTACAGTACATTGAAGGCTATGTCCAGAAAGTCAATCCATGCAATGCTCCCTTAGTTTTTGGCTAACTACTTGATGATGATTGTCCAGAGGATTTCATTAAAGGTCTTATTTTGTTAGTTCTTTTTCTCCTTCCTATAGAACCACTTGTTGAATCTGAGAAAAGGAATCGACTTCGACTGTTGACCCAATTCTTAGTACATGTTCACAATGCCTTGAGTAAAATAATTATTGATACAAATAACAATTTAGAACACTTCCTTACAACAAATCCCTACTATGATTCATGTGTGGTGGGTAAATACTGTGAGAAAAGGGATCCAATTCTGGTAGTTGTTGCATATAGGTGGGGCCAATGTGATGATGAACTTATTGATGTTACCAATAAAAATATTCTGTCCAAATTCCATAAAGAAATGTCGACAGGTGGAATGCTCAGTGATGCCAAGGGAGATCAATGTTTAAAAAAATCATATCACATTTTTTGTTTAAATACTGATAGCTCCATCGAATACTTATGTAATGACAAAATGCTAAATGTTCAAAGATTGAGATAGCAGGTCTTTATTCCGGTGGCTGCCGTTGTGGGTATCGTGTTTGCTTTGACTCAGTGGTTTTTGCTGTCCCATGTTAAGGTGGTACCCGACCACTCACACACACCTAGCAATGCATCCAGAGTCCATTGGAAACAATATTGAAAGTCTGAGATCGCTCAGATTATGGGAAGCTTTACAACTATGTTGCCAGAAAAGATTGGTGCATCCACATCAAACACTTTAGCCAGATGTTGAGTTTGAAATGGTAGAGTATTGGGAGAGAGAGAATTAGAATGAGTTCTTCAAACATTCAGTTCCAGATTTCCTGCCAGTTACATATATTGAGGGCGATTGGTGATGAGGTGAGAGTCAAATATTTGGTAAAAGGACACTTGGTATTAATAGCTCGCAGTTGAGCTATCTTCTCCAGATTTCCTGCCAGGGAGCTTGAGATTGTCTTTATTTTAAATTTGCAATAGAGCATCTTTTGGAGAGGATTGTTCAATCCTTAAAAATGGTAATGTAACATTATATACTTGTTTCCCTATTGGGGAGCAGGACAGAGAAATCTTCACAGAATTTTGGTATGGATGAACATCAATATAAGGAAATTTGGAGAAGGTTGATAGATAGTGAACTCTTATGATACACTTCTCTTATGATATCACGTAAAATGATCTACCCAGAAGTCTACAGACTCTATACAGAATATTTGCTATGCAGATATATACTCAATGTAATTTTGTACTCTTTTTGAGAAAGAAAATTACGATTTTTTTATGTATATGATCAATGTTGTAATGTGATATAGTGAGAAATAGGTCATATGTAATAAAATACAATTTAAGTGTATTTATGAATTAGGTGAGTAGTTCCTAACATGAATAATGATACTTGCACCATATATATAACACCTCTTTATGCATAACAACCTTCACATGACCTATACACTATTAGTATTCCAAGACCCATGCTCTATGCACTACAAGCACAATCACAACAACAATGGTAATTTAGCTCCAATAACTCATAGACACATTAGTATGCATCCAATGGACACAATTTTGATGCACACTATAATCACTACTAGTTGTTGGTAATATTTATTCCAAAGTCCCATGGGCCTGTTTGTTCTCACTTGTTTCACATTAATAAAAATTTCTTATATTTAAGATCTATGTTATTTATTTGAATTGCCTTTGAGCGAAGGATGGGTTAGCTATCATACCACCATAAGGAATCAAGTGTGCTAACACTGAAGAGAGGAGAGATGTGTCATATCCAAGGACTCACAACAGAAAGTCTGCTTCTGGATTGGGAAGCTTTAGGCCTATGCTGTGATTTTTGAACTAGAGTTTCATAAAGAAAGCCTTCTCTCAATACAAACTACAGAAGCAAGAATTGGGGTAACTTCATCATGAAAATAGATGTGGCAGTGGGAGGGATGTGTCCAAATGTAAAATGTGATAATCCATCCAATTGCACTAGAGAACGTGGGTTCAACAGATGTGGTATCCATTGTGATCCCATCTCAACTTGTTATTGAAAACTATGGAGATTCCAAAGTAGTCTTATCACACAAAGAAAAAAACATGTCAATGCATAAAACCATTCTAAGTAAAGACCACCATTCCATAAATTATATTCAAATCCGGATTCATTTAAAATCCTCCATATGCAGCAAAAGGTATTCAATTCTATATTATGATGTAAATGGAATTTCAGATTGACAAAGTGATGAACAAGTAAGTTAACTTCCAGTTTAGTATCTACACAATGTGATTTCCATGTTGTACTCAAAGTACAAAAAAAAGGTCTGCTTCTGGAGAGATGAGGGATGTGTCATATCCAAGGAATCACAACAGAAAGTCTGCTTCTGGATTGGGAAGCTTTAGGCCTATGCTATGATTTTTGAACCAGAGTTTCATAAAGAAAGCCTTCTTTCAATACAAACTGCAGAAGCAAGAATTGGGGTACCTTCATCATGAAATAGATGTGGCAGTGGGAGGGATGTGTCCAAATGGAAGCTGTGATAATCCATCCAATTGCACTAGAGAACATGGGTTCAACAGATGTGGTATCCATTGTGAGCCCATCTCAACTTTTTATTGCAAATTGTGGAGATTCCAAAGCAGTCTTATCACACAAAGACAAAACATGTCACTGCATAAAATCCTTCTAAGTAAAGACTACCATTCCACAAATTATATTCAAATCCGGAGTTATTTAAAATACTCCATATGCAACATGGAAGAATCGTGCATATGTAGCAAAAGGTATTCAATTCTATATTATGATGCAAATGGAATTTCATATTGACAAAGTGATGAACAAGTAAGTTAACTTCCATTTTAATTCAGTATATACACAATGCGATTGCCATGTTGTACTCAAAGTACAAAAAAAATCTTCGAATTTCAAGATGATCCAGAACATAAATAACCATTTGAGAATGGCATTCACGAGCAAAACTTGCATGTTTTTTTTAGGATAGTCTTCCACAATACATATGCAACAAGCATTTGATCAGGAAAACCCATTTGTCCAATTTACAAGAGTGCCACAGTCAATTTAATGTTTGTTTCACTGGAAATGAATGTGAAGCCAATATCCCTTTGTTGACCAGGAGATAAATGGAAGTTTTCACTCTCAGTTGCAACAAATATTTCTAGTTCATGTAACAATGAAAGAAAATGCAACAAGTTTTATGTAAGAAAACCCCAAAATGGCTGCACTTTCATTCTGTATAATAT
This sequence comes from Larix kaempferi, assembly GCA_027924585.1. Taxonomy (NCBI): domain Eukaryota; kingdom Viridiplantae; phylum Streptophyta; class Pinopsida; order Pinales; family Pinaceae; genus Larix; species Larix kaempferi. The sequence continues at coordinate 11,248,944 of BSBM01000063.1, read as the reverse complement.
ATTAAAAGGCTGATCCACTTCCACAAAAATAAACTCAATAAGATATATAATGCACTAAAAATTGCATGTTTATTGGAAAATATTATTTAAACACCTTAAATTGATTCAGAAGTTATGATATGCCACCCCCCACAATCAGTTATAAATAAAGATGGATCATGGGACAACACAAGCTAAAGAGAATCTAATGAGAAATTGAAATAATATATTTGTTAAAAACCATCACCTAGGAGCTTATATCAATCATTTGATGAATGCTAATGCTTACAACATGTGCACTTCAGAACATGAAACATTATAACAACTCATATCAACAGTATGTGAAGAGAGAAAAAGCCAAAGTGGAGATTTAAGTCACATTCTTTGTATTTAGCCTCTTCCTGTATAAACTATTATAATTGGAGCAATGTACATTACAAGAGACTTGTTATATTCCAATGTTCCACCAAGTTTCTGAGACCAACTTTCTGTCATCAATAAACATGCCTTACACAATTCCCATAAGTTGCATATGATACACATGAGGTAGATATACAATGTAGCGTTTTCCTTTGGCATATGATTTTCCTTGAACCCAAAATAATTTGGGAAAGAAATTTTCGAATCCTTTAATTCACAGCCACATGAAGACTGAAAATACAAGTAATCCAATCCTGATTACATACTACAAATAAAATGATTTGGCAGTTCCGCCAATAAAATTGTTCAAACTGCTAGCCTGAGAAGAGGTATCGAAGTTCACATCACAATGTAGAAATAAACGATTAGTTGTAGAAGCCATGACAATCTGATCCAGGCAATTTTTTAGCATGGCTCTATAAGCTGGACCTTTGTTGTAGTCTTGTATCACTGCATGACACAACATCATAAAATCAACTCTTATTTAATTTGAGTGAGCCCCAATCATTTCCCAATTATAAATAAAAATACATAAAATATACCATCTATGAAACCATACCTGTTAAGGCAGATCTAATAATGATGTTTATGATTCAATGCTCAACAAAGCTAACCTGAAACTACCATAAGAAAAATTTCATGAAGTTGAACTGAATTTAATATTTAGAAAGGATGAAACCTCTTGTAGCAATATTTCCACTAGTTTTCTAAAATCACCGATTATCTTATCTTCATTGATCCTTGACATAAGACACTCTACACCTGGATCAATCAAGAGCCATTGGTTCCAAACTTAGGCGTAAATCTAGATGATGACCCTGTCCAAGTTTAGAATTCTTCATGGGTAAATTTAACAGTAAGAATCATGTGGATGAAGTTACGTGTTTTCAGAGCATAATCAACACTCTACCTTCACTCGGAAAGTCACCGAATTCAGTTAACAAGTGCACTATTGTTAGCAATAAATGGCAGTGCTCCTATGGAAGATAACATTGTAAAAATTAGTATAACATTGTAAAAATTAGTACAGTGAATGAAAACTTGATTAGCTCTAAAGGCAGTGCTCCAATTTGTGTATTCATCATGCCAAAAATGGTCTAAAGTTGGTGTTTTTTTCAGAGGGAGAAGTTAGAGTTAAAATAATGCGAAAAAAGCTATAAAAGATCATGACTGAAGATGATCCCAAAAATTCATGAAATTATGGCCAGACAATGTTTTTCAGATAAAAATAGGATATGCATCACCATTGTTGTTGGAATCATAAATTCTCGAGGCTTATAAATGAACAATTACAAAAAGAAATACCAAACAAAAGAAACATTGTGAGAATTAAAATATATAATTTCATCTACAAAAAGAAAGTCCAAAGTAAAGAAAAAATTTGAGAATAAAAACACCAACCTTCATTTGCTTAATGCTCTTCCGATGTAGATTGGCACAACAAGCTGGAACTAATGCTGGCTGGGAAGAAAAACAGAACATAAGACAGATTTTCAGTTCACACCTATAGCCACTATTTACACGCTTAATGATAATGAGCCTTTAAAACAATAAATTATTAAATTAAGAAGGTAGAAAATTTAACATACAGATTGCATACCTTGAACTTGTCCCAACTCCACCTTCAGAAGCATCAGATCTATCACGTTTTCTACTTAGATTTGCTTGTCTTATCACTCTACGAAGCTCAATTGTTTATGGAAGGTGTTTTTTCTTCTTAAATTCATCCATTTTACACCTATAAAATGCTTGATCCATTTGCAAAAGAACATCTGAATGATTGGAACCCCCTCCTTTCTATGTACATCTATGGTAGATAGTACGAGCTAGCTTATGTGATTTCTCCATGCCTTGTGTACCCGAAATGGCCAAGCTTCCATATTTTCCTGCAAACCATGGCCCGTGTGCAAATAATTGATGCTGCAAACATACATCAATCTATCTTAGAATACCAAACAAATGTACCAAATGAAGTTAATTTACAATAAAATATGTAAAGAAAAGTACAAAGGAAAGTACTAGTGGGGCGAAATTTTATATGCATACCATATAATGTGTCATATGGTTGTCTCCCCAAGATTCCTTCATTGCTCTTATGAAGTCTGTAATAGCTTCTTGAAAAGCTATTGCATCACCTTCATGAATTTTTCCTTATCCATCAACAGAAAAAATGATGAAAGTGACTTCCAAGCACATTTCTTCTTTCTAGTTGATTCACGCCCTCCACTAGTGCGATCATCCTCTGCATCAATTAATTCTTCATACAATCCCCAACATCCATGTCCACATTTCTTTTCAAGAAAACGGCGTGCTTTGACACTTGACATTGATGGCTTTGTTGGAAGATTACCTCGTGTACCTGACCTCTTAATATCTTTTTCAATTTTAAGATTTCCACCATGCAAACCTGCTTTTGAAAGAACATGTTCAATTGCCTCAATTGACTTTTTACTTTCAGTTTGTGGGGATTTGTTCCATGCAAACAATATAGATAAATACACCATCTTATCAACAATTCTTACAAAAGCATGCAAAGTGCACATGTGCACCCTAATCAATGGTATAGGAAGCACTGCATCTAGATTTGGATCAAGCTGTTCACGGTCGGGAGGAAGGTTTCGAGGACAGCTCAAAATACCACCTTTCCAACTTCGATCTTTTTGTTTTTTCTGCATGCAATATAAGCAACTGTGCATTGCATTTGCACCATGAGAAATGTTGTACATACACTTGAGAGTTTTTAAATCAGCTGCAAGGTGCCATTCCACAAAATATGAACCATATCCTTCTACATATAATTTCCCCCCTACAGTATGTGAAGATATAATTGATGGTAAATATGTTTTGCTGAAAACAAATTTTAAGGAATCATGGGACTCCTTGTTGACACGAAAAATTCCCAACCAAAAAAGGTGATCTTCAGATTGAACTTGAAAATACTTATCACTTGCCTTATCAAGGTTTGGATCTAATGCACGATTCATTAACATTATGGAAACTCTTTCATATTTTTCCATGTTGACTAACTCCATTTCATCCAATTTTAGGACAACAATCAATTTCCCACATGCCTCCTCAGTAGAGATGTCGTAGTACCTCACCATCAGCTGTAATACCCGTTCTATGTCATACCACAAGTTATTTTTTCTAATTAATGGAAAATTTTCACTTGATGCTTTCTTTTTACTCTTACTTGAAACTTCATGCACTGCTTCTAACTGATATGCATCTCCCAATGAATCAACTATTTTTGTGTTTTGTGATGCACATTGTTTCCTCACATGAAAAGGGCGAGGAACCAAAATCTTCTTAATGCCAACAGTCAACATCCCCTCTCTCAGAACTTTAAAAAGACTTGCATATGCTTCCCTGCTGATCCCTCTTTCATCACAAACTCCTTGAACATCCTTTACATCAATTGTTAATTTTGCAATAAATTGGTTAACTACTTCTTTTATCAAAGCATCAAATTCTAGCGGTTTGAGCATTGCGTTAATGTCACTTTTCTTAAACACATTTTTGCACATATCCACAAGATTAGGACAAATTTGATCTAATATGGACTTCACCCCCATCACTCTTTTTCTATAGCCACCTCCCGACTTAATCAAACATGATATCGGTTTCAATTTTTTTTATCTGCTCCTCATCCCCATTGGAATTTCCTTCATTGTAGAGAGTCTCTTTTGGAGATGACAAATATCAGTTTTCAGCTTCTCAATTTCTTTTGCTGAGATGGATAGTTCATCCACGTGTCGTTTATTCAACATTTCTATTATTTGGTTCAATCTTATGTTTTCATGACTCTGAACCACATTTGAGTGATGGAGTTTATATAACTGGATATTGAGATCTTGAATTTTCTGTTGAAGGGAAATGTGGTTACCTTCCAAACTTCTACAGTATCCTAGAAGACCACTCTTTCCATGGCATACAAATCAGCACAGTCCTGTTATTGTTTTGAAATCAGGATGAGACTTGGACATAGGGTCAACTGGATAGAGTTCTCCTTCTACCCAAAGATCCAAATTTTTAGCTCCGGATTCCCTTAATTTACTGTAGTCAATGTCACAAACCACTTTTTGATTTGTTGTATGGATTGGCGCCATATCTGGACTTAACTTTATGTGGGTAACATGGTGATTTTTTCTTACACCATTTGTATTTGTTGGAGAGTCCTGCAAACAACCAAGATTATGAAAATCAAAACATACTACAAAATCCCAAAAATAAAAAATCAACTTGCAAAAGGAATGGTTTGGAAAATCTTCTAAGGAAAAGACAAAATTTTAGAAATTGAGACATACCTCAAAGCTATCAGGCATCTTTTAGAATATTGTAAATCCAGCTAAGCTTCTATGTTTGCATCTATATACAACATACATTAAAAACCAATGAGTAGAATATAAGAAGGTGAAGATAGTTGGAAGTTTCAAACAAATTTCTTTGTGTTACCTACATATTACCTATATGAAAGAACAATGGCAATATTTTCCATTTTCTTATTGTTGCTCAAACATTAGCTGTAGGCATTTTTTATTAAAATCCTATCAACAACTAGTCAAATGTGTCATGTGTATTTAGAGTGGAGGAGTTAGTTGAAGATTAGTTAAATTGTGAACCACTAATCCTTGATAAACAATCCATATCTTATTTTTCCTCTATACACTTTAAATACTTCCTCACCCCTTAATATTTATGGGAAGGAAGAGACATATTGTTGGTATCAAAATTTTCCCCATTAAAATTTACTTTTGATCCTGGCAGCGTGCATGTGAAAGTACCCAGATGCCATGAGTTCAAGGAATCTAGATGACTACTGGAAAGCAGAGCTTCCTCCAAATTGAAAGCGACTTGCAAAAAATGATTGAGCTTCTCTTCAGAATTTCATTTGGGAAAAGTATGAGGCAATGTTAACTAATGGAGCAATTGGTGGCTCTGTTTTGCGTGAAGATGGATTCCAAATGCAATAGGAAAAGATCTCCATTGGACATCAAGCCAAGGGCGTGAAAACATGCAGATCACTCTCAAATGTTCACGACAGTAGGTCTAGAGTTTCAGAAGATTTGTATTTTGACATGGTCTCTGCTTCCTCTCCAAGATTCAAAAAACATACTGTCTGATTATGAGATAATGGATCAAGCATGCAAAAGGTGTGCGAACATAGAAAAATATTCATCAACTTCTGTTTCTGAATGTGGGACATTTTCTACCAGAACTTATACAGAATTCGATTGTAGTAAAGGTGAACACTTTGTTCACTATGACTCAAGTGCAGGTCTTGGTTGCTTTTTTTTGGACCATGTTCCTCGTAAGAGGGTTCCTATAGGGCCATAATTTCAAGCTATATGTAGACCTCAAGCCCACATGTTTCTATCTGATGCCAATGATAGAATGCCATTTCAACCATGTCAAGCTGTTGACAAAAATGATGATGACAGATACTCTCATAGTTTGACTGGAATTCAAGTGTGGCCCTTAGTAGGATCAAAGGGTGTCATTACCAAGGATACTATAGGAATAGGAAGATCTACATATTGCAACTGTCCAGACTCAAATTCTATAAGGTGTGTCAAAGAGCATATTGAAGAAGAACGGGAGATGTTGAAACTGAATCTTGGTGAGGCATTTTATTCATGGGAATTTAATGACATGGGTGAAAGTGTGTCAGAGAAATGGAAAAAATAGGAGGAACAAAACTTTCAGGAACTTGTGAATATGAATCCCATATCGTCAAACAAGAATTTTTGGAATTATATATCTGTGGCATTTACATCAAGAAGCAAAAAGGAGTTGGTCAGTTACTATTTCAACGTGTTTGTGCTGCGTCGATAGGCCATTCAGAATAGGTTAGATCCAGATAACATTGACAGTGATGATGATGAAGTAGATTGTACAAAACTCTGAAATTGGAGAAAGTAAGAGACTTTTGATGACCGAGGATGATGATGATTCAATGGATGAATCTGACACTACTGATGGTGATGAATTGAAAGTAAATCAAATTCAGATTTGAGGCATGAGGGCAGCTTATGCAAAGCATCTAGATAACTAATTCCATATTTTGAAGGGATTGAGTATGAAGTGGCAAAGTATTTCTTAGTCAAACATATCAAGGCAAAATATCAAGATTTGACTAATCAAAACTAACATTTTGCGGGTAGTTAAGCATACAGTTGTCAAAGCATTTCGATATTTCAGGAAAAGACTATCAATCAAAGAGTTTGTTCCAGATTTTTGGGCATAAGTTCGATCAAGCATTCCAAATCAGATTTGTTTTATTCCTGGTAGTTTGCAACAATTTGTGATGGTACTCTTATATAAAATCTAATGACTGAGATGTAATGAGGGGAGTTTCCAGCCTGGGAGGTTGTGGACTAAAATCAAAGGAGTCAGATTGTTTTGGATATCTTTTGGATCTAAACTCTGTTAAATACTGGAAGTTTAATGAAGGATTGAATATTATATGAGCCAGTTTATGATTTCCTTTCATATACATATATTGTTTATCCCTATGATGAATCTTACGATGGATGGTGTTATTATCCTAGTTTCTCATTATATATGCCAATGTCTATAATGTTTTATACAGAATGTCTTTTTGTCTAAAAATATCATTATGTATATGATTAACTATTTGTAATCATATAATACTTTATTTACTGGTTCATACCTTGTTTACTATCTTTATTTCCTTTTTGTTATACCCTTATGGGTCTGTAGTTTAGATTTGAAACCTATCTATATACCTTACCCTTTTTCCTTTTCTATTACACACCAGCCAGCTTAATTTACCAAATCCTAAATCTTTTTCCAACCTTACTTAGATGCATAAGCTTTGTGCTTTAGCAGTCAAGTACATATTTAAGGACTAACACATATAATAGAGACAACTTTTAGCCAGATGTAGTCCTAGGGTTTTATTGATCTATGCAGTTTTTCCCTAGCAAATGCACCCAACAGGTTGATGGATTAGTGGTAACTTACACAATCTATTTGTGATGGGACCTGAAATGATTAATAATTTGGCTTCATTTTGGCTATTGACTTAATTTTGATAATATTTTGCAGTGAAAAATAATTCTTCTATGATTTGATATTTTTAAAATACTTCCACGTACTTAATTGTACTCATATGTCCTTTTGTCATTTTTAGACAATTTTGTGTGTTACCTATAGGTTACTTATATGATGTAGTCCTATGGGTTTCTGATCTATGGGTTTTTTTTTGGAGTTGGCATATGTGGACCATAGATACCAACAGAAAGGGTCCTATAGGATTTTCTTAAGAGTCATAAAGCCCATTTTTTAAAGGACCATAAAACTTTGAGCTGCCAGTGAAGCAGTCCTTTTCATTGGCCTTGTAGAATTTTAAGTATCAAAATGCTTTTGAATGGATTTTTGAGTTGTTCATGAAACTGAACTTCTTGGTGGGTTTATAAATTTGAAGTATCCATGTGCTCATGGATGATTGTTTCAACTATATATGTTCTTGAATTTCTGATATTGGACCTTACAACATCCAATCATGCCCAATAATGGAATTTCCAGTTGTCAATTTCCAAGTCTAGCTTTCCAGTGAGCTCTTGATGACTTTTGTTTGTGATGTTTGCAATCAACTTCATACATAGTCCGTTGATTTTGTTGAGGTTTGTGTAATATCTTATTTTATCCTCACCTGAAAAAAATTAAATTCTTCCTTTTTCACCTAAAGGATAGTCTTGAATCCTTGTTCCCTAACTGCTATTTCTCTATCTCCCTATATATTAAGTCATTATTTTTTTTTTATATTTCACAGCTCTAGTTTGACCCTGACGATGGGTGGAGTGTCCACTCGAAATGTTGGTCATTTCAAAACTCCAACACAGTAATTTTCATAAATTTTTGGCACAATGTTGAATCATTGTGGAAACCTTCATGCTCACAAACTCTTAAATGACTCACCACTCTATCTAATGTCTGACATGCATAAGATAGCCTTGTTGCATGATACCACACCTACATGAGTTGATAGGGTAGGGGTCATATGCTTATCATCATCTATGGGTGAGGGCCTTATAGGTACCCTGTAGTGCGGTTGTGATTTGAGCTATAAAATTGGGCCTATAAATCATGCATCATGTGTATTAAGTGTAGTTAATGTTGGTTGAAGTTGTCGTTGGTGAAAATCACATAAATGTTCTAGGTGGTTGAAATTTATGTGATAATAAACCCATCAAGCATTATCAAATCAAGAGGAATCCTCTCCTCCTTGACCCTCTCCTCTATTATGTCCTCTTCCTAGATACACACAATTAATATTGCCATACCCCATTCTCTACCAAGGGACAACACCATGCTTGTGTCTCCACTAGTTCTAGAATGTGTTATTACTCAAACTAATGAAGTTCCCATCACTACTTGACAGATCCACATCTATTGAAGTTACAACTATTTTTTTATTTGGATAGGTATGGTTTCAATGCATATGGCATAAACATTATATAAAAGTGGGTACTACATAACTCTTGGTTTGAATGCCGATGGCTAGGTTGTGACAAGATGTTCATAATGTTGAACTGCATTTTTTTATTTGGATATGTAGCCATTGGCCCATTACAGTCCTATAATTCATGACAACTGGTCTGGGCACTGTATCACTTACCACTGAGAGGACATAAATTTCTTAGGGCATATTGTTGTCTTGGTTGTATATAGTAGTGTTAATGCTGCAGAGCAAATTTAGGAGCAACAAATATAGTCTACTTGTCTGTTTATTCCACTGAGTTGAGTAATATTAATGTAATAGAATTGGTAGTGTTACACAGGAAAATACTAGGTTGGTGGGATCAGAAACCGGGTCCTACACATGCATACACATTGGTCTACAAGTAAACTTATCACAAAGAAAAACAATCCACTAAACATTTTAAGGCAACCCACACCTGCACATACATAACATTGAAGCTAATAAAAAAGCAAGCAATCCACTTAACATCCACAAGGCATATGCAGTAATTTGTGTCATACTATCTTAATTCTTTGTAATTAGTCTTTTAAGAGGAGCTCCTGCACTAAGGCCTTGCCTTCTAATGGTGGGATCAAACATGCTTTGTCTGCATGCCCATGTGCATGTAAATTAAGTTGAGTGCTAGTCAGGATGTGCATCTGTTAGATTGAAAACATGTTTTCTATTTCCCTATTAGAACTATGTTTTCCTTCTGGCAATTGAAAGGTTCTTAGAATAGTATGGCATCAAGGAGAGAAACACAACTTATGAATAAATATGATGATGTGTACTAGTATTTTGATGTGCCCTGTTTCAAATTGGCAGGGTTTGACACAAGAATCGAATAGCAAGCCTTCTATTATAGGAACAGGTTCCCTCAACCTTAGAGAGTATGCATTGCCTATGGAGAATATAACCAAAACTACTAAGATTGTTGTATCTTGCTTTACCAGTGGCAAGGCACCTGAAGCAACACTTACTGTAAGTCTTCCCTTTCCTATGGTATGCACCTTTGGTGACATACATCCAAATCCTTTCTGTAGGTTGTTTTTGTTTGAAACTGGATTCTTTTTCCGTTATCTGTATTTTCTTTATAGCTAAAGTTTTCTTGGAGTCCTTTCAAAATCCTTAGTTGTTCATTACTCATCTTGTTTTGTGTAGGTTGCTCTTAATTTTGTGGAGCTTCGAACTGCCCAGGAATTAATAGACCCAGTTAATAGAACTATTGTGCCATCATCACCTTCAGATGGAGAGCCTCAGTCAGAAAAGGAGGAGCTTTCTACTCTCAAAGCAGGCCTGAGGAAGGTTAAAAGTTTTAGAGACTATGTAGGAGTAGGAAGAGCAAAGAAGGCTTGTAGAGAATAGGTTGGGAATGATGGTAGATTTTCTGGAAGGAGTGATGGATATGAATATGTATTCGATAGTGATACTGTTGATGAATGTTATGAGGATGAAGCTAAGGACAAGGATGGATTTAGTTTTCGGAATTCCTTTAGCCATGGGACTCTGGCGGTAGCTAATCATGTTGAAGGAGCTCTTTATTTGGACTTTAGAGAAGATGAATATGATTATAATTGGATCATCAATCATAAAGCAAGTTTAGAGTCAAGTTCCAGGGTTACTGAGGAGCCATGTTTGTCAGACTCTGATTATGCTCTTTCACAATCTTCCATGCGGAGCCTTCTTCCTTGGAAAAAAAGGAAATTGAATTTTCGGTCACCACGAGCAAGAGGAGAGCCACTCTTGAATAAAGCATATGGAGAAGAAGGGGGAGATGATATTGAATTTGATCACCGACAATTATGTTGCCCTATTGAATCTCTTCCATTGGTGATTTCTCGTTTCCACCTCTCTTTCATTCTCTGATCTTTTTTACTACATATTTGGTGGCAACATATTATATGAGTTGGGGTGAAAGCAATAAGATATTGGATATAGGTTTTGATGCTAGTTCACAATATCAAAGTTCATGACTTTATTTTCATTTCTCATCTGTTTTCTTCAATCCTTATTATCAGATATGGGATGCTTGTATTTTTTTGTATTGCAAGACATGAAATTCCAACTGTCTGGTTCGTGATTCCTAGCTTTCACCTGTAGTTGCAACTAAGGCATATAACTAATTTACCAGGAATGATCATTAATAAAAGAGGATATGTTTTGCAGTGGCATAAGAATGAAGATGGAGTAGCACATGGCAGATCATAATGTTTGGACTTTGGTGATGACCACTTTACCATTGGCTGCTGGGAACCCAAGATTTTATTAGTAGAGATGGGCAGATGAAGTTGTCAACCCAAGTCTTTTTTGCTTGAATTGATCAACATAGTGAAAATACTGAAAGGGAGAGTGCTTGTACTGCTTTGGTGGCTGTTATTGCTGATTGGTTGCATGCTAATACAAATTCCAAGCCTATTAAATCTCAGTTTGATACTTTGATTCGAGATGGATCTTTGGAGTGGAGGAATCTTTGTGATATAGAAGCTTACGGAGAGAAGTTCCCAGATAGGCACTTTGATCTGGAGACAGTATTACAAGCAAAGGTACGTCTTCTTTCTGTATCTTCTGGGAAGTCCTTTGTTGGCTTCTTTCAAGATGAAGGAATGGGAGATTCCTTCGAATTTATACAAGGGGCTATGTATTTTGACAATATCTGGGAAGAAATACCCTAGGAGAAAATGAGGCATACTACATCATAGATACCCTAGGAGAAATATTGTTTGAAGGATGCAACTGTGAAAATCCTCACAGCAGATCTAAGAGATGATGTATCTCACAAGAGAATAATTATGATTAAGCAAGAAAATAGAAGAAGAGTGATACATGCAGTATAATGAGCAACAGAATAATATGGTACAGTAGAACTCAGATAGAAGCAATAATACTTCGGTCATACTATGTTATTAATCACAAATGGACATATAAATAATACAATGCATGAGGAATTCGAATGCCTAAGGTGGCAATTCGAATTAGCCTTCATGGAGTGATCAAAGGATCACTGGAGTGTCATCGGAGCACAACTAGGTGTCCTCATGATCATCGGAGCGCAACTGGAAGTCTTCATCATCATCAGTGGAGTCATCAATGCTCAAGTAACTGTCAACCATCAGTCAAACTAACTCTGGTAGGTGTAACTGAGTGTAACTCAATGTAACTGAGTGTAACTGACTGTAACTCAATGTAACTGAGTGTAACTGAGTGTAACTGACTGTAACTCAATGTAACTGAATGTAACTGAGTGTAACTAACTGTAACTCAATGTAACTGAATGTAACTGAGTGTAACTGACTGTAACTCAATGTAACTGAGTGTAACTGACTGTAACTCAATGTAACTGAGTGTAACTGGACTGGTAGGTGAAGAAGGGCGAGTTGCTCCCTAAAATCAAGGAAGAAGGGTGCACTAAGCAACTGGAGGGCTAAAACTGAATAGTGAGAAGCTCCTGGGGGCTGGCTAACTGAGGGCTAGGTGCTGGACTGATGACTGGGATGCATGCAAAATGCATGCAAACCCTAGAATGCATGCAAACCCTAAAAGGTGCATGCATGACTGAAAATGTAAATGATCAAAATACTGGTGGGACTAGGATAGAGTATAGGAATATCCTAACACCCCCCCTTAATCCATCCTGGGCCCTGGTAACTAAGACCAAAGGTCACCCAATACAATGAATAATAACAATCAATAAACCAAGGAAGTGGGAAAATTTCATGGGAAACATACCCCCTCCTCAAAAAATAGACTGTAAGGCACACATAAAAATAAAAGCTCCAAACTCAAGCATGTGTGATGCTTGGTCATATGTCTGGAGGTATCTTCTTCTTGGGAAGAAGTGGATCATGCTCAAAAAGCATGTGCTTGTACTTGCTCTTCAGATCGAAAGTGATGAGAACAAATCCAACAGTATTAGAATGATCCTTGAACCTGTGATTCGAATCAGCTGAGGTAGGATCAAATTTTTGAATGTGCATATAGTCCTTTGTCTTCTCCTTAGAACCACCATGGGTGAGATTATGCCAAAAAGAACTATTACATGTTTGCTTGAAATCAAAATCAGATTTAAGACTTTCAAAACAGTTTCTTGAGATCTCCTTTGAACCAGCACGGGTGAGATCAAAACTATCATATGATGCATGAGAAATTATCTCAAGCGGGTGGCAATGTCCATATTCTTCAATAACCTTCTGAAAGCATGTGCTAATGATCATATAGTAGTAAATAAGAGATGTTTGCTGAAGAGGAGCGAATGCATTACCTCCAATAGCTGATGTTACCTCCGAAATAATCATGTGATCATGATGCAAACCAACAAACTCTGGTGCAAGACAGGATTTAGGACCTTCTGCAATATCTAGAGTGTGAGCTGGCACAGAAAGAGAAGAAAGTTTGAGCATGAGCGGAGAATCTGCAAGTTCTTTGTCAACAACTTCAATATGAGATGATACTGGTTCATGATCTGAGAGATCATCAAGGGGAGCGAATGCAACATGATCTGAGAGACCATCAGGAGGAGCGAATGCATCATGATCTGAGAGACCATCAAGTGGAGTGAATGCATCAACTTGCTTGCTTTTGAAGGGATTTGGACCAAATCCATCATTCTTTTTGCCGAATCTTTCATCCAGATGAGCCCATAACTCTTTTGGAGTTTCAATATCAATGATGGTTGGGTACAATATGTAATCAGTCATAGCAAGCATCATTCTTCCAATGTGCATGTCACCTTTATTCAACCATTTAATCTTCTTTGTAGAGGATTCGAACTCTCTTTCAAAATAGCAATCAAAGAGATCATGGCTCTTCAAATATGCTATCATTCTTGGTTTCCATTCATCATAGTTGAATGGAGAAAGAGGAGTAATTTCTTCTAAATTCATTGAAGTTGTAGAAGACCTGCAAAAACAATATAGAATAACTGCAACTGCTACTGCTGCAAAAATGCAGAAACTGCTGCAACTGCTGAACTCGAAATCTTGGTAATAACCTGCAAAAAACTCTCAAGAATGGAGATAAACAATTCTCTCAACCTTGCTCTGATACCAGGTGAAAATCCTCACAGCAGATCTAAGAGATGATGTATCTCACAAGAGAATAATTATGATTAAGCAAGAAAATAGAAGAAGAGTGATACATGCAGTATAATGAGCAACAGAATAATATGGTACAGTAGAACTCAGATAGAAGCAATAATACTTCGGTCATACTATGTTATTAATCACAAATGGACATATAAATAATACAATGCATGAGGAATTCGAATGCCTAAGGTGGCAATTCGAATTAGCCTTCATGGAGTGATCAAAGGATCACTGGAGTGTCATCGGAGCACAACTAGGTGTCCTCATGATCATCGGAGCGCAACTGGAAGTCTTCATCATCATCAGTGGAGTCATCAATGCTCAAGTAACTGTCAACCATCAGTCAAACTAACTCTGGTAGGTGTAACTGAGTGTAACTCAATGTAACTGAGTGTAACTGACTGTAACTCAATGTAACTGAGTGTAACTGAGTGTAACTGACTGTAACTCAATGTAACTGAATGTAACTGAGTGTAACTGACTGTAACTGAATGTAACTGAATGTAACTGACTGTAACTGACTGTAACTCAATGTAACTGAGTGTAACTGACTGTAACTCAATGTAACTGAGTGTAACTGGACTGGTAGGTGAAGAAGGGCGAGTTGCTCCCTAAAATCAAGGAAGAAGGGTGCACTAAGCAACTGGAGGGCTAAAACTGAATAGTGAGAAGCTCCTGGGGGCTGGCTAACTGAGGGCTAGGTGCTGGACTGATGACTGGGATGCATGCAAAATGCATGCAAACCCTAGAATGCATGCAAACCCTAAAAGGTGCATGCATGACTGAAAATGTAAATGATCAAAATACTGGTGGGACTAGGATAGAGTATAGGAATATCCTAACAACAACCAGGGTTATGTCTTGAAGTTTGATAAAGAGACAGTTTGACAGAAGAACAGAAGTTGGAAGATGAAAAGTGTAGCAGTACACATGAGTCTGCACCAACAGAGAATTCAAAATCTTTGCCGACAGATATTTCAAATATCCAACAGTAGCCAATGGGAATTGGCCAAAAAAGGAAACTTCTTTAAATAAAGACACAAATCCATCTGAGATTGTTGAAAAACGAGAGTGGAAAGAAAGGTTGGTTTGTAAGGGGAAGGAGTCATGAAAAGAGTTTATCAAGGGATTTTGGGCAGCTCTCCCATTATGGGAGTTACAGATGGACATGAAAAAGGGGTTGATGGGAAGGACCCCACTACATCATAGACTGCAAATTGAGTTCCAGTTTACTGTTCGCTTTTGTTCAACCTCGGTGGATTTGGTAGTGACCTAGTGTGTTGGTTTAGTTTGATATTTATGTAGCTTGTTTATTAACTCAAGCTTAACTGGGTAGAACTTCCCATGATACATCATACTGAGTCATTCTTTTAACTAGAGAAGATTTGGGACTTTCCTTTACATCTTTGTACCTGTATAGATATTGTAATAATCAGCAGTGTCTTTTCTTTCTAATTTGAATTAGGAAATGAGAACACTCTTCTCAACAGGGGTGAGTGGCAGACATGGGGCTTTAGACATGGAGTTTGGATGGGGCAACATGAACAAGTGCTTGGTTCTGGGCATCCTGCTTGATATCCTTTAGTTCTACTATGCACTATTGCTCTATCTTGGGTTTTTGAAAATCTTTAATCAGGTCTCTTCTTATATCATCCAGATTCCTTGGCAAGTGGGATTGAAGCTAGTAGTTTTTATAGGGCTATTAGTTGATTTATCTACATCTAATAGTTATTACTATACGGGCTAAATCTAGTACCTTAGGGCTTCAGATTGTACTCTAATGAAAGAAAATACATCACTCCCGTAACAACACAAATGGCTTCTAGCCAATAACACAACCATTATCAATAAAACGAAACCCCTCTCTAATAAGTGAGTTAATAAATTGTCCAGACAATATTAATTCACATTCTCTGGCACTATAGTTTTGCGTGAATATAGATCTGAGCCGAGAGATAAGCCGAGGTTTCAGGTGATACATGTTACTTTGAATTAAGGAAATAAGCTTACTTATCAACTCATAAATAAGCTACGCAGTCTTAGTGAGCAGGCAGCCTAACAACATCCAATAAGCATCTTCCTTGTAGTGGCAACCTTAATTTAAATTCCAACAACAATAAGAAGCAAGTCTGCGTGATCAGTAAGTGAAGAAAAACAATAAAAATTTTGTTTTCTCCAAATCTGAGCATACATGTGGGGTGAATATTTATTAAAGAGATTATAGACAACATTAAAAGTGCAAATCTGGGCACAAACAACCATGTTTGACAGTACAAAAACAAGAAGACCCAACATACCTATAAGAAGAAACATGCCCTGTCTTGAGAAAGCTATCAATCGGGCTATTCAAAATAACCCCTCTGAGTTGAAACTAGCCAACTGAGCATTGAATCGAATATCAATCAGGTTGTTCAAAATAACCCCTCTGAGTTGAAACTGGCCAACTGAGCATTGAATCAAATATCCAACACTTCACTAATAGCTTCTATAGGATAGACGCAGAGAATGAAATGGGGTCAAATTAAAGTTTAAATAGAATAATTTGAATCCAAAAAAAAGTGAAGATTTACCTATAAGAAGAAATGTGCCCTATCTTGAGAAAGCTATCAATCAAGCCATTCAAAATAACCCCTCTGAGTTGAAACTGGCCAATTGAGCATTGAATCAAATATCCAACACTTCACGCTAAGTGAGCATTGAAACAAATATCCAACACTTCACTGTCAGCTTCTACAGGATGAATGCATGGAATGAAATGGGATCAAATGAAAATTCATAATAGAAAAAATTGAACAAAAAAAATGAACATTTACCTTTGAAATTCAAGGGTTTCCATTTCCCTTTGCACCAATTTTTGCCATCAATGGCCGAGAAACCAAATTTGGACTGAAATGTAGGGTATCCAGTCGAGCCCGCGAATTTTTTGACATATCCAGTCTAGCCCACAAAATATTTGAGAGATTTTTGGCACAAAGAGTTTGACTTGGCCATATTTCTGTCAATAATGGCCAATGAGACATATCTAGTCCAACCCGCGAATCGGCCATATCTAGTCCAGCTCGCGAAATTTTTGAGAGAAGTTTGGCACAAAGAGTTTGACTTGGCCATATTTCTGTCAACAATGGCTGATGAAACTCATATCCAGTGCAGCTCGTGAAATTTTTGAGAAAATTTGGGCAAAAAGAGTTTCTGTCAATAATGGCCGATTCGTGCCATTTTTTTGGCAATAATGGTGGATGAACAAGGGTTCTTCGGATCCAATATTCTAGCAGAGGAGCCGAATCTCATTGAATCTGCAAGTTTCTTTGCATTTGTTCACCTGTTCAAACATAGCATCGGGATTAGCCTTAGTGAATTTTAATATAATAATTTATTTTTTTTTAGATATCATTTCTGAAATGGGGTCGAACTAAGGAATAGTGCAATAATAGTTGAGTGAATTATAATATAATGTTTTATATATCATCTCCAGAATGAGGTTGAACTAAGGAATAGTGCCCAAAAGATTTCAACCACATACAATTTGCTCATTAAAATATTGAATAAACATTAATGCTAAAAATAATAATTTTTAACTATTTTTTTTTTTAAATAAATAGGGATAAAAACATAAAGGTAAAAGCATTATCATAACATTGATATTCAAGTATAGTTATAGGGTAGTGGAAAAGGAGACATTAACTTTATATTACCACATCCATTTAACACTACAATGTGGTGAAAAATGAATTGTTATATTGAAAACATTTTTTAAGGGGTGATGCTTTCAAAGTTGTTGTTTTAATATCAAATTAAAATTCACTTTTAAATATGGAATACTCAATTTTAATATTGCTTTGAATATTTTTTTAAAAATATTTTATTCATGAAAATTATAGTTTGAATAGGTAGGATAATATTCAAAATTTCGAGTTTCTAAAAAAGGTTCCATCTTCTCATTCAATTTATTTATTTATGTGAATTCTATGTTTTAGGCTATAATATTATTGTATAATATTTGTATTTTGGATGTGTGTTAATGATTATGTGTATATTAAAAATTATTTTTTAATAATATGGTTATGTATAATAAATATTGTATTTTAATAATATTATTGTGTAATATTTTTATTGTTTTGGTAAAAAATTAATGAACCATTTTAATAATTTAGATGAAAACTATAAATCATATTTAAATAATAATATTGAATTAATAAAATTGTTGTTTTAAAATTATTATTATATAATACTGTATATGTTTTTAAATAAAATGATAGGTGTAATAAAATATAAATTTGGGCATGTATTTTTTTAATAATATGATTGTGTAAAATACGAAGGTGCAATATTATATAATGTTTTTTTAATAATATTTAATAGTCTTTGTTGGGTTATGTATAATATTGTACATATATTTTTAATAAAATTAAATAAATTTTACATTTAGAAAAGTTGAGTCAAATAACTAAATAATTATTTTTTATATGGAATTAAGTATTAAATTTTTTTCCTTATTTTATGTGATTTCTATCTTTGTTTTGGGGTGAAACATTTATCAATCTTGGTCCTCAAAATAACTAATTTTTAGATGAAATTATGTATTAAATTTATTTCCTTATTTTAAGTGATTTCTAACATTATTTTGGGGTGAAACACAGTTCTCAAAATAACTAATTTTTAGTTGAAATTATGTATTAAATTTATTTCTTAATTTTATGTGATTTCTATTATTACATTTGGGTGAAAAGTTTCATCGAACTTCGTTCTCATGAATTGATTTTAATATAAAATATATATCTAGGGCAGCTTTGAAAAAAGTGCAATAATTCTAGGCAGCTTTGATAATAGTGAAATAATAGATTAATATTTTAAAAAATGCTTACATGGCATTATTTTATCAATTTATTGATTTTTCCTTAGGAGGTTGATTTTGAGTTGAAATTTCCTCTAATGGCTTAATCCTTTTGGAATAGGCACACAAGGACCGTCGGACAACCCTTCAAACCATCGAAGCTACAAAAAACCGCTCCAAAGCGGGTTACGATAAACACGTTCACCCACGCAATTTCAGGGAAGGAGGCCTTGTACTGGTCTATGACCAAGCACACGATAAGAACAGGAAAGGAAAATTCGAATCCATGTGGCAAGGACCATATATCGTGCATACCTGTTTGGGACATGGGGCATACATCCTCACCAATTCTGAAGGGACCCCTTTGCGCAACCCTCGGAATGGGTTGTACATTAAACGCTTCTACCCATAACATCTTTTTGAGGACCCACCAGTCCGCTTTTGTACAGTTTCATTCCCTTTTCGTTTCCCACCCTTTTTTTATCTATGACCTTACATTTTGATTACCTTGCATGATCACAGATGGGCTCCCTCCCACTACAATATGTTGGTTTCGCCGATGGCGCAAGTCGCTAGACCCCGAACCTCGCCTCTACAACTTGGGTCTTATATTCCCCCTCACATGAGCTCATCCACCTTGATGGAGTGTGCATAGGAGCTGCTACCAACAACTAGGTTGAGTACAATGCTGTGGCCGTTCTACTAACCGCTGCCCTCCATATGGGAATAAGTCACCTCCGTGTGTTTCTTGAATCCCAGCTGCTTGTCGCTCAACTCAACAACTGTTACCAGGTATGGGATCCCTGCTTTTTTACAAAATTCCTACGCACTAAACAAATGATTAAACGGTTTTAATCCATCACATTCAGTCATGTCCCACGCAATCAAAATAATGTGGCAGACCAGATGGCTAATAATATTCTAGACTGGCACACGAAACACCATATGTAGGGCACCAATCATACACATGTACATAACAATATCATTTAAAAATATCCAAAAGAAAATTAGCCATAAGTGCATCCACGTGCATAACTATAAATCGCATCCACGTGCATAAACGTAACTGCATCCATGTGCATATAACACAAACATCATGCTAGGTGCATCCACATGCATAGAAAGCAAAACATCATCACAAAGGAATCCACGTGCCATAAATATATATATATATATATATATCATCATGAAAATGTCATAAGTACCCACTGTACCAAAATATACATATAAACACAGTGAGGAGCCCCAACAACATCCTCGGTAAATATCATGAGCCATATATACAAAAATACCACATAATCATCACAGTGGGGGCAGCCTTGTCAACTGCCTAGTCAGACTCCTCTCGGTAGTCCTCATCATCATCATCCCCCACTGACCCCCTGCCTCTGTGGTAGCGGCTGCAGCTGCCCGTGATGCCTCCTCATCCTCTCTCAACTCCTCCTCAGGATCCTCCTCCTCGAGCTCCTCATCCTCCTTATCCTCCTCATCCTCCCCAAGATAAGGTACATCCCCTCGAGCAAACGCTCTCACTGTCTGTGCGGCCATCGCAATGCGCCACATAATGGGCCTCCACTCTTGTGGAGCATCATAAAAAATATTGATCAACTCCTAATCCAAATGCTGCTAGCCATCGCTCGCGATCCCCTCCAGGAGCCGATCAATCCCCTGCCTCAAAACATCCAGAGTAACTGTGGCACTCCGATGATGACCTTGTCCACGCCGAACTGGGTCCACTCCCTCCACATGCCCTCGTCGTAGCCTATGACCCGACGGTGGTAGCAGTCCCACATCTTCCAAACAAAAACACCAAAATGTCAAATACAGGTCCAACAACGATAAAATGATATCATATACGAAACATGTCAAACTGAAATAAAAAAAGCAAACGTCTGGGCCCCAAGCCTAGCCAGGAGGCCTCGGCATCTTTGGATCTCCATGAAAGTCCATCCCAGCGTATGGATAATCCTCGATGGATACTGGTATCTGCATCCACTGTAAGAACAACTCCTCAGTCAAAAAATGGCCCACCATCCCTCCATTCCGACGAGTCATCATCTCGACCCATCACCGCATCCGCGGCTCGGTCGGGGGCGCCACTCGCATGAATCTGTGATGCTGCAACGTCTGGACCCGCTCAAAGAAAAAGGCACACAGAAAAGACAGGAAACAAAACTCCTTCCCCAGGTGCCAAACCTTGCTCAGCTCTCGTCGAACATCGGTCAAATACATCTGTCCCCCTGCATAGTACGTCCCTTTAAGGACGCTCTCGATCAATAACATCTTCCCTCCTGTGATCCGGTTAGGGCCATGTGAACCCAAAACCTATACCACTGCCGCTGCAATAGCCTGCATAACTGGGCTCTTTATGTCACATAACATGAGTGAAGACCCACTCACCACAGCCATAGGCAAACAATGTCTCTCCAGTAAAGTCTCCATCGAGACATTCCTCGGTCTCCTCAGTTAAGTCTCGGCAACCATACCTAACCGGGGAAACCCAGTCAGGAAGTATACATCAGCTATGGTCAGATCTAGCCGCTCACCCTGGATCATGAAAGTCTCGATGTTAGAATCCCAGAACTCAACTAACTCGTTTAGCAACAAAGGTGCTGAACACATATATGGGATCTATACAAACTTCAGGAACCCACTATCAGCTAGTGCCTCCTGAACCCCTCGGTCTGTCCAAATGTTCCTCCGAATGTTGGGAGAAATCTCCCACTCTTTCCATCCAACCTCTGGCATCCTGCCAATGACAACAATAAATCCCATTAGATCCCCATCTAAAAAAAAAACAAAAAAAACACAACCCTTTGGAGCGCGCTTTCTCCTTTGAAACGCGCGTTCCAGACTGCATACATCACCCATTTCCCTGCGCTTCACACCGCGTTTTCCTCCCGGAACGCCGCGGTCCACACTACAGTTCGAACCACCCCTTGGTTGCACCCTGAAGCACATTTTCCCCTTGGAAAAACGTGCTTCAGAGCGCAACCAACATGGGTCTACCCGCGGGGCACACCGCGGTTTCCCGAATACCTCAGCGCGGCCTAAACCGCACCTTTGGCGAAGAAAACCGTGCTTTGCAGTGCAGCTAGCTCCCCCATTTCCTCGGTCCAAATCGTACCAAACCATCCGGAACCTGCGCTATGCCACGTAGGTTCCCATTTATGGCCGGTACGACCCCCCAGAGACCCGAAAAAATACAAAAACTCTTAAATGACAACGCTAAGGACATGGGCTCTTACCTGCAACTCCTGGAATGCAAATCTACCGGTGAAATCTCCCACAAACTCAACTTTTACCTCTAACCTCCTCTATTGCTCTGTCAAACTCACCACACACAAATGACACCTATTATGGGGACCACTTACTATTTATAGACATTGGCCTTATTTTCCTTTTTCCATTACGGGATCATCCGAGGCTTGTTTCTCAAACTATTGATACCAATGCACTCAGCGTAGCTAGAACTTTGCGGTGGTCCGGTCAGTATACATTTTTCACCGACACCTTGTTCGGGCCTATTTTAATGTAACTTGTCACCTCGATTTGGGTGCCACTTTGGTCGTGGTCCGTTTCTAACTTTCTTTATATCGTCGGATTCAGTTTTCCGCGCTCGTGATGATGCTCAAGATCATTTTTCGCTCTCACCTCAAAATCTTCAGGGCACTTTTCACATGTCCCTCGTCACCTCGATTTGCATGCCATGTTGGGCGTTGTCCGTTTCTGACGTTCTTTATATCGCCGGATTCAGTTTCCCACGCTTGTGATGATGCTCGAGATCATTTCTCGCTCTCACCTCAAAATCTTCCGGGCACTTTTCACATGTCCCTCGTCACCTTGAATTACGTGCCACTTTGGTCATGGTCCGTTACTAACATTCTTTATATCGCTGGATTTAGTTTTCCACGCTCGTGATGATGCTCGAGATCAGTTCTCGCTCTCACCTCAAAATCTTCTGGGCACTTTTCACATGTCCCTCGTCACCTCGGTTTGCGTGCCACTTTGGCTGTTGTTTGTTTCTGACATTCTTTATATCATCGGATTCAGTTTCCCGCACTCGTGATGATGCTCGAGATCATTTCTCGCTCTCACCTCAAAATCTTTCGGGCACTTTTCACATGTCCCGTGTCACCTCGGTTTTCATGCCACTTTGGTCGTTGTTTGTTTATGACGTTCTTTATATCGTCGGGTTCAGTTTCCCGCGGTCGTGATGATGCTCAAGATCATTTCTCGCTCTCACCTCAAAATATTCTGAGCAGCTTTCACATGTTCCTCGTCACCTCGATTTACATACCACATCGGCCCCTACCGAATCTTTACAAGTTCGTGCATCACAACCTATCCATGAGCCATCCACTCCAACCATACTGCAATTATAGCGTTGTTTTTCTACCATTCATCAAACCCACAAGGAGACCCCATCAGTGTTCCGCCCCATACCACTGCTCTTGGTTCCTATACTTATCCCTTGATCAAACACTTTCTCCTTGCCTCACTATTACTTTTGTTCGGTATAAGTTTACCCCTTTTTCGGGCCGAGCAATTCCTTTACGAAAAAGGAACTTAGGGATTTTCTGTTAAGCTCTTTTTATGATTCCTAAAACAATGAAAAGATCGCCGAGCAATCTTGCTTCCTTTCATGCTCGCTAAAAGTATCTGAAAGGGCGTCTACCTGGTATAAGTTTACACCTTTTTCGGACCTTGTAGACTAATTACGAAAAAGGAATACTCTAGCCACTCCAGCTAGAAGAGTTCTTCATTGCATCCTTTTACGCTTTTTCGGGCTTTGGAGACTAACACACGAAAAAGAACCCCCTCGGAGTTCTCTTACTGCTTTCAGAATCTCTAAAAGTGAAAGCACCAACGAGCAATCACCATCTTGGGCTCGTACAGATCCATAGGACAGTACATTTTCACCATTTCAGAGTCTCCTTATCGCTTTCAGACTCCTTAAAATTGAAAGCACTTATGAGCATTAACTGTCCTGGGCTCGCACAAATCCACACGACAGTACCATTTTGAGCACACTTTTCTCCCTTCTTCGAGCTCCTTACACCACGAAGAAGGCCCCAACGGTACCTCTTGGCACCACACCAAAACATATATAATCACATTGTTACGGCAACTTCCCCAACTTGGCCGCTTTTGTTCAGAGCAGTCTGCAAAATGTCGCCTTGAGAGTCTATGGATATGATCCATAACTATGTCCCCCTGAGTCTTTCCTGCTGCAGTATTTACCCCTGATCCCTTAAGATATGATCCCCATACCTAAAATTTAGTTTCATAAGCTGCCAGGTCATCCATGTCATCATGCTCTGGATAACAGAAGTTTGAGTCCTCCCACTCCATGACCCCAGTTATTCCCCATTCCCATAGTGCGTCAATCCTACCATCAGTACTGTCACATCTCGGTTGTACACCTCATGCTCCTATCAAGGAAACATTATTGCCTTGGTAGTTGCAAGGTATCCCTCCGTTGCCACCAACTAATATATTCCAGAGGATAGACCCAGAGGTCCCTGTGCCTTAGACTCATCGCCATCAGCGGTAAGTGCCTACGGATCATTTTGGAAGGATTCCTTCGTGCCTCTCCAGATGATTGTTTCTCACATGCTCGACGTCAACACCTTGATCGCATCGTTGAGATACGTACAAGGTATCGGTCCTTTCAGTTATCAGTAGAAGACCCCGGATGTCACCTGACTCCAGCACATTTGTGAGTCTACTTGAGGAAACAACCAGTCACATGTCCCTGTTGATATCCGGGCTGCGCATGGCGATAGTTTTATGGAAGTACCCCAGTGGCATGCTTCTTTGGTTTACATTCATTGGACACCTTCAGATCCAACATTTTTATTGGTCATTCTGGCACCACAATCAGAGTGATGAATGTTTTCCAGTGTATCATTTTTTCACATCAACCATGGTTAGACCATGGGTATGTCCCAGATTTGCATCCCCTCTGGACCAATATGATGTACACAACAGTTTTCTCATGTATTGTTCTGGTCCCCCTTCATGGATCCCATTATTATATTTTGACAATGAGCATGGGTATGCCCACCTCGTCCATATGTTTGAGATACTCCTTAGTAAGACATGTATTTTTAGTTCTTGGCAGTCAGTACAGACCCTGTGTTCCGGTCACCAATAGGTTCGTTCTCTCCTCCATCCCAATGCTTATCACCCAGGAAAACCACAGTACTTATGATGTTCATTGGACATACGATGAGCTCCTGCCCTCACACATCAGGGGGCAATTTGTTAACACCAAAAAAGTGCTCACTAGTTCATCCCTTTGGACATGCACCTCTACTGACCAAATTTCCTACCAAACCTCACCTCCAAAACCCCATAAAACCCAAATGGGTATTAAAAAACCCAAAAAATTCCCTCAAAAACATACCAAAACCCCAAAAGTGGGTAAAAAAAAAAAGGGAATAAAACCCAAAAGAAAAAGAAAAAAAGAGAAAATAGGGCAAAAACCCTAAAAAGCCCTAAAACCCTAATCCAAGTTTATAAAAAGGGGTGGAGGCCCCTCATTTCCAGATCCCTCACTCACTCTACCCTCATGCTGCTGAATTGTTTCCAAAGCGTTAAGCCATCCACATTTGTGCCTTTTGGCCTCCCCTTGAGATAAAATTTTTAGCCACCATCAAAGCATTGGAGAGAAGAGTACCGAACCAAGGAGCTCCGGAGCACACCACCAGAACTCCACCAACCTCATCTTTGAGGTAAATGTATTTTTGCAAGCCCTTTGCTTGCCCATAATATAAAAAAAAAAGATTATTTATTCTACAGTTTTTTCAAGTATATCGTTCATTGTTATAAGTCATATTTTGTTTCGTGCACATGTTTAAGCTTAGATTTATTGTTTTATGGTATTTGCTTTAATTGTTTGTGTTTAGTTTATTGTTAATTAATTCCACACTGTTGTTAAGGATTCCATATTCTTAATAGGTGCTCATTTGCACAGGCAAGGGCTAAAACCTCGGCCACATTTGGTCACCTACACTATCACTCATTGCAACAACTATCAATCATAAAATGGTGATTGGTCTTCCTCTCATTTCTTGCAGAGATGGTGTTTGTCCCATGTGTGTTCTTGGAAAACATCATCATGATAGTTTTGACAAGCATGCCTCTTGGCGTGCCTCAACCCCCTTGTACCTTGTTCATAGTTATTTGTGTAGTTCTCTTCCTTTCCCTTCTTTCTCTAGTTTCAAGTACTTCTTAACTTTCATTGATGACTTCTCCAAACACACTTGGGTTTAATTTTTAAATCTTCAGAGCAATTTTTTGACATGTTTTTGGTTTACAAGGCCCTTGTAGAAAAAAATCTAGATATCAAATAAAAAATTTAACAAAAGATAAGGGAGGCGAATATGTAAACAACAAATTTACAAATTACTGCACTACACAGGGAATTCAGATGTAACCTACTATTCCATATACACCACAACAAAATGGTCTTGCTAAGATACATAATTGTATGTTAAAGGAAATGGCTAATTGTATGATCCAATCTAAGGGATTAAGTCCTCCTTTTTGGGTGAAATCCATTAAATGTGCCAATCACATAGTCAATCGCACTCCCACAAAGGATCTAAAATATATAACACTTGAAGGAGCTAGGAGTAACATTAAACAGATGTAATCCACTTTCATTTGTTTGGTAATGACGCATGGTGTTGACTTCACTTTTTGAAAGGACCGTAATTGTAGAAGAAAGCGCAGGTTACAAAGCAGAAGTTGCAGAAACAACCAATGACCGCAATTGTTTTGGGTCTGTTTCTGCAACTGTTTAAAGAGAATGAGGCAAGTGAAAAAGGGGGAGAATGGGAAAAGGAGAATTAGCGAATATAAGAAAAAACAATAGAGCAAAGTAGCAGATTCGAGTTTGGTTGAAGATTGTCTTTTGTCTAAGTTTGGGTTCTGGGCTATGTAACTAGGTCATGGGTTTTGTTGATGAATGTAAGTCCATGACGGGTCATCCTATGGATATTATATTGAGGCTGTAGAGGCGTGAATATGTAAAGTAGAAGAATTCTATTGATTAATATAAGTGAGGAATATTGGGCCCCTTAATTTTTATGTGCATTTGATGTATAATTCTCTCTACTCTTTGCTTAATATATGCTACATATCTCTCGTATATGTATGATTAAGCATGTTTGATAGAACTATGACGCGATATGACAAATAGAAACCATCGTCAATTTATCATTGCAGTCAACCTACCTCATTATACATAAGTCTTGGTTGTGCTTTGGGTGAGACCTTCTCCTTCGGGGGATTGAAAATGCCAGCACACTAAAATACACTGGTGCATTTGTTGGTCCCTGTGAAAGAACTTGGTCTCTATTTTGTGCTTACAAATGGTTCCATTGCTAGGACCTGGTTTCTAACAAGATGTTGTTAATTGTATGGATACATAGGTGTCGACAAGCCATATTCAAGATTGGTGGGAGAAGAAGTTTGAGGACTTCATAATATAGGAAGATGAACTACGAGGGTGGGATACATCGAATCTCGGACAATACACCCTCTATGGAGGATCACTATTAAATCAATATGAAGTTCTGTGGGTTGAGTTTTTGGTATTATTATCAGAGTGGATAAAAAGACTTGCAAAAGCTCTAGAATATCGCAATCGAAAACAAACACTTTTGCAATGGACTCGAAGGGACCTAATAACATTGAAATGACTAGATACTCCGCTAATTAGGGATTTCAATTTTTGGGTAGAGAACACTTTCACTGGATACATTGTAGAATTTGTGGTAGAGATCAACCAATCTATGTCCAAAGTTGAAGAAGATCTCAAGAGGGGAGAAAGAGGTAAATTATTGAAATAAATTCCACCGTGGATTAAGACCTGGATGGTTGAATACAAATTCTTTCCATTGAATTGGATTATAATGGAGGAGTAAAACCCTCGCATCTTTGGGGGAACAGGCGAGGTGAAACTGCTACTTTGCTTAAATTAGAAACTACGTACAATGGAGGGGGGATTTGTTAGTGACACTAGGGATAAGCGAGCAACAAAAAGAGTGGAAATATGTGAACAATGGTGGAAAATGTAGATGAGAAAATCAAAGAAGAGAGCTGTGCAACTAGAAGGGGATTTGTGGAATGGAGAAAGGAATAAGGAGAGGGATAAAGAGTTACGACATATGAAGTGGAGAGAGGAACTGATGGGTTCATGGTGTTAGTTTTTCATTATTTAATTCAATATGATCTAGGATCTTAACTGAGAGAATAACATGCACAACAAAATAAACAAAAGATACAAGAGACACAAATCATTTCACCGGGGAAACCATAAAGGAGAAAACCCCGCAACTTCCTCAGAGATAGAATGAGCAATTGTACAAAACCCCAAAACAAGTAGATGATCTCCAACAAATTCCTCCTCCTCCACTTGTGCGAACTCCTCCTCTCTCTCACTAAAACGAAGTGAGCGAGTGTGTGAATGATCAAACATAGAGTAGCACCCTCTCTATTTATACTTTACCTTTCACTTAGACTTAACCCCAAATAGGTCGGCCCCTAAGTGTAACTAACTGGGTCAACTTCTCTAGGAGAGTCTAATAACCCATTAATAACTTAACTTTGGGGTCTAATGCCTTGACATACATGGGAGGATTGACCTCAATGACTTTACATAACCCAAGTACAATAATGAATTCTCTGACCGGAGGAATAAACATCTCTGTCAGAGGTAGAATAATAAAATACAAATACAATATACAAGTGAATACATTCTGAAGTTACAAATACATCAACACTCCCTCTTAACTAGGAAGGTATTCTCTTGACACAGTTCATCAGCACAAGTCTTCGTCACTGTATCATCATCAAAGATGGGTCATCATTGTCACTACTGCTGCTATCTCGACCATTAATCTCCAATCTACTGGTCATAGGAATTTCTATAGAGACAAGCCTTTTTCATGCTAGATGTAGGCCTAGCCTCCATGTAGGTCTTCATCATCTCTGCGAGCAAGCCATCAAGTATGTACATATTAGGACTTATTATATGCCTCTGCAAAACCTGCAAGATCTCCCAGGACTGATTATATGCCACTGTAAAACCTGCAAGATCTACCAGGACTGATTATATGCCACTACAAAACCTGAAGGAGCATCCCAGGACTGATTATATGCCACTTGCAAAACCTGCAATATCTCCCAGGACTGATTATATGCCACTGCAAAACCTGAAGGAGCATCCCAGGACTGATTATATGCCTATGCAAAACCTATGTACCATACATTTACCTCATCATCTTCAGATCATCTCATCGTCAACGGAGCATAGCTCAAATGCACACAACACAACACTTACAATCATCGGCATGGAAGGTCTTTCCTCTAATCATTCGGGAAAGGCTTAGTAATTACATCAACGACCATGGAAGGAATAACCTCTGACCATGTCAGAAAGGCTACAACAATTACATCAACGACCATGGAAGGAATTTCCTCTGACCATGTCGAAAAAGCTCAACAATTACATCAACGACCATGTCGGAAAAGCCTTGACAATTACATCAATGACCATGGAAGAACTAACCTCTGACCATGTCGGAAAAGCCACGCCCAACCCTTACATATGCACCATGGGAGAACTTTCCTACCACCATGTGAGAATGGCCCAGCCCTTACATCTACACCATAGGAGGACTTTCCTACCACTATGTGAGAATGGCCCAGCCCTTACATCTACACCATAGGAAAACTTTCCTACCACTATGTGAGAATGGCCCGTGTGCATCTGCGTCTTTCAGACTCATCACTTCCCCTTGGAAGGAACCTCGATCTGAAGTACACCAAGCTTCTCTTTGAAGTACTCGAAATTCACTCTGGCTAGCGGCTTGGTCAATACATCGGCTATCTGCTCGTTCGTCGAAACATACTGGAGCTTCACTGCTCCTCTCTACACCATATGCCTGATATAGTGATACTTGATCTCGATGTGCTTCGACTTGTCATGGAACATCGGGTTCTCAGACAACTTCACACAACTCTGGTTGTCGCAATATATACAAGTCACATCCAACTGGAGATCAAACAAATCAGACAGTAGCTTCCTTAGCCATACTTCCTCACAACTAGCCGAACAAGCTGCCACATACTCTACTTCAGCTGTACTTAGTGCCATGCAGGACTACTTCCTGCTAAACCAAGAGATCACACCTGATCCCATATTGAAGCAGCACCCCGAAGTGCTCTTCCTATCAATGGCATTGCCTGCCAAATCCGAATCAACATAACCCTCCAGGTTAATATTCTAATTCACATCATACTTGAGCCCATAATCAACCGTACCCTTTAGGTACCTCAGAATATGCTTTGCAGCAATCAAGTGAACATGTCTCGGATCCATCAGGAACTGGCTCAATGTGTTCACAGCAAAGCAAATATCTGGTCTTATTTCGTCAGGTACATCAAGGACCCAATCAACCAACTCTGATGAAGCATCACTCAATAGATTCAGGTTCGATGCCATAGGTGTGGCCATGGCCTTACAGTCCATCATCTTGAACCGCTTCAGGATCTCTACTGCATACTTCCCTTGTCCAAGGAAGATTCCATCCGCACTCTGCCACACCTCCATGCCTAGAAAATAGTGCATCATACCCAAGTCCTTCATCTCGAACTCGGAAGCAAGCTTGTTTCCTCTTATAGGAATTTTTCTCACGGGGTGGATCTACAGGTTCCTGTGGATCTTCTATCTCACGATCATCTTCTGGATTTAGTTCATTAATTGTTGTATCTTGGATCCTGGGTGCTTCTGGTTCTTCAATGTCTTCAACGAGTATCTTCTTGTTGTATGTTGATTCTTCATCGCTTGTTCTTCGAAACAAGTCTCTCTTGTAGGTGATGGTATACGATATTTCCTACAAGTCAATTTCAATTGCATGATTATAAACATTTCATAGTTTTCAGAACAAATTCTTACGCATAAATACATAGGTCATATAGTCATGCAATTATCTTATCCAATGCTTCAATACAACACTTATCCATATCCCATAACTTTCTAGATGCCTTCCATTTCTACCAGAACATTGTTAAGAGTTTGCAGTACTCCCAACATGTCAGCAAAAAGGTTTCATTCTAGATAAGTAGCAATGGAATGTTGTACAGTACCATAGGCCACTTACCCATTACTTGCATATTAGTAGTATCTTGTTCATTAATGAAACTTTTCTAACATGCATAATATACATCCTAAATATAGGAACATAAGTATGTACATGAATAAACACCATCATTTAAGTAATCATATATATAAGAAATGACAATTCAAATACTTATCTTTGTTTGGTTGTTGGGTGGACTCCCTCTCAATCTTTGCTTCCTTGCAGGAACTACTGAAGTGTGCTCCCTCTTGATCTTTGCTTCCTTGCAGGAACTACTGGAGTGTGCTCCCTCTTGATATTTGCTTCCTAGATTATCTGTATTTGAACTTATATCCATCCTGTACCACTATGCATGCTTAAGAGTGCACTAGTGTCATCATTGTGTCATCGTCAAGATCTCATACATGATCATACATTCATTAGTATAATCAAAACATTATAATCCAATAATCTTAACATGTATGGTCATGATCATTTCATACATAGGTAATTTATCACAAGCGTTAGTATTCAAGGTTTCAGGGAGTACTTCTTTTACTCATGCATATTCTTATTTGACCATAGGACTCTTCTAGTTTTTCATATCATTAATCAAACTAAGAAGCATAATATGCATAAACCCATGATTACTCAAACATATAACTTCATGAATATTCATTATCAATCATACAAAAGCATACTTATATAAGATCCTAACACAAGGTAGGATTCTAACTCGATATAGGAAAACATACCTAGATTATCATGTTTGCTAGTTATGTCTAACATACCCAAACAATGTCTTCTTTGTTCTCTTCAATGATTTAGAGACCTTGTGCCAGTAACCTACATATCTTCATAACTTAAGCATTGTAGAACCGAATCATACATACCTCGTAAGTAGAGCTTCTATGCGATCAACGAATATGGATGAGTCTTTGTCTTCATGTCACCATGGTCATATATTCTTGATCTAGAACTTGATTTGTCTTTCTTGATGTACCTTTCATGTTAGTGGACAACATCATCCTCATACAACACCACAGTGCATTAGTACAATCATAAGTGCCATAACCCTAATCAATGAATGTATTCTATTATTCACATGCATTCATACTTTTACTAAGGTGAACAAAAAATCTAAAATTAATCATGATTGTACTAACCTCAATAATATGAAGAGGCGCATATCATGAACTTAATCATGAACAAGATTTCAAAACATCCCTGTATCTCCTCAAGTCATTCCTGTCGAGATTGCTTGTAGTCTTCTCTATAAGGGTAAAAACCCTAACCATCCAAGGTATATCACTTGTAAACATCTTATATAGTTTCATGGTGCTAGGATGATAGAATATCAGTGCCATTTAAACCTCATTCATTGCTACCCTATGAGTCTCCCAACCTTGCTAGGGTTTCTTCTTACTTGGAAACCCAAATTTTTCAATCTCCTTCCTCCCACAACATTTTGATGGAGGATTAATATCTATGATGAATGGATTCCAAATCCATTTTCAAAGTTTCCAATGTTGCATCAGGCATCTCCAACATTATATCAGGTCATGCCATACCTAAAAACTGAAAGCCTTAAGTGAGAGCTTCTTCCTCCTCTTCTTTGATTTCCTCTTTTGAGCCATTTCAAATGTGCCATATTGTTTCTGGTGTATCTCTGAAATTTCAGATCTGTGGGGTCTGAAACTTTGGCCTGTGGTAGCCTGACCTATCATCTTTCCAACTCCATAGGTTTGAGATTCATTGGATTCTTCAGCAGAGAGATATGCTCAGTTTCCCAACATGACTTGTTTAAGGGATGAAACAACATAGTGAACTTGTACGGATTGCCACATGTCACTGTTTCACCTTCGACCTCTAAACATCGGACCTGTGAAACTACAGTCTGTGCCCTAACTGTCACGTTTTACGGAATTCCATTTGGAGCTTCCTAGCTCGAGATATGATGTTTTTTCCTAGGTCACCTGTTTAGGGATTCATTCTCGAAGAGGCAGAAACCCTAACTTGTATGGATCATATCTCAGAAAGTACAATGAATCCGAGGCTGAAATTTAGACACAAGGTACATGAAAATTTCATCTTCAGCCTGTCCAATTTTCAGATCTTGAACCATCGCCAAAATTGATTTATAGCGAATGTTCCATGATGACTAGGTTTTTCTATACAAAGCCCCAACTTTCAAATTGTCGCAAGTGAGACACGTGTCATAAATGTCATGCATGCCTTCCTTCAGGCTAGCTCTGATTCCATGTTAATTTTTAATCATTTAATTCAATATGATTTAGGATCTTAATTGAGAGAATAACATGCACAACAAAACAAACATAAGAGACAAGAGACAGAAAGCATTTCACTAGGGAAACCATTAAGGCCCAGGAAACCCCGCAACTTCCTCATAGATAGAATGAGCAATAGTACAAAACCCCAAAACAAGTAGACGATCTCCAACATCCTCCTCCTCCTCCACTTGTGCGAACTCCTCCTCTCTCTCACTAAAACGAAGTGAGTGAGTCTGTGAATGATCAAATAAAGAGGAGCACCCTCTCTATTTATACTTTACCTTTCACTTAGCCTTAACCCCAAACATGTCAGCCCCTAAGTGTAACTGACTTGGATGACTTCTCTAGGAGAGTCTAATAACCCATTAATAACTTAACTCTAGTGTCTAATGCCCCGACATACATGGGAGGATTGACCTCAATGACTTTACATGACCTAAGTACAATAATGACTTCTTCGACTGGAGGAATAGACATCTCCGTCGGAGGTAGAATAATAAATTACAAATACAATATACAAGTGAATACATTCCGAAGTTACAAATACATCAACACATGGTTAAGAGGAAGAGGAATAGAGGTAAAGGGTGACTGAGTAAGAGGAAGTTGGGGAGAAGGTACAAGCGAAGAGAGAGATTTTGAAGTTGTAACAACCCCAAATACTGTTAATATGGAAATAAAAAAAAACTTTTGGACTTGTTAAATAAATTAACATTCAACTATAGCTATTTTGAAATTGATAAGATGTTCAACTATTTTATAAATAAAACTTCCATAATTTCCATGTCTTTTTCTTCATCTTGTATATTCATATACTCACCATGAGTTGTATACTCATTTTTTTTGCTCGAAATAAACATGATTTCCTATATAAATTGTTAAGTTCATTTTCACCTTTATATGTATTACTTCTATGGTCATTTAGTCATGATTTAATCTTTCAGTTATATCTTAAACATGGTCCTAATAAAATCTTTGATAACTTGAAGACATATTTTCAGGATCCTTCTACTACATAATAAGTCCCAAAGGCATAGTGGTAATAATAATAACTTGTAGCACAACTTAAAGGGAATGTCTTATAACAGCCCATATTATAAAAACAATTTGATCAAGTGAAACTAAGTTCCTATGCACAAGGAGATCTAGCATATTCAATTGCATCAATACTTTGATCTTTCATATTTCGTTGTTTTATAATCACTTATACAATTCATTCACCCGAAGGTGCGATGTCGTCTTTATGATACCCTACCAGGGTATATATATGTTTCACAAAATATTTTCATATACTGTATTCTACTTAGACTTGTATAAATCTTATTTACGGTATTATAACCAAACATAATATTTACATGACATTGTACTTGAATAAATTTATATATAACTACTCTTATGTAAGGCTATACATAAGTTTACCGCATTTACCATTTTCTTATTGTAACCAAATAATGCAAGATCCCAATCGTATATATCATAAAACCATAAATATGATCTTCTTCCATTCTTTCACAAAGATAACAAAAAGGTCTCGTACCTATATATATATATATAACCTTTATCCAAATATATAGATAAAAGGATACATTATAATAAATCTTCGTATATGTATACAAATTTTCTTTAACATCATAGGTTTTTAATTACATGCATCATTTATATCATAAATTCGAAAAGCATGTGGTCTTTGAAAACATATTACCGTTTTGGCTTTAAATCGTCTTTTTTTTCCATATGTAGTGTAATTGGTGGCTCAATACTGCGAGAGTGCCGAATCTGAATGGGTCTTGGGGTCGATCCTGGGTGGGGACAACCACAGCCAACCGCCCCAGCCACCCGTCCATAATGGCGGCCCCTGGCTTTAAATCGTCTTATTCAAACAAATGCATATAACCTTAATATTTCATGGACATAGCCTCTACATCAAAGGAAATACAAATCAACAATCATATGACACAGGATGTTTATGAAAGGATCAATCCGGTGATTACGAGGATTGGGAAACTGGCGTTCCAATAGTCATCGCACTAATCACTTTCCACACGTTATTGCTCGGTGACCAAGTCATAGAACACAGGACGTTTTATGAAAGGATCAATTAACGTTGATCTGCAGTGATCTTGAGATTAAAATTCAATCTACAGAAGTCAATGATATTCCCTCTGTAGAGTTCGGATTTATTAGTTTCACAGAGGCCTAAATATGCAGAGTTTTTACATGATGTTTAACCTATAGGAACAATGTTTAACCTATAGGAACAATGTTTTGAAGGATGCATTCCAAAGAGATCAAGTTTAGTAACCAGGATTCTCATACCTTAATTGTTCCTCCATGCACTACATGGTGTCCCATGCTATCTCAGTGCACTATTATATATAGTTTTGCCTAGGTCTTGTGCCATCCCAATCAAATCTCCAATCAATCCATAAATTGTAATGTCCCCATCTTGACCCTATTGCATTAATATTGTAAATGATGTAAATATTGTCATTTAGTCATGGTGAGGAGCTCAAGGCCAAGGCCCCGCCATTGATTTATCGTTTTATGTATCGGTAATTAGAATAGATGCATATGGTTCTTGTGCTAGCTGTGCACAATGTAAAAA
The DNA here is from genome assembly GCA_027924585.1 of Larix kaempferi. Lineage (NCBI taxonomy): Eukaryota > Viridiplantae > Streptophyta > Pinopsida > Pinales > Pinaceae > Larix > Larix kaempferi. Next base: position 11,213,112 of record BSBM01000063.1, on the reverse strand, counting down.
TCGGACATCATGTAAATATGCAATTTTTAATGAAAAACCCACAACCAGCTATGCAATGCAACAAAGAGATGGGGGCATGATCTTTACAAGGAATAAGGGGGGGGGGGGGATAACCAAACCCTTGAGCCATGGTGTTAAGCCATTTCATTGAGGAAACCCATGAACTCTCAACTACCCATTTGGTCTCATGCATCCAATCATTTAATTCTTCCAAGAATTGGTGGAGACAATTAATGCCTTGGGATGGGAGAGGTACGGCTGTCAATTTTCATGTATGGGCAAGACAGCAACCTGAGAAATCGAGTTTTGGTTGGCTGGGCAAGAAAACCCCCACGAAATTGTGCCAAAAGCCATTCTTCACCCATGGCATTCATCCTCTCACGCAGTCTGAGCTTGTTGGGGTTTTATCCTTCACGTTTTTCACCATTTCCTGCATTTTTCCATGCCTGCAAACTCGTTTTTGGTTAGCACAGTGGCTGGGAGAAGAGAACCACGATTTTCTGGGGTTATAGAGGTCGTTTCTACCCATGAATTGCCCATGGATGTTTTTCTCAAAACGATTATGCTCCTGAGGTTGTTTTCCCTTTTACCAAATTTCATTTTGGGCTTCTCCACGTTTTTCTGAGCTGGTAGAAACCCCATCTTTGGTTTGAACCTGTGAGTAGGAGATTTTGGAGTGGAAGAGGATAGATTTGGCTTGATGAGCCCAATGAAGTATCCATAGCTCAATGCGTGAGCCACTAGCTTAGTAATTCACCTCTACCTATCTCTTAACAGCCTGAGAAACCCAATTGCTGATTGGCTTGGCTGATTTTGGTGTATCTTTGGCTATGTGAGAGCCTGCTTTCCCCTTTTCCTTGTGGAGATCATGCCCAGCTCGAGGGTGGCAGTGGTGCTGAGAGATTGAGGAGCACACTGGCATATGGTTGGGTGGAACGTTGCAGAAGCGTAGCTAGTTGCTCAGGGACTACTTGGTTTAAAGATAAGTATTCTCATTTGCTATTTCTGCAATGTCTACACTTAATGGCTATCATGAAAATGATGGATGTGTGTTAATTCTGCACATGATTTACTTCCGCTGTGTTTTTAAAATCTTTATGCATATTCATATCTCCATTATATTATGTGAATGCTTATGAAATAAGTTTATGGGGCTGGATGCCCGGTTTTAGCCTCACGATCCTCTCCATTGCACTGGTATGATGGGTGGGGACGTGACATAAATCCCTATGATTTAGGATCTTGTTTGATTGTTGAGTTTTAGATTGAATTTGATTGGTAAAGATCTCTCTAGATTGCTTACACATGTTCTCTTGTGCCATGGTGGTGTCCCCTCATTTAGTTGAACTCTCCAAGTGTCCTTTAATTTTATTTAATAATAAAAAAATAGTTTGGTTTGCAAAGTGTCACTTTGTATTTTTGAGTTTTAAATAAATCTTACATAAAAATAATTATCAAAATATTAAATCAAAATAATAATGTTTTTGGGGGTATCACAAAAGTTTAGCTGTCAAGTAGTGGATTGTTGGATTAGTCACCCAAGCCAGCCATGGATGAAGTTGCAGAACAATCAGAGTTATATGGACCTATGGAAAACGACAACACCCCAAAAAGTGAACCCCACATTGTTGTGAAAGGAGATATCAGAAGTAACGACGTCAACACACCTTCAACTACCCCCTAGGAACCCTCACAAAATTTGTTAATCCATTCTCAACATCTTGTTTTACAGTTTCCCTAGTATAGTCAGATGATTAGTAGTTCTACTAGTTTACATATTGGTTCGCTAGCAGGTGCAAGTAGTAGCAGTTCCTAACAGAGTAATAGTAACATTGTAACACCCCCAGTTTGACCCCTATAATTGTAAACTGTATTTTTTTAATGTAAAAGATGGAATCCAAGAACAAAGGGTTAGGATGACTAGAACACTATAATTATGTACATATTTAATGTTCGTATAGAATATTTGATGAATATAGGGAAGGAAGGACAAACATGAGATGGGGGGATATGAATCCACAAGAGGGGAAGAGTTAGGGGGGGCTAAGGGGAAAGAAGACCATGGTGGGATTAGCTTAGCTCCTTAATCTTAACCTTAGCCTTAGTTTTTAATTATCCAAGTCTCTAAACCTTAATTAAGGGTTATGAGTTGATGAAGCCACATGGTAGCCTTAGGCCATATGTTGATTAAGCTACATGGAATCCTTAAGCCATCCGTATAAAATGGGAGAGCTTAGTTGGCGAGGGGTTCTTACCAATTCATTGTTCTTCCTAATTCATTGATCTTCATGATTCATTGTTATTCCTGATTCAATGTTTCGATCCTGATTGATTGTTCTTCCTGATTCATTCAAGCATGCATGTCTTCGATGGAGGAGGGTTCAGACTTCATGGGAAATTGTTGAGATTGAAACCTGAGAGTTGTATTTGGATGACAAGAGATATCATAAGCAAATCGTCCATGCCTTAACCATGGGGAAAAACTAGCATGTGATAGGAACCTGGCCTACAACTGCATGCATTGGAGTCCTAATTCAAGGACTTCTTGTCCAATCTATACTAGAGAATTGGTAGGGAATTGGAGGCTGTTGAGGGACTGCTATCTCAGAGAAGGGATTCTTGTTCCTAGTGTTGTGTTGGTTGATGGGGAAGAAGGATTGAGGATTGGAACAACTTTGGAAGGGGTTCTGCACCAGGGGGATAGCATGAGAGTTGAGTTGTACAGAAGATTGAGCTATGGATAGTTGAGAAGAGAACTTAGCTCTTGTGGATTGATAGCCCCAACTCGAGGTTGTCCTATCAAAGTAAGATATGGCTTGATAGAGCCTACGAATGGGAGGAACGCCTTCACTTGTAGCCAGTTTCATTTCTTATTAAGGTAAGTATTCATATTGTTGTTTATGCTTTCTCATGAATATGTTTCCATGGTTAAATTATATTATGGAATGTGTTTGATTTCTAGTTTGTGACTATACCTAAATGTGTTGAAGCAGTTTTTACAGATAAGTGCTAATTGTGCATGAAACTATATGGCTAACTTTTGTTTTGTATAATGTTCAAAACTGTTTAATAAATGTGTCTGCATGGAATTGCTTGGCATGGTATTACTGCATTTCTTCATGTTGCCTGTAATAGTTTGTATGAAATTATGCGTATTTGGACAACCATAATGATACATTTCTGTTGTATAAAAATGGTATGTTTTCCGATGTCAAATGAATGAATTTCATGTCATAATGGAATATAGATGAATGTACAATATTAGGACAGAGGTTGAGGTTCCCTGTTAGCTTAACCATGTTACCAAGCTAAACGGGCATGTTTCATAGTGGTATCAGAGCGACGGTTTCAACATTGGGATCGTTTGGATTGGAAACCGGTTTTTACAAGCATATTGGTGTGTTGCATAGGAAGTGTTAATTTGATGGAATTTCTTCAATGTGGAGAATATTCAGCTCGTGGAAGGGCTGCTATAACTCCCTATTGGCTAGGTTTGAGTATGGGGAGACATCTGTTCATGGGAGGATGCCAAGTGGTAGCTCGGAGAAAAAGTTGAGAGTTTATGGTCTGATAGAGTATAGAAGTCTATACAATGGAGCCCCACCGTGGTGACAAGTGGTTGAAGCATAATGGCTGTTGGGGGGGGATAAAATCAGAGTTATTTTTATGGTACACAAGTAGAAGGACAAAGGGAAGTTTCGACGTGAATCCTCAAAGGAGACACTCATGAGTATATCGATGCTAAGCAGTGGATCCTGAGTGGACATATGACGATGAATTTGAGTAAATTATCAGGGTACACAACAAAGAAACGATTGGAAAGGGCCGATAACCCAATGCCAATGACATATCAATGGTAGTACATTAGAGTTGGCAAGGATTTTTCCAAGTTAGGAATGCCACAGAAGCATTGATGAGAGTTTACTAGTGATGCGTGTTGGAGGTGCAAAAGAGTGCATAGTTGGAAAAAGATGACAGGCAAATGGTGATATAAATTGAAAGATGTGTCGGAGGTCTATGGAAAGGTTTCCTAAAGGGGCATCGATATGACGCCAGTGAATGGACGTCAGGGGAAAGTGTTGGAGTTGAAGAAACGTATACAAAAGGAAACCTTGACGAGGCAAAGGAAATCCATCAAAGTGATGTATCGATGGTCAATAGAGATACCATCTCGAGGAGCACCAATAGTGCAGCGACGAGAAGGTAGTCAGAGGTAAGTTTGAAAATGTTCAGAAGAGTGTCAATGGTCCAGTTCAAACGATGTATCAAGTGATTTGTATCATGAGTTCCATAATGGGAAAGTTTGATGCTGATAGAGTTCAACAACAGTTACAAGAAATTTATGGGAAGAAATGACAAATTTCTTGAAGCCATAACTTCTAGCTCATAAGTCATATTTGGACCTAGGAATAATCAATGGAAAGCTAATAATGTAGAGTATATAAAGGCACGATCAAAACCAAAAGAGGTCATGAGTTTAAGTTGAGTTCTAGTTATAGGGAGATTGGAAAAAATGATGAATTTCATGTAACAAGTCATAGCAGTTGGTCACTATAAATAAGTGCAACTATAGGAACAGTGCCAAATTGGGAAAATTCAACAAATTTTGAAGGGATATAATTTTTAGCTTAGAAATAAAAATTGAGCATAAGTATAGCCATTGGAAAGCCTATTCGAAGGAGAATAGTGCTGATAAGTCATTATGTAGAATTATATTTATGACTACTTTAGGAAGTTGAAAAAACATGGTTTCTAGGTTTGATTGGTCAATACATTTATTAATGTGTATAATCTTCAAAGTACCCCGTAACTTGGGAAAATAGGTTATGATGATGATAAGGGAGTTTGACATAGGTAAAATGAACTTAGTATGAGTGTATGAACATCATAAGGGTACTCTCACAATGGTGTGTAAGCATAATGGAATGAGCCCGGTGTGTTGCATGATTAATAGCAATGCAGATGATTGCCAAAGCCTCTTAAACCTGAGAAAAGAGTTATATGGTGATATAGAATCATATTAGTTATAAGATTAAGTTGTATTTCTACAAACACGTCCATGATTATGCTTGCATAATTATATGAAGGTGCAAGGGAAGAAGCAATGCATAGAAAAAGTGGTTATCAACAAGCAAGTCAAAGGATTGAGAGAAACTAATGCTATGAAGGTACTATGGTTCTACAGAATTATTCAATGAAGCAAGTAGAGCATCACTAATGGTTAACTAGAAGGAATTGAGATAAGTTTATGTTACCTCAGCTAGAGTTGGTATGCATCTATCATGAGAAAAATATGCCAAAAAGGTAGTGTAAGAAGAGACATAAGAGCTCTTGGGCGTTGAAGATAAAGTGAGATGAATTACAACATTGAAGCTGTTGGAAATGTTACAAATGAGGCATAAATAAGACTGTAAATGATTCTATATCTTGTGTAAGGGATAGAACATCTAGGAAGATTCTTGGATTAAGTTAGAATTTTTGGGTGCCATCACAAGCTTGGCATAGGAGTGTAGGCACATCATAACAGTTCACAAGAGTGGGTGAGATGAAATCTCATCCATCCACAGAAGACCGAGTAGAGGAGATCTCAACCACCCACTGAGATATCAGACAAGGTATTGAATTACCAATGAATTAATCAAGAGCACGACCAAGGAAGTATCAGAGAGGAAGTTCAACAAGACACGTGTCGACCTAGCGGAGAGAAAATGTTAGAGTTGCATTGGAGAAACCTGGAGAAGGGGATGATAGGTAAGGTCCGATGAAGAAGTATCGATGGGACACATGGCGGCGTATTGTAGTACGCATTTTCAGATCTCAAGGGTGAAACACGAAGGAAACCTTGAAATAACAAGATGATACATCGGGGAATATGTATGGGGTTCTATGGAGAGACCATAAAGAAGGAGTGTCGATGGGCAGGCGCTGATAGTACATCATAGAATATGCATCAAAAGTGTCATATCGGAGTTTAAGAAGTGCATGTAGAAGGAAATCCCAATGAGACATGGGAAATACATCAGAGTGATGTATCATAAATCAATAGAGAATGTCATCAAAGGAGAGTGCCTATACATAAGAGCCTATAGTTCAATGGCAAGGAAGACATCAAAGGTGATGTTTTGACATGTGCAAAAGATGCATGACTTAGAAACACCGATGGAGAAAGTCTGATAGTGCATCGAACCAAGGATTCTAAACTACTATAATGCATAATTAAGAAAATTATTTCATTGTTTGAGAAGGCATAGAATACGTTAATCATAACTACCCTATGCAATTTAAATTTTAGGGAATAAATTGAAGTGTAGAGGTGGGGATCTCTTGGTTGTTGTCACATTATTGATTGGTACAATAATAGAAAGACTAGCAGAGGTATGACAAATACCAGTTTGTAGAAAATCACATTTCCATGAATGAAAGAAGGTTGTAAATTATAAACCTTTGGGATAGAAAAAGACAACCATATAACAAATGTTGTAGAGAATGAAAGGCACAATGTGTTCACAAGAAAATGGTAATTAAAAACAGGCTTGGATGGTAGAGGCAATATACCAGGATGAAGACTGTAGGTACCCCATCAATGAGAAGGGTAAGCCACCATAATAGGTAAGCTTTGTGTGTGCTAGGTAGATTTGCATGCACTACTACAAAACCATGCGATTAGCATACCTTTTTGCTTCCTTTTTTGTGTCTAGACCCCATTTTAATGTATTTTTCTTCATTTCCTTGGCCAAGTTAGCATAATTTCATGGGTCAACGCAATTTTAGCTATTTTTGTGTCCTTTTTCTAAAGTCGATGCTAAACTTGGCGCAAAGTGCATCAGGTTTAGCACAAGACTTAGCATCAGTTTTAGTGTCAGGTTTAGCGCCGAGATTATTGCCTAGTTTTGCGCTGGGTTTTGCATCGGGTTTTGTGCCTAGTTTTTATGTTTGCTCTTGTTATGCCCCCTTTTGCATCCATGTTTGGATCCACTTTTTCACCCACTTTTACATCCTTTTTTTCATCCTCTTTTGCATCCACTTATGCTTCTTTTTTTGCATCCCTTTTTGCATCCGCTGTTACGTTGGGTTTTGCATTCGGGTTTACGCCCTGTTTTGCATCTACTTTTGTTGGATCCACTTTTGCATCCTTGTTGTCCTCCTTTTTTTGCATCTTGTTTTGCATCCATGTTTTCGTCCTTTTTTGCATCTACTATTGTGTCCACTTTTGCATCCACTTTTGTAACACCCCAATTTGCACCCATTTTTATGCCTACTTTTGCACCCACTTTTGCTTCCACTTTTTCATCCATGTTTTCATCCTTTTTTGCATCTAGGTTTGCATCGACTATTGCATCCCTTTGTGCATCCACTTTTGTGTCAGATTTTGTGCCTGGTGTTGCGTCTAGTTTTTCATCCACTTTTGTTGCATCCAATTTTGCATCCAATTTTGTGTCCACTTTTGCACCCATAGTTTCGTCCACTTTTTCATCCATTTCTACATCTTGTTTTGCATCCATGACTGCTTCCTTTTTTGCATCCATTGTCTCATACACTTTTGTGTCCACTTTTTTTACACCCCATTCTGCACCCAGTTTTGTGCCTACTTTTGCACCCACTTTTGCTTCCACTTTTGCATCCATGTTTGCATCCTCTTTTGTGCCCAGGTTTTCGTCCACTTTTGCATCTAGTTTTACGTCTAGTTTATCGTCCAATTTTTTGCCCATATGTTGAAGATGACAATGAGGATAATGATGATGACATTCACAATGACTATGATGATGATGATAATGCTGCTACTGATGATAATAATGTTGTTGCTGATGATGATGACAATGATGATGACGATGATGATGCTGGTGATGATGATGATGTGATGATGATGCCGGTGATGATGATGATGATGATGATGATGATGACATCGACGATGATGATGATGGAAATGAAATGAATGATGGTGATGGTGATGATGACAATGGAAATGATGATGATTATGGTCTCCCAAAATAGAGTTGTTATTTCTCATGCATAGATCATATGTGTCCTCCATGAACCTTTTCCACTAATCACATATTTTGGGTTGATGATATTTCTTATGCCAAAGGTAATTATGAACAGTTGATGGAAATGTCGATAATGATGATGATGACGATGATGATGACATGAATGATGATTATGATGATAATGGAAATGATGATGATGACACTAATGATGGTTATGATGACCATGACAATGATGATGATGATGACATTGACGATGACAATGCCATTAATGATGATGACGATGACAATGATGATGATGATGAAGATGATGATGATGGTGTGATTATATGAATATGATGACAACAATGACTATTCCAATGATGATGATAATGATGGAAATGATGAAAATAATGATCACTGTGTTGATCATGATGATAATCATCATCATCATCATCATCATCATCATCATCATGACTTTGATGATGATGATCATCATCATCATCATGACTTTGATGATGATGATGATCATCATCATCATCATCATGACGTTGATGATGTTGATCATCATCATTGGTCATTGTCATCCTTTTCATTGATGATTATGACAATGACAATGGCATGGATGATGATGATGAAATGATGACTACAATGATGACAATGAAAATGATGACGATGACGATGATGATGATGAAAAATTCAATGAGAATGATGATGATGTGATTAAATGGAGATGATGATGACAATGATGATGATGATGACGAGGACAAGGATGAATATGACAATGATGACAATGATGAAAATGATGAAAATGAAGGTGATGATGATGACATTGATAAAGATGAAGAGAATGATGATGATGCGATTATATGGTGATGGAATTGACAATGATCACGACGATGATGACAGTGATGATGAAAATGACAATGACAATGGCATGAATGGTGATGTTGATGATGATGACGATGATGATGATAATGACGATGACGATGATGAAAATGATGATGATGAGTGATGATGATGATGATGATGAGTGATGATGATGATGATGATGGAAATGATGTTGGTGACATTGATGATTATGTGATTAAATGATAATGATGATGATGACAATGACAATCATTAGAGGAAATTTGGTGTCTAAAATGGGCCTTATAAGAATACAAGCCACCTCGTAAGAAAACAACCCACCTCATAAGAAAAAGAGCCATTGAATTCAAGAACCAATAGAATTTCAAGAAAAGAGTCAACCATAATGGTTGACATAGCATATTTGTCATTAAAAAAACTACTTTTTTAATTCATATTTTCAACATATCTCCATGTCATTTTACTCAGATTTTGAGCGGGAGCACTCGTTGGATGCATAATTAAATTCCACATCCAACGATTGCTCCCGCTCGAAATTTTAGTAAAACAACATGGATTTATTTTGAAAATACAAAGAAAAAGGGTATTTTTCTTCTGTTTTCCTCCAAAAACCATCAATATTATTTTAAATATTATTTTATTATTTTTCTTAGGAGGCCCATTTTAGACCTCAAATTTCCTCTAATGGATGATGATGACGATGATGATCATGACAATGACAATGATGATGATGATGACAATGACAATGATGATGATGATGACAATGATGATGATACTAACAATGAAGGCATGATGTGGGGAAAAAATTCAATGTATTAGGCCATGTTATCTACTTATGGGGCTCACAGACCATGTTTGGGGCACGAGGCTACCAAACATGACCTATGTAGAGAATATTTGGCAAGTGGGGAGGATGTGGTGCCCATTTAGAGGCTTGTCACACTAGGGTTAGTTATCATTCCCCAATTCATGTTCTAGAGTAAAAGCTAGATCCTTATGTCGTAATTTTTTCTTTAGGGATCATGGGCCATGCACATGGACCCATACTATCATAACTTCCCTATATAGGAAAAATATTACCTGCAAATGGGATATGGTTACCATTTAAAGCATGCATAACTTGTAACCATGATTGAGCACATTGTAATCTTAGAGGTTGTAGAGAAATTGGAAACTCTACCAACTACAATCTTGGCAATAAAATTATATTTGATTGGTAACGTTGGAAAATTTTATCAGATCGGATTAGAAAGAAAGGGGTGAGAATTAGATTATTGACATCTAGAGATTTATAATTGACTACAGTAAATGTAAGTATGGTGGGTTTTAAAATTCTATTGACAAACTATAAAAGAACTGAATAGGGAGATGGCGATAAAGATGGAGATGACAATGATGATGGTGATTACAAAGACAATGACAATCGACGACGACAATGATGATGGCATTGTTGATGATGTGATTATATGATGACGACAATGATAATGATGACGACGATGAAGATGACAATGACAATGATGATGATGATGACGATGATGATGCTCATGATGATCGTGGAAATGATGATGATGATGATGACAATGATAAAAATGGAAATAATGATGATGATGGCAATGATAACAATGGAAACAATGATGACGATGGCAATGAACATGATAATGACAATGATGGCGGTGGTAGTGGTGGTGGTGATGATAATGATGATGAAAACATTGATGATGATGACAATGAAGATGCCAATGATGACAATGACAATGATAATGTTGACGATGATGATGAGAATGATGATGATGACAATAATGATAATTATATGACAATGATTGTTAACAACCAAAATTTTCTCACCTAACATGTCATTAAGCATTGCAACCACCATATGTCATCATTCCACCTCAGTTGACCTTGATAAGTCAGTCAAAAATCCCAAAGATGAAAGACAAACCTTAAAAAAGACATTTAAAGATCAGGTCACTCTTAATCCTTCGATAATAGTGACCCAAATCGTTCATATTCCCTCGATTTGAGAAACCCAAGTCACACAAAACTCGAAAAAAGGTGTGACCCAACCTATGGCTTGTCTTTCAGTTGTCTCTACTTCATGTCTAATAAAAAGAAAGTAAAATTGACATGTATCTATGTGGCTTAAGTCAAATGACGAATCTAGAGCGCAAAAATTAGCCATAGGCTCTCATCATTAGCTATAAAAGAGTCATTAAGGTCCCTCATTTCATACAATTCTCATTCCATTTGCTCAAGTCATTATTATACTGGATTTTCACCGAGTCTGAAGTTAGCCTCTCTCAACTTCTTTATCACCTTTTGGAGACCCCCTTTTGTGATGTGTGGCTGGAAAATTGGAAGATTGTCAAGAGAACCAACGAACCCTCCCTCAGATAGTTGCAGGGACCTCTTCCACTACTATTGTTCAGGTGACTCTATTTCCTGTAATTATTTCATGTTAATACAAAAAAACATGATTTATTCTTTCATATGATGTCTTTACATGTATTTTGTTTGATGAAAAGAATGTGAATTTTTTTTCATTTACTTTCACATCATATGTATGCTCTCTTATTTAGTTTTTAATTATTAGTTTAGTTGTTTTGTTTATTTACTTTCTTGAAACTCTAGCAAAGCTACACAACCCTTTGGCAGGTGCCTTTTGGCATGGGCATGTGTGAAAACATATGCTACAAGTTTTGGAGACCATAATGGGGAAGATCCATATCTTTTTCCTGTAGTGTGTCTTTTGTTGTTCCAACCTTTTGTTTGAGCATTTTATTCCTCTATTCAGTGTTAATTTCTGTTTGATTCTGGTAGATTTAATTGTTGTTGAGATCCCCAATCCTGTGCCCCTTGAGATTTGTTGAACCAGAGTTATTTTCTTCCTTTTTTGAGATTTCACATTTGGTTCATGCATGTTTGGCCTTTTCAGGTGACTTGAGTCACACAGTTCCCTTTGAACTAAGTGACCCTGACTTAGAATTGGTTTTTATTTGAATTCATCCCTTTTTGTCTGTTTAAGTGATCTAGGTTGCTCATTTTCCCTCGAAAAGAGTGATATGTTTCTAAAACCACTATTTAGCACTCCTTTTAGTTTTGTTTTCCTTCGGCCCAAGTGAGATAGTGTTGGTTTATCGTATTGAGTCTATTTGCAGCTTCTTTATGCTTGTTTGTAGTCTATTTTGCTTACTGTAGCAGCTTTCTTAATTTTTCAGTTAAGTTGTCCTTTCTTGAAATCAAAAGATTAAGCTTAAATATTTGATGGGGTAAATCTAATTAACCCATGTAGCGACTCCACTCTACATCATTTGTAAAAAGTATGATGAATGCACAATTCAGATTTTATTTTGAGGGTTTCGGACTTGAAGAAATGTGGCACCTTGGGAATTCCATGAGATTTATACTTCTCTTGATGTTCAGGGAATTTCAAGGTATCCAAATAAAATCTCTTTTGAGTTGAAAGAGTTGGAAGATCATGTTTTACAATTCATGGGGATGATCAAGATTTTCAATTTATTTCTTCATTAATGGATTTTATGTCAAATCACAATGTTGTCCATGAAAATGTTTTAATAAATATATCTACAATTTCTTTGTAATGGAATACAAAAAATTGGCTTAAGAACATGAGTAGGAAGGTATCTTCTTTTGATGATTTGGTTCTAGCATTTCATAAGAAATGAGATATTATCTTAAAATGGAAAGTATTGAAGATCTACTAAATAATTTTCAAATCTTAAAAGAAGTTATCCAATACTCCATGTTTGAATATGAAAGAGACCCTTCCAATGCTCTCTTGGATCAAATCAAAAGATGTGAGGAAAGATTGGTCTCTTTGACAAAATCCATCAAAGAAAAGCTTGCCATTGAAGAAAAACCCATGCATGATGAAGAAACATCTTGTCAATTCCTTGAAAACGATCATGAACAAGAACCCATACATGTTGAAGAAGCACTTTGTTATTCTATCCACCTTAATGAAGTTTTTCAAGAAAACGATAACCACATATGTGATATGATTGATGAGCATCTCCTAGAGTAGATCATAGTTATGCTGGAGATTGTTGAATATATTTAGGAAATCCTATCTACTATCATAGATCCATCCTAAATGTAGATTTATCAAGCACCGAGACGCATCCAATTTGTTGAGGTGTTATTTTTTAATGACTTTATTTGGTTTTAAATTTTTATTTTATGAGTGGATATGGAATTTTTTAATTATTTTTTATTTGGTTTTCATTTTTTATTTTATGAGCCGACATAAAAAAAATTAGTTACTTTTTTTTTTGGTACATAACGTGACATCATGATCTAACATTACACATCTCCCCCATACTGGGTTGTAAGCACTTCGCTACTCTCAGTGTCAAAGGTTGATGATGTTTCATATGCCATTGATTTTATATGCATCTCCAACCTTAATGTTGTGGAGATTTTAGCATGTTATTCCTTTATGATTGTTGTTTTCTTGTATTGTTCCATCAAAAAGCATAAGGGAAGCAACCATTGCATGGATGAGATACTAAGGTGGCTTCATTGGATATTTGACTTTACTTAGCATTCTCTTGTTCATATGTTAGAGTAGGTAACTAGGAGAATGAATAATCTCTTTAGCATGAGAATTAAGATTACTTTTTTACATGCATATTGAGTGATAGTCTTACTTAGTGCATTTTTTATTCCATGCATCACATTTGATAAAGTTTTTATTTACCCAATTACTTGTTTTATGCTTTTTGGTTTATGTATATATATTTAAGTGGGATCATCTCCCCCTATCGTACTGATGTTTTTATTTAAGTTTTAAAAAGACTTGGCCATTTATAATCTCTTCTAAGAGAAAATGTTGTTTGTGTTTCTTGTACCACAGAGTTTGGAGTACCAAAGATTTTTGAGCTTCTCATGCACTCTATCCTTGAGTACATGTCCCATAGTTAGAGCCATATGTTACCCTCTAACATGTATGGGGTGACTTGATCACTATTTCCTATGTGATATTCCATCACATCTAGTAGTTCCACATATGATATCTACGGTTTTCCCATGGACATTTGTTAGATACACTTTCATCTTGCTCAATTCTTCCATGCCATGTGCTTGGGATTGATGAGGATAAACAATTTGCACCAATTTTATGCCATATCCTCTCTAAGTGATTTATGGTTAATGATTTCTTATGTGTATGCATGACAATAGGGGGTCAACACTGTTACTTTCTAATGAATCATGTATCATTATCTCATAGCTAAGAATGCATTATGGTGTGGTTATAATTCTTCCTTAGACTAAGTGTTTAAAATTATGAATAAGGTGTATCCCTACATATTTAAGTAAGTGTGACCCCCATTTCATATAATTCACAACATTTCACCTATCCATTTTTCATATCATGTCATTTCACTAGCCATTCCATCCATTTTTCATATCATGTCATTTCACTAGCCATTCCATCCATTTCCATAATGTCCCCCTTTCGCAATTGACTTGTCATATGTTATGTACCATCGTCTCTATAATATTCCCATGTATGAATGCCTAAGCAAAGTTAAAAGATTCAAGTAATCTAAGGGAAGTCAAGCTAAAATGATAAATCTTGTATACATGATCAATTCCCCCTTGCAAAAAAACTAGGTTCCCTATGTCCTAGGTTTCAATGCCAAATCTAAAGCAAAGGGATAACGCCAAAAAATGGCTAAAAATAAAATAATAATAATAATAATAATAATAAGATTGCAAAAATAAGGCACAAGGAATTTAAGGGTAACTCAAAAAATTATTCCCTTTCAAGGCACACATCTGGAATAAATATCATTAACCCCTAGCTCTTGAAAGCTAAGGGGTAGACCTAGCACTTAGTCACTTTCTATGGTGGTCAATTCGTGAACCCTCTCTCCCTAACATCATATTCATTTCATCATCCTCACCTTGCTTAGAAACTTGGGAAATATGCTTGCTCTTAGGGGTGTAACATGAAAATCTAAATCTATTATAGTTGCACCATGGTAATTCTAGGGTTATTGGGATAATTAATTATTGAGTTATTAGAAAGGTTCACTTAATAACCTTTTATGTTAATGTTTGAATATATGAAGGAATTTTCCCAAGTCATACATTGTATGGTATAACACTTGGATTAGTTTGTGTTGATGATGTATAGACCCCATGTGATGAGTGCCCTCCTTGTACACACATTTGGAGGCACATGTGGTACCTTTTGACATTTTTTTATGGGACACTTTTTTCAGAGGGGAATCCTAGATTTAGGAGCAATTATCTATTGAAAAAGTGCCCAAAAAATTGTCACATCAATGGCATTACAAGTAGAGAAACTGTGGGATTTCCAAGAAGTGGCTATAATAGAAAAAACTAATAAACATCCAGGAATCTAACAAATTCAAACTTTTGGCCTTGAACCACTTGTCGTTTTTCTTTGGCCACTCAATTTATGGAGTGTCTCACCTATTTGGTCTACATTTGCCACATTATCTTGGAGCATTCATCACTTTTTATTGGTTTTGATAAGAGCACTCTTCCTTTGTCCACCTATCTTGTAGAGTGAGTTGTTAGTTTTGACTTGTCAATGAGATTGTTACATTAGAGGGTCGTCAAGGTCTAGGGTTGTTTGTTTTGACCATATCATTGGAGTATTTAGAAATTCTCTCATATATATAAGAGAGCCTCTCTCATTGTACTCTTTATCATAACTTGAAATAATAGAACCTTTTATTGCTCACATTGTCTATTTGTTACGCTAAGTGTGTTAGGCCTGTTTTAGAACCAATTTGAAGCTAAGGGTGAAGACTGTCCAAGTTTTAGTCATGCATGGTGATTAAGGTTAAAAAATATTAATGCTAAATGATTAAAATTATTAGATAAGAAACATTTCAACACATGATATTTGCATCTCTTTGGTAGATTGTGTAGTCTTTTTGTAGGTTTAATAAGGGATTTTCAGCACTTGAAATCCTTTACTTGGACATAATAAGAAGTGTCATTTGGCTATAAAAGGCCGAGACTAAGGTGTGAATGTTTCCACCAAGTCTTTCTCTTTGATCCCCAATGGTTTAAATTTCTTCTATAATGACCTCATGCCCTTTTCGTTAGACTATAGGCTCTAGTCATATAGATCATCTCTCTCTTTCTAGCCATCAAAATCCTTCTTTTCTTTTAAATCATTTTAATTTTAAATCTGGAAATTTAACTTTCATCTAAAGTTCATAATATGCTAGAAAATATTCATGATTTAATTTGATGGTTACATTTTTTTATGATTCTTTGTTTGTTGGTCCACAAAATATAATTAACTTAGGGGGATGTTATTTTTACATTTTTTTAGCTCTGAATTCAATCATTTTACATATATTTAAATGGGTTAAAACTTTTATTGTTTAAGAGTTATTTTTCAGTTGATTATCTCAAACACTCTTGATCAATCACTCCTAAATATTTTCAGATCTTCAACAATTTTTCACAGGGCACTTAATAGATCTAAAATTAACCACTTGTTGAATGTTAAGCTCCAAATTCTCTTGTTGTGATGCACCATTAATTATTGAATGTTAAGCTCCAAATTCTCTTGTTATGATGCATCATTAATTATAATAGTAGATTGCAGAAAAAATTCAGAATTCATAATTATATCCACTTAATCAGACCCAAAAATTATTTACATGAAATGGATACTTAACCAAGCACAAATTATTCCAGAATTATCAAATCATTGTTTAGTCAATGTATCAAGAGTCTTATGTACAATATTCAATAGATCAAATACTTAGAAACTTCTGAAGAGTGTGAAAAATAATATGAAGCATGAACATTACCATTAACTGTTAAAAATTAGTCTTTGGTGGAATAAAGAGAAGCAAAGTCATGAGCAAAATAAATTTTCAAAAATTGTTTATCTCTTAGTTAATGATTATGTGATTTATGAGTTGTATTTAATCATTTACTAATGTAGACTTTCCAGAATTATCACAAAAATTGCTTAATGAATGTAAAATAAACAATTCAACCACCATTAACCAATTAAGCTTCAAATGCTCATGTTGTAATGTATCATTAATTATAATAGCAGATTGCAAAAAAATTTCAAAATTTAACCTTATATCCACTTAGTCAAACCCAAGAGTAATTTACATGAAATGGATATTTAACCACGCACAAAGTATTTCAGAATTATTAGTTCATTGTTTAGTCAATGTATCAAGAGTCTATGTAATGTTAAACCAATATTAAACAAACATGAAATATTAGTTTATCTTGTTGTTCATAGGATAGAAAACCCAAAAAATTCCATCACTCCAAAATTGCATTTAGATCAACAATTGGTGTGTTTGAGATCTTAGAACATATTTTCAATCAATAGGCAATTTCTAGAATTAAAGTGTTGTTTTCCTATACCATCTCCAGCCATACAATCAACAAGAAAAAACTTCAAATTTCAGCTGTCTACCAATAAATTTGTTGCAAAAAAATTAACCCAGAAATATGAATTTATAAGCTAGATATGGCCCTAAGATTGTTTCCAAAAAAATTAACCCAGAAATATGAATTTATAAGCTAGATATGGCCCTAAGATTGTTTCCAAAATTATGTTGTTTGTAATTATAATTTTTAGAAATAAAAAGTCGCCAAGTTCAACCATAGGGACTATTGGAAAACAATACAAATGTATGAAACTATTGCCCAGAAATTTCCAGCAGCATTAATCTAACATAAAATCCTAAAAAAAATATATAATTTTTTAGGGTTGGGTTTTTCAAAAATTAAATGCAAAATATAAATCTAGAAACAAACAAAAAAACTAACTTAATTTAACCTGAAGAAAAAATTCCTACCAACATAAAAATTCTAGAAAATATTTTTTGAATTTTTGGGGTTAGTTCTACCCTAAACTATCCTAGAAAGCAAGCGAATATTCTTTCCTGGTTTTTTGAAATAACTTTAACACTAAATCTACCCTAGGAAAATAAGGAAAAATGATAAATTTGTTTCTTTTTTGTTGAAGAATTAGAAGAAATACAAGTGCCTTCAAACCCTTGGGCTATGGGGTTTTGAGATCAAACCCTCCAAGTGGCCTTCTATGCAAATGTTTTTCTAAAATCCATATATAACACAAAAGAATTTTATGTCCCAAGCTATTGAAGCTTTTTGCAAACCATCATCAAGAGCGGTCATTACTATCCACATATTCAGTTCGTGCCCTAGCATGTACCCTAGCTTATTCCACCAATTCTGCAGCCTCTACGATTGTAGGAAAACTACAAAATAGCAACAAAACTAAACCACAAAATGATAATATCACTCCATTGGAGCAAACATACTCTTTCAGTGAACTAGGAGCATAAGCCTTATAATGAAGAAGATAGCGTATTACTTCATAAAAAATAATCACCAAGTTGTGTCAACCATAAAAAAAGACCAAGAGACAAAACCTTCAGATTGCAAAGCGATGGTATTTATCTCCAATGCTCAACAACAATGAGAATGAGAGGTGATCTCTCTTATATAGGATAAATGCACAACCTTCTCTACAATAAAATAATAATAGATGTGTCACAAAGCCCTAGATCTGGTTTAGGAATCCTCCCAAATACATAAAATAATCCATAACTCTGTAATAAAAGAGAGGCACCCTCATAAAAGTGGTCAAAAGGTAGTGAATGGTCCAAAAGAAGGCCACTAAAGAGGGAGCACTGGAAAAGAAGGCCCAAATACCTCACACATGTGGTAATAATGGTCCTCAAGCAAGATGTATAACCAAAAAATGCTCAAAGAGTACAACATATTCTCCAAATGAGAGAGTTGTAGCCTCCAAATGGATGTAGAAAGGTGAAACATGGGTCAAAAGGTGGAAAACCTCCCTCAAAACCTCCAACAATCCATCAAATATGTGTAGAAGAGGGGACAACTCCATCATCGTAGCTCACACAGCCCCTTAGGAAGCTCCAAACATCACCACTATTGCCCAAAATGCGAAAGGGAGTCTCACACGTGTGGGAGGAGGGGTCTAAGAGTCTCCCAACCCTCCCACATGTGACATACATAGCTCATAATGTAACAAGGAAAGTGGCGCCCCCCTTCATGTGTGCTAGGAGACATCATACATCATCATCCAAGTGGAGCGCTCCATCTCCAAGTGCCTAATTATCATCAAGCATACACGTATAATAATAGCATTGTGTGTAAATAAAATCTCTCTAATGGAATAAGGATAACCACCATTAAAACTTAGGAAATGTTCATCCAATATGACTATAATACACAAGATATAAGTTACAAGCACACTTTTTCGAATAACTCAACAAAATAATTTACCCATCTAAATCTAACATTAGTGCAACCCTTAAAACCATTTTAGATGTGATAACCTAAGCGAACATGCAGATATTAGCTTACCTAAGTCAAGTGAGAGTGCATGAAGTGAAGTATGTACATGGGGAAGAAAGGGGGCATTTGTGAGATAGCCATCCTAGTAACATGAATGTGTTGGTCTATCCTTAACTTTCAAGAGTTAGGATTTTGTTATGTTTCTTCCACATATGTGCCTAAGGAAGTGTCGTCATGGGTCATCCATCCTCGTGCCTTCATATTGCAATCCCTTTTATTTTCATGTTTCTTTTGATATTTCATTTATTTTCATTTTTGCACTTAGCTCTTTCAATGGCTTAGTGTTTTTTCTTTAGATATGGATTAGGAAACTTGGGACAAGGGAAACTAGCTTTTGCGATGGGGAGTGTATCCTATGATATGTTCCATTTGCATTTTTTGCATTTAATTCATTCAACAAATCCTTCTTTTGGAGAGTACAAGACACTTTTAGATTTATTTGGGGAATTCATGTGAAATTCCACAGGGATAGATCACTGAGCTTGAACAAACCTCACAATTTCACAATGTTTTTACTAAGAAGAATTAGAAAGAAACATGGATCAATTCACTCATAAAACTGAAACACAGATGAAAAACTGTCATTGATACATTAATCAGCAAGATGTTACAATAGAATGAATGAATTCGATACACCTAGGAGGATTTGAATTCACCTCAAGTCTAGGCTTAGTTTTCATAAGGTTTAGTGGCCACCGATGATGAATGATCAATTAATTGAAGTAGAACTCAGCATAACTCAATCATGTGGGCACCGAAATAGAGGAGGAGAGTCCAAGGGGGTGCATAAATAACTGTCAGTGGCAAAAAAGGGCGCTCCTGTACTCGGCAATAGTCAAATTAGGTGCTGCAGTTAGTTAATTGAGCAATCAAGGGGACAAGGCGCCCCAAATCATGGAACTGATTATGTGGACTCATAAAATCATGTATGAGGGCACATTGTAACTCCAGTGATGTAAGTAAGGCGCTATGAGTGGATAAGAGGGATAATGATGGCCAAAAACAAGCTTTGAGGGGGCCAAAGTAAGGACTATGTGCTAGGAGACTCAACTGCCAATGCATGGATGCATGGAGTGCTGCATGGAATGCATGTATGCATGCAAGACCAAAATAATATGGTGAGAATATTCTAACGCTCCCCTTAAGCCAGACTATGAGGAAAAATATAACTAAATAATGGAAATTAGGGCCCTGGTTACTGAGACCAAAGGTCACCCCGTACAATAATCTAAAAAAAATGAGGAAAGAGGGAAAACCCAGTGGGAACAAACCCCCCCTGAAGATAGACTGTAAAAAATACTAATCAACCAAGGTAGCACTCACCCCAAGAAGGGATCAGAGATGAGTGAACTTTTTCACTGAAATAATCTTGGTGAAAATACTTGCAATATGCTCTTCTGAAGGACAATAGAGTCGTGTGATCATACGATCATGCACCAATCCTCAGATGTAATGCATGTCTATCTCAATGTGTTTGGTTCTTTGTCTCAGATCTGGATATGTAGAAATCCTGATAGCACTCTGATTGTCACAATAGATGACTGGTGGAGTACTGTAGCAAATCCCAAGCTTCCTTCCAGGAGGGAGAGAAACAAGCTCCCAAGCCTCATTTTTTTGAAGAGATTGGTACTCTTCATCCATAGCTGATATCCATCTTGGATCTTGGGAGGCCTCAATGAAGGTTTTTGGATCTGTTCCAATCATAAAAAAACATCTATGAAAAAGAAAGGGCTATGTATGAGATAGTGCAAATCTTGCATTTTGAAACTCAGATATGGCTCTTCTTGGATCTTGTGGATCTCCAACACGATCACCAGCAGATTCAATGGTATTGGAAGCCCATCTTGGAAGTGGAGGTGGATCTTCTGGTGCTAGATCTTCAATTTCTTCATGTGGATCTGGATCTAGCATTCACTCATCTTCACTTTCTGAGTCAAAATATGAACTTTCATGAGAGGATGATTCACTATATTGTTCAACATGTTGTGGTGGAGTGGTTGGTAAGTTGTCTGCTTTGACATGGTGGGAATCATGCAATGGCCATTCTTCAATCTGGACACTTCTTTCAAGGAAGGTCTACATGGTAGATAGATCCAACAGTTTGTAGGCTTTTGAATTCTGTGCATAACCAACCAATATGCACTCTTTGATTTGAGGCTCTAAGGCTCTCCTCTTCTCTAAAGGAATCCTTTCCCAAGATTTGGAACCAAAGACTCTTAGATGAGACACATCTAGCTTGTATCCCATCCATGCTTCAAAAGGAGTTTTTCCTTTTAGGCCTTTGTGTGGAACTCCGTTCTAGAGGTATGCAGCATAGTTGACAGCTTCTACCCAAAGTCTAGGAGCCAATGCTTTAGACTCAAGCATGCATGTAGCCATCTCCTTCAAAGTTATGTTCTTTCTCTCTGCTACATCATTCTGTTGTGGTGTGTAAGGAATAGTGTGTTGCATATCAATACCTTCATTTGCACAAAATAATTGAAACTCATTCTTCACATACTCTCCTCCATTGTTAGTACGAAGGACCTTGATCTTCTTATCAGTGAAATTTTCTATAGAAGCTTTAAAAAATTTGAAGTATTCAAAGACTTTTGATTTCAACTTTAGAAAATATACCCAATTGAATCTTGAATAATCATATATGAATGTTAAGATGTATCTTGCATTATTCAAAGATAGGTGAGGAAGAGGTCTTGATATGTCACTGTGAATCAACTCGAGAGGAGAAGAGGCACTCTTATCCCTTCCCTTTTCAAACTTGTGTTCTAGATGCTTACCAATCAAGCAACCTTGATAGGTTCCCTTATCAAATATGATGTTTGGAAGCACTTCATCCATTTTCTGATTGTCCAGTTCTTGCAAATATTTGTAGTTGAGGTTCCCAAACCTCTCATGCCAAAGTCTGCTCACTTCATTGGCATGAGTAATAAGTGCACTTTGTTTTGAGTAAGGAAAGAAATGAGACAACTCATAGAGTTTGGAATGGTGATCTGCAATGCCTTGTGCAATGATCTTCCCAGAAGAGATCTCTTGGACTTCAAATACATTAGGAGTAAAAATTACTTTCTTTGGAAATCCTGTATGGGTCATTTGATAAACTGAAAGAAGTTTAGTTGTCAGGGTAGGCACATAGAGCACATCATTGAAGTATCCATGATCCAGATTGATCTTTCCGATCCATTTTGAAGGAACTTCAGAATCATCTCCTATTAGGATATAAGTTCCAATAGTTGGTTTGAATTTAGAGAATAGATCCTTGGATGCAGACATGTGTTTGGAGGCTTCAAAATCTATGATGAAGGAGGATGCATTCAAAGTGCCAACCATGAGTGCATGACACCTCTCTTTATCCTCTGATTTAGGATCAGCTTCTTTTCTTCTAGCACTTGTAGGTACTGGAAGGTTGTTTTTCTCTAGACTCTCGGTCATGAGATCAATGGTCTTCTTCATGCAAGCACTTTCTGGGTGAAAACCTTTGTTACATTATGGACATTCGGTCTTCTCCTCTTGTTTTTGCTTGCCTCTCTTTGGATTCGAGGTTCCCTCTGACTGTTTGGGAGTATCCTTTGAATTCTGCTCATAAATTTTCTTCTCCTTATCCTTGTGCTTTCCTTTCCCATTCACATTCTTTCCTTTTCCTGCAGCAAGAGCTTGATCCCTTGATGGTTTTATTACTCCCATCTGCACCAATTTGTCCTACTCCTTTTTCAGAGATAGGATGAATGCATCTAGAGTGGGAATTTTCCAGTTTGGGATGGAAAGATTTTTTGTTTGGAAGGTGGATACAAACACAGAATAGTCTAATCCCAATTTTGAAAGAATAGAAAGAATCAGTTGCTTGTCTTCCTTCTCAATTCCACATAGTTTTAGCTGCACAACCAAGTTATTGAATCTTGTGAAGAAATATGTAATGGATTCAAAATTGTTGGGGCTCAGTGAGATCAAATCATTTTCCAATTGATGTCCTCTCAAATCATCCTATTTCCCAAATAAGGATTCGAGCTTTGTACAAACCTCCTTGGGAGTTTTCAGACTAGAAAGATGAAAGATTAGATCTTTGGAAATGTTGAGGCATAGCAATCCATATGCTTCATCAAGCTTATTTAGATACTTGACCTTATTTGTAGCACCATTTGGTTCGACCTCAATACCCTTTAGCACCCTGTAGAGACCTCTGCTGCGCATGAAGATCTCCATCTGATCCTTCCATTCAAAGAAATTGAAAGGATTAAGCTTGGGAATCGAAGTTAGATCCATAGTAGATGATTGAATGCGCTTTTGATGATGGAATAACCTACAAAAACAATGGAAAAATATCTGGAGGATTGTTTCTAAATCTGCTGAGCATTGTTGTAGGACAATAGGCACTTTTATCCAGATCCTTCACACCTGGATAGACCTCAAAGGATTTCTCCAATGAATTCAATGCAATGGCACCAAAATTTGATGTGGAAATCCAAAGCTTATGGTGCACTACTGAAATTAGTTGTTCAACCTAAGCTCTCAAAATCTCTCACAAGCTCTGATACCATGTGAAATTCCACAGGGATAGATCACTGAGTTTGAACAAACCTCACAATTTCACAATGTTATTACTAAGAATAATTAGAAAGAAACATGGATCAATTCACTCATAAAACTAAAACACGGATGAGAAACTGTCATTGATACATTAATCATGCATAAGATGGAAATCAAAAGATGTTACAATAGAATGAATTCGATACACCTGGGAGGATTCCAATTCACCTCAAGCTTAGTTTTCATTGGAACCATCTCCCGATAAGGTTTAGTGGCCACCAATGATGAATGATTATTTAACTGAGGTAGAACTCAGCATAACTAAATCATGTGGGCACCAAAATAGGGGAGGAGACTCCAAGGGGGTGCATAAATAATTGTCAGTGGTAAAAAAGGGTGCTCTTATACTCAATAGCAGTCAAACTGGGTGATGCAGTCAATTAACTGAGCAATCAAGGGGACAAGGTGCCCCAAATCATGGAACTGACTATGTGGAATCCTAAAATCATGTATAAGGGCGCATTGGAACTCTAGTGGTGTAAACAAGGCGCTCTAAGTGGATAGTGTTAAGATTCAATATGTTGAGATAGATAACATCAGTATTACATTCAATTTCACAACAATAGCATATACAGGATCACTGAAAGAAAAACAAGCACATCAAAAACATAAGAGACACAATTTATCCTGGGAAACCCTCATGGGGTAGAAAACCCAGCAAAGCTTCCTCAATATAGATGACCAAAAAATACAAGATGTAATCCCCAAACAAGAGCTCTTTCTCCTCCTTTGCAGATCTCTCTCTCTCCTACGCGAGTTTCACAAGTGAGTGAGTGTGTTAAATGAGGAACACACCTCCTCTATTTATACTTTACTTCACTTGACTTTTAACCCTAACTTGGTCGGCCCCAACTTAACCACTCAACATAATGCTGACTGGGCTGACCCCACTAGGGGACTTAAACACCCCATTACAACTGACTCTGGGCCGACCCAACTAGGGAAGTCTAATAACCCAAGTTACCACATCCCGACGGAGGAACAAACATCTCCGGATATACAATAAAGTCCAGGTGGAGGAATAAAACATCTCCGGATAAAGTACAAATAGAATATTCTTAGAAGTTATAATTTTTCAACACTCCCCCTTAACGAGAAGGATATTCTAAAAACATCTGCAGGAGCAAGGATTCATAAAGATCATACATGATACATCTATAAATCATTGGAAGATTTCTTCAATCATCATTAGTAACTCAACCAGTTACTAGAACATAATCAATATTGGAACATCAATATCGTCAGTACTGAGTCTTCATCTTCTGCAGCACTTGATCAGCTACAGTAGCATCATCATCTGGATCTTCCGATCAACATCATCATCTCGATCTCTCGATCAATGACCTCATCGTCTGGATCTCCCAATCAACAGTATCATCTGGATCTCTTGATCAACAGTCTCATCGTCTGGATCTCCCGATCAACAGCATCATCTGGATATCTCGATCAACAGCCTCATCGTCTGGATCTCTCGATCAAAAACATCATCTGGATCTCTTGATCAACAACATCATTTGGATCTCTCGATCAACAACATAATCATCTGGATCTCTCGATCAACAACATCATAGTAGCATACCCTACAACATACATGATTTATTTACAGGATGATCAATCCCTATAATCCATTTAAGACACCATATCATGTCTAGGGACGATGTAGTCAACTCGTTAACTTAGACAAAGTCTAAGGAACACTTTTCAGAGACATATGTCTACAGATCAATTCAGGGACCGAAGTACAGGGATGATACAATCCCTCTCGTCTACTAGGGACCACTTCTCGGAGACATATGTCTATAGATCAATTCAGGGATCGAAGTCCAGGGATGATACAATCCCTCTCGTCCACTAGGGACCACTTCTCGAAGACATATGTATACGGATCAATTTAGGGACCGAAGTCCAAGGATGATACAATCCCTCTCTCCCACTAGGGACCACTTCTCGAAGACATCTGTCTACGGATCAATTCAAGGACTGAAGTCTAGGGATGATACAATCCCTCTCGTCCACTAGGGACCACTTCTCGAAGACATCTATCTACGGATCAATTCAGGGACTGGAGTCCAGGGATGATACAATCCCTCTTGTCCACTAGGTACCACTTTTAAAAGACATCTATCTATGGATCAATTTAGGGACCGAAGTCCAGGGATGATACAATCCCTCTCGTGCACTAGGGACCACTTCTCGAAGACATCTGTCTACGGATCAATTCAGGGACCGAAGTCCAGGGATGATACAATCCCTCTAGTCCTCTTAAAAAAAGTCTAAGTACCACTTCATCGACCTCATCGTCGGTACAGGTATCCTCATCATTGACCTCATTGTCGGAACAAGTAACCTCATCGTCGAAACATGTAACATCATCATCGATACAGGTATCCTTATCATCGATACAAGTATCCTTATCATCGATACAAGTATCCACATCATCGATACAAGTATCCATATTAATATAGGTATCCTCATCATCGATACAAGTATCCTCATCATCGATACAAGTATCCTCATTATCGACACAAGTATCCTCATCATCGATACAGTATCCACATCATCGATACAAGTATCCACATCATTGATACAAGTATCCATATCAACACATGTATCCTTATCATCGACCTTACCATCGATATAGGCAATCTCATCATCGATACAGGTATCCACATCGATACCCGTATCCAAATATCACCATCGACCATATCACTCCCCCTTTCGAGGAGGACCCTTCTAAACTACACCATGCTTGTCTCAAAAATACTCAAACTTTACTCGAGACAGGGGTTTGGTCAATATATCAGCAACTTATTCGTCAGTGCTCACATAGTCGAGCTTTATATCTCCTTTCTCCACCATATCTCATATATAAAAATATCGGATTTCTATGTGCTTTGACTTATCATGGAACAATGGATTCTGAGTCATCTTGATACAAATATGGCTGTCACACAAGATCATAGTGGGGTCCATCTCCAAGTCAAACAATCCTGATAACAATTTTTGAAGCCCTATCGGTTCACAACTAGCAGAGAAACCAGCTATATATTCCACTTCAGCTGTGCTGAGAGCCACACTAGACTGCTTCTTGCTAAACCATGAGATCATGGCAGATCCCAGACAATAACATCCAACCGATGTACTCTTCCTGTCTGATACACTTCCAGCCCAATCAGCATCTATGTAGCCATACAATCTGAAATCATGATCTCCAAGATAATATAGACCAAAGTCTATTCTACCTTTTAGGTACCTCATCACATGCTTTGCAACTATCAGGTGAACACGTCTAGGTTCCACTAGATACTGACTCAAGGTGTTCACAGCAAAGCATATATCTGACGTGGTATTCATCAGATACATCAATGACCCAATAATTTGTCTGTACTGAGTTACATCAACCAATTCTGACGATTCATCAGCCAACAACTTCAAGTTGGAATCCATGGGAGTGGTCATGGCTTTACATTCCAACATATCAAATATTTTCAAGATTTCCACAACATACTTTCCCTAGTTGAGAAATATTCCTTCTGAGCCTTGCTATACTTCTAGACGTAGGAAGTAATGCATCAATTCGAGATCTTTCATCTCAAATTCTGTAGCTAGCTTCTTCTTGCTTTCCATGATCTGTTTCTCATTTCCTGTCAGAAATAGATCATCCGCATACAATAATAGTATGACAAGTTCATAACCTTAAGGTAAAGGTTAGGGTCATCTTTACTTTTGGTGAAGCCCAAGCTTGTCAAGAAGTTATCAATTCTCCCTCTGTGACAGAACATCATTCACACTCTGCATTGAGTGATCTTTTACATATCTATCCATGCCATCTCCCGTCAGATGGGTTTACTGGTATGAGCCTCAAGATCATTCAAAATCTATGGTGAGTTCCTTCTTGCATCCATCTAAGAGAAGAATGTCACCTGTATATAAAAACCATCTTCAACCTTGTAGCAAAGGTTGAAATCCGCATCACCCATGGTGATCATTAAGCTCATCAAATGACTATCGATCCTGGGTACCCATACAGAGCTTTCTTCAATCGTGTGATTCTCTATCGAATCCTAGGAGTTTGCTCGATTCATACTTCTTCAATTACACCATTAAGAGAACGGTATTGTCATCTATGGGTGTGTCTAGTCACTTGGAGCAAACATCTCGTCATGATTCTCTCCCTCTTTCTAAGAGAATCCTCTAGCCACGAGCCTTCTATAGTATGTTTGATTTGTAAGTCTTCTTGTTGAACATCCATCACTTGTTCGGTGTTCATCATCCTTCTTTTGTAGAACATAGCACATAATCTTTCCTACAAATCAAAGTTAATTACATGATTAGTAATACTTCATAATCATCAAATCATGTTGACATGATAACCTATTATGCATACTGATATCATTCACATAGTTATGCAACTATATTGACCAATACTTTGGCACTACACTTTTCCATATCATGTATGCATACAGTGGTTATCTAGATTCCTTCCATCTCTACCAGAACATAATATCAAGAGCGTGCACAGCTCTCAACATGTCAGCAAAGAGGTTTCATTCTAGACAAGAAACAATGGAATGTTTGTCCAACTTACCAATCATATGCATATTAGTAGTATACTGTTCAATGCTATATGAAAGCTTACACTATGCATGATATATTCTAGGAATACAAATATGCATACAACTATTACGAGCATTATCATTAACTATTTAGAGATTCAAATAACAACTTATATACTTATCTTTTATGTTTGTGTGGTTGCCTCTCACTTGATCTCTATTTTCCCTTTATGATAGCATCATGATTATATGTCTTTGAACTTCTATCCATTCTGCACCACTATGCATGCTTAAGTGTGTACTAGTTTCATCATTGTGTCTTTCCTCAATATCTTATACATAATCATGCATTCATAAGTATAATATTAATACTATCAAAACATTATGATTCTAAATAATCTTAAGCATGTATGGTCATGATCATTTCATACACAGGTATACTTACCTTAGATCCTAACACAAAGTAGGATTCTAACTTGATATGGGAAAACATACCTAGATTATCATGCTTGCTATTTATGTTTAACATACCCAAACAATGTCTTCTTTGTTCTCTTCAATGATTTAGAGACCTTGTGCTAGTAATCTGCATATCTCATAAGTTAAGCATTGTAGAACCAAATTATACTACCTTGTAAGTAGAGATTCTATGTGATTTATGACTATGGATGACTCTTTGTCTTCATGTCATCATGGTCATATAGATTTGTCTTTCTTGATCTACCTTTCATGTTAGCAGACAACATCATCCTCATACAACAACACAAGAGCATTAGTACAATCATAAGTGCCATAACCCTAATCAATGAATGTATTCTATTATTCACATGCATTCATACTTTTACTAAGGTTATCAAACAATCTAAAATTAATTACGATTGTACTAACCTCAATAATATGAAGACAAACATATCATGAACTTAATCATGAAATCGATTTCAAAACATACATGTATCTCCTCAAGTCATACCTGTCGAGATTGCTTGTAGTATTCTCTATAAGGGTAAAAACCTAACCATCCAAGGTAGATCACTTGTAAACATTTTATATAGGTTCATGGTGCTAGGATGATAAAATATCAGTGCCATTTAAACCTCCTTCATTGCTTCCCTATTAGTCTCGCAGCTTTGCTAGGGTTTCTTCTTACTTGGAAACCCTAATTTTCAATCTCCTTCCTCCCACAACATTTTGATGGAGGATCAATATCTATGATGAATGGATTCCAAATCCATTATCAAAGTTTATAATGTTTCATCAGGTGTCTCCAACATTGTATTAGGTCCTTCCATACCAAAAAACTAAAAACCCTAAGTGAGATCTTCTTCCTCATCTTCCTTGATTTCATCCGTTGAGCCATTTCAAATGTGCCGTATTGTTTCTGGTGTATCTCTGAAATTTTGGATCTGCAGGGTCTGAAACTTCGGCCTGTGATAACCTGACCTGTCATCTTTCCAATCCCACAGTTTTGAGCTTCATTGGATTCTCCATCAGAGATATATGCTCAGTTTCCCAACATGACCTGTTTAAGGGATAAAACAACATAGCGAAATTGTACGGAGTGCCACGTGTTACTGTTTCAACTTCGGCCTCTGAAAAATAGACCTATGAAACTACAATCCGTGCCCTAACTGTCACATTTTACGAAATTCCATTTGGAGCTTCCTATCCCGAGATGTGACCTTTTTACCTAGGTCACCTTTTTAGGGCTTCATTCTGGAAGAGGCAGAAACCCTAACTTGTACGGATCATATCTCAGAAAGTGCAATGAATCTGAGGTTGAAATTTGGACACAAGGTATAGAAAAATTTCATCTTGCCTGTCCAATTTTTAGATCCCGAACCTTCGCTAAAATGGATTTATAGCGAAAGTTCCACAATGCCTAGGTTTTAATATACAAAACCCTAACTTTCAAATTGTCACAAGTGAAACAAGTGTCGTAAGTGCCATACATTGGCTTCCTTCAGGTTAGCTCTGATACCATGTTAAGATTCAATATGCTGAGATAGATAACATCAGTATTACATTCAATTTCAAAACAATAGCATATAGGATCGCTGAAAGAACAACAAGCACAACATAAACACAAGAGACACAATTTATCCTAGGAAACCCTCATGGGGTAGAAAACCCAGCAAAGCTTCCTCAATATAGATGACCAACAAATACAAGATGTAATCCCCAAACAAGAGTTCCTTCTCCTCCTTTGCATATCTCTCTCTCTCCTATGCGAGTTTCACAAGTAAGTGAGTGTGTTAAATGAGGAACACACCTCCTCTATTTATACTTTACTTCACTTGACTTTTAACCCTAACTAGGTCGGCCCCAACTTAACCACTCAACATAATGATGACTGGGCCAAACCCACTAGGGGACTTAAACACCCCATTACAATTGACTCTGGTTCAACCCCACTAGGGAATTCTAATAACCCAATTTACCACATCTCAACGGAGGAACAAACATCTTCAGATATACAATAAAGTCCCGGTGGAGGAATGAAACATCTCCAGATAAAGTACAAATAGAATATTCTTAGAAGTTACAATATTTCAACAGATAGGAGGGTTAATGATGGCCAAAAACAAGCTCTGTGGGGCCCAAAGTAAGGACTATGTGCTAGGAGACTCAACTGCCAATGCATGGATACATGGAGTGCTGCATGGAATGCATGTATGCATGAAAAATGCATGCAATACCAAAATAAGATGGTGAGAATATTCCAACAATTCATACATTGGAATAGTATTAATACCATGTATTATTACTAACGGGAAATATGAGGGGATGGATGAATTGGCTAGCGAGGTGAGAAATGGCTAGGAAAAACATGGTGAAATGGATGGAAATCACTTACCTTAGTTCACCAAGGTACAAATCAACCTCATACTAACATACTTATTAAGCTAGAAGAACCACACTAAGGCTAGAATATGAGACGAGAAACAATTAAGGAACCTAATTCAATATAAAGTATACATGTAACATATCATGCTAACATACCATCATACTAGAAAACATGCTAAGAGTAAATGGAGGTTAGAAGATGTCACATCACTAGAGGATTATAAATTCTCTCCGAATGGGCACATCAAAGCATATGGACCATCTAACAAGGCTAAAGGACCTTAACCAATGATCAATGGTGGGACCATAAATCTAACATCAAAATCTCTGATCAAAGTCACCCCTACTAAAAAGTGGGTAACAGGGTTCATGGTTAATCAACCCTTTACTAGTCATTTTACGACAATTTCATTTAGATCAATGATGTTTAATGAGATGGAATTCCATGATCATTTGTAACTTCTTGTTTTACATTTTCTTGATCTAATATTTTGGCAACAAGTTACTTTCTCTTGGAAAATTCATTCATATGTGGTTTATATCATTTGCAATTTATGGTTAATTGTTCTTGAATGTTTTTAGCTAATTTTTTAGTTATCATTTAGATTTCCTAACTCAACAATATTCATTAACTCTTAAACCATCATCTACCACAAATCATTTCACTAAACGCTTGACTTAGTTACATTTAAGGAACCCCCCTTAGTGATTTTTTCCAAATCACTAAAAGTGAAGGGAAATAGTTTTAGGTGACAACCACTATATCTCCATGGCTGCACTTGGATATAACCCCTTTGAGTCCTTGCACTTAGGGTGCTAGTTTTTGTGGCAGCATTGTACACAATAAATCTCAGCACTTGGATCTAGAGCTAGAGTGTTATGAATTTAGGATGCAAATCAATAAGAATTCCTCCATATTAGACTTTCATGTTCCAAGTCCCAATATCTGCATACTTTTGTCCTTGTTTCCTCCCTGCCTACCTACTTCCATAATAATTCCTTCTAAGAAAAAAATCACAACTCCTTTCCACATTGTGATGGCTATGAAATCCCTGAAAGAAACCTTAAGGATTATGGGATATGTTTACTGGAAACCATCACAAATTAGATTGTGATAAAAACATCATAGTTTTTCACAAAATATGAGTTACAACCACTAATTACATAGTAGTTTCTTCCATGCATGTTCCCTTGGACCGACAAAGAGGGTTTACACGAAAGCATACATAGAAAACAAAAAAACATTGCATTAACATCGCCAACTACACACTGCCATCCCCCTATCGACTCATGCAATGCTTTCTTTTTCTCTTTCAATGATAGAAATAAGGTGTTAAGCCAATAGGAGTTTAGATAATTCTATCTAAAAATAACAAATGACATTTCATTAAAACTTTAGGGAAATCAAATTTTTTGTATAGCTCAAACTAGTTAAGAAAATGGAAACAATAGTCTATGCCTAGCAACATGGACCAATATTTGTAATCGTTAGGTTGGATGCTGCATTTCAATTCTATGTGTTCCAATAGAAAATGTACTTAGTTGGGATCGGCGTTGGGGGTTCCTCTTGAACCATTTGGGTTTAGGTCATCCATGAATTGAACACCATCGAATTTTGGTAAATACGTGGTAATAAATATGTTGGTGATGCCTGCAAGTGTTTTAACAATACATGAGTGGGTTAGGTTTGTTAATGCCATTATTCTCTCAAAAAATTCAGCTCATCAACAAAGGGTTTTTATTTCCCATCTTGGTATCGGTTTTCAATGACTGAGGAATTCCATAGATGCGACATTGATTTAGATAATGTTATCAAATACCTATATGCCTATATATTTTAAAGATAGTTTGAGTCAAATATATCTAGGAAAAAAATGTTGTTGTTACATGTCACATTAAATGTGATTTTCTAAATGTTGTACATCAAGTATTTCATGAAATTCCTATGAAAAAATTGGGAGAGCTACCCAAACCCCATACCCATAGGCAATGAGAGAAAAAACAAGCAAAGTAAGGAAGAACTATCAGCCGAGAAATAAATACATTAGGTTAATGCCTCTTGAGATGATGATGAAGATCTAAGTGGAAAATAACAGGGTATATCATGAAGGAAAAATAATAAAATCTCCTCACATTGAGTGTTAGGTTCCAAACAAGGCATACACTCAAAATGACTAAAGACAAATCCAATTACACAAGGGGATATATAAGCATGAGATGCATTTTCCATTAACATATGCACATATAAATATATTGGATGTGACTCTTGGATTTGTATTCCAAGGAGTCTCTTGGACTTCTAAAGATGACTCTTCATCTTCACCTAACATGATGGATTAGGTTCCAACAAACCCCCCCTTAATCCGAAGGGGTGTATATGAGTCCAAGAATAGAGCTAGAATGTGGAGAAGGACAACTGCAAATGGCTAAAGAAGCTCTCTGAATCAAAGTTTAGAAGAAGATGAATTCTTTTACTAAGTGGGTTGTTTTAGGCTTGCCACAATCTATGGAACTTTGCGATAACTCAGATTATGGTCAGTGGTTCTATGGAAATTGGCACTAATTCTTCTACTAGATGGTGGTTCAATGAATACCACAAACTCTGTAACTTGGTTCAAAGGCTCTAAGGTTTTTGGAACATTCCAAAAATTTACTAGAATTTGGTTCATTTTATTAAATGGGTGGTGGTTTTAGGTTAACCACAAACATTGGAGCTCAGTGGAACATGGCTCTAACTTAGGTTCAATGTTGTATCTATGAATCTAGCTAGGTGGCCTTGGCTCGAGACTCTATAACTGGATCAAGCATTAGAGCACATTTGGGGTCTAAAATGGGCCTTATAAAAAAATGTGCCATGGATGAGTGAGCAATAAGTCATATTTCTCAAACCAATAGAATTTCAATATTTTGGTCAACCATTATGGTTGAGTTGGACCTATGAAGTCAATGATGCTTTTGTGTCATATTTAAATTTGACAATAGCTAACCCCATATAAATCTCACCTTGGTTAATATCATGAAAAGTTCATCTCGAAATACGATAAATATACTTGAAATAATAAATATAGAATATTTTATAATATCACTACTTCCAAGTCCTTTCAAATATAAATATCACATTAATTAAAATGATAGTGGAGTAATTTTGAAATAATAAAAATAGTTATATAATTCATCTTTTAAAAATAAAAATAAAAAATATTTTAAAAAATATCCTAAATAAGAAAATAAGAGAAAGAAAAAATAATGTTTTTTCTATTTTTGCAATAACTTTATATCCCTAACTCATAATTGGGCAATCTTGGTACCATTGGAAATGTCTTGATGAGTGCCAAAACTTTCATGTTTTGAGTTTTCTGATATTCTGCACCAATTTTCCGGGGCGGTCATTTTAGTAACTTTTACTAAAATGGCGGCCTTGGAAAAGAGGTGCAGCATCTCAGAAAACTCAAAACATGAAAGTTGTAGCAGTTGTCGTGTCCTTTCCAATGGTACAAAGAGTGCCTGATTCTGAGTTTGGGAGATAAATTTATCTCAAAAATAGAAAAAAATTCTTTTTTATCTCTCCTATTTTCTTATTTATGATACTTTTTTTAAATATTATATATTTGTGTTTTTAAAAGATTAATTATATAACTATTTTTATTATTTCAAAATTAATCCATTGTCACTTTAATTAATGTGTTATTTATATTTTAAAGAACTTGGAAGTAGTGATAATATAAAATAAAATAAAAATAGTGATTGTTTGTTTTTAGTATTATTGTAATTATTTCTTTCCATTATAATTTTTGTTTTTTTTTTAAGTTTAAGATTTTATTATATATATAAAAAGTAGTGGTACATTTATGAAAATAAATAAATAAATTATAATATAAATTTAAAATTTTTACCACTATATCATTTATTCTATGTGCACAAGAATCTAAACCTTTCATTAATATTTTCAACCCCCTCTCTTTTTTTTCAAGAAGAAAAAATTATGTACTTTTTCTATTATAAAAATAAAAAGTACTCCATACAATGATTCCAAAAAAATAGAAAACCAAGTTTTTGTTATAAGTCCATCATCAAAAACATATTCAGATACTATAAAAAAACTGGAAGACATTCCTGATAACAGTGCATCCAGGAAAATCAGGAAACAAAACTACTAAGACCTATAGTCAAAGAGATGACTAATCATGAAAAAATGGAGACGATCTAGATGATTCCAACTGACTATCAATCCATTCTTCCCACCAAAGAAAACCCTCATGCTCATCTAGTGCTTCATTTGACAATGCGTTAGCCATGTCATTCAAAGACCAATCATAAAAAGAAGATAAAAGTGATTTGATTATCTGACACCAATGCTGAAAAGATAGGGACTTTAACCCGTGAGTTTTTTTCCCCAATTCACAACCATTGCAGTCACCGAAAATTCTTAAAGTATCTACACCAAATGTAGAAGCAATTTTGAGTAAACCCCAGAGTCCCAGTAATTCTTCCAAAGAGTTGGTACCTTCACCAATGTTCAATTTGAACTTAAAGAAGTGGAGATTATTGATTATTGAATATATACCATCAACGCATTTTCCACCCACTACCGCACCATCAAAGTACCCCGTGGCAATGTTGGAGTCAACAATTTTCAGAATATTGCGTACTAGTTTGTGGGAAATGTTCAGAATAGAATATGATGTATACATACCTATGATTTTGAAGACCAATTGATTGAGAGTAATCTTTTTGTCTTCAAATATAATATCATTCCTTGTTTTCCATATCAACCATAAAATGAAAGTTGGCAGAGTTTTATGATCATTATGAGCTGTAATTAGTTGTAATAATGAGTTTTCCAAATCATTCAATCCCCACACATTATTGATAGAAAGAGAAGAACATACCAGATTCCACACTAATTTTGAAAAATTGCACTGTAAAAATAAATGTAAAACTATCTCAAAATCCATATTGCACAAATGACACATCCCAGGACCGTGCCATCCTCTTTGTAACAAATTGCTCCATGTTAGGACACTATCTTCCAAGATAAGCCAGAGAAAGCATTTATTTTTCTATGATATCTTCCACTTCCATAATTTTCCAGCTCACCATTTCGGAGATACAAACTTCAGTTTACCAACAATTGCATTATATGCAGCCTTTGCAGTAACAACACCAAAATCAGAGTTGAAGGACCATACTAGTTTATCCTCACTGCCTGAAAGTCGAATTCTAGCTCTGTTAATCCTAGATATGTTTGTTCCATTTGGGTGCCCAGTTGTCTTTGAGTCCCAGGTCCATAGCAGATAACCAATAATTGTCTGAATTATGTAGCCACGTAGGACGGTGAATGTGATCAATGTAACAAAACCACATCTGAGCAGGTGATCTCTGATGTCATTGGATAAAATGAAATCATCCTCGTTCCCAACAAATAGATCTATACCAATACTCCTCGTTCTCGAGCAAAATGAAGGAGTGGTGCTTGAACCACTTGTTGGAATGCTCGATGAACCAAATGAGGAGTTGCTCCCATAAAATGAGGGAGAAACGTTGGATCCAATGTGTTCTCGAAATGCTTCCTGTAATATGTTCTCTCAATAAGTAGAAATTAGGGTTTTAACAACAACCCCAAAGTCTCAATGAAGGCATGAATTGTAGCAACACATTCAGAACTCGTATCTTTCTTCAATCTGAAGCATTCTCAGGTCATTGTGAACCAAATCCAACACTATTTGAGTTGTAAAAATATTGGACCATGAGCAGCCAACATAGTACCCAAAATTACCAAAGTCGTAAAAATATTGGACCATGAGCAGCCAACATCGTACCCAGAACCACCAAAAGGCAAGTAACCAAACGATAAAATTGTGGAATAAGTGGATGTTATCCACCAAAGCTGTTGAATGCGAATAAGATGTTTTTTATGCCAATAGTGGACATCAGGGATCAAATTTGAAGGGTGGGGTCCCATTTCACTTTGAATGGATATGAGATATTGAACCCTTCAATGGTGACATGCAAAAATAAGTCATTCTTTTCATTTGAAAATGTACTAGTACATAAAAATTTCATTGTTTACTTACGTAGTAAAGTCAAGAGGCTTTATTTTGCAGTGTATATGGAAGCACTGAACGTTATATATTTCATATAACACAACCACATTTTTCCCTGATCTAGCAGCTCAGTCTCTAAGCCACTATGTCACCTCTGTCGTCTCAGCAGTTTCCCAAATTGATCTAGCCTCTTAAAATTTTAACCAATATAATAATACAATTAACTTGCTAACCCCAATCCAATCCAACTTTCATCCTTACAACCAAAATTAATACTATTTTAGTCTTTCATGATCTACCTAAACATGAGTAATTTATTAGTGAAACATCACTTAGGAGACACACGAAAAATCCACTTTCCAGATGTTCAGTGTGAATTGCCATAACTAATTTTATAGATCTTTTTTTTTTCTGCATCAGTGCAGCTACAGTTAGCTTGCTAGCCCAATTCCAATCCAACTTTTAACCAGTATAATAATATTTAGTGCCTCTTAAAATGGTTCCTAGGCTGCTTCGAACAATACAAGATCGATGAAGAATTGGGTTCTTCAACTCTTTTAAAAGCAACACGATGCTTATTCTTGGAAAAGTTCAATCTTTGTAAATCACTAGTGACGGATCTTCAAACTACTATAAATTCTAGCCTACATAAAATCTAGCCTACTTAACAATGGAAAAATGATCATGTAAGCCAAAAAAGGAAGAAATTTTTTCAGAAGCCAAAAACATTGGACGTTGAGTCTGGTCTGTATTTGTTGCTAAATTAGTGAGCAATAGAGATGTATGCAGAAAGGCAATAAAAAAGGTGAAGGGAAAGAATATGAATGGTAACTTTTTTTTACTTCGTTGAATTGAGGACCATAATTCACTTTCATGCACCTCTATCAAACATATGCGTTTCCTATGCCATTTATAATCCTTCTTCACGCAAGTCTATCAGAGAGAACAGTTCAACAAAGAAGTTGGATTGGATTGAAAACCAGTAGCAAGTTTCTTTGTCACTCTCATTTGTACCCTACAACAGAATTGAATGCCAATGACAACAATATATGTTTTAATTTTTCATTCAAATCTATGAATGCCACACGTACTTGGGATAGAATAAGTTTAAGCGCTCCTTACATGTTGCATGCTATGTTATGGTTTGAGCAAAGAGAACTATCGGACTCTAGGAAGCTTTTGTTCTCAATAGCTGATTAAGGACCCTGCCTGCTTCTTCCCTATAGCCCTCCCCTAGATCTCATTATACATAATAACTATGTGGTATGATAGAGTAGAGGATGGGTCATGAAGCATAAGTAAAACATAGGCAGACCAAGTAGAGAGGAGATGCATAGATGTTTGAAGTTCTTGTTATATGGTTGAAGTTTCTATTCTATTCAAGACCAACCGATAAGGGAAACAAAATCAAAAGGTAAAGTAGCACTGCCATTCTAAAAATCAAGATTGCAATTTTTTTTTGGTCACAGTTTGTACAGTCGAACGCAGGAGTGGGAATTGGGCATTCTATGAAAATTGCCAGCTTTCAACATTGTCCTTCACTAGATGTTGTTGCATATTCTCAATCATACTGAAATTCGATAGCTAGTTAGGATTGTAAGTGTAGTAGCATTGGTGGTTTTCATATTAATAAATCCCAAGAATCTTAAACCGTGTACCAGAGTATCGAGTTGACGACTGAGCAATTGGGGAAAATGGTTCATGCAATACACTTTCAGATACAAAGTCTGGATTCTTGATTAGACTCATTAACTAGATGCATGGAGGATGGCAGAGTGGGAACTTCCCCAAATCCCCAGGATTTTTGGTAAAGCTGGGGGGCGCATTGGACACACATGTTTCACATAGGGCTACAATCGTGGCGAGTGGCAGCTGCGCGGGGAAGCACTTGGTTTCAGAGTGAAAACAATGGTCTTCCTTATCCCCTCCATTTCAGGAAAGTTAAAGGGCGGCTAAATTATCAAGAGATTCGATCGGGTGACAAAGGAAAATAGGGCAAGGAAAGGAGCACATGGAATCATATGCGTGTACAAAGAACATATGAAGAAAGAATCAATTGTTGTTGTTGTTGCAGTTGGGAATTGATAAATGTTGTTATGAACAACCTTTGACGGAGATTTGTGACAAACCCACTCTCTGGTCCAGGCTTCAAATTTGAAGCCTTCAAGGCCCGTTTGAACTTACAAAATTTCAATCAAATAATAATATTGTGTTTGAACTTTGAAGTTATAGAATTTTAATCAAATAAAAAAAATTTAAATAATTGATGGGATCATGAATGGATAAAATGATGTACATACCTGTAAATTCATAGGATATCAACAATCAAGTTAGCCTTGAAGTTGAGCTCCTCAAAGAAAACAAATTTCTTTATATATGTTTATGGTAGGCTGACATTGGTAGCTTCACTCTGCAAACTCTCCTAGAGGACTCGAGGAGATAGGGTAGTGGAACTTGGAAGTAGCTCAACCACGGTGGAGTAGGGGTATAAGCAAAAGCTTGTTTGTGTTTCTGTAATATTACATATTGATGGTCAAATCCATGGAAGCATGGAATTCAAGCATTGACTTGATACAACAAAGAAAACACAAGGTGGGGCTCGGGAGCCGTAGGATTGACTTGATACAACAAAGAAAACACAGGGCCGTGGGCAGGGGCCACAAGCAGAAGCGGTAGCCTGCAACATTACAAGAAGTTTCTAGATTATGGAGTTTGTTTGAAATGCCAAATTCAGGGTACATTAACATAATATATTATACATTGAATACTCAATTAACTCACGGAGTCAGAAGTCATGAATTGGTATGTGATAACTGGTAACTTGGTAATCCCACTGCTAGCAACACGTATGAGCCACCAACCATGTTTAATAAATTGTTGCTGCCATTAAATGTGTTAAACACGTAAGCCTTCGCCGCTAACACAAGAACTTAGAAGCATTCAAGCCATGGGTTGCACATTGTAAGCCCGTCCATGTAAGCTGGTCAATTATATTATTAGAGGACCAATGGTCCATGATCCATTGTTGATGGGACACGCGGAGATTGGAGAGTAACCGAGTACCAAGTCCCAGTCCCAAGTTACCTAGCCAGCAGCTGCATTCCCAATTTCCCACTGAAAACTATGGACGAGTGGAATTTTAAGCTTCCCTTCTGTTGCAATTTTACACAGTAGTGGTTAATTTAATTATTGAAGGGCTTACAATGAAATTAAATTTTTTTTGCATGGTAAAATTTGAGGTGGACTTCTATGACGTGTAAAATGGCCTCTTTGGTGGACATCCTATGCCCAAATGATGTGGCATGTATATCAAGATGCAACCTCAAAATATATATGCTTTATGATGCCAATGTAGAAGGGATCACACTAGAGCCACCATAAATAAATAAGAGGTAGAATTCCACCTTATTCCATTGGAAACTTACCCCTGGGTGCAAGATCTCAGATGAGAGTCGTGGCTATAAGGACTGTCAGCCTCATTAACGTGCAGGCGGAGAATACATGTCAAGAAAAGATGGTGCTTGCATAGGAGGGATATGCACCAAACTAGTCGTAGACATCACAATACTTTCAGCAGGTGCTGGAGGTGCCAATTAAGCATGCCTGTGACTTCTCTGCAATAGCCTTTCCTTCAATGGCGGCTATACGATGTTTTCAGCAATACAAAACTTCCGGATTGAATTCAGTTGGTATCAGACGTAGTGTCACAGCGCCTTCATGCTTCAAGCTTGATGGTCAATTGAATATTTTCCTGGGCTTGTGTTCCAGTAGCAACACCACAATATAAATGACAAAAATACAATGCCTTCGATGTCAAGATCAACAAAATCCACTTATTTTCACTGTTGGTTTTCCTCCTCCTACAAATATTAATGGATGGGCACCTTGAATGGTCCCCGTGGAAGAGGCCACTACCAGAGTTCTTCAATGTTTTTGAAACAGTTAATGGGTCAGCGTTATGCCACCAATTGAATGCTCAACTCCTTGTGTTGGCGAAAGAATTACAGATCTCTTAGAGTTTGAGGTTATAGAAAAACCCTAATACATGCATTAAGATGGTGATATCATCAATGGGAACTGGAATGGGTGTATGCAACTGGAGATCTACCCCATATCCAAATGAGCTAGCTGGGCCATGACAGATTTTAGCTTGTAAAGAGGCCAGATTTGAGGTCGACAATTGGTTCCTGGTTGAAGGCTAAGATATATTTTTTAGGAGCTATAATGATCCCTCATTCTCATAGTAATTCATCAATTATGAAAAGGAGGTCAACCAAATGAGAATTTCCTATGTACTCAACAGTACGACAACTGAAACGTTTGACGGTGAGTCAATCCTTCATGTCGAGTATATAGCTATATCATTATTTCATTAAATTTCTAGTCTAAATTGGATTTTAAATATGGTTAAACTACATTGAGATTTAATATTATAATATAATATGAGACCAATTGAGTTAACTTCAATCTTATATTATCAAACTTCATGGAAATTTTTCTTAATTTTATTAAAAATCCAATTTAAACTAGAAATAAGTCCAAATTTAATAAAACAAGGGTAAAAAATAAATAACGTGAGTAACGAGAGATATGTCAATAGAAAGATATATGAGTATTGCTCCTTAATAGAAAGATTATGAGTATTACTCCCTAGTATAGTCCCCAGTCTAATATTAATACAAAACACACGTAAATAAAATATTACCATGTATCTCATTGTTGTTGTTTGCATTTCAACACGCAGGTTATTTCTACGTCGAGAGGGATTCCTCTCCTTTCTCATTGCTGGCTGAAAGGGGATTGCGAACTGGTGCACAGAGTGCTGCACGAGGAGCTAGTTTTCCTCCTCCACAGTGACAAGTCATGGATGCAAGTACAAATGAGGTGAGGTGTATTTGTGTTGTGTGGATGTGAGGATAAGTGTAGAGATTATTTACGTAGAGAGGTAATACGACAAGGCAAGCATAGCTTCTTAGGGATTTGGGTGTTTTTTTCTTTCTCGCACAAACATATAAGAAATTAGGGTTCACAGGTCAGTCATCTGTACACAGGAAAAAAATCCCCACGCAAAACGATATACAGATAGGAATCTTGGTGGATAGCGCAGAGGGAGACGTTGCAGGAAGAGCGTTAGGGTTTCCGAAGTGTTGCAGAAGTGAAGCAAAGATGGCTGAGGATATGGCAGACTAAAGAGTATAAGTAGCATAACATATGCCAGGAAGCAGAGGAAGCAGATAAAGGAGAAACAATTCTACAGGCCCTAAAAAATTTAGGGCTATGATACCACTGTTAGGTGCCAAACAAGGCACACACTCAAAATGAATAAAGACAAATCCAATTACACAACACAAACTACACGACACAGGGATATAGATAAGCCTGAGATGCATTTAATTTTCCATTAACATATGTACATATAAATACATTATGTGAATCTTGGATTCGTATTGCATGGCGACTTTTGGACTTTTGAAGACTCTTCATCTTCACTTAACCTCATGGATTAGGTTCCAACAATGAAAAATCCTTGGTTAGACTTTTCATCTTCACCTAACCCAATTCAACAATGAAAAATCCTTTGTTAGACTCTTCATCTTCACCTAACCTGATGGATTAGGTTCCAACAATGAGAAATCCTTGGTTAGTTGCTTATGCCAGTAAATAACAGAAGAGCATGTTGTTGAAGTTATTTCAACAAATCCCAATCTGCAATATTTGATATTATTCTTCTCACAGATAATGAGCTCAAAATGTATATTACAGCATGGAAGGGTATTTGTTAGAAACTAGTTCGGGACTTTGAAGTCTAGTATGGTAGATTTCATAGTGAAAACCTGGATTTTCTTTATTTATTTTAAGACAGATCTTATCTTATTA
The DNA here is from genome assembly GCA_027924585.1 of Larix kaempferi. NCBI lineage: Eukaryota > Viridiplantae > Streptophyta > Pinopsida > Pinales > Pinaceae > Larix > Larix kaempferi. The sequence continues at coordinate 11,169,981 of BSBM01000063.1, read as the reverse complement.
ATATGATGAAATGTTATAGTAGCTTAAGATTGGCTCAGAGGATAATTTGAATTCGGTAGCTTGATAACCCAATTACAAAATGAAAAGTGATCAGTATATTAACAACTTGAGGATAAAAAGAGTCTCTAGTCAGAATTAGAAGCGTTAAGCACACAATTTGAACTCATTCTCAGATTGGACATAATTCCATAAACTAAAAAGCTTCTCATAGCTGGTTCAGGAAATTTGAGAATTCCATAGAGCTTACTAACAATATTAATCAAGTCTAAGCTTTGAGTGTTACATATAAAGGAAATCAAAATCATTATCTAGAATTTACTAACTAATAACTGTAATATTATTTACAATGAGGATTATTCAACATTCCCCCCTTAATCCGAAGGAACATCAGACATGCCAAGCTACATTCTAAATTTTTCAAACTTTTCATGGTCCAATGCTTTAGTAAAGATATTTGCAATTTGTTCTGAAGTAGGACAATGAGTCAAATGAATAGTTTTAGCCTCAACATGATGTCAAATCAAATGATATTTGGTATTGATATGTTTGGTTCGATCATGGAATTTAGGATTCTTGGCCAGTTGTATTGCAGAAGTATTATCAACAAGAGAGGCGTAGAAGTCTTTTGTTTCTCCTACAAATCTTCAAGAATTTTTCGAAGCCAAATGATTTCTTTTGTGGCTTGAGCTGCTGCAACGTATTTGGCTTCAGTTGTAGAATCAGCAGGAATGATTGCTTTTGTGATCTCCAAGTGATAGTTGTTGATCCAAGATTCATCAAATAACCTGAAGTAGACACTCCATGCTCTTTATCTCTATCAAAATATGAATTTGAATAACCAGTAAGATGAAAGTCTGAAGAGTATTTGATGCCAAACGATTGAGTACCTTTTAAATATTTTAGCACTCGTTTTTCTACAATCCAATGACCTTCACAAGGTTGATGCATAAACCTGGAAAGTATTCCTACAACAAAAGCTATGTCAGGACGAGTAGTAGTAAGATAAATCAAGCTTCCAACAAGTTGCATGTACTTTGTTGGATCTTCAAATGCACTGCCTTCTTTTGAACTAAGCTTCTGATTATGCTCTATTGGAGTAGAAACAAAATTACAATCCAACATCCCGAATTTACTCAACAGATCTCCAATATACTTCTTCTGAGAAATAAAGATATATTTTGGTTTTTGATCTACTCCTAAATAATAATGAAGTAATCCCAAATCCGTCATGTCAAAAACCTTTTGCACCTCCTTTTTAATAAAGACTATATGGTCATCATTATTCCCTATGATAAGAAAATCATCAACATAGACAACTAGACATACAATTGATCACCCAACTTTCTTAACAAATAAAGTTGCATCATCTAGATTGAAATGCTTATAATTCAATTTGAGAAGATGTTCAGTTAACTTCTCATACCATGCTATATAAAGATTTCACCAATTTACATACCTTTTGTTCTTTTCCTTTAATAGAAAAACCTTCTGGCTGAAACATATAAACATCTTCTTTTAGATCTCCATTTAAAAAGGCAGTTTTTACATCCATATGATGTATTTTCCATTCATTTTGAGTTGCAAGAGAAAACGAAGTTCTAATAGTGCCCCATTTTGCAGTAGGAGCAAGTGTTTCTATGTAATCAATACCTTCTTTTTTAGCATACCCCTTTGCTACAAGTCTTGCTTTGTATTTGTTAAGTGAGCCATCAACCTTATATTTAGTTTTATAAACCCACTTAGAGCCAATTGGTTTGATGCCAATAGGAGGGTCCACCAACCTCCAAGTGCCATTTTTAATAAGAGCATCATATTCTTTCTGCATTGCATCTTTCCATTCATTACAACTAACAACTTCTTCAAAACTAGTAGGCTCATTAACAACAATAGAAAAATTTAACTCAAATTCATCAAACCTTTTTGGAATTGTCTTTCTTCGTGTTGATCTACGAACTAATTGCTGCAATGATGGCTGAATAGCTTCTTCAATTTATGATGGCTAAATAGTTTCTTCAAATTCTGATTCTGCATTATTGTCAATTATTTTTTCTTCTACATAATCATTATTATCAACTAATTTGTCTTCGTTCTCAGATGTTTAAACATAAGGAAAATTAATTGAAGGGAAATCCACAGACTGATCGAGAATCTAAATCCCCCCTTCAGGATGTGGAAGATCATTATCCCATTCATAATAAAATTTCTTGGAAGATAATTTATCCAAATGACTTAGTTGTCGATCAACAGTAGAAGCATCTTTGTCAAATTCAAGAAAAACTACATCTCTTGAAACAATGAATTTCTTGTTCTCCTCATCATACAACCTGTAAGCTCTGGAAGTATTAGAATATCCCAAAAAAATACATTTGTGGCTTGTGGCGCCCAATTTGTTACGTTGTTGTGTAGTAATCAAGGCAAAGCAAGGAGAACCAAAAACTCTAAAATGTTGAATAGCAGGAAGTCGACTATACCACATTTCATAAGGAGACTTATTATTGATGGTAGTAGAAGGACACCGATTACGAATATAGACTGCACAAAGTACCGCTTCTCCCCAAAACATCAACTTGACATTTTGAAAAAACATCATAGACCTTACCATATTAAGCAAAGTTTTGTTCATGCGTTCTACCACACCATTTTGTTGTGGGGAATAAGGAACGGTGGTTTGATGCTTAATACCATTATCTTGTAAGTACTTTTCAAATTCATTAGATGTGTATTCGCCACCATTATCTGAGCGAAGAGTGGCAATATTAAGTTGAGTTTCATTGGAAATCCATAAATAAAAATTCTTAAAAGTTGCAAAAACTTGAGCTTTCTCTTTCAACAAGTAAACCCAACACATCTTGGTGTAGTCATCAATAAAAGTTAGCAAATATTTATTACCTTTGGCAGATCGAACGGGCATGGGCCCACATAAATCTGAATGTATAAGTCTTAACTTCCTGGAAGCTCTGGAAGTAGACCTATGAAAAGGCTGTTTACAATGCTTGCCTAAAATACAAGCATTACATGGAGATAATTTTCTTGGAACAGTAGGAAGCCCCTGTATACCTTGTTGTTTCATAATTCTGATACTATCATAATTGATATGACCAAAACGAGCATGCTACAATAAGCTGGAGGATAGAGTATCACTATGCTAAGACAAAAGAGTTGAGTTGGATAAAAAAGATGATGTCCCTTTTAGTTTTAAGAGTTTGTCTTCTTCAACACCAGTCATAACAATCACATCATCATATGTTCTTCGTATCTCAATTATACCATCAAACATATGTATAGAATGCCCTTGCTGCCTAACTTGTATGAGAGACATCAAATTTCTTTTCAATTGAGGAATATAAAGAACATCATGCAAAATATAATCAGCAAGTCCGGGTAACTTAAGCCAAATAGAACCAATACCAGAGGGCTTCAACTGTAACTTATCAGCAAAATAAATTATACCATCAATATGATCACTAAATGTCTCAAAACAATCTCTTCTGAAGGTCATACGACATGTGGCTCCAGTATCTAAAATCCAAGTATCTTCCCACGAAGCAAAAGAAGTGCTAAAAAATTCATTAATACTAAGATTACAATGTGCAACTATATAGTGAGCCGATTCAGGTGGTTTGCCTCTGTGTGGAGGCTGTTGCTCTTTCTTCTCATTAATATTCTCCCAAGGAGCGCGACAATAATAGGCAGTATGACCAAGTTTTCCACATCTATAGCATTTAACAGATTGCCTATCATTCTGAACATATTTTTGTTATCTGTCATCTTGATGATGATTACCCCCCCTGCCTCTAAATGTTATCCTACCACGATCTCTGCTACTAGTAGACTCCCCTCTAGGTTTCTGCTCTTTTTGGGAGAGACACAAAGTCTCAACAGTGGAACTAGAAAGAGATTCCTTCTTCCCAAAGGCTTTCTCTCTTTCAACAATTTTCTCAACAAGTGTTTCAAAGGTCATAGCTTTCATTTGTCCACTAGCTTGAAGTGATTCTAAATAATGAGTATAGGTAGGATATAGAGCTTTAATAAATGCAGTAAGTTGAATGTCAACTTTTACACTAGTTGCATCAATATCATGGAAAATATCTCTAATTTCATAAGCAAGTTTCATTGGATCATTATCTTTTAATTCTAAGTTAAATAACTTCATCAATAATTGTATGATTTCAAGCTAAGAATGTGAATCATACAAATCTTTTAGTTTCTTTAATGCTTCCCAAGCATTTTTGCTAGAAACTAGATGTCTACTTACTTCTTCACTTACATAGGCAATGATCAAGGCATAAGCCTTCTTGTCCTTGCTTTTCCATAATGCTAACTCTTTAGTGGGTGGTACTGGTGGTAATGGTGGTACTATTTCTTCTCCATCTCTCTTATCTTCTAAATTCTCATTTTCACAAATTCCGTCCCAGATATCATTAAAAATAAGGGTATTTTTAACTTTGCGAAACCATTCCTGATAATTTTCTTTTCTAGACAAAATAACTCCAACAATTGAAATTAAAGAATGCATTGAAATCTATTGTGTAGTACTATTCTGAACAAATTACACTCTGATATATTCTTTTCCTCTCAGTCTATATTCTTTAAAATCTTTTTATCTTCTAAAAAGATTTCCCGAAAGGTTTAATAATTCAATTTAAAAAAAACCTTGCACGCAAATATAAATGGCAGCTCTCTTCCTTCTTCTTTTTTTTTCTTGAAAAAAAGAAAATAATTCTTCTAAACAATTACCGGAACAATTTACATGCAGTCTCCTTTCTTGGTGATAGCTCCTTTGTTGGCTCCTCCTTCATGGGCTCCTTCTCTCTCACCAAGTCTTTCTCATCAATGCTTTGTTGCCTTGCTCTGATACCACTGATACAGGCCGTGAAGAACCTCAGCAAAATCAATATCTTATTACGTAGATGAGTGTTACATATAAAGGAAATCAAAACCGTTATCTACAGTTAGATAACGAGATTATTAACTAGAATTTACTTACTAATAACTGTAATATTATTTACAATGTAATCCCAAAGGATTATTCAACAAATAGCTTATGCATAACCTCTAATCTTTTATTTTTATTTTTTATCATTCTCTGAATCGGTGATCTCAAAGTCTAAATTGTAAATGTTAGTAAACTCAAATTATAAAATATGTAAATAAGGGAGCTTTCCATTATCTGAAACAACTGATTTATATTTTATACAAAATGTCTAATTCAAAATTTTCTATTCTATATTTGAAAAGCAATAAACCTAATATTTTCTAGAAATACTAATCGAATTAGATTTTGTGAAATATGTTGCTTTTCTATATAGATTATGAATTCTTACTTGAGACACAATGGCTTGAATGATGAAAAGAGTGGAGTTTCAAAGGATTCTATTGCAAGATTTCATTTTACATTGGTATTGTTTTCTCTTATGAGTCTTAAATTTGGCACCCACAAGAACAAAATCAATTGATCCATTAAAACAATGCACCAATTATGGTGCATGTGAAGGAAAATAGGTCATTTGATCATATGTTAGGGTGGTTTAAGGCCTTGAATGATGACATAGATGGTGTTAAAGGCAAGGAATTGAATCTCTTGTTCAATGTGGATGAGGATTCCCCAAGAATCAACTTCGTTGATTGTTCAAAGTATGTTAATTGTTACCACTCAAACTAACACCCTTGATTAAGGTCACGAATCTAGGTGCTATGAGGGGTATGACATGAGAGAAGCTAACACCCAATGTCACTGCATCCCAGCTTCTCAACACTCTAGGTAAAATCCTAAGACCAAAGGGGAGTCCCTAATACTTGTGAATGATATCTACAAATCACTCAAACACAACACATATACCGTTCACAAACAACCTCTTAACTAACATAAGTGCCTTATGTGGTCAAAACAATAAAGCATAAATATAACACTTCAAGAAGGTAGGAGTTATAACACTTTATTATCAATTTAAATATCAACAAATTCAATATATTACTTTTGTTATGACAAAACAACAACCAATAACACTTCATAAATAGATGAAAAACAAGCCAAACTTCACCAACTTACCATATAAGATGTGCCTTTAGGGTTAGGGTAAAGGGCGTACCTCAAGAGGGTAAAAGGGAGCTCTAAATCAAATCTGAAAGTGATTAACCTAATATGGTTTAATCCCTAACCAACCCTCAAAATAGATGGTGTATTTGCTTAAACTCTTCCAATGAATGCTCAACCCCCACGTGTCAAACCTAAGCCTTATTCCAACTCTTTTAGGCCTTCAAAACTTACTAATTTTACTGTTGTATCTATTATATCATATATGGAAATTGCACAAGAGCTAGCACAACAACAGTAAATATCGCAAATCAACTACGAGAAGGTGACGCCCTCAAAGATTCACCAAGAAACCTAGGGGGTGCACTTTTCCAGTGGATTAGATGCTTCAAAAGATAAATAGTTTTTTGTTTTTTTCAATTTTATAACTTTTAGGGTTTTCATATTATAATATTCTTTTGTATTTTTCAAGGTATATTTCACATAAATTTGATAAAAGATGAAGAGAAGGGATTAGACCATAATGGTTATTCAAGGGGAATAAGAGATCAAAGTTAATGTCCCTTCCTCAATTTGACAATTCAATATTTATGAATTTTGGAAAATACTAGTAACACTAGATAGGTCAAAGTAGTCTTTAGCCTATTCAGGGAAAATAATGAATTCCAAATCCCAATATGGAGAGTTCCTTCAAAATGAAAGTATCCTCTAACAAGGTTAGCAAGATGCAAAATTAAACCCTAACTCACATTGCCAAGGTGAGTGAGAGTCAATGTTAGACAAGAGGTTAGAAGATCTTACCAACACCAACAAAGAAAAGAACAAGAAGAACAAGGAAAACTTTTAGGGGTGAAATTTATCCCATGGGTTATTTTTTGACCTTTTTTCCAAAAAACGATTTGCCATTTTTTATTTTTTTTTCTAAATTGATTTGCCCAAATTCCATAGGATAATTTTTTTAACTCTTAAAATCGCCAAAATTGGCCAAAAACTATATAAAATACTTAGAAATTTTGATCTTTTTAGAAAAATATCGCCCAACATTTTATAGTTGGAAATTTAAGAATTAGTAACATTTGCCAATGTTTTTACACTTTAAGAAAATTATGGATCCTTAAAATTTTATCTGAGAAGAACCTTTGATCATTCCTTAGCCATAAGTTATCATAACTATTCTTGGAATCAACCTTCCAATATTAGAAAAACCCTAGAACATCACCATTCATCCTTCAAACCAAGAGAAAATCCAAACAGAGAGAGGTGTGCTATCCTTGAGAGCTCATGTATACTAAGAGAAAAGTAAGATGATCATATTTGAACCCTTGTTTCTGGTACAACTGAGAGGGAGTTGTTCTTTATTTATATGGAGTGACCTAGCATCTTTAACTTTAGATCCTACCTTACTAAAACATAAAATATTTCAAAATTAGGGTTTGTCACCCAAAATCTAGGGACTAATCCTTAAAAAGACATAAAATAATGATAAATTGATGCAAATTGATTCAACCAAGTGAAATGTTGAGCCTAAAGGAAGACGGCATGCCCCAACTAACCTTGATGATGTGATTTTCCCTTAACTAAACCTCCTTTTTATCAAGGTAAAGCCTTCTTCAAAGGATGACATCATCATCATTTTTGCACATGGAGACCAAGAGTAGGGGTAAAACATCAAAAGGAAGGACTAAGTGAGCATAGATGAGGTGTGTTAAAGCAAGTATGAAAACCCCTACAAGTTTAATCACCTTTACATAGCATAAACATAAGTGTGGCTAGGATCCCCTAAGCCATGTGTCCTAATGGATTCATCCCAAGGTGCACCAGAAACCTACCCAGGGCATAGATTGCCCAACATGATGAGGAACTTCCACCCATCAAGGGGTAGTTATCAAAGCCACTAGGTCAACACTCCTTGAAATGGGAACCAAGAGGACTTTCCATCACCAAATCAAGGATTTTGAGCCCCATTAGTACAACACTTTTACATAATAAAGCCCAGACTTGGCCCTTTACAATGGAAAAGGACCCATTCACTCTAGTACATCATCAAGGGCACGCTTCAAACAATATGAGGTGTAACATTCACCATGATCCAGGCCATGCCTTCTAGGACACAAGAGAGAATAAATTTGGATCTGAGGATGCGTGAGCAAGGCCATTGCAAATGAATGAATTTTTCCAACAGGAAGAAAACATGAGGGCATGTCCACACATGTGATGAGGGGGTTTAGGCCCAAGGTTCTTCCTATTAATTGCACCATTAGCACTAAACTTGCATTATTTGATAATTTTCTTGCTTATGTGGCCACTTTAACACAACCCAATAGGTTTTATGTCCATTCTAAAACTTCTCATGGTGCTTATCACATTTGTCAAAGAGATTTGATGAAAGGATTTCCACATAATACCATATTTGATTCTCTTGATGAATCGAGATTCTTGTTTGGTAGTATTATCAGAACATCCATGCAACTATGTTTTTCAATTGGATCTAGTTAGGGCAGTTGAGAGGAAGAGTTGTTATCCTCCCCACCCAAGTTCAGATCCTACTAGTGTGGTAAAATTCAAGAGCTCATCTGTGCATTTTACTAGAATAAGTAGAGGTAAGCATTGGGTTCCTTAAGGACCTCATCTGCTTGACATGACTATAGAGGAGATCAAATACATTACAATATGTGTTCGATTCCACAACCAACCTCCACGAATTTGTGCTCCTCAATACAAGCATTGTCGAGTCAAGTATCCAACTTCCAAGGTGTATGTCACATGGTCCCATGCTCTTGGGGCTAAGTGACCTCATCCAAGTGCCTAGCATTCATCTTCCAAGGTAGGTACCTCTTCTAATAAAGCAACTGAATCACCCAACACATTATACAACTTGACGAGAACTTTATCTCAAAATGAGAACTCTAGCCATAAAAACTCATACTTTTTCATGAAAAACACCAAAAACAACTATCGAATCGAAAAGTGGTGCTACTAGTAGCACCCTTTCTTTTCATGACTAAAATTACAACCTTTTTGAAACCTTGACCATACATGGTTAGTTCCATTGCAATCAAAACCATAAATCGAACCCCGAATAAAAAACTGGTCCTCCCATAATTACCCTAATTTTTATTCGGGGTTTAAATTATACCTTATTTGAAACCCTAGCCTTAACAACTCATGTCGTTGTAATGAAAACTCTAAAATTGTGCTCCCAAAATCACCCAGAATCACCATGGCACCCCCATTTTTACTTTCGAGGATAAAATTACAAATTGTTTGAAACTACAACCCTAAGAGTTGATGTAGTTGCAACGAAAATACCAAATCAACTCTCAATCAAAAAGAGATGCTACTAGTAGCATGGCTTTCTATGGTTGGGTTAAAATTATAAGCATTTGGAAACCACATCATAAAAAATATTTAATTGTTTTCAAATTACTATAAAAAACACTAAAAAAATGAGACAAAATTGATGAAAACATCTAAATTTTTGAAATAAAACAAAATTTCAAAAAAATATTAAAAACAATTAATCCTTCAAATATATTCAAAACATTTAAACCAATAATAATAAAAATTATGAAAAATAGAACATTAAAAAAATAAAAATAAAATCCCACACGAGACATAGAATAAACACTGAATGTGTATACTTTTAAAACACTCCTTATATTAACTCATCGGTTTAAAACTTCTTAAGTACTAACTTACTAAAATAAACATAAAACATTATAAAAATAAAACTAAAACTAAAGCATAAAAAATAAATAATCATTATATAAAAAAATAAAAATAAAGTAAACCATAAAAGATTAATAAAAAACATTAAAACTGAAATAAAATAAAAAAGTATTGAAAAAAACAAATAAAAAATTATTAAAAAAAAAACAAGCAAGAGGAGGGGTGGAAAAGAGGGGGTTAAGAGTGTGGGAGGCTCATGTGGGTTACGAGGGGAGGGCGAATTCTCTCAATCATAATAATAATAAATGTTATAAAAAATAAAAATAAAAGTAGAGCCTTATAAAATTTATATATTATAAAAAAATTAAAATAAAATATATCATAAAATACATTATAAAAAATTAAAGTAAAAAATAATCAAATTAAAAGTATTATAAAAAAATTAAAAACAATAAAAAAATAAAATAAAAGATTAATAAAAAACATTAAAACTAAAGTGAAAACATTAAAAAATTAAAATTTCAACAAGAGGAGGAGGAAAGCTAGGGTTAGAGTGTGGGGGTTTTATGGGGTAGGAAGGGAGGGGAATGGGGAGGGACTTTGGGGAAAGGTGGGGTTGGAGTGTGGGGATTACATGGAGTAGGAGGGGAGGGGAATGAGGAGGGACTTGGGGAAAGATGGGGTTAGAGTGTGGGGGGCTTACATGGGGTAGGAGGGAAGGGGAATGAAGAGGGACTCTATTTTGGAATCGATCTTGGAGCGAGAGTGAAAAGGGACTCGATTTTGGAATCAAGCTCAATTCTAGAATTGTGTCCCTCCTCTCTCCCCTCCCACCCCGCGTGAGACCCCCACATTCTAACCCCACCTTTATCCCTCCCCTTATTTTTATTTTTTTAATATTTTCAAATGTTTTTTTTATTAATCTTATACTTTATTCTTATTTTTTAATGTTTTAATTGGTTTATGTTTACAATATATATTTTTTTTTTATGTTTTACTTTATTTTCATTTTTTTTATAATGTTTTAATTTTTTTAATGCTATACTTTATTTTGAATTTTTTTATGATGTCTATTTTTATAAGCAATTGCCCCATAAGGTGCAAAGGAATGTTGAAAGGAAAAAAATGGTGGAAGTAGATGCAATAAAGTGAAAAAAAGATTAGTAAAACAAATGTCATGAAGAGCCTGTTGTGTGGTTTCCATTGAGTGGTCTAAGGGTGGTTCAATTAATTTTTGTATTTTTTATTTTTTGAAATATGATGTTAACTTATTTGTTATTTCTTGGTTTGATTGCAAATTTTTCCTTTCAAAGGAACTTAGAGGCTCAATGATTCCTTGTTAATTGGTAATTGTGTAGTTGTGATATCTCCATATATATGTCCCTCTTCTAAAATATATACCACAATATTATCATATTCTATATCTTAATGTAATTATAGAGATACTTTGACTTTTGTTCAAATGTATGCACTATAGAGTTGTGAAACCACATAGAATGATCACATCACTATTGAAAACCAGTATCCCTAAGGCTTGGAAAAGAGGTTCGCACTAGATTTTAAAGCAAAGTGATTCTTATGTGACCTAAAATTGTCAATATAGAGAAGGAGAGACCAATGGTCTAAAAGAATTGAAGGAAAGATACATATATAACTTAGAGAGTTGTGGGTTATATGAGAAATGGGCAATCACTAAAAAATGGTTAAATCAATTAGAAATCTAGTGGGATGCACCACAATGGTTATTGTAGGCATATAAACTATTTTTGGGGAGAGCATCCACCATCACGGTGTTGATCTACCACACCCTAGAGACCCTAGCAACTACATCCACTCATTGAACAATAACCTTATTTCCACCTAGTATAATCAAATATTTTAAAGCATTTGCAAGAATACATGGATCATCTTACAAAGATTGAATATATTCAAACAATGTCTGTGAGAATTTTTCCATGCCTTTAATAAGTAAAAGTCAACATATGCATATTGTTACTACAACTTGAATCTAGTTTCATAGCGATTTTGTTCCAAGATGAACAATGGTTGCTACCTACCATAACTTATCCAAATCTTTTTCATGGGCATGTAGTTCATACAATCTGAAGAAGTGTATTTCTCCTTGGTTTAGCATATCTATCTGACTTTTATCAAAATAGATTGGATATCCTTAAAAGGGGTACACCAAAAGTAGTAGAGGAATCAAGAAGAATATGCAAAACTTAAAATCTTAGTACTCAATTCTCATAGACTATAGTTATAAAGCGCTTCGTTCCATTTAGATGAATGAGTGCGCTACCCACCATAACATAACCAAACTTGTTTCATGGACATGCAGTTCATACAGTTTGAAGAAGCATAGTAGTCCTTGGAATATGTAAAAATTAAAAGCTTTGTACTTAATTCTCATAGACTCTAGTTTTAAAGTGCTTTGTTCCATGTAGATCAATGAGTGCTACCTACCATAACTTAACCAAACTTATTTCATGGGCATGCAGTTCATACAGTTTGAAGAAGCTGTGTAGTCCTTGGTTTAGCATATATATCTTCCGTTTTATGTAGTTTATAGCATATCTAATCTATGGGTCCACTGACACAAACGCCACCTCTCAAACTCTAGCATTTACGTCTCTAATAGTCGTCTTGAAGCTAGCATGGGGTCTTACCAAGGGAAATATTTCCCCAATACTCTATCACTGGGAAAATATTAGTTTTCCTCCTACAAGGGAATTATTATGTTTCTTGTTAATTTAGAGTAGCTAGTATATCATGTTGTTGAAGCTTGAATTTCCATTCTGTCATAGCAAAAAGTTGAGTCTAGAATCTGGCAAACTTGAAAAGCATTTATATTTCCAATCTCTTTAAAACTGCCTTATTTGTGAAATGAAGTTCTAACATTTAGGGTATTTGGTTATGTATTTGTTGTATCTATCGTAGAGAAATGGATAAGCAATCCAAACAGTCTCAACAAACATCCTTAATTTTAAAACTAGTTGTTGAAATACTGAGAGGGGGGTGAATCAGTATTTGCCAATCATTAAAATTTTTTCAATCAAGAGCAAGTTGCTAATCACCAATCATAGTAGCATATCATCAATAATCATGAAAAATAACAAGATGCACAGTACACAAGATTTTTACGTGGAAACCCAAGTCCTGGGGGTAAAACCACGGAAGCCTTTTTAATAAAATTTGACCCAACAACAACTGGGGTTACAAATTTAATACAACTTCTCCAGCTACAACTGGAAGGGGCTACAACCCCTAGGCTTTGTCAGCTGCAACTGACAAGCTGCTACAACAGCTCAGCTCACAAAATTGTGAGCCCTTGCACCACCCTACCACCCTGAAGAAAAAGATGATTGAACCTGTGGACCTGTTAAACCAATCACTGAACCTGCTGCTGATAATTTCTGCTCTTTGATCACTGCCAAAATACCACTGCTTCTCAACCATCAATCTGTTTCATCAACCTGTATATGTCTATATTGCCAACTTGTGATAACCTGTATGTCAGTCTGTTCATGAATAGTACTGCTCATCATACATTGCTGCAACATATCAAAGTCTGCTCAATACACTGTTGTTGCCATTAGTACCACTGGTTTAATCCACTTGGTCATTCATCACTGTAGGTCAATTTCTCTTCCTCACTGTCATATAGTAATCCTCTAGAGCAATCATGCATTAACATCATCATGTAGTTTGCATCATGTATGAATATTCAAAACATCATCAAGGTGTACAAGATGTATAGCATGCATAGAGCAAGGTACCATTAATATCATGTATGCACCATCATCATATAGTACCAAACATCATTCAATCATCATATCTAGGAGTATAACATCATAGTGCATGCATTACTGCTCTATCCTTCACAGTTTATATAACATCATCATTTTATACTTACCTCGATTTCTACTGCTGCTGAGTAGTGTGAAAAGGCCTTCAACACTTCATCATCGTCATCAGACTATGGAGGTTATCTTCTCATGCTGTGCATGCATTTGTGTCATCTCAACCAATCAGGACTTCAAGCTCATCACAGGATTTTGCTCATTCCCAAGTCGTAGGTCTGATCTTGTCAAATGTGTCACCAATCACAGTCAACTATCCTATTAAATTTTGAGTATTAATTCACAATACTATAGGATCTTTGCTGAGAGAATAACATCTACAGTATATCAATGCATGACAATCATAATATGACAAGCATCACAAGCATCACAAGAATCAAAAGCATAGAGACAAGAGACACAGAGTTTCCGTGGGGAAAACCCTAAGGTGAAAAACCCCACAACTTCCTCAGAGATAAAGAGAGCAATGGATCAACCAAAATACAACCAAATGACACTGAGATAGTCTCCTAGCAGATGATCCTCCTCCTCCTCACTAGTGCGCCACTTTCAGATAGATAGTGAGTTACTTTTCCGAGTGAGTAAAATAGAGATCTCCTATCTCTATTTATACTCACCTTTTTGCCCAGTGACTTACTGGGTCCGACTTGTCTACTTAAATACATCCACATTATATTATATATTAATCAGGGCCGACCCCATAAGGTGGTCTAATAACCCATCGGCAAGTACACACACTTGTGACACTTGTCAATCCACATGACGACACTTCCTTATAGAGGAATAACACATCTCTTATAAGGGTACAATAAATATATATATAATACACAGATGAAATACATTCCGAAGTTACATATACATCAACACTCCCTCTTAACTAGGAAGGTATTTCTCGACACAGATCTGCTAGACAAGTCTTCTTCTCTGGATCATCGTCATCGATGCATCATCATCATCATCGTCACTGCTGCTGCTATCTCAACCAATCTCTGACTCTACTCGTCATAGGAAGTTCTACAGAGCCAGTCCTTTTTCATACTGGATGTAGGGCCGCCATCTGCAGGTCTTCATCATCACTGGCCATACTGTGGAATCCTCAGGACTCATTACGTGCGTCACAAAACCTGGCTGCAGCATCCCAGGCTATTACGAGCACACAGCTCTACATGTAGGATCTCCCAGGAGCACATTACATGTGACCCATCACAAAACCTGGCTGAAGCATCCCAGGCTGTTACGAGCACGCGGCTCTACCTGTCGGATCTCCCAGGAGCACATTACATGTGATCTCACCACAAAACCTGGCTGAAGCATCTGAGGCCTTTTTCATCCTGTCCAGATCTCCCAGGAGCAAATTACATGCCATAGGACAAAACCTCGCAAGAGCATCTGCCAGATATCCCAGGGCACCGAATTACATGCCATAGGCAAAACCTCGAAAGACTATCTGCAGATCTCCCAGGGCACAAATTACATGTCCTCCCAAGCAAAACCTCGCAAGAGCATTTGCCAGATGTCCCAGGGCACCGAATTACATGCCATAGGCAAAACCTCGAAAGACCATCTGCAAATCTCCCAGGGCACAAATTACATGCTTTCCTGCACAACCTGATCCACGGCCATAAAGTATCATCTGATACTCATCAAACATCATCCTGATGTACACATGATCAACCTGATCATCATCACTACAACATCCTGCTGCATGTCATCTGGAGAAGCTCGTCATCCATGATCATCCAAGTATCCACCTGATACATACATAGATACATGATCCACACAATGTATCCATCAGTATACATGATCTACCTGATCATACAAAGATACATGATCCACACAATGTATCCATCAACATACATGATCTACCTAATCATATAAAGATACATGATCCACACAATGTGTCCATCATCATCCAACATGATGCGTCCATACAAAATACATACACATGATCCATCCGATCATATCCAGCATCCAACATGATGCAAATACATATACATGATCCAACCGATCATATCCAGCATCCAACATGATGCAAATACATACACATGATCCAACTGATCATATCCAGCATCCAACATGATGCATATACAAAATACATACACATGATCCAACCGATCATATCCAACATCCAACATGATGCATACATACATACATATAATGATCCAACTGATCATATCCAAGCAGAAACCAGAACATCCTCCTGATGTTCATCATCTAGCACTTACATCCACAGCCATGTGAAGGATTCCCCTTCCAACATGCTTAGAATGGCTTCAGCAAATGTGTCCATCACTTCTTCCTCGAAGTGTCCTCGATCTGAAGCACGCCAAGCCTCTCTCTGAAGTACTCGAACTTCACCCTGGCTAGTGGCTTCGTCAGCACATCTGCAATCTGCTCGTCTGTTGCAACATATAGGAGCTTCACAGCTCCTCTCTGCACCATATCCCTGATATAGTGATATTTGATCTCTATGTGTTTCGACCTGTCATGAAACACTGGGTTCTCGGACAGCTTCACACAACTCTGGTTATCACAGAAGATACTAGTAGCATCCAACGGGAGATCAAATAACTCAGATAGTAGCTTCCGTAGCCATACTGCCTCACAACTAGCTGAACAGGATGCAACATACTCTGCCTCAGCTGTACTCAGTGCTACGCAGGACTGCTTCCTGCTAAACCAAGAGATCACACCTGATCCCATACTGAAGCAACACCCAGATGTGCTCTTCCTATCTGCAGCACTACCAGCCCAATCTGAATCAACATAACCCTGCAGGTTAAACTTTTGATTCGCTTCATACTTGAGCCCATAATCCACTGTACCCTTCAGGTACCTCAGAACATGCTTTACAGCAACCAGGTGAACACCCCTCGGATCCGTCAGGAACTGTCTCAATATGTTCACAGCAAAGCAAATGTCTAGTCTCGTGTTCGTCAGGTACATCAAGGACCCAATCATCTGACGATACATGGAGACATCAATCGGCTCAGATGAAGCATCACATAGAAGCTTCAGATTCGATGCCATAGGTGTGGCCATGGATTTGCAATCCATCATCCCAAATCTCTTCAGGATATCTACTGTGTACTTCCCTTGACCAAGGAAGATCCCACCTACACTCTGCCACACCTCCATGCCTAGGAAATAGTGCATCATTCCCAAATCTTTCATATCGAATTCAGCGGCAAGCTTCCTCTTAGTATCTGCAATCAGTCTGTCATCTCCTGTTACAAATAAGTCATCCACATACAGGAGTAGAATCATAGGATTCCCTTCCACAACCTTGTAGTAAAGGTTGGAATCCGCTTTACTCTTGGTAAAGCCCAAGCTAGATAGGAAACTGTCCATCCTACCATACCAAGTTCTGGGAGCTTGCTTCAAGCCATACAAGGCTTTCTTCAATCTGCACACATATGACTCCTTGTCATGTATTTCAAAACCAAGTGGCTGTTCCACATATACTTCCTCTTCAACTACACCATTCAGGAAAGCAGTTTTGACATCCATCTGGTGTATTTTCCATTTCATAGCTGCAGCCAGGGCAAGTACTGTTCTGATGGAAGTATACCTGGCTACAGGTGCAAAAGTTTCTTCATAATCTATTCCCTCTTTCTTAGAGAATCCACGAGCTACGAATCTTGCTTTGTATTTTTCCACACTGCCATCTGCAGCATGCTTGATTTTGAAGATCCATTTAGAAGTCACAACAGACTTCTCTTTAGGTCTTGGGACAACATCCCAAACATCATTCTTCATTATTGATTGGTATTCCTCAACCATGGCATCCTTCCATTCTTTCTTTTCCGTTGCTTCTTCATAACTGGAAGGCTCTTTGTTCATAATGTCACAGAGTAAAGCAACATAGCTGGTCTGTGATCTGGTTCTCTTCTTTGCTCTGTGTTCTTCTTCTGGAATACCAAATCTTTCTGCATCTTGAATGAGCTCTCTAGCCCATACAGGTTTCCTCTTGTGAGAGTTATCCTCACGGGGTGGATCTACAGGTTCTTGTGGACCTTCAAACTCACGAATAGCTTCTGGAACTGCTTCAGTCATGGTAGTGTCCTGAAATCTTGTTTCCTTAGGTTCTTCATAAACTTCAGTAGGTGCCTTCCTTGATTTGATGAATGCTGAGTTTTCATCAAATGTTACATCCCTGCTGACATCAATCTTCTTGAACCCTGGAAAGTATATTCTGTAAGCCTTCGAGCTTTCACTGTAACCCACAAAGATACCCTTCTTTCCTGAAGGATCTAGTTTAGTCCTCTTTTCCTTTGGGACATGAGTGTATACTGGACAACCAAATATTCTGAGATGACTGACTTCAGGTTTCCTACCAGAAAAGACCTCTTCTGGTGTCTTGTTGTCCAATATCTTGTGGGGTGTTCTGTTCTGCACATATACAGCTGTTCTAGCTGCTTCTGCCCATAGATGCATAGGAAGATCTTGGTCATGCAACATTGCCCTTGTTGCTTCCATGATAGTTCTGTTCTTCCTTTCTGCAACACCATTCTGTTGAGGATTATAAGGAGCAGTCAACTCCCTCTTAATCCCTGAATCACTGCAAAGCTTCTTGAAGTCACTTGAGGTGAATTCTCCACCATTGTCAGATCTGAATGTCTTGATCTTCTTGTTAGTTTGATTCTCCATCAAGGTTTTGAATTCCTTGAATTTATCAAGCACCTCATCTTTGCCCTTCAATAAATATACCCAAGTCTTTCTGGAGAAGTCATCAATAAATGAGACATAGTAAACATACCCACTCAGGGAACTGGATGACATAGGGCCACATACATCTGAGTGGATGATTTCCAGGATGTCTTTTGCCTTGCTTTCACTACTTGGGAAAGCCTTCTTAATGTTCTTACCTTTTGCACATCCTTTGCAAACACCTTCATTTTGGGTCTTGATTTCAGGAAGACCCTCTACTGCCTTGCTTGCAATTGGAAGTGCTCTGTAGTGCATGTGAGCAAGTCTTCTATGCCAAAGTTCACTTGGCTCCATGGATTCATGCACCATGGCATGTTCAGGTTGTCCCTTCAATTTATACAAGCCTCCCTCTTGCTTTCCAATCACTACTACATCATCTATGTTCTTTCCCTTTGGCCACATTAGGACTTGGCCATCCACAAATGAAACCCTCATACCTTTTGCATCCAATGCAGAGATGGAGAGTAAGTTCTTCTTGAGCCCAGGTACATAGAGGACTTCCTTCATCTTCAGAGATTTTCCAGAATCTAGGTTGTAGGAGGCTTCACCACTTCCTTTGATTGGGTATTGATAATCATCCCCAAGTTTCACCTTATGGGGTGATTTATGTTCAGATAGATTCACAAAAGATTCCTTAAACCCAGTCATGTGTTTGGAAGCCCCACTATCAATCAACCAATCATTACAGCCATGGGAGATGGTACCTGTGAGAGCAGAGATCAGAACATACTCTTCTTCACTTGAAGAGTCATCATTGCTATCACTTTCTGCCCTAGCCTTCTTCTTTGGGGGTTCATCATCTTCGGCAGCATGAGCATGAAACCTTCTTTTGCTACCCTTCTTCTTCTTGTTGGGGATGTTATTGTCCTTCTTGTTCTTGGGACAATTTATGGAAATATGTCCTTTCTCATTACAGGTGAAGCATATTCTTCTTTCTTTGTAGTGATGTGAAGATCTCTTGGAGTGAGATGGCTCTCTCTTGGATTTTCCTTTCCTGGTGTGAGCTGTGAGAGCTTGATCTTCATTCCCCATCTTTTCTTCTCGTGCCACAAGCCTTGCTTCTTCTTGTGAGCATTCTTCCCGAAGTCTACTGAAGGAGATCAACTTCTTCCTTGCACAAATTCCTTGGATAAAGGAATCCCATGAAAAATAGGATTGAATGGTTTCTCCATTCTGAAACTTTA
Source organism: Larix kaempferi (assembly GCA_027924585.1). NCBI lineage: Eukaryota > Viridiplantae > Streptophyta > Pinopsida > Pinales > Pinaceae > Larix > Larix kaempferi. Next base: position 11,150,524 of record BSBM01000063.1, on the reverse strand, counting down.
CTCCTTTCAATTGGTTCCGCAAGGTCATCTTCCGATTTATGTTCTTTCCTTCAAACAGCTTGGTCAAAGAGTCAAACATCTCCTTGGGTGTCTTAAGAGAAGACACATGGGGTATGAGATGGTCTTTGATAGAATCAGCAATGATTCTCTTTGCCTTGACCAAGTTCTTCTTGTGCAATGCCTTGGCCTCTTCATCCTCTGGGATAGGGATGTCTTCTTTCACATATGAGTCCAACTCATTCTCTTCCAGGATTAACCCAATCCTATACTTCCAGGCTCGGAAGTTATCAGTTCCTTCAAGCTTATCCTCAAGCTTGGTGTGGAGAGACATCTTTAAGAGTACTTCAAATGGAAATAGAAAAGATTTAGGACTTACCACTTGAAGTGCTGAAAACTGGATCTAGTCCCGGATTAGGGTTTGTCAGAGAAACCCTAAAAATTCAAAATGTGAATTTCAAAATTCCGAAAGGATAGAAAGATGCGCCTTGGAGAGCTGATCAGCCTAGTACATTCAGAATTTGAGATCAGCAAAGTCTTGCCCTTCAAAATTGCCTTTTTGTCCTCATGGGTTCACTAGGGAGAGCCTTGAATTAGGGTTTGAGTTTCCCGCAGATCTACTCAGCCAAAAATCTCGATCCAAAGCTCAAACCTTCGATTTTTACAAGGAGCTTCCAGCTGTGCCTTCAGTTTCCAGAAATTCCTATTTTTGTGGAAACCCTAATTTTTTAGCGCCAAATCCGAAAATGCTCGGAACTGAATTTTGATTGGACAGATAGATGCGCCTTGATGAGTAGATCCAATCTACTATACTGAATTTCAAAAATCTGTGGAGAGAAACCCAATAAACAAGGAACACAAGCTTCCGTTACTGCAAAATGTCTTCTTCTCAGGTTAGCTCTGATACCATGTTAAATTTTGAGTATTAATTCACAATACTATAGGATCTTTGCTGAGAGAAGAAAATCTACAGTATATCAATGCATGACAATCATAATATGACAAGCATCACAAGCATCACAAGAATCAAAAGCATAGAGACAAGAGACACAGAGTTTCCGTGGGGAAAACCCTAAGGTGAAAAACCCCACAACTTCCTCAGAGATAGAGAGAGCAATGGCTCAACCAAAATACAACCAAATAACAATGAGATAGTCTCCTAGCAGATGATCCTCCTCCTCCTCACTAGTGCGCCACTTTCAGATAGATAGTGAGTTACTTTTCCGAGTGAGTAAAATAGAGATCTCCTATCTCTATTTATACTCACCTTTTTGCCCAGTGACTTACTGGGGCCGACTTGTCTACTTAAATACATACACATTATATTATATATTAATCAGGGCCGACCCCATAAGGTGGTCTAATAACCCATCGGCAAGTACACACACTTGCGACACTTGTCAATCCACATGACGACACTTCCTTATAGAGGAATAACACATCTCTTATAAGGGTACAATAAATATATATATAATACACAGATGAAATACATTCCGAAGTTACATATACATCAACATATCCAAGTCAATTAATCATCACTGCCAAGAACATCTCTGCTATAGTCAAAGCAGCCTATGCCACTGTTTTGTAGTTGTCACAACCATGTCACTGCTTGCAAAATGATCCTTTGAGCTGCTGCTAAAACCAGATCTTCTTACACATTAAATATGTTGTTGAAGAACTTGATAGCTGTTGACAAATTGGGTCTACTCCTCAGTTGGCCATCAAAACAAATTGAAAATTGCTGTTACAACTTGGCCTCAGTCTGCAAAACTCGGGTCTGTCTGTATGCATAAATTCAACATTGACTACTGCTCAAAACGGGAGAAAAGGACTGCTGCAAACAGTCACCACCGAAATTTCACTGCTCCTTCACCGAAATTGCCCAGTCCACTTAAATTTTGTCAAGGAGAGATTATAGACCACGAAATTTAGTAGACCTCCAGACCACAAAAATTTTAAAGGGCAGCAGACCACCGAAATTCTTGGATAGATACCGAATTCTGAAAGAGAACCCTCTGAAATAGCATACTACTGAAATTTGGAAGAGAAAGAACCTGGTTTGAAGAAAATTAGTGTTAAACAGTCCACTGAAATTTTCTTGCTGTCACCCGAAATTTTCCTTAGTAGCTGCTGCGGCTCCTTAGTCTGCTCACCCGAAATATTTCTAGAAATCAGACCATGAAATTTCAGAGATTAAACTTGTGTCATTTCTTCCTTCATATCACTTGGAGATAGACATGTATGTTGCAGCTTCCTCAGTATATTACTAACCCGAAATTCACAGCTCATTCACACATTTCTACTGCTGCCAGTAGATGCCCACGACTTCTTGCCTCAGTGAAGATACCCAAAAATTAGAGCTAATTCCGTTTTCTTTTTTTCTCCAAAACGAAAATTAATAGGGTATTTATACTAGTTTTTCAAAACAAAAAATATGGAGCCGACCTTCAAAAAATTATAATTTTAAATTTTAAGTTTAATTTAATTCCATTTTCTTTGGCTGGCCAACTTCTCATTTCAATTCAAATGAATATTTTTATTTTGGATTGCTCAAACACCTCATCAAAACGTAGATATTTATTATTTTGATTTAATGTATTTATTTAATTATTAGTATTTTAAAATGTGCTTAATTAATTATTAAAGTTTTTTTTTTTTTAAGTACTTACTTTTAATTTATATTATTATTTAAAAAAAACTTTTATGAAATCTTTAATTTGAGCCTCCCCCTTTTTATTTTAAATTGTTCTATTAATTGTTTAATTATTAAAGTATTTTATTATTAAGGTTTTAATGTTAACATATGTATGGGTGTGTTCTATTAGCCACCAAGAACCCCATGTCCATCAAGGTGTGGGTTCAAGAATTTTCTTGACCATTTTGACCATCTTCAGGGTATTACTTTTGCCATTCCTTCAAGGATCAATAAATTCATTAAGTGTGGGGGGGGCCTAGACTTCTCCTAGGGTACCATGAACTCATTAAAACACAAATGACCACTGAAAGGGTCATTTGGCCTATTGCAACCCACCAAGGAGACATTATAGGGTATTAGGGTATAGGTTGTGGTACTGGAAAACAACTGGAGAACCGTAGAAACACCTTAGGGGTCACTCAACCAATTTAATGGGTAGCCAGGGCTTTTGGCATTGTCCCAAGGCCTCCAAGGGCTTCAAGCTTGGGCTTGGACAAAGTCAAAAGGTCTCCTCTGACATAGACAACCACTAAACAAATACTAACCCTCAGGGGCTCCACAAGGGGCACCAAGACTTAACTGTTGGCATCAATGACAACCTAATCAACAATCTCCCCCTTTGTCATTGATGACAACACTCAGGCTCCCCCTGAGAACAACTTCTCTCCCCCGTTGGCATCAATGGCAAAGGGAACATCCTTTGACAATACAGCTCCCCCTCAGGGCATGCTTCCCTTGTCAACAACTTCTCTTCCTGTTTACGTGAAGAAGAAGAATCAATTTAGTGGGAAGAGGGAATGACCCCCAATTTTTCTCGGAGGTACTCAAATGTCCCTTTAGGAAGTGGCTTAGTGAATATATCTGCTATCTGCTCCTTTGTCCCAATATATTCCAACTTGATGTGCTTTTCTGTGACCTGTTCACGAAGAAAGTGATATTTGATAGGGATGTGCTTTGTCTTGGAGTGCATGACCGGATTCTTGGAGATGCTGATGGCACTTGTGTTGTCACATAGAATTGGAATCGGCTCATCATATGTTACTTGTAGGTCTTGCAGGTTCTGTTTCATCCAAAGGATTTGAGAACAACATGCTGCTGCTGCTATATATTCTGCTTCTGCTGTTGACAAGGATACTGAGGATTGCTTTTTGCTAGACCATGATACCAGACAGTTTCCTAAGAAAAATGATACACCACTTGTGCTTCTTCTGTCATCCACACATCCTGCCCAATCCGCGTCTAAGTAAGCTAATAAGTCCAACTCATTTCCTTTTGAATACCATAATCCAAAGTCCATAGTTCCTTTAATATATCTGAAGATTCTTTTGACTGCAATAACATGGGTTTCCTTCAGAGCTGCTTGAAATCTTGCAACCTGTCCAACAGCTTGCATCACATATGGCCTTGAAGTTGTCACATACAGTAGGATTCCAATCATTGACCTGTAAATTTTTTGATCCACTGCATTTGATTCATCGTCTTTGCTTAACTTGTGGCTAGTAGTCATAGGAGTGCTCACAGGCTTACAATCTTCCATCTTGAACCTCTTCAGCATTTCTTTAATGTACTTGGTCTAAGAGATGAAGATGCCTTCTTCACATTGTGATATCTGAAGTCCCAAGAAGAAGGTCAGTTCACCAAGTAGCGACATCTCAAATTCGTTTTGCATAACCTTGGCAAATTGTTGGCTCAGAGTATCATCATCACTACCAAAGATAATATCATCAACATACACTTCAACAATAATTATGTTGTTATGATCAATCTTGATATACATATTGCTGTCTACAGTTCCCCTTTTGAAACCTTGTTTCTGCAAGTAACTGTCCAATCTGGAGTACCAAGCTCTAGGAGCCTACTTTAACCCATATAGGGCCCTTTTTAATCTACACACATAGTCCTTGTTTGCTGATAGTTGGAATCCTTCTGGCTGTTCAATGTAGACTTCTTCTTCTAGTTTGCCATTTAAAAAGGCTGATTTGACATCCATTTGATACACTTTGATGTTTTTAGCACAAGCATGGGCCAATATCATTCTTATAGCTTCCATTCTGGCTATTGGAGCAAATGTTTCTTCAAAATCTATCCCTTCGATTTGAGCATATCCTTTGCAAACCAATCTTGCCTTGTTTCTGATTACCTATCCATCTTCATTCAGCTTATTTCTGAAAATCCATTTTGTGCCAATCACATTTTTGTCCTTGGGTCTAGGAACAAGTTCCCATGTTTCATTTTTCTTGATTTGATCAAGTTCCTCTCCCATGGCTTTGACCCAATGTTCATCTGCTCTAGCTTCTGCAAAGTTACTCGGCTCAACTGTAGATAGTAGTGAGAAATATACTTGTTCTGGTCTTCGGACTTGTCTTCGATCTTTTCTGGTTTCTATGCCAGCATTTTTGTCACCAATAATCAATTCTTGTGGATGATTCTTTTGATACCAATTCTTAGGAGAGTTTTGTTGTTCTTGCTGTTGATCCTGTGTAACTTTTGGCTGAATTTTTCTCTCTTCTTCTTCTTCTTCTTCTTCTTCTTCTTCTTCATCATCATCATCATCTTCTTCTTCATGGTCTTTTGAGTCTTCCTGATATTTTGGCAAGCTCGATTCATCAATATTTACATTGATGCTTTCCACTATCTTACCTAATCTCAGGATGTAACACTTGTAGGCCTTTCTTGTGGAGGAGTACCCAACAAATATTCCTTCGTCTGCACGAGATTTGAATTTTCTAATCTTCTTATCATCTCTTCTGATGTAGCACATGCTTTCGAACACTCTGAAGTGTTGAACATTAGCTGTTCTTCCTGTCCATAGCTCATAAGGAGTTTTATCAGTTTTGCTTCTGAGCAATCCTCTGTTCATAATGTGGACTGTTGTATGTACTGCTTGAGCCCAAATTTTTTCGCTTAGTTTAGCTTCATTCAACATAGTTCTGGCCATTTCTAACACTGATCTGTTCTTCCTTTCTGCTACTCCATTCTGTTGAGGTGTTCTGGCAACTGAAAATTGTCTTTTTATACCATTTTCTTCACAGTACTGATAGAATTCATTTGATGTGAATTCTCTGCCATTATCGGATCTAAGACACTTGATTCGTTTACCTGTTTCATTTTCAACCTGTTCTTTAAAGATCTTGAAGCATTCAAAGGCTTCCGATTTCCTATTAAGAATGCATACCCATGTCATCTTGGAGTAGTCATCAATGAGCAGCATGAAGTATTCTTCACCATCCAATCCTTTATTCTTGGTTGGCCCACATAGATCAGTGTGGACAAGCTCTAAGGGTTTTGTAGAAGAGTATTCTTTTGTCTTGAAATTGGCTTTCGTAAGTTTCCCATGCTGACAGTGCTTGCAGATAGTATCAGAAGGCTTTGTAATCTGTGGCATGTTCCTTACGGCTAGCTTCTTGCTAATCTTGACCAGATTATCAAAATGTACATGTCCCATTCTTCTATTCCATAACCAATTCTCATCTTCTTTTGCTAGGTGACATTTCTCTTCCTTGATCTCGTCTAGAACATATATGTTGTTTGGAGTCCTGGTAGCGGTAGCCACTAACTTTCCTGATCCTTCTTTTCTTATTTTGCAGGACTTTGAGTTGAATGTAAGTTCATGTCCCTGATCACACATCTGGCTGACACTCAACAGATTATGCTTCATACTGTCGAAAAACAACACATTTTCTGCTACTGTATCTTTGCCGCCAAGATTTATTGTACCTTTTCCAACAACTTTTGCTGATTTGTTGTTTCCAAAAGAGACATATCCTTTATATTTTTCAAGAAACATGAAAGCACCTTTGTTACCTGTCATATGCCTAGAACAACCACTGTCAACATACCATTTGTTGCTACCGGTTTGAGCTTGAGATTGAAGAGCTATCCCACATTCATGAATATTCAGATTGTTCTTCTGTCTGATCCATACTTTTTGTTGGTCACCTGTCTGATTGGTTGATACTTGTTTAATGCCTGTAGGAGGGATTGTCATTCTGCAATTCCTGGCTGTATTCCCAAAGTTGTTGCATTTCTGGCATTCGACTTCAGAATCCAAAGGAGAAAAACTGTTGTTGTTGTTTCGTTTCCATCTAGAATTTTCATACCTGTTTCTGTTTTCTGCATATCTTCATTTTATACAATTCATCGCTTTATGCCCAAATATTCCGCAAGAAAAACAATAACCATAAAATGAATATTCATACCTGGGAACAAATGGTCTTCTTGGAGGTGTTTCCCATTTGAAACTTCGATTTTCAACTGGAGTCCATTCTGAGGTTGGTTGTCTAGGTTGAAATGGTCTTCTTAGAGGTGCCTGTTCTAGTTGTTGTTTTGGCTGATATATGGGTACTTCCTAGATGACGGAGTCTTTGATAACTTCTGGTTTATCCTCAGCTGTCTTGGAACTTGAACCTTCATCATTATGCTTCTTATAACCAAGACATGTTCTGTCGAGGTATGGCTTTTGATTATTAATGATCTGATCAAGTATCTTGGAACTGTTGTCATAGTCTTGACTCACATTTTTATTTTGTAGTTGAGTTCTTAGAGTCACTATCTCCCCCATTAGTCTCTCACCTTCATTCATACTTTCTTCTAGTTGTTTTTTGAGATTGTCTTGAATTCTTTTGGCTTCTTCTAATTGAATAGTTAGACTTTGAATAAGTTGATCTGCTTCTTCAGATATCTGAGGTCTTTCTCGTAACTCCTGTATCTCCTCTTTAAATAGTTTATTCTTTTTCCTTTCTCTTCTCAGCTCTTTCAAAACACATATCAATTCTTCCTACAGGTCTACTTCACCTTCTGAATCGGATTCTTCTTTGTTTTCGGTGATCTCATCTAAGTCTTTTGAATCAACAGTCATGAAGAGTACCCTTTTTGATTCGTTATCACTACCGCTGTCTGAATCACTATCACTATCTGAGTCATTGTCAGAATCTTCATCTGATGAGCTGGTGTTTCTTTTAGAGTAGAGACTTTTCTTCTTTGCAAACCTTCCATTTTTCTTTCCTTTGAAGTTCCTGTATTTCTTATGTTTCTTGAAACTGTCATCACTATCAGAGTCTTTCGCATAAGGACATTTTGAAGCAAAGTGACCTATTTTACCACATGAAAAACACTTAAGAGGTAACTTACCTTTGTACTTACCTGTGCCTCTTTTGAGCTTTCTTACGAATTTTGCTATCTCCTCATCATCTAAATCATCATTGCAGTTGAAGTGGTATGCTGTCTTCAATTTGGATTTTATTTCTGAATTGTCCTTCTTGGCTTGTTTATCTTTCATTGCTTGCTTGGAGGAAACTTTAAAGGCTGCTTCTTTTCTAGGTGAGTCTTCATCTTCTAATCTCATTTCATAAGCCACAAGTGTCCCATGTAGCTGGTCTACTGTCATAGTATCCAAGTCAGTCCTTTCTTCCAAGGCTGAGATTTTAGGATTGAATCTGTTGGGAAGCGTTCTTAGTATCTTTTGAACAACAACTGATTCTTCAACCTTTTCACCCAGGCCTCTAATAGTATTTACAAGTTCATCAATTCGAAGAAAATAGGTTGCAATATTCTCATCATCCTTCATCTTTAGATGTTCGAATTGTCCTCTGTAGGTTTGGAGTTTGGCTTCTTTGACCTTTTTGTCCCCTTCATAGATGGTATTGAGTTTGACCCACATTTCCTTAGCAGAAGTACAATGCATGACTTTGATGAAGACCGATTCATCCAATGCACTTGAAATATGGTTTGTGGATTTTGAATTTGTATCATAATGAACTAAGTCATCTGGATCTGTTGGTGGGGGTGTTTGTACTTTATATCCATTTTCAACTATTTTCCATACCTGTACCCCTTGAGCTAGCAGAAAAGATTTCATTCGTATACTCCAAAAGGTATAGCTAGTCCCATCAAACATGGGTATTCCATTTTTACTATGCTTGGCAAACTTGCCCATAATTTCCTTCCAGTGATTAGGTTGTTCTTGAAGGAACCCGCTCTGATACCAAGTGTTGAAATACTGAGAGGGGGGTGAATCAGTATTTTACAATCATTAAAAAATTTTCAATCAAGAGCAAGTTGCTAATCACCAATCATAGCAGCATATCATCAATAATCATGAAAAATAACAAGATGCACAGTACACAAGATTTTTACGTGGAAACCCAAGTCCTGGGGGTAAAACCACGGAAGCCTTTTTAATAAAATTTGACCCAGCAACAACTGGGGTTACAAATTTAATACAACTTCTCCAGCTACAACTGGAAGGGGCTACAACCCCTAGGATTTGTCAGCTGCAACTGACAAGCTACTACAACAGCTCAGCTCACAAAATTGTGAGCCCTTGCACCACCCTACCACCCTAAAGAAAAAGATGATTGAACCTGTGGACCTGTTAAACCAATCACTGAACCTGCTGCTGATAATTTATGCTCTCTGATCACTACCAAAATACCACTGCTTCTCAACCATCAATCTGTTTCATCAACCTGTATGTGTCTATACTGCCAACCTGTGATAACCTGTATGTCAGTCTGTTCATGAATACTGTTGCTCATCATACATTGCTGCAACATATCAAAGTCTGCTCAATACACTGTTGTTGCCATTAGTACCACTGGTTTAATACACTTGGTCATTCATCACTGTAGGTCAATTTCTCTTCCTCGCTGTCATATAGTAATCCTCTAGAGCAATCATGCATTAACATCATCATGTAGTTTGCATCATGTATGAATATTCAAAACATCATCAAGGTGTACAAGATGTATAGCATGCATAGAGCAAGGTACCATTAATATCATGTATGCACCATCATCATATAGTACCAAACATCATTCAATCATCATATCTAGGAGTATAACATCATAGTGCATGCATTACTGCTCTATCCTTCACAGTTTATATACCATCATCATTTTATACTTACCTCGATTTTTGCTGCTGCTGAGTAGTGTGAAAAGGCCTTCAACACTTCATCATCATCATCAGACTGTGGAGGTTATCTTCTCATGCTGTGCATGCATTTGTGTCATCTCAACCAATCAGGACTTCAAGCTCATCACAGGATTTTGCTCATGCCCAAGTCGTAGGTCTGATCTTGTCAAATGTGTCACCAATCATAGTCAACTATCCAAGTCAATTAATCATCACTGCCAAGAACATCTCTGCTACAGTCAAAGTAGCCTATGCCACTGTTTTGTAGTTGTCACAACCATGTCACTGCTTGCAAAATGATCCTTTGAGCTACTGCTAAAACCAGATCTTCTTACACATTAAATCTGCTGTAACAAATTAGGGCCACAATAAAACACCAAAAAGACATAAGAAGAACTTGATAGCCGTTGACAGATTGGGTCTGCTCCTCCTCAGTCGGCCATTAAAACAAATTGAAAATTACTGTTACAACTTGGCCTCAGTCTGCAAAACTCGGGTCTATCTGTATGCATAAATTCAACATTGACTGCTGCTCAAAACGGGATAAAAGGACTGCTGCAAACAGTCACCACCAAAATTTCACTGCTCCTTCACCGAAATTGCTCAGTCCACTTAAATTTTGTCAAGGAGAGATTATAGACCATGAAATTTAGCAAACCTCCAGACCACAAAAATTTTAAAGGGCAGCAAACCACCAAAATTCTTGGATAGATACCGAATTTTGAAAGAGAACCCTCTGAAATAGCATACTACTGAAATTTGGAGGAGAAAGAACCTGGTTTGAAGAAAATTAGTGTTAAACAGTCCACTGAAATTTTCTTGCTTCACCCGAAATTTTCCTTAGTAGCTGTTGCGGCTCCTTAGTCTGCTCACCCGAAATATTTCTAGAAATCAGACCATGAAATTTCAGAGATTAAACTTGTCTCATTTCTGCCTTCGTATCACTTGGAGATAGACATGTATGTTGCAGCTTCCTCAGTATATTACTAACCCGAAATTCACAGCTCATTCACACATTTCTGCTGCTGCCAGTAGATGCCCATGAATTCTTGCCTCATTGAAGATACCCGAAAATCAGAGCTAATTCCGTTTTCTTTTTTTCTCCAAAACGAAAATTAATAGGGTATTTATACTAGTTTTTCAAAACAAAAAATATGGAGCCGACCTTCAAAAAATTATAATTTTTAAATTTTAAGTTTAATTTAATTCCATTTTCTTTGGCTGGCCGACTTCTCATTTTAATTCAAATGAATATTTTTATTTTGGATTGCTCAAACACCTCATCAAAACGTAGATATTTATTATTTTGATTTAATGTATTTATTTAATTATTAGTATTTTAAAATGTGCTTAATTAATTATTAAAGTTTTTTTTTTTTTTAAAGTACTTACCTTTAATTTATATTATTATTTTAAAAAAAAATTTATGAAATCTTTAATTTGAGCCTCCCCCTTTTTATTTTAAATTGTTCTATTAATTGTTTAATTATTAAAGTATTTTATTATTAAGGTTTTAATGTTAACATATGTATGGGTGTGTTCTATTAGCCACCAAGAACCCCATGACCATCAAGGTGTGGGTTCAAGAATTTTCTTGACCATTTTGACCATCTTCAAGGTATTACTTTTGCCATTCCTTCAAGGATCAATAAATTCATTAAGTGTGGGGGGGGACTAGACTTCTCCTAGGGTACCATGAACTCATTAAAACACAAATGACCACTGAAAGGGTCATTTGGCCTATTGCAACCCACCAAGGACACATTATATGGTATTAGGGCATAGGTTGTGGTACTGGAAAACAACTGGAGAACCATAGAAACACCTTAGGGGTCACTCAACCAAGTTAATGGGTAGTCAGGGCTTTTGGCATTGTCCCAAGGCCTCCAAGGGCTTCAAGCTTGGGCTTGGACAAAGTCAAAAGGTCTCCTCTGACACAAACAACCACTAAACAAATACTAACCCTCAGGGGCTCCAGAAGGGGCACCAAGACTTAACTGTTGGCATCAATGACCAGACATTGTTGGCATCAATGACAACCTAATCAACACTTGTCACTCCACTCATGTCCTTCCCAAAGACATCTAATGATGAGATGATAAAATAATGGCTCCTTTATTATAGAGAAGTTAGTGGGTTATCTATCAAACCGTTTAGTGGTGTATTTGTTAAACCATATAAAAAGGTTAGTGGTTTACTTGTTAAACCATTTACAAGACCACGGTAAAACCTAATATACCATGTTATTATAAATCAACTAATATTTTATGGTAGTAAAAACTCTTCTGAACCAAAATCGACAAATCAAAAGAATTTGAAAGAAATGTGTTTTGATTAATAAAAAAATTGTTGAGGTGACCTGCTTAGACTTCTTGTAAGATCAATGTTGGTTTTATGTGTGGTTAAGACTTCAAGTGAAATAGATGTATGTTAGTGCAAATTTTGTATTTGCGAGGTTTTGGGTAGGTACCTAGAGACACAAGCATGCCTTTAGAAAACTATGTTGAAACCTCATCATATTACCTCAAAAATACATTGTAAACAAGTTGTATAAGAATAGAAACTTTGTATCATATCACATATTGTTGCAATCCTAAATTTTCTTTAAGAAAACTATAGATCGTGGATAATAGTTTTATGAATGAATATTTGAATTTTTTAAAACCGTGACCTCACTTGATAAGAATTTTTCCTCCCTATAGTGGAATGCTACTAATAGCAAACAAATTTCAATGATGAACACATAAATGGGTTTGATATGGAATAGGTAATGCCAATTGTTTCATGTTTTGACTTTTTCTTACTTCTTCACATCTCTATTGCTATGTTACGTGCTTTGACACATTGCAAATGCAACCCAAAAGAGAGTTGGACTACATAAATCTCCTCCATTGTCAAGGTAGGGAGGGACACATGAATAAAGTGGAACAAATGATCATGTATGAGGGGCAATTCCACTAGAATATATCATGAGTGCCTTGTCCACATTTATGTATGTAATCAATTTTGAATTGATTTCAATGTTATCGATCTTGGCTTTAATAAATTTGAATGATTTTGAGGTGTGAATATTATGTTGAATGTGTGTTTTCAAATTGAATCCACTAAAATTCAAATCTAAAGGATGTTGTTTTCAGATTGCATTGTTGAACACACAAGAACAATTAGTAGCTATATAAGAATCATATTAAGACATACACTTCCATTATGGAAACTCCTTATGGTGTACTAAATGTTTCAAAATTAAGGTACATGCAAACCCTAGTTTAAGTGGGCCTTCACCATTTGCAATACATTGAAAAACTTCAAAATGTGAATGAAGTGTGAGGTTCTTGTGAAATATAATAAAGCAATAGATAAATGCAACTATTCAAAATGTCCAATGAATCATGAAGCAATGTCAATTGATACACTTGTCCAACATATGATTTGACAACTATCTATGGATATGGGGACTAATAGATAGAGAGACCCTACATTTGTCCAAGATTTTATTCAATAATTATGAACATAGTGGAAACTAAGAGAAATAAGACCACTCATGTCATCTTTGAATTCCATTGTAGTATCAAGAGGAGGGAATATTTATATCTTAAGGTGGCCAACTTGTTTATTTAGATGACTAGACTTCATGGGCATATGAATTGTAGTTGAATACAAACTGGAGAAATTTCAAATGTATTGTGTGACCATGAAGCTTACTCTTTTCCTATTTCCTTTATTTGAACAAACCTTTTCCCATATCGCATCACCAACTCTTATGCCTTTCCTCTTCCCTCGTCCCTTTATTATAATTACAAGGCTTTGGTACAACTAATTGCTTTTGCCTCCACCACCATGAGTATGCCTTTAAATGACTTTACAAAATTGACAAGCCTCATCATCAATTTACCTACTCACACAAATACACAAGAAAATGACATTTTAGTCCTAGAATTCCCACCAGGACACCCCATACAAGTGAGCTATCTTTGTAACGTAACGATTGAAACGTCGAGAACTTTAATTTCACAAACGCAGATCCTCTTCTTCTTTTTTCAAATACATCTCTGCGTATGGCACTTTATAAATATATATATATATAGTTACAAAAACAATCCGTTAAGATTACTAGGCCCATAGCTATCCATAAATAGTCATATTAGTACCAAATGTACAAAACTGATAATCCATATTTACAACCTATCTTGCCCCTGCCACATCCAAACATTATCTGACATAAAGATCTAACTGAACCTTAAGACTGCCAATATTACCCAGTTCACAAGTACAAATTGCCTATCACTTCATACCCAGCGAATCTCCACTAGAGGATACCTAAACATCAACGAGCCCACATAAACAAGCAACCATACATACCTGCACACTGGAGGAGGGGGTTTGGTCAACTTCATATGCATGCATGTTCAACCACTCAACCCTCCAACTGTAATAAATGGCACCAAAAAATATTAATTAATCAAATCAACCATAAATAATCCATGGACATGCTCAGCATCGCAGGGATCAACATAAATCATCATTGGCTCTTTTCAATCCATTGGATCACACACAATTCAACACTCCAAATGCAATAAATACCACCAATCACCAAACCAATTAAGTAAATCAAATCAACCATAAATAAGTTCAGATTCACAAGGATCAACACAAGCTATTTTTCCAGCCATCATATTGTTAGAATATTCTCACAATCATCATTTGTATTTGCATGCATGCATCCAATCATCAGTATGGTAGTCTCCCAGCACCTAGTGATTATTTTCACCTCCCTGGAGCCTGTTTTTAGCCATCAGTATCCCTCCTACCTTCCTAATGCACCTTATTTTCATCATTTGGATACTAATGCGCCCTACTACACACTTCTAGGATTCCATCAATCAATTCATGCATTGATTGCTCAGTTTAACTGATTGTAGCTTCCAGTTGTTTGTATCAAAGTGCCACTTGACTACTGACAGTATGTCATGCACCCTTGGAGTCTCTAGTCTCCTTCCCTTGATTAGTGCTCACATGCATCAGTTAAACTTAGTTAGACTCATATTTGACTGACCTTTGACTATCGATGGCCACTACCATTGATTGGGTGATGTCTCCAATGTAGTCCAAGCCACACCTTGAGGAGAATTCGAATCACCTTTGGGGTAATTGAATTCATTCTATTGGACTCTCATATTTTTGCCAGCTTACAACTGATGAATGAAATTACAACAGTTTTCCACATTCTTTGAGTTTCATGTGTGAATATTGATTCAATTCTTCTTCTTCTTCTTCTCTGCAATTCTTGAGTGAAATTTGTGAGGTTTGTTCAAGTTGAGTGATCTCTCCTGTAGAATTTCACATGGTATTAGAGCTTGAAAATTGTAGCAGTTTATTGAGCAGTTGTTTTTCAGTAGAACACCAGAAGCCTCTGGATTTCCACAACAAATCCCGGTGCTATTGTCTTGAATTCATTCAATCAATCCAATGAGGTTTATCCAGGTGTGAAGGATCCAGTCACATGTGCTCACTGTCCTAAAGCAGTGTTCTTTAGATCTGCAGCAAATCTCCAGCCAAAATTTCATTTGTTTTGTAGGTTATTCCATCTACATATTTGAATTCAATAGCTACCATGGATCTAAAACTGAACTCCTTCAACTGTTTCGAATGGAAAGCCAAGATGAACATCTTCATGAAGTCCAAAAGTATTTCTAGAGTGTTGATGGGACTACAGTTGAACCTATGGGTTCTACTGATAAATCAAAGTATCTTGATAGACTTGATGAAGTAGTTGGCCTGCTACTCCTCATTATTTCCAATGATCTACATTTTCGTATCATTGATCTCAAGACTCCTAAATAATTTTGGGACAAGCTCGAATCTCTGTTTGGGAAGAAAGATGATTTCAAGGGTCACCAATTGGAAAATGAACTTCTCTCTCTGAGCCTCAGAAATTTCGACTCAATCAATGAGTTATTCACTAGATTCAAAAGTTTGGTTTTACAGCTAAAATATTATGGAATAGAGAAAGAAGAGAAGCATCTAATCCTAGCCATTCTGTCAAAATTAGGCTTTGATTACTCAGTTTTTGTCTCTACCTTCCAATCAGCGAAGATATCCATTTCAAATTGGAATATGCCCACTCTTTCTGCATTCATTCTGTCTCTCTCTCAAGAGCAGGATAAGCTTGTGCAAATGGGAGTGATCAAACCAAGGGTGGATTCAGCACTTGCAACTGCTGAAGGGAAGAGAGAAAATGGTAAAAGCAAGAAAAAAGATAAAGACAGAAAGTCGAATGAGCAGAAGACGAAGGAGGCTCCCTATCAATCAGAAAGGGCTTCGAATTCCAAGAAAGGGAAGCAATCTCACAAGGAGAAATCCAAATGTACTTATTGCAACAGAGGATTCCATCCTAAGAGTTCCTTTATGAAGAAGACAATAAATCTAATGGCTCAACTTCTTGAAAAGAAGAACCTTCCAGCACCTGCAGGTGCTATAAGGAAAGAAGTTGAATCTTCAAGATCTGAGGACAAGGAGAGGTGCCATGCACTCATGGAAAGTGCTTCAAAAGATTCCTCCTTCATCATTGATTCAGGAGCATCAAGACACATGTCTTCCTCCAAAAATCTCTTCTCTGGTTTCGAATCCACAGTTGGCCCTTCAATCTTGTTGGGGAATGATTATGAGGTCTCCTCTGAGGGGATTGGAAGGATCAACCTTGAGCATGGGTACTTCTCAGATGTTCTCTATGTCCCTACACTTACTGCCACCTACTTTCAGTCTACCAGATTACCCATACTGGAGTACCCAAGAAGGTGATATTCACTCCAAATGAGGTCGAAATCCAAGAGCTGTCAACTGGAAACATCATAACAAAAGGTGCTGCTAATCACAATTCAAAACTCTATGAGTTTTCTCACTTCCTACCTTACTCCGAACAGTCTGCTCTTCACACACATGCAAATGAAGAGAGTAGACTCTGGCATGAAATATTTGGGCATCTCAACTACAAGTGCTTGCAAGACATGCACACTCAAAAGATGGTTGAAGGTCTACCTAATATCAAGTTTGATGAAGGCACTTGTAAAGGTTGTTTGATGGGAAAGCATCCAGAAAAGAAGTTTGAGAAAGGGAAGGTGAGGAGATCCTCTCAACCTCTTGAACTGATTCACAGTGATGTTTCAAGGCCACTTCTAGATTTGTCTTTGAACAAAGCAAGGTATATCTTAACTTTCATTGATGACTATTCTAGATTCAGTTGGGTGTATTTTCTTAAATTGAAATCTGAAGTTTTTGGATAGTTTCAGTTCTTCAAAGATTTTGTAGAAAGGTTCTCTGACAGAAAGATCAAGGGCCTCCGCACTGATAATGGAGGAGAGTATGTTAAAATTGACTTCCGATCCTTTTGTGCTGATGAAGGCATAGAGATGCAACATACTATTCCTTACACACCACAACAAAATGGTGTTGCAGAGCGAAAGAACAGAACCCTAAAAGAGATGGAAACCTGCATGTTAGAGTCTAAAGGGTTGCATCCAAGTCTTTGGGCAGAAGCTGTTAACTGTGCTTCTTACCTTTAGAATAGAGTCCCTCACAAAGGACTGGAAGGTATGACTCCTTTTGAAGCATGGATGGGTTACAAACCTGATGTATCTCATCTCAGATTGTTCGGATCTAGAGCTTGGGAAAGGATTCCAACAGAGAAAAGGAGATCCTGATGATCTACAACATAAAGATCCTCCTCTTCCGACATGGGAAGCCATAACTCTTAGATCTGCCAGAGATCTTGTTGGAGATCCACTTGATCAAAGGAGAACCAAATCTGAATTTCATAATGGAAGGTTTCATCTTTCTCACATTGATCCATTTCTTGCCAATAGATCCTTTTCTCAATAAAGAAGTTCACTTACCTTTTGGGGTGAGTGATGTACATGATTGATTAGCTTACCACAGTCTATCTTGAGGGGGGCCTTTCTTCCCACTGGATTTTCACTCTTTCCTCACTTTATTTTTTAGATTGTTGTACGGGGTGACCTTTGGTCTCAGTTACCAGGGCCTTATTAGTTTTTAGTTATGTGTTTCCTCATAGTCTAGCTTGTGAGGGGGTGTTGGAATATTCTCACCATCATCATTTGTATTTGCATGCATTCTGCATGCATCAAGTCATCAATATGGTAGTCTCCCAGCACCTAGTGCATATTTTCAACCCCCAGGAGCCTGTTTTTAGCCATCAGTAGCCCTCCTACCTACCTAGTGCGACTTGTTTTCATCATCTGGATACTAATGCACCCTACTACACACTTTTAGGATTCCATCAGTCAGTTCATGGATTGATTGCTCAATTCATGCATTGATTGCTCAGTTTAACTGCCTGTAGATTCCAGTTGTATGTATCAGAGTGCCACTTGAATACTGATAGTCTGTCATGTGCCCTTGGAGTCTCCTTCCCTTGATTAGTGCTCACATGCATCAGTTAGACTTAGTTAGACTCATATTTGACTAACCTTTGACTATCGGTGGCCACTACCACTGATTGGGTGATGTATCCAATGCATTCCAAGCCACACCTTGAGGAGAATTCGAATCACCTTTGGGGTAATTGAATTCATTCTATTGTACTCTCATATTTTTTCCAGTTTACAGCTGATGAATGAAATTACAACAGTTTTCCACATTATTTGAATTTCATGTGTGTATTGATTCAATTCTTCTTCTTCTTCTTCTCTGCAATTCTTGAGTGAAATTTGTGAGGTTTGTTCAAGCTGAGTGATCTCTCCTGTAGAATTTCACATGGTATCAGAGCTTGATACAAATTTTCAAGTTGTAGCAGTTTTTTTTCAGTAGAACACTAGAAGCCTCTAGATTTCTAGAACAAATCCTAGTGCTATTGTCTTGAATTCATTGGATCAATCCAATGAGGTCTATCCAGGTGTGAAGGATCCAGTCACATTTGCTCACTGTCCTAAAGCAGTGTTCTTTAGATCTGTAGCAAATCTCCAACCAAAATTTCATTTGTTTTGCAGGTTATTCCATCTACATATTTGAATTCAATACCTACCATGGATCTAAAAATGAACTCCTTCAACTGTTTTGAATGGAAAGCCAAGATGAACATCTTCATGAAGTCCAAAAGTATTTCTAGAGTGTTGAATGGGACTGCAATCGAACCTATGGGTGCTACTGATAACTCAAAGTATCTTGATAGACTTGATGAAGCAATTGGCCTAATACTCCTCAGTATTTTCGATGATCTTCATTTTCGTATCATTGATCTCAAGACTCCTAAATAATTTTGGGACAAGCTCGAATCTTTGTTTGGGCAGAAAGATGATTTGAAGGGTCACCAATTGGAAAATGAGCTTATCTCTTTGAGCCCCAACAATTTCGACTCAATCAATGAGTTCTTCACTAGATTCAAAAATTTGGTTTCACATCTAAAATCTTATGGAATAGAGAAAGAAGAGAAGCAGTTAATCCTATCCATTCTGTCGAAATTGGGCCTTGATTACTCAGTTTTGTCTCTACCTTCCAATCATGAAGATATCCACTCCAAATTGGAAGATGCCCACTCTTTCTGCATTCATTCTGCCTCTCTCTCAAGAGCAGGATAAGCTTGTGCAAATGGGAGTGATCAAGCCAAGGGTGGATTCAGCGCTTGCAGCTGCTGAAGGGAAGAGAGCGAATGGTAAAGGTCAGAAAAAAGATAAAGATAGAAAGTTGAATGAGCAGAAGACAAGGGAGGCTCCCTATCTGTCAGAAGGGGCTTCGAATTCCAAGAAAGGCAAGCAATCTCACAAGGAGAAATCCAAATGTCCTTATTGCAACAGAGGATTCCATCCTAAGAGTGCCTTTATGAAGAAGACAATAAATCCAATGGCTAAAATTCTTGAAAAGAACAACCTTCCAGTACCTGCAGGTGCTATGAGGAAAGAAGTTGAACCTTCAAGATCCGAGGACAAGGAGAGGTGCCATGCACTCATGGAAATTGCTTCAAAAGATTCCTCCTTCATCATTGATTCAGGAGCATCAAGACACATGTATTCCTCCAAAAATCTCTTCTCTGGTTTCGAATCCACAGTTGGCCCTTCAATCTTGTTGGGGAATGATTATGAGGTCTCCTCTGAGGGGATTGGAAGGATCAACCTTGATCATGGGTACTTCTCAGATGTTCTCTATGTCCCTACACTTACTACCAACCTATTTTCAGTCTACCAGATTACCCATAATGGAGTACCCAAGAAGGTGATCTTCACTCCAAATGAGGTCGAAATCCAAGAGATGTCAACTGGAAACATCATATCAAAAGGTGTTGCTAATCACAATTCGAAACTCTATGAGTTTTCTCACTTCCTACCTTACTCCAAACAGTCTGCTCTTCACACACATGCAAATGAAGAGAGTAGACTTTGGCATGAAATATTTGGGCATCTCAACTACAATTACTTGCAAGACATGCACACTCAAAAGATGGTTGAAGGTCTACCTAATATCAAGTTTGTTGAAGGCACCTGTAAAGGTTGCTTGATGGGAAAGCATCTAGAAAAGAAGTTTGAGAAAGGGAAGGCGAGTAGATCCTCTCAACCTCTTGAACTGATTCACAGTGATGTTTCAGGGACACTTCTAGATCTATCTTTGAACAAAGCAAGGTATATCTCAACTTTCATTGTTGATTATTCTAGATTCAGTTGGGTGTATTTTCTTAAATTGAAATCTGAAGTTTTTGGATACTTTCAGTTCTTCAAATATTTTGTAGAAAGATTCTCTTATAGAAAGATCAAGAACCTTTGCACTGATAATGGAGGAGACTATGTTAAAATTGACTTCCAATCCTTTTGTGCTAATGAAGGCATAGAGATGCAACATACTATTCCCTACACACCACAACAAAATGGTGTTGCAGAGCGAAAGAACAAAACCCTAAAAGAGATGGAAACCTGCATGTTAGAGTCTAAAGGGTTGCATCCAAGTCTTTGAGCAGAAGCTGTTAACTGTGTTGCTTACCTTCAAAACAGAGTCCCTCACAAAGGACTGGAAGGTATGACTCCTTTTGAAGCATGGATGGGTTACAAACCTGATGTATCTCATCTCAGAGTGTTTTGATCCAAAGCTTGGGAAAGGATTCCAACAGAGAAAAGGAGATCCCTAGATCCATAGAGCAAAGAGTGTATACTGGTGGGTTATGCATTGAGTGCAAAGGCCTACAAATTTCTTGATCCTTCTACAATGCAAACATTCCTTGAAAGGAGTGTTCAGTTTGAGGAATGGCCATTGCAAGATGTGCATCCTGTTGAGCAAGACAACTTTCCTACCACACCACCACTGCTTGATGAGAAAGAGAGCAAATATTCATCTCAAGAAGGTTCATATTCAGAGTCTGAAAGTGAAAGTGATGAAGAGTGAATGCTAGATCCATATCCAGAAGAACCTGAATATCTAGCACCTGACAGTGAAGATGAGCGAATGGAAGATCTAGATCCACAAGAACCTAATGATCTACAACCTGAAGATCCTCCTCTTCTGAGATGGGAAGCCACAACTCTTAGATCTATCAAAGATCTTGTTGGAGATCCACTTGATCAAAGGAGAACCAGATCTGATTTTCATAATGGAAGGTTTCATCCTTCTCACATTGATCCATTTCTTGCCGATAGATCCTTTTTCGATAAAGAAGTTCACTTAACTTTTTGGGTGAGTGATGTACATGATTGATTTAAATCTTACCACAGTCTATCTTGAGGGGGGGCTTTCTTCCCACTGGGTTTTCCCTCTTTCCTCACTTTATTTTTTAGATTGTTGTACGGGGTGACCTTTGGTCTCAGTTACCAGGGCCCTAATAGTTTTCAATTATGTGTTTCCTCATAGTCTGGCTTGCGGGGGGGTGTTGGAATATTCTCACCATCATCATTTGTATTTGCATGCATTGCATGCATTCTGCATGCATCAAGTCATCAATATGGTAATCTCCCAGCACCTAGTGCACATTTTCAACCCCCTGGAGCCTATTGTTAGCCATCAGTAGCCCTCCTTTCTACCTAGTGCGCCTTTTTTTCATCATCTGGATACTAATGCACCCTACTACACACTTTTAGGATTCCATCATTCAATTCATGCATTGATTGCTCAGTTTAACTGACTGTAGATTCCAATTGTCTGTATCGGAGTGCCACTTGAATATTGACAGTCTGTCATGAGTCCTTGGAGTCTCCTTCCCTTGATTAGTGCTCGCATGCATTAGTTAGACTCATATTTGACTGACCTTTTGACTATCGATGGCCACTACCACTGATTGGGTGATGTCTCCAATGCAGTCCAAGCCACACCTTGAGGAGAATTCGAATCACCTTTGGGGTGATTGAATTCATTTTATTGTACTCTCATATTTTTTCTAGCTTACAACTGATGAATGAAATTATAACATTTTTCCACATTCTTTGAGTTTCATGCATGAATATTGATTCAATTCTTCTTCTTCTTATCCGCAATTCTTGAGTGAAATTTTTGAGGTTTGTTCAAGCTGAGTGAGCTCTCCTGTAGAATTTCACATGGATCACCCCAATATCAATCCTAATCACTCATTTAAATTTAAAATTTTGTGATCCAATCCAATTGAATTCACCAATCAAAGACAACAGGAGAAGACTATAAAGAAGCATAAACCATTCTACACTCTACACTTGTTGCATTCCAAAAGTTCATTAAGCTTATCAGCATTGTCAACAATCTGTTGGTATGTTCTATTTTATCGTTCCTAGGACTGTTTGTATGTGTTCTATGACTGTATGCTACATGTTGCTAACATAAATATGTTCTATGATTGTTATGAAAGGAATGTTGGATTGTTATGCATGTATTTAAGCCTCTATTTAAACACAAGGGAATGAATGTGAATGAAGTAAATTGTTTATTTATTATTCAATACGATTGACCATTAACAAAACATGTTGTTCATATAAACACCTAACATATATTGTCGGCTACTTCAACTCATATTTGCTGAGATAACCCAGTAATAAAGGTTTCCATTGGCTCTAGGATGCCCTTCCAAATAAAACAAGCAGGATGCCCTTCCAAATCAAACACACAAGATGCCATTGACTATAGGCTACCCTTCAGAATAAAAAAGGAAGTCTTCCATTGATTATAAATTGACCTTCAAAATCAAACATATAGGCTACCATTGACATTAGCCTACCTCAAAAGAAAATCGAGTCCTTAGTATACAACACTCTCCTAGAAGACTCTAGGCCTATAAAATTGAGTCCATCGTAGACAACACAAACAAGAATCACCAAAACACACTCTTAGAAGATTCTTTGTTTGTTGTCTCTTCTATGCATTTCAATACAAAGTTGTTCAATTCAAGTTACATAGAATGATAGGGAAACATACAACATATCTATGGGCCGCTAAAGAGGTTAATGGTTGTTGTTCTATAAGTGTCAACAAGCATGGCAAGACCGAAGTCCAACACTCGTTCAATGAGGGAAAGGAAGCGAGGGGACTGGGGTTCCCAACTACGTTGCACCGATTCAGATGAGGACACATGCCAAAATGTTGCTAACAACAATGTTCCCAAGGATGTTTAAGAGGAAAATGAGGCAAAGGTTGTTAGTGTTGTTCCATCATCAACCACAATTCAAGGACCAACTCAAACCAAGAAGATTAGTTCCATTAAAAGATGGAAAGAAGAGGATATGTTGGCTGCAATAGATTATGTAGAATTCAATGGTTATTCTGTTAGAGCATATTCCAAAAAACATGGCCCACATCCATGCATTACTAGATAAATGGCCTCACTCATACAAAGCGAAAAGTGCCCCTTACAGTGTTGACTGAACAAGAGGAGGAGGTGGTGGTTGTTTAGTGTAAGGAAATGGCTCAATTGGGCCATGGTCTGGAGCTGATTCAATTGAAATCCACCGTTGCTCAAATCTGTCAAGGGAGGCCAAATCCATTCAAAGATGGATTCCCCGGGAAATCATGGTGGGAAGGCTTTAAACTAAGGCATCTGAAGCATGTCTTACAAACAGCAGTGCGGCTTGACAAAGACAGGGCTTTAAATATGATCCCCACAGTTGTGTCGAGGTTCTATGACACTCTATCCAACGTATATGAAAAACATTCATACAGTACAGACCAGATTTGGAACTGCGATGAAACTGGGTTACAAGAAAGAAGGAATTGTGGCATGTGGGTGATTGCCAAGAGAGGGAGTAGGAATGTGCCTAAATTTTTTCCTAAGAGAAGGGAGTGGATAACAATTTTGTGATGTGTAAACGCAATAGGTGCATCAATCCCTGGGTTCTATCTGTTCAAGGGAAAGAATCAGCTAAAAAACCATATTCAAAATTGTGAACTGAGGGCATGCATGGATGACCAAATAATTGTTTTTAAATTGGATTTCTCACTTTGTTGCTTCTATACTTGGGGGTGTCTCACCTAAAAAAAAACCTGTTGATTTTTTATGGCCATGGAAACCACCTAGCTATACAAACTATTAAGGAGGCAAACATTATAGGCATTGACTTGTTGACTTTTCCTGCACATACCACTCACAAGTTGCAACCTCTTCATGTGAGTGTGTTTGGGCCTTTCAATATTTACTTTAGGTCTAAGAGAGCGGCATGGATGGAAAAGAACCCAAGGATTGAGGTAAAAAGACTTGAATTGGATGAACTTGCAAGCAAATCTTTCAAAAGAGCTCTCACTGCCTCAAACATCAAGGTTGGATTTATGCGAACAAGAATATGTCCATTAGACTATGATGCTCTTCTACATGATACTAGTTGCATCCAATCCTTTGATCTACATGGCCAAGATGATGCAGACAACATGTTGTCCCTCTCTGAGGGGCATTGTCATCGATTGGGTGATGATGATGAAGAGATAAGTGATACTCAATATCATAATGCACCTGTTGAAGACAAAATGGAAGTTGTAGAAACTGTTGCGAACATCCATAATGTAACTGTTGATATGAATGTCATTGAAGGTGGCCAAGCACTAGGATCAAACAATGAGAAATTGACATTCCCAAGCCATCCATTAGATCTAAATATCGTTGAAGGTGGTTAGGAACTAGGATCAAACAATGAGGAATTGACATTTCCAAGCCATCCATCACCCCCTGAGTGGCTGGGAGAATCCATGATGAATATGAACAAAAACATTGTCACTGACACGAATGATGAAATCCTCAACATGTATTTGATTCCAACAACCTTGAACAACGAAGTTGTCCATTATTATGTTGATTTCGAGGGTGTTGAAGAGTAGGTTGTAGACATTGAAGCACCAAAAGACAATGTAGATGAGCACTACCCCCAACTGATCCTTCCAATGAACCAAGTATCTCACCAAAACTTGGTCGATTTCTGAAGTTTCCAATGGAGAGAGTGGCAGCTCAAATATCAACAGCAACTATAGAGCACCTTCGATTAAGAAGGAGTTCATAGTTACTCACTTTAGATGACTACATCACTTTATTGGTAGAGGAAGAATAGAAGAAAAAGGAGTTGTAGGAATTAAAACAAAGGAAGAAGGATCTATAAAAGGAGAAAAAGGAAGCAAGGATCATTACGACAGAAGAAAGAAAGCAAGAAAGGCTTCAAAGAGCGAAAGAAAGGGGAAAAAAAAGAGCATAAAAAACAATTGGCAAGGTAGGAAAGGGAACAAAGAAAGGCACAACATATACTTAAAAATGGCACAGGTAGGACATAGGAGGTGGACAATGTTGAAAATGGGATTGAGCACAAAAGGATGATGTCCAACTCATTGGATCAGATTACAAATAATACATGATTCTTCCAAGACTTTATCAACATCCAAATTCCCCAATACCCTTTGGCAGGTCTACCTCCCCACTTTATCCCTACTAATGCAGGGGGGAATCCAATATATGCTTATCCAAGGCCTCCATTAAACCCGGGGGTATTGAACAATAATCAAAACTATGGTATCTTAATTCATCCTTGGCTGCAAGCAGCATGATGGCCTCAAGGAGATGTGGGAAGCTCAAATCAGTTTGATCAAGCAACCTTAGGCATCTCAAGCCACTTGGTTCAAGCAACTGTAGGAAACTCAACAATGTCGAGCAATGAAAGTTCTGAACCTCTTCGACAATAAGGATGTCATATGATTAGCCTAGCCACAAGTGATGTGGATTATGTCATATAGGATTTTTTGTTTGTTCCACTAATTCTAATTTGAACCCAATCTGAAGATACTGAACCTAGTTAGCCATATGGATGTTGTATGCTTTCCCTAGGGATGTTATATGCTTAGCCTAGGGATGATGTATGTTATATGTTATATGTTAGATACCGAGACTAAATATTAGACCCTTTTTTTGCTACAGACTTGGAGGCAATGTATTTACCTACCTATTAATATATATGAATTTTGGTTATACCTAAAACCGGGTCTCAATTATGGGCTGCAACTAAATATGAAGTTGGCACACATGGATTCAAATTTGTAGTATTCACCATCTGATTCTAGTCAGCAAACACCTATCATTATTCATATACTTCTAAGTAGGTTTTTTTTTTTTAAATTTCAAAAGAAAAATAGTCACAGCAAATTGATATTCAAGAGCGAATCTCAGTTGCACAAACTTTATTGATTTGCATCAATCTTCTATAGAGGCATAACCCTTTCCAAAAGGGCAGCAACATAAAATAACCAAAAAGTTCCTTAAGCCTTCCCAAGAAGGCAGCAACATTACATAAAAGAAACATGCTACATAACCTACTATCAAAATATGAAGATCCAAACCAGAAGGCATATGTTGTTTATACTCAAGAAATGAATATACTCATCCTTCTCAAGCATGAATATGTTGGATGTTCAACCCAACCCCATGCAATGTGGATTATAAATCAACCTAACATGAAGGTGATGTGGATTATCAATGAACTTAACTTGTTGATAGCAGCTCCTGGTTTATGGATAAGGATGACCTAAGTCATGGAAAACACACTTCAACCTCTTCATAAACTCTAACAAAATCTCTAAGTTGGGTAATAATTCCTACTCTTTTGTTGGGAGCATATCCATCAGATGATTGTTAACACTTAGGGCAATCTTACTACCTTGGCCTAGAAAAACAACAAGCTTATTAATTTTCTTTTTAGTATATATATATTTTATTTTTACATCCTCAAAACTACAAAACGCATTACAACACTACAAAAACACATTACAACAACCAAATAATTCATACTTATACCAAGAAAACAAATTGAGTGATCACATTTACCGAGAATTCATAACATTATCTATATACTTCACCAAATTCACCAAGCAACATATTAACAATATCCATGGTCTAACAATCTAAATGCAGTAAGTAAAAGAGTAAAGTAGTTGCAATCTCTGCTTAAATTCTATATAAGAGCCATGGATCTAAAGCTTAGGGCCTATGGGCATTTCCCGGCTAAGATTTTGAGTAGGGATAAGACTTGCAAACTGGTTAGGGCTAAGACTAGCAAACTGCAAATATCAAACTACCAAACACATTACAACACCAAATATAATTCATAATTAGACCAATAATTCAAATTCAACAATCGAATTTACCGATAATTCATAACATTACCCATATACTTCACCAAATTCACCAAGCAACATATTAACAATATCCATAGTCTAACAAACTAAATGCAGTAAGTAAAAGAGTAAATTATCTACAATCTCTACTTAAATTCGGTATAAGAGCCATGGCTCTAAAGCACATGGCCTATGGGCCTTGCACAACTGAGATTTCGAGTAGGGCTAAGAATGACAAATTGACTAGGGATAAGACTAGCAAACTCCAGATATTAAAACTACCAAACACTTAACAACATAAAAAAAAAATTCATAATCAGACAAAGAATTCAAATTCACTGATCAAAATTGTTGTCACTCAAGATTTACCCTTAGGTTGCGAAAGGATGACCTTGAGGAAACTATTTCAAACCAAGATTTAGGAGGAGAGATGGATTATTTCCTACCAGAGAGAGCTCTCTCAAAAGATGAATACAAAGGCCAGAAACACTTTTCAAGAAACAAATATTTCCATTTTATAGTTTGGCTAAAAATACATAAATCACATTGGGCATGGAGTCACATCTGAGATTTCCAAAGACCAGCAGAAATTAAAAAACATTAATCTTGATGAAGGCAAGGAAGCTACTATCTCACATTCAAGTTCATTTAGAAGGTGATATTTGAAAGAAAGTTAAACAGACCCATCAACATTAAGCATCGACACAGATGAATTTAACATTGACTTTAGAGGAAAACATGGAACACTTAGGTGCGGTTAAGCCAGAGCATTATTTGCATGAATTCTGTATTAAAACTAACACATTCACCATAAGCATAAGAAGAAAGACAACATGGAAGATATTCACTAGAAAAACAATTTACAAAGAAAATGAAATTACAGACTGCAACACAACAACACATGAATCTTCATCCTTCAAAATGAGCATTATTTCCGCAAGGAAAAACTTTACAGAAAACCCAAAAAAAACTCTCAATACCAGAATGTCTTTTACTATTATGGGTTTCCAACCACTTACAATGAGGGCCAAATGGCCTCTTTATAGCATCTCTTTGAAATGAAACCCTAACAACTTTGCAACTAACTTGGTAAATATTTTGGGGTTTCACTTTTACATTTCACTTTCTTAAACAAAAATGGTACACATGTCACAATTTCTTGTACATGAGTCGTTGACGCCCTTCTTGCTAAGTGGAGACTGCTTGCTGAAGTTCTAAACTCGAGTCTTCAGCATAAAGTATACTTTGTCTTTCCACATTTCTCCATCGTTTTCCACTGATCGATCATGGGCAGCTCATAGACTATCATATCTTTCACCAACATTCTCATTTCTATGTGTTCTGCAGTTGAAATCTGAGGTATTCTCTCACTCATTATGGCCAACCTGTGCAGAATCTCAAAATCATTATTAAGCTTCTCCAGTAAAATCTTGCCGGTTGAAACATGGGTTAAATTCTCAAGACCCTCATGGTCATTCCTGGCTTCCCAGAGCAAATCCTTGTGACTATTATGGGGAATCAAGTCCTCGCTATCATCCCAAAATGAAGGTAACCCCCTCTGCACCAACTGATCAAATCTACCTTTGTAATCTGCCACATGCTTCTTCATATGTTCGGCCTTGGCCCGAACACCCTCCACGTGCGCATACTTCCCGATCACCCTCCTTGCCCAGGTTATGATCGCTATGCGATTGATTATTTGCATAGCTTTCAGGTCGTCATTGGTCAAGGAATTCATAAAGTTTATTATGTTTTGCGCCATATCCCGAGGTTTCCTTTCCAATCCTTCCATCATAGATGTACAGCTCTACAGGGAGTCACTCACCACTTTTCCCTTATCTCTTATGAAACTCAGGTAGGGCCTAAATTTGGAAGCTTCAATGATTATGGAATCCCAAATCATGTGTTTTGCACCCTGCATGGGGACTTGCCTGGTCACTTGTATTATAAGCCGTTGGTTTCGTTCCACAAACTCTTTGTTTTTGTTTTTTAGCTCCTACATTTCCTCCTCCTTTTTTCGAACCTCCTCTTCTAGCTTCCTTTTATCTTCCTTTAACTCTTGTATCTCCACGTCTTTTAAACTCACCTGCGACATGGCCCGCACAAGGTTGTCTGCAGTCGTTGTGCCATTGGCTTGACTAACCCCCTGCCAGTTGATTGACAGTGGGATCCACGGGCCCTTTAATCATGGCCCCCACCTGGACTTTCCGCCCAACTCCTCTTATCAGCAATGCATCTTTCCTAGCGGAGGGCCTTCGTCACCATTGATTCCTTTCACCGGGTTCTTCTTTCGCTAGATCTTCTCCAACTCGTGCTACCTTTAACCAGCCACCCCAACTATAGGATCACTGGCCCACTCGCATCCTGGCCATAGATCTCCACTGCATCGAGCTAGGGGGGGGGACTCCAAGGTGGTTTCGCGGGATCCCAAGTGGTCTTCCCATACCGCCTTGCCACCCTGCGGAATCGCTGGAGGGCAACGTGTAGCAGGTGGTTTCCAATTTCGTGACCGCTCCTGCTCGTCGCTCCTCTGCTCTACTTGATAATGCGGAACGCTTGCAAGACCATTGATCTAGCGATCAACATTCGTCCCTCTAGGGACTTGCCCGCCATTTAACCCTTCTGTCGAGATCCTGCTCGTTAACCCCCATGCTACTTCGGTGCCGGCAGCTCATCTCCGCCATCGATCTCGCTCCCGCTTCGATCTCCACTGTTGATTTCCTACTTCAAGGCTTTTCCAAGCCCTTTTGGTAGGTTTTGAATGCCACGCTTAACTCTAGTCGGCGGTCATGTGGCATAAGCCCCTTAAAGGATCAAGCGCTTCCCCTTTACAAATCCCTAGGCTCCATTAGCCACAAATTTTCACTTTCTACCCCCATTTCCCCCTTTTGGAAAATATATGTGCTAACAAAAATTACCAAGATTTCAAATTCACTAATCAGATTTACCAAGAATTCATAACAATATCCATATACTTCACCATGTACCTCACTAAATTCAACAACACATTGACAATATCCATATACTTCACCAATGACAACATATTAACAATATCCATATACTTTACCAAATTCACCATGCAACCAAAGCATAGCCATTAGCGATTGCATGATTTCTCAATGCCATAAACAAAATTATAACTATTCACAATAGTCGAAATTCTCAGTGCCAAAAACAACAACATAACCAACAAAAATCCATATAGAAGTAACCGAATTCTACCAACATCAAAAAAAATGCAGAACCGTCTTTTCCATATCGAATTTGACCCTAATACATAAGCAATTTAGAATAGGAACAGAACCATACCATAGCAAAAAAAACCATACCTCAGCAAAAACCCTACCTTGACAAATGCCTCAGCAAAAACCCTAGCTCAAAAATAGTTACAAACCCTTCATCTACAATAAGACCTTGATCCAACAATTTAAACAAGGGACAAACCCTTCCACTGCAAATACAGGGCGAATCTCGTTCAAACAATGCCATCGGGATTTCTTATCCACTACGCAAAAGACCCTATCCCAGCACCCACAACAACTATGCAGAGATAAAAGACTGAAATCAAACCAGTAACAAACCAGAGACAACCTCCAACCAAACCAAACCAAAGACAAACATCAAACCAGTAATAACCTCCAACCAAACCAGAGACAAAGTTTCAATAACCAACAACAAAAATCCACGGAGAAATTGAGTGTGTTCAAAAACACAGGTATGGACAAGCTGGCAGGGTAACCCTACTAGAGAACACATGCTTCCATCCACACCGAACACGCATTTCCATCCAACAGACGCCATCGCCTCCCTCCTATCGCTACATGCAACAAAAACCATAGTCAAACATCCAAACTTGACAATGAGAGGAATTGGGCCTATGAAAACACAGAAAATGGAAGACATGCGGAAAGGAAGGCTCATTACCTTGATTGCAGAGGTCAAACCACAACCAAACATCCAAATGGAGCATAAGTCGAACTGGGCCTATCGAAAACCAACAAAATGGATGACATGCGGGAGAGAAGGCTCAAAATCGTGAGTGCGGAGGTCGTTTTTGGACCAAGAATCAACTTCGCAAGTTCAAACATGGATGCCAAAACACTGCAGCAGAGGGTCCACACAACACCAACACACCAAACCACGAAGAACCACCATGCAGTAGCCACACGAAATGTCAAACCCGTAGCTAGTTTGAAACATTAACCACCATAAACTGCCATGGAACCATTTGCACGCTAGCAGCAAAATGCAACATTGCCACCAAACAAACCATGGAGCACCACTACTAGGGTAGGAAAACTCCCACACATTAGGCTCGAGTGAAAATGAATGGGGCTCCATACCAAGCAGCGGGGAAAGGACCCTGTGCACACATTTCTAGGAGCCATAAAGTGCAACAAAGGTCACCACCTACCGCACACATGGTGCTACCACGTCAGCAAGTGAAGTACCTCCTATTTGGACCGCCATGTGGTCATCTAGGTGGCTCAAGGGGGGCCACACCATTAATGGCCTCCCTCCTCTACTTTCAAATACATATATTTGTAGTCACCCTTATTATTTTATAATAATAAATGAGTAAATAAAATCACTTTATTTCTCTTTTCTTATATATACAAATGCATGTATATAGCTTAGATGATTAATTGTAATAAATAGATATATATATATATACATTATGACAATTTCCTCCAAAGCTTGTGTGTATATTTCACACATAAATATTTATAATTACATCTTGTAATGTTAATGGCCCATCTCACCATAATAATTGTTAGAATATTGTGAACATATGAAATAATATCAGAACACAATATAAACTAAGGAAAGCATTACTAGTCTATCCTTCTATCTATCAAGCAACATAAAACATGAAATAAAATTGGAGAAAAGAGAACAACAAGAGAACACCAATATACGTGGTTCACCCAATATGGGCTACGTCCACGAGAAGGGTTGCATCTTCCATTATTAAGCAAATAGATCTCCAATATTACATAGCATCCTCACATATGCATCACATCAAGCTCCATCACCCAATCATGTCATAATCATGTGTGTACAAATGACATACACAACATGTGATGTGTGATGAACTACAATCAACACATACCCAAAAGGGTCTCCTTCACCTCTCTTATATACTAAGAGGTTTGGATTACAATACATCCCATAACACGTGGGATAAATGAATTTCATCATCTTTATATAGAGAATGGTTACAAAGGATATAATTACAATGATGCATGTGGGATAACTCTATTTTATAATATTAGAGTTATTTTATGTCTTTAAATGATATTTTACCAATATATCACATAAGTCATCATTACATATTCTAACACTCCCCCTTAATGATGACTGGGAGAAATAATACAAATGGAAGGAAGGTGGAAACACACCAACATCCCCCTTGATGACAACTTCCAGAACGCTCCATAAGATGCGAATAAAAACACTTCGCCTCATGGATTTGATGAAGAACAACCGCTTCTCATTGAATCATGAAATTGCACATGAACCAGGTTGTACAATGAAATACCAACAACAAGATGCTCAGATCTAAACAAAAGCCTTTATGGCTACTAGATCCAACAGTAAAATGCTAATAACATGTGACACAATCCAACAGCAAGGTGCCCAGATCTAAATAGAAGTCATCATGGCTACTAGATCCACAAGATTCCTATATCACCACAAGAATCATCACAACCATAATTGATAGCTGAAGAACTCTGATATAATATCCACACCAGTGTATAGATACCTTCTAACGGTTGATACAATAGAACATGTGGCTAAGAACACCACAATAGTGTACAAAATACCCAAATGGCCAATACATATGTGGATAGAAGACATTCTTCCAATCAAGGTGCAATATAAATATCTATAGAAGACCTCAAACATCGAAGAAACAAGACCCCAATGGTCTATACATCGAAAATGATATCATACAGATGAACATCATCACTTTAACAGTAGAAGATGGATGTCCATCATACAACATTACTGAAATATGATAGAACATGATAGAATTCAACATTACATTCCTTCTTAAGAGGAACAATGTTGAAAAACTAGAGATCTGCAACCATCATATGCTTAAACAAGGAAGGAATAATAGAAGCAAGCTATCCGACAACATGGATAATGAACCTGCACAAAGGAACTTCCAAGAATAAAGGATATAAAAACATGATAAGCCCAAAAGACATAAGATATGATAAAATGACATTCGTCAAGAACATATAAATAAATGATGTCACTTCTGTGCAAGACCATATAAATTTGAGCAAAAGATTATCAAAAATGATATGACATGATATAAAAGATAGAGGAGCATAAACATGAGTGAGCATAATAGATACCATGTTAGAATAATGAGTCAATATTTCACTTAAATATATGAAAAAAAATTAGTCATCAAGCAACTAATCTTAAGCATAGGTGCATTTCTTATTAGCATTATGTTAATATGTAAGAGATGAATGCCCTAGAAATGTCAATGCTTCCATATATGAACATTAGAGACAAAAAACACATGTCAATGCTTCCATATAGGAATGTTAGAAACAAGTAGGAACAAGATAACATCTGCAATCATAAGAATAGAAATCCCATTGCAACAATAACAAGGTGCTCATGACAAATATTTCAAGATTATAAGATTGTTCAAAGCCATATAAATATTAAGTAAAAGATGATTGAAATAAACATGACATGATATATATGAAAATAAATCAAAATGTTCAATATGATTAACATATAGCAAATTATGATCAACTCATGATATCACTTATAAATTATAAAATGACAAGTCACTAATGGCCATAATCATGCGTTCATTTCTTGTTAACAATATGTAAATATGCAAGAGATGAAATGCCCTAGAAATGTCAGTGCTTCCATATACGAATGTGAGAGACAAACAACACAGGAACTAGATACAATCTCTGCAATACATGAAAAAGAAACTATATCCCAATTAAAGAACTTATGACAAGGCAAAAAATATGATATCACATAGATTCAAAAAATTGACTTTACTTAAGAAATTAATTAGCAAGAGCATATAATGATCATAAAGATAATACATATAGAAGCTTCATTGTCATGATTAAAAGAGTGAGACCATTTTAGAATATCACTTATAGATATGAAAATATAGCCATCAAGCAACTAAGTTCTAAGCATAGATTCATTTCTTGATGTCACCATTACCATACTAGAGATCCATGCCCCTAAAAATGTCAACTTACATCTTCCACACAAAAAAGGTTAGAGACATAAACAAAAATAAGACAACCTCTGTAAACATGATGAATAAAAACATAAACCCTAATGCGAAGAGATCAAGAAGCTCATGATAAGAATTTCAAGATAAGAGATGACTAAAAAAATCGAACTTTCTCACCAAAACCGAAGCCCAACAACTGTTAAGAGAAAGTAGAAAAAAACAGAAAATTTACAATGACCATAACTCGGTCAACATTTCCTGTATTTTTTATTATAAACTATTTTTGGAACTGGAGAAGTCATTTTGCATCCACCAATGTAAAAAGAACAGTATAAAATCGAAAGCAGAAAAGAAAAAAGAAAAAAAGAAAAAAAAAACGGAAAATTTAAAATGACCATAACTAAGTCAATATTTCCTGTATTTTTTATTATAAATTGTTTTCGGAACTGGAGAAGTCGTTTTGCATCCACCAATGTAAAAATAACAGAAATCGGGGCACCCAATCAAAAGATATTCGCTTTGCAGTCTGTGCGGTCGTCCTAAAAAAATTGAAAATAAATAAATAAATAATAAAAAAAATTAAAATAGCGACATCTCCACCATTCGAACTCCAAAGAAGACGATTTTTTTTTTTGAAATTGAGTATTTTTTGTGAGAGGAACTCATTTTTGCAATTTATTTCTTAAAAATCGACACAGAAAGTGTTAAAAAATGATCTGAAAGTTGTTGCCCAAATTTACATTAAACACTTCTCCACAAGGGTTAGGGTTTGAAAGAAAAAAAATCAAATATGTAGAATAAATTCCAAATATGAAACACTACCACATGGGTATTATAGATCGGGTCACAAAACCACAAAAAATGAAGAGCCCAAGTAAAATCATGAACATATATTACTTAAAAATAAAAAATAAAAAATAAAAAATAAAAAAATTTACCAAAGAAGGTAGAGCATAAAAACCTGCTCTGATACCATGTTAGAATATTGTGAACATATGAAATAATATCATAACAAAATATAAACTAAGGAAAGCATTACTAGTCTATCATTCTATCTACCAAGCAACATAAAGCATGAAATAAAATTGGAGAGAATAGAACAACAAGAGAACACCAATATGCGTGGTTCACCCAATATGGGCTACGTCCACGGGAAGGGTTGCATCTTCCATTATTATGAAAATAGATCTCCAATATTTCATAGCATCCTCACATATGCATCACATAAATCTCCATCACCCAATCATGTCATAATCATGTGTGTACAAATGACATACACAACATGTTACAATGTAATTTTCCACCCTGTGAGCATCAACACTCTTTGGCCTTTAGGATCCATTTCACTGACTCGGATGTACTTTATGTCCATAACACACTATTTTCCTATTTTTCTTCCTGTATGCTAGCTGCTACATTTTAGCCCACGTACCCACGAGCTGTTCCACTATAGCCCGTGGGTGTCAAGTAAAATGGTAAAAGCCACTAGTAAATTACTTTTTACTCCCAAAAAGAGGTCTTAGGGTGACCTTTGGCCCTCCATTTGCCTCGAAATGACTCGACTTGTCTTTTCACTTACCTTTGAGAAGACTATATATTGAGCTCTTATGGCATATGGAAGGGAGGAGAAAGAGAGAGCAAGATTACTCTCGTGGATTTTTGTCGTATCTTGAGTCTACACTCATTGATCCTTGTTGTTGTGAACCTCTTATGTTCACCTTCCAAACTCCTTTCATAGTTTGAGTTAGCCATTCCATGGAGGATTGAAGTGGAGAGACCCGGTTCTTGGTTCAGATTGGTTGCCGACAAGAGGTCGTATCACATTGTACTTCTTGTTATTTATTAATAGAAATACTCATATTCTCGTCCATTAATGTTGTGAATGTTGTTTATATTATATTGGGTTGCATTTACTTATGATATTATGGACCATTGCTATTGATGATGTTAATGTCTTTCATATATTATATAAGCTTGTTGTATATTGGCTCTCAAGACTAATTTGTAGGTTCAAGTGCACGAATTGAAAGCTTCAACGAGGATCTACATCGAACGTCTGGATCGAGGTTGGTTATATTCTCCATTATATTAGCAATGTCATTTATATAGCATAGCATTGAGAATTGAGTTATTTTCTGGTATTCAACTGTCTGTTGTGGTCTACCCCAAGCCATAGGAAGTTTTCTCCGTAACACAACATGTGATGTGTGATGAACTACAATCAACACATACCCAAAAGGGTATCATTCACCTCTCTTATATACTAAGAGGTTTGGATTACAATACATCCCATTACACATGTGGGATAAATGAATTTCCTCCTCTTTATATAAAGAATGGTTACAAAGGATATAATTACAATGATGCATGTGGGATAACTCTATTTTATAATATTAGAGTTATTTTATGCTTTTAAAAGATATTTTATCAATATATCACATAAGTCATCATTACATATTCTAACAATAATAATAATAATAATAGTAATGATAGTATTCTTAATATTAGGCTAGTAGCGCTACTTAGCTTCATTTTAGACTATAAGTCTGTAATGCCCGCCTCAGCACTTGTGTTTGATCTTGATTATGTTAGACTTATGATTGACCAGATTATTTTGGGACCAACGACTGATTAGACTATTTGAGGGCACTGGTTTGAAGTGACCGGGAGTTATAAAACTTGGACCATGAATGATTGCTTTAGACTTTATATGTGAAATGAAAATGGCTAGAAAAATGATGATTTGTTTATACTCGACTGACTGAGAAAATGAAAATGATGAATATTGGAATTACTTGAAATGAAAAATAATGACTTGTTTATACTCGCCTGACTAAGAAAATGAAAATGATAAATGTTGAAATATTTATTAGTGTAACGCTACCAATATGCGTTTGAGTGTGTGCAGTGGCAGGTAAAACGAATTATCGACTGACCCACAAAGAAAATATCGGGGTCGTAAGAACGGAAAGAACACTTAAGGGTACGACGACTGACCGTCGACCCCAATTCACGCACGGGCGAAGCCGTTTCAGCTCACCCGGGGAAGCGTATGCCATACGGGCAAGACCATAATGATTTGGTCGCGTACGGTGAGTTGAGGGGCGCGCAATAAGGAGAGCCTTATCCCTCAACATCCATTAGTCTCCAAGGAGCATAGTTGAGAGATCGCGGTAACGACTCCCGATCGCTACGCAATACTCCCCATAAGAAGAAAGAAAGATACTGTTGGAAGGGCCTGCCAAGGAGGTACCTAGACGAAAGAAGAATGGAAAAAGAAAACTACTCATACATACATAATTAAATAATATACTTGTGGAAGTTTTAGAGAATTTAATAATAAATTATTCAATATTTTATTATTATTATTATCATGATGTCATGCTAGCCATGATGCATAGGATTGAAAGCTTTAGCGAGTCATAACCCACAGTTGTATTTATTTTTGTTTGTTTGTCGGAATCTTTGCTTTCCGTAAAAGTTGTGTCGGTTCATGTCCCCATATGTCGCTGACCACTAAGGGATAAGATAACAATCACGACAATCCTCGTGATTGCCCCGAACCTTTGCTTTTGACCAACGTCTGCCGATCCTTCCTACTATTATGGTTGAGAAAGAAATTTGAAATTTAGAGAAGATAATGTTCTTTTTTTTTTAATTAATAGAAATATATTTTAATTATTTCAAAATGAAATTATTTTTAAATAGAATAAATAACCATTTAAATAAAATATTTCTTTTACTTTAGAAAAAGAGAAAGAAAAGATTTTAAATAGGATAAAGAACTATTTGAATAAAATATTCTCTTTTATTATAAAAAGAAAAAGAAAAAGAAAAAGAAAAGGGAAATAATAGAATAAACATGGATCTTTCTACAACAACTAGATTGGAGACGACCAACACAACTGAGACTCTCTTAAAGACAACTACACCTATCTTGCATTGATTTAGGGAGTTAAGTGTACACATTGAGTGAGAAACAGACACTTGTAATTGAGAATAAAACTAATTAAAATATTAAATTAATTTAAATAATGTGCATGGACCAACACATGGCACAGAAGCTTTTCCTATAGAAAGAGGGAGGAGAAAAGAGAGAGGGATCTCTTGCTCCCTAATGCTGGATGGTCATCATAATCACGGATTATGTCATGATCCTTGGCGTTGGGAATAGCCGGAACGAGGATTGGGAGATCCTTTTGGGAGGCTATTTGTGTGTGTTCTTACGACCCCATGAGCTCGGGGGTTTGAGGTGAAGAAGAGTAGCCTCGATACGGTAGGGTGGTCAACCGAGAGGTTGTCGGTAACTTCGTCAAGTGGATCAATTGGAGCACGGATTCAGCTGCAACTCATTCGTCTTCTCGACCTCCAAATCAGCTTCATTGCTTTTAATAATTTGTTTTGTATTTTGAGCTTTATGATTCTTGAAAATTTTCATTTGGAAATGTAGATCATGTTTCATTTCATAATTTCTGAGTTGGCGATTGTAGATCTGTAATTTATGTTTCATTTCATAATTTCTGAGTCTCTATTTCTGAGTAGACGATTGTAGATCTGTAATAGATGGTTCATTGTATAATTTCTGAGTCTCTATCTCGATTGATGGATGTAGATCTGCAATATATGCTTCATTTCATAATTTCTGAATCTCTACTTCGATTGACGACTGTAGATTATGTTTCATTTCATAATTTTTGAGTTTAATGACGATCTGTAGATCTGAT
This sequence comes from Larix kaempferi, assembly GCA_027924585.1. Classification (NCBI taxonomy): domain Eukaryota; kingdom Viridiplantae; phylum Streptophyta; class Pinopsida; order Pinales; family Pinaceae; genus Larix; species Larix kaempferi. The sequence goes on along the minus strand of BSBM01000063.1, from coordinate 11,111,421 downwards.
ATATGATTCCTGACTGAACTTACTCCTTCCTGTCTTCTACGTATTGACATTTGACCGAGACCCTGATTCCTTACCCTTCCGTGTTGTTCACCAATCTGATAGAGATCTACACTTTATTAAATCTTTGAAATTCTTTATTTAGTGGCAATTTCACTTGTTATTTAATTAAACATCTGTAGATTCACGCTGATCCCAATATGAGAGTTCTCACTTGATTTTTAATTCAATCTTTGCATATTCATGCCGATCCCAATTTGAGAGTTCTCACTTGATTTTTTTATTAAATCTCTGCATATTCACGCCGATCCCAATTTGAGAGTTCTCACTTGATTTTTAATTAAATCTCCGCATATTCACGCCGATCCCAATTTGAGAGTTCTCACTTGATTTTTTTATTAAATCTCTGCATATTCACGCCGATCCCAATTTGAGAGTTCTCACCCGATTTTTAATTAAATCTCTGCATATTCACGCCGATCCCAATTTGAGAGTTCTCACTTGAATTTCTATTTAAAATGTCTGCATATTCACATCGATCCCAATTTGAGAGTTTTCACTTGTTATTTAATTAAATCTCTGTAGATTCACGCCAATCCCAATTTGAGACTTCTTACTTGATTTTTAATTAAATCTCTGCATATTCATGCCGACCCCAATTTGAGAGTTTTCACGATGATTTCGACTTAAGTTGAGATGGCATCCGGGAATACCCAAAGTGTGGGATTGAAATTAGAAGATTGTGTGTTAGACATAGGAATATGTCGCACTAGAACTTCTTTCTATGCGACCGCCCTCGGAACCTATGACTTAATCCTAGGCATGGATTGGTTGGAATCCCATTCCGCAATTTTAGAATATCATAGCAAAGAACTAACTTCTTACGACAATGAAGGTCATAGAAAGGTCCTCAGAGGGATGAAGAATAAAGTATCGTTGCAGATGATTTCTGCTTTACAGCTGAAAAGAAGCCCGAGGAAGGGATGTCAGCTCTATGTTATGATAGCAATGAACAAAGACAAGGACAAAACTGACATCATTGACCATCCTCTATTCATGGAATACATGGATGTATTTCCCGAAGCCCTACCCGGATTACCACCTCAAAGAGAACTAGGTTTTACCATAGAACTGAAACTGGGAACTGAACCGATCGCGAGAGCTCCATATAGAATGTCCGTGCCGAAACTAAAGTAATGAAAGATGTAGTTACGAGAGTTCTTGGATCTAGGGCTGATTAGACCAAGCGTCTCCCCGTGGGGAGCACCAGTGCTCTTGATAAGAAGAAGGATGAGTCGTGGCGACTCTGCATTGACTACCACCAGTTGAACAAGGCTACTGTGAGGAATCAGTATCCTTTGCCTAGGATCGATGACTTGTTCGATCAGATGAAAGGCGCCACAATATTTTCAAAGATTGATTTACGATTAGGTTACCATTAGTTGAGAATCATGGAAGCCAATATTCCGAAGACCGCTTTTAAGACACGGTTTGGACACTACGAGTTCGTAGTGGTACCTTTTGGGTTGACCAATGCACCTAGTGTCTTCATGAACTTCATGAATGGTGTGTTCCGTCAGTAGCTTGACAAGTTCATACAGGTGTTCCTCAATGATATTCTTATTTACTCCAAGACACCAGAGGAACGTGAAGAGCATATTTGGTTAGTTTTACAGTGTCTTAGGGAAAACCAACTTTATGGGAAGTTGTCGAAATGCTCCTTCTTCCAGAAAGAAATCCATTATTTGGGACATATTATTTCTAGCGACGGCATAGCAGTGGATCCCACCAAGTGTTGATGTATATGTAACTTCGGAATGTATTTCATTTGTGTATTATATATATATATTTATTGTACCCTTATAAGAGATGTGTTATTCCTCTATAAGGAAGTGTCGTCATGTGGATTGACAAGTGTCGCAAGTGCGTGTACTTGCCGATGGGTTATTAGACCACCTTATGGGGTCGGCCCTAATTAATATATAATATAATGTGGATGTATCCAAGTAGACAAGTCGGCCCCAGTAGGTCACTGGGAAAAAAGGTGAGTATAAATAGAGATAGGAGATCTCTATTTTACTCACTCGGAAAAGCAACTCTCTCTCTCTCTGAAAAGTGGCGCACTAGTGAGGAGGAGGAGGATCATCTGCTAGGAGACTATCTCAGTATTATTTGGTTGTATTTTGGTTGAGCCATTGCTCTCTCTATCTCTGAGGAAGTTGTGGGGTTTTTCACCTTAGGGTTTTCCCCACGGAAACTCTGTGTCTCTTGTCTCTATGCTTTTGATTCTTGTGATGCTTGTCATATTATGATTGTCATGCATTGATATACTGTAGATGTTATTCTCTCAGCAAAGATCCTATAGTATTGTAATTTAATACTAAAAATTTAACATGGTATCAGAGCTTAACTGAGAAGAAGACATTTTGCAGTGACGGAAGCTTGTATTCCTTGTTTATTGGGTTTCTCTCCACAGATTTTTGAAATTCAGTATAGTAGATTGGATCTACTCATCAAGGCGCATCTATCTGTCCAATCAGAATTCAGTTCCGAACATTTTCAGATTTGGCCCTAAAAATTAGGGTTTCCACAAAAATAGGAATTTCTGGAAACTGAAGGTACAGCTGGAAGCTCCTTGCAAAAATCGAAGGTTTGAGCTTTGGATCGAGATTTTTGGCTCGGTAGATATCCGGGAAACTCAAACCCTAATTCAGGGCTCTCCCTAGTGAACCCGGGAGGACAAAAAGGCAATTTTGAAGGGCAAGACCTTGCTGATCTCAAATTCTGAATGTACTAGGCTGATCAGCTCTCCAGGGCGCATCTTTCTATCCTTTTGGAATTTTGAAATTCACATTTTGAATTTTTAGGGTTTCTCTGACAAACCCTAATCCGGGACCAGATCCAGTTTTCAGCACTTCAAGTGGTAAGTTCTAAATCTTTTCTATTTCCATTTGAAGTACTCTTAAAGATGTCTCTTCACACCAAGCTTGAGGATAAGCTTGAAGGGGCTGATAACTTCCGAGCTTGGAAGTATAGGATTGGGTTAATCCTGGAAGAGAATGAGTTGGACTCATATGTGAAAGAAGACATCCCTATCCCAGAGGATGAAGAAGCCAAGGCATTGCACAAGAAGAACTTGGTCAAGGCAAAGAGAATCATTGCTGATTCCATCAAAGACCATCTCATACCCCATGTGTCTTCTCTTAAGACACCCAAAGAGATGTTTGAATCTTTAACCAAGCTATTTGAAGGAAAGAACATAAATCGGAAGATGACCCCGTGGAACCAATTGAAAGCAGTGAAGTTCCAAAATGGAGAAACCATTCAATCTTACTTTTCAAGGGTCTCTCAGATCAAGGAACAATTAGAAGCAGTAGATGAAATGGTGGACTACTCTAAATGGCCTACCCAGGTCATGGGATTCCTTTATTCAAGGAATTTGTACAAGGAAGAAGTTGATCTCCTTCAGTAGACTTCGGGAAGAATGTTCTCAAGAAGAAACTAGACTTATAGCTCGCGAGGAAAAGATGGGAGGAGAAGATCAAGCTCTTGCAGCTCACACCAAAAGAAGCAAAACCAAGAAGGATCACTCTGACCACAAAAGAACTCATCAAAGGAACAAGAAGGACCTAAGATGCTTTACATGCAATGAGAAGGGTCACTATGCTTCAGATTGTCCCAAGAACAAAAGGGATAATAACAACAACTTCAGTAAGAAGAAGAAGGGCAGCAAAAGAAGATTTCATGCTCATGCTGCCGAAGATGATGAACCCCCAAAGAAGAAGGCTAGGGCAGAAAGTGATAGTGATGATGACTCATCAAGTGAAGAAGAGTATGTTCTGATCTCTGCTCTTACAGGTACCATCTCCCATGGATGTAATGATTGGTTAATTGATAGTGGGGCCTCCAAACACATGACTGGGTTCAAGGAATCTTTTGTGAACCTTTCTGAACATGAATCACCCCATAAGGTGAAACTTGGGGATGATTATCAATACCCAATCAAAGGAAGTGGTGAAGCCTCCTACAATCTAGATTCTGGAAAATCATTGAAGATGAAAGAAGTACTGTATGTTCCTGGACTCAAGAAGAACTTACTCTCCATCTCTGCATTAGATGCAAAAGGTATGAGGGTTGCATTTGTGGATGGCCAAGTCCTAATGTGGCCAAAGGGAAAGAACATAGATGATGCAGTAGTGATTGGAGAGCAAGAGGGAGGCTTGTATAAATTGAAGGGACAACCTGAACATGCCATGGTACATGAATCCATGGAGCCAAGTGAACTTTGGCACAGAAGACTTGCTCACATGCACTATAGGGCACTTCCAATTGCAAGCAAGGCAGTAGAAGGTCTTCCTGAAATCAAGACCAAACATGAAGGTGTTTGCAAAGGATGTGCAAAAGGAAAGAACACTAAGAAGGCTTTCCCAAGCAGTGAAAGCAAGGCAAAAGACATTCTGGAAATCATCCACTCAGATGTATGTGGCCCCATGTCATCCAGTTCCCTAAGTGGGTATGTTTACTATGTATCATTTATTGATGACTTCTCCAGGAAGACTTGGGTATACTTCTTGAAAGGAAAAGATGAGGTGCTTGACAAATTCAAGGAATTCAAAAACTTGATGGAGAATCAAACTGACAAGAAGATCAAAACATTCAGATCCGACAATGGTGGAGAATTCACCTCAAATTACTTCAAGAAACTTTGCAGTGATTCAGGGATTAAGAGGGAGTTGACTGCTCCTTATAATCCTCAACAGAATGGAGTTGCAGAAAGGAAGAACAGAACTATCATGGAAGCAGCAAGGGCAATGTTGCACGATCAAGATCTTCCTATGCATCTATGGGCAGAAGCAGCCAGAACAGCTGTATACGTGCATAACAGAACACCCCACAAGATATTGGACAACAAGACACCAGAAGAGGTATTTTTTGGTAAGAAACCTGAAGTCAACCATCTCAGAATATTTGGTTGTCCAGTATATACTCATATCCCAAAAGAGAAGAGGACTAAACTAGATCCTTCAGGAAAGAAGGGCATCTTTGTGGGTTATAGTGAAAGCTCGAAGGCTTACAGAATATACTTTCCAGGATTCAAGAAGATTGATGTCAGCAGGGATGTAACATTTGATGAAAACTCAGCATTCATCAAATCAAGGAAGACACCTACTGAAGTTTATGAAGAACCTAAGGAAACAAGATTTCAGGACACTACCATGACTGAAGCAGTTCCAGAAGCTGTTCGTGAGTTTGAAGATCCACAAGAACCTGTAGATCCACCCCGTGAGGATAACTCTCACAAGAGGAAACCTGTATGGGCTAGAGAGCTCATTCATGATGCAGAAAGATTTGGCATTCCAGAAGAAGAACATAGAGCAAAGAAGAGAACCAGATCACACACTTGTTATGTTGCCTTACTCTGTGACATTATGAACAAAGAGCCTTCCAGTTATGAAGAGGCAGCAGAAAGAAAAGAATGGAAGGATGCTATGGTTGAGGAATACCAATCAATAATGAAGAATGATGTTTGGGATGTTGTCCCAAGACCTAAAGAGAAGTCTGTTGTGACTTCCAAGTGGATCTACAAAATCAAGCATGCTGCAGATGGCAGTGTGGAAAAATACAAAGCAAGATTCGTAGCTCGTGGTTTCTCTCAAAAGGAAGGAATAGATTATGAAGAAACCTTTGCACCTGTAGCCAGGTATACTTCCATCAGAACAGTGCTTGCCCTGGCTGCAGCAATGAAATGGAAAATACACCAGATGGATGTCAAGACTGCTTTCCTGAATGGTGTAGTAGAAGAGGAAGTATATGTGGAACAGCCACTCGGTTTTGAAATACATGACAGAGAATCATATGTATGCAGATTGAAGAAAGCCTTATATGGTTTAAAGCAAGCTCCCAGAACCTGGTATGGTAGGATGGACAGTTTCCTATCTAGTTTGGGCTTTACCAAGAGTAAAGCGGATTCCAACCTTTACTACAAGGTTGAGGAAGGGAATCCTGTGATTCTACTACTATATGTGGATGACCTATTTGTGACAGGAGATGACAGACTGATTGCAGACACTAAAAGGAAGCTTGCAGCTGAATTCGACATGAAAGATTTGGGAATGATGCACTATTTCCTAGGTATGGAGGTGTGGCAGAGTGCAGGTGGGATCTTCCTTGGTCAAGGGAAGTACACAGTAGATATCCTGAAGAGATTTGGGATGATGGATTGCAAGGCCATGGCCACACCTATGGCATCAAATCTGAAGCTTCTATGTGATGCTTCATCTGAGCCGGTTGATATCACTATGTATCGTCAGATGATTGGGTCCTTGATGTACCTGATGAACACGAGACCAGACATTTGCTTTGCTGTGAACACATTGAGCCAGTTCCTGACGGATCCGAGGAGTGTTCACCTGGTTGCTGCAAAGCATGTTCTGAGGTACCTGAAGGGTACAGTGGATTATGGGCTCAAGTATGAAGCAAATCAAAAGTTTAACCTACAGGGTTATGTTGATTTAGATTGGGCTGGCAGTGCTACAGATAGGAAGAGCACATCTGGGTGCTGTTTCAATATGGGATCAGGTGTGATCTCTTGGTTTAGCAGGAAGCAGTCCTTTGTAGCACTGAGTACAGCTGAGGCAGAGTATGTTGCAGCCTGTTCAGCTAGTTGTGAGGCAGTATGGCTACGGAAGCTACTGTCTGAGTTATTTGATCTCCCGTTGGAAGCTACTGGTATCTTTTGTGACAACCAGAGTTGTGTGAAGCTGTCCGAGAACCCAGTGTTTCATGATAGGTCGAAACACATAGAGATCAAATATCACTATATCAGGGATATGGTGCAGAGAGGAGCTGTGAAGCTTCTGTATGTTGCGACGGACGAGCAGATTGCAGATGTGCTGACGAAGCCACTAGCCAGAGTGAAGTTCGAGTACTTCAGAGAGAAGCTTGGCGTTCTTCAGATCGAGGACACTTCGAGGAAGAAGTGATGGACACATTTGCTGAAGCCATTCCAAGCATGTTGGAAGGAGGATCCTTCACATGGCTGTGGATGTAAGCGCTGGATGATGAGCATCAGGATGATGTTCTAGTTTCTGCTGGATATGATCAGTTGGATCATTTTTATGCATGTATGTACGCATCATGTGGATGCTGGATATGATTAGTTGGATCATTTTTATGTATGCATGTACGCATCATGTGGATGCTGGATATGATCAGGTGGATCATGTATGGTGACATGTATCATGTATTTGTATCAGGTGGATACATTGTATGATCAGGTGGATCATGTATGGTGACATGTATCATGTATTTGTATCAGGTGGATACATTGTATGATCAGGAGGATCATGTATGATGATATGTATCAGGTAGATACTTGGTATGCATCAGGTAGATGCATTGATGATCAGGATGATCATGGATGACGAGCTTCAGGATGTTGCTCCAGATGACATGCAGCAGGATGTTGCAGTGATGATCAGGATGATCATGGATGACGAGCTTCAGGATGTTGCTCCAGATGACATGCAGCAGGATGTTGCAGTGATGATCAGGATGATCATGGATGACGAGCTTCAAGATGTTGCTCCAGATGACATGCAGCAGGATGTTGCATTGATGATCAGGATGATCATGGATGACGAGCTTCAGGATGTTGCTCCAGATGACATGCAGCAGGACGTTGCAGTGATGATGATCAGGATGATCATGGATACATCAGGATGATGTATGGTGAGTATCAGGTTGATACTCTATGGCCGTGGATCAGGTTGTGCAGATGAGCATGTAATAGCGCCCTGGGAGATTTGCAGATGGTCTTTCGAGGTTAAGCCTATGGCATGTAATATCGGTGCCCTGGGACATCTGGCAAATACTCTTTTGAGGTTTTGCTCTAGGAGGACATGTAATAGCGCCCTGGGAGATCTACAGATAGTCTTTCGAGGTTTTGCCTATGGCATGTAATAGCGCCCTGGGATATCTGGCAGATGCTCTTGCGAGGTTTTGTCCTATGGCATGTAATAGCGCCCTGGGAGATCCGATAGGTTGGGCTGTGTGCCCGTAATCAGTCCTGGGATGCTCTTGCGAGGTTTTGCAATGACCACATGTAATAGCGCCCTGGGAGATTTCAGGTCGGAGTTGTGTACCCGTAACATCCTGAGATGCTCTTGCGAGGTTTTGTGGTGGACCACATGTAATAGCACCCTGGGAGATTTCAGGTCAGAGTTGTGTACCCGTAACATCCTGAGATGCTCTTGCGAGGTTTTGTGGTGGGGTCACATGTAATAGCGCCCTGGGAGATCCTATAGGTAGAGCTGTGTGCTCGTAACAGCCTGGGATGCTCTTTCGAGGTTTTGTGACACACGTAAAAGTCTTGAGGATTCCACAGTATGGCCAGTGATGACGAAGACCTGCAGGTGGTGGGCCTACATCCAGTATGAAAAAGGACTGGCTCTGTAGAACTTCCTATGACGAGTAGAGACAGAGATTGGTTGAGATAGTAGCAGCAGTGACGATGATGATGACGATGCATCGATGATGATGATCCAGAGAAGAAGACTTGTCTAGCAGATCTGTGTCGAGAAATACCTTCCTAGTTAAGAGGGAGTGTTGATGTATATGTAACTTCGGAATGTATTTCATCTGTGTATTATATATATATATTTATTGTACCCTTATAAGAGATGTGTTATTCCTCTATAAGGAAGTGTCGTCATGTGGATTGACAAGTGTCGCAAGTGCGTGTACTTGCCGATGGGTTATTAGACCACCTTATGGGGTCGGCCCTAATTAATATATAATATAATGTGGATGTATCCAAGTAGACAAGTCGGCCCCAGTAGGTCACTGGGAAAAAAGGTGAGTATAAATAGAGATAGGAGATCTCTATTTTACTCACTCGGAAAAGCAACTCTCTCTCTCTCTGAAAAGTGGCGCACTAGTGAGGAGGAGGAGGATCATCTGCTAGGAGACTATCTCAGTATTATTTGGTTGTATTTTGGTTGAGCCATTGCTCTCTCTATCTCAGAGGAAGTTGTGGGGTTTTTCACCTTAGGGTTTTCCCCACGGAAACTCTGTGTCTCTTGTCTCTATGCTTTTGATTCTTGTGATGCTTGTGATGCTTGTCATATTATGATTGTCATGCATTGATATACTGTAGATGTTATTCTCTCAGCAAAGATCCTATAGTATTGTAATTTAATACTAAAAATTTAACACCAAGATTGAGGCCACTTGGAAATGGCCAGCGCCTACAAACGTACATGAAGTGAGAAGCTTCATGGGACTTGTGGGATATTACGGAAAGTTTGTCGAAGGGTTCTTGAAAATTGCAGGACCGATCATCAAGTTGCAGAAGAAGGATAGACCGGTTATTTGGATGGATAAATGTGCTAAGGCATTTGCAAAACTAAAGGAGATATTGACAACGGCACCAGTTCTAAAAGTACCAGACATGGAGGAAGATTTCTTGGTATGCACTAATGCATCCAAGGATGGAGTCGGATGTGTGCTAATGCAGGGAGGGAGAGCGATTGCCTACTCCTCTCGGAGACTCAGGCCTCATGAGGAAAACTTTGCGACACATGACATAGAACTAATTGCAGTAATGCATGCTCTATGCTTATGGCAACACTACCTAGTAGGAAGGAAGTTTGACCTTAAGACGAATCACCACGGATTGCAATATATCTTTACTCAGAGTGATCTAAATGCTAGACAAAGGAGATGGTCAGAATAGTTGAGTGAGTATGACGTTGACATTACCAATGTAAAGGGGGCCTTGAACAAGGTAGCAGATGCACTTAGCCGTAGACCCCGCATCTTCTCCGTGATTCCAATGCAAACCAACTTGGGAGAAAAGGTACTTGAATTACAACAGGAAAACAACTGGTACAATGAGGTAAGGGCCAAGCTAGAACAGGAACATATGGAACTACCCAAATATAAGGGTTATTCGTTGGGAAATGATGGGTTGTTGAGATACAACAACCATATTTATGTACCAGAAAACAATGAGCTCAGGAATCTAGTCCTAGAAGAAGCTCACCGAGCTGTTTATAGAGCACATCCTGGCGTGAAGAAGATGTATGCAGACCTTTATCCTCTATTCTTCTAGCGTGGCATGAAGAGAGATGTGGTAAACTTTGTCGCCAGATGCTTGGAGTGTCAGCTAGTCAAAGCTGAGCATAGACATCCCGTTGGACTACTCCAGCCTCATGCCATTCCCGAATCAAAATGGGAGATCATCTGCATGGATTTTATTATGGGATTACCTTCGACCCATGAGAGGCATGATACCATTCTTGTGGTAGTAGACACTCTCACGAAGAGTGCACATTTTATACCCATCAAGAACACTTATCGGGCCCCAGAGATTGCTAGAGTGTTCATCGAGGAGATAGTACGACTGCACGGAGTGCCGAGGAAGATAATATCTGATCAGGGATCAGTATTCACTGGTAGATTTTGGACGAGCTTCCAAGAAGCTATGGGAACATGACCCAACTTCAGCACTGCTTACCATCCGGAGACTGACGAGCAAATTGAGAGAGTGAACCAGATACTAGAGGACATGCTGAGAATGTATGTGATGGATCAGCAGACCCGTTAGGAAGAGTTTTTACCTCTAGTGGAATTTGCATATAACAACAACTATCAGAGTTCGATACAGATGGCGCCATTCGAGTTTTTCTATGGTCGACCCTGTCGAACACCCTTGATCTGGGACAGACTAGAGGATAGGACTCTACTTGGACCTGAGGTGATTCAGGAGATGGAAGAACATATGTTAGATATCCGTGCTCGAATGAAAGAAGAACAGGATCGACAGAAGAGTTATGCCGATGTGCATAGACTCAATAGAGAGTATCAGGTTGGAGATCGAGTATTTTTGCGAGTGAGACCGCAAAAGAGTACTATCAGGTTTGGGAAGGGGACGAAGCTATCTCCTAGGTTCGTGGGACACTTCGAGATATTGGAACGGATAGGACCGGTTGCCTACCGTCTTGCATTACCATCATCATTGCATAGGATGCACAATGTTTTTCACGTATCAGCACTTAGACATTACATTTCTGATTCGGCACATATTATTGACATGAGTAACTTACAGATAACGGAGAAAGGGGCCATGACACAGAGCCAATATGCATATTCGACCACCGAACACGGAAGCTTAGGCACCGTGTGATCGATCAGGTCAAGGTTCAGTGGGACAACTATAGTCCCAGTTCTGCAACCTGGGAGGATGCAACTGAGATGCGTCGGGACTTTCCTTTTTTTTTGTCTGAACTTTGAGATGAAGTTTTAATAAGAGGGGGTGTATGTAATGCCCGCCTTAGCACTTGTGTTTGATCTTGATTATATTAGACTTATGATTGACCAGATTATTTTGGGACCAATGACTGATTTGACTATTTGAGGGCACTGGTTTGAAGTGACCCGGAGTTATAAAACTTGGACCATGAATGATTGCTTTAGACTTTATATGTAAAATGAAAATGGCTAGAAAGATGATGATTTGTTTATACTCGACTGACTGAGAAAATGAAAATGATGAATATTGGAATTACTTGAAATGAAAAATAATGACTTGTTTATACTTGATTGACTGAGAAAATGAAAATGATAAATGTTGAAATATTTATTAGTGCAACGCTACTAATATGCATTTGAGTGTGTGCAGTGGCAGGTAAAACGAATTACCAACTGACCCACAAAGGAAATATCAGGGTCGTAAGAACGGAAAGAACACTTAAGGGTACGACGACTGACTGTCAACCCCAATTCACGCACGGTCGAAGCCATTTCAGCTCACCTGGGGAAGCATATGCTGTACGGGCAAGACCATAATGATTTGGTCGCGTACGATGAGTTGAGGGGTGCGCAATAAGAAGAGCCTTATCCCTCAACATCCCTTAGTCTCCAAGGAGCGTAGTTGAGAGATCGCGGTAACGACTCTCGATCGCTATGCAATACTCCCCATAAGAAGAAAGAAAGATACTGTTGGAAGGGCCCGCCGAGGAGGTACCCAGACGAAAGAAGAATGGAAAAATAAAACTACTCATACATACATAATTAAATAATATACTTGTGGAAGTTTTAGAGAATTTAATAATAAATTATTCAATATTTTATTATTATTATTATCATGATGTCATGCTAGCCATGATGCATGGGATTGAAAGCTTTAGCGAGTCATAACCCACAGTTGTATTTATTTTTGTTTGTTTGTCGGAATCTTTGCTTTCCGTAAAAGTTGTGTCGGTTCGGGTCCCCATATGTCGCTGACCACTAAGGGATAAGATAACAATCACGACAGTCCTCGTGATTACCCCAAACCTTTGCTTTTGACCGACGTCTGCAGAAATTTGAAATTTAGAAAAGATAATGTTCTTTTTTTTAAATTAATAGAAATATATTTTAATTATTTCAAAATGAAATTATTTTTAAATAGAATAAATAACTATTTAAATAAAATATTTCTTTTACTTTAGAAAAAGAGAAAGAAAAGATTTTAAATAGGATAAAGAACTATTTGAATAAAATATTCTCTTTTATTATAAAAAGAAAAAGAAAAGGGAAATAATAGAATAAACATGGATCTTTCTACAACAACTAGATTGGAGAAGACAAACACAACTGAGACTCTCTTAAAGACAACTACACCTACCTTGCACTGATTTAATTAATTTAAATAATGTGCATGGACCGACACATGGCGCAAAAACTTTTCCTATAGAAAAAGGGAGGAGAAAAGAGAGAGGGATCTCTTGCTCCATAATGATGGATGGTCATCATAATCACGGATTATGTCATGATCCTTGGAGTTGGGACTAGCTGGAACGAGGATTGGGAGATCCTTTCGGGAGGCTATTTGTGTGTGTTCTTACGACCCCGTGAGCTCGGAGGTTCGAGGTGAAGAAGAGTAGCGTCGATATGGTAGGGTGGTCAACCGAGAGGTTGTCGGTAACTTCGTCGAGTGGATCAACTGGAGCACAGATTCAACTGCAACTCATTCGTCTTCTCGACCTCCAAATCAGGTTCATTGCTTTTAATAATTTGTTTTGTATTTTGTGCTTTATGATTCTTGAAAAATTTCATTTGGAAATGTAGATCATGTTTCATTTCATAATTTCTGAGTTGGCGATTGTAGATCTGTAATTTATGTTTCATTTCATAATTTCTGAGTTTAATGACGATCTGTAGATCTGATATATGATTCCTGACTGAACTTACTCCTTCCTGTCTCCTGCGTATTGACATTTGACCGAGACCCTGATTCCTTACCCTTCTGTGTTGTTCACCAATCTGACAGAGATCTACACTTCATTAAATCTCTGAAATTCTTTATTTAGTGGCGATTTCCCTTGTTATTTAATTAAACCTCTGTAGATTCACGCCGATCCCAATGTGAGAGTTCTCACTTGATTTTTAATTAAATCTCTGCATATTCACGCCGATCCCAATTTGAGAGTTCTCACTTGATTTTTTTATTAAATCTCTGCATATTCACGCCGATCCCAATTTGAGAGTTCTCACTTGATTTTTAATTATATCTCTGCATATTCACGCCGATCCCAATTTGAGAGTTCTCACTTGAATTTCTATTTAAAATCTCTGCATATTCACGCCGATCCCAATTTGAGAGTTTTCACTTGTTATTTAATTAAATCTCTGCAGATTCACGCCGATCCCAATTTGAGAGTTCTTACTTGATTTTTAATTAAATCTCTGCATATTCACGCCGACCCCAATTCGAGAGTTTTCACTTGATGTTTAATTAAATTCTCTGTAGATTCACGCCGATTCCACCTTGAGAGTCTTTCAATTAAAATTGAATTCAAATCTCTGCAGATCCACGCGATCGTTGGGTTCAGTTATCATAACATGAGTGCTAAACACAACATCAGATTTAATTCACTGTCAAATGAAATATTATATGGTGGAAATTATCTCAAACTCTGTAAAACATTTAGCTCAGTGATCGCCGTAGGGGTAAGCCATCCTATTTGAATTTCCTTGATAACTATTGTCAACCAAACGCCCGGTATGCTTCCGAGGTATATCTTTATGTTGATTATCTAACAAGTACTTTAATGTGAAGAATAACTGAAGAGTTCAGGTAGTTATCCGGAAGAGGCGTAGGCCCTTGTTCCACTAATTAAATTTACAAGTTGGGAATATTTAGAAACCCGAAGATACATAGATCCCTAATTTGATCCACGAGGTTCTCTGTACGATTGAATTTCATTCTAGTTAAGGCGTCCTTCCAGTATTGTAGAGTTTATATATATCAGTATTCAGTATTACAACGCAGCAAATGGGGCAGACAGACATAGATTAGCTTTGAAAATTCAATCGCAGACAGAGGGTGTTTCTAAATACTTGTTGATACAGAACATTCCTCGATTTTATCGACCTGGGCGCTTTTGCTACAATAGATTTTTATGAAAGTCATATACCATAACTTGCTACCCAACTATCTCATGCATGCCGATACCAGCAAGCAGAGACTCGTTTTTAATCATACTATGAGTTTTAAAGGTAAACTTTTATCAGTCATACTACGAGTTTTAAAGGTAAACTTTTAGTAATGTCTTTTATTACTTAGTTAACCTCATATTGCCTTGTGTATTAGTAAGAATGCCTCTTTTGGAAATTGTATTGAATCAAATCAATGTCTCCATTTATCACTTAGTGAATCTCATTTTGTCCTTTGCAATTACTGAAAATGAATCTTTAATATAGGATACATACATATTATTTTATATTTGATGTGTCTCAAAATGTTAAGTTACTACGGTATTGAGGTATTGGAAGTATTAGAGAAATGCTTTACCATAATACATATGTCATAGTGTCACTTGAATTTTGATTATTAGTTATACGTTATTTCTTTTGTCATAGAGAAATCTTTTAGGAGATATGACTTGTAAAAATAAAAAAATAAAAAAAAATTCACTTGCTCCACTTGAAGGCTCTTACAAAGTCTAAAATGACGCTCACTATTTGCTTGCCAACAAATACTAATTCATTTGTCACTCTTGTGACTAAAATTAACTTAGGACGATATGTAAAATATTTAGACCAACAAGTAAACAATTACTCTTATTCTAGTTCCCGAGGCACCAAGATGACACCTGTCATCAATAACTAGTTCTCATGGCTTCCTAGCCATTAAACCTATCCCCTTAGTGGATTCCATTTCCCTTATCGTTTAGTTGTGTCTCACCTTCAATATCCTAAGTCTACAAATTCAAATTACAATTTAGGAAATCATAACAATACTTACAATGCTTTACTAGTGGGGCCTTGGCCTTGAGCTCCTCACCAAGAACTGGTACACAGTTACACTTTACATTTGTACTTTAGTTACACAATAGTAGGGTAAAAGAGGGATGTTACAAACTTGTTCTCCTCAAATGGCATTACGGAATGAACAATTAAGCTTGCAAAAGGAAAGGCTAATGATGTAGAAAGATATCAAGATGAAATTCTTAAGATTGATGACTCTAGACTTATCCCTCACATCCAAACCCTATTTAATATTTCAATAAGACAAAAATTTACTAAACAATGGAAAACGAATTCCATAACATCTATCTATAAAACTAGGGATAAAAACAATCATTCTAATGATTGAACTATTATGATTAGTCATTTATTGGCTAAGCTTTCTGGAACTATTTTAGAAAATAATATTAGTGGTTTAATAGATGAAAACAAACATAGAGCTAAAGGCCATGTTGAGTTCAAGAGAAAGCACTCAATAATTGACCACATCTTTACCTTTAGGATCATTGTTGAAATTTGTCTTAACAATAAAGAATATATATTGCTTTGTCGATTTTAGAAAATTGTCATAACACCAAAGAAGCCTTCAACATCACACCCACATTGAAACCTTCTAAATTGTATGGATACCTTAGGAAGTCCCTTTGAGCCTAGGTTTTCCATTTATAGATTCTACAAACAAGCCATTGTTAAGCTTGAAACAAATCAAGGATAGTTTGATGATATTAATTGCAATATCGGAGTTAGAAACAAGCCTATCATGTATCTCTTGCCCTTTTGGAATTTATATTGATCATTTGGAAAAGCACTTTAAATACATTGCATTCAAGGGCACCAACCTTCACTAATACAACATGATTCTACTTTTATACACTAACAACATTGTCCTCTTGGACAAGCATCTTGTAGAATTTAAAGAAAAGTTAAGTGTCCTACAATAATTCTACAATGGGTATGGTTTGATAGTAAACGTTGATAAAACCAAAATCATGATTATAAAATCCAAAAAGTAAACAAACTTTGAAATTTCTTTCATTAATCAACCCTTAAACATGATCCACTCCTATAAACACATAGGTGCCAATATCAATCATAATATTAATTGGAACCTTAGTATTTAAAATATAATTTGAATTGGATGGAAGGCATATTATAGCATGGAAAACCACTGTAAAAATGTAGAACTTTGGGATTGGAATAAAAATAAATCATTTTTCTCTAGCCTCATAATGCTAGTGATCCTCCATGGTTGCAAGGTTTGGGGTGGAAGTATATGTCAAGAAACTTGGAATAAAAGTGAACAAATACAAAAACAATTCATCACTTGCAACGTCAAAATTAAAAACAAAACTCAATGTCCCATTCTCCTCGTGGAAACCAATATATCCCCCATTGAATGTGAAGCCATAAAACGTTGTATTTGATACAAGAAAAAGTTGTATAAGCTTGACCAAAATAAGGTTCCCATCATTGCCCTACAATTGTGCCTAACCCATTTTTGTATATAAATAGGTTGGAAACATGGCTTCAATAAATGCTTAAAACATTGGGATAACCCAACCCCATGGTGAAAACCTAAAATTGAAAATAAAGTGCATAATTTCCAATGGAGTGATGAAAATATTAAAGAAAAAAAACCCATGTTATTACACCATCAATCCTAAGCTTAATCATCCTTCCTATCTTTATAAGATTGCAAGCCTAAAAAAATGATGATTTGAAGAATAAGTTCATGGAGTTTCCATGGATGCCATTATTTAAGTCGATGTTTCGAATCCTTAGCTAGATTCATCATCGGGACAAACAGTCGAGGGAAAGGGTTTGCAAGTGAAACAAATTTGTATAGGTGTAGGTGGAAAGATATCAAGTTTTTAAGGGTGAACTCCAATTTGAAAAGTCGGGCCAGAATTAATAAAAAGAGCAACACAAATATTGTTATAAATATGAACAACAAATATCATGATATATATGATAATATGGAACTGGGAATCATATTAAAAATAACAAGGCACGCATAATAAAGTAAACGTAAACTTACTTCTTGGGCACAACCACACCATGAGTTTCTCCCTTTCGTCTTAAGCAACGGTTTCCTCAGTCAACGACCCTTAATTCCATATGATGGTTGCTCGATTCATGACCTTCGTGGTTCACCTTTACCAACATTTTCCTTCAGCGGCTCCTTTGCTTTCGATCTTCTCCACATGTGCTACATAAAATGATTTGGTTGTGCCAATTCTACACATGGTGACTGTGCTCTTTCAACAATAGATCTTTCTATGGCAACAATAGTTCAAACGACTCTCCTCTAATGCACATGAGGCTCACACACTCACACGAGGTTGTTTCTTTCTGTTATTTCAGAGCCAAGTCTCCATGTTGCTACTTCGAACCTATGGATGAAAAAGGTCAGTGGGACATGGAAAAAACCAAAGCTGCAGGAAAGCATCCTCAACCAGTAGAGCGTGTGGATTTAATTTGTACATGGAAGTTAAGATGCGTCTTATGGAGACATCACCATAAACTCACTAGATTGTCTCTCCCAAAAGGTTGGCTACAACAAGAATTGTAAGTTGAGGAAATTAGTTTTCATCCATCAAAGGAACTATATCTGTAACAATCACTTATTGAAATAGACCTCAAGAGAATCGTTCTATTGCAGGATGGATAAAAACATGTGTAGAGTATGCATAAACTTCTAGTGCACCTTTTTATGAAGAAGAGTAGCTCTATTGGCTATTGTACCAGTTGTGTCAATCATGTCATCAACTATGGTAGCTACCTTTCCCTTAACATCCCTGTTGCCATTCAAACTAGCAGGGTAGGCTTGCAAGTGAAAGGCAATCACATAAGAAACTTGGACTGAAGTCACCTTTGTCCAATCTCCTAATTTCTTCAGGATCCAATGTTTTCCCAAGGGGAGATCCTTTTAATGCACCTTCCAACTAGATGCCAAATTCCTTCCAAACACCTTAAAGCATAGATTAGTGCCTCTAATGTAGTCAAACATAGAGTAATAGAGAGAGTAAGGATTGGTGCTTGTATAGTAATTTTTGAAGTTTTGCAGGTCTTTTTAGAGTTAAAAAAGATAGGCCAAGGATTTCATTCCCGAAATTTTAGGGCCGTGAGAATTTAGGGCCGAAATTTTGGGGTCGCAAGAATTTAGGGCCATGAAAATTTAGGTTGGAATTTTTTGTATTCGAGAATTTAGGGCTGCGATAATTTAGGAGCGAGATTTTAGGGCTGAAATTTTGGGACTGTGAGAATTTAGGGGCGAGATTTTGGGGTCACGAGAATTTAGGGCCGAAATTTTGGGGTCGCGAGAATTTAGGGGCGCGAGAAGTTAAGGCCGAAATTTTAGGGAGGCCAAAAAATGAAGAAAACTATTTTTTTTTTTTTAGGGTTTTTGTTATAAAATTGCAGACCTAATTCTAGCCCTAATTCTACCATGAAAATGCAAAATTACACATGAAAATGCAAGTTTAACCTAGCAATAATATTTACAAAAATTCAAAATAGGGTTTGATGTAGAGAAAATCTTCTTGCCTTTTGACGACCATTGCCAAGAAGTGATCCACCCACAATGAATCTTCTCTCTTCTAGGTTTCTTCTAAATGAAGCATATGTCTAAAGAATGGGTGTGCTTTCCACAATGCTTGCAAGGATGAAGATCAAAACACTAATATTTCATGTGGCCAACTCGATCACAATGTTTCCATGTCAAAGTATGAACTTGAGAGGATGAAGATGAACTCTCATCGAGGAATCCAACACTCTAAAACTGGATTGGCTTGGAGAAATCAAGAATGTGAACTGTCACTTCCTTGTTGCATCCAAGAACAGTTATGTGCTTGTTGGGGTTGATCTCTTCTCATGGTCTGATGATGGGCTTGGAAAGAACAAGCAGAACCTCTGTATGCATAACTTCATCTCACTTTCTTTTACTTATGCACTGGGGCCACTAGATTGCTTATGTGATTCTGAAGTGGCATCATTCTGTGCAGGTTTTTGAACGGAATCATAAAGAGGATTGTTCTGAACATGAACAAGTTCATAATGTATTTCTTCTAGTAGAAGTTGCGACTCAAACTGTAAAAACTCAAGTGTATCTTGTGAATCTTTTACACAGTTTTGAATGTGAGTGAGGGTGGTCTTATCGATCATGACAGTGTTGTCGACAATAGAAATCATAAAGTGTTCAGTAACGCTATTAAGCCATTTAATCAAGCCATTGAGAATTGTGACTCACTCAAATAGTGAAGGGCTTCTTGTAACTCCACCCTTTTACAAACAAGACTCAACAATCTCAATCTCAGAAGAATGAAGGGTGTCGGTCTCAGCCGAGAATGTACCCAAGTACAATTCAATTCAATTTTTTTTCAATTTGATACTTACAGAAAACACATGCAAGTACAAAAAGTGCACTAGAACTCACAAAAAGAACATTTTGCAAGTTACAATTCTGAATGTTGAAATGATGAATCTACTTTACCTGAGTTCTTGAATGATGATATGTTGTGGCAAGAATTCTTCTTTTGGAGTATTTGTAGCAACAACAACAAACTTTCTTGGATCCTTCAAATGGGTCCACCAATATAGAAGATTTGAAAGTAGTTTCACGCAGCAACAATGGAACCACAAATTTACCAATCACCAGCAATGCTCTCTGTTACAATGGTACCAGCACCAGCGTATCTGCAGAGGTTCCCCAGGGAGAGGGTGTCTTTTTTCTGACTAGGAGGGGTTTTTATCCAGCTTATTCTGAGGTGGGGTTATGGCCATATCCTCTGGTTACTCCTTTGGAATTACTATGGCTTAGAGGCATCGTTGACTGCCTCATAAAAGGGTTTGAAACCCTGAGGTTGGTGTTCAGGGCTTCAAAGGGTGGATCACTGGGTCACATGGCCCCGACTTTGTTTTATCACTCCAGCGATAGGTTCTTCAGCACTATGACATTTACTCATCCTTCAGAGCACCTGCAACAACCTCCCGGCCCTCCAGTGCACCAACACCCTCCCTCTGGGCCCTCCTACAAAGGATGACGCCATCTTCCTGGGCAGACTATATTGCTTGATAAGGGGGGGGGGGCGTTGAGGGTTTTTCATCACTGTTGGGGTTAGTTGGGGCATGACAACCCCCCCTACACAGTCTGGCCTTCAGTTTTGTCAAGTTTGGATTTGTTTAGCCATTTTGCTCATCTTTGGGTCAAATCTGGGGGAAAACACCCAATTTACCCACTTTTATCATTATTTTATAGTATTTTTGTTTTAATTTTAAGTTGACATTTTTAATATTAAATTGACCTTATTTTATGTAAAAGTGAGTGCAAAATCATATAAATTCAATCTCCTCACTTCATTTTTAGACACCAACTTTTGTGGATAAGATCATTATGTCTGTTATTTTCCCTAACTAAGGCTCTTTGAAAGGATGCACACTCCTTGATGAAGGTTATTTTGCAAGTTTGAAGCATTTTTGGGAAGTTTTACTATTGTTCATGCCATTGCTAAGGTGAGACTATAGTTGTTTGCTTAACACATGCACTTGGAGGTATTTATACTTTTGCTTTGATGTCTCTTAGTCAATTTGTATGAAAGTGATGCTTGTTAGGGTTGAATGGAAGCCATTGTTGCTCCATTTTGTCTTGATTAGGATTTCATTTTTATCTTTGATCACCCTTGTATTCAAGCTTGTGCTTTAGGTCTTCAATTTTTGTTAGGCTAGGTCTCCTCAATGAATCCTAGAGATTGTTGAGGTTAGCCCTAGTTTCCAGGATTTCCAAGTACCATCTCCAGGAGGGTAACTCCTTTCACTGATGCCCTATGGTTTAGTAGATAGTTTCTCATGCAAACCTTAGGTTGTTCTACATCATTTAACCTAAATTATACTTTCATTTTTATGTGTAAATTGGCATTTTCATAGTAGAATTAGGGTTAGAATTAGGACTGCAATTTTATGACGAAAACCCTAAAAACTAAAAGTTCATTTTTTCTGCAATTTTTGGCCTCCCTAAAATTTCGGCCCTTCCTCCCATAATTTTGTCCTGCCCTAATTTGTCCCTAAAAACCCTAGGGAGAAATTTTAGGGGCCCTAAAAATTCCAAAATGATCAAAAACTCCCTAAAAACACTAATTTCTGAGTTTTGTATCTTTTGTAGATATTATGTTAGATTAGCTTTATCTCTTTATTTTCTAAATGTTAGATTAGCTTTATGCCTTTATTTTATGAGTTAGTTGTTAATTTTAAATACTAAAACCCTAAATTTTAGTGTTAAAATATAATTTTAAAACCTAAAATTTTGAGTTTTTAGCCCTAGATACATTTTTTGCATACCTAAAGTAGACCTACGAATTGCTACCCTTCTTATCCCTTCCACTACGACCCCATCCCTTCTCCTCTTCCAACCTTTGCACCTGTTCCTTTGTTGTTGCTCCCTTTCTTTTCATCCCACCTTTCCTCCTTCCTACCGCAACCCTAACTCCATCCACTCCTTTCGTTGCTCCCCCCTTTCCTTTCTCCATACCTCTACCCTATTCCTCCTCCTTTCTCCTTCCTACCAAGCCTTCTACCCTAGCATACACAAGTCTGCAATATAAAATTGCAGACCTTGTGTTTTCTGCTCCCTCTTCCATCTGCACAAAGGAAAATAAACAAAAAACATGAGATTAAATTAGTTAATTAAAGAGTTTATTTATCCACTGTGTAGACACAATTTTGAAGTTTACTCCAGATCTGGAAATTGCAACTTTGAATACTAAGACGTCACTGAGTGTAATGTTAAAATTGATTATCTAACTGATTATGAATGAGATCGGAACATCGGTCCTTTCTTGTTCCTTGTAAGCACTATTTTTATACTTCCTTATTGATTGAATTAGACGTGGGTGATTGTTGGCTATTGAATGATATTGATTTACATACAGTAGTTGGTCTTTTGATGAACCCAATTATTAAAAGCCTAATATGATTGCTATATCTGATTGGTTAAATTTGAATGGTAAATAAATCAAGTACATTGTTGTTTATACATAATACATTCAATTGTGCTTAATTATTTCTACGTTTTTATACATCTTCCAAGCTAACTTTGGTGCATTTATATCTCAGAGATACTTCATTAACAGATCTGAAAATCTACACATGTGATGATGGTAGTATTGACTGAATTTTGACCTTGTTAATCTAGTTAAGCTAATACTGGTTTGGAGTAATTTTCGTGTATGTATAAACTCTAAAGTTTAACTAGATCAGATCTAGATAATTCCTTTGTATTGAAATCTAAACGATGATAATGATGTTCATTTGAATCATAAAGTGACATATGATCTATAAACATGTTGAGTGTCTCCATTATCTACTTATGCTGCTATGAATGTGCTAAATACAAATTTGAAAACCACACTTCATTGACACGTGTGTGCGTGATAACTTTCGGTGAATGATCTCCTACATTGCATTGGTCGATAGTTATAATCTCTCTAAGTGTTATAAGTTGTCATGCTACACGTTTATATCTGATTAATAAATGACATTGGTAATTATCACTTAATATTTGGGTTAGTGTGTTAGCAATATAGTCGTTTGATCCAATATTGATTATTATACATGTGTACCCACATTCAATTGAGTGAACTGAGCATTATTGGTTAAAGTAGAACACCTTTGACTCCATTTAGGCACTGGTCTAACTATAAGATTGCATAAAATATAGTTCGTTGGTTGTTCTAGTGTCTTACAGGGTTCCTTAAATGATACTTCTCCTTGGAGGTTTCGACTTCCGAAGAAGTTAGAACGGTGACCGAGGTGACATTGGGCCACTTTTCTTATTTGTGCTTATTGGGAATTAGCCCTGCTAATTTGCTTGATAACACTCTCAATGTTCCACACAAGTCTCCATAGTCAGAGCTCACCACCAGTCTACGATGCAATCTTTTAGAAAACAATTTGAATTTTGTTCTCCTTCGTAAAGGCTTGAACCTGCTCACTTCCCGATGCCATGAAAATCGTTAGTCAACTACAAATATTTCTTGAAAGAGAATGAGGGTGATGTCATCGTAATGGAATAGAGATTTGCGCTGCAATAGAAGAGGGAGATATTTTCGTTTTCCACTAGTGATCTGTTCGAACAATGAAGGTTGTAACTAACACCTTAAATCATTGAAACTCTCCATAGACTTTATCTACAACCCGATTGCAAGCAAATACTGCAAGAGCGAACTTGAAATGAACTGTGCAGCTAACAGAGTGCATGTAGAAGTTATGAAATGGTTCCACCAGTGATCGTAGGTGGTGGAAGAAACATATTGTTGAAGAAACCTGCAAAATTCTCAATAAACTTTCAAGCTAGTGATGTAACATGTGACACCACACACAACAATACTCCATGCATTCACAAGGTGACTTCAAGCAATATGCACCAGTTCAATATGTTTGCACTCACACAGCTTCACGTAGTCACAAATCAAGTCAACAAATGAAGAGAAGCTTCCATGCACAGACTAGGGTTCTTCTCCAAGTAGTCAATCGCAGGCATACAAAAGCAATGGACGAAGTCTGGAACTTGTCCTCTATCACTCACCATGTTAATTGTTACACATTCCAGTAATCTGGATTCTTTGCATGATAGCAAAAATTCTTAAAAGAGTAGCAAATGATTGAATTTTTCTTGGACAGTATGAATACATATGTATTTCGAATCCGGATTCTTCACCTTTTATTCTTTTGTGATCACATAAAACCTTAATCTGAGCAAAATCTTAAAAACAGTCCAAAATCATTCCCAGATGGTACATGAGGAGTAATAACACTGAGATGTCGAGAGAAGTTCCACTCTACCATATTTTTCAATCAATTAGTTCTCGTGCATTTTGTAGCTGGGGTTTTCACCCCTGCTTGTGCAAAAGGGAACCCACTAAGGCAAAGGACTCTTAGTAGCAGGTTGAAGGGAACTGATAAAAAACTAAACTAAACATAAAAAATAATAAACCATTCGATCTAACATGTGCATGAGATTTAAAAAACAACTTGAAGAATTAAATAACTGATTTTCGAAACAAAGTAACAAAGAATATTTATTTTTTGTATTATGGGAAAGCAAAGGCTTGCAAAAGATTTACCTCAAAGATGACGCTGGTGGAGTTCTGACGGTGTGCTCCGGAGCTCCTTGGTTCCATACTCTCCTCTTCAATGCTTCGGTGGTGGCTAACATTTTTATCTCAAGGGAGGCCAAAAAGCTCAAAGATGAATGGCTTAAGGCTTTGGAAAAAAATTAGTAGCATAAGGGTAGAGTAGTTGAGGGATATGGAAATGAGGGGCCTCCACCCCTTTTATAAATTGTGATTAGGGTTTTTTCCTTATTTTCTCTTTCTTTTTTTTTCTTTTGAGTTTTATTCCATATTATTTTGATTTTGACCCTCTTTTGGGGTTTTAGTATGTTTTTGAGGGAATTTTGGGTATTTTGGGGTTTTGGAGGCTAGGTTGGTAGGAAATTTAGTCAACAAAGGTGTATGTCCAAAGGGATGAGCTGGTGAGCACTTTTTTGGTGTTAACAGATTGCCCCATGATGTGTGAGGGCAGGAGCTCATCACATAGCCGATGGACATCATAAGTACTGTGGTTTTCGTAGGTGATAAGCATTGGGATGGAGAAGAGCAAGAACTTGTTGGAGACCGGAAAACGGGGTCTATCCTGACTGCCAAGAGGCACCATTGGGGCCTTCTTCATGGTTTAAGGAGCTCGAAGAAGGGATAAAAGTGTGCTCAAAATGGTACTGTCATGTGGATTTGTGTGAGCCTAGGACAGTTAATGCTCGTAAGTGCTTTCAATTTTGAGGAGTCTGAAAGCGATAAGGAGACTCTGAAATGGTGAAAATGTACCATCTTGTGGATTTGTACGAGCCTAGGATGGTGATTGCTCGTGGTTGATTTCACTTTTAGAGAGTCTAAAAGCAGTAAGAGGACTTTAAGGGGGTTCTTTTTCATGTGTTATTCTCCAAAGCCCGAAAAAGCGTAAAAGGATGCAGTGAAGAACTCTTCTAGTCGATGTGACTAGAGTATTCATTTTTCGTAATTAGTCTACAAGGTCCGGAAAAGGGGTAAACTTATACCAGGTAGACACCCTTTTAGATACGTTTAGTGAGCGTGAAAGGAAGCAAGATTGCTCAATGATCTTTTCATTGTTTTAGGAGTCAAAAAAGAGCTTAACAGAAACTCCATAAGTGCCTTTTTCATAAAAGAATTGACGGCCCGAAAAAGGGATAAAATTGTACTGAACAAAAATAATGGTGAGGCAAGGAGGAAGTGTTCGATCAAGGGACTAGTATGGGAACCAAGAGTAGTGGTAGGGGGGAACACTGATGGGGCCTCCTTGCGGGTTTGATGAATGGTAGCAAAACAATGCCATAATTGCAGTATGGATGGAGCAGAGGGCTCATGGATAAGTTGTGATGCACAAAACTCGTAAAAACGCAGCAGCAGCAAATGTGGTATGCAAACCGAGGCTGCAAGGTGTAGGGGTACAATGTCACAAAGTTTTCGGGTGAGGGCGAGAAATGATCTCAAGCCTCATCATGAGCACGGAAGACTGAATATGGTGATGTAAAGAGGGTTATAGAAGAAATGCTTGAAAATTATAGAGGTGCGAGAGAGAAGTGATCTCAAGCATCATCATGAGCGCGGAAAACTGAATCCAGCAATATAAAGAACGTCGAAAACGGACGACGGCCGATGTGGCACGCAAACCGAGGCAACAAGGGGTATGTAAAAATGCTCGAAAGATTTAGAGGTGAGAGAGAGAAATGATCTCCAGCATCATCACGAGCATAGAAAATTGAATCCGGCGATATAAAGAACGTCGAAAATAGACGATGGCCAATGTGGCACACAAACCGAGGCAACGAGGGGCATGTAAAAATGCTCGAAAGATTTAGAGGTGAGAACAAGAAATGATCTCAAGTATCGTCACGAGTGCGGAAAATTGAATCCGGCAATATAAAGAACGTCGAAAAATGGTCGACGGTCGATGTGGCACGCAAACTGAGGCGACGAGGGGTATGTAAAAATGCCTGGAAAAGGTGCCAGTGAAAACTGGAAACTGACTGGACCACCGTGAAGTTCTAGCTATGCTGAGTTCATTTGTATCAACGGTTTGAGAAACGGGGCTCGGATGATCCCGTAATGGCAAAAAGAGAATAAGGCCAATGTCTATAAATAGTAAGTGGTCCCCCATAATAGGTGTCATTTGTGCGTGGTGAGTTTGACAAAAGATTAGAGGAGGTCAGAGATAAAAGTTGAGATTGTGGGAGATTTCACCGGTGGATTTGGATTCCGGGAGTTGCAGGTGAGAGCTCATGTCCTTAGCTTTGTCATTTAAGGAGTTTTATTTTCTTTCGGGGCTCGGGAGTCGCACTGGCCATAAATGGGTACCTACGTGGCATAGCACGGGTTCCGAATGATTTTGTGCGCTCTGGACTGCAGCAATGACCGAGGGAACTGCGCTGCAAAGCATGGGTTCCTCTCTCAAAGGCGCAGTCCAGGGCGCGCTTGGGCATCTGGAATGTGCGTTGTGCACCGCGGGTGATCCCATTCTAGGTGCGCTTGGAAGCATGGCTTTCAAAGGGGAAAGCACGCTTCGAAGCGCAACTAGGGACTGGTGTGGCTGTGGTGTGGAGCGCAGCTTTTCGAAAGGAAAGCGCGGTGCACAATGCGGGAAAAAGCTTGTTAAGTGCGTTCTACAGCGCACATTTCAAGGGAGAAAGTGCGCTCCAGAGGGCATTTGAAAGTCCAGTTTTTATGTTGGGATATGGATCTAATGGACTTTATTGTTGTGATTGGCAGGATGCCAAAGGTGGAATGGAGAGAGCGAGAGATTCCTCCCAACATCCAAAGGAATATTCAGACAGACCGAGCAATTCGGGAGGCACTAGCTAATAGTGGGCTTCTGAAGTTTGCAAAGATCCCATATATGCATTCAACACCTCTTTTGCTGGACAAGTTAGTTGAGTTCTGGGACTCTAATATCGAGGCTTTCATTATCGAGGGAGAGTGGCTATATTTGACCTTAGCCAATGTATATTTCCTGACTAGGTGTCCCAGGTTAGGTATGGTTGCCGATACCCAGCCGAGGAGGCTGGGGAACATGTCGATGGAGACCTTGCTGGACCGACATTGTTTGCATGTGGCGGTGGTGAGTGGTTCTTCACTCATGTTGTGTGATATAGAGAGTTTGGTTACGCAGGGTATTACTGTGGCAGTGGTACGGGTTTTGGTTTCCCATGCCCCGAACCAGATCACCGGAGGGAAGATGTTATTGATAGAGAACGTCCTTAATGGGATGTTTTATGCTTGAGGACAGATGTACTTGACTGCTATTTGGCGTGAGCTGAGAAAGGTCCAACACCTGGGGAGGGAGTTTTGTTACCCCTCATTTTTATGTGCATTTTTCTTTGAGCAGGTCCAGACGCTGCGGCCTCACAATGTCATACGAGTGGCGCCCCCGACGAAGCCGCGGATGCGGCGATGGAGTGAGATGATGACTCGTACGGGTGGAGGGATGGTGGGTCGTTTTTTCACCGAGGAGTTGTTTTTACAGTGGATGCAGATACCGGTATCTATTGAGGATTACCCATATGCCAGGATGGACTTTCGTGGGGATCCAAAGATGCCGAGACCTCCTGGCCAGGCTTGGGGACCAAATGGTATGTTTGTTTTATTTTAGTTTGATAGGTTTTGTGTATGATATCATTTTGTAGTTGTTGGACCTTTATTGACATATTGGTGTTTTTGTTTGGAAGATGTGGGGCCACTACCACCGTCGGGGTATAGGACACGGCAAGGTCATGTGGAGGGGATCGATCCAGTAGGTTGTGGATAGGGGCATCATCGGAGTGCTGCAGTTACTTTAGATGTGTTGCAGCAGGGGATTGATCGGCTCCTGCAGGGGATCTCAAGCGATGGCTGACAGCGTCTGGACCAGGAGTTGATAGACATTTGTTATGATGCTCCACAGGAGTGGAGGCCTATTATGCGGCATATTGTGATGGCCGCACAGACAGTGAGAGCTTTTGCTTGAGGGGATGTACCTTATCTTGGGAGGATGATGAGGATGTTGAGCCCAAGGAGGAGGATACTGAGGAGGAGTTGCCTGAGGACGAGTAGGGAGAGGATGAGCTGGCAGCGCAGGAAGCTGCGATGGTTGCCGTTGAGGCGGGGGGGTCAGCGGGAGATGATGATGATGAGGACTACCGGGAGGAGTCTGACTAGGCAGTTGATAGGGATGCCCCCACTGTGATGATCATGTGGGATTTTGTATATACGGCTTATGATATTTACTGAGGATGTTGTTAAGGCTCCTCATTGTGTTTATATGTATATTTGGGTACAGTGGGTACTTATGACATTTTCATGATATGTATATATATATATATATATATATATATGATATGATATTATATATGTGTGTGTGTGTGTGTGTGTGTGTGTGTGTGTGTGTGTGTGATATTATATATATATATATATATATATATATATGGCACGTGGATGCACCTATATATATATATATGGCACATGGATGCCTTTTGTGATGATGTTTTGCTTTCTATGCACGTGGATGCAGCTATGATTATGCACGTGGATGCAAATATGGTTATGCACCTAGATGCAGTTATGATTTCATTTCTTTTTGATATTTTTAAATGACATTATTATGTACATGCAGGTGGTATGTATGATTGATGCCCTACATATGGTGATTCGTGTGCCAGTCTAGAATATTGTTAGCCATTTGGTTTGCTACACTATTTTGATTTCGTGGGACATGAGTGAATGTAATGGATTCAATCTGTCTGATCATTTTTTTAGTGCGCAAGAAATTTCTAAAAAGGCAAGGATCCTGTACTTGGTAACAGTTGTTGAGTTGAGTGACAAGCAGCTGGGAGTCAAGAAACACACGAAGGTGACATATGCCCATATGGAGGGCGGCGGTCAGTATACCGACCACAACATCGTACTTAGCCTGGTTGTTGGTAGCAACACCTATGCACTCTCCATCGAGGTGGATGAGCTCGTGTGAGGGGGAATACAATACCCAACCTACAGAGGCGAGGTTTGGGGACCAACAACTTGCGCCATCGGCAAAACCAACGTATTGTGGTGGGAGGGAGCCCATCTCTGATCATGCAGGGTAACCAAAATGTAACGTCGTAGATAAAAAAGTTGCGAAACAAAAAGGAATGAAACTGTACAAAAGGGGACTGGTGCGTCCTCAAAAAGGTGTTATGGATAGAAATGTTTAAGGTACAACCCATTTCGAGGATTGTGCAAAGGGTTCCCTTCAAAATCGGTGAGGATGTATGCCCCATGTCCCAAACAAGTATGCACGATGTATGGTCCTTGCCACATGGATTGGAATTTTCCTTTCCCGGTCTTATCGTGTGCTTGGTCATAGACTAGGACAAGGTATCCCTCCCTGAAACTGTGTGGGTGAACGTGTTTATCATAACCCGATTTGGAGCGGTATTTTGCAGCTTCGATGGTTTGGGGGGCCGTCCAGCGATCCTCATTAGCCTGTTCCAACAAGATTAGGCGTTGTTCAAGTGGGGAGGTATCGGGAAGGAGTTCTATAGCTATGTGGAGGGAGGGAATTTGGCACTCTATGGGGAGGACCAATTCGACGCCGTGGACCAAGTGAAAAGGGGTGAAACCTATGGCGGTCTTAGTGGAAGTGCGATAAGCCCAAAGTGCTGGAAATAGCATGTGATGCTAGTTGGACTTATAGCGATCTACAGTACACTGAAGAATGGTCTTTAGTATTTTATTCATGGCCTCTACCTGGACATTCCCTTGAGGGTAATAGGCGGAAGAGTACTGATGCTTGAATTTAAGAAGGATAGACAGTTCCTTCCAGACGGTGTCCTCGAACTATCTCCTGTGGTCATACACAAGTTGTTGTGGGACGCCAAAGCAGACAATGATGTGATTGAAAAAGAAAAGAGTTGCAGTGTCGGATTTGCAGTTAAATATGGGCATGGCTTCGACCCATTTGGTGAAGTAATCCACAGCAACGATTATATACTTATGGCCACCTGCCAACGGAGGGTTGCACTCCATGAAGTTAATGGCCCATTTGCATAAAGGGCCAACAGTGATGACTGGGTGAAGGGGGCCGGGTGGGGTCCTTGCCTTGGGTGCAAAGAGCTGGCAGTTGCGGCAATGCTTCACTGCAGTGATGCAGTAAGTGAAGAGGGAGGGCCAAAAATATCTGGCACGAATAACCTTTTGGGCGGTGGCCATCCCTGAAAAGTGTCCACCATAGGCTCCACCGTGGCAATCTTTAAGGACTTGTTCAGCCTCATCGCGGGGGAGGCAGCAGTGTAGACTGGTGTCAACACAGTGACGGTATAACGCATCTCCTAAGAGGAGGTAACATGAAGTGTGGTGACGTATGCGTCGACATCCATCGTGGTTAAGGTCAGGTCAAAATTTCTGAGTGCGAAGGTACACCAAGATATCGACGTACCAAGCGTCATATCAAGAGATGATAAATAAATGATCATCAGGGAGACTAATATTGATGGGTGCTGAACTGGATGATGATGGCAGGTCTATCATAAGTTGCGCCTATGCAAGGGCCTTGACACTCTTTGGTGTTGTGAACGTGAGGTCATATTCTTGGATAATAATGACCCACTTAGCCACACAACCTTGTAGGAGGTTTTATACTTCTGGTTTGATGTCTCTTAATCAATTTGTATGAAAGTGATGCTTGTTAGGGTTGAATGGAAGCCATTGTTGCTCCATTTTGTCTTGATTAGGATTTCATTTTTATCTTTGATCACCCTTGCATTCAAGCTTGCGCTTTAGATCTTCAATTTTTGTTAGGCTAGGTCTCCTCAATGAATCCTAGAGATTGTTGAGGTTAGCCCTAGTTTCCAAGCTTTCCAAGTACCACCTCAAGGAGGGTAACTCCTTTCATTAATGCCCCATGGTTTGGTAGATAGTTTCTCATGCAAACCTTAGGTTGTTCTATATCATTTAACCAAAATTATACTTTCATTTTTATGTGTAAATTGGCATTTTCATAGTAGAATTAGGGTTAGAATTAGGACTGCAATTTTATGACAAAAACCCTAAAAATTAAAAGTTCATTTTTTTTGCAATTTTTGGCCTCCCTAAAATTTCGGCCCTTCCTCCTATAATTTCATCATGCCCTAGTTTGTCCCTAAAAACCCCAGGGAGAAATTTTAGGAGCCCTAAAAATCCCAAAATTACCAAAAACTCCCTAAAAACACTAATTTCTAAGTTTTGTATCTTTTGTAGATATTATGTTAGATTAGCTTTATCTCTTTATTTTCTGAATGTTAGATTAGCTTTATGCCTTTATTTTATGAGTTAGTTGTTAATTTTAAATACTAAAAATTCTAAATTTTAGTGTTAAAATCTAATTTTAAAACCTAAAATTTTGAGTTTTTAGCCCTAGTTACATTTTTTGCATACCTAAAGTAGACCTACGAATTGCTACCCTTCTTATCCCTTCCACTACGACCCCATCCCTTCTCCTCTTCCAACCTTTGGACATGTTCCTTTGTTGTTGCTCCCTTTCTTTTCATCCCACCTTTCCTCCTTCCTACCACAACCCTAACTCCATCCACTCCTTTCGTTGCTCCCCCCTTTCCTTTCTCCATACCTCTACCCTATTCCTTGTCCTTTCTCCTTCCTACCAAGCCTTCTACCCTAGCATACACAAGTCTGCAATATAAAGTTGCAGGCCTTGTGTTTTCTACTCCCTCTTCCATCTGCACAAAGGAAAATAAACAAAAAACATGAGATTAAATTAGTTAATTAAAGAGTTTATTTATCCACTGTGTAGACACAATTTTGAAGTTTACTCCAGATCTGGAAATTGCAATTTTGAATACTAAGACGTCACTGAGTGTAATGTTAAAATTGATTATCTAACTGATTATGAATGAGATCTGAACATCGATCCTTTCTTGTTCCTTGTAAGCACTATTTTTTTACTTCCTTATTGATTGAATTAGACGTGGGCGATTGTTGGCTATTGAATGATATTGATTTACATACAGTAGTTAGTCTCATTGATGAACCCGGTTATTAAAAGCCTAATATGATTGGTATATGTGATTGGTTAAATTTGAATGGTAAATAAATCAAGTACATTGTTGTTTATACATAATACATTCAATTGTGGTTAATTATTTCTATGTTTTTATACATCTTCCAAGCTAACTTTGGTGCATTTATATCTCAGAGATACTTCATTAATAGATCTGAAAATCTACACATGTGATGATGGTAGTATTGATTGAATTTTGACCTTGTTAACCTAGTTAAGCTAATATTGGTTTGGAGTAATTTTCGTGTATGTATAAACTCTAAAGTTTAACTAGATCGGATCTGGATAATTCCTTTGTATTGAAATCTAAACGATGATAATGATGTTCATTTGATTCATAAAGTGATATATGATCTATATACATGTTGAGTGGTTATATTGGGTGATAAAAATTGTTGAGTGTCTCCATTATCTACTTATGCTGCTATGAATGTGCTAAATACAAATTTGAAAACCACACTTCATTGACACGTGTGTGCATGATAACTTTCGGTGAATGATCTCCTGCATTGCATTGGTCGATAGTTATAATTTCTCTAAGTGTTATAAGTTGTCATGCTACACGCTTATATCTGATTAGTAAATGACATTGGTCATTATCACTTAATATTTGGGTTAGTGTGTTAGCAATATAGGCATTTGATCCGATATTGATTATTATACATGTGTACCCGCATTCAATTGAGTGAACTAAGCATTATTGGTTAAGGTAGAACACATTTGACTCCATTTAGGAACTGGTCTAACTATAAGATTGCATAAAATATAGTTGGTTGGTTGTTCTAGTGTCTTACAGGGTTCCTTAAAGGATACTTCTCCTTGGAGGTTTTGACTTCCGAAGAAGTTAGAATGGTGACCGAGGTGACATTGGGCCACTTTTCTTATTTGTACTTATTGGGAATTAGCCCTGCTAATTTGCTTGGTAACACTCTCAATGTTCCACACAAGTCTCCATAGTTAGAGCTCACCACTAGTCTACGATGCAATCTTTTAGAAAACGATTTGAATTTTGTTCTCCTTCGTAAAGGCTTGAACCTGCTCACTTCCCAATGCCATGAAAATCGTCAGTCAACTACAAAGATTTCTCGAAAGAGAATGAGGGTGATGTCATGGTAATGGAATAGAGATTTGTGCTGCAATGGAAGAGGGAGATATTTTTCGTTTTCCACTAGTGATCTGTTCGAACAATAAAGGTTGTAACTAACACCTTAAATCATTGAAACTCTCCATAGACTTTATCTGCAACCCCATTGCAAGCAAATACTGCAAGAGCGAACTTGAAATGAACTGTGCAGCTAACAGAGTGCATGTAGAAGTTATGTAATGGTTCCACCAGTGATCGTAGGTGGTGGAAGAAACATATTGTTGAAGAAACCTGCAAAATTCTCAATAAACTTTCAAGCTAGCGATGTAACATGTGACACCACACACAACAATACTCCATGCATTCACAAGGTGACTTCAAGCAATATGCACCAGTTCAATATGTTTGCACTCACATAGCTTCACGCAGTCACGAATCAAGTCAACAAATGAAGAGAAGCTTCCATGCACAGACTAGGGTTCTTCTCCAAGTAGTCAATTGCATGCATACAAAAGCAATGGACGAAGTCTGGAACTTGTCCTCTATCACTCACCACGTTAATTGTTACACATTCCAGTAATCTGGATTCTCTGCATGATAGATAAAATTCTTAAAAGAGTAGCAAATGATTGAAGTTTTCTCGAACAGTATGAATACATATGTATTTCGAATTCGGATTCTTCACCTTTTGTTCTTTTGTGATCACATAAAACCTTAATTTGAGCAAAATCTTAAAAACAGTCCAAAATCATTCCCAGATGGTACATGAGGAGTAATAACATTGAGATGTCGAGAGAAGTTCCACTCTAACATATTCTTCAATCAATTAGTTCTCGTGCATTTTGTAGCTGGGGTTTTCACCCCTGCTTGTGCAAAAGGGCACCTACTAAGTGAAAGGACCTTTAGTAGCAGGGTTAAAGGAAGTGATAAAAAACTAAACTAATCATCAAAAACAATAAACCATTCGATCTAACATGTGCATAAGATTTAAAAAACAACTTGAAGAATTAAATAACTGATTTTCGAAACAAAGTAACAAAGAATATTTAATTTTTGTATTATGAGAAAGCAAAGGCTTGCAAAAGATTTACCTCAAAGATGACGCTGGTGGAGTTCTTACGTTGTGCTCTAGAGCTCCTTGGTTCTGTACTCTCCTCTCCAATGCTTCGGTGGTGGCTAACGTTTTTATCTCAAGGGAGGCCAAAAAGTTCAAAGATGAATGGCTTAAGGCTTTGGAAAAAAATTAGCAGCATAAGGGTAGAGTAGTTGAGGGATATGGAAATGAGGGGCCTCCACCCCTTTTATAAATTGTGATTAGGGTTTTAGGGCTTTTTTAGGGTTTTTGCCTTATTTTCTCTTTCTTTTTTTTCTTTTGAGTTGTATTCCCTATTATTTTGATTTTGACCCTCTTTTGGGGTTTTAGTATGTTTTTGAGGGAATTTTGGGTATTTTGGGGTTTTGGAGGCTAGGTTGGTAGGAAATTTGGTCAACAAAGGTGTATGTCCAAAGGGATGAGCTGGTGAGCACTTTTTTGGTGTTAACAGATTGCCCCATGATGTGTGAGGGCAGGAGCTCATCGTATGGCCGATGGACATCATAAGTACTGTGGTTTTCCTGGGTGATAAGCATTGGGATGGAGGAGAGCAAGAACTTGTTGGAGACCGGAAAACGGGGTTTGTCCTGACTGCTAAGAAATAAAAGATACATGTCTCACTGAGGAGTATTTCAACATATGGACGAGGCGGGCAAACCCATGCTTGTTGTCAAAATATAATAATGAGGTCCAAGAAGGGGGACCAGAACAATACATGAAAAAATTGTTGTGTACATCATATTGGTCCAGAGGGGACACAAATCTAGGACATACCCATGGACCGACCATGGTTGATGTGAAGAACTGATACACTGGAAAACATTCGTCACTCTGATTGTGGTACCAGAATGATTGATAAAAGTGTTGGATCTGAAGGTGTCCAACAACTATAAGACAAGGAAGCGTGGAACTGGGGTGCTTCCCTGAAACTGTCACCTAGCGCAGCTCGGATATCGTCAGGAACATGTAACTGGTTGTTTCTTAAAGTAGAGCCATAAATGTGCTAGAGTAAGGTGATATTCGGGGTCTTCGACAAACGAATGAAAGGACCGATACCCTATACGAGTCTCAACGATGCGATCAAGGTGTTGACGTTGAGCATGTGAGAAACAATCATTCAGAAAGGCACTAAAGGAATCCTTTCGAAATGATCCATTGGCACTCACCACTGATGGAGATGAGTGCAAGGAACAAGGACCTCTAGGTCTATCCTCTGGAATAAATTGGTTGGAGTCGACAGAGGGAGACCTTGCAACTACTAAGGCAATGACGTTTCCTTGATAGGAACGCGAGGTGTACAACCGACGTGTGATCACACTGATGGTGAGACTAACATACTGAGGGGGTGGGGAATCACTAGGGTCATAGAGTGCATAGACTCAAACTTCCTTTGTTCATAGCATGATAACATGGATGACCTAGCAGCATATGAAACTAACTTTGGGTACGGGGATCATAGCTTAAGACATCAGGGATAAGTACTGCAGTGGGAATGAGTCAGGGGGACAAACTTGTGGATCATATCAAGAGACTCGCAAGGTGTCATTTTGCAAAATGCTCTAAACAAAGGTGACCAAAGTGGGGAAGCTGCCATAATGGTGTGATTATCTATGCTTTGGTGTGGCGCCAAGAAGCACCATTGGGGCCTTCTTCATGGTTTAAGGAGCTCGAAGAAGGGATAAAAGTGTGCTCAAAATGGTACTGTCGTGTGGATTTGTGTGAGCCTAGGACAGTTAATGCTCGTAAGTGATTTCAATTTTGAGGAGTCTGAAAGCGATAAGGAGACTCTGAAATGGTGAAAATGTACCGTCTTGTGGATTTGTACGAACCCAGGATGGTGATTGCTCGTGGTTGATTTCACTTTTAGAGAGTCTGAATGCAGTAAGAGGACTTTAAGGGGGTTCCTTTTCGTGTGTTATTCTCCAAAGCCCGAAAAAGTGTAAAAGGATGCAGTGAAGAACTCTTCTAGTCGATGTGACTAGAGTATTCATTTTTCGTAATTAGTCTACAATGTCCGGAAAAGGGGTAAACTTATACCAGGTAGACACTCTTTTAGATACGTTTAGCGAACGTGAAAGGAAGCAGATTGCTCGGTGATCTTTTCATTGTTTTAAGAGTCAGAAAAGAGCTTAACAGAAACTCCCTAAGTGCCTCTTTCATAAAGGAATTGACGGCCCTAAAAAGGGATAAAATTATTCCTAACAAAAGAATGGTGAGGCAAGGAGGAAGTGTTCAATCAAGGGACTAGTATGGGAACCAAGAGCAGTGGTAGGGGGAACACTAATGGGGCCTCCTTGCGGGTTTGATGAATGGTAGCAAAACAATGCCATAATTGCAGTATGGATGGAGCGGATGGCTCATGGATAAGTTGTGATGCACAAAACTCGTAAAAACGCAGCAGCAGCCAATGTGGTATGCAAACCGAGGTGGCAAGGTGTAGGGGTACAATGTCACAAAGTTTTTGGGTGAGGGTGAGAAATGATCTCAAGCCTCATCATGAGCACAGAAGACTGAATCCTGCGATGTAAAGAGGGTTATGGAAGAAATGCCCAAAAAATATAGAGGTGTGAGAGAGAAA
The DNA here is from genome assembly GCA_027924585.1 of Larix kaempferi. NCBI lineage: Eukaryota > Viridiplantae > Streptophyta > Pinopsida > Pinales > Pinaceae > Larix > Larix kaempferi. The sequence goes on along the minus strand of BSBM01000063.1, from coordinate 11,074,245 downwards.
TGATCTCAAGCATCATCATGAGCGCGGAAAACTGAATCCGGCAATATAAAGAACGTCGAAAATGGATGACGGTCGATGTGGCACGCAAACCGAGGTGACAAGGGGTATGTAAAAATGCCCGAAAGATTTAGAGATGAGAGCGAGAAATGATCTCTAGCATCATCATGAGCACAGAAAATTAAATCCGGCGATATAAAGAACATCGAAAACAGACGATGACCGATGTGGCACACAAACCGAGGCGACAAGGGGCATGTAAAAATGCTCGAAAGATTTACAGGTGAGAGCGAGAAATGATCTCAAGCATCATCACGAGCGCGAAAACTAAATCCGACGATATAAAGAATGTCGAAAAATGGTCAACGGCTGATGTGGCACGCAAATCGAGGCGATGAGGGGTATGTAAAAATGCACGAAACAGGTGCCAGTGAAAACTGGAAATTGACTAGACCACCGCGAAGTTCTAGCTATGATGAGTTCATTGGTATCAACGGTTTCAGAAACGGGGCTCGAATGATCCCGTAATGGCAAAAGGAGAATAAGGCCAGTGTCTATAAATAGTAAGTGGTCCCCCATAATAGGTGTCATTTGTGCGTGGTGAGTTTGACAGAAGATTAGAGGAGGTCAGACGTAAAAGTTGAGATTGTGGGAGATTTCACCGGTGGATCTGGATTCCGGGAGTTGCAGGTGAGAGCTCATGTCCTTAGCTTTGTCATTTAAGGATTTTTATTTTCTTTCAGGGCTCGGGAGTCGCACTAGCCATAAATGGGTACCTACGTGGCATAGTGCGGGTTCCGGATGGCATTGTGCGCTCTGGACCACAGCAATAACCGAGGGAACTGCGCTGCAAAGAACGGGTTCCTCGCTCAAAGGCGCGGTCCAGGGCGCGCTTGGGCATCTGGAACGCGTGTTGTGCACCGCGGGTGAGCCCATTCTAGGTGCGCTCGAAAGCGCAGTTTTCGAAGGGGAAAGCGCACTTCGAAGCGCAACTAGGGACTGGTGTGGCTGCAGTGTGGAGCAAGGCTTTCCGAAAGGAAAGTGCGGTGCACAGCGCGGAAAAAGGATTGTTAAGTGCGTTCTGCAGCGCACATTTCAAGGGAGAAAGTGCGCTCCAGAGGGCATTTGAAAGTCCAGTTATTATGTTGGGATATGGATCTGATGGACTTCATTGTTGTGATTGGCAGGATGCCAGAGGTGGGATGGAGAGAGCGAGAGATTCCTCCCAACATCCGAAGGAATATTCGGACAGACCGAGCAATTCGGGAGGCACTAGCTGATAGTGGGCTTCTGAAGTTTGCAAAGATTCCATATATGCATTCAGCACCTCTTTTGCTGAACTAGTTGAGTTTTGGGACTCTAATATCGAGGATTTCATTATTGAGGGAGAGCGGCAAGATTTGACCTTAGCCGATGTATATTTCCTGACTCGGTTTCCCAGGTTAGGTATGGTTGTTGATACCCAGCCGAGGAGGCCGAGGAGGCCGGGGAACATGTTGATGGAGACCTTGCTGGACCGACATTGTTTGCCTATGGTAGTGGTGAGTGGTTCTTCACTCATGTTGTGTGATATAAAGAGTCTAGTTACGCAAGCTATTGCTGTGGCAGTGGTACGGGTTTTGGGTTCCCATGTCTCGAACCGGATCACCGAAGGGCAGATGTTATTGATAGAGAACGTCCTTAACGGGACGTAGTATGCTTGGGGACAGATGTACTTGACTATTGTTCGACATGAGCTGAGCAAGGTCCGACACCTGGGGAGGGAGTTTTGTTACCCGTCATTTTTATGTGCATTTTTCTTTGAGTGGGTCCAGATGCTGCGGCCTCACAGAGCCATACGAGTGGCACCCCCGACGAAGCCGCGAATGTGGAGATGGAGCGAGATGATGACTCGTAGGGGTGGAGGGATGGTGGGCCGTTTTTTCACCGAGGAGTTGTTTTTACAGTGGATGCAGATACCGGTATCTATTAAGGATTACCCATACGCTAGGATGGGCTTTCGTGGGGATCCAAAGATGCCGAGACCTCCAGGCCAGGATTGGGGACCAGATGGTATGTTTGTTTTATTTTAGTTTGACAGGTTTTGTGTATGATATCATTTTGTAGTTGTTGCACCTTTATTGACATATTGGTGTTTTTGTTTGGAAGATGTGGGGCCACTACGCCGTCGGGGTATAGGAAACAGCAAGGTCATGTGGAGGGGATCGATCCAGTATGTTGTGGATAGGGGCATCATTGGAGTGCTGCAGTTACTTTAGATGTGTTGCGGCAGGGGATTGATCGGCTCCTGGAGGGGATCTCGAGTGATGGCTGGCAACATCTGGACCAGGAGTTGATAGACATTTGTTATGATGCTCCACAGGAGTGGAGGCCTATTATGCGGCGTATTGTGATGGCCACGCAGACAGTGAAAGATTTTGCTCGAGGGGATGTACCTTATCTTGGGAGGATGATGAGGATGTTGAGCCCAAGAAGGAGGATCCAGAGGAGGAGCTGCCTGAGGGGGAGCAGGGAGAGGATGAGATGGCAGCGTAGGAAGCTACGATGGCTGTCGTTGAGGCGGGGGGGTTAGCGGGAGATGATGATGATGAGGACTACCAGGAGGAGTCTGACTAGGCAGTTGACAGGGATGCCCCCACTCTGATGATCATGTGGTATTTTTGTATATACAGCTTATGATATTTACCGAGGATGTTGTCGGGGCTCCTCGTTGTGTTTATATGTATATTTGGGTACAGTGGGTACTTATGACATTTTCATGATATCTATATATATATATATATATATTTATGGCACGTGGATGCCTTTTGTGATGATGTTTTGCTTTCTATGCACGTGGATGCACCTATCATGATGTTTGTGTTACATGCATGTGGATACAGTTATGATTATGCACGTGGATGCAATTATGATTATGCACGTGGATGCAAGTATGGTTATGCACCTAGATGTAGTTATGATTTCATTTCTTTTTTATATTTTGAAGTGATATTGTTATGTACATGCAGGTGGTATGTATGATTGATGCCCTACATATGGTGATTCGTGTGCCAGTCTAGAATATTGTTAGCCATTTGGTTTGCTACACTATTTTGATTTCGTGGGACATGAGTGAATGTAATGGATTCAAACTGTCTAAACATTTGTTTAGTGCACAGGAACTTTCTAAAAAGGCAGGGATCCCGTACCTGGTAACGGTTGTTGAGTTGAGTGACAAGCAGCTGGGAATCGAGAAACACCCAAAGGTGACATATGCCCATATGGAGGGCAGCATTCAGTAGACCGGCCACAACATCGTACTCAGCCTGGTTGTTGGTAGCAGCACCTATGCACTCTCCATCGAGGTGGATGAGCTCGTGTGAGGGGAAATACAATACCCAAGCTACAGAGGCGAGGTTCAGGGACCAACGACTTGTGCCATCGGTAAAACCGACGTATTGTGGTGGGAGGGAGCCCATCTCTGATCATGCAGGGTAACCAAAATGTAACATCGTAGATAAAAAAGGTGGGAAACAAAAAAGGAATGAAAATGTACAAAAGGGGACCGGTGGGTCCTCAAAAGGGTGTTATGGATAGAAACGTTTAAGGTACAACCCATTTCGAGGATTGCGCAAAGGGGTCCCTTCAGAATCGGTGAGGATGTATGCCCCATGTCCCAAACAGGTATGCACAATGTATGGTCCTTGCCACATGGATTGGAATTTTCCTTTCCCGGTCTTATCGTGTGCTTGGTCATAGACTAGGACAAGGTCTCCCTCCCTGAAATTGCGTGGGTGAATGTGTTTATCATAACCCGATTTGGAGTGGTTTTTTGCAGCTTCGATGGTTTGGAGGGCCGTCCGGCGATCCTCGTTAGCCTGTTCCAACAAGATTAGGCATTGTTCAAGTGGGGAGGTATCGGGAAGGAGTTCTACATCTATGTGGAGGGATGGAATTTGGCACTCTATGGGGAGGACCGATTCGACGCTATGGACCAAGTGAAAAGGGGTGAAACCTGTGGCGGTCTTAGTGGAAGTGCGATAAGCCCAAAGTGCTGGAAATAGCATGTGATTCCAGTTGGACTTATAGCGATCTACAGTACACTGAATAATGGTCTTTAGTATTTTATCCATGGACTCTACTTGGCCATTCCCTTGAGGGTAATAGGCGGAAGAGTATTGATGCTTGAATTTAAGAAGGATAGACAGTTCCTTCCAGACAGAGTCATCGAATTATCTCCCATGGTCATACACAAGTTGTTGTGGGACGCCAAAGCGGGCAATGACGTGATTGAAAAAGAAAAGAGTTGTAGTGTCGGATTTGCAGTTAAATGTGGGCATGGCTTCGGCCCATTTGGTGAAGTAATCCACAGCGACGATTATATACTTATGGCCACCTGTCGACGGAGGGTTGCACTCCATGAAGTTAATGGCCCATTTGCAGAAAGGGCCAACAGTGATGACTGGGTGAACGGGGGCAGGTGGGGTTCTTGCCTTGGGTGCAAAGAGCTGGCAGTTGCGGCAATGCTTCACTGCAGTGATGCAGTCAGTGAAGAGGGAGGGCCATAAATATCCAGCGCAAATAACCTTTTGGGCGGTGGCCATCCCTAAAAAGTGTCCACCATAGGCTCCACCGTGGCAGTCTTTAAGGACTTATTCAGCCTCATCGCGGGTGAGGTAGCAACGTAGAATGGTGTGAACACCGTGACGGTATAACACATCTCCTAAGAGGAGGTAATGTGAAGCGTGGTGACATATGCGTCGACATCCATCGCGGTTAAGGTCGGGTCAAAATTTATGAGTGCGAAGGTACACCATGATATCGTCGTACCAAGGGTCATCTAAGGAGATGATAAATAAATGATCACCAGGGAGACTAGTATTGATGGGTGCTGAACTGGATGATGATGGCAGGTCTGTCATAAGTTGCGCCAATGCAAGGGCCTTGACGCTCTTTGGTGTTGTGAACGTGAGGTCATATTCTTGGAGAATAATGACCCACTTAGCCACACGGCCTTGTAGGAGGCGACGACTCAAAAGGTAAACCATAGGAATATAGTCGGCCACAACAGTAGTTGGGCTCATCAATATGTAGTGACGGAGCTTTTGTACGAAGAAGATGACAGCTAGGGCCAACTTATCTTCTGGGGGGTAACGCAAGTGTGGGCCAGACAAGGTTTGACTCACGTAGTAGATTACATGCTCTTTCCATGCACTATCTTCTTGAACGAGTACACCAAAGACGGCATGTTCAAATGCCAAAACATATAAGATAAAATCCTTGGAGAAATCCGGGGGGTAGATCAAAGGGGCATTAGTTAAGGCTGTTTTAAGGATTGTAAAGGCTGCTTAAGCTTGCTCATCCCGGACAAATGGGCTGCGGGTGCAGAGTAAGCGGAGAAAGCCGTGAACCGTTGTGGCGTATTCAAGAACAAAGCAACGAAGGAAGTTGGCTCTCCCTTGTAGACTCTGTAACTAACATATGGTGCGAGGGGGAGGTAGGTCCAAGATGGCTTGAACTTTTAAGGGGTCAACAGTTATCCCTTTCTGTGAAACGATGAATCCTAATAATTGTCCTGCAGGAACGAAAACGACGCACTTGAGAGGGTTCAAGCGGATTCTGTATTTGCGACACCAGAGGAAGACTTACCGGAGGTCATTTAGGTGGTTAGATCGTTCTTTGGAGCGAGCGGTAAGGTCATCTAGGTAAACCAGGATGATATGAGTTAGTTAGTGGAAGCATTATGTCATGGCTCGTTGGAAAGTGCACCCGCGTTCTTTAGACCAAATGGCATGACCCAGTAGAAAAAGGTGCCCCATGGGGTAGTGAACACAGTTTTATATTGGTCTTCTTTCCGTATGGGTATTTGGTTATATTCGGAAAAACCATCCATAAAGGAGAGGACTTCATGTCCAACACAAGCGTCAACGAGCTGGTCGACGAAAGGTGTGGGAAAGTTGTCTTTGGGACATGCATGATTGAGATCTCGAAAATCTGTACAAACAAGGAGAGTGCCCTATTTTTTATTGATAGGTACAGGGTTGGACACCCAGGTGGTGTAAGCGATGGGATAGATGAATCCGACTTTCCGAAGATTTTCAATTTCAATTTTGACTATCGGGAGTTTGGAGGGGTGAATTGGTCTTTGCTTCTGGCGGACCGGTGGGACTTCGGCCCATGTATCGATGTGGTGTTCAACAATGGTAGGGTCTAGGCCGGGCATCTCGGTATAATACCAGGCAAAGACATCACGGAATTCCTGAAAAAAAATTTGGATTCCCCGATTTCGTATTCTGTACAAGTGGCACCTAAGGTGATAATCTCGGGTTGGCCACCTAGGCGAGCAATGTCTACTTGTGTAATGGGAGAAACATTTGCCATGTTTCCGTCTTCGAAGGCATCAAGTGCCAGGATAGGGTTCTTGAACCAATCTACCTTCTCGGGGAGAATGTCTTTTGTTTCAATTTCTAGTTGATTGGCTGCGATAGGGGTGGACTCACCAGGGATGAAATATGATCGATGGTGCATGTCATCCCATGGGTAGTCGAGTTCCGTAAAGGCTTTGAGGATTTCCTCGTCGCTGCGGAAGTGCTGAGTGATCAAGTCATACGAGGGATGGGTATATGTTGGGGGAGAGTCATTCCTATCGACCATAGAGATCATGTATATGGTATTGAATTCTTCCAAAGGGGAAGATGTTGGAGGGTAAATTTCTCCAATGGTAGGAGGGGATGTCTCTAGGTCGGCGTTATTCAACTCGTAGAGAGCTGCTCTATAATCCGGGAGGTCGGGGCAGTGGTGTGAGTAGTGACCATATATTCCACAGATAGTGCAAGCATGGTTAGTACGTAATGCCTTGTTGCGTTGATGGGCTGGGAGGTTTAGTACGACTACGGGGATGTTGGGGTCATCGTCCAAGGTATGCATGTGTTTTTGGAGATCTGGCAACTGAGGACAGTTATGGGTGGCGTGGCCGATATCATCACACAGGGAGCACTTAGGGGTTACTCGTGGGGTTGGTTGAGGTGCCACAATTTTTCTTGCCAGAAGGGGCGATATAGTTTTGCGGGCCTTTGCCCCCAGTGTTTTTAGGTGGTGGTGGGGGAGGGTTTGTAGCAGATGTGGATGTTGCGTCGGAAGGGGGATAGTTGGGCATGTTTGCAACTCCTGGGGGTGGGCGGTTGGAAGTGTTAATAGGTTGAACTAGTTGAAGAATGACTTGTGGTGTTGGTGGAGGAGTAGGGGCAGGTAAATACCACCAGGGTAATTTTTAAGGGCGAAATTTCGCAACTCCTGGGGGTGGGCGGTTGGAAGTGTTAATATGTTGAACTAGTTGAAGAATGACTTGTGGTGTTGGTGGAGGAGTAGGGGCAGGTAAATACCACCAGGGTAATTTTTAAGGGCGAAATTTCGCCAATTGGCTATTTTTCGAACCTTTTTTCAAAAAATAAATTTGCTATTTGGTCATTTTTAGTCTCTAATATCGCCTATATTTACATAAAATATATTTTTTCATCATAATATTCGCCAAAATTTACACATTTATGTTAGGATATTCCTATACTCCATCCTAGTCCTACTAAATTTTCAGTCATTTTCATTTTCAGTCTTTTAGGGTTTGTATGCACTTTTCGGGTTTGAATGCATTCTAGGGTTTGCATGCATTTTGCATGCATCCCAGTCATCAGTCCCAGCACCTAGCCCTCAGTTAGCTAGCCTCGGGAGCTTATTTCCACTCATATTGAACCCTCCTAGTCAGTGATGCGCCCACTTCTCACCCACCACTTGAGGAGGGCACCTTTTCTCACCTACCACTCATGTTGTACTTTAGTTAGTGAGTTATCATCAGTTCTTTCCTTGATTTAAGGCTAGACTGACTCTCAACTGACTGCATCACTCCAATGGACCTCCGATGAGACCTGACTTCCCCTTCTGACTCTAGATAGCTCCTCATGTGCCCTCCACTGAGCCTCCTTCATTCAGTTAGTGCCTCCATGTGCCAGTTACACCTACCACACTCAGTTAGACTCAGTTTGACTGATGGTTGACAGTTACTTGTGCATTGATGACTCCACCGATGATGAGATAGACTTCTAGTTGTGATTGATGACACTCCACTGATTATGGATCTATCCATGAAGGCTAATTCGAATTACACCTAGTGTATTCGAATCCTGAGCATTGTATATTTACTGTTTCATTATTCAGATTAATGTAAAATGTATAATTATTTTGCCTCTATCTGAGTTCCATTGGATCTATGTTCTGCTACACTATATTTCTTCTATTTTCCTAAATTCTTTCATTGTAAGGTTTACATCATCTCTTTTGGATCCATTGTAAGGATTTCTACATGGTATCAAAGCCATTTGAGAGTATATTCTACCTCCTTTCTTGAGAGTTTTTTGCAGGTAATTCGAAGTTCCAACAGTTGCAGTAGAAGTAGCAGCAGTTTCATCCTCCATTCGCTCCATCAGTTAAGATGAGCAATTCGAATGATCCTCTCTCTCCTAGAATTCTCACCCCTTTCAATTACTTTGATTGGAAGGGTGACATTGAAGTGTTATTGAGAAAGAAATCTCTATACAAAGTAACAATGGGGAAAGAAGCTGAACCACATGCAGCTGTGGAGAAAGCTAGATATCTAAATCAATTAGATGCAGCCTTTGGTTACATGTGCATTTATATTTCTAGAGATCTACTGTTTCATCTTGAAGGGTTGAAGACCCCAAAAGAGGTATGGAAGAAGTTAGAGGGTCTCTTTGGCAAACAAGATGAACTAAGAGGCCATGCTCTGGAAAATGAATTGATTGCCCTACAACCAAGTGATTTTGAGAGCATTCAACAATTCTTCTCAAAATTTAAATACTTGGTTATGCAATGCAAGCAGTGTGGCATTGAGAAAAAGGATGAGCAATTGGTGCTCTCCATTATGAGTAAGCTAGGATCTCCATTTTATGTCTTTGTATCTACCTTCCACTCTGGGCGAATGTCAATCCCTGGATGGAAGATGCCTACCTTAGAAGTCTTTACTGTAGCCCTCATTCAAGAAGAGGACAAATTGATTCAAATGGGTGCCATCAAGGCCTCCAAAGATCTAGCTCTTCTAGCTAGAGAAGCCAGTAGGGCGAATGTGAAAGGGAGGCAAAAAGACAAGGATAATAAGTCATTTAAATCCAAGTTGAATGATAAGTCAAGTCCATCAAAAGGAGCCTCTAGCTACAAGAAGGACAAACATAAGAGATCTGAATGCCCCTACTGCAAGAGAGGATACCATCCTGAGAAAGCTTGCATGCACAAGAAAATAGACCTACTAACCAAGCTTCTTGAACAGAACAAAATTGCTATTCCAAAAGATGCAAAGATGTATGATTCTGGAAGTGGATCTGATGGTCATGTGGATTGCCATGCATTGATGGCTGGTTTTTCACAATCAAAGGCCCTCCTCATAGATTATGGAGCCTCCAACCACATGGTTGCCTCTAAAGAATCATTTTCTTCTTTAGCTATCAAAGATGGGCCTACTATTCACATGGGAGACAACTCTCAGATTTCTACCAAAGGGTTGGGAACAGTACATATGGAGCATGGCAAGTTCAAGAATGTTCTAGTCGTTCCCTCCTTGACAGCAAATTTGTTGTTTGTATATCAGATAACTCACACCGGATCACCTAAGAAGGTGACCTTTGATTCTGACACAGTTGAGATTACAGATATCTCTACTGGGAAGACTATAGCAAAAGGGTTTACAAATCATGCCTCCAAGGCATATGAGTTCTCTCATTTTCTGCCCTTCTCTCTTCCTCTTCCTTCGGAATCTAATGAAGATTCAAGTGACTCTTCTTCTAATGAAGATCAAGATCAAGATCTTGATGTTGAGATCAAAGTTCACGAACATTCAGATCCAGAACCAACACATGTTCTCAATCCAGAGACAAGGCCAACATGGGCTCACACAGTCCTTGCAGTTACTAAGAACACAGTTGAGGATTCATTTGTTCACAGAACTACTAGACTTCAGCATCATGCCAACCTTGCATTATGCCATCCACCTCTCCATGAGAGATGCAGCATGATGATGGGGTTCTCTCTTCCATCCCTTGGGAAGACTGCTCATGTTCCATTCGCTCCAGTTGCAGAAATAATTTCTGAGAGATTTGCTTCGTCCAATACATCCTCTACACAGTGGAAGGAAAATCAGAAGACCAGATCCAGATCTAGCACCTGTTTTGGAATCCTACAAGGGATCAGCTTCCCAAATTTTTTGCATAAGTTTTCACTGATGAAAGCTTCTTTCTTTTCTGCTTAGTATGATGGTTCTTTGAGTTATTTACTATTCTTTTGAAGGGGGGTATTTTTCCCATGAGGTTTTCCCCATTTCCTCGGTTTATGGACAATTCTTTATTTTTTTTATCATTTATTTGATTGTATGGGTGACCTTTGGTCCTAGTTACTAGGGCCTAGGATGGATTAAGGGGGGGTGTTAGGATATTCCTATACTCCATCCTAGTCCTACTAGCTTTTCAGTCATTTTCATTTTCAGTCTTTTAGGGTTTGCATGCACTTTTAGGGTTTGCATGCATTCTAGGGTTTGCATGCATCCCAGTTATCAGTCCCAACACCTAGCCCTCAGTTAGCTAGCCTTGCGAGCTTATTGCCACTCAGATTGAGCCCTCCTAGCCAGTGATGTGCCCACCTCTCACCCACCACTTAAGAAGGGCGCCTTTTCTCACCTACCACTCCTGTTGTACTTTAGTTAGTGAGTTATCATGAGTTCTTTCCTTGATTTAAGGCTAGACTGACTCTCAACTAACTGTATCACTCTGATGGACCTCCGATGAGACCTAACTGCCCCTTCTAACTCCAGATAGCTCCTCATGCGCCCTCCACTGGGCCTCCTTCATTCAGTTAGCGCCTCCATGTGCCAGTTACACCTACCACACTCAGTTAGACTCAATTTGATTGATGGTTGACAGTTACTTATGCATTGATGACTCCACCGATGATGAGATAGACTTCTAGTTGTGCTTGATGACACTCCACTGATTATGGATCTATCCATGAAGGCTAATTCGAATTACACCTAGTGTATTCGAATCCTGAGTATTGTATATTTATTGTTTCATTATTCAGATTAATGTAAGATGTGTAATGATTCTACCTCTATCTGAGTTCCATTGGATCTATGTTCTGTTGCACTATACTTCTTCTATTTTCCTAAATTCTTTCATTGTGAGGTTTACATCATCTCTTTTGGATCCAATGTAAGGATTTCTACAATTTCAGTTGTAAATTGTATGTTTCATATTTAATATTCGCCTTCCTATCTATATACATGTTTTCTTCAATCCAAAATAATCGCCTAAGATACTATACTTAAGTGTAATATTAGAATCCTTAAAAAATACCCTGAATACCACATGGGTAGACCTAGGGTTAATCCAGGGAGTTTCAAAGTGGCCATCACCGGTGGACTTATCACTCCAGATGGTGGAAATAAAAATGGGATCGTATGGATGGGTGTTGCCTTAATGTAACTTAGTACCAACGGTGGTTGCGGTAGTAAAGGCGGTTGTTGGTTGGGCGTTGTGTGGTTGGAGGAAATTGTGCAAAGATCTGATATCTCTGTTATCTTCATAGGGGGAAGAATGGATTGGAACATGGAGGTCATGGGTGATTCCAAGTATAACCCGGGTTCGACTATGGAGACTAACGATGTAGGAGCATTGTGCATGGGTTGTTCGACCATGGGAAGAACATTCTCGGGAGTAGCAGGGGCATTGGGATCATAGTATGTTATTTGGTTAATTTTGACCACACGTCCCTCATGGAGGAACATCATGATGCAGAAGACGGACGAAGCGACGGCCTTCATAGCATACATGTAACTACGACAAAGTATGGGGTTGTAATCAAGCTGTGCATTGATAACCTCTATATCAATTAGGGTCGGTTTGCCCGCTAGTTGAATGAGAACGTTGGCCAAAATGCCCTGAGGTTGAGTTGTGCTGCCATCGTAAGCTCTTAATGAAGTTGTTGATGGTAGTAGAGTTGGAGATCCAAGCTTCTACCAAACAAACGTCGACATAACGCAAGTGGAGGTGCCTTCATCGATGATGCATCAATGGATGACAAGGTTCCGAACTAATATAGAAACCTAGAAAACTAGTGTCGAAGGTGTTGTGGCCACAACAGATCCCATGCTTAGCTAAAGCACGGGAGCCCAATTTTTAATCAATTCGAAGGTATATGAGTAAGTTTCTCTTTGTAAAGCTGATTTTCGGTTTAGATGTCTTTAAACATTACTGCCCATTTACCCGTACTTCATTTTCGCTGCTTGGTCTGGGTTTTCTTTAAGTGTTTGGTTTGCAAAATCTCTAAATCTTGACTATTTTGGCATTTTCTCTTAGCAAACACGAAACCCGACATTTGGAGAACCTGAAACCCGACATTTGGAGAACCTGAAACCCGAAACCCGACAGTTTCGGGTGCGGGAAATTGTTGTTTTCATTTTGGGATTTTTGTCATCCCGAAACCCGAAACCCGAAACCCAAAAGTTTCGGGTGCGGGATTTCATTTCTTTGGAAGTTTGTTTTACCGAAACCCAACGATGTCGCGTTTCGGGATCCGGGATTTTTGTTTGCGAGTTTTAATAAACCTGAAATCCGACACTGTCGTGTTTCAGGATTTGGGAATTCATTTTTAACGTTGTGTTTAATTGCATTCCGAAACCCGCAACCCGCAACTTTCGGGTTGCGGCTTTCGGAAACTTGGTTTTGATTTGGTCATATTTATGAAACCCGAAACCCGCAAATTTCGGTTTTTGACTTTCGGGAGTGGTAAATAAAAACTTTTATTATGTTTTGAACCCGATCCCGTGCTTCACATTGATCAATCTTAGCCGTCCATTTCTCTTAATCCTACAGTCGTGATTTAATTTGGGTAAATTGATAAATATAGGTTTTTATTTACTTTTCTTTACCATTTTTACTCGTTGAATTACCCCGCTGAGCTGATTTTACTGTGAATTTGGTTGCTAAGGTTCGTTATTGCTGGTTTTTCATCTTTTTCTAGGATTAGTTGTTTCCGTTGCTACGTATTATGTTTAGAAGTTTGGTTATTTTGGCTTTTGTAATGGCCGTTTTCACTATTTAATTTGATCCTCCCAGACTTTGCAGGATTACACCTTTTCGATCTCCATAGTGTGGCTCTAATATTTTTGTTAAATCGACAATCTGCATTTGATCTCACAGCTGAAACCAGGCCGCCATTTTATGTGCTCAAATTCTTGTCTTAACCGTTCCGCAATCATCTCTTTCACCTCAACTCCCGTTTTCATTTCAAATCCAAGGTTATGATTGTTGATGTGAACAGACTTGGAATGACGAGCTTTCATGTACGTTTTAATTCATGCAATTTCTGATTGGATTTGTACTTCCTCATGGATCCAGATCCGGTTAGCACATGTTATAACTCGTTCCGTTACAGTTTGCATGATTGCAGTGTCCCAATCGTAATAATTTAACCATTGTGACCGGCTCTACACAATCATTTGCCATTCTATCATTTGGCCTTAAATTGGCAATGAATATGAAAACCTTCAGTTTGTCCTTTATATTCTATAAGAGGAAAATTTTGCATGTTTATGTTGTAAGTTTCTTCTTGACGTATCTGGTATGAGCAATATGCAGACAAGAAACAAATCCCTTCATGCGTGTTTCGAGAAATAAGAACTTCAGTCTTCGATGTATCAAGAACCTTTGTCACCGCCTTTTGATGCAAGTATTCCTAATTCAAGCAGCGATAGCGAACAAGAGGATGTTCAAGTCCCGTCTGTCTGTATGCAATTCCCAAAGAGGATGGAAAAGAAGGTTTCTGAAGGGCCAACTGATCAAGATCATGCTCTAATACGAGATCATATAATCAATGAAGAATCTGATATTCCGCCAATTTCTTTTGGCGTGGACCCTTTAAGGGATTTCTCTGTTTTCGAGAACATAGTCTCTCATCAAGAAGTTCCTGCGGTGAATTCTCTACAAACCAAATCATCTGTTGCTGATAATGAGAAGGCTGGGGCAAAATTCTTGATTATGATGTGAGGATCTTTTTAATTAAGCAATATATCTTTAAGAATCCCTTTGAAAGGTGAAGGAAATCATGTAGTTCGAGAAATGGCAAGGTTTCTTGGATCAATAGTTCCGATAGACTCATTTCTGATTTTGGAATCCCTATTCTGTAGGATTCATTTTTGTACTTTGTTGTAGTTTAATATTTAAGGAAGAACACCTCTCAGAGGAAGGGGGTTGCAATTTTTGGAATTGTAATTCAGCAGGAGATAAGACTGAGGATACTATGTGGCCAGAGTCATTGTAATTTTGGTACAAGACATCTTAATACAGTAATGTTATCTTCGGATCCATCTTCTGATTATCACTTAAATTTCTTTAAGGATTTCTGATTTTATGTTCCAGATTGTCATCCGCTATACATATGATCTCTTTTTGGATATATAACAAATACATATATCTGTTGTATTCGTTTTTCTGTAAAACTGATGTGTGTATGAAAATGTTTGATTAAATTTCTTTAATTAAATACTTTCTTTATCGATTTCTGCAATTGATCATATATATATATATATATTCAATCATTGTTGATTTTTCATTCAACAAAAGGATAACAAGTTATATCTTGATGGTCTTTAAGCTTGGATTATCATTGTTTAATTTTCATTAAATAAATCATAATTTAAGTCAGCAAATATCTCATCTAAAGGCATTTATGTTCAAGGTGATAAACTGTTTGTTCTCTTACACCTCACGGTTGATATGCATAAACACCAAGCTTTTCATTTTAGAATAGATCTGACTTAAGATTAGGTTCTTTTTTCTAAATAGGTTAAGTTAGAATTGTATATTGTTTCCCACACCCTTTTGTTTCCCTAAATTGGGAGACTGATCTTATTGATCAAATCACTTACTCATAGAGTGCCAGTGGAGGCCAAATATCCATGGGTGATTACCACACCAAACAGCTCGAGGATATAATTTTCCTTGCGCAGGGTCTTTCGAAGCCTTTGGTTGGGTTTTCATCCCCTGTTGTGTGCCTTGGAACCCATTCCAGCACCTTGCACTTACCCTGCACACCCTAGGCATCAACAAATGACGCTAGAAGGAGGGCCACTAGTATAACATGTCTAAGAAAACCGCTAATAAACCTCCTCCAGCAAATACTTCAATGGTTCAAACCCGAAGCCAGTCCAGGGCTTCAACATCTGAACAACCAACTGACTCACGACCTACAATTCTCCCTGTTACATCTGCGCAACCTACAGTTATACCTGTCACACCTATGATACAACAGGAGAATAGAGGGGAAATCATTTTCACATCACCTACAAGGGGACCCATCTCGTTAGAGCATATATTGAAAACATCTACTGATAGAGTCTTAAGAGCAGAACAATGACTTGCTGATCAAAGACGGCGTGGTCTGGCAGCCTTAAATTTAGAAGATATTCTACAGACTGGTGGTCGGGAAGATCAGCAAATTCCCACTGCACAGACTAGTGACTCACAAATTCAGTACACCACTGATCTAAACACACAAGATCAACACATAGTTGATCAACAACTTGAAAACCGAGAGTTGATTCATCGACCAGATTCTCCTGAGTATAACCATGAGACCACCCTCATTGGAACACAAGGTCAGCCAAATTTTGGAACCGTTGGTCCACCACCATCTCCTCCTTCATCTTCATCCTCGTCCTCAAACGATGAGAATTCTTCTAGCTTGTCCTCGGAAGAAGAAGAGCGAGAACCTCCGACGACAGGAGAAGGGGAAAATATACCTTGGCTCGACCAAGATGCAGTTTTCATATTAGGAGATCAACATAGATTACCAAAAAAACCTGAGAAATGGCTGCCTAAATTCATCCCTGATGATAAGATACCTGCTTTGGATCATATAAAAACTTTCATGCAGGCAATCAGGCTTAGAAGAGTGGTACATGAGGATGTAGTATGCAGACTCTTTCCCTACATTTTTTAGGGTAAAGCAGCCACTTGGTATTTTGCCCTACCAGCCCAATCTATAACTTCCTGCGATGAATTCCAGAAACATTTTACCCAAAAATTCGGGGATGACAAAATACCGCAAGATCTTGTCTTAGAGTTATCCTCCATGAAAATCAAAGGAAAAGAAAGGGTAAAAGACTTTAACCAAAGGTTTTCATATCTTAAAAACAGAATTCCTACCAATCTTCTTCCTGCTAAAGAATTGTTGGTAGCATATTATGAAAAAGGTTTGCCTGTCCCTATTGCAATGTGGGTCAAAAGGGCACAAAAAGGTACTTTACTGGAAGCATTTGATGAAGCAATCCAAGTTGAGAAGGACATGTTTTTTCTAAAAGACAACCCTGAAAATTTAGAAGAACAACCTTCCACTTCCAGGAAGAGAATTGAGAATGCCCCTAAACCCGCTATTCAGAACAAGGATCCATTTGATATGACTAACATGAAGAAATTCCTTCAAAGGATGTCAAATGAGATGGTGGATTTAAAGAAGAACACTAATGATAATCAAAATCAAAACAGAGGTTTTGTAAGGCCACCATTTAGGAGACCTTACTAGCCTCCACAAAATCCACCACCACCGAATCCGACAGATGCACTCACAAACGGTGAACTCTATTCTATTTTTAGAGCATTGGCAGCAGAATCTCAAGTCACCTCTGACACTTCCAACGATCAAACCATCCCGGATCCACCATTACCTGTAGAAGAAGAAGAAGAAGAGGATCCATAGGTCGATGTTGTGGGTTGCTTTTTAGAACTTCCTATGTGTGAAGAAGAAGAAGAACCTAAGGCGATGTTTAACACACAACATCCTTATAACACAAGGTCAAGACCACAGCCACCTCAAGAACCTTCATCTTCTCCTCTGGTTCTCTCAAGAAACAAGACTGTCCCACAAAAGGATACAGTCCTCCCTGAAATGGAGTACAATTTGGTTGAAGACTTAAAAAGAGTCAAAACAAACATCTCTCTGTTTGAGCTACTAAAGATCCCTACTATGAGGGATTCCTTACCAAAAAACATGATAGTCAAATAGTCAAAAGAGTCACAAAGTAACAATCTAGACTCTGTTACTAAATATGATGATCAGAAACCAGCGATCAAGAGGACTCCTCCTTTCTTGCTCACTTTTGAGATTTTCAATCGGAATGTGAACAACTGCATGATAGATTCAAGAGCGTCATCAAATGTGATGCCTCTCTCTATTTGCAGAAAATTGAATGCAACGTGGGAGCCCTTCCCAACCCAGATCGTGCAACTTGAGAGATCCAAAGTCAGAGTGGTAAGTAAGTTGAGAAATGTTTTGCTTACATTGTCAGCTGATCCCAAGATCCATCAAACAGTTGACATCGTGATAGCTGACATCCCAGAAGCCTATGGGATGTGGTTAAGCAGGGACTGGTCAGAGAAACTTAAGGGTTACTTTGCAACCGACTAGTCCCACTTATGGTTGCCCTACAATGGTCAACCGAATAAAATTAAGATCAGCAAAGAAGCTTTTATGAAACAGAATCACCGATCTTAATGATTCAAGCGAACCGGCTGGTTATCTCACCTCTCGTGTAGAGCAATTTACATTCGATACTTTTTTTGGTGAATTCCTAGCTGATACCTCACCAAAAGAAAGTATTCAAAACGAATCACATATTACTCATGTTACTTCTATACCTTTCTCTGGTGAAATTGTGCATAATGTATATAATGTAAATACAAATTTTAGGTTAGATCCTGTCTCATGGACTTTATTTTTTGATGGTTCCAAGTCCAAGGAGGGAGCTAGAGCAGGTTGTGTCCTAATTGATCCTAAGGGAATGAAAATTATGATTGCTTGCAGGTTAGAATTCGATTGCACTAATAATGTAGCTGAGTATGAGGCTCTGATTCAGGGACTCAAGAAGGCTGTTGATTTAGGTGTGCAGGCGATTCAATGCTATGGAGATTCTGAAATTATAGTTAAGCAAGTCAGAAATAAGATACACTGCTTATCTCCACGCTTGGCTAATTATCAGAAGATGGTAAGGGATTTAACCAACTCATTTTTAGCATTCAATATTAAATTAGTTCCCAGATCACAAAATTTTGATGCAGACCTGTTAGCAAATACATCGTCTAGACTGCTCCCGCCAGAAGGTCTGTCTCCTCAAACTTTTTCCATTCAATTGATGTACAGACCATCTATTCTAGATAATGTGACTAATTGGAAAGTATTTGATGATGACCGACAGATACTTGACTTCCTCATGGCACAGGATACATTCCAAGATATGGCCATTGATGAGGCAGAGCATGAAAAGTAACTCGTTGATCTCTCAAACATTATCCCAAAGTCATTGATCAATCTAGAAAAGTTTTATGATTTGCAAGACAAGTTCAAATCTCAAACAAATTGTAAAACTCAAAGCTCATCCTTGAACTATGAGCGAGTCAATTTAGGCACCGAGCAGGAACCACGTTTCATCAATCTGGGAGTTAATTGTACCCCTGAAGAACAGAGAGCCATCATTGCATTGTGTAAATAGTATAAAGATGTTTTTGCCTAGACTTATGACGAATTCAAAACATTTGACACTAGCGTCATGTTTCATAATATACCCATGAAACCAGAGGTTAAGCCATTTCAACAAAAGCTACGGAAAATGCACCCTAGCTTAGAGCCCTCGATAAAAAGGAGTTGGAAAAGCTGCTCACTGTTCGAATTATCTTTCCAGTCAAGCACACTCAATGGATAGCCAACCTAGTGCCTGTCCGTAAGAAAAGTGGTGAAATTCGACTATGTGTCGATTTCAGGAACATAAATCGGGATTCTGAGAAAGACAACTATCCTGTTCCACCTATGGAACAGATTCTTCAGAAGGTAGTCGGGTTGGAGATGTTTTCCCTCCTATATGGTTTTTCGGGATATAACAAAGTTATGGTTGCCCCGGACGACCAATTAAAAACAGCTTTCAAGACCCCATGGGGCACTTTCGCCTATAGGTGGATGCCTTTCGGGTTAATCAATGCAGGAGCCACTTTCCAGAGAGCTATCGACATAGCTTTCCGAGGATTAACGCATAATTCTTTCGTAGTTTATCTTGATGATATCACTATTTACTCCAAAAGGCGACATGAACATGTGTTTGCTCTGAAACAGGTTTTCGACCGTTGCAGGAAATCTGGCATTTCTCTCAACCCCAAGAAATGTATTTTTGCAGTAACAGAAGGAAAGATTCTGGGCTTCATTGTTTCGAAAGAAGGTCTGATCATCGATCCCGAATGTACAGAGGTTAATTCAAAGATTGGGTTACCAGGCTCACGCAAAGCAATGCAATCCTTCTTAGGTAAGATTAATTTTGTACATAGATTTCTACCAAATTTTGCCCAGATTGTTAAACCATTACAACTTTTGGTCAAGAGAGATGTGCAATTTACTTGGTCTCAGGAACAAAGAGATGCGTTTATCCAAATTCGAAAGGCTATCGCTAAAGCTCCTGCTCTCATGTCCCCAGATTTTGATAAGGATTTCATTCTTTATACTTTTGCCACTGACTTTTCTTATGCAACTGTACTAACACAAAAGCATGACGATGATGTAGAAATCTCGATCTCTTTCATGAGCTCAACATTTAAGGGTGCAAAGCTCAATTACTCGTAGATTGATAAGCAAGCCTATGCGGTCTATAAGGCTATCAAACATTACATGCATGATTTGCTGAAGTCTCGAACTAAAGTCATTGTTCCATACTCTGCCATTAGGAATGTCCTCATCCAGAAAGACTTAGGGGAAAAGAGGGCCCATTGGATGACGACCCTACAAGAATATGATATTGAGATCAAACCAGCTAAAATTGTCAAAGGGCAAGGTCTTTGTCTTCTTACCGCTCAATCGAATGACCCTACCCAACAGCAATCAGAATGGGATCAAGAGGTAGAAGTTCCCTCAGGTGTTGTTAACGTTATCGATGCTCCGACATCTGAATGGTATGATGATATCATATTTTTCCTAAACCATGGGTTTGCTCCCGAAACCCTTCATTTTAAGAAAAGAAGGGCTTTGAGACTAAAAGCTTCTCCTTATCAGTTTATTGATCAAGTTCTTTTTAGGAAAAATTATGATGGAGTAATTCTTAGGTGCTTGGAAAAACATGAAGTTGATGACACCTTATTTCAATTTCATGCAGGACCTGCTGGAGGCCATTTTTCATGTGAGACTACAGCACATAAGATTCTCAGGGATGGCTATTATTGGCCCATGTTGTTTAAAAATGCTTATGCTTATATAAGGAAGTGTGAACCATGCCAGAAATGCATAGGCAAATTCAAGAAACCTATATTTCCTCTTCAACCAGTCACAATTCAGTTTCCATTGCAACAATGGGGACTAGATTTTGTCGGGCCTATAAACCCTACTTCGTCCCTCCAACATAAGTATATTCTTACAGCAACTGACTACTTCACTAGATGGGTCGAGGTAGCCCCTCTTAAACAATGTAATGCCAGTCAAGTAATTTCTTTCCTTGACAGTCAGATCATCACACGGTTCGGCACTCCTGAGTACTTAGTTTTCGATTATGCATCCTACTTCTCTTCAATCGATATAATTGAATATACCTTTGAAAAGGGGATTAAGCTTAAGTTTTCTGCCAATTATTACCCACAAGTAAATGGTTTGGCTAAGTCGTCAAACAAAAATTTGATAAATATTCTCAAGAAAACTGTGGCTTCTCATCACAGAGATTGGCACACACAGTTATATAATGCTTTATGGGCAGATTGAATAACCCCGAAGGCGGCTATTGCAAATTCCCCCTACTGTCCTGTTTATGGCAAAGAAGCCATCCTTCCAACTAATCTCACCATCCCTTCACTACAATTGGCTCAGTCTATCCAAGAAGATGATTCTTCCCCTCTCCAACATAGAATAGACACTCTCTTGAAGCTGGAGGAGGACAGGGAAATAGCTAAGAACAAATTGTATCATCATCAGCAGATGGTGAAAAGATGGTTTGATGAAAAATATTCATCTGACAAGGAATTTTCTATTGGTGACCTGGTTCTAAGGTGGGATAAGCAACACAAAGATAAGAACCAGTATAACAAGTTTCAGCGCCTTTGGCTAGGACCTTTTATTATTATAGAAAAGATTGGTCCCAGCACTGTTCGATTACAGATGCTAAAGGGAGTTGTAGACACCTTCCCAGTGAATGTGTCTCTTATCAAAAAGTATTTTGTTTGAACAATCTGGTGCACTTGTACATAGGTGTCGTTTTTTTTTCAATCATTTGTTTTCTTGCATTTTCAATTTGATTAGTCTTCTTGTTTTGTTTTGGTTTTCATTAATAAGGCTTCACACGTCTGGTAATGGCTTATGATCATTTTTCTTAGCAAACAATTGCTTCTGAAGTTTCAACATTGTTATCAATCTTACTTTTTGGATTTTGATTAGAATTTACTCTGAAGAATAAACAGTCAATAAGTGCAGTACCTTTGGATACTTTTCACTTTGATCATTATCTTTCACAATGCTTTATTTGTGTAATTGAGGTATGGAGGATGGCCATCATTTCTCTATCTGGTGTTTCATGGTTGAACGACATATCATAATAACCTGACCAGCTCCAATTGCTCATGGATTTTTTTACAATCACTTTGAATATGAATTTTGTTTAACATTATAAGTTACAAGGTGGGTGGTCTTGTTATCAAGCCAACCCATTAGGTTCATAGGTGTTTAAGTGGAATGACATCTTCACATCAAGCCACCACACTTGAAAGATGACTTTCAGTTCTGCTAGAAGGTGGAAGATCCTATTACAGGTCGGTCCATTCATGATCCGCAAAGCACTAGTGAGTAACATTACCACTATGTGGTCACCAAGCCATGGTAATGCCTTGTAGCCTATGCCAAAATAAATTGTTTTGTCTTTCATTATGAGATTTTGTTGTATACAAGAACAGGGGGGTCTTATCACAAGCCATCCCTGCTATGATCATGGGTTTTATCTTGGACTGGATTTATCACAATATGGTCACCAAGCCATGATAATTTCTTATGGTTTTACAACCAGAAGAAAAGGAGTCTCGTCATCAAGCTAGCTTGACCAGCTTCCAGATCAGGCCTGTGAATGGCGTTGTTTCATATGATCACCAAGTCAATACAGTGATCTTGTATCAACAAGGTTTTATGTATAAAAAAAAAAAAATAGAAAAGAAAAGATAAAAAGGTATATATAATCCATAGAGGATCACTGAAGATACATGCAACTAATAAACCCAGGTAATCTATAATTAGGATATCCATGAGCATTTCTAAGACTATACCTAGGTTCAACACAAGCTGGTTTTCAATGATTGCATCATGGTAAAGATTTGGTATTACTCTCTAAATCTCCTTATCAGATGAGTGTTATCTTTAAAATGGTCATTGTTTGAGATCTATCCAATTTCATGTTCACTGTTTGTTGACTGTTATCTTTTGAGTATTTTCTCTGAATTAAGTTTCAAGAAATTGGTTGATTAACATGTTGTCTTTAGTCGTGATTTGATTGCAGAGATCACTTGTTCTTTCCAGTCAGTCACCATTTGTTGTGGCCACAATAGATCCCATGCTTAGCTAAAGCACAAGAGCCCCATTTTTAATCAATTCGAAGGTATATGGGTAAGTTTCTCTTTGTAAATCTGATTTTCGGTTTAGATGTCTTTAAACATTACTAACCATTTACCCGTACTTCATTTTCGCTACTTGGTCTGGGTTTTCTTTAAGTGTTTGGTTTGCAAAATATCTAAATTTTGACTATTTTGGCATTTTCTCTTGGCAAACCTGAAATCCGACATTTGGAGAACCCGAAACCCGAAAGTTTCGGGTGTGGGAAATTGTTGTTTTCATTTTGGGATTTTCGTCATCCCGAAACCCGAAAGTTTCGAGTGTGGGAAATTGTTGTTTTCATTTTGGGATTTTCGTCATCCCGAAACCCGAAAGTTTTGGGTGCGGGATTTCATTTCTTTGGAAGTTTGTTTTACCAAAACCCGAAACCCGACGATGTCGCGTTTCGGGATCCGGGATTTTTGTTTGCGAGTTTTAATAAACCCAATACTCGAAACCTGACATTGTCGCGTTTCGGGATTTGGGAATTCATTTTTAACGTTGTGTTTAATTGCGTTCGGGAATTAATTGCGTTTGATTTCGGAAACTTGGTTTTGATTTGGTCATATTTATGAAACCCGAAAACCCCAGAATGTTAGTTTTCGGCTTTCTAGAGTGGTAAATAAAAACTTTTATTATGTTTTGAACCCGATCCCACGCTTAGCATCAGTCAATCTCAGCCGTCCATTTCTCTTAATCCTACGGTCGTGATTTAATTTGGGTAAATTGATAAATATAGGTTTTTATTTACTTTTCTTTATCATTTTTACTCGCCGAATTACCCCGCTGAGCTGATTTTACTGTGAATTTGGTTGCTAAGGGTCGTTATTGCTGGTTTTTCAGTTTTTCTAAGATTAGCTGTTTCCGTTGCTGCGTATTATGTTTATAAGTTTGTTTATTTTGGCTTTTGTAATGGCCGCTTTCGCTATTTAATTTGATCCTCCCAGACTTTGCAAGATTACACCTTTTTGATCTCCGCAGTGTGGCTCTAATCTTTTTATTAAATCAGCAATCTGCATTTGATCTCGCAGCTGAAAAGAGGCCGCCATTTTATGTGCTCAAATTCTTGTCTTAGCCGTTCCGCAGTCATCTCCTTCACCCCAACTCCCGTTTTCATTTCAAATCCAAGGTTATGATTGTTGATGTGAACAGACTTGTAATGACGAGCTTTCACGTACTTTTTAATTCATGCAATTTCCGATTGGATTTGTACATCCGCATGGATCCAGATCCGGTTAGCACATGTTATAACTCGTTTTGTTACAGTTTGCATGATTGCAGTGTCCCAATCATAATGGACAATCGTAATAATTTGACCATTGTGACCGGCTCTGCTCAATCATTTGCCATTCTATCATTTGGCCTTAAATTGGCAATGAATATGAAAACCTTCAGTTTGTCCTTTATATTCTGTAAGAGGAAAATTTTGCATGTTTATGTTGTAAGTTTCTTCTTGACGTATCTAGTATGAGCAATATGCAGACATGAAACAAATCCCTTCATGTGTGTTTCGAGAATGAAGAACTTCAGTGTTCGTTGTATCAAGAACCTTTGTCACCGCCTTTTAATGCAAGTATTCCTGATTCAAACAGCGATAGTGAACAAGAGGATGTTCAAGTCCCGTCTGTCTGTATGCAATTCCCAGACAAGAAGGAAAAGAAGGTTTCTAAAGGGCCAACTGATCAAGATCATACTCTTATACGAGATTATATAATCAATGAAGAATTTGATATTCCACCAATTTCTTCTAGCTTGGACCCTTTCACGGATTTCTCTGTTTTCGAGAACATAGTCTCTCATCAAGAAGTTCCTGCGGCGAATTCTCTACAAACCAAATCATATGTTGCTGATAATGAGCAAGCTGGGGTGGAATTCTTGATTATGATGTGAGGATCTTTTTAATTAAGCAATATATCTTTAAGAATCCCTTTGAAAGGTGAAGGAAATCATGTAGTCCGAGAAATGGCAAGGTTTCTTGGATCAATAGTTCCGATAGACTCATTTTTTATTTTGGAATCCCTATTCTGTAGGATTCATTTTTGTACTTTGTTGTAGTTTAATATTTAAGGAAGAATACCCCTCGGAGGAAGGGGGTTGGAATTTTTGGAATTGTAATTCAGCAAGATATAAGACTGAGGATACTCTGTGGCCAGAGTCATTGTAATTTTGGTACAAGACATCTTAATACAGTAATGTTATCTTCAGATCCATCTTCTACTTATCACTTAAATTTCTTTAAGTATTTCTGATTTTACGTTCTAGATTGTCATCCGCTATACTAACTGATGTGTGTATGAAAATGTTTGATTAAATTTCTTTAATTAAATACTTTCTTTATCGATTTCTGCAATTGATCATATATATATATATATTCAATCATTGTTGATTTTTCAAACAACAAAAGGATAACAGGTTATATCTTGATGGTCGTTAAGCTTGGATTATCATTGTTTAATTTTCATTAAATAGATTATAATTTAAGTCAGCAAATATCCCATCTAAAGGCATTTCTGTTAAAGGTGATAGACTGTTTTTTCTCTTACACCTCAAGGTTGATCTGCATAAACACCAGGCTTTTCATTTTAGAATAGATTTGACTTAAGATTAGGTTCTTTTTTCTAAATAGGTTAAGTTAGAATTGTATACTATTTCCCACACCCTTTTGTTTCCCTAAATTGGGAGACTGATCTTATTGATCAAATCACTTACTCATAGAGTGCCAGTGAAGGCCGAATATCCGTGGGTGATTACCACACCAAACAACTCGAGGATAGAATTTCCCTTGCGCAGGGTCTTTCGAAGCCTTTGGTTGGGTTTTCATCCCCTGTTGTGTGCCTTGGAACCCATTCCAGCACCTTGCACTTACCGTGCACACCCGAGGCATCAACAAATGGCGCTAGAAGGAGGGCCACTAGTATAACATGCCTAAGCAAACCACTAATAAACCTCCTCCAGCAAATACTTCAACAATTCAAACCCGAAGCCAGTCCAGGGCTTCAACATCTTAACAACCAACTGATTCACGACCTACAGTTCTCCCTGTTACATCTGCGCAACCTATAGTTATACCTGTCACACCTATGATACAACAGGAGAACAGAGGGGAAATCATTTTCACATCACCTACAAGGGGACCCATATCGTTAGAGCAGATATTGAAAACATCTGCTGATAGGGTCTTAAGAGCATAACAACGACTTGCCGATCAAAGACGACGTGGTCTAGCAGCCTTAAATTTAGAAGATATTCTAGAGACTGGTGGTCGAGAAGATCAGCAAATTCCCGCTGCACAGACTAGTGACTCACAGATTCAGTACACCACTGATCTAAACACACAGGATCAACAACCTAAAACCCAAGAGTTGATTCATCGACCAGATTCTCCTGAGTATAACCGTGAGACCACCCTCATTGGAACACAAGGTTAGCCAAATTTTGGAACCGTTGGTCCACCACTATCTCCTCCTTCATTTTCATCATCATCCTCAGACGGTGAGAATTCTTCCAGCTCATACTCAAAAGAAGAAGAGCGAGAACCTCCGATGGTAGGAGAAGGGAAAAATAGACGTTGGCTCGACCAAGGTGCAGTTTTCATATTAGGAGATCAACATAGATTACCAAAAAATCCTAAGAAATGGCTATCTAAATTCAACCCTGATGATAAGATACCTGCGTTGGATCATATAAAAACTTTCATGTAGGCAATCAGGCTTAGAAGCGTGGTACATGAGGATGTAGTATGCAGACTCTTTCCCTACACTTTAGAGGTTAAAGAAGCCACTTGGTATTTTGCCTTACCGACCCAATCTATAACTTTTTGGGATAAATTCCAGAAACATTTTACCCAGAAATTCGGGGATGACAAAACACCGCAAGATCTTGTCTTAGAGTTATCCTCCATGAAAACCAAAGAAAAAGAAAGGGTAAAAGACTTTAACCAAAGGTTTTCATATCTTAAAAACAGAATTCCTACCAATCTTCTTCCTGCTGAAGAATTGTTGGTAGCTTATTATGAAAAAGGTTTGCCTGTCCCTATTGCAATGTGGGTCAAAAGGGCACAAAAAGGTACTTTACTGGAAGCATTTGATGAAGCAATCCAAGTTGAGAAGGACATGTTTTGTCTGGAAGATAGCCCTGAAACTTTAGAAGAGCAACCTTCCACTTCCAGGAAGAGAATTGAGAACACCCCTAAACCCGTTGTTCAGAACAAGGATCCATTTGATATGACTAACATGAAGAAATTCCTTCAAAGGATGTCAAATGAGATGGTGGATTTAAAGAAGAACACTAATTATAATCAGAATCAAAACAGAGTTTTTGTAAGGCCACCATTTAGGAGACCTTACTAGCCTCCACAAAATCCACCACCACCGAATCCGACAGATGCACTCACAAACGATGAACTCTATTCTATTTTTAGAGCATTGGCAGCAGAATCTCAAGTCACCTCTGACACTTCCAACGATCAGACCATCTCGGATCCACCATTACATGTAGAAGAAGAAGAAGAGGATCCACAGGTCGATGCTGTGGGTTGCTTTTCAGAACTTCCTCTGTGTGAAGAAGAAGAAGAACCTGAGGCGGTGTTTAACACACATCATCCTTATAACACAAGGTCAAGACCACAGCCACCTCAAGAACCTTCATCTTCTCCTCTGGTTCCCACAAGAAACAAGATTGTCGCACAAAAGGATACAGTCCAACCTGAAATGGAGTACAATCTGGTTGAAAACTTAAAAAGAGTCAAAGCAAACATCTCTCTGTTTGAGCTACTAAAGATCCCTGCTATGAGGGATTCCTTACCAAAAAACATGATAGTCAAACAGTCAAGAGAGTCACAAAGTAACAATCTAGACTCTATTACTAAATATGATGATCAAAAACCAGCGAGCAAGAGGACTCCTCATTTCTTGCTCACTTTTGAGATTTTCAATCGGAATGTGCACAACTACATGATAGATTCAAGAGCATCATCAAATGTGATGCCTCTCTCTATTTGCAGGAAATTGAATGCAACATGGGAACGCTGCCCAACCCAGATCGTGCAACTTGACAGATCCAAAGTCAAAGTGGAAAGTAAGTTGAGAAATGTTTTGCTTACATTGTCAGTTGATCCCAGGATCCATCAGACAATTGACATAGTGATAGCTGACATCCCGGAAGCCTATGGGATGTGGTTAAGCAGGGACTGGTCAAAGAAACTTAAGGGTTACTTTGCAACCGACTGGTCCCACTTATGGTTTCCCTACAATGGTCAACCGAATAAAATTAAGATCGGCAGAGAACCTTTTATGAAACAGACAGTCACCGATCTTAATGATTCAAACAAACCGGCTGGTTATCTCACCTCTCGTGTAGAGAAATTTACATTCGATACTTTTTTTGGTGAATTCCTAGCTGATACCTCACTAGAAGAAAGTATTCAAAACGAATCACATATTACTCATGTTACTTCTATACCTTTCTCTGGTGAAATTGTGCATAATGTATATAATGTAAATACAAATTTTAGGTTAGATCCTGTCTCATGGACTTTATTTTTTGATGGTTCCAAGTCCAAGGAGGGAGCTGGAGTAGGTTGTGTCCTAATTGATCCTAAGGGAATGAAAATTATGATTGCTTGCAGGTTAGAATTCGATTGCACTAATAATGTAGTTGAGTATGAGGCTCTGATTCAGGGACTCAAGAAGGCTATTGATATAGGTGTGCAGGAAATTCAATGCTATGGAGATTCTGAAATTATAGTTAAGCAAGTCAGAAATAAGATACACTGCTTATCGCCATGCTTGGCTAATTATCAGAAGATGGTAAGGGATTTAACCAACTCATTTTTAGCATTCAATATTAAATCAGTTCCCAGATCACAAAATTTTGATGCAAACCTGTTAGCAAATACAGCGTCTAGACTGATCCCACCAGAAAGTCTATCTCCTCAAACGTTTTCCATTGAATTGATGTACAGACCATCTATTCCGGATAATGTGAGTAATTGGAAAGTATTTGATGATGACCGACAGATACTTGACTTCCTCATGGCACAGGATACATTCCAAGATATGGCCATTGATGAGGTAGAGCATGAAAAGTCACTCGTTGATCTCTCAAACGTTATCCCAAAGTCATTGATCAATCTAGAAAAGTTTTATGATTTGCAAGACAAGTTCAAATCTCAAACAAATTGTAAAACTCAAAGCTCATCCTTGAACTATGAGCGACTCAATTTAGGCACCGAGCAAGAACCACGTTTCATCAATCTGGGAGTTGAATTTAACCCTGAAGAACGGAGAGCCATCATTGCATTGTGTAAATAGTATAAAGATTTTTTTGCCTGGACTTATGACGAACTGAAAACATTTGACACTAGTGTCATGTTTCATAATATACCCATGAAACCAGAGGTTAAGCCATTTAAACAAAAGCTGCGGAAAATGCACCCTAGCTTAAAGCCCTCGGTAAAAAAGGAGTTGGAAAAGTTGCTCACTGCTCGAATTATCTTTCCAGTCAGGCACACTCAATGGATAGCCAACCTAGTGCTTGTCCGTAAGAAAAGTGGTGAAATTCGACTGTGTCGATTTCAGGAACCTGAATCGAGCTTCTGAGAAAGACAACTATCCTGTTCCACCTATGGAACAGATTCTTCAGAAGGTAGCCGGGTCGGAGATGTTTTCCCTCCTAGACAGTTTTTCAGGATATAACCTAGTTATGGTTTCCCCGGACGACCAATTAAAAACATCTTTCAGGACCCCTTGGGGCACTTTCGCCTTTAGGCGCATGCCTTTCCGGTTAATCAATGCAAGAGCCACTTTCGAGAGAGCTATGGACATAGTTTTCCAAGGATTAACGCATAATTCTGTCGTAGTTTATCTTTATGATATCACTATTTACTCCGAAAGGCGACATGAACATGTGTTTGCTTTGAAACAGGTTTTCGACCGTTGCAAGAAATTCGACATTTCTCTCAACCCCAAGAAATCTATTTTCGCAATAACAGAAGGAAAGCTTCTGGGCTTCATTGTTTTGAAAGAAGGTTTGATCATCGATACCAAACGCACAGAGGCTATTTCAAAGATTGGGTTACCAGGCTCGCGCAAAGCAATGCAATCCTTCTCAGGTAAGATTAATTTTGTACGTAGATTTGTACCAAATTTTTCCCAGATTGTTAAACCATTACAACTTTTGGTCAAGAAAGATGTGCAGTTTACTTGGTCTTAGGAACAGAGAGATGTGTTTATCCAAATTCGAAAGGCTATCACTGAAGCTCCTGCTCTCATGTCCCCAGATTTTGATAAGGATTTCATTCTTTATACTTTTGCCACTGACTTTTCTTATGCAGTTGTCCTGACACAAAAGCATGACGATGATGCAGAAATCCCAATCTCTTTCATGAGCTCAACATTTAAGGGTGCAGAGCTCAATTACTCGCAGATTGATAAGCAAGCCTATGCGGTCTATATGGCTGTCAAACATTACAGGCCCTACTTGCTGAAGTCTCGAACTAAAGTCATTGTTCCATACTCTGCCATTAGGAACGTCCTCATCCAGAAAAGAGTTAGGGGAAAAGAGGGCCCATTGGATGACGGCCCTACAAGTATATGATCTTGAGATCAGACCAACTAAAATTGTCAAAGGACAAGGTCTTTGTCTTCTTACCGCTCAATCGAATGACCCTACGCAGCAGCAATCAGAATGGGATCAAGAGGAAGAAGTTCCCTCAGGTGTTGTTAATGTTATCGATGCTCCGACATCTGAATGGTATGATGATATCATATTTTTCCTGAACCATGGGTTTGCTCCCGAAACCCTTGATTTTAAGAAAAGAAGGGCTTTGAGACTAAAAGCTGCTCCTTATCAGTTTATTGATCAAGTTCTTTTTAAGAAAAATTATGATGGATTATTTCTTAGGTGCTTGGAAAAACATGAAGCTAATGACACCTTATTTCAATTTCATGCAGGACCTGCTGGAGGCCATTTTTCAGGTGAGACTACAGCACATAAGATTCTCAGGGCTGGATATTATTGGCCCACGTTGTTTAAAGATGTTTATGCTTATGTAAGGAAGTGTGAACCATGCCAGTCACAATTTCGTTTCGATTCCAACAATGGGGACTGGATTTTGTCGGGCCTATAAACCCTGCTTCGTCCCTCCAACATAAGTATATTCTTACAGCAACTGAGTACTTCACCAGATGGGTCGAGGCAGCCCCTCTTAAACAATGTAATGTCAGTCAAGTAATTTCCTTGCTTGACAGTCAGATCACCACATGGTTCGGCACTCCTAAGCACTTAGTTTTCAATAATGCATCCTACTTCTCTTCAATCCATATAACTGAATATGCCTTTGAAAAGGGGATTAAGTTTAAGTTTTCTGCCAATTATTACCCGCAAGGAAATGGTTTGGCTGAGTCGTCAAACAAAAATCTAATAAATATTCTCAAGAAGACCGTGGCTTCTCATCACGGAGATTGGCACACACAGTTATATAATGCTTTATGGGCAGATCGAATAACCCCGAAGGCAGCAATTGCAAAATCCCCCTACTGTCTTGTTTATGGCAAAGAAGCCATCCTTCCAACTAATCTCACCATCCCTTCACTACAATTGGCTCAGTCTGTCCAAGAAGATGATTATTCCCCTCTCCAGCATAGAATAGACACTCTCTTGAAGTTGGAGGAGGACAGGGAAATAGCTAAGAACAAATTGTATCATCATCAACAGATGATGAAAAGATGGTTTGATGAAAAATCTTCATTTGACAGGGAATTTTCTGTTGGTGACCTGGTTCTAAGGTTGGATAAGAAACACAAAGATAAGAACCAGTATACCAAGTTTCAGCACCTTTGGCTAGGACCTTTCATTATTACAGAAAAGATTGGTCCCAACACTGTTCGATTACAGACGCTAGAGGAAGTTGTAGACACCTTCCCAGTGAATCTGTCTCTTCTCAAAAACTGTTTTGTTTGAACAATCTGGTGCACTTGTACATAGGTGTCGTTGTTTTTCAATCATTTGTTTTCTTGCATTTTCATTTTGATTAGTCTTCTTGTTTTGTTTTGGTTTTCATTAATAAGGCTTCACACATCTGGTAATGGCTTATGATCATTTTTCTTAGCAAACAATTGCTTCTGAAGTTTCAGCATTGTTATCAATCATACTTTCTGGCTTTTGATTAGAATTTACTCTGGAGAATAAACAGTCAATAAGTGCAGTACCTTTGGATACTTTTCACTTTGATCATTATCTTTCACAATGCTTTATTTGTGTAATTGAAGTATGGAGGATGGTCATCATTTCTCTATCTGGTGTTTCATGGTTGAACGACATATCATAATAACCTGACCAGCTCCAATTGCTCATGGATCCTTTTACAATCACTTTGAATATGAATTTTGTTTAAAATTATAAGTTACTAGGTGGGTGGTCTTATTATCAAGCCAGCCCATTAGGTTTGTAGGTGTTTAAGTGGAATGACATCTTCACATCAAGCCACCACACTTGGAAGATGACTTTCAGTTCTGCTGGAAGGTGGAAGATCCTATTACAGATCGGTCCATTTATGATCCGCAAAGGACTGGTGAGTAACATTACCACTATATGGTCACGAAGCCATGGTAATGCCTTGTAGCCTATGCCAAAAAAAAATTGTTTTGTCTTTCATTATGAGATTTTGTTGTATACAAGAACAGGGGGGTCTTATCACAAGCCATCCCTGCTATGATCATGGGTTTTGTTCTTGGACGAGAGTTATCACAATATGGTCACCAAGCCATGATAATTTCTTTTGGTTTTACAGTCAGAAAACAAGGAGTCTCGTCATCGAGCTAGCTTGACCAGCTTCCAGATCAGGCCTGTAAATGGCGTTGTTTCATCTGATCACCAAGTCGGTACAGTGGTCTTGTATCAACAAGGTTTTATGTATAAAAAAATATAAAAAAAAACAGAAAAGAAAAGATAAAAGAAAATATAAAAAAGTATATATAATCCATAGAGGATCACTGAATATACATGCAACTAATAAACCCAGGTGATCTGTAATTAGGATATCCATGAGCATTTCTAAGACTGTGCCCAGGTTCAACACAAGCTGGTTTTCGATGATTGCATCATGGTAAAGATTTGGTATTACTCTGTAAATCTCCTTATCAGATGAGTGTTATCTTTAAAATGGTCACTATTTGAGATCTATCCAATTTCATGTTCACTGTTTGTTGACTGTTATCTTTTGAGTATTTTCTCTGAATTAAGTTTCAAGAAATTGGTTGATTAACATGTTGTCTTTAGTCGTGATTTGATTGCAGAGATAACTGGTTCTTCCCAGCCAGTCGCCATTTGTTGTGGCCACAACAGATCCCATGCTTAGCTAAAGCACAAGAGCCCCATTTTTAATCAATTCAAAGGTATATGGATAAATTTCTCTTTGTAAATCTGATTTTTGGTTTAGATGTCTTTAAACATTACTGCCCATTTACCCGTACTTCATTTTCGCTACTTGGTCTGGGTTTTCTTTAAGTGTTTGGTTTGTAAAATCTCTAAATTTTGACTATTTTGGCATTTTCTCTTGGCAAACCCAAAACCCGACATTTGGAGAATCTGAAACCCGAAACCCAAAAGTTTCGTGTGTGGGAAATTGTTGTTTTCATTTTGGGATTTTTGTCATCCCGAAACCCAAAACCCGAAAGTTTTGGGTGCGGGATTTCATTTCTTTGGAAGTTTGTTTTACCGAAACCCGAAACCCAACGATGTCGCGTTTCGGGATCCGGGATTTTTGTTTGCGAGTTTTAATAAACCCGAAACCCGACACTGTCATGTTTCAAGATTTGCGAATTCATTTTTAACGTTGTGTTTAATTGCGTTCCGAAACCCGCAACCCGCAACTTTCGGGTTGCAGCTTTTGGAAACTTGGTTTTGATTTGGTCATATTTATGAAACCCGAAACCCACCAATTTTGGTTTTCAGCGTTCGGGAGTGGTAAATAAAAACTTTTATTATGTTTTAAACCCGATCTCGCACTTCGCATCGGTCCATCTCAGCCGTCCATTTCTCTTAATCCTACGGTCGTGATTTAATTTGGGTAAATTGATAAATATAGGTTTTATTTACTTTTCTTTATCATTTTTACTCGCCGAATTACCCCACTGAGCTCATTTTACTATGAATTTGGTTGATAAGGATCGTTATTGCTAGTTTTTCAGCTTTTTCTAAGATTAGTTGTTTCCGTTGCTGCGTATTATGTTTAGAAGTTTGGTTATTTTGGCTTTTGTAATGGCCACTTTCGCTATTTAATTTGATCCTCCCAGACTTTGCAGGATTACACCTTTTCGATCTCCGCAGTGTGGCTCTAATCTTTTTGTTAAATCAGCAATCTACATTTGATCTCGCAGCTAAAACCAAGTCGCCATTTTATGTGCTCAAGTTCTTGTCTTAGTCATTCCGCAGTCATCTCTTTCACCTCAACTCCCGTTTTCATTTCAAATCCAAGGTTATGATTGTTGATGTGAACAGACTTGTAATGACAAGCTTTCACGTACTTTTTAATTCATGCAATTTCCAATTGGATTTGTACATCCGCATGGATCCAAATCCGATTAGAACATGTTATAACTCATTTTGTTATAGTTTGCATGATTGCAGTGTCCCAATTGTAATAATTTGACCATTGTGACCGGCTCTGCCCAATCATTTGCAATTGTATCATTTGGCCTTAAATTGGAAATGAATATGAAAACCTTCAATTTGTCCTTTATATTCTGTAAGAGGAAAATTTTGCATGTTTATGTTGTAAGTTTCTTCTTGACGTATCTGGTATGAGCAATATGCATACAGGAAACGAATCCCTTCATGCGAGTTTCGAGAATGAAGAACTTCAGTCTTCGCTGTATCAAGAACCTTTGTCACCGCCTTTTGATGCAAGTATTCCTAATTCAAGCAGCGATAGCGAACAAGAGGATGTTCAAGTCCCATCTGTCGGTATGCAATTCCTAGAGAGGAAGGAAAAAAAGGTTTCTGAAGGGCCAACTGATCAAGATCATACTCTTATATGAGATTATATAATCAATGAAGAATCTGATATTCCGCCAATTTCTTCTAGTGTGGACCCTTTAACGGATTTCTATGTTTTTGAGAATATAGTCTCTCATCCAGAAGTTCCTGCAGCGAATTCTCTACAAACCGAATCATCTGTTGTTGACAATGAGCAGGTTGGGGCGGAATTCTTGATTATGATGTGAAGATCTTTTTAATTAAGCAATATATCTTTAAGAATCCATTTGAAAGGTGAAGGAAATCATGTAGTCTGAGAAATGGCAAGGTTTCTTGGATCAATAGTTCCGATAGACTCATTTCTGATTTTTGAATCCCTATTCTGTAGGATTCATTTTTGTACTTTGTTGTAGTTTAGTATTTAAGGAAGAATACCTCTCGGAGGAAGGGGGTTGGAATTTTTGGAATTGTAATCCAACATGAGATAAGACTGAGAACACTCTGTGGCCAGAGTCATTGTAATTTTGGTATAAGACATCTTAATACAGTAATGTTATCTTCGGATCCATCTTCTGATTATCACTTAAATTTCTTTAAGGATTTCTGATTTTATGTTCCAGATTGTCATCCGTTATACATATGATCTCTTATTGGATATATAATGAATACATAGATCTGTTGTATTCGTTTTTCTGTATAACTGATGTGTGTATGAAAATGTTTGATTGAATTTCTTTAATTAAATACTTTCTTTATCGATTTCTGCAATTGATCAGATATATATATATATATATATTCAATCATTGTTGATTTTTCAATCAACAAAAGGATAACAGGTTATATCTTGATGGTCTTTAAGCTTGGATTATCATTGTTTAATTTTCATTAAATAAATCATAATTTAAGTCAGCAAATATCTCATCTAAAGGCATTTTTGTTAAAGGTGATAAACTGTTTGTTCTCTTACACCTCAAGGTTGATCTGGATAAACAGCAAGCTTTTCATTTTAGTGACTTAAGATTAGGTTCTTTTTTCTAAATAGGTTAAGTTAGAATTGTTTACTTTTTCCCACACACTTTTATTTCCCTAAATTGGGAGACTGATCTTATTGATCAAATCACTTACTCATAGAGTGTCAGCAGAGGCCGAATATCCGTGGGTGATTACCACACCAAACAGCTCGAGGATAGAATTGCCCTTGCGCAGGGTCTTTCGAAGCCTTTGGCTAGGTTTTCATCCCCTGTTCTGTGCCTTGGAACCCATTCCAGCACCTTGCACATACCCTGCACACCCGAGGCGTCAACAGAAGGCAAACGTGGTTCGGCTTGGTAAGTCGAATGCCATTAGTCTTGATTCATTAGGGTCTAGCACACCGATGGTAGTTAACAAGAATTTTCTTTGTGCAGGACAGTTCTTTAGGACTTCCAAGGCAGACATAATAGTGGGGGGCTGTGCTAGATCTTCTATGATATTATAATTTGTTGCTGCACGAGCGTTAGGATTGTTAATGATCCATCATGGTGGGAAGCAAGGGGCTTTAGGGGACCCATTGTCGTGTGGTGGGGGTATGCGTAAGGGCTGATATGTGGGAGCAGCAGTATCAACGGCGGGGGTTTCAAGGTTGGGTTCATATTGATTTCGACGCATTTGAAGATTAACGTCGGTTGATGACATCATGAGGAGATGGTGGGTACCTAAATCCGTCGGTTGGTTTGGTTGTGTAGCATATGTGATTTGCTGAGGTGTTTGTGCGGTTCCTTGAGGAGGAGGTAATGGTTGGGTGTTTACTACTCCTTACGTGGGCAAGGGATTTTGCAGCACCAAGGGAGGTGGCTGAGGGTTGGGTTGTGCAGTAGGAGCAACTAGTCCTTGGCGCTGGGCGTCGTCCGTCCACAGTTGACGGGCACGATCTAAGTGTGGACACTTGTGCGTATAGTGGCTGTATAGCCCACATATGGAACAAGGATGATTCGTTCATAGATTGGGACTCTTACCCTAACGAGGTGGTCTATCGGGGTTTTGGTTAGGTGGGGCGGCGTTGTTATTATTAGGGGGGTTTGGCTGTTGACCGCCTTGGTCCTGAGGTTGATTATCCCTACGGTTCCATCCTCTCCCCCTGTTTTGTTGGCCTTGTTGGTTGCGTTGAGCAAGCTGGTTTTGTTGTGGGTGTTGGGAGGATTCTGTGGTTGAGTAGGTGGTGAAGGTGCCGACGGCGGGTAGTAACCAGGATGTGCTTGGGGTTAGGACGGAGATGGTGGGGTCGGTGGTGGATGATAAACTTGAGGAACTTGTGGTTGCACAATTGGGGCTTGCGGGGGGTAGTAAACCTACTGAACTTGGGGGTGTGAATGTGTGAGCGGAGCCGGGTGTTGATAAAAGGTGGGTTGGCCCACAGGAGAATTATAAAGGGAGTGTGCATGGTCATAACAATGCTATGGGCATGATGGTCCATGAGTATGAGGAGACCGAATGACCGGGGCCTATGATGTAGTTGCTCCAGAATGGGACATGGCACGCGAAAGATCAAGGCCAGAAGGAGTGGGCATAGCCATGTACAAGTGGGTGCGTGATGATACATGCCTGATGATGCCGTCGGTGGCATGGGATGCTCCTGGGGCGTCACTCTAGGAGGCGTCGACACGAGGGGCATCCGGTAAGATAGAGTATAGGTAGCCAGATTGGGCGTAGATAAGATTAAATTGTTGGGCTTTGAGGATGGCTTCTTCCTCAGACTGAGGTCGCTCAGAGGCCACATCCTTTGCGATGGTTGGTATGAGAGACTTCAGGAACCAATCTAAGAAGATACGGTCGTCCAACTTGATCTTACATAAAGTGCGTCGTTTACGCCACTCATGGATGTGGTCCGTGATGTGGGTGGCCGTATTCTGCCTACAAGATAGGAGGATCTCTACACCGGCATCGTAACGAATGGGTAGTTGGAATAATTGCAGGAAAGTGGAAGCAAGGATGTGAATGTAGGGTGGGTCCCATGAGGTTGGTCAATATACCACTTAGCTGTAGCTCTAATGAGGGTTCTTTGTAATAGTCGAAGGTGAATAGAGTAGTCCACAATGGAGTTAGAGGAACACCATAAGTGGAAAGACATGATATGATTTTGAGGGTCTTAAGTTAGAGGAACACCATAAGTGGAAAGACATGATATGATTTTAAGGGTCTTCTCCTCCCTTTCCCTCGAATTTGGGTATGTCCGAGGGGAGTTTGGTGGGCATACGAGGCCACGTAGGATCATGTCGTATCGGATCATTAGTCACCTTAGCCAATTCGGGGAGGTTCAGATTGGCCATGAATGCAAAACTAGCAGGAAGATGCGTTGAGAGTGGTGGGGGAAGTGTGTTTGCCGTGGCGGCGATGGTGTGGCCACTGCCCCCAATGTGTGGGGCAACAGTGTGGGCCATAGTGGCCATGGTGGGGGTGCTTCCCCCAATGTGTGGGGCAACGGTGTGGGCCATGGCGGCCATGGTGGGGGCGCGGCCCCCAATGTGTGGGGGCAACGGTGTGGGCCATGGCGGCCATGGTGGGGGTGCTGCCCCCAATGTGTGGGGCAACAGTGTGGACCATGGAGGCCATGGTAGGGGCGCTGCCCCCAATGTGTGGTGCAATAGTGTGGGCCATAGCGTCCATGGTGAGGGCGCTACCCCCAATGTGTGGGGCAACGGTGTGAGTAGTAGCGGCAATGGTGGGGTCGCTGCCCCCAAGTATGCTACTAGTCATTAGTGGATTTGTATTGGTGACCAACCCACTACCCATAGGAATGGATGTGGTGGCGGGGATGGACGTTGTTGTGGTAGCCGAGTGAGTGGAGGGTCCTCTGCCGACCATTCCACCAAAAAAAGAGTTGGACGTCAAACCAACCAAAAGGCTAGATGGGGCGGTGTATGTGTTGTACTCCGGCTCCGAGTCGGATGTGCTATAAGGAGCGTCTGGATCAAGTGACGAGGCTCTACGTCGGTGGTGAGGAGAGCCAAGTAAACCGTGATGTGGGGGTTGGTCCCGTTGGCGCCGGGACTGTCTTTGGGACTCAATGGTGACGATGAGGATAATCCAGGTGAGGAGTGGTGAGTAAAAGGCTTGAAAATCCTAGTGCAATCGTGTGTGCACAAGGAGAGCGTAAAAAAGGCAGCACTTGGGCCAACAACAATGCTCAAAATGCTTGTTGCAACAGCTGTGTTGAAATCAAACAGAACGGCAATAAATGGTCAGAATACCAACATAAAAAGGCTCCTAGAAAGTGAAAAAAAAAGGTGTACTCACTAGACTCAGGGGAGGTAAGGGAGCATGCAAATGCCTAACTAAAAGGTATGCTGGTTCGAAGTAGACGTATCCTCTGCAAGGTGATGAAATCCCAGTCAAACAATACGAAAAGTAGAACCAAAGGCCAATGATATCCCCCTACCAGGAGGGACACCAAGTAGTCAATCCTAAAAGAAAGGAAACTAAGATACCCCATTCATAACACATCTAAAAAGGTGAATCTGTGGCTCCAATCCAATCACCGTGTGGGCCTAAAAAGAATCACCACACATGGACAACGAGTAGGTAGCCTTCGGTGACTGAATGGATTGCGGTATTCCACTCAAGCCTCCGGAACCAGTCTCGCCACTTCAACCCTCCTAAGGGAGAGGCCTTTCCGACAAATTGATCTTAACCGTGTCAACAAGTACTAGGGGATTTTGGCAACCTATATGACAACAACTATGTCTCAAATGTAAGCAACAAAGGGGTGTTATTTGGATACCTATCCTCCTTGTCCTACCTAGCTACAAAATTCTTCTGTGTTCCCCAAGAGGGGTTAAAATTTGGTTGAGTTAAGTATTTTTTTAGGGCTCACTTGAGCTAGGTGACAGAATGTGTGCAATGATAATGTTGGCAGTAACTAGCAAATAAAAAGATGGTATTTAAATGCTAGAAAAATGGAAACAATGCTCGAAACTGAATGCTTAATCAAAGACTTGAAAAATAAAATTAATTTTTTTTAATAACCAAAATGAGTAAAACTTTCGAAAATTAGGCCGCAGCTATGGGCCGAGTCTGCGCGGTGTGCAACGCGAGTTTCGGGCCGTGAACTGCGGTGTGCGGCATGAATTTCGTGCCGTGATCTGCGATGTGCAGCGCACTTGTCGTTCTGGAGTGTGCGGTGTGCAGCGCGGCAAGAGCGTCGGGAAGAGCGGTGCGCAGCGCGGCCAGGGCATTTCAGGCAGTGCGGTGTGCAGCACTAGTTGTGAAACGGACTACGTGATGTGCAGCACGCGTTACGCGGTGGATAGCGCAGTGTGCAGCACAAGTTGCGCTGGGGACTCTGTGGTTGGGTCCGCGGAAAGCGCAAGCTGGCGCGTGGTGCGGGCCGCGCAGGTGGCAAGTTGGTGAGCAGCATCGTCTGTGTGCAGTGGACGCAGCGCGGGTAGGCTCGTGCAGACCGTGGTGTGGACCGGGTCTGGAATTGGGAAAGTTGCGATTTAGAACCGCGCGGAGGTGCAAGGGTGGTGCGGTGTGCATCACGTAAAGACGCATGAAATCCACGCATGGGACCTGTTATCACACCATAGTAGCGGGGCTACTATTCTTGTACAGCAGATATCAGCACATTCCAGAGCCTACATTTTTCCAGAGCATGGCTATACATGTTGGATCACTCATGATCAGAGCAGTACATTATTCAGATTTTATGACCTTGTGTCAAGGCTGAGCCTTGAGAGTTCAGATTTGATGACTGATGTGACCACTTATCCCATTACAGTTTCAGTTCAGTGCCTAGAGATATATTGCAGCAGTGTTTCAGATGATGCATGATGATGATTATTATGATGATGTTGTATGATCTATGGATATGTTCTCACTGACTGTGGATAATTATCTTGTTGATTTAGTCATGATCATGGCATGTGCTTGGTATATTATTCCTGATGTGGCAAACTATTTAAAATGAACTGTAAATCATAAATTGGACAATTGCTTGCACTTTTAGGTCATTTAACAAAACTTACTGGTATTTCACCTTACATAGACATGGTCTTTCCCCGACACCAGTTGTCTGCTAGTGTAGGCTCCATATTCACTTGTCTCCATCCATACATGACCTTCCTGTTTGACTTTAAACCCTGACTTGTCTCATTTGACTTTCTGATACTGAGGACTTCCCCATTTTTCTACCTCTGTGTTTGGACCGCATCCCTGTTATTCAGTGTCTCGGCTCTGAGTTGGTGACAGAACTTGCCTTTGGTGAGTTGGATTGTAGGCCTAAATCATTCTGGTCGGTTGTCCCGATGTTTGGCATTGGCTCGAACTCCCCCTAGTCACTTGAGATGTTGTTGGCTAAAACTGAAAGCTCATGTTCTACCTATGGAAACTAAAAAATTCGCCCATGGAAAAAAAAAAAAGGGCAAGAGCAATGAAAAGCTAAAAATACTCCTCGAAGAGTATAAGAAAGGTCCAAAAAGCAATGGTTCTTAAAAGTTATATCTAAACAATTGCTGACCTTATAAATATGTGAAAAACATGCCCTGGATGCAAGCTGCAACTAGTTGTGCTTCTCAGCACATCTGAAATCCGAAGGGTTATGTAGGCCAAAAGGCCATGGAAATGAAATTGAATGATCCTAATGAACCTGGATCAACTTGATGTAGACATGATGCCTAAGTTGAATAAGCACTCTCTAAACAACTTATCCATTTGTGAGGCACAGCCATCCCCCGTGTTCTTTTGTCCAGCACAGAGTTTGTAGCTTCCCCCTTCTCCCAGTCCAAAGTATTTTTGAGTTAAGTTAGACAAGTCAAACCCTTGGCCCAACCTTGCTCCTAGCCTTCATCCTTCACTAGCAGTTTGACCATGTCCAATGGGTGAGTTTGTCATTTGAACTATTGTGCAAGTAATTTTATATAATCACGGAATATGTTAACTTGATTAATGCCACTGAATGGAATTTATACTTTGAGCTTAGCTGTGGGAATGATTAGAGAAACATTGTCTTAGTCTACTGATGTGATTTATCCTTGATTATATATTCTTGGGATCCGTGATGATGTGGGCCATGTATGGATGATTATTGATGATGATTTATGGTCCCACATGTTTGATGATGATATCATATGATGGACATATGATGCAGATGATGTTTGATCCAGTTCAGCAGGTTTATTATTATTTCAGATCAGCAGATTATACATTGTCCATATATGGTGGACCCTACAGCTGGCCCATTAGGGCAACCCATGATGTATGAGTACTCATTCCTAGTGGATTTGGGTCTTCTGGATCCATTGAGACACTTATCTTTCAGTTCCGGGCACTTCTGACAGTGATTGATGCAGTTTTACACTTGTTGACCAGATTTGGGGCTGATTTCCCAGCCTGAGCAGCAGGGGCCCCGAGAGGCCAGTTCACCTAGGGCGCTGATGATGGAGGGGGTGGTCCAGCCACTTGTTATTACCATTTATCCCCCCTTCCGGAGAGCCTGGTGGGCTCAGATTGACAGCGCTAGCACCCTAGGAGGCAGTTTTGGCACTTTCACAGTTCCCGAGGCAGTTAAAAAATGGGAAAAGGTGGTCACTGAGGAAATCGATTTGGGCAATTGAGGCAAGGTTTTGGCATTTGGTTTTCACAGAGGTCTTCCAGGGCGGCATCACTACCTTCCAATCAGTTTTCACCATGTGGGTATGCCCAGATTGATCACAGGAGGACATTTACTGCTTGACTGTCATGGATTCTGAGGACAGTTTTGGTCATTTTTATTATATTGGACATATTTTATTATTTTTATTGTGCCTTGGGGATGAGCTAGTAAGGATTAAAACCTCCTAGCCCCACCATGAGCTTATATTGTTATGTCCTAGTCACCATGAGGTGGATTTTGATGCTTATAGTTTCTCTTGTGGATGACGTCACCCCTCATTGTACCTTTTTAGTGGGGGCGCTATCATTATGTGGGTGATCCATGTGATATATGGTTATGATTTATTG
Source organism: Larix kaempferi (assembly GCA_027924585.1). NCBI lineage: Eukaryota > Viridiplantae > Streptophyta > Pinopsida > Pinales > Pinaceae > Larix > Larix kaempferi. The sequence goes on along the minus strand of BSBM01000063.1, from coordinate 11,031,618 downwards.
TTAGCCATTGATTAGATCTTGAGATCTTTTAATCTTAGCCACTCATGTAAAAAGTGGTTATGATTGTACTCTCTCCCCATCCTATTTAAGGAGGGAGCCTCTCATTGTAAAATTGATCTAGAGATTTTTGGCTCTTGGCTCTTGGAATAAAATTTCTATCTTTTGGAGTACATGCTTGGATTGGAGTGAATGTTGGTTGTTTCGATTGTAAATGCTATTGTCCATTGCACTGGAGGATCTATTGTAGCTATCTTGCATATTCGCCATACTTTATTTGCAGGTTGAGAGGGCGACTTTGACAAGTGCGAATTGGTGGGGAGGCTTGCCCTTCAAGCTTGGTAGAAGTCGTTTTGGGTTTGACAGGGAGTAGTTTTGCCTTTGTGTCAACTATTCTATGTTTTTCTCTCTCTTGCTTGTATCTACCTTCAATTTGTTAAACTGATTGATGCTTTGCTCCTTGGCTTGACAGGTTAGAAGGAATTACATGTGGCTTGAAAAAAATCGATTTGGCAAGAGGGCTTCAACAATTCTCCATTTGATCTTTGGCAAAGTAATCCTCGTCTCAACTAGCATTCATCTCTTCATCCAGGTATGTTCCAAGAGGTATGATCTTCTCTTCCTTGAATCTTCCATAATTTCTAGATCACAAAAACCCTAATCAAATTAAAACCCTTGTTTTTGGTATTTTTCAGATCTACTTAGATCTAGCCTTGCAATTGAAAAGATATTAAAAACCCACCTCTATAGGATCCACCCCTAGTTGGATCTATAGTTTGGTGGTGATTGGCTAAAACTTGACACACTTTTCAATGCAAAAAGCCTTCTTGAACCTAAATCGATTTTCCTAAGAGAAGCTTGTTGGGTTAGATCTAGCACATGGGTAGGTGAGATCCCACTTGATTTGACATCTAGACATTTAATAACCTAAACCCATATCCTTACTTTGGTGAAAACTACCTTGTGGACATCTCTCCATGTTTTAAGGGGTTGAAACCCCCTTTTGATCTTCTTGGTACCTTAAAACTTAGATCTACTAAGATCTAGCCATTCAATTCACTTGAAATTTTGAAGATACATAGATCGGGGTGCTAGCCACTTGGATCTACAGTTTGGTGGCCATTGGACTTGATTTGGTCCACCAAACCCATCTTTTGCCCTTCCTTGAGCAAGTCGCACCCCCTTGATTTTTTGAGTTGGTCCACTTCTAGGAAGTGGGTGTTGGAGATTTTTGTGGATTTGGAATGCCCATGCCTTGAAACCTAGGTCTATACTGTCCTTTTGTCAAGATCCGCCTTGGGGATTGCATTCCTTGTTTTAAGGGATTGTGGTCCACTTTTGGTCATCTTTTAAAAACCTAGATCTAGTAAGATCCAACCATTGGATCTCATCCAATCCACTTGACTTGGCTTCTAGTTGTCCCGATCTACAATTTGACATACTTTTTGACCCCATTAGCCCATCCAACAAGGCACTAGTCCTTCTCCAAGCAAGGCGCACTCCTTGGGATTAGTGTCAAACCCTAGATCTAGTACATGGATAATCCTAGAACCAACTCCAACTTATAGATCTAGCCTAGATCTAACCTATAGTACCATCCTCACACCTAACTTCACCTTGTGGGTCCACCTAGAACCATTTCACACTTCCCAAGACAACAAGACCCACTTGTGTAAACACATGGTACTATACCTAGTAATCATACCCCATCATGTGGCCTAAACCATACATAGGTTGAAACACTTATTATCCATTACACCACCTTCAACCATTCCTTAACCCTTAGGTTCACTTAGCCTTGCATTGGTTTCCGTAACTCATCATTTATATACCCTTAGAAACCTTTGTTTGGATCCAATCAACTGTGATTGGGGTATAGGGTCTCCCCCTTGGTCTAGCTATACCTTGACCTAAAGTGAAGAGTGCCTCGGTTGACGTGACTCCCACATTGCATTGGGAACCGTGGCATCTCTTGGGTTACCTCTTTAGTTGCCCGACTCCTCTACCGTCCCGGATGGGATACCTCTAGGGGCAACTACAAGTTGTGTGATACCAGGACCCGCAGCAAAGGGCTAAAGAGCCGAGCTGCAGACCGCGCAAAAATGGTGAACAGCCACGGTGCAAGTCGCAGCTGTGAGGAATGACTCTTCTCACAACCACTCCTTCATCCAAATGCGTCGAAGGTAAAGAAATTCAAACCTACGATGTCCAGAAGCAAAAAACAGATTGAAAAGTTTGGGCAATGATCCTTCCTTTCCTTCCCTTCTCCTCTCAATCAACTTGGATTGGATGTTTCCACTCCTCTTGCTAGTTGGAGGGTTCTTGCAAATGTGTAACACCAGCATAGATCTGTTTTAACTCTAGCTCTATCAAGCGCCGAGATGGATCAAATCCTTGAGATGCAAACCTTTCCTCAAGTTTAGCAGTCTAAAAGGGATTTACACCTCAAAAGATTTGGTCCCTCTCGACTCTTGGTAGAGCCAAAGTTAAGATGGATCTATACTAGTTAACACAAATATAAAAAAATATTGATTATTTATCAATGTAATTTTATATAGATATTAATTTCAATAAGAAAAATATAAAATATAAAAAACTTTAAGAATAAGATAAATATATATGATATAAAATACAAATTTAAGAAATAGTTCAAATGAATTATAATCAATGCTAGTAAATTAGTGAAAGTTTAAGATATCATTTCAATTAACTATAGTCGAATCAAGTATATCTTTATTTAGAGTCCTTGTAAACTTCAAATTTTGGAAATCCACATTTACTTATTGCGGTCATGTATATCATATAAATTTTAGGTTAGAAAATGAATTTTCGAATAGTTATTTCAAACAAAACATTTTTCGAACTATTTTTTATATGGAAGAGCATTTTAGTTAGATACAGGAAGAACGAAGAAGATTTGTTGGCTTACTTATCTCTGTCTTGAGGTTTTCTATAAAGACCCAAGTTCATTGTGGTTCAAGGAACCAACAAAACCCCTTTTCACCGGCCCTTTCGGCAACAATCTGCGAGCAGACTAAGGTCTCACCCGAGGTGAAGCAATGGGGGGGGGGGTGCGGAATCAAGTTTCCACAACTAGGTAATAAGTGGGTAAAAAGATCTGGCGAGCAACATGCTACAGTACTCACGCTGCAGACTTCGGACTGTGCGAAGTTAAACTCCTTCGCGGTTAACGCTTACACTATCATGCATCCATGGACTGCGCGATGTTGGATGGTTCTTCGGCGATGGTATAGTGAAACTGACAACTGCGCTTCCTTTCTAGACTTAACCAACTTCAACGAACTCTACTTAGTGTTTTTATCCATTCATCAATTTCCTTAGGTGCTTTATCTTATGACTTATGCAATATGACAAAACACAATGTACTACGCACTTCCGTTGCTGCACTTTGAGGGAATCACACGGCGCAAACTCCATTAATTCTAGTGTTTACTCAATCAACTTGTGCATTCATTCAGACTTAGAAATACTTGTGCATCTAACATTCATCCACATATGTGATACTTAACATATTATTCCCATCTTCATTCTTTATGGAGAATACATATAAAAGCAAGAACACATAAACTGATAAATGAGATCTTTAAGCATTTAGGGTAAGCAAATATACAGATTCAAGCACATAAACAGATACACAAAACATAATTTAATGTGGTTCACCCCCAGGATGGGAGCTACGTCCACAGGAACTGTTGTTATATTATCTTGGTAAGGGTACAACAGTTCCAATCTATGCACTCAACTGCAGACCCTCTTCTCTCTATGTAGGTCTCTATGCACGCAACTTGCAGAGCCTTTACAATGGCGTTCAACCCTTAGATAATATTACAATTCACAACAGAAGATTAACAACCGTTTCCCTTACAAAATGTGCCCCTTTTATAGATCATGCCCGTAGGTCATGTCTTTACAATGCATGGGAAAAATCCCTAAGGTTTCCCAAAACTGTCGCGGTTTCCCCTAATCGGACTATTAGGATCTGATAGTGACTCCTCCTTCATGGCCATCCTCTGCACATGGTCACATCACTTTCAGCCCCCCTTACCAAACGCATGCCGACAAGTCGCTTTCACCCAGTCATTCCTTCTCTAACGACTTTATGCAGTCGGTTCGTGTAGTGCTCCCTTGCTTGTGCGACTGGTCATTTTCCTTCTGCATTACTCCTTACCCGCCTGCTTGGTAATCATGGGGTATCTTAACCAAAAATAGACCAGTGATGTATCACCTCATCCGGTAAATTTTGGCACTTGACCACTTCAGTGGCTATATTCTCTACTACAACTTTCACTTCCTTTGCTCTGAGCTCTGCCTGGTTTGGTGGTGTCTTCGGTTGATTCTACACTTCCAAGGCTGTAATCTCTACTTGATACCCAGCCTCCATGTCTTTCATTATGGTCCTGAGATTGCTGACTATCGATTCAATCTAGAAGATAGTGTTCGCGAGCTCTGGATGCTCTTCGCATTCGGGTATCTCCGCTACTACCGAAGCGACAGTGTGCTCTATCCTTCTTCGTTGGTCCTTCTCATCTTGAAGTGCCATGGTTTTCTTTAAACTTGCTTTCTGCAGCTGCTTATAATTTTCTTGCAACTGATGGTGTTGGGTCAGAGCAACCACACTTCGATCATGGATCTCTTCGACAACCTACAAGTGTAGATTGTGTAGGCCCTCCAGTGGCAACATCGCAATGTCGACGTCCACATGCTCTATGTCCTGCACGCCTGAAGCTAACTGTTCACATGGTAACCTTATGCTTAGTGGGTCAAGTTGGACTATGTGCGACTTTGGTGGCAAGGCCAGGGGCAGAGGTGTTGTCTTTGGCTGTGAAGTGTTCCCTGAACTTCCTTCCAATTCTGAGTCTTGTGGCAAGGGCAAGTTGCGCTGGACTTGCTCAAACTTTTCGGTTATTCCTTGCAGCGTGGTGAGATTCTTCTATAAACTTGCCTGGATCACCTCATCCTTTTTATCTTTGACAGCCAACAAATCTTCCATCTGCACAGTGACCATGGATGCGATCATCTCATAATCGTCATCGTGGAGCTTTGCTTCTGATTAGGTCTTGACAGCTTTCTGCTTCTTTTCTGGGGCTTCTCCTGCGTGAACTCCCAGGTTCCTTTCTTTTTCCGGACGGCAGGTCTTCAACAATAGGTGTAGGTATTGGATTACTCTCTTTGGATTCACTCTAAATGATCATAGGTCCTTCGACCTTATATTCAAGTATCCATTCCTTCATAATGCCATCAATATCTTCTTCGTCCATGTGATAGTTCCCTTGAAACCATTCTGGGTTCTTTTTCTATGCCTTTACTGAAATGTAGATAGAATGCATGTCAGCGAAAAAATTGACGGTGTGAATATATTTAGCTGTTACCTCTTTTGATATTTGCAGCTTGAAAATAATGGCATCGCGTCGATGCTCATAGTAGGTGTAGAAAACTCTAGCTGATGTGCACTGTCTTTCTGGCATAAAATTCACCCATAGGTTTGCATATTTGGCTCCTCTACAGTCATTGCTGTCAATGATTAGGCCAACATAATGTTTTGGGTCCTTCCCCCCTACAAATGCGATCAATACCATCAACCAGGTATAGTGAAAGTTGTTTCCATGTGTCTGTGTATTGCTCAATTCTTCTAGAAATTCGTTCAACAGATACTGACACCAGTTGAATCTTCCTCCTGTCATGGCCTTTGCCCCAAGGAGCACTGCGCCAGCGGGTACTTCATTAGGTCTTGTTTTGCGCAAAATTTTCCCTACTGGCAGTTGTGTTACAAACTGCGTAGCATCATCATCTATGTCGTCCATGACGAAGCCTCTCTTTCCTTTGAGGACAGTGTGTGTTTTCTTCATCTTCGCGACGATCTCCTTATCCATGTTCTTTCCTTGAAAGAATTTCTTGGGGTCCTTGCCTCGCTTGCTTAACCTCGTGATGCAATGGATTAGGTCGACATTCCAATCCAACCATAGATAGACTTGGTGAGTGCGCGACATGAAAGTGCGCACCACCGCATTTAGTTCTGGTGTTTGGTCGAAGTGCGAGAGCCTCAATAGGTTGAGCAATCCCAATTCGACTACTCCGGATAACCAATTCTGCGCGACCAGCACGGAATTGCTTTTCAGTCCTTCCTCTAGCACATATACTGATCTAGCTAAAATTTCCAGTACTTTGGTTCGACTGGGTCCTTCCGCATCTGAAGTAGGTCGAAGTCTTCGAACTTACACTCTACAATTTTCCCCAACAGATTTCCTTCCACTTTGACATGCTTCGAGATAGGTGGAAGCAGAATCTCATACTTCGCATTCCTTGCCAGCTTAATGGACGGTGCATCCTCTGCACGGGGCGAGATATACTGAGGGGTCAACTTCAAGTGTATTTCTTTGTCGCCCAACGAAACTTCCGGCACTGTGGAGCTTAGCACCTTCGACTTCATCTTCTCCACTGCTATTTCTCTGCCCTTGTCTTTCATAGCTGTAGAGTGTCTTGGCGATCATCATGAACCCTGGGCTTGCTCTGTAATAACCTTCTTAGCGGGGGTTCTCATCAACCCTTCAATTCCTCTGTATTTAAACAGCTTCACAGTCTGCTCAACTGTGAATTCTTGCTCAATCGTAGAATTTTCGGGCATTCACTGGATGTTCTTGACAGAATGACAGGATTACTGATCACTCACTGTAAAAAAATTCAAAGTATGGCTCGCAAGAAAATTTTCAAAGTTTCGGTAACGCCCACGAGTCCAAATACAACAGTATTTATAGGCGCAGTTAGGCTCAGTCGTGCCCCTCAACGGCTAGATAAACATTAAATGTTACTGGGCAACCCCAAAACCAAATTCCCCTTCTTCTTCTTCTCATCCTGATCCTCTTTATTCTCACTTGATTTTTCCATAACCATTGCCTTGTCCTCGAACAACATCTGTTTCTACTTCCATGCTTCTTCACTAGTTACTTGAGGTGCACTCAATAGTGAGCGTATCCCTCCTCGTTGGCTGTAGATGTTGGCAAAAATCAATGGACACATTTCCACCTGGACCAACACCACCACCCACTACTCCAAGTCCCGTCATCCCTCCTGTTACCAGGAAAACTAGCAGGGCTAGTTCCCAATAAGCAAAAATAAGGAAAGTGATCCAATGTCACCTCGATCACGATCCTAACTTCTTCGGAAGCCAATAACCTCCAAGGAGAAGTACCCTTGTGACAACCTGTAGAACACTAGTACAACCAAACGACTATATCTTCTATGCAATTATTAGTTAGACCAGTGCCTAAATGGAGTCAATTATGAAGATAACCAAACAATTTATCATTCAACGTCAGTAGGTGCAAAGGATATAATCAAAAATCACCAATTGCTATGATAAAAATGTAAGGTCAATCACATGAAATAATAGCGTTCTTCTATGACCAATCACCAAGTCAATATAGCAAGTAGATAATGCAAAGATCATAAACTTGTATTATAGCAATGTATAACCAATGAAGAGTGATATAACCATAAGATATTCAAGAGCTCACTCACCAACATTCAATGTGTAAACTCAATCCATCCACCAATTAAATATAAACATCTAAGTTGCACTGAAATGGATATGGATACAGGGGGGACACGGATACAGCAAATTTTCAAAAAATCTGGATATGATACGGCAGGGAAATGACGTACATATATATATATATATATATATATATATATTTAAAATCTAACAAAAAATAAAATTTAAAATTTTAACATTTATGAAACATATTACATAATCATCATATTAACATGTTACATAATCATCATCATCAACATAAGTCAAATATACAAATTACAAAACGAATTAAGTGGCAACCTACTATCATATTATGATATTCTTTGTTCAGTGTTCATACTTCATTGTTCAAAATTTAAAAACATAATTATAAATTACATTTACATATCATCAAAAATGTCCTCGTCCATATGACGAAGATCAACATCAACAGTAGCACTTTCATCGCCTCTAGAAGTAGAAGTGGGAGCATTGCTACCATGTCCACTTGATGGTGCCCCCTCATCAAATGGATTCATATGAGCCATGGCATTCAATGTCATATCCAAGTCAGGTAACTCTGGTTCTAGATCCCATAGTTTGGTGGGCCCCGATTTGTATTCATCCTTCTTATGTGACAAAAGGCGAAGGTTGGAATGGACATAAACAAGTTCCTCAGCCTTCTTGGAGCCCAATCTATTTCGCTTCACCGAATGGATGAAGCCATATGTGCTCCAGTTCCTCTCTGTTGATGAGGAACTAGCAACTTGTGACAAGATCTTGATGGCCAATTTTTGGATATTTGGAATTTCCCCACCATGGAAGTTCCACCAATTAATTGGACTTAGTCTAATCTTGTCCCACATAGTCTCAATATCTGCATCCAAATTTAAAACTTCAAACCCTTAGATCTTAAACAAATATGAAATGAATAAGAAACCAATATGAAATAATAATGAACTTGATTCTTAAGATGATAAAGAATCATTACCTGCACCCAAACCCTCAGATCCCACAAAATGTGAAAACTCTTCACGAATCTGATTGGCAATATCAGGGTCTACAAATAGCTTTCGAAAAGCTTTCTTAAACCCTTGGGAGACTTCTGGATCTTTGTTTGGTGTAATTCTTTCGGGATCATTTTGTAATACCCCATTTTGACCCTTAGGATATGTTAGCATTTAATGTAAATAATGTGTACATGTGATGTATGTTTTCCTAGCGTGGAGCTCAAGGCCAAGGCCCCGCTAGTGAAAGCCTGAATTTTGATTTAAAGGGCAAGCATTGATATTTGATGCCCATGTGCTCTTAAGCCATGGAAATTGTAATAGGATGTAAATAAACATCATGCAATAAAATACCAAAACTGGCTATGGGAGCAACAAATGAGAAGGGGCCATGTGTATCCACTAGGGAGTGGTGAGGGGGCTATGGGATTGAACCATAGGCTGCCATATGTCACCTTGAGAACCCATTTGACTTTCCTTGATGACATTTAATTCTGTTGTAAGGAAGTGGTTGAGGATTTCAGTCCATGGCTTCAATGGAGCATGGGCAGCCCAGAAATTCGTATGGCAGAGTATGGGCTCTGTTTTCTTGTACCACAAGCCACTCTACCTCATGGATGTTGCTTCTTCCTCATCCCCATTCCATGGGGAAACTTACCAGCACCATTTTTCATCCAAAAACGATTTGCCAGCAGAGGGAAAAACCAGAAATCGCGACTTTGAAAGAACCCGCGTTTTGAAGAGCCAAAAACGCCCAGATTTGGCATCGGACAGTGAAATCCAATGGGGGATCCATTGGTATGAACCTTGGGGTGAATTTGGGAGCATTAGCTACCCCGAAATCCATTGGAAATCCCAGTTTTTACAGCCCAGAAATGAAGTGACGGGATTGAGTTATTGGATAACAGAACTGTGAGAAATCCAAGTGTGAATGACTGAGCAGAGGTTTGGTTTGCTTGGTAAACCCAGTGAAGGCTAGAATCTCAAGGAATTAGCAGCTGGACCTTTCTATGCCCACCCTAAAGAGAACTGGAGGGAAGGGACGCCTGAGGGACTGTGCAGCAGAGAAGGGGACCTTCCTTGTGTTGGGTGCGGTGGGTATTGTGGGTGCCATGACTGTTGAGTTCATTTGAGATGCCTGTAGCTTTGTGGTTGAGCTCACTGACTTGGCATCCTCCTCATTTGTCATTTGCATGCTTGAAAAACCAACTGTGTGTTGGCTTAGCATGGCTGTCTGAGTGAAACCCTGACCGTGAGTGAGCCATCTAGTTCCTCCTTAGTGGATACACAACCCAGCTCGGGGGTGATCTCTCAGCTGAAAGAATATAGGCTGGACAGAGATCTATGGTTGGGTGGAACGTTGCTCTCACGTAGCCAGTCGTTGGACATCTACTTCTCAAGATAAGTGTTCTGTGTATTATAAATTATTTGCATTTTTTGTTCTGCAATATGTTAAATTGTCCATGTTTAATGAAATGAGTTGATTATCTTAATTTGGAATCCATGCATGGCATTGTAACGAGGTTGAGTCTCTATATGCTGAATCATCCTCTGCTGTGATATATGTATATATGTTAGGCATTACTGGTTGTGTGCTTGTTAGTATGTTTATTCCGCTGTGTTTATGTTGAGATGAATCTGCATATAGAAGTTTTTAATTGTTATGAATTTATGAGTAATTTAATATTGGGGCTAAGTCTACCAAAAGCCCCGGTGTGTTGTTAATGTTTCCTTCCCTGCATTTGTTGATGGAAGGGGACGTTACACATTTAGTAACTCTGTAGAATAATATTTAGGATTCACTGCATAGGCCAAAAGGTGCAATGGAGTGGTCATCTTGTTCCACCTTTTGGTCAATATGTCTTTTACTTCTCTGTAAAAGACTTCATCTGGGTCATGCTCCTTGGCATTGATGACCACTCGTATCTTCTCTATCATGGAGTCAATGCCCTCATACACCTCTCCCAAATCGGGCCTATCTATGTCAAACATGCGTAGCAAATCCACAATTGGCTTAGTAAATGCCAAGAGATACTCCACCTTATCCCACCATTCATCATCAACAACCAACCTCTTCACTGTTTGTGCTCTTTCAGTTTCGGATTGCCTCCATTGATTCCAAAGAGAACTGCATACCATTGATTGCAAGGCTTCTTTCACCTGCATAAGCCTCGTCAACACTATGATGTGAGAGGCAAAACGAGTCTTTGCAACCTGCAAGTGACAAGATTTCAATAAATTAAAATTTAGAGTCCTAAGCTCCTAACATTTATGAAACAAACTTTACAAGTTTAAACTTTAATCTTTAAATTTTTGGTACCTTGAGAAGCTCCAACTTGGCAAATTCCCTGTAAATTCCTTGGGACATGTGGTGGTTTGTGATGAAGGCTTGTATTTCCTTTGCCTCTTCGAAAATAATTCGCATCCACTCAATTTGAGTCCCCATCTTACTCAACATCAGGTTCAATGAATGAACAGCACAAGGGGTCCAAAAGATGTGTTGATATTTTCCTTCAACAATTAGGCCTGCTGCTCTGCACACTGTTGCATTGTCCGTTATGACCTGGACAATGTTTTCTGCCCCCACAGATTCAATTGCTTCAATCAAGATGTCAGCAATGAATTGAGCATCTTTTTGCTACCCCTCACAACCGACTGCCTTCAAAAACATTGCCCCTTTAGGGCTTTGAGCAATCACATTAATCAAATGCCTATTCCTTTGATCTTTCCATCCATCAGAAATGATGGACACCCCTGATATGCGCCATGAATTACGAATGGGATTCAATGCACCCTCCAAACGTAACTTCTCACCTGTCAACAATGGAGTGCGGATCTTCTCATATCCAGGGCCAACATATCCTGTTGGGGCTTTATTAACGTCTCTAATCATTTCTGCCCAATAAGGAGATCGCACAAGGTTAAAAGAAAGGCCATTTGCATAAATGCACCGGCCTACAGATTCATCCGCCGTGCCTCAAGCATCATTATTAAAACTCTTTTCAAGCGGTCCCAAATTAGACCGCTTTGAGTTTGAACTTGAAGGACTACCAAATTCATGAGAGGGAAATGGAGTCCTTGATGAATATGCCCCCATTCTTGTTGGTTGTTTGAACTGAAAGGCAGCATTTGCTTCGTTTGCTGTAGCATCCACCTCCTCCTGTTCTTTCTTATACTTTGCTATTTTTTCTTTGCTCAGACCCTTTCCATCTTTTCCATCCGATCTAGGTGTACCGGTGCATACTCGAATTCCAGTGTTCTTTATCCTGAGCAAATGTGCTTTCACCATGGTGTAGGATGCCTTGAATTCCTATTGGCATTCACTACAAATCCATATTAATGACCCCCCTCCTTGGATCTTCCCCACAACAGTGACATACTTCCAAAGAGGAGACTTTGGATCAATTTTTTGATTCTCTATAGCGGCAGATTCAATTTCCTGCTCCCCAACATTCATGGATGACGATTCCATGATGCAATCTATTGCTCAGTGCTGCTATAGTAATACCCTGCAAAACCAAAAAAAAATACAAATTGATCATTACTAAATTACTAATAAAAAGTTAAAATTTAATAAAAATCCTTACATCAACATGCTACCACCATATACATTCTAATTTATTACATACACTGTCATGAAAACATTATAATTTATTAGTTCTATCTGAAAACATTTTTCTACTTTTTTTTAATAAAAAATTTTAATTCTGTAACTTTGTAAGTCTATAACTATGAGTTGGGAGGTTCGTAGAGTTGCATCTGCAGCTGTGAACAGTGAAGCGCCCTCATTCTTCTGGATCAAGATTTTAGGAAGAGTTTCTATTTCTAATTCTAACTTTCTGGTTGAATAATTGAATTCTGTGTATGACTTCCTATATTGGGAGAGCATCTATCAGATGCAAAGACAGGGTATTTTAAATGCCATAATTTTGTATTAGTTTAAATTATTATCTGTTGCATATTGTTTTTTCTTTTTATAATGTTATTAGGTATAATTTATACATTGAAAATCACTACAAAAAAACTTAAAAAGTCTTTATATTTTTTGGAGCCAAGATCACTAATCCACTGAGTCTCACAAGCTCCACTCAAAGTCTCAAACAGCAAAAAGATAAGATAGAAATAATGACTCTTTTGAGGTTCAAAAGTTTGATTTTTTAAGTTTGTGATGCAGCCAACTTATATCTCATATTTCCTGAGATTTGGAAATTGGTAATTACTTGCCTTGGCCCCTTACTCATCCATTCAGTCACTGTCTGTTCGAATTTGAAATATATGTTATAAGTTCTAAATTTCAAAGTTTTATAATTACATGAATTATAACCTTTTTTTTCAAATTTAATATTTTAAGTTTTAAAATCTAACATTATAAATTTATAATATATATATATATATTCATAAGTTATAAGTTTTAATGTTTTTGTTTGAAATTTAAAGGTTTTTTAAGTTTTAACATTATAAATTAATAATATATTATAAATGAAAAAAAACTTTAAATTTGAAACATTTTAAGTTTTAACATTATAAATTAATAATATATTATAAATTTAAAAAAACTTTAAATTTGAAACAAAATTAAAAACCGTAACTTATGCAATTTTTATTTATATAATATTAATATATATATATAATATATATACAGTAATAATAAATATAGCATAGACCATATACTATATAGTAATAACTATACAATATAACTATTATAATTAAAATTTATTAATTAAACAATGTATTAAAATTAAAATTTTAAAAAATTAAAACCATATGCTTACATGTTCAGTGCACGCGGACGCGGAAACCAACTTCGAACCCAGCGACCACCACGTTACCAACCCTCGAGTTCTGCTGACGACCCTCACAACCCTCTACTCAGCCTCACAACCGTCGAGTTCTGCTCACGACGGCTCTGTTCGGAGTTTGTTCTGTTCACGACGGCTCTGTTCGGAGTCTATGCGCTCACGACCACCAGATGAATGTTCCACGGGACGGCTCTGTTCCACGGGACGATGATGGCAACTGGAATCTGTTCCACTCTGTGCCCACGACCACGGGACAACGACTGCTCTAGAGTCTGTTCCACTCACTGACTGCTCTGCTCACGACCACGAAACGGAAAGCCCTTTGCTTCCACCACGATGAGCGTGATAGGACGTGTAGGGTTTCCAAAAATTTCGGCTTCCGAACATTGAAGACTTTGTCGAAACGGATCCTGCATTTTCCAGATCCGTTTCAAAAAACCACGATCTGTTCCTGCAAATGCCCGATTTGTATCGTTTTTACCGATCCATATCACTTTTTCCCGATCTGTATCTCTTTCGCCCGATCCGTATCTAAGTCATTTCTAGGCCGTATCCCATCCGTAACCGTATCGGAAGCGGCGAACGGCGTTTCGGGAAGGCTGTATGGTCGTTTCCGATAACTTAGATAAACATATATCATTAACCAAATGTAAACTAGTCAAATATCTACTGCTGAAACAGTGTCAATGTCATAACATTCATCAATAGCTTAACCATTTAGCTATCATATGTATAAGTCATGTATCATCAACGAAGTTAATTGTTTATATGTGTAAGTATCAACTAAGTGTAGTATCAAATAATGAACATCAACAATTAGCATTAACCCTTTAAAAGTTCCAATACCAATAACCAACTCCCAGCATTGATAATAAAAAGGTCAAATGAATGCTAAGTTAATTAAGCCAAAAATGACCTTCGGATCTGTATGTAAACACTCAGTGCAGCAGAGGTTATTATAATGGTACTAGTAATTTAGGTTTGCCACAAGACTTCTCCACCATTCAATAAACACTTTATCATTCCATAGATCAATCCTATAACCAGCTTTAAACATTTAGAAGTCAAACCGAAGTAAATTTCATAACTATGTATAAAAAGTATATCAGAAATTTATTAATAAAAATCAGACCTATGCATTAACTTTGTTAAGCAAATAAGGGAAACACCTTGCAACATTAGAATGCCAAATAATCAACACCTTTAACCAAAGTTCCTGTATGTCTTTGTGCAGATGAAGGGAAAAAAGGGACAAGCACACAAGGTCTGCAATATTTATTGCAGACCTGTGTTTATTGAAGGAGAGGCTCGGAAAGGGATGAAAGAGGCCAGAAATGGAGAAAAGGATGGAGGATGGGGCAGGGAAGAGAGGAGCAGGTGGATAGGGGATAGATGGAAGGTAGGACAGCAATTCATAGGTCTACTTTAGGTTTGCAAAAACTGTAACTAGGGCTAAAAACTCAAAATTTTAAGTTTTAAAATTAGATTTTAACACTAAAATTTAGGGTTTTTAGTATTTAAAATTAACAACTAACTCAGAAAATAAAGGCATAAAGCTAATCTGACATTCAAAAAATAAAGACATAAAGCTAATCTAACATAATATCTACAAAAGATACAAAACTCAGAAATTAGGGTTTTTCTAGGGAGTTTTTGATAATTTTGGGATTTTTAGAGCTCCTAAAATTTCGCCCTAGGGTTTTTAGAGACAAATAGGGCAGGACGAAATTATAGGAGGAAGGTACGAAATTTTAGGGAGGCCAAAAATTGCAAAAAAATAAATAAATTTTTAATTTTTGGGGGTTTTGTCATAAAATTGCAGACCTAATTCTACCATGAAAATGGAAATTTACACATGAAAATGCAAGTAAAATTTAGGTTAAATGATGTAGAACAACCTAAGGTTTGCATGAGAAATCCACCCTAACCCTAGGCATCAATGAGGATAGCCCTCCTCTTGAGATGGTGCTTGCCAAGTTTGGAAAACTAGGGCTTTCTCAACAACTTCAAGAGTTGGTTGATGATGCCCTAGCTAAGACAAACTTTGGAGACCTAAAACTCAAGTTAACAATGCTAGGGTAATTAAAGGCTAGAAAATTACTTATGTTAAGGCAAAATGCAACACTAATGGCTACCATTCAACCTTAGACAAGCATACATCCAACATTTAACAAAAAGACATCAAGAGAAAGACTTAGATACCTTCTTGTGCATGTGTTAAGCAAATAACTCTTCGCATCACCTTAGCAAAGAAACAAGAGCAAAGACTTCAAAGATTTGTCCCCAAATTAGCAAGCATGATCATCCTCAAGAGGTGCACATCACTCAAAGAGCCCTAGTTAGGGAAAAAATCAGAAATAAAAGTGTACTCCCATAAAGTTGATTTGTTAAAATGAAGTGAGGAAAAGTTATTTATACTTTTCAAACTCACTTTTACAAAAATAATTAAAATCCAAGCCGACATGCCTTTTTAAAATGTCAATTTGAAATTATAAATGTCAACTTAAAATTAAAACAAAATAATATAAATTAATCAGAGTAGTGGGTAAATTGGGGTGTTTTCCCCAGATTTGACCCATACATGAGCAAAATGGCTAAAAATGAGCAAATCGAATTGGACTAAAGGCCAAACTGCATAGGGGGGGGTTGTCATGCCCCAACTAACCCCAACAGTGATGAAAACCCTCAACGCCCCCCCCTTTATCAAGCATACAGTCTGCTCTCAAAGGATGGCGTCATCCTCTACAAAGGGCCTAGAGAGAGGGCGCTAGTGAGCTAGAGGGACAAGAGGGTGTTGGAGGTGCTCTGAATAATAAGTAGGTTCCTCAGTGCTAAAGAATTTGCCGCTGGAGTGATCAAACAAGGTTGGGGTCATGTGACCCAGTGACCCACCCCTGGAAGCCCCTAACACCAACCTCAGGGTTTCAAACCCTTTCATGAGGCAGTCAGCGATGCCACTAAGCCATAGTACTTCCAAAGGAGAACCAGAGAGTCTGGCCATAACCCATACATGAGAATAAGCTGGCTAAACACCCCTCCTGGTCAAAAAAAGACACCCTCTCCCTGGGGCACCTCTGCAGGTGCGTTGGTGCTAGTACCATCATAACACCTCCCATTGCCATCCCCACATCACTATTACTAACGATTCCATGACTAGCCTACCCATAGCTCCCACCATCGAATCCCTGAAAAGGCACCAAGTTTAGGTTGCAAGTTTTCCTTGCTGCAACAAATGACTCTCGTTGGATTTCTTGATCTTCTCCTCCTCCTGCTTCCAGATGCTCCTCCTCTTCCTCCGCTGCCACCCATGGTAGTTGCCACTGAAAAATTGCCTTTTTTGTAAATCACTCCTCTCTATTTCTCCTTTACCCCTCCCTCACTTACACTTGTCACAAACATCAACAATCCAAAAACCAACCTCGTTAATTATCACACACACACATATATATTACTTCGGCCTCCACTAATGTAGTCCACAAATCACATAGGCATTTACTTCCCAAGCTAATTATGTCTTTCACCATTGATCATTTGTTGTTCTTCTTGTTGCTTCAGCAAAGAGATGCTCAAGTATTTGTTTTACACTAATCTTCTTTCTACAAGATTGACCAAAAGAATAGTTATTATAGCATCACAGCAGCAGCTATGTTTATTATGTCAGTTTACACCATTCATGTATAAAGCTCCAGCAACAATAGAGATGCGTTGCAGCCAATAATTATACGTGGGATTTGGTCAGTGCTGCCAAAAGTGAAGTGCGGTTTACTTGTAACAAAACAACAACTCCTGCCACTTTTCTTGGATCAATCATTTACACATTACATCATGATCGAGCATCATCTCAAACTCTCCAGAAAAATTACAAGTTCAACATGGATGGACTTCACAGAACTGATAAAAGCATTTGTCGATCCTCACTCTACTGCACAAAAAGAAACTGGAATGCAAATATTGGCAAGAATGCAATGGAGTAAAATGAATGGTTGGCTTTTACCACTAAAATTAGAGGCATTGGCTTTGAAAGGCTTCAAAATTATGAATTGTTCACATTGCACAATCCATTATTATGGTAGGAAGCCAAGTACCCCAAAACCAACATAACAAAACATATGATCCCCTAGCTAACCAAATGGTAAATACTTGGGATGCAACTCATATCATTCTCGGATTGAACTCGTAGAACTTTGGCGGAATGGAAATATTTGGGATGCAACTCCTAAGCTAAAGGTTTCTGGCCTGCAAGGATCTTACCCAAAAGGGTATTTGCCCACCAAAAGGAAAAAAACCAAGGACAGAGTAACCAAGGCTTTTTTATGAAGGAAAATATGGTTTTTCTACTTGCAATAGAAGAACCAGATTATTATTTTCTATGATAGAAACCATAATGGTACATGTGTCCATGATGCCAATGGCGATGTCCTCTTGAAGTCTATTAAAGCCTGTTGGGGTTACCAAGGAATTGTCATTTTGCATGCCCATGAATTCCCGAGAGTGGGTTGTATGGAGCTTTCTCAGCTTGTTGGGGAATACAACCTCCAATTCAATCCCTTTTAAATGTGTTGTGATATTCCCATTCCTTTCTTTTGTGGGTAATATTTCGGATCAATTCCCCTGCACTGCCCATATAAGTACGAGTGGATGCAATGGCCTTCAAATTGTACTATTGAAAGAACCAAAATAAATTTATCCTTCAACTTGGATGACATTTCTGGAAAGGGTTTCAAATTGAATGAAGGCCTCTGCCCTTCAAACTGTACTATTGAAACAAACAAAATAATATGCGTTCCTTGTTCCACGTGGAAAAGAAGTATTGCAAGAGTTTTAATGCTAATTCTGACCTCTCAATTTTGTTATTCTACTGAGTTTCTTGTTAGAACTAGAGAACAGCTCACGAAAGGGTTTTAGTACGAATTCTTCCTTTAGTGTTCTGAACAAGTAGAGTAACTTAAATTTCTTAAATTTCTTGTTCGGGCTAGAGAACATTTGTTGTGAGGATTTTAATGGATCTTTACTCATCTTCGGCCCTGTATTTGGTCATGGCGACCCTGGTCCGGGCCTGCGTAGTCGCTACCTCAACATATTATGTTCACAAAAGAACGGTGGATCAGCTCCTAAAGTTTAAGCATCGAATTGACGAGGAACAACAAGATGAGCCGGAGCACAAGGTCGCAAAAAAGAGGCCGCCATAGCCTATTGGAAAAAATGGACACGTGGCATGAATTAAATGGCTAGAGAGACGAGGAATCCTAGAGTAGTGCCAGGAAACCTTTTCTCATTGAGAAAACACCTTTAGTGTAATTATTATTAGTTTAAATGTTTTGAATGTATTCAAAAGGTTAATTTTTTTTTAAATTTGTTTTATTTCAAAATTTTAGATTTTTTTAATTAAATTTGTATTTTTTAACGTTTTTATAGTGGTTTTAATATATATGTGTGTGTGTGTGTTGTGGTTTCCTAATGCCTACAATTTTAACCCAACAAAAGAAAGCGTTGCTACTAGTAGCATCTCTTTTCGATTTGGGGGTTGATTTTGGCATTTTCCTTGCAATGGTGTCGATTGTTAGGGTCATTGTTTCAGACAAGTTGTAATTTTAGCCTCGAAAAAAAATGGGGGTGGCATGGTGATTTTGGGTGATTCTAGGAGCATCATTTTAGGGTTTTATAGTAACGACATCAGCCGATAAGGCCAGGGCTTCAAACAAGATGTAATTTTAACCCCAAATTAAAACAAGGGTGATTCTAGGAGAACCATTTTTCAATTTAGGGGTTAATTTATAGTTTTGATTGCAATGGCATTGACCATGGTCGACTGGGGTTTAAAAAAAGTTGTAATTTTAGCCCCAAAAAAAATGTGCTACTAGTAGCACCATTTTTCAATTCGGGAGTAAAAATAACCACTAAATGTAGCCTATAAAAAAATGAGAACTCTATAGTGTTCTCGTCAAGTTGTATAATATGTTCCCCATTGTTTTTCATCATGTCACATAGGGTAACAACCTCTTAGGTAAGTGCACTACACAAACACTCTATCCAGGATTAAACATCCCACTTAAACTGAACCATCCATGCGTCCATCAAACATCGCCAAGGGATTAGGAGACCTAGTGCTCTCCAAGCTAAGTGAAAACATTTTTGGAGTAACCCTAAAAGCTAACAGCATATCAGTGTCTCGTCAAGATTCAAGCATGATATGTTGCTTCTCATAAGCCTTTGCCTGGAAGAGATCTGAAAACACCGACATGAGTGCTCTACCTCCTTTTACTATGTTTTGAACTAGGGTTGATACTTTGACCTTGATTATCTGATTAGCCAGTTTCTTAATTTTACTCATAAGCTGATGCTATGAATCTCTTCTTTTTTACTAGACCATCCATCTATCTTTTGAAGTTTATGCTTCGCCTGCTACGCTTTTCTCTTTACCCGGATCCCCCTAAACACTTTGGCATGTTGCTTTCTTGGTCTTGATGATGGCAAAGGGTCTGGAATTAGCCTAGCTCCATTCCATTATACATAAGCTCTTTCATTTTACCCTGATCCATCTTCTCTACAATATATATCGTTCAAAAGAGGACAATTTGTTCATGTGCCCACCCACATGGCAATGAATGCATCTAAAGGGCACCCTTTCATAATCAACTTTGATTCTTTGCATGTAATTGCCTACTTATAAATAAATATGATCTCTTGAGTTCCTTATCTTGAATGTTCATTTCCACATAAATCCTGGCCACCCCCTCATTAATGTTTTCAATCTTGTTGGGTTTAATTTGTGAATAGAATCAAAAGTAGAGCCAAATTTCACAATGAGTTCTTAAAACTCAAAACTCATCAAATAGATAAAGAGTATATTCTATCAAGTTTCAACTATTGGACGTCATTTAAAAGACTTGATTGTTTTTCTTTTTGAATAATAGACCTGATTGCATGAAGTCATACTCATTTATAAATTACCAGCAATACATATTCCTTTTAAGTTTTCACAAGGCTTTTAAAGAAATAGGACAATTCATGAATTTAAAATGACCCTTTGTTTATTACTTGATATACATGTAGAAAATACAAGTATGCTTAGACTATGCCCAACATTTCGTTGGGCAATGATATCCATGTAGCTTGTAACTTGTGTCTACAATTAGCAAATGGTATCTTCTAGAAACAACCTATGAAAAGAGGATGTGTGTAACAGCTTCATGCGGGAGCACACTTAGCCGCCTCACTCACTCAAGACGGAATTGCACGGCAGCTCGCCCAAGACCTCAAGAAGCACGAGGCAGCCAACTCGACTTGGGAGCATGACACCATTGGGCATGCCAAGTCGGGAGCACAACATCATTGGGCGTGCCAAGTCGGGAGCTCGACATGCACACGACTCGGCAAGGGGCACAAGCACAGCAAGACGTGGGCAAAAGGACCAAGGCATGTGGGCAACATGCGGGCAAGGTGGAAGTGGTGTGGACCGGCTAGCATGGGTTGGGTGCTTAACCACACCTATGGAGCCCTTGGACTTGACAGAGCACGGGTTGGAAGCTCGGAGCCTTAGCATGGCAAGCAAGGCAAAACGAAGGAAAGAAGTGTGGGAGCGTGTTGGTTGTGCACGTCTCCATGAAAGCACATTGGCAAGAACGCATGGCACAAGTGGAGCATGCTGAGAGGGGCACGCACCCGATAGAAAAGCAAGAGGCACTGTTATCACCTAAACTGTAGTTACCCCTATGGATGTATCCACTCATGGGTGGCAATAGGGAAGGGCAACTCAAAAGTTGCAACCACGATCACCTCGACCTCCAATAGATGGTTGTCACGCCAGTCGAGGCAACCTTCACTTTATGTTATCTAACCCAGACAACAAAGGGGGAGACCCGATCTACTCTCGACAGGAGAGATCAAAACCAAGACACCAAATCAAGTTATTACTAAGTGAAGTAAGGTGTATGGTTTATCCTAGACCTTAGGATGAAGTCACAAGACAAGTGAGGGGTTCAATGAGTAAAGCTTTGGTTCATTATTGATATGAGAGTGACTTATGATTTGTGAAATAGGATCCAGGATTAAAGTACTAGTTCAATGTGAGAAAATCCACTGCCTTGGGAACCGTGTCCAATGCAGGGTAGTTTAGGGGTTGAATTGGGGCTAACTAGTACAAGTGACACGCTTAATCATGCAGTATGATGGCATCAAAGGGTTTAGTTTACCACACAAGGGTGAAACCACAAGTTAATCCAACAATCTAGGAAAGTCGAATTGATTTGGAGAGAAACCAATGCCTTGGGAGTTGGGATTATGGAGTCAAAGTAAAGTTAACTTGCAGTTAAGAACTCCTATTGCATGAGACAAGTGGGCAATTGAAGTCTTGATGGATGAATAGGTCTAGATCTAGGTTTGACCTAAGTGGACCACAATCCCTTAAAACAAGGAATGTTATCCCCAAGGCAAGATTTAACAAGGTGACCTACTAGACCTAGGTTTTGAATTATTCCCGTTCCAAATCCACGAAAATCTCAAGTACCCATGTCCTAGAAGTGGACAAACTCCCTTCTCCAAGGTGGTGCGACTTTGCCCAAGGAGGCCTAAAAGTGGGATAAGTGGGGTCAAGACACGTCCGATAGCATCCAAACTTTAGATCCAAGTAGGTTGATCAATGGGGAGTGTGGATCTACAATTTCAAGGCAATCCGATGGCTAGATCTTACTAGATATGAGTTTGAAGATACCAAGTGGTCCAAAATGGGGATTAAATCCCTTGAAATGTGGAATAGGGCCCACAAGGTAGAAATCAAAAAAGTGACAATCTGGGGGTGGGTTATTAGATGTGTAGATCATGAATCAAGCGAGATCTTACCTACCCACATACTAGATCTAGGTCAACTCACCAAACTAGGAAGTGCGCCCTTGCTTAGAGAGGCTAAATGCCTTGGGAAGAGGGTCAAATGGAAGCCAATCCTCACCAAACTATAGATCCGCCGGGATGCCGTGGATACTATAGAGGTGGGTTTTTAATATCTTACCCAAGAAGCCACTAGATCTTAGTAGATCTGAAAAAAATGTAAAAATGGGGGTTTTGATTAATTAGGGTTTTAAATGTTTTAGACAAGTGGATAGATCATGGAAAGAAATTACCTTGAGATCATACCTGAGTGATGTGAATGAGATGCCTTGATGTTGAGGAAGATTCCTGCAGAGATCAAATGAGAGATTGTTGATTTTGCTTGCCAAATTGATGCCCTAGCCCACAAGTGCACCCTCCTCTACCTGTCAATCCAAGGAAAATCGATTTCAATCAGAGAGGTCAAGTATGGAGGAAATACAAGTAAAATGCAATGATAACATAGAATAGAAGGTCCTGGGACAGTAATACTCCCTGTTACCAACGAAGAGATCCAAAGAAGTAGGAAGAGTCTTCCCCTACCAATACTTCCTCCTCAAAGCAAATCGGCCTCCACCTGTAGATGCAAAAAATGTGGTACAAAAGATATGGCAAAACAAGATCTCCAATAACTCAGTGCAAAGGAAGAACCAACGAACGAACACCAAAAACATTCACCACAACACTGGAGATAGATGCAATAATAATTTTCTATTCCAATAATCCAGAGCCACAAGTCCCCCTTACAATGAGAAGCTCTCTCCTTTAAATAGGAAGGAGAGGCATCAAAATCCTAACCACTTTTTGAATGAGTGGCTAAGATTAAAAGATACAAATGTCTAATCAATGGTTGAGATGAGCTCAACAATAAAATACATGGATCACTAATAAAATATAATATGAGTGGACAAAATCGCCCTAGAACAGGGGAATCCCACCAAATCATGATGACAAAATATAATAGGAAGCTTATGGTGGGTCCAAGGGGTAATTTTAGACACCCTTGGTCAATCCCCATAGCACAATAATAATAAAATAGTCATCAATATACCAAATCGTGCCTCTATGGTCAAATCGTAGGCCTCAAAGACCTCAAAAATCATCAGAAAGTGCCATAAGTGATGGATGCGGGCCCCAATGAAGCTGAAACTGCTGGAGGAGGTGTGGAAGACATCGATCCATCATCACTGATCATCCCATGCCATAACATTGCCTCACTAGCCCAAATCGATTTCCTCAATAGCCATTTCTACCAATCCTGAAATGCCTCGGGAAGCGTGAAACTACCCCAAACTGCCTCCTGGAGTGCCTGCGCTATCAGGGTGAGGCCACCAGTGTGTCCGGGAGGGGGGTAATATGGTAAAAACAAGTGGCTGGACCACCCCCTCCAAGCACAGCGCCCTAGGTCAACCGGATAAAAATCACATCTGCTCTGACAGGGCCTCCGACAGACCAAAACTGCACTGGGATAGCCTACTGAGGCTCAATCATCACTGTAAGTGCCCGGAACTAAAAATAAACTGTCTCATTGGACTCAGAAGGTCCAAATCCATCCAAGATGTGTACTCATACACCATATGAGTCTCTGCCTGATCAATATATATATCCAATATACCGGAACAGGGCAAATAATAATAATCTGTAAATGATCAAATACTGCTGTAAACCATGAATCATCATCATAACCCTGTAGCTGCTGCATAGAATCATCATGTATGTGTACATAGACCATATATCATCTATCCATATCATCATAAGGTCCAACCATCTCATGTCCTATGGTTGACCTTGGTCAAACTAGGTCTAACCAGGTCAACATGACCAAATATAACTCAGACCATCATCAGAAGCTACTGCAAAGTGTCAAAGGTTAATGCATGCTCTACAACTTATTCAAATAACAATTATAACACAAAGTAATCATTATTGGCGATCTAAATCCAAATATATAGTGTCATTAATTATTATTATTACTCAGACTAGACTTTCAAGATCATACTCACTTCATAGCTGTGATCAATTTGCTAGTGAAGGGTGAAGGCTAAAATAACTGGCTAGGCTAAGGGATGACTTGACTGACTTAACTTTGTGACACTTTGGCAAAGGGAAAGGGAATACACACCATAGTATATACTGAATGAGCAACAACATAGGGAATGGCGGTGTCTCACAAATGGATGAGTTGTTCAAAGAGGGTTTATTCACCTTTAACAGATGCGCACAATCCATAATACAAATAAGGCCAGCAATTGTTTTGATATAGCGTTTAAGTTCCATTGCTTTTTGGGCCTGAAGTTTCCATAGCCTTGGTCTATGTGTGTTTATAAACACATTGCATAGATTTTCATTTATTTTAGGCTTTCTGCCGCAGGTGTGTTTTTAAGGCACTTGTTTACCTGAGCACTTCTAGGTGTGTCACAGACAGCTTGTTTACCTAGGTATTTACATTTCCAAAAGATATAACATTTTATTTTCATGGCCATTTTCATTTGGCATGCCTTTCATTCATGTGTGTTTAGAAACACATTGCATGAATGGGCTTTTCATACAAGATATAGCATTTCATTTTTTCCAGACTTTGTATTCATAGCAGCACTAAAAGTTTCAGGTTTAGCCAACACAGCTTTAGTGACTAGGGGGAATTCACAAGGAACTCCAACTCACCATAGGCAAGTTTTGTCACCAACTCAGAGCCGAGACACAATAAACAGGGAAGCTCATCCAATACAGAGGCTACAGTGGGGAAAAGATCCTCCATGTCACTAGTCAAGTAGTAAATCAGGGTGATAAACTAAAAGGTAGGCAATGGATGGATGAAGACAATGAATAATGGAGTCGACACTAGCAAGCCAAGGTATGGTGGAATGATCACCTCTATTCTCCCTAAGGAGGGTAAGACCAATGAGTATGAATAGTGAACTTCTAAGTCTGAGTAGGGACAATATAATATATATAATAAGATCAACCAGGTCCACATATCTATATGATCGCCAGATCATGACACTAAGTGCTAAGACATGCTATAAGAATAAGTATAAAAGCAATATAACCATAACACAATGATATACCTGCTGAGTCATATACCTGAATGCTCATCGACCTGTACCATCATCTGTCCTCTGAAACTGCTGCTGTAGATCTGGGCACTACTGACTGCTCTGTACCAATGGTATAATGGCTACATCGGTCATCTCTCTGAGTGTCCTGAGACTCAGTCATGGCATGGGGAATACAACTGTTGTCCCAATCTGATAGTGATCCAATATAGATACTCATCTCAGCATCTCAAATGTAAGGGAACTGACTGAATAGTGTACTGGAATCAGAAAAATAATGTATGGTAGCCCGGCTATTATATATGTGATAACAGGCACGTCGGGTGGAAGCTCGTGGCATGATGTGAAGCTCAAGTCTAGGCAGCGGCATATTTAGCATGTTGAGAGGGGCACCATAAGCCAGAGCCTTGGGTGCACCCTCACGCCAAAGGCTAGTATAAAAGGAAGCGCGCGGATAGAATTGAGGCAGCATCCAAGGACAAAGAGATAGAGACCATGTGTGACTACGACCAAGTTGTGGTAAACAGAGGGAGCAGGTCGCAGCAGGGGAGGACCTAGCTCAAGTGGGAGCACGTTTCTTGGCAGAGACTGTGGGGGAACAGATTTCGGTTGGTTGTAGCAGAGATGACACAGAAGTGTAATCTTTAAGTTCTTCTTGGAGTGGCTTGTTGGGCACCCCATGGAAGGGTTGTCTTGCAGTCCCCTCCACTGTAATGCTTTGTTATATGTACTATGTTTTATAAAAGACTCTTGGGCGTGTCGGTTCCGGCGCTCTCTTATAGTCTATTGCCTCTTGTGTTTATTGTGGGATGTGTTGCATATGTTATGTTTTTGGCTAAGAGTTGGAACTAAGCTAAGTGTATAATATAAGATAATTGTAACAAAGATAGTAAGTGTAACAACGATAAGTGTTAACTTGCAAGTGGTCAGGCGTAGTCTGGTGGAGATCCTGTCGAGTTGGTCTCACCCACGGCTAGGCATAAGGCAATGACAGACGAGTCCTGAGACAGTTGAATGATCGAGAGTCGGGCGACCCCGTGACAGATGGTATCAAAGCAAAGTTTTGTGGATAGGTTGCGGAAGCTCTTCATTATTGCTTGGCTCGAGCAGTAATGAGGTAGCAAATTCAAAAATTGTTAAAGGGTCATTCACCAAAGGACGGGTCGCCAAAAAACATAAGCAAGTGTTGGTGCGGAAAAGGTTGGGTGACGGAGGTGTGCACGACAGGTGCGCTCGTCTCCGCAGCAAGTGCCCACAACAGTGCGGATTGGCAGAAGTGCGACGGGCGGGGCGCTAGGTGATAGCAGCTCGAAGGTTGAACGAAGTTCGGGAGAAGCACCTCGAGACCACTGTGATGTCCAGAAGTTGGCTGAGGTCACAAGTGCAAGTGGCAAGCTTGGCAGAAGCTAGTGTCGGAGTGCATCGAGCAAACAACAGGCTTCCGCAGGAATAGTTGAGAGGTCGCCAAGGCACAGAACCACGCTAAGGAAGGAAACGCACAGGCTTGCGACTTGGAAGCTAGTAGCAACTCAGTTGGTTCAGACGAGTCTGGTGCGCCAGGATCCTAACGTTGGCAGGAGCAGGCGGGCAAGAGTGTCCAAGGTAGGAAGACCTCCACGGCAGGTTGATCAGGCACTGCGATTTCAGAAGAGCAGGCTTGAAGGTGTGTGTTATCACCTATTTTGTACAAATAGTTGAAACCTTATTGAGCCGCCAGTGTTGGAACACATCAGTGTTCACTTCCAGAGCATCTGGGTTTCGGAATGCAGCAGTTAGCCAATTTTGGCTAGCCAGTTTTTGTTTTTAGTCAATATGACCATGGCCCCATGGGGGTTTGTAATAAAGTGTGCTAGTAGGATCTGAGTGTCTCGGTTCCCCATGACTTGATTAACCAACTAAGGTATTCCATGGAGTTTTTTCCCTTGTCAATTATACTTTGCCTATGAGCTATAATCGATGAGGTTTTCTCCCGCTCCTCCAAAGCTAGAATGCCCGATTTTGAAAATTTTAGCCATGGGGGGTTATTAGAGTCCAACTAATGTATATAAGTCTACTAGACACTATTAGAATAGGTTTTGGTCATGTCCCAAGTCTCTAGGACCCTCAGAAAAAATTTCGAAAAAATTTTACCGGGTCCGTCGAGTTTGGGTTTTTAATTATTTTTTAAATTTTAATAAATTTCTCTATAGTTTAAATAGAGAAATTTCAATTTGTAATATGTCAGTCATCCGGGATCCGATTTCAGTGATTGAAGGCTCCAGACTTAAAACCAAAAATCATTCATGATCCCCAGACCAGCTAACCCTAAGTTTCAGACAATTATTTGGCCTCATAATTAATATTTTCTCAAAAAATCAAAAAATGAGAAGTATTAATTAAAATATTCAAAAAATAATAAATTGGAGATAATTTAAATCTCTCCAAAAAAGGCCAAATTGAATAAAGTAAAAGTCAAAATGACATGGCAAAAAGCATTTATGATGATTGGAATCTTCACCCACCTAATTCAGATCAGTTTCGAAGCACTAGGAGTGATCTACAGTTGAGAAATTCGCCCACCTTCATGCAAATTCGTTTTTGTGATTTGGCAATTGATTAATGGGTTGTTGGATTATGAAATCAATGCATGTGGGGCTCCTTCCTCAAATTATGGGCTCCAAACTCAAGTTTAAAGATGAGTTAAGACTCCAAGCTCGATTTGGTTGGTGTTGACATGGATTTGATTGGTTTTTTATGGAGTTTTTGGCTCTCCTTGTGCCAAATTCGAATTAGGGTTTTAGCATTGAGTTTTGTTATATAAGAGAGGCCATTTGGGGTTTCTCTTCATGGAGATTTTGAGCATGAGCACTCTGCCAAAATATTGTTGTAATATCTGTTTAATATTGCATAAAGTTTAGACTCTGGAGGTCCATGCTGGAGCAAGTTGGGATGTTCTTCACACTATTGGTGATATCTCTTTCATTTGTTTATTGTTCATGCAATTTCATTATTAGATGTATGTTTTAACTTTGTTTAGAAATACATCTTTCGGTTTTTGTATGCTTCATAACAAGTTTCTTGCAGAGATTTCCCAAGGTGGAGAAAGGCTTATTAAAGACTAAGTCACTCTTCACTTAACAGTGGTTCTTGGCATCTAATCAGTTTGTCTTGCACGTCTTCAAGCTCTTCTCTTCTTTTCAAAGGAAGAAACTTTCAAGTAGGAGTTTTTGGCCTCTTCCTCCATCAACACACTTTCAAAACAAACCTTGGTTGCCTAGCTTACCTCTTTAAGCCCATCCCCATTAGACTAGCTTCACTCACCCATTCGTTTTGCCCTTTCTCTCATTCATCCATTCGTTTTGCCCTAGATCCATCTTTTTTCTCATCCATTTTGTTTTTGCCCATTTTCCCAAGCTCATCTTCCATTTCACCTTTGTCTTCAAGGCTCCTTTCGTCCATCATAAAGAGCCCTAAAACAAGCCCAAAAAACCAAAAACGAATTGCATGAGTTAGTTTGTAGTTTCATTCTTAGCTTCCAAAAGAAATTTGTTAGATTTAGATCTCTAGTATTATTGCTTCTCATACATCATCTTATGCATTGAAAAGTTAGATCTTAGAAGCATTCTTTGTTTAATTTTAGTTTCCATTTGAAAGATAGAAAATTTTTCATAAAAAATATTTCAAATTTTTATACTTTAGATCTCTTTCCCACTACATTCTAAAAGTTTGTTGTTCGCTGGTCCGTTTCATCATAGTTAAGGTTTTATGTCAAAATCTCATACATTTCACATTTTAGAGTTAAATTTTTAAATCTAGACTTAACTAGTTTCAAGTTTGTTTCATTTTCCTAATGATTAATGGGTGCATAGTTGAGTTGTTTTGAGACTTGTGTAGGTGTTTAGAAAGAGAAGAGAACTTGAAAAGCTTTCAAGAAGCAATATCCAATAAGGAGCCAAAGAAAAGCTCAAGTAAATTTTGAACCAAGGAGAAGTGCAAACCATGAATGTCATTTGAAATAAACCACTATACTTTGTACAAACTCATAAGAGTTTTCACCTTTTTTCATTCAAGTTTTATTTCTTCAAAGTCCTTTAAGGTTTCAAAACCCAAGGCATTTGTAATCTCATAATAAAATTTCAAGTGGAGGAGTCCTCCACGTTTTTGGTTTCTTCCCCATTTGGGGAAGAGTGTGGTGTTTGATTAAGTTAGATCTTTCAGTTTTTGCTTTAGAGTAGTTTATTTTCTTCTTGTCGCTTCTCTTTCAAGTTTTGACCAGAGTAAGCTAACTTTGGGATTGTATCCCAAAGGCCACATAGTTTTGTGGTAGCTTCTCGTTCCCCCATCAGCATCGTGTGGACATCCAGCTAGCTGGAAGGTTTCCAGGACTGACGGTTCTAGTGATTAGCCTTGTTCGGAGGTTGATCCCACTTTAGAATAAATCTGCTTGGTAGAACACTAGATTTTGTTTTCTGTTATCTTCAAAGCATCTTTCTTTGTGGTTATCTTTATTTTTCAGTCATTTTTTTAGTTTCATTTACTTCTTTAAGTTTCACAATCGCTTCACTTTTGCAATAAAACAAACAAAGCCTCTTGAACTTGGCCAAATCCAAGTCAAGAGCACTCTCTGTTGGAGAGCATATAGATTTGCACTTTCCCCTTGCATTAGGCATTTTAAAGTAGGAAGTCTCTTGAACTGTGGTCTTAAGACTAAGTCAAGAGCGCTCTCTGTCGGAGAATTGAACAAGTGCTAATAATAAAAAATTTCAATCCACATTTCTCCTTTAATTAATTTATCTTGGTCGTTTATCCAACACCCGTATGCTTTGCCAACCGGAAACGGTTGGACTAGTACTCAGAAAGGTGAAGGACTTGATAAGCTCATAAGTGATAATTAATTAAAACTTTCACCCCCATAACCAACGAACCGGCATTGTTCAAAAAGTATTCAAAGCAGTTCTCAGGGGAGGCGTCGGGTTGCCCAATCTACGACACAGTGGCTGGTTAGCATTGCGCACCTCGTTGTGATTCCAGACATGTCCGACATGTCTCTTAAAGGAGCTGCTTAAAATGTCTTTCCGGACACTCTTTTGATATCCTTGGTTTTAGCCATAATAATCAAAAACACCTAAAACACTTAAAATTTACCAAGAGCAATTTCAAAACGATCTCACAAAAAAACGATCTCACAAACAACTACTTTTGACTTACATTTTTCAGCATCGCAAGTATTTCATTTGACTCTATTTGGCACTGGTCTTTAAAGACTCTTATATATCTTCTGAATCTTGACCATATGTCCTTGTCATTTGTTTCATCTTTATCTTGTGGATGCTTTGTTTTAATTCTAAGTCAGAAGTATATTGTTCATCTTCTAAATTGTATCTTGTGGAATTTGCAATGTGGATTGCGTGTTTAATTGTGTTCCCATCATTTTACAAAAAAACTCCTAAACAACACTCATCTGCATCACCCCACATAAAAAACACTTAAAACACAAGAGCCTTAGTGAAACTCTTTTTTAGGGACTACCCCCCTTGGATTCATTACGAGTTAGCCTAAACGGAGGAGCTAGGATTCAGGTGACAGTACCTGGCTCATTGCTTGCCCCCAAGGCCACACCTCTCTCACTTTTAGTGAAGAGACAACTTTCGAAAGATTTCCGCTGCTGGTGTGCAATCTGGGGGACAACAGTGTGAACACTTGGCAAGTTTGGCAAGACCGCATTGAGTAGACCCACGAACGAGCATTTGGTGGAAGTGTGTTACCCGTGACAAGAAAATGACTAAGTCTGCGATGGGCAAGCGCACTGCAATGGAATAGCATGTTGAAGTTGACCTGGAAATGGGCTCAGAAGTGGAAGAAGAGTCTTACAGTGAAGAGCAAGAAGGGGGTTCGGTGCCAAAGACTCCTAGAGTGAAGACTAGGTCTTCGTGCTTGAAATAAATGTTGAGGAGATGGTTGCAACTCTTTGCAAGCATGGTGAGAAAGTCAACACTGTAGAGGCAGAGATGGACTGAATGAAGCAGCATGTTCGAGAAACCATTGATTTGGTGACAGAGTTGCCATTGAAGGGACTTGTGTAGAAAGTGGAGGGCTTGGAAGGCGTGATGGACATGCACCAACGCCACAGTCTGAAAAGAGATGACCCAGAAGGCCGAGTCATTAAGCTTGAAGCTTTTGGTGCAGGAGCTTCAGCTTTGCATGAAGGAGCAAGACGACACCATTACTTTGCTAAAACGGGCCTTGGCAAAAGGACATGATGCAGCAACGACCATGAAAATCATGATGAAAAAACCTGAACCATATGACGGTATCCAGAATGCCAAGTTGCTTGGAAACTTTTGTTGGGACATTGAGCAACACTTGGACCAGATGAATGGCAATTCAGACAAGGCCAAAGTTAATGCTGCATCGATGCTTCTCACAGGAACCGCCAAGTTGTGGTGGAGAAACATAGCAGAAGATGTGGCTGAGAGGAAGGAGACGGAATGGATTGAAAACTCGAACCAAATGAAGATTGCGTTGAACGCTCAGTTTGGGCCTGGGAACCAAGGTTGGTTTGCCTGCAATGAGCTCATGAAGCTCAAGCATGTTGGAAGAGTCCAAGCGTACATAAAAGCTTACACGAACCTCATGTTGGAGATAAAAGATATGAGTGAAGAGGATCGGCTCTATCAGTTCATGAAGGGATTATAGCCATGGGTGCAAACGGACCTGCGACGCTAAGGTGTACAGACCCTTGCAACAGCGATCTCGGCAGCTAACAAGCTCTAGGACTACCATGCGGACAGGAAAGATGAGTCCAAAGGAGATGAAGAAGGCAACGAGAGCGCTCAAGGAAGATTCAAGAAGAAGATGAAAGGCAAACCGAAGCTCGATGGGAAGCACGAAAACGAGAAGGTTAAGAGTGTGGAACGGCGAAAGGAAAAGGGTAAGCCGATTTCATGTTACATTTGTGCCAAGGATCACTATGCTAAAAACTGTCCACTTAGAACACAGAAGTTGTCTGCAGTAGAGCACACTAAGAAGCCTACTGTAGGAGTGTTGCA
The DNA here is from genome assembly GCA_027924585.1 of Larix kaempferi. Taxonomy (NCBI): domain Eukaryota; kingdom Viridiplantae; phylum Streptophyta; class Pinopsida; order Pinales; family Pinaceae; genus Larix; species Larix kaempferi. Next base: position 10,999,341 of record BSBM01000063.1, on the reverse strand, counting down.
GATTTTAAATGTTGCTCTAGAGGAACCAGCAACCGCACAAGAGCCAAACTACACAAAGCTATGTTACGTGCCTTCAGAAGTGAATGGGCATCAAGTGGTTGCCTTAGTTGATAGTGGTGCCGCACACAACTTTATGAAGGAATAGAATGCAAGAAGGCTTAAGTTGCAGATTGAGCCGGGGCAATCTTCTTTCAAGGCCGTGAACTCAAGTATGGAGAAAGTGGTTGGATAGGCCAACTGCGTGTCGTTGAAGATTGGAGAGTGGACGAGTGAAGTGAGCTTCACAATCATTCCATTAGATGACTTCAACATCGTTCTTGGATAGGAGTTCATGAGGAGAGCTAAGGCAGCTCCTATGCCTCATTTGGAGTGCATAGGAGGAAGTCGCACCGAGGTGGAAAGGTCACTTCTATGACAGTGACTCCTTCCGCAGATGCGACAGACCCTGACAATGTTACGGATGATGGGCAAGGCAAAGAAGAGCATCTAGTTGGCAAGGTGTTGGAGCCAGCTAGCCAAGAGTCAATCATTCGTTTGGAAGAGGGGATGGATTCCATGGAGAAGGTTGTAGAATTAGCCTTGACAAGCTTGGAGAATCTTGTTGATTTCTACACAATCATGGGGAAAAACCAGAGTTGTTGTACAGGATGCATAGTAGCTACCCAAGAAAGCGAAGGTGCACCAAGTAATGGCGCAGACACTTCAGTTGTAGATGGGAAGATGTGGCTAGACAACCCTGATGCACAAAGGTTGTTTGTTGAAGGTGACAGTACGATTGGTGGTAACGGGTCGCTCCTACATTTGAGCAAGCAAGCTGCAAGAGAACCAAGAGTGGACAACAATTTGGGTGATGGCCAAGGGCGCCATCCACCCATGTTCCTTGGTTAGAGTATCCAAAGGCATCGGCCTTCTACCTTTGGCGCAAGTAGACTTGGTCGTGGATGCTTCGAGCAAGAGGCATGCAGGAAGAAGCCAAGGGCGCTTGTGACAGTAGGTCAGAGTGCCAAGGTGGGATGAAGCGAGCAGGCTCCTCCGCACGACACAAAGGTCACCAAACTACGGAGACTCATGTAGAGAGGGCATTGGCACAAATGAATGGCGGACTTCAATTGGATAGACTAATCACCCGCACAATTGCGAGAGATGAGGGAAGACGGACCATGCGAATTGGCAGAGACAAAGCACAGGGGTGGATCGAGCAAACTGTGTGCAGTAGGCAGTAGTTTGGCAGAGGTTTCTAGAGGCAATGAAGTGTCATGGAGACATTTCCTACGACAACAAGTACTTGAGGCGGGGGAGGATGTAACGGCTTCGTGCAGGAGCACACTTAGCTGCCTCACTCACTCAAGACAGACTTGCGCGAAAGCTCGCCCAAGAGCTCAAGAAGCGTGAGGCAGGCAGCTCGACTTGGGACCTCAACACCATTGGACCTGCCAAGTCGGCAGCTCTGCATGCACGTGACTCGGCAAGGGGCGTGGGCGTAGCAAGATGTGGGCAAAACAACCAAGGTATGTGGGAAACTTGCGGACAAGGTGGAAGTGTTGTGGAACAGCTAGCATGGGTTGGGTACTTACCCACATCCACGGATCCCTTGGACTTGACGGAGCACGGGTTGGATGCCCGGAGCCTTAGTGTGGAAAGTAAGGCAAAACAAAGGCAAGAAGTGTGGGAGCATGTTGGCTAGGCACGTCTCCGTGGAGGCACGTTAGCAAGAATGCATGGAACAGGTGGAGCACGCCGAGAGGGGCACGCCCCCGGTAGACAAGCAAGAGGCACATCAGGTGGAAGCTTGTGGCATGACGTGAAGCTCAAGTCTGGGCAACCACATAATTAGTGTGTTGAGAGGGGCGCCACAACGCGAAGGCTTGGGCACAGCCTCACACCAAAGGCTAGTATAAAAGGAAGCACGCGGATAGACTTGAGGCATCATCCAAGGATAAGGAGACAAGAGACCAAGTGTGACTGCAACCAAGCTACAGCAAGCAGAGGGAGAAGGCCGCAGGAGGAGTGGACCTAGCTCAATTGGGAGCACGTTTCTTGGTAGAGTCTGTGGGAGAACAGATTTCGGTTTGATGTAGTAGAGAAGACACGGAAGTGTAACCTTTGGGTTCTTCTTGAAGTGGCTTGTTGGGCACTCCGTGAAAGGGTTAGCCTGCAGTCCCCTCCACTGTAATGCTTTGTAATCTATACTATGTTTTATAAAAGACTCTTGAGCAAGCCAGTTCGAGCACCCTCTTATATACTTTTTCCTCTTGTGTTTACTGTGGGATGTGTTGCATATGTTATGTTTTTGGCTAAGTGTATAAGATAACATAATTGTAACACAGATAGTAAGTGTAACAATGATAAGTGTTAACTTGCAAGTGGTCAGGCATAGTCTGCTAGAGAGCCTGCCGATTTGTATAACAATGATAAGTGTTAACTTGCAAGTGGTCAGGCGTAGTCTGTCAGAGAGCCTATCGAGTTGGTCTCACCCTTGGCTAGGCACCGAGCAATGCCACACAAGTCCTGAGACGGTTGAATGACCAGACGTCAGGAAACCCCGTGACAATGTGCCTTGATGTGGTTCATGCCTTCGACAAAAACAAGGACAAGGTGTACAAGAATACATTTCTGATATCCAGAAGCAAGCCATCATAATGGATATCTCTTTGGAAGAACCTGGGGTAGTGGTGAAGTACGTTGCGGGACTATCTAGCCATATCTAAAGGCAACTGCAGCTTCTAAGTGTGAAAAGCATATATGAAGCAACATTGAGATGGAGTCCAAGAAGAGACCAACAAGACAAAAGGCAAGAAGGTTGTAGCCATAGTGCAAAAAAGAAGGGATCCTAATAGGCATTGCAAACATTGTGATGCGGATGGGCACATAGATGAAAATTGTTGGAAACATCATCCAAAATTGTGTCCAAAGTGGCACAAGTCCAAGAAGGGAGCAAATGTAGCTACCAAGACAAAAGAAATGGTGTAGAAAGCACCTCCAATGTTGACAAAACCATAGCCTACACCACATTGCAACAGCCAAGGGCATGTTGATTAATAAATGCACTATTCTAAATCAAAGCTCAAGTGAAGGATCAAAAGGTAAATGTTTTTTTTTTTTTACAATGGTTCTCAATATAACCTAATGTATGAATCCTTAGTAGATGGACTTGGTCTAAAAACTCATGATCTACTACAACGATGATCATTGAGTTGGATCCAAAAGAAATATGTTATGAGGATCACTAGGAGATGCAAAATCAAGTTTGCCATCAACATTAATTAAGTTGATTAAGTAGAATGTGAAGTTGTACCATTAAATACATGTGAAGTGATGTTTGGAAGCCCATACCTATGGAAAAGGGATGCAACTTTCTATGGGAGAGAGAACAAATATCGCTCAATTAAAGTAGTCAGGCTTATCTAATCAAAAGCACCCAAAGGGAGAGGAAGAACATCTCGATATGAGTAGAACAAGGCAGGCCAATAGCTTGAATGGAGCAAACAGGAAGCAGGTATCCTTCATAACTAATGGAGTAGTGTACTTAGAGAGACAAGTGGAGACCATTGTTAATATTCAATATGCTAAGATAGATAACATCAGTGTTCAATTCAATTTCACAGCAATAGCATATACAGGATCACTAAAAGAATAACAAGCACAGCATAAACACAAGAGACACAAATTTATCCTGGGAAATCCTCTAGGGGAAGAAAACCCAGCAAAACTTCCTCAATATAGATGATCAAAAGTACAAAGACAAAACCCCAAACAAGTGCTCCTTCTCCTTGCAAATCTCTCTCTCTCTCTCTCTCTCTCCAGTGCGAATTACACAAGTGAGTGTGTGTGTGAATGAATGAATAAATGAGAGAGCCTAGCTCTCTATTTATACATTCACTTGTACTTTAATTTTACAACTTGACATGTCGGCCTCAACTAACTTTACCACTCAACTAATGCTGACTGGGCTGACTCCTCTAGGGGACTTAAAAACCCCATTACATTTGACTCTAGGGGATCTATTGCCCCAACTTACATGGGAGGATTTACCTCATGACTCTATGATGACCAAATACAATAATAACATCCCGACGGAAGAATAAAACATCTCCGAATAAATTACAATAATAAAATACAATAGAATATTCTTCGAAGTTACAATATTTCAGCACTCCCCCTTAACGAGAAGGGTATTCTACTGACAACATCAACATCAACTGTAGGAGCAAGGAGAGAGAGCATCATCAACAACATCAAGGTGATACATCCATAAATCATTGGAAGTTTTCTTCAACATCAGCAACTGGAACAATTACTGGAACATCTTCAATATCTTCAACATCTTCAGTACTGGAGCATCATCTTCTACAACACTAAGTCTTCATCTTCTGCAGCACTCGATCGCTCGATCGCCTACAGCATTTGGATCTTTCGATCAGCAACAACATCATCATTTTGATCTTTCGATCAATATAGCCATCAACATCTCGATCTTTCGAACAGCAAAAACATCATCATCTTGATCTTTCGATCAACAACATCATCATAGCAACATAACCTGCAACACACATGATCCAATTACGGGATGATCAATCCCTCTCACTTTAGGACATAATGCCAAGGATGATGCAATCCTGATCCAATTACAGGATGATCAGTCCCTCTCACTTTAGGACATAATCCCAAGGATGATGCAATCTTGATCCAATTACGGGATGATCAGTCCATCTCACTTTAGGACATAATGCCAAGGATGATGCAATCCTATCCACATTCTCGGGGACAGAAGTCTCTGGATCACTTTAGGACTAAGGTCCAAGGAAGATACACTCCAACCACATTCTCAGGGAAAGAGGTCTCCGGATCACTTTAGGACTAAGGTCCAAGGAAGATACACTCCAACCACATTCTCGAAAACAGAGATCTCCGGATCACTTTAGGACTAAGGTCCAGGGAAGATACAATCCCAACCACAGTGTCGGTCCTTTTTCATACTAGATGTGACCTAGATCAAATCTAGGATTTACCAATACAACATCATCATCACATTCTCGGAGACAAGAGTCTACGGATCCTTTTAGGACATGTGTCCAGGGATGATACAATCCCACTGCAACATCATCAACATCTTTCTCGGAGACAAGGGTCTACGGATCCTTTTAGGACATGTGTCCAAGGATGATACAATCCTACTGCAACATCATCATCATCTACATCACGGAGACAAGAGTCTTCGGATCACTTTAGGACTAATGTCCAGGGATGATACAATCCCACTGCAACTTCATCATCATCTACATCACGGAGACAAGAGTCTTCAAATCACTTTAGGACTAATGTCCAGGGATGATACAATCCCATTGCAACATCATCATCACTGCTCCCCCTTTCGAGGAAGGTCCTTTCGAACCACACCAAGCTTGTCACGGAAGTACTCAAACTTCACTCAAGACAAAGGCTTAGTCAACACATCAGCAACTTGCTCATCAGTGCTCACATCCTAGAGCTTTATAGCTCCCTTCTATACCATATCATGTATGTAAAAATACTGGATTTATATGTGCTTTGACTTGTCATGGAACGTTGGGTTCTTCGTCATCTTTATACAACTCTGGTTGTCACATAGAATCACCGTGGTATCCAACTCCAGGTCAAATAGACATGACATCAACTTTCAGAGCCATATGGCTTCACAACTTAGCAAAACAAGCTGCTATATACTCTGCTTCAACTTGTGCTGAGAGTAACACTAGACTGGTTCCTGCTAAACCATGAGATCATGGCGGATCCCAGACAATAACATCCACCTGAGGTGCTCTTCCTGTCTGAGACACTTCCGGCCCAATCTGCATCTGTATAACCATACAATCTGTAGTCATGATCTCCAACATAGTATAGACCAAAGTCTATCGTACCTTGCAGGTACCTCATCACATGCTTTGCAGCTACCAGGTGAACACGTCTAGGCTCAACTAGATACTGACTCAGGGTGTTCACAGCAAAGCATATATCTGGCCTAGTATTCGTCAAATACATCAACAAACTAGTCATCTATCTGTAAACTATAGAAACCACTGTCCATCATCCCAGATCTCTACTTCACATTTTCCTTGGCTAAGGAAAAATCTCATATAATCTCAGCCACATATCTAATCACAAGAATCATGCCAAGATTCTTTAACTCTAAGATCTATTCCCTCTGAAGTGGAGTTTTCTACATCTGAGTATTGTCCTCCCTCTGTGAATGAACATCATTCACACTCTGCATTGAGTGATCTTCTGCATATCTATCTGTGCCATCTCCCGTCAGATGGGTCTACTGATATGAGCCTCAAGATCACTCGAACTCTATGGTAAGTTCCCTCTTGCATCCATCTAAGAGAAGCATGCCATCTGTATATAGAAACCATCTTCAACCTTGTAGCAAAGGTTGAAATCTGCATCAGCTATGGTGATCATCAAGCTTGTCAAATGACTATCGATTCTGGGTACCTGTTGAACTCATACAAAGCCTTCTTCAATCATGTGATTTTATTTTAAATCTTGGGAATCATTTATGGAAGTGTGTCTAGCCACGAGCCTTGCTTTGTACTTCTATAGTATGTTTGATTTGTAAGTCTTCTTGTTGAATAGTCATCACTTGTTCTTCGGAACAAGTGTTCATCATCCTTCTTTTGTAGATCATAGCCACGATCTTTCCTACAAATTAAATTCAATTACATGATTAGTAACACTTCATAATCATCAAATCATGTTGACATTTCAATGATAACCTATTATGCATACTGATATGATTCACATAGTTATGCAACTATCGTGACCAATACTTTGGCACAACACTTTTCCATATCCTGTATGCATACAGTGGCTATCCAGAATCTAGATGTGTTCCATCTCTACCAAAACATACTATCAAGAGCGTGCACAGCTCCCAGCATGTTAGCAAAGAGGTTTCATTCTAGACAAGCAAGAATGGAATGTTTGTCCAACTTACCCATCATATGCATATTAGTAGTATATTGTTCAATGCTATATGAATGCTTACACTATGCATGATATATTTCATGATTCTAGGAATATAAATATACATACAACTATTACGAGCAATATCATTAACTATTCAGAGATTCAAGAAGTAATTCAAATAACAACTCAAATACTTATATTTTATGTTTGTGTGGTTGCCTCCCTCTTGATCTCTATTTTCCTTTTATGATAGCATCATGATTATATATGTCTTTGAACTTCTATCCATCCTGTACCACTATGCATGCTTAAGTGTGCACTAGTTTCATCATTGTGTCATCCTCAAGATCTCATACATAATCACACATTCATTAGTATAATCTCAATAAGATTAAAAACATTATAACCCTAAATAATCTTAAACATGTACAGTCATAATCATTAATCAAACTAAGAAACACAATATGCATAAAGCCTTGATTAGCTAAACTCTATTTTTAGGAATAATCATTATCAACCATATGAAAGTATACTTATCTAAGATCCTAACACAAAGTAGGATTCTAACTTGATATAGGAAAACATACCTGGATTAGCATGCTAGCTAGTTATGTCTAACATACTCAAACATTGTCTTCTTTGTTCTTTTCCATGATTTAGAGACCTTGTGCTAGTAACCTGCATATCTCATAAGTTAAGCATAGTAGAACCAAATCATACATACCTCGTAAGTAGAGCTTCTATGTGATCAAAGACTATGGATGAGTCTTTGTCTTCATGTCATCATGGTCATATATTCTTGATCTAGAACTTGATTTGTCTTTCTTCATGTACCTTTCATGTTAACAGACAACTTCATCCTCATACAACATCACAAGTGCACTAGTACAATCATAAGTGTCATAACCCTTAATCAATGAATGTCTTCTATCATTTACATGCATTCATACTTTTACTAAGGTGATCAGACAAATATAAAATTAATCATGATTGTACTAACCTCAATAATATGAAGACAAACATATCATGAACTTAATCATCAGATAACTGAAACAAATTTCAAAACATACCTGCATCTCCTCAAGTCATACCTGTCGAAATTGCTTGTAGTCTTCTCTATAAGGGTAAAACCCTAATCATCCAAGGTAGAGCACTTGTAAACATCTTATATAGGCTCACGGTTCTAGGATGATAGAATATCAGTGCCATATAAACCTCCTTCATTGTTGCCCTATGAGTCTCCCAACTTTGCGAGGGTTTCTTCTTACTTGGAAACCCTAATTTTCAATCTCCTTCCTCCCACAACATTTTGATGGAAGATTAATATCTATGATGAATGGATTGCAAATCCATTTTCAAAGTTTCCAATGTTGCATCAGGTGTTTCCAACATTGTATCAAGTCATGCCATACCTAAAAAACTGAAAACCCTAAGTGACAACTTCTTCCTCATCTTCTTTGATTTCTTTCGTTGAGCCATTCTATATGTGCAGTATTGTTTCTGGTGTCTCTCTGAAATTTCGGATCCTCGGGGTCTGAAATTTCGGCCTGTGGTAGCCTGGCCTGTCATCTTTCCAACTCCACAGGTTTTAGCTTCATGGGATTCTCCATCAGAGAGATATGCTACATTTCCCAACATGACCTGTTTATGGGATGAAACAGCATAGCGAACTTGTACGGAGTGCCACGTGTCACTGTTTCAACTTCGGCCTCTGATACTCGGACCTATGAAACTACAATCCGTGCCCTAACTATCACTTTTTACGGAATTACATTTGGAGCTTCCTAGCCCAAGATATAACCTTTTTCCCTAGGTCACTTGTTTATGGGATGAAACAGCATAGCGAACTTGTACGGCATGCCATGTGTCACTGTTTCAACTTCGGCCTCTGATACTCGGACCTGTGAAACTGCAGTCCGTGCCCTAACTGTCACATTTTATGGAATTCCATTTGGAGCTTCCTAGCCCAAGATATGGCCTTTTTCCCTAGGTCACCTATTTAGGGCTGCATTCTAGAAGAGGCAGAAACCCTAACTTGTACGGATCATATCTCACAAAGTACAACCAATCTAAGGCTGAAACTCGGACACAAAGTACAAGAACATGTTATCTTCGGCCTGTCCAAGTTTCAAATCCTGAACCTTCGCCAAAAGTAATTTATAGCAAAATTTCCACGATGCCTAGTTTTTGCTATACAAAGCCCTATCTTTCAAGTTGTCGCAAGTGGAACAAGTGTCGTAAATGCCATACTTTGCCTTCCTTCAGACTAGCTTTGAAACCATGTTAATATTCAATATGCTAAGATAGATAACATCAGTGTTCAATTCAATTTCATAGCAATAGCATCTACGAGATCACTAAAAGAATAACAAGCATAGCATAAACACAAGAGACACAAATTTATCCTGGGAAACCCTCTAGGGGAAGAAAACCCAGCAAAACTTCCTCAATATAGATGATCAAAAGTACAAAGACAAAACCACAAGCAAGTGCTCCTTCTCCTTGCAGATATATATCTCTCTCTCCATTGCGAATTACACAAGTGAGTGTGTGTGTGAATGAATGAATAAATGAGAGAGCCTAGCTTTCTATTTATACATTCACTTCTACTTTAATTTTACAACTTGACATGTCGGCCTCAACTAACTTTACCACTCAACTAATGCTGACTGGGCCAACTCCTCTAGGGGACTTAAAAACCCCATTACATTTGACTCTAGGGGATCTATTGCCCCGACTTACATGGGAGGATTTACCTCATGACTCTATGATGACCAAATACAATAATAACATCCCGACGGAGGAATAAAACATCTCTGATTAAATTACAATAATAAAATACAATAGAATATTCTTCGAAGTTACAATATTTCAGCACTCCCCCTTAACGAGAAGGGTATTCTACTGACAACATCAACATCAACTGTAGGAGCAAGGAGAGAGAGCATCATCAACAACATCAAGGTGATACATCTATAAATCATTGGAAGTTTTCTTCAACAACATCAGAACAACTACTGGAACATCTTCGATATCTTCAACATCTTCAGTACTAGAGCATCATCTTCGACAGCACCGAGTCTTCATCTTCTGCAGCACTCAATCGCCTACAGCAACAACAGCTTTTGGCCCATGGGTTAGTGATGCGGGGCTTCTGGGGCACATGACCATCCTGGATTTTATTATGCAAAGGTGATTGTGTCTTGTAAAGGGTTGTTATCCCCTATTACCACACCTCTTGCACCCACTTGGACCTATTTTTAGCATCCAAAAACCCCTGCTATAGTGTTTTTAACTCTCTAGCCTATGATGTCATCCTTCCAATAGATGAGCCTACAAGCCTTGGAAGGGGATGCGCTGAGAGACGAGCATTATTTTGGGGTTAGATGAGGCATGACATCCCCCCTTCGCTCACTATGTCATCAAGTGAAGCCCTTTCTCAGCTTATTTTAGCTTATTTTTGCTAGTTTTATCTATTTTGGGGTAAAATTCCTAAGTTATGTACAATTTACCCTCGAAATATTATTATTTTATTATTAGACTTGTAGGCTCAAATATAAGTCACCGGACACGTCCATATCCCCTCCCGTGTCTCGTGGGGTCGTGTCGGACACGAACACGGCTTCAACACATGTCGGACACATGTTTTTTTGTGTCCCAATTCCAGGACACGAAAAAACATGTGTTCGACACGTGTTAAAGCCGTGTCCCGACCCTATCAAGGTTATTCTCCACACCAGCAGCAGATGCAGAGGGGTAATCCTCCACACTGGCAGATGCAGATCCTTAGATGGGTAGAGAGGAGGAAGATGAGGGTCAGGGCAGTGATGAGTTTGTTGATTCAGGCATGGAGGACTATTAATAGATGAGATTCTTCCATCTTGATCTCATCTATGATCTACCCCTTTTTGTATTTACTATTTACTATTACTAGTTGCCATTGGCATTCCGACATCTATGTAATACATTTTGATTTTGATGACTTAATGAGAAATATGGTTTCGACATCTTGAGATATCATCTTTGTGTCTCATTGTCATTTGTGAATGACAAAATGTGTATTGTGTATTGATTCTAATTAGTAATTTTTATTGAATATTTGTAAATGTTCTAGTTTCTAAAAATATTGGCTCTATGTCTATATTTTGAATATATATCATTTTTAAAATACATATATATAAAACGTGTCCTAATTTCGGGGCTCACTATGTCTGTGTCGAACACTCGTATTTCCATGTCCTCTGTGTCCCATGTCCTTGTGTTAGGTGACTTAGCTCAAAATTAAAATATTGAGGATGAAATAGTATAAATAGACATCCTCTTCTCATTGTAAAATTATAAGATAAGGGTTCTAATATGTATTATTTTCTTTTTCTCCTACTCTTTGAGTCTCTTTGGTGATGCGCACTTCTCTTGGGATGATCTCTTTTGCTGGATGGTGGATGGATGAATGATCTAGGGCTTCTTTCTTACACATGCTATGGTTGATGCTAGACTTGTTGGAATAACACATGCACAAGTGTGCCTAAAGGTGTCTTCTTTGCTCATTTATTGTTGAATATTGGTGAATAATGTTACTATGTGGATTTAATGGTAGTTTTATGTTGCATTTTCTTTGAATTAGGGCTTTTTTACCAATATTCTATCAACTTTGTATGAAGGAAACGTCTTGCATAAGGGTTTCCTATTGCTTTTGTGGCCTTGGACTTCTCCATTTGCCTTAGGCTCACCTACTGAGCCCTAGAGGTTGTTAGGTGATGTCGTAGCTTGCAAGTGCTAAAGGGACATTTCAAGAGAGGGACACTAATCATAGATCTCTCAATGCCCTAGGGATTGAGACAAAAATCATATCCCCTTTCTTGTCATTTTTACTCTATTTTTCAGCATTTATTGTATTATATTTTTGCTACAATTTTATGCGTAAAAACCCTAAAATCTGAAAAATTCCAAAAACCCTAAAAATTAGAAAATTCATATCTCCAAAAATAGTTGTGAGTTTGTAATTTTGGTCCTTCCCCCCTACAAACTCTCCCTCGTGGATTTATCCACAAATCTTGAAGGGCATCCCCATTTTATTTATAAAAAACCCTAAAAATCATATATTGTCAAAAAAGCCCTAAAAATTTACATAAATTCAAAAACCTAAAAATATTTGGACTTTGCTAAATCTGGTCCACCCCTCAATCTCGCCCTAGTTGAGTCATCTGCAGATCTTGAAGAGTGTCTTAATTGAAGCCACTGCGTTGGGAAACGTGAAAACCCTGTATCTCCTAAACCCTATGCAGCATTTTCCTTTTGAGGCCTTTTAGGGCCTTGCCTTGCCCTACTTGTCCATCTCCCCCTGAGGGCTTAGTTTTCTAAGGTGTCCCTTGTGTTGTGTGAATTCATTGGTAAACGTGAAATTGTGTTGGAGATCATTGATATTTGTTATCTTGGACATGTAGATGTTTGAATTAACTCCTCAGGAGATGAAGTAGTCTTAATTCATTAATTGACTCCATATAAGGCACTGATCTCTGCTATAAACGTTGTAGATAGGTATCTACTTGTTGGTGTTTGCAAGTATCTCAAGAGGGCTCTCCCCTGGGTTCATGAGTTACCCAAAGTAGTTAAGAGACTAAGCTGAGGTGACATTTGGGCTTAGTTCTCTCCCATGTTTACCATTCACTAGCAATACATCACATTGCACTACAAATTCGAGATTGATAGTTTGAAATTTGAACGGTAACATTTTTGGCATTGTTGCCGGAGACACTTCAAGATGATTGAAGGTGGTTTGCTCAGGTCATATTTTCATACCCTTGGCAAAATTGGCATTTGGTAAGAAAGTGAGGTAAGTCCTTGCTTGGTATTTCGAGATATATTGTTGTTAAGGACTAACCCTACAGATCTTACTTGGAGACTCCAATCAAAAGTATTTCATTAAATAAGTATCCTTGGGTGCATTCGTTGATTTTTCAAAGAGACCTTACATCTATTCAGGTACGTTCTTATATTGTACTTTGGTGAGATTTGTTGATCTAACTTGATAGGCCTCTCCTGGCGACTCCCACTGAAGAAATTAAAAGAGGTACTCTACAAGAACAAGGCCAAGAGGTAAGTTTTGGTTTGTTCCTTGATAAGATTTTTAAAAGCTAACCTTGTAGGTTCTATCTGGGAACTCCACTGAAGAAAACAAGATAAAGAAGTGCAATTTGAAGCAACCTACCTCAGCTATTAATAAGGAGATGATATGGCATCCTTTGATGACGTATGGATATACCATCCTTGGTTTTATACATTCAATTTCTCACATCAATTGGATATGGATGATGGAAAAGTGCCTTTTCCAATGTTTCGTGAATATGAGCATATAGTATCAAGGCATATCTGGACATTTAGGGCATTTATCCTGGAATTCAAAATAATGCATGAGGATGTTAAAATGAAGTTATTTGTGTCATCTCTTGATTTATTGAACAATCAGGACGTCAGAGATTGGTATGAAGGGCTTCCTCCTAAAAGATTTCCTTCACTTGGACACTTGATCGAGGCATTCACCAAAGAGTGGGATCCTAATATGGATGAAGATGTGAGGAAGCACTTGATTGACTATGTACAAAGAAGGTCCAGGACGACATCTATGAAGAAATTGAAGAAGACACCCTTTTGGACTATGAAAACTTTGATAACTTGACCGCTGCCAATTTGGAAGACCATTTTGATCCCCTTAATTTATCAGGCATTTCAAATGAATTACCAGAGACATTCATAGATGAGTTATGTGATCAAGGTGATAGTCCCTTTGACCATGTCTAGAACTTTCTGGCACTTGCTTCAGATTTCAGTATCAAGGATGAAGAGGCTTACATGAAGTCATTTGTCCTGCATTTGGGAGGCAAGGAGCTTACTTGGTTTAAAGACCTAGACAAAGGTACAATATCCTCTTTTGCAGAAATGTTAGAAGTGTTTTGCAGCTATTGGTGCCCAGAAAGACACAAGAGATGGATGCCCTACATTGAAGAAATGAAAAAAAAAATCAAGAAAGAAAGTCGGATAGAGGACCAAGTCCTTGAAGAAAATAGCAAAGATGATCAGATTGTCTTGATCCTTGAAGGACATGAAGCAAACCTTATCAAAGAAATTCATGATGAAGAACGAATCTCAGAAGGCTTGCTTGAGGAAACCATTGTTCAGGATCTGGTTGATGACATCCTAAGCCTTATGGCAAAAGCCGAAGGTTCTTTTGAAGACAAATATGATCAAGCTAAAAGAAATGATGACCAAGACGCCCTAGTTGAAGAAATTGAATAACACAAGGAAATGGTGAGTTCTTCTTACCCTCAAGTCCCAGTTTCTTATGATATATCTGGCCTCTTGGAGGAAAATAACAGGATCCTTTAAGATGATGATTATTGGAAGTTCATGGGTCCACCGCTATATGATTCTTCAAGACCAAGCAGTGTTGTTTTTTATCCTTTCTTACCATTCATAGAAGAAAAAGAAGTCAATGTGGGTCTGTCCGCACCATACTTTTATGCAGATTTGAATCAATATGAAGAAGTCTTTATCACCTAGAGAAAGGGCATTGAAGACATATTCAATGAAAGCTCGGATGACAAAGATATGATTATTCCTTCTCCTCGTAATATCAATGATGAAGATTGGATCAATCCTTTTGTGATTACGGTTGATGATGAGGCACCTCAAGATGTGAGTCCTCTTGTTATTATAGACGGTCATTATATACAGCTACTTCATACAGGATTTGAAGATTTTGGAAGCCCTATCTCCGACAAGATTTCTTTAAGCTCAGTTTAGTCGTGCTTACCTAGCGTCGAGGAAGGTATGGGATGTCATACACAGAGCTCCTTTACAATCATTCAGTCGGTGGTGGGCCCAAATTGTCTAGAAGCATCTCTTAGGAAGTATTACATAAGTTAATCAGCCCTTTCTATCCACTACTAGTAAGTTTTCAGTGACGCATTTCAACAAAACTGATACAGGTATGTGGACAGGTATAGTATTTACTTCCCCTTTCCATAATATTTGTTATTTATCTTTTCACTTAAAACTTGAAGGTATGAACTTTGTGGCTGACAATTTTGAATTTTTAAGGATTATTTGGGATACTAACATGATTATTAAAAAGATGAACAATATGCTTGCATGTCCGAAATAATGCTTGAATAGGTACAGGAACATATTACAGTTGGCCCTCAAAGGTTCTCCAAAAATTTTCCAAGGCTCATCTTTGCAAGTGGTCTCCCAAGTTCACAGTCAGACAACTAGCTCTATGCAAAAAAGTTTCACGGAACAAATATATGATGAGAACAATGTATATTTGACCTCGGTGCAGATATGGATAGATAAATCCTAAGAAAGTAATCCTTCTCCGTGGCAAAAATTTCAAGGCTTCCAGTTTCCCAGGTTCCTATATGATTCAGTCTCTATTCCGACAAATATACTAGTATGTACACAACTTATCGTTGATGTGATCTTATCATGGATTATCTCTAAAGGCAAAGGAAGAAAAACTAGTACGAATAATATACTCAAGTGGCTACATTGGTGGTATGATTTCACTTGACCCTATTTTTCTTATCATAATTAGGGTAGGTAGGTTTAGTTTCATTTGAGTTCAACATTCACAGTTATATATGCATTGCACTTGTTGTTCTTTCATTTTAATTATTTACATTTCATTTGAACAAGGCAGGACGGAAGTGTCTACCTCCGTTGCATTTGATGTCTTTGTTGTTAGACGTGTGTGCAAGTCTACAGGTACCCAGACGATCCTAGGGGTTCTCATACACTCCCAGGAAGAGAACATGTCCCGCAATTGGAGCCAATGTTACGCACCAGAGCTGCAGCAGCATTGCAGCAAGGCTAAACCTAGAGCAAGGGGTCCAAAGTTTTTATTCTACGGGCCAAAGTGAGTTTTATTGTATCGATATTTAGATTAGGGGTTGTTTACTCCCTGGATTTGTCATGGCCAACCCCCTTGGTTTCACTCTTAGAAGTACTTGGCTCTGTGGCTTTGCTGACTGCCCCTTCAGTGTGAGGATGTCCCCACCATGCAGGGCTTTTAGCTCATGGGTTGGTGCTCCAGGGCTTCTGGGGGTGACACACTGGGGCACATGACCATCCTGGTTTTTATTATGCAAAGGTGATTACATCTTTTAAAGGGTTGTTATCCCCTATTATCACACATCTTGCACCCATTTGGACCTATTTTCAGCATCCGGAAACCCCTGCCCTAGTGTCTCTAACCTATGACATCATCCTTCCAATAGATGAGCCTACAAACCTTGAAAGGGGGGGCGTCAAGGGACAAGCATCATTTTGGGGTTAGATGGGGCATGACATCCCCACTTGGCTCATTACTTCATCAACGTTTCTCAACTTATTTTAGCTTATTTTCGCTATTTTGATCTATTTTGGGGTAAAATTCCTAAGTTATGTAGAGTTTACCCTAAAAATATTATTATTTTATTAGTAGACTTGTAGGCTCAAAATTAAAATATTGAGGATGAAATAGTATAAATAGACATCCTCTTCTCATTGTAAAATCATAAGATAAGGGTTCTAATATGTATTATTTTATCTTTCTCCTACTCTTTGAGTGTCTTTGGTGATGCACACTTCTCTTGGGATGATCTCTTTTTCTTGATGGTGGATGGATGAATTATCTAGGGCTTCTTTCTTGCACATGCTATGGTTGATGCTAGACTTGTTGGAATAACACATGCACAAGTGTGACCTAAAGGTGTCTTCTTTGCTCATTTCTTGTTGAATATTGGTGAATAATGTTACTATGTGGATTGAATGGTAGTTGTATGCTACATTTTCTCTAGACTAGCACTTTTTTACCAATATTATATCAACTTTGTATGAAGGAAACGTCATGCATAAGGGTTTCCTATTACTTTAGGGGCCTTGGACTTCTCCATTTGCCTTAGTTAGGCTCACCTACCAAACCCTAGAGGTTGTTAGTGTTAATGTAATTGTAACTTCGGAAGATATTCACTTATATTTTATATTGTATTTATTATTGTATTTTATTTGTACCTCCAACGGAGATGTTTATTCCTCCGGTCAGAGAAGTCATTATTGTATTTGGTCGTGTAAAGTCATTGAGGTTAACCCTCCATTGTAAGTCGGGGCAATAGACCTTGTTATCACCCAAAACTGACATGCGTGTGCTGAAACCCAAAAATAAGCACACCAGCTCGATGACAACTCTCAAAAGAGAAATCAATGTCACCACACTCCTCTCTTCCTCTCTTCAAGTTGGCTCTTCTCCAACTCAAGGGGGGTTTCCCTAAGGTAGGATCACTAAGGCAGATGTAATGTGGGGACAAGGTGAATCGAAGAGGTTGCCTTAGAGAAACGGTTGCGGTATAAAAGGTGTTTTGATTAAGTGATGGGAAGGAAGGGAGGATCAGTCCTCGGGGAAAGACCAATGTCAGTATACCAGAAGGGAGAATGGAGTCAAAAGAGAACTCAAGGGGGCCTTGCGTTTCACACAAGTGAGATTAATCTAGTACATTCCATAATCAAAGACAAGGAGAATATAAGTATAACCGACTACAATCTATTACTCCTAAGATCTTTTGAAAACATAACATCAACAAACAACTTCACAACCGGAAATGCTTGCCCAATGGACTAGAATATAGCCTTTTATGCTAGATTTACTCCACAGCTTATAATGAAACATGCAACCATGAAAGAGATGCCCAATATGTCCGAAAAACCCAACATGATATTTTTCTATTAAGCTCAAGGGAAAGAAAAACTCCCAACTTTTTTCCATCTCTACAATGAAGAAGGCTGGTCTCTTTTATAGACCAAAAAGCCTTTCACCTTTTCAAAAAGAAAATAAATAATAATAAAAAATTGGAGGAAAAAGTGGGATCCTAGATCCACTTTTCTCTCCAACGCATGACTAAAAATAATGACATAACTGAATGGAACTAACTCCACTTAACCAAAGCTGCCCATAACAAGAGTCGACCTGTCTTCAAATGCAGCTCGGAGCAATCGAGTGCCACGAATCAAGGGATACTCGAATCAGCAGGTGGATAGGATAGCTAAGCAAAAGGACGCCATATGTGAACAAACCCTCAACTAGCTCAGTTGCAATCTCTGCGGTTGAAAAACACGGCCAAATCAAAAAATCGACTCATCAAAATATAATTCCACGCGCTATTGAAACACGACTCCAAGCGCACAGCTGTCTAATTGATTTGATGGTCAAACAGCCGGATAGGCGCTGCTCCACAACTCCAGGTAGCAACAGAGATACCCATCTAGTAGATTTTGCCACATTAAAAATAAATTCTTATTAAATTGGCTGCCACTTCACCCACTAAACTAGAACTTGGGTTTGGCATTGTATGTAAGGCCTTGTTTAACTTTAGATTGGTCGCCATATATCCCAATTGGCCAAGCTTTGAGTAAACTCGCCAACTCCAACTAGCTAAGACCTGGACTTAGTTCTGATCGCTTT
Organism: Larix kaempferi; assembly: GCA_027924585.1. NCBI lineage: Eukaryota > Viridiplantae > Streptophyta > Pinopsida > Pinales > Pinaceae > Larix > Larix kaempferi. The sequence continues at coordinate 10,980,899 of BSBM01000063.1, read as the reverse complement.
CTTTTATCAATTCACTGAGCACTTGTTAACTGAAGCTTTGGACCATATGTGAGGTTGAGGTAACCTCACAATTGGACGCCACTTGTGCTTGTCGAACTGAACTCAATCACTCACTTAACTAACTCGGTTGCCACTGATCTACTTAATTGGATCTGTTTTTAGTTGTCTTCCATATCTTTTGTTGTACGTGAATGCTGACACTTTCTAGCTCGAGCTGCTACAGGATTTTTTTTATAATTTCATTGATTTCTGCAGGTAGATGAAAAGTCTATTGTTGTCGGTCTTTTCCACTGTGCATTGACAAAGGCCGCCCCTTTTTAAAGTCTGCACCATGGTTTTGCTGCTGTTAATCTACAACTGGATACTCTCTGCTCTAACGCCCAGCCTAAGAAATACTTGCAGTACACATGAAGAGTTTTATGTGCAAACATCGTAAATGTTTTGACTGTGGATGATGTAGGCACATTGAAACCCTTACAAGTGTCCCCATGTGCATTACTTGACAATACAGAGATCATCTTTTTTAATGGCTTCTGAAGAATGCTTCGTTTGTGATGTCTTTTCTTTTTTCTTTACCCAACTCTTCTTGTCAAACTCAGAAGTTCCTCCAAGTAAGCCTTGAAAACAAAATCCATTGCTGCTTTATGCCCAAATTCTACTAGCGATCCATCTTTACAACAATCTGTAGATGTTGAATACATGTGCCTCTTCCCACTATTTCGACTCTTGGCTATAATATCCTTACACTCTTCAGCTTCTGTTCTTACTTCATCGTCTGTCTGTAAGGTTGCTTCAGTTCCAAATTCTTCATGAAAACGTATAGTGAGGTTTGTCCCCCTTTTGAGGTTTCTTCAAAACTTCATTATTTCTGAATTTTGTAACAGACTCGTCCAATGATGTGGGCAATCTGTGCACTGAACCTTCTTTCCCTCACACTTGGTCTGTGAGCCATTCTCTGGGAGAATGGAGGCACCTAGTCAATTACTAGGATATTGATCCAGTCTGGGACTGGAAGCTCAGCCTGGGGCTGAGAGCCATTCTCTAGGAGAATGGAAGCACCTGGTCAGTTACCAGGATTTCACTATAAGCCCTAGACCAGGTTTAGGCAAGTGGTGTACTCCTCCCCTTGATCTATGGGCTATGGAACCTTCTCAAGGAACTGATCAACCCTTGTTGAAATACCTAGCACTTGATCTTGGTGGCAACAGGAGGGTGAAGTAAAGCAATTAATTTATCTCCTTATGATGATATACTTGGAGTGGACTTGAAGACCTTGAAGAACACCAAGATGATTTGTTGAAGATAAATGAAACCCAAGCATAGCTTGGCTTGGTTCATGAACCCATCAATTGAAGAAAAGAAAATAATAAAACATATGTTCATATGTTCATGGGTCGGCCTCATTTGAAGAGCCAAGAAAGGAAATAAAAATATACATGTAAAGCCATAGGTCGGCTCATTATTGGAAGAGAAAAATAAATAAATAAATAAAATTAATTTATATAAGTACAGGTCGGCCCCATTATGTAAAATTAATTTTTTGGCCACTTATTTCACTATAAATAAGAATGAAGTATTTCTCATTTGATCCCATTGAATTAGAGTGCATTATCTGCTCAGCTCGTGGGTATTTTCTCTCTTCTCTGCTCAGCTCGTGGGTGTTTGTCTGCTGGGTTCTATTCTTTGGAGAAATAAAAGTTCCAAACATTTTTTTGCTGGTCTAAACTGCCACCCGAATTTGTTGGGATACATCAGCCCTGCTAGGGCTCTACTCAGTTCTGTTCTGTGTATTTTGGCAGCCCTATTAGGGCACCCACAACCTACAGCAGGTCACTGCTGCACTTAAAAAATTTGAACAGAAATTCGGCAGCACTAAAAAGGGTGTGGACAAGTCACTACAGCCCAGCAGAAGATCTCGGTCCCCTCAGTAAAGTATACCCCAGCAACTGTTGGCAGTTACAGGCATGTACAGGTTGACTGTGTTAGACTGAAGCTGCTCCAGGCATCTAGCAACACCTTCAGACATTCAGCGGCAGATTAGGGACAGCAGACATTGTACAGGGTTCTTCTTGATCAGTGAAACAAATTCTAATTTGTTGAAAAGGCTTGTTCTTAGCCTGCTGTTGTAAAAACTCAGTCATCTCATTTTGGAGATAAATTATTATTAAATTGCTTAGGGGTTTTTGTCCTTAAAAGGTTTCCCCGTGAAAAATTACTGTGTTCAATTTTTGTGGATGTGTAATTACTGATAGCTATCTCTGCATTTTTATTCACAGTCTGTTACTGCTATCAAATTTTTAAATTTTTAACACATACAACATTTACATGCTTGTCATTTCTCTGGTTTAATTAATTGAGCACATTAATTATGGGCTGTTTGATCCTTGAGATGACCTTTAAAGGTATTGGCCTCATATAAAACTCGTTTTAGACTACCCATAACTCAATTGACAGTTGCTTGAGTCACTGGCATTGTTTGTTGAGTATGCTTCTAGTTCTTCCTAAATCACAGTTTTAGAGAGCCATCTACGTGTTTTCTATTCAAACAATACATCAATAGCAGCAATCCCCATTTCCAATTCGTTTTGATTGCCTCATTATGTAGTAAGCACAGCAAGTCACGCAAATGCCCTGTTCACTGGTGATTCTTGCTTTGCCAAGAATAGACTACTGCTTTCTGAGCTTGGGCATCAACAAAGCGGTTTGTTAATTAAGTGTTGGGAGCCTGCACACACTTCACAAGCACAGAATTGGCCTCGTCCTTAATTAATTTCAACACCCATATACCCACAGTGCTAGAATCGATTGCGTTGACAATTTGCTCTGCTTGTTGGAATGATATATTTGTTTGTACATTGTAGAAATCGTATGTAACAGCTCATCTATGCATTACACTCTCTATTTAAGGCATAATTGCCTCTACAGACATCTCCATGCAATTATAATTGGCCAAAGTAAAGTGTTTTGCATCTTGTTAATTGCTTAAAAGAATAAATGAATGAGAAGAGGTATGGTTGAGAGTTGGGTTGCATATTTAATTAACAGAGCATGTATTAAATTGCACTGGAACCCATTTAGCATTAGGCTTGGAGTTCCAAAGAAAGCAAGTAAGCCAATGCTTGAATCCAAATACAAACAGAATGTGTTGTTTATGTTGGCACCTGAGAACTGTAAGGACAGAATCGGACTTTGTTCTATCGGAAAACAAACTGAGTCTCAAAACTAAAGCTAGACAGGGAACAAGAGGCATAATCTCAACTTGTTGGTGAATTGCAGACATTACAATATATTTCCTTGTTGAGATGGACAGGCCATAGGCCTGCCGCCTACTATCTACGGATCACTACTTTTAAATTGATCTGGTCTCTTGAGTTTCTTATCTTGAATGTTGATTTCCACATAAATTCTTGCCACTCCCTCATCAATGTTTTCAATGTTGTTGGGTTTAATTTGTGAATAGTGCCAAAACCAAAGCCAAATTCCACACTACACTCTTAAACTCTAAACTCATCAGGCAGATACAAGTATATTCTATCAACTAATGGATGCCATATAAAATAGAATTTTAAATTTTATTTTTAGTATAAGTTATGATCAATAATAGACCTTATCGCAACACTTCAATCCTTATGCCCTTGAGTCTTGACATTGCACTGGAACCCTAGACTAGCCTTGGCTACCACAACCTGCTGAAACCTTGACACCTTTTTGGCCATGTATCTGGCCTCAGGAGGGGGATGCCCCACTCCCCCCCTCCTAAATTCTAATGCTAAAGAGGTCACCTTCCAAGCCCTCCTTGCTTCTCCTGGACAATTTTCTCACAAGTCGCTGCCATCCAGATTCATCAAGAAGATGGATTCAATCCTCGAAGTAAACCTCTAGGTTGCTACCTGCTAGTACATAGCCTTGGCTTTAGCAAGCAGAGGACTCATTGAGCAGTGCACTAGAATTTGGCCCTCACCAAGATCAATAGATATTTGGATGAATAAAAACTAGATTGTTCTGATCAACGGAAAACTCCCTTATCATTTCTACAAAAGGGGGTTTTATGCATTTTTATTTGAACTCAAGGAGGATCAAGATCTCATTTTCTGGAATGGCCCATATTACTTCAAAACCAGGGGCATGTATCTTAATTGTTGGACTCCTGATTTTGACCCTGATGTGCCTTCTGTTGTCCTGGTCTGGGTTCATTTGCCCCATTTTCCCCTACACTGCTGGAATAAGACTTCTTAAGGGTTACAACTCCTTGGGAAAACACATAAAAATCAAAGCCAAAAACAGGTATGTCTGCATGCGCAAGAATTTGTGTGGAATAAGACCTGGAAAAGGGTCTTTCAAAAGCTATCCTCTTGAATCTGAGGAACTGGAAACGTTTGAAAATTAGATTATGAACAGCTACCATTTAAGTGCAAATCATGCCATGAATATGGCCACATTGCCAATGATTGGAAAAAAAACAGCTCCAACTCAAGCCACAACTGAAAAGGAAGACCAATAAGAAATTGTGAAGAAGAAAATTAGTTCAAATCAAGGACATGCTGTGAAGCAAAGCCAAGCTATTCAAGGTCACCGTCAGACTATAAATCAAGGCTAAGTGACCACTTCAGGAGCAAATGCACACAGAAGGAAGTCAATGCCCTCATCTAATCATTATAAAATTATTTCTCAAGTAGAAGATGACCCATTGCCAAAAATTCCAATTCCAACACTATTTATGGAAATACTTCCCAATAACTAGGGTCAGGTTATGGATAGAGTAGGTAAGAGAATAACAACTCTAAATTCCAATTTCAGTTAAGTACTCAACGATAACAGAGAAAGAGAAGAGAGGAATACCTTAAGCCAGTTGGTTGGGGTCCTTGTTGTAACTTGCAATCCAACAGAAAGATGTCCTTTGCATGTCCAATCTACAGAAAATCTGCACACAAACAACAAAGAACCTTCTTCAAACCTTTCCCAGCATCAAATAAAGGACAATTATTGCAAGATGAAATCTTAACTAACTACTACCATTAAGCAAATAGTTCCACCTCCAAAGACACAATTCATGAATAAACAAATTAAAACATGATTTGTGGGGGGGAGAAGAGAGATCTCCGTATTATTAAAATCAAAAGATGAAAGCAACAATATAGCAATATACCTGATCTTTGTTGTTGGCTGCTTGGCACCTTCTTCACCTGGACCACTCATGGACTACTACGTCACTCCAAATTCTCAGCCACAAAGGAATGGGATAATTAAAGGAGATTAGGATCCCAACTCTGAGCCAAGAAAGTAGAAATCAGAAATTAGGGTTTTCGAGGAGACGCTGGACCATAAAAATCTCAGGCAACAATTGATTCTCAATCCTCCAGTATAAGGGTGCTTCAATAGCTTGTGGTGCCCCTTCTCCAACAATTTGTCTTCTTAAATACCCTTAGGAGTTAGTTTAGACAATTGGTATGGATTTTAATGATGTATAGGTGTATGGATCCCGTAAACCCTCCTCAAAAGCATGCATTTAATGTGTTTTTAGAAAGCCCTCACACTTTGCTTTAAGGAAAGATGTGGGGCCCCATGTGTTTCCTTAAGGAAAGGCATGAAGATCAAGCAAAATTGAGTTTTTAAGGAGAATTGCTTAGTGATCAAAGTGTGTTCAGGCCAAATAGTCATTATAGGTAAAGGGCTAAGTTGCACGAAACGGGGAAACAAGGAAACGTGACCCCCCTAGATTTTGGAAATGGGGAAACACGATATATATGTGTGTGTGTGTGTGTGTGTGTGTGTGTGTGTGTGTGTGAACAAGGACAAAATTATTATAAAACATAAACCATAAATTATTAATTACATTTAGCTGCAACCTGCAAGCAACATTGCTAAGTGATAAATGTTAAATGATACAAACAAAATTTAAATCATACATGTAACATCACATTTTACTCATGAACCCAAGTCTATATCATTTCATTCATGCTAGTAGTAATATCCAAAAACAACCTTTATAAATGAGGCTATATAATTTATATCCAAAATTAGCCTTCATGCATGAGGCTACAAGTACAATGTATCAAACTGTGAACCAATGAGCATACTAACATAGAAATAAAAGTAAAACGTAAGGTCATAATAATAGTCATCCTCAAAAATAGATCAAGAAGCATGCGCAACAGCAGAATGTGGAGAGTGGAAGAAGTATTTCCAATTCCACTTCTAGGTTCCTCAACTTAATGCAGCAAGAGAGATGTCCAGGTTAGCAAATTTTGACTCGACATCTCAATCTGCACAAGGCCTATTGCTATATTCGGGGACCTGAGTGCTGAAGTCGCTTGTGTGAGGAGAGAATGAAGTGATGTTCTCTTTATAACTTTATTCAACCTAATTAGAAGCCTCTAGAATTAAATTTTACTTTAAAATTTAATGTATTAACCCTTAATTAATGAAATCCCTGGGTAAAAAGAGACTTTACGAGCTGGTTTTTTAAGTGACGGGCTTTTATTTGGTAGGAAACGCACCATACAAGAGAGGAAACGTGATGGAAACGTGTTTCTGTCCGTACGGACGCGTTTCCCATTTAGGAAACGTGTTTCATACGGACGGAAACGAGTTTCCGTCAAGTACCATACGGGTTTCCGAGTTTCAGTGAGTTTTCGAGGGTGAAACGGGTGCTAGACCCGAGTTTCCTGCAACTTACGTCAAGGGTGACCTGATAAAGCTATAACAAACACTAAAGGCGTGCACAACTCAAACCCCTATCATTTCACAACAATTTTATGCCATCGATATATACAGACTCACAAGTAGAGTCAGTAATCTCACGAAAAATTGATCCTCTCTAAGAGGGACAAGAAGAAATTGTTACAACTCCAAATAATTCCCATCTACAAATCAACTAGGTTGTTGCTAGGAAAAAATCTCAACAACAAACGAAAGATGAAGAAACAGAAGAGGAATGTCCCTAAGAAGGTACGATGGATACCAACAAAGGAAAGAAGAGAGGAAGAATCCAATAAAGAAAAAAATCTAGGTATTCAAACAACCATTGAAAGCTTGTTGGATAGAGGAGGCAAACCTCACTCACTAAAAACTCCAGGAAGACAAGTGTTGCCAGAAGGGCAGACAGGTGGTAACTGCAAACCCCCCTTGTTAAATAATAAATATAGTCTCCTAGAATTCTAGGGGATTGAGCAGAAAATACAAAGAAGAAGCACTAAGAGACTTTAGTTAGAACTAAAAAAATAGTTGCCATCCTCATCCAAGAGTCTAAGCTAGATGAAAACAAGATGCTAGATATTGGAAAGAAACAATAAAAATGCAATACAGGAGTAGCAATCAACACCAGAGGAGCCTTAGGAGGCTTATGAAAGCTATGGGATAATGCAGCAGTTGAAATGGTGCACTCCCAAAACACACAACACAAGATCTTAACAAGCTTCATTCAACGAAGTTTAGGTAAGAAATTTCCACAAATTGTTGCATGATCTACGGGAAACAGAATATGCTAAGAATAGCATAATAGCAAGAAATTTCAATGCAGTCTTAACAAACAAAGAATAGAGGCAGGCAGAACTATTAGAGATCTATTCAGAGAGAGCATGGAAGACCTAATAGTAGATTGGAACTTAATAGAGGTCAAACCAAAAAGAGGACAATATACCTAGAGCAATAGGAGACTGGGGCTAGGAAATATTGTGGCCAAACTAAACCAATTCCTTGTTCAAAGTGATCTTCTGCTCAATGACATGTCTATATCTTTTGATATCATCTCATCTAGTGTCTCAGATCACAAATCGATCTCCCTTTCATTTCATCACCCAGAAAACCTTGGTTGTATACCCTTCAAATTTTACCCTCTTTGACTGCACAACTCAAAGGCTATGGAAATTATTTTTGAAACCCCGCAACAATTTGTGCATGGGTTGCCTTCTTATGTGTGGGAAGAGAAACTTAGATATGTCAAGCTCGCTTCAAAATAATGGGCCAAAACCCCATTCATCTAGCCCATTGCGACGAACTGAGTTTGATACTCAATAAACATCCAATGTAAATAGGACAACTGGTTATAATCCATATGGGACAATAAATATAATAGATGTATAAAATATGAGATGATAAGATAGATGATTACAATGTCATGAGACGGTGTGTTTAAATAACATTGACTGGTCACCATGGTTTGAATAGACATGGCTTTTCATTAAGTCATGTCCTTTAGTTACATGTCATTAATCATTAACTATTATTATTTATTAATGTTGAGTAGTTATGATTTATTTAATATTTTATGTTTGTTACACCCATCTAAGAAAGAACAAACTTTTAATCCAGCTTCAAATTTTGCAGACAAGGATGGAATTTGAAGAGTTGATAAGTCAAGAGTTAACGAAGGAGAGAGACCTGTGAAGCAAGTTATATAAAGCTTATAGAAAAAAGAGGAAGAGGTCTAGCATCTAAAGTCTCGCAGTCTTTGGCTTAAATCCGAAGATAAAAACACTTCGTTCTTCCACAGCTAATCCAATGTTATCGGAACCGGACCGGTCATCTAACCGGCGAAGCCCAAAATGTGAACCGGACCGAAACCGGGTAAAAAACCAGTTGACTAAAAAATACATAAAATATTCATATTTTGTAAAAAAACATATATATTCATGTGCATACATATGAATCCAAACCATTAATACACAAATATGCAAAGTTTCTCATATATCTAGCAAGCATGGGTGCAAATAACCAAAATAGCACCTAGTGCAAATGCAATACATCTCTGAGGTTAGAAGCATCAATGATAAATACATTTTCTCCAATACAAAGGATGGCCATTTCTTAATGAGGATAAAATTATAAATGCACTGCAATATAATGAACTGATAGAACTATTTTTGTTCACATATAATCTGGAGAGTTAGCATTCCCACTGATAGGAACAAATAAATAGGTACCAAACAACTTCATATGTTTTTCCCCTTCACATTATATATTAAACTATGTCAGAAATAGTAGAACAAGCAAATTTAAGCCCACAATTAGGTTAGGTATTGACCGGTTAGGTTAAGTTAGAAGGATAGGATAGTATTTTTTTCTGTGTTTAAAAAAAAAAAAAAAATGAGTTCAATGGGCACAGTACGGACCAGCCGGTTCCGTATGGAAACGGCCAAAACCGGCCGGTTCGGTCGGTTTTGACCGGTTCCGTATGGAACCGGCAAGTTCCTTGCCCAGTTTGAAAAAAAATCCGGCCCAGCCGGTTTTATGCTCTGACCGGACCGGCCACCCCTGTAAACCGGTCGGACCGGCCGGTTTTGCCAATTCCGGTCCGATTCCAATAACATTGAGCTAATCAAAGGCCATAATTTTAAAAAAAAACAGAGAGTGTTTGAGTGATTGTGCAGCCATAAATGTGGCCAAATCTCACTTCGAGAACCTATATAGCATGGAAGATGAGGAAGATGCGGAAGCAGCTATGGACATGCATCAGGGATGATGAATATGGTTGATGACAACACATTAATGACAAAGACTAAATTGGTACATGAAGACATGGCACAAGCATGGATACAAATACAAATGCCGATATGGAAGACAATGGACAAAGGAAGATGATGACATGGCAAGAAGGACATTGGATGTGGGCCTTGGAGCCCTTGGAACACTTAATAAGCCAAATGACCCATTCTATGGTCATTTGTGCCTTAATGAGCAATGAAGTCCACATACTTGGTAATAAAGGTAATCAGATGATGTGGATGGCTTGAAAGACATGAAGGACATGGCTAGGACATGGCAAGTGTTGGTAACCAAGCAAGCATGGCAAGAAGCAAAAATGGAAGATGACATAGAGGACATTGAATTGGCAAGCATGTTAAACATTGATGAGATCACAAAGACTGATGACATGGAGAAGGACAAAGCAACATGGTGACATGGCAAGCTTAATGATCCCTGGCGGGCATATTCATGGCCAGCTGCGGGCATCTTGTGAGCTAAGTTGCATGATACGGGGAAACGGAAACGTGTACGGGAACGCGATGGAAACGTGACCCCCCAAAATTTAGGAAACGGGGAAACGCGATATATATATATATATATATATATATATATATATATATATAATTATATATATTAACAAATTAAATGTGAAACATAAATGACAACTTACAAGTGATAAATCATTAATGATAATTTCAAACATCAAACATTTTGATTTAACTATAACATCACATTTGTACTCATGAGTCATCACATTTCATTCATAAGTCCATCACTCCATTTCTATTATAAAATGCAAGTTGCCAAATGGCAAATGCCAAATAGTAATATCCAAAATCAGCCTTCATATATGAGGCTACAGAGTACAGACTACAATGCTACATATATGAAAATGTGAACTGTCAATACATAAATGAAAACTATAACATGGCAAAACCGCAAAAGCTAGTAAAAACTAAAGAGTAAGAGTCAAAGACTAATAGTCATCATCCTGATCATCAAAGTCTTCCTCAAAAATGGAACAAGATGCATGCTGAACAGAGGATTGTGGATTGGAGGAAGAATTTCCAACTCCACTTCTAGGTTCATCAACAATATTCAGTGCAGCAAGAGATATGTCCAAGTCAGCAGCTTCTGGTTCCACATCCCAATCTTTACAAGGCCCTGAGCTATATTCTGGACCTCTACGAGATGCAAGGCGAAGGTTGGAGTGCACATAAACAAGATCCTCAGCTTTTTGTGAACCCAACCTATTGCGCTTCACAGAGTGAATAAAGCCATAAGTGCTCCAATTCCTTTCTGCTGATGAAGAGCTTGCCACTTGTGAAAGAATACGAATGGCAAGGGTTTGCAAATGTACACCATTTGCTCCATGACAGATCCACCACCTAACTGGATTCATGGTGCTTCTTTCATCCAAAGCTGATATGTCTGAATAATCATCCAATCCTGCAGCAAAACTAGCAAATTCTTCCTTGACCTCCCTATGTAGATCAACTGGAAACATTCTCATAAGAGCTTTTTTCACTCCATTGGCCACCTCTCTATCCTTATGTGGAGCCTTCCTCTTCCCATTGCTTTGAGAAATGAGGTCTTCATCATAGAATCTCGGGTTCAAGGCATGTGCTAAAGTGTGAAGTGGAGTGTTGAAGTTGTTCCACCTGGCGTTGTGAGAAAGAAAACAAATCAGCATGGGAATAGAAAAAGTTTTACAAATCAGCAATAAAAGTTTTACAAATCAGCAATAAAAAACATCAAACAAATCAGCAATGAAATTAAAAGTTTTACTTTTACCTCTCAACCATGATTTTCTGCACTAAATCAGCAAATTGAGCCTCAACAAATAATAGATGAGGACTCTCTTGTGAAATTATTTCCATAGTTTTCTCAACCATGGTGTCCATGCCATCATATACCTCTCCCAAGAAAGGTCGGTCCGTGTCCGCACTACGGAGAAGCTCAAACGCGGGGCCTGTGAACTTGAGCAAGAAATCTATCTTGCTCCACCACTCCTCATCAAGGCACAACCTGCGCACCATAGTACCCCGCTCTGAATCTGATTGCCTCCACTCAACCCAAAGTTGACTCACCACCATAGAAACTAATGGTTGCTTAACGTCAACGAGGCGACGCAACATGATGAAGTTGGAGGCAAATCTTGTCTCAGCAACTTTCAACAACTCTAATTTGGAGAATTCTCGAAATATTGCTTGAGACTGGTGGTGGTTGGTGATGAATTTAATTATCTCCCTTGCTTGCCCTATTAGTTCCTTTATCCATGGAACTTTGCTGTCAATTTCTTCTAAGATCAAATTCAGATTATGGACAATGCATGGTGTCCAAAAAATGTGGTCATACCTGCTCTCAATAATTAGACCCGCAGCTTTGCAAACCGGTGCATTATCTGTGATAACTTGCACCACCTTACTAGGCCCTATTTTCTCAATAGCTGCCATTATAACATCAGCAATAAAAGGAGCATCCTTTACCTCCCCTGAACAGTCTTCAGCCTTTAGGAACATTGCTCCTTTTGGTGAAGTGGCAATAATATTTATCAATGGTCTTCGCCTAGTATCTGTCCATCCATCAGAGACAATGGTAACACCGGAGCTACCCCAAGAAGAACGAATAGGTGCTAGAACATCCTCTAAAAGCTCCTTCTCTTTTTTTAGGAGATCGGTTCGTACTTTTTCATAGTTGGGCCCCTTGAACCCTTTGGGAGCAGTGTTAATTGCCCTAACCATGTCTTGCCAATAAGGCGACCGAACCACATTGAATGGGATGCCACAAGCATAAAGGGCTCTAGCAACTCTTGTTTCAGCTTCTTCCCTCCCCTGCACATTCACCATTTTAGCTATCCTGCTGTCTTGAATTGAAGGAGAAGAACTATTGCAGATTTTTGATGCATGTCCTTGGGCTTGTATTTGACTCTGAGCTGCCTTCCTCTTCCTTGCTTCCAGCACAATCCTTGGCTCCATGGACGGAGCTTGACGTGAGGCATTATTAAGCTCATCATGCCTTCTTTTAACCCTATCAGCCTCTTTCTGTTCATCCTCAAACTTCCTCCTTTCCCCTGGATCACTTGTTTTCATGCAACTGTCAACCCCTTTCCCTGTTTCATGCAAAAAATGTGCCCTCACTCTTGGGTAAGAGCCCTTATACAGGCCATTGCAAAGCGTGCAACGCCATTCCCATGAACCACCACCTGGAATTCTTGCAATCTTCTTCACATGCCTCCATAATGGGTAATAGTCAGCTCTTTTGTTTGCCTTAGGCAGTGGAGGAAAAGTGGCTTCTTGATTGGCAGCCATAGCTTCTGCTGTCTGCAAAAAAATAGGTGAAACAATAAAACAAATTAGCATTCTGCTGTCTGTAAAAAATGAAGCATAAACCAAATAAATAAAAAACAGAACCCTGACAGAAAACTTGTTGGCTGTTGCTCACCACTAAACACCAAAATGGCACTTCTGAGTTATTTGTTGTTTAAAATTCGCTGGTGAAATCGATGGAAGAAGTGACTTCTGCTGCCCTAAATGCCACGAATCTGGAAATTCGGATTGCTGTAGCAGCAAATAACTCCTCAAAAATGGAAAATGCGATTGCTGTAGCTGCGGATCACTGGTGAAAATGGAAAATCAGAGTGTTGCTGTAGCAGCAAAATGCAAATCGATGGAGTCGACCTGCCTTCTACCTGCAAAACACATCAATAAAAAAATAATAGTTAATAATATTATCAACCTGCAAAATGGATAAAGGAACGCGTTTCCATGAAGTTCAAACTCACCGTAGCATTTCGTTGAAGTTGCAGTCGTATTCGCCGTCGTCGTGAAAGCAGAGATGAACCCGTGAAAGCAGAGATGAACCCGTTGCTAGGGTAGTCGCCGTCGCAGTGAAGTCGTGGTCGCCGTCGCCGTGATGCTCACGGATGAGGAAGCCCGTGACTGTGTATTAGACCACGAAATAGACACGAATGACCCACGAAATAGCAAGAGGATCCTCGTCCTGACCCACCAATCCACGAATGACCCACGAAATAGCAAGAGGATCCTCGGATGAGGAAGCCCGTGACTGTGTATTAGACCACGAAATAGACACGAATGAACCCGCGAAATGGAGAGTTCAAACTCGCGAAATGGAGAGTTGAACACCGGTTTCAGGGTATACCCGTGAATCGAACTGTCAAACCCGTGAAGGAGAGAGTTGAACACCGGTTGCAGTGAGTAGACACGTGAAGATTATTGCTGGTTTCTTCAGTTTTTAAAAACTATTTGATTAAACCCTATTCGATCTCATTAAAGCCGACCTGAGCGTTTAAACCCGCGAAAAAAAAACCCGAAATGTCAACTGGGCCCGGTTTTGCCCTAATCCGAGAGTGAAACGCGGCGTGAGGGAGGTGATACGCGTGTGAAACGCGTTTCAAGTTGTACGAAACGCGTTTCTCCATCGTGGTACGGTATCATCTGGGTTGAAACGCGTTTCCAGCGCGTATCACACGCGTTTCGGCGTTTCAGACCGGAAACGAGCTTGGTACGGAGGGGTTTATGACGTTTCCTGCAACGTAGCTTGTGAGGTATGCAACCCTTGCTGCGGGCATTTTTAATGCCTCCTGTGGGCATTTGCTCGAGGAGTATCAGGCATAACTTGAGGGCCTTGCGGGCATGAGAAAAGAGCTTGTGCGGGCATATTGACAAGCTCATGCGGGCATTTGAAGTAGGCCTATGCGGGCATGGATTGAAGGCCCTTGCGGGCATATTAAGTGGAGCCTGTGGGCATAATGTGGGCATAAAAAATGGCCCTTGCGGGCATTCTAAGTGGGGCCTGCGGGCATACTTGTAGGCATTCCAAACACACATGAGGGCATATTTTTGAAGGCATGAAGAGATGACATGCGATGGGGTATAGTGGTGTTATACCCACTTTAGTAATGTGGCAAAAAAGATAAAATTATATATATATGTTGATGAGGACAATATGGAAATTAAATATATTTGATTTAATTGAAATAAAAATATCATTTGAATTGACAAGTCGGCCCCCACATATTATGGACAAAGAAAAGATATAAATAAAGGACAAATCGTTGATTTGAAAAAGAAAGAAAAAGTGTGGAGAAATTTGGAGGTGTCTGTGAGGTCTGATTTTGGGAGTCGGAGAAAGGTTCGATGGTCAGTACAAGAGCAGCAGGAGCAGCATGGAGGAAGACTTTTTATCTTTGATTTATGGGTTTGATTAGAGCAGCAGCTTGATGATGGACATGGTGTTGACAAGATAATACAACAGAAAATGATAATGTGTGTAATACAGAATTGGCAGCAAACAGAATGATGACATGTTTATGGACAATGGTGTGCATGTAGTAGAATGCTTGCTTATGATTGGTGATGGCAGTTTTGATTGTGACAGTTGATGATAAACATAATGAAGAGGAACCTACAGGCAGAATGATGTACTGTACTTAAGGACAGAATGTTGATGAAGGATATTGAATGAAGATGTGTTGATGAATGCTGATATGGATAATTTCGGACAAGACAGAGACAAGTGCTGATGCTGTTGATGAAATATGTTTATGGGCAGAATGAGTGTTTGGTAATATGATTGATGAAATGTAATGTGATAAATGTGTGTGTTAAATACAAGCTGGGTCTTGTAATTATTTTTCTTAGTTGGATCTAGGAAAAAGACCAAGCTGAGTCTTGGAATAGAAGTTGGTGCTTCTGATTCAGTTGTAGCTGATTGACCCCCCGGTTGTAGCCGATTGAAGAAATACAAAAGACTACAAAACTATATATTGTGTCTCTTGCAATGTGTTGATGTGTTTTACTTGATGAATGATATGTGCTTAGTCGATTACTGAAATATAGTGGATTTGTAAATGATGATATATGTTAGTGTAAGAAGAAGTTGAAATTGTTAATAAGTCCAAGCTCACTGATTCACCCCCCCCGCCTCTCAGTGAGCCATTGTGTCTAACAATTGGTATCAAAGCAGGCCTTCACCATAAGCCTAGCAAGCTTGAAGGGATCCATAGACACAAGTGGAAGGCAGATCATGGATGCTTGTTCAAAAGATGGAGTTCCATTGCTTAATGGATCAAATTATGAATTCTGGAGCATCAGAATGAGGGTTTATATACAGGCACAAGGGTATGATATCTGGGAATCAGTTGAAGGCAAATCAAAGGGAGCAGCAGCTAGGAAGCCACATGAAAGCAATGTAAAGGCACTAAGCTTTCATGAGGGGCTTGTCTCAATCAGAGAAGGAAAGACTAAACATTGGTAAGTACACTTCAGCCAAAGATCTTTGGGTCAAGCTAGAAGAAGAATACCGAAGAAGAAAAGTTCAAGACATAGACGAGGAAACAAATGTCAAGACCTCTGAAGATGAAAAGCAAGAAGAGAAGGAGGCACAAAGTGAAGGTAAGAACTCCTCTGTTAGCAATAATTCTGAAATTGATGATGTTGAGGTTCTACTTGCAGAAAATGAGAAGAAAGACTTATTGAAAGTCAAAGAGGCATTTGCATGTACCCTATCGGATAGGGATGTCAAATCCAACTCAAGGCTTAGAAAGAAGATTATGGGAGAATTTGAAAAATACCAAAAGGAGACAAAGGCCTTGTTCATGAAATTGAGACTCAAGAACAAAGACTTGCAAGATAAGCTGGAAGATCACAATGATGAAATCAAAAAATTGAAGATTGGATTAGCAAGAGAGCAAGAAGAGATTGGTGTAGATCCTAAAGAACTTGAAGAAACAAGATGGGCTAATTTTGATCTAAAAATCCAGTTGGAGGAAGCTAAAAGAAGAGAAGAAACTATGAAGATCCAGCTAGAAGAAAAGGAGAAGACTATGGACCTACTCAAGACAGGCTTACAATTAGAGCTAGAAGACAAGAATAATGAATTTGAAAAACTAAAGTCTGAACTTTTCAATCAAAGAGTGTCTGACTCAAAAGAGCTTGAAGAAAGAAGAAGGGATAATGTTAATTTGAAGACTCAACTTGAAGAAGCCAAAAGAATGGAAGAGGTCTTGAAAAATCACTTGGATGAAAAGGAGAAGATTTGTGAGCACCTTGAAATGGAAGTGGTTGGACTCTGTTAATGTAATTGTAACTACGGAAGACATTCACTTGTATATTTTATATTTATTTGTATTTTATTATTGTACCTCCAACAGAGATGTTTATTCCTCCGGTCGGGGAAGTCATTATTGTATTTGGGTCATGTAAAGTCAATGAGGTTAAACCTCCATTGTATGACGGGGCATTGACCCCAAAGTTGAGTCTTTCATGGGTCATTAGACTCTCCTAGAGAAGTCAACCCAGTGAATTACAGTTAGGGGCCGACCTGTTTGGGGTTAAGGCTAAGTGAAAGGTAAAGTATAAATAGAAAGGGTGGTCCTCTCTATTTAATCATTCACTCACTCACTCAATTCGCATAGTGAGAGAGAGGAGGAGTTCGCACAAGTGGAGGAGGAGGAAGCTGCTGAAGACCATCTCTTTGTTTTGGGGTTTTGTATTATTGCTCATTCTATCTCTGAGGAAGTTGCGGGGTTTTCTCCTTTATGGTTTCCCTGGTGAAATGCTTTGTGTCTCTTGTCTCTTGTGTTTGATTTGTTGTGCGTGTTATTCTCTCAGATAAGATCCTAGATCATATTGAATTAAATGATGAAAATCTAACAGACTCAAGAAGAAAAATGAAAAGTCTGATGCATATGGCAAGTTCAAACACAGCTCAACCATCCTAGATGAAATATTAGATTGCCAAAGGTCCTCATTTGACAAATCTGGCCTTGGGTACAAAAAGGTAGAAGACAAACTTGAAGAAGACATGAGGTCCCCCAAGACTCTTGAAGTTGGATCCACATCTCTCAAAGGAAAAAGCAAAGCTCCCCATGCACCTGCGCAAGACAACAAAACGTTTGAAGGATCAAGTATGCATCAAGAAGCTAGGCCCAGTCATCAAAGCAAGCTAAGAAAAGAAACAACTCCAAGATGGAACCAAAGTCCCAGGTATGAAATTAGATTTAATGGCTATTGTTTTTCTTGTTCTGGTTTTGGTCACAAGGCTATGGATTGTAGATCCTATGGAAAAAAAAGTGGTGGAAGTCCCAGTCACACCATTAGATGCTGGACTTGTGACCGTATTGGGCACACTGCTACAAACTGTCACACCATGAAATGTTATAACTGTTATGGCTTTGGCCATAAATCCCAAGTGTGTGCAAGTTCAAGAAGACAGTACTTGAAAAGCCTCTCATACCCATCAACAAGGGAGGTCAATGAATGTTGGAAGAAGAATGGCACCAGTAGATTTGAAGACCAAGGGATCAATAATCACAGCCAAGGACATCCTAAGGTATGGGTAAGGAAAAATATTTTGCTAGATCTAAATAAAGTAGATGATAAGTGCACAAATGAAGATGGCTGCCAAGTGGCAAGCCATGCTTGAGGTCTCTTGAAGACCTTATGTACACCTTGAGTTCATTATTGGAGGATGGACTCAAAGGAAAATGTTGGTTGCTACAAGCATAGAGACAGGTCCAAGGATCGTGGCATGTGACAAGGAAAGCTTGAATTGTTCAACACAAATGAAGAGCAGCATTTGTGAAAGACTTAAAATTCTGATGTCTGAACCTCTGAACCATAGCAGTATGCAAATGTAAGTTAGAAAAATTTTAAGTTGTAAAGGTCAAGCCTTGATCTAGAAGGCACTCAAGGCACAGCTATGATCTCTATGATAACACATACAGAAAAGAAAAGTGTTCTCCGGGACTCCTAATATGTATCCTACTCTGGAAATTTTGGTTGACTAAGTCAAGTGGATATATATATAAATATATATCATTCGGTTGGTGAGTGTTATGTGTGGCAAGTAGACAAGCTATAGAATTCTAATTTTCCGAAGACCGAATTGACCAACAAGATCTCAAAGGGAGCATGTAATGTCTGAAACAACTACAAAGGAATGACATGAAGTCTGATAAAGGATACTACAGCAGTAAAGAAATGATATTGATCTCAGTCAAACTTGAGAAGTCCTTTAAGTAGTATACACACAACCAACAGAAGTATCTCCTATATGAACAGACCTTGATGACAAGTTGTATTGCAGAAGTGAAGAATGATGAGCAGAGAAGTTTGACCAACAGTATCTATTCTGAGATGGATCTTTGTAAAAGCAAGTGGCAGAATTAGTGAAGTGTGGACAGTATGTGTGAATGTCAAAAGCAGTTGTGAAGAAACCTGTTATCACATATATAGTAGCCGGGCTACCATACATTATTTTTCTCATTCCAGTACACTATTCAGCCAGTTCCCTTGCATTTGAGATGCTGAGATGAGCATCTATATTGGATCACTATCAGATTGTGGACAGCAGTTGTATTCCCCATGCCATGACTGAGTTTCAGGACACTCAGAGAGATGACTGATGTAGCCATTATACCATTGGTACAGAGCAGATAGTAGTGCCCAGAGTTACAGCAGCAGTCTCAGAGGACAGATGATGGTACAGGTTGATGAGCTTTCAGGTATATGACTCAGCAGGTATATCATGGTGTTATGGTTAGATTGCTTTTATACTTATTCTTATAGCATGTCTTAGCACTTAGTGTCATGATCTGGCGATCATATAGATATATGGACCTGGTTGATCTATTATATATTTTATATTGTCCCTACTCAGACTTAGAAGTTCACTATTCATACTCATTGGTACATACCCTCCTTAGGGAGAATAGAGGTGATCATTACACCATACTTTGGCTTGCTAGTGTTGGCTCCATTATTTCATTGTCTTCATCCATCCATGGCCTACCTTTTAGATTATCACCCTGACTTACTACTTGACTAGTGGCATGGAGGACTTTTCCCCACTGTAGCCTCTGTATTGGATGAGCTTCCCTGTTTATTGTGTCTCGGCTCTGAGTTGGTGACAAAACTTACCTATGGTGAGTTGGAGTTCCTTGGAATTCCCCCTAGTCACTAAAGTTGTGTTGGCTAAACCTGAAACTTTTAGTGCTGCCATCAATACAAAACCTGGAAAATGAAATGTTATATCTTGTATGAAAAGCCCATTCATGCAATGTGTTTTTGAACACACATGAATGAAAGGCGTGCCAAATGAAAATGGCCATAAAAATAAAATGTTATATCTTGTGGAAAATAAATACCTAGGTAAACAAGCTGTCCATGACACACCTAGAAGTGCTCAGGTAAACAAGTGCCTTAAAAACACACCTGCAGCAGAAAGCCTAAAAAAAAAAATGTAAATCTATGCAATGTGTTTGTAAACACACATAGATCAAGGCTATGGAAACTTCAGGCCCAAAAAGCAATGGAACTTAAATGCTATATCTAAACAATTGCTGGCCTTATTTGTATTATGGATTGTGCGCATCTGTGAAGGTGAATAAACCCTCTTTAAACAACTCATCCATTTGTGAGACACCGCCATTCCCTGTGTTGTTGCTCATTCAGTATACACTATGGTGTATTCCCTTTCCCTTGCCAAAGTGTCACAAAGTCAAGACAGTTAAGTCATCCCTTAGCCTAGCCAGTTAATTTAAGCCTTCACCCTTCACTAGCAAATTGATCACAACTATGAAGTGAGTATGGTCCTGAAAGTCTAGTCTGAGTAATAATAATAATAATTAACGACACTATATATTTGGATGTAGATCGCCAGTCATGATCATTATGTGTTATAATTGCTATTTGAATAAGTTGTAAAGCATGTATTAGCCTTGATACTTTTCAGCAGCCTTGGATGATGGACTGAGTTATATTTGGTCTTGGTTGGACCTAGTTCGACCATGGAGGACCATGGGACATGAGATGTTAGACCTTATGATGATATGGATAGATGATATATGGTCTATGTACACATACAGGATGATTCTATGCAGCAGCTACAGGGTTATGATGATGATTCTGAGGTTACAGCAGTGTTTGTATATGTACAGCGCATTATTATTGGCCCTGTTCCGGTATATTGGATATTTATTTTGATCATGCAGAGACTCATATGGTGTATGAGTACACATCTTGGATAGATTTGGACCTTCTGAGTCCAATGGGACAGTTTGTTTTCAGTTCCGGGCACTTACAGTGATGATTGAGCCTCAGTAGGCTGTCCCAGTGCAGTTTTGGTCTGTTGGAGGCCCTGTCAGAGCAGAGATGACTTTTATCCGGTTGACCTAGGGCGCTGATGATGGAGGGGGTGGTCCAGCCACTTGTTTTTACCATATTACCCCCCTCCCGGACACATTGGTGCCCTCACCTTGACAGCGCCAGCACTCCAGGAGGCTGTTTGGGGCAGTTTCACGCTTCCCGAGGCATTTCAGGATTGGTAGAAATGGCTATTGAGGAAATCGATTTGGGCTACTGAGGCAAAGTTATGGCATGGGATGATCAGTGATGATAGATCGGGACCTTCCACACTTCCTCCAGCAGTTTCAGCTTCATCGGGGCCCGCATCCATCATTTATGGCACTTTCTGTGGATTTTTTGAGGTCTTTTGAGGACCACGACTTCACTATGGAGGCACGATTTGGTACATTCATGATTATTTATTGGTTATTGTGCTATGGGGATTGACCAAGGAGGGATAAAATTACCCCTTGGATCCACCATAAGCCTCTTATGATATTTCATCATCATGATTTGGTGGGATTCCCCTCTTCTAGGGCGATTTTGTCCACTTATGTTATATTTTATGTGTGATCCATGTATTATATTGTTGAGCTCATCTCAACCATTGATTAGACTTTTGTATCTTATAATCTTAGCCACTCATTCAAAAAGTGGTTAGGGTTTTGGTGCCTCTCCTTCCTATTTAAAGGAGAGAGCCTCTCATTGTAAAGGGACTTTTGGCTCTGGATTATTGGAATAGAAAATTATTATTGCATCTATCTCCAGTGTTGTGGTGAATGTTTTTGGTGTTCGTTCGTTGGTTCTTCCTTTGCACTGAGTTATTGAAGATATTGTTTGCCATATATTTTGTACCACGATTTTGCATCTACAGGTGGAGGCCGATTTGCTTGGAGGAGGAGGTATTGGCAGGGGAAGACTCTCCCTACTTCTTCTTTGGAGCTCTTCGTTGGTAACAGGGAGTATTATTGTCCCAGGACCTTCTATTTCATGTTACTATTTGCATTTCTCTTGTATTTCTTCCATACTTGATCTTACTGATTGAATTTTCATTCCTTGGTTTGACAGGTAGAGGAAGTCGCACTTGTGGGCTAGGGCATCAAATCGGCAAGCAAATCAACAATCTCTCATTTGATCTCTGCGGGAATCTTCCTCAACATCAAGGCATCTCATCCACATCACTCAGGTATGATCTCAAGGTAAGTTCTATCTCCATGATCTATCCAATTGTCAAAAACACTTAAAACCCTAATTAATCAAAACCCCATTTTTACATTTTCTCAGATCTACTTAGATCTAGTGGGTTATTGGGCATAATATTGAAAACCCACCTCTATAGCATCCACGGCATCCCGGATCTATAGTTTGGTGAGGATTGGCTTCCGTTTGACCCCTCTCCCATACCAACTTGGCTTCTCCCAAGCAAGGCGCACTTCACTGATTGAGCCGGTTGACCTAGATCTAAGTGGTGGGTGTTTGAGATTCCACTTGATTTGACATCTACACATCCAATAACATACACCCAGGTTGTCCCTTTCCTGAAATTCACCTTGTGGGCCCCATTCCATATTTTAAGGGATTTAATCCCCATTTTGGACCACTTGGAACACTTAAACTCAGATCTACTAAGATCTAACCGGTGGATTGCCACGAAATTACAGATCCATACTCCTACCTGACCGATCTACCCGGATCTAAAGTTTGGATGCCATCCGACTTGATTTGACCCACCTAAACCCCGATTTAAGCCTCCTTGGGCAAAGTCGCACCACCTTGGAGAAGTGAGTTCACTCACTTCTAGGAACTGGGTACTTGAGATTATTGCAGATCTGAAACCGGAATAAGTCAAAACCTAGGTCTAGACTATCACTTTGTCAAATCTTGCCTTGGGGACTGCATTCCTTGTTTTAAGGGATTGTGGTCCACTTGGGTTAAACCTAGATCTAGATACATTCAACCATCAAGACCTATACTGTCCACTTATCTCATGTTGTAGGAGTTCTAAACCATAAGTCAACCCCACTTTGACTCCACTTCCCAATTCCCAAGGCACTGGTTTCTCTCCAAGTTAATTCAACTTTCCTAGATTGTTGGATTGACTTGTGGTTTGACTCATGCATGGTGAACTAAACCCTTGAAGCTATCATGTACCATGGTCAAGCTTGTCGTCTGTACTAGTTAGCCCCAATACAACCCTTAATTACCCTGCATTGGACACAGTTCCCAAGGCAGTGGACTTTCCAACATTGAACTAGTACACTAGCCCTAGATCTCACTTTAAACATTATAAGTCACTCTTACATCAACCATGAACCAAAGCTATACCTATTGAACCCCTCACTTGGCTTGTGACTTCACCCTTAGGTCTAGGATAAACCATACACCTAACTTCACTTAGAAATACCCTGATTTGGTGTCTTGGTTTTGATCTCTCCTGTCGGGAGTAGATCGGGTCTCCCCCTTTGTTATCTGGGCTAGATAACATAAAGCGAAGGTTGCCTCGACTGGCGTGACAACCATACATATTTTGGAGGTCGAGGTGATCGTGGTTGCACCTTTTGAGTTGCCCTTCCCTATTGTCATCCATGACTGGATCCATCCATAGGGGTAACTACAGCTTAGGTGATAACAAAACCCTAGGCATGAAGTCATACAAGATCAAAGTTGAAGATTGAGCAAAAGAAGAAATTTGTTTGAATTTGGATATTCAGAAGCGAGAATGGATCCAAGTAGGTTGAACTTGGAATATGAATATGCAAAAATAAAAAGCATGGTGGTCAACTTTTTGACCCTGAAGCAAACAATAACAGCAGTGACATTTCACAGTATATTGGCAGCACTTTAACACAACTATTGAAGAAGTTCATATGATAGGGGGAGTAGTTGAAGCAAATGAAGTAAAAGCAACTTGATGATTGGAGGATTGTCTTTTATGAATTTACTAGATATAATTGACAAGTATGAGTTCAAGAAATTGGCACAAATTTTATTCATCAATTGGTATTGAGTGATTGGTAGCATCTATGACAGTAAGCTATGCCTTATGACAAAAATAGTAGCATTTCTCTCAACTCAAGTGTGCATCAGTAAGCACATACATGGAAGCATTAAAATTGTTCAAAGAATGAAGAATGTTGAAGGAGATAGTGGACAAACTCGGGATTGCTAGAAGATCTGGATGCAAGGGAGATATGTTCAAATTGAAGAATGCACAAGACATATACATATGAAAGTCAGTGACAACATAAATAATTTGAGAATGAAACTTGAACACTGACAGCAGTAGGAAGACAAGGTCAAATTAAAGATTACACAGCGCTAAGTGCTCAGCATGCTATAACAGAATTGGAGAAGGTCGGATTAGTTTTGGTAAGGTTAAAGTGGACAAGCTCAGGCTTGTTACTCTTGGCAAAAGGAAGCTTCAATGAAGCAATGTACTGGAGATTATTGAAGAAAATATCTTTCAGCCTGATTTGACAAGAAGTTTGACTGAGAAATTATATGATTGATAGGGGGAGTATGGAATGATGATGCATACTTACATTTTATGAATTTACAGACAGAACCTTGTTGAAGTTTGAAGTAGCATAAGGGGGAGCATTTTAGCATGAAAAAACAGCAGCAAAATTTTGATGAAGATGGAAAGATACAAGGATAATTTACAAGACACAATATCAAGCTCAGTCAATAGCAGACAGATCAAAAAATTTGAAAGGGGGGCAGCAATCAGCTCAGTATGATGTCAAGCAGATACAATTTTTTTTTGGGTATTGTGAAGCCTTTAATGGTTGATTGGCCCTTTGTCATTAATGTCAAAGAGGGAGAGAAATTGAAGTTCCCATCAATGATAAAGGGGGAGATTAATGAATATGGTTGTCATTGATGACAACACATTAATGACAAAGACTAAATTGGTACATGAAGACATGGCACAAGCATGGATACAAGTACAAATGCTGATATGGAAGACAATGGACAAAGGATGATGATGACATGGCAAAAAGGACATTGGATATGTGGGCCTTGGATCCCTTGGAACATTTAATAAGCCAAATGACCCATTATGTGGTCATTTGTGCCTTGATGAGCAATGAAGTCCACATACTTGGTAATAAAGGTCATCAGATGATGTGGATGGCTTGAAAGACAAGGACATGGCTAGGACATGGCAAGTGTTGGTAACCAAGCAAGCATGGCAAGAAGCAAGAATGGAAGATGACATAGAGGACATTGAATTGGCAAGCATGTTAAACATTGATGAGATCACAAAGAATGATGACATGGACAAGGACAAAGCAGCATGGTGACATGGCATGAAGTTGACATGGAAAGCTTAATGATCCTTGGCGGGCATATTCAAGGCCAGTTGCAGGCATCTTGTTGAAGGTATGCAACCCTTGCTGCGGGCATTTGGTGGAGGAGTATGAGGCATAACTTGAGGGCCTTGCGAGCATGAGAAAATAGCTTGTGCGGGCATATTGACAAGCTCATGCAAGCATTTGAAGTAGGCCCATGCGGGCATTTGAAGTAGGCCTATGCGAGCATGGATTGAAGGCCCTTGCGGGCATATTAAGTGGAGCTTGCGGGCATAATGTGGGAATCAAAAATGGCCCTTGCGGGCATTCTAAGTGGGGCCTGCGGGCATACTTGTAGGCATTCCAAACACACATGCGGGTGTATTTTTGAAGGCATGAAGAGATGACATGCGATGGGGTATAGTGGTGTTATACCCACTTTAGTAATGTGGCAAGAAAGATAAAATTATATATATATATATGTTGATGAGGACAATATGGAAATTAAATATATTTGATTTAACTGAAATAAAAATATCATTTGATATTGAAAAGTCGGCCCCCACATATTATGGACAAAGAAAAGATATAAATAAAGGACAAATCGTTGATTTGAAAAAGGGAGAAAAAGTGTGGAGAAATTTGGAGGTGTGTGAGGTCTGATTTCGGGAGTCAGAGAAAGGTTCGGTGGTCAGTACAGGAGCAGCAGGAGCAGCATGGATGAAGACTTTTTATCTTTGATTTCTGGGTTTGATTAGAGCAGCAGCTTGATGATGGACATGGTGTTGACATGATAATACAGCAGAAAATGATAATGTGTAATACAGAATTGGCAACAAACAGAATGATGACATGTTTATGGACAATGGTGTGCATGTAGTAGAATGTTTGCTTATGATTGGTGATGGCAGTTTTGATTGTGACAGTTGATGATAAACAGAATGAAGAGGAACCTACAGGCAAAATGACGTACTGTACTTAAGGACAGAATGTCGATGAAAGATATTGAATGAAGATGTGCTGATGAATGTTGATATGGATAATTTCGGACAAGACAGAGACAAGTGCTGATGTTGTTGATGAAATATGTTTATGGGCAGAATGAGTGTTTGTTAATATGATTGATGAAATGTAATGTGATAAATGTGTATGTTAAATACAAGCTGGGTCTTGTAATTATTTTTCTTAGTTGGATCTAGGAAAAAGACCAAGCTGAGTCTTAGAATAGAAGTTGGTGCTTCTGATTCAGTTGTAGCTGATTGACCCCCCGGTTGTAGCCGATTGAAGAAATACAAAAGATTACAAAACTATATATTGTGTCTCTTGCAATGTGTTGATGTGTTTTACTTGATAAATGATATGTGCTTAGTTGATTACTAAAATATAGTGAATTTGTAAATGATGATATATGTTAGGGTAAGAAGAAGTTGAAATTGTTAATAAGTCCAAGCTCACTGATTCACCTCGCCCTCTCAATGAGCCATTGTGTCTGACAAGGACATTCCAGCCCTGGTTTCCAATGAAGTAAATATGAAGCTATAAAAAGAAATATCAAAAGAAAGAAAATATTAAAGGCAATATGGGGACTTGAGCTAGACAAGGCCCCGAGATCAGATGGATTCTCCATTCACTTTTTTTGGGCCTGCTGGTTCATAATCTAGGCAAATTTGAAGCATATGCTAAATCAGTCCAAAAAGAAATCCACACTTAGGGGAAAGTACAAACTCTTCATTTTCATCCCTAATCCCTAAAGAAAGCAATCCCTCCACCTTCACAAAATGTAGACCCATCTCTTTATGTAATTCACCATATAAAATTCTGACCACACTTCTAGCAAATAGATTGAAGAAGATTATACCAAAGTTAATTTTTGACAACTAGGATGGATTTGTGCAGAAAAGACAAATTTTCGATAATATTATATTGGTGAAGGAAACAATTCACTCCAGCAGAAAAAACAAAGAGAAGGGGGATGATAATCAAGATGGACATGGCCAATGCATTCGACCAACTACGTCACACATACTTGTTTGATGTGGTCTGTAAATTTGGTTTTGCCAAGTCTTTCATTTTATGGGTGAAATCTTGCATTGGATTCCCCAGGATAGCCCCTCTAATGAATGGCAGGCCCACCTCTTTCTTTGAGTAAAAGAATGCCCCACATCTCCTTTATTGTATATAATTATGGTAGACTCTCTTAGTAGAAGATTAGAGAGAGAAAGACCATCAAGAAATCTTCAAAGGATTTGCATAGCTAAAGGAGTTAAAGCAATAAACCACTCCCAATTCACGGAGGAGTCAGGACACCATTCTCATGGGAGGTGCTTCAACCATCATTGCCAAAAGATTCAAAAGGGTGCGGGATCAGTATTTAAATGCATCAGAAGGGCAAATAAACAAACGGAAAAGCCAAATATATGGATGGAACATTAATGCTTAGCAATCGCATCACATCTGCAGAATTTTGCAATTCCCATGCCTAAAAAACTAGTCTCATTTAAGTACTTGGGAATGCCAATATCACTGGGAAACCCAACATCGGCATTATGGCAGAATATAGTGAGCAAGATCAAAATCAAAATGATTAATGGGGATCTCAGCGGTTAAATCCAGCCGGTAGAGTGATGCTTATTAAATCAGTTTTATCTTCTCTACCAATATACCAATGCTCAGCTCTTTTAGCGCCAAATAGAATAAAGCAACACGTAGGAAGAGAGATCAGAAAAAATCCTGTGTAAAGGAGACAAATCTAATACAAAAAAAATTCTTCTATATTGGAACACAATCCAAGCTCCAAAAGATAATGGGGGACTAGAAATAATAGATCCCTCTCTCAAAAAATATAGTTCTTAGAGCAAAGATTCTTTGGCCTCTAATATCTGGAACCCAGGAATGGTGAAGGAAGCTATAGTCAAGAAATATTTTTGTTCCAATTGAAAAAGATGTCTAGATAGGCCCCTTTCAGATGATCAAGGATCATCAATCTAGCAACTCTGCAAAGCAGCAGCTCTTTTAATTCAGTTCAAGCTCACTGGGTCCCAGGACATAGAAAGCTGATAAAAATCTAGGAGGATGGTATAATGGAGAGACCTCCTCTCAAGCAAAAACAAGATTTAATGGAGTTAAGAAATTGGATGACATCACAGGGCATCAAAATTGTTTTCGATCCCTCAATTTGGGATGAAATTGAAGAAGGACAATGGCTAGGATGGAAAGCGTTGTCCCCTCCAGATCAACTAGAACCTCAGTTGGGCACTCACAGCTTCTTCTGTGCAGTATTTCCCTTGTAGATAAGCACTCCCTTGTCAGTTGAGGAAGGGGACCAAAATGCATTGACTATTTAGTAAAATTGGGCTCCAGATCTCAAATCGAGGATCTTTCAGTACCCCCCCTGTTCAAGGATCTGGAAATATATTTGGAAAAATGACAACAATCTACCAAAGTTGGACATCTTCAGTTGGATGATAGTCCATGGACAATTATTAACAGTTGAGAACATTAAAAAATGCAGAATTCAATGCCCCTTAAGATGTGTTTTGTGTAAAAATGTGGAAGAAAATCAGAAACTTCTCTTCTTTGACTGCATCTTGACCATTCAAATTTGGCAACTTGCCTTTGAGCAGAATGGAACAGCCTTCTTCATGGCCAAAAATGTTTACATCCTGGTATAAAAATACAAGGCAACTTTCTAAATCAACCAATACTCAAAAAGGGCTTGGCAGGCAATGCCTAAATTCATTTGTTGGGAAGCATGGCTGGCTAGAAACAAAGTAATTTTTTGATAAGCAGTAGCTAAAGCTTAGGGACTTTTACCGGAAACAACTCAACTAAAGGAATCAAAGGGCACAATGCTCATACGTTAGAGTAGGAGGAAAACAGTTGACTTGAGGATCCACTGCCTGAGGGATTGACAATTTGATTCAGACAAGCATCTCCAAAAAGCCCAAAACAGGGGAGTCATGGCAAATCCTGATGGAGGAGGAAGAGTTTCGGAGCTGGCAGCAAAGTCTGAAAAAAAAATTCCTTTTCTTCAACGGGGTCTGGAAAGGCAATCCAGGGTTGGCAGGTGCAGGAGGGATCGTCCTTGATCCTGAGGGAAAAATAGAAAAAGATTCGAATGGAGTTTTGGGGAGACATCTAACAATCAAGCCAAGGCTTTGGCCCTTTATTAAGGGCTCAAGATCCTCAACCCAAGACGAATTAATCATTTGATGGTCGTAGAGACTCATCTCCTATAATAAGGCACATGCAAAACTTAACAATTCAAGCAGATTGCAAACTGGCAAGAATAATCTCAAGAACACAAAGAGAGACCAAAATGTTTGTGGCCATCAAGTATTACCATGTGCTAAAGGCCTTAAATCAGCAAACAGACCATTTGGCAAACATGGCTTTTCACCTAGAAGTTGGGAAACTAATAACAAAAGGCGGGAATTAAATTGCTCCAATACCCTAGCATATTTATCTATGAATAAACCAAAGTTCAAAATGTCAAGAGGAGGATCGAAATACAACACTCCATGCAAATCCAAGTGGTGGATCATAAGGAACCAAGTAGTGGATCGTAAGCAAGTGGAAAGGACAAGGTCTAATAACCCCAAGCTTCAAAGGACGTGTTATCACATATATAGTAGTCGGGCTACCATACATTATTTTTCATATTCCAGAGTACTTTTCAGCCAGTTCCTTTACATTGAGATGATGAGATGAGCATCTATCTATGGATCACTATCAGATTTTGGGCAACATATGTATTCCCCATGCCATGACTGAGTCTCAGGACACTCAGAGAGATGACCGATGTAGCCATTATACCATTTATGCAGAGCAGTCAGTAGTGCCCAGAGTTACAGTAGCAGTTTCAGAGGACAGATGATGGTTCAGAGGATGAGCATTCAGGTATATGACTCAGCAGGTATATCATGGTGTTATGATTATATTGCTTTTATATTCATTCTTATGGCATGTCTTAGCACTTAGTGTCATGATCTGGCGATCATATAGATATGTGGACCT
This sequence comes from Larix kaempferi, assembly GCA_027924585.1. Lineage (NCBI taxonomy): Eukaryota > Viridiplantae > Streptophyta > Pinopsida > Pinales > Pinaceae > Larix > Larix kaempferi. The sequence continues at coordinate 10,950,970 of BSBM01000063.1, read as the reverse complement.
GGTTGATCTTATTATATATATTCTACTATCATTACTCAGACTTAGAAGTTCACTACTCATACTCATTGGTTTTACCCTCCCTAGGGAGAATAGAGGTGATCATTCCACCATACCTTGGCTTGCTAGTGTTGGCTCCATTATTCATTGTCTTCATCCATCCATTACCTACCTTTTAGTTTATCACCGTGACTTACTACTTGACTAGTGGCATGGAGGATCTTTTCCCCACTGTAGCTTCTGTATTGGATGAGCTTCCCTGTTTATTGTGTCTCAGCTCTGAGTTGGTGACAAAACTTACCTTTGGTGAGTTGGATTGTAGGCCTAAATCATTCTAGTCGGTTGTCCCGATGTTTGGCATTGGCTCGAACTCCCCCTAGTCACATGAGATGTTGTTGGCTAAAACTGAAAGCTCATGTACTACTTATGGAAACTTATAACTTCACCCATGGAAACTAAAAAGGGCAAGAGCAATGAACTGCTAAAAAAATACTCCTCGAAGAGTATAAAAGAAAGGTCCAAAAAGCAATGATTCTTAAAAGCTATATCTAAACAATTGCTGACCTTTTGTATGTATAAAAAACATGCCCTGGATGCAAGCTGCAACTAGTTGTACTTATCAGCACACCTGAGATCCGAAGGGTCATGTAGGCCAAAAAGGCCATGAAATGAAATTGAATGATCCTAATGAACCTGGATCAACTTGATGTGGACATGATGCCTAAATTGAATAAGCACTCTCTAAACAACTTATCCATTTGTGAGACACCGCCATTCCCTGTGTTGTTGCTCATTCAGTATATACTATGGTGTGTATTCTCTTTCCCATATCCAAAGTGTCACAATGTTAAGTCAGTCAGTCATCCTTTAGCCTCGCCATTTTATTTTAGCCTTCACCCTTCACTAGCAAATTGATCACAACTATGAAGTGAGTACGATCCTGAAAGTCTAGTCTAAGTCATATAAATAATTAATGACAATATATATTTGGATTTAGATCGCCAGTAATGATTACTTTGTGTTATAATTGCTATTTGAATGAGTTGTAGAGCATGCATTAACCTTTGACACCTTGCAGCAGCTTCTGATGGTAGTCTGAGTTATATTTGGTCAATATTGACCTGGTCAAACCTAGTTTGACCAAGGTCAATCACAGGACATGAGATTATTGGACCTTATGATGACACAGGTAGATGATATATGGTCTATGTACATGTACATGATGGTTCTATGCATCAAATACAGGTTTATGATGATGATCTATGGTTTTCAGCATTATTTGATCATTTACAAATTATTATTATTTCACCTGTTCCAGTATATTGGTTATATTATATGATCATGCAGAGATCTATATGGTGTATGAGTACACATCTTGGATAGTTTTGGACCTTCTGAGTCCAATGAAACAGTCTATTTTCAGTTCCGGGCAGTTACAGTGATGATTTAGCCTCAGTAGGTTGTCCCAATGCAGTTTTGGTATGTCGAAGACCCTATCAGAGAAGAGATGATTTTTATTGGGTTCACCTAGGGCGCTAATGATGGAGAGGGTGGTCCAGCCACTTGTTTTTACCATATTACCCCCCTTTCGGACACACTGGTGCCCTCACCTTGACAGCGCAAGCACTCCAGGAGGCAGTTTGGGGCAGGTACACGCTTCCCGATGCAGTTTTGGATTGGTAGAAATGGCTACAGAGGAATTCGATTTGGGCTACTGAGGCAAAGTTTTGGCATGGGATGATCAGTGATGATGAGTGGGATGTCTTCCGCACCTTCTCCAGCAGTTTCAGCTTCATCGGGGCCCACATCCATCACTTATGGCACTTTCTGATGATTTCTGAGGTCTTTTGAGGCCTACGATTTATCCATAGAGGCACGATTTGGTATATTGATGACTATTTTATTATTATTGTGCTATGGGGATTGACCAAGGGTGGCTAAAATTACCCCTTGGACCCACCATAAGCTTATTGTTATATTTGTCATCATGATTTGGTGGGATCCCCTCTCCTAGGGCGATTTTGTCCACTTATGGTTATATTTTATGGTTGATGCATGTATTTTATTATTGAGCTCATCTCAACCATCGATTAGATCTTTTGATCTTTTAATCTTAGCCACTCATGTAAAAAGTGGCTAGGATTATGCTCTCTCCCCATCCTATTTAAGAAGGGAGCCTCTCATTGTAAAATCATCTAGAGATTTTTGGCTCTTGGCTCTTGGAATAAAATTTATATCTTTTGGAGTACATGCTTGGGTTGGAGTGGATGTTGGTTGTTTTGATTGTAAATGTTTTTTTCCATTGCACTGGAGGATCTATTGTAGCTATCTTGCATATTTGCCATATATTTTTTATAGGTGGAGAAGACTTCTTCAACAAGTGTGAATTGGTGAGGAGGCTTGCCCTTCAAGCTTGGAGGAGGACGTTTTGGGTTAAACAGGGAGTGGTTTTGTCTTTGCACCAACTATTCTTTGCTTATCTCTTTCTTGCTTGTATCTACCTTCAACATGTTAAACTGATTGATGCTTTGCTCCTTGGTTTTGACAGGTTAGAGGGACACATAATTGGCTTGGAAAAATCGATTTGGCAAGAGGGCTTCAAAAAAATTCTCCATTTGATCTTTGACAAAAGTAATCCTCATCTCAACTAGAATTCATCTCCTCATCCAGGTATGCTCCAAAGGTATGATCTTCTTCTTCTTTTAATCATCCATAATTTCTAGATCATAAAAACCCTAATTAATCAAAACCCTCATTTTGGTTTTTCCTAGATCTACTTAGATCTAGCCTTGCTTTTGAAAAGATCTTAAGAACCCACCTCTATAGCATCCACCCCTAGTTGGATCTATAGTTTGGTGGTGATTGGGTTAAAATTGACACACTTTTCAAGGCAATATAGCCCTCTTGAACCAAATCGCACTTCCTTGAAGAGACTTGTTGGGTTAGATCTAGCATGTGGATAGGTGAGATCCCACTTGATTTGCAATCTACACACTTGATAACCTACCCCTAGACTTTTACTTGGGTGATTTCTACCTTGTGGGCATCATTCCACATTTTAAGGGATTAAAACCCCCTTTTGAACTACTTGGCACCTTAAAACTCAGATCTAGTAAGATCTAACCCTTGGATTGACTTGATTTTCTAGATCCACATAGATCATTGTCTAAGCTACTTGGATCTACAATTTGGTGGCCATTGGACTTGATTTGACACACCTTATCCACCTTTTAGCCCTCCTTGAGCAAGGTCGCACTTCCTTGGGTGACTGAGTTTGCCCACTTCTAGGACCTGGGTAGTTGAGATTTCAGTGGATTTGGAACGGGCATACCTTGAAACCTATATCTAGAGTATCATTTTGTGACGATCTGCCTTGGGGGTAGCATTCCTTTTTTTTAAGGGATTGTGATCCACTTGGGTCATTTCATGAAATCCTAGATCTAGCAAGATCCAACCACTTTATCTCAATTAACGCATTTGACTTGACCTCTAGGTGTCTCGATCTACACTTTGACATATCTTTTGACTCCATTAACCCATCCAACAAGGCACTACTTCTCCTTAAGCAAGTCGCACTCCTTGGGAATTGTGTCAAACCTTAGATCCAGTACATGGGTACTCCTAATTTCAACTTAGATCCATAGATCTACTCTTTACATATCCTCTAGTGCCAATTGCATCCTTTAATTTCACCTTGTGGGTCCACATTAAGCCATTTCACATATCCCAAGAAAGTAGGACCCACTTGTGTAACACATGGTACTATATCTTATCATTATAACTAATCATGTGGCCTAAATCATACATTGGTTGAAACACTAATCATTCATCAAACCACCTTCAACAATACTTTAATTTCTAGGTCCACTTTACCTTGCATTGGTTTCCGTAACTTACCATTTACTCATCCCTAGGAACCTTTGTTTGGGTCCAATCATCTTTGATTGGTTATGGGTCTCCCCCTAGGTCTTGATTCATCTAGATCTAAAGTGAAGAGTGCCTCAGTTGACGTGACTCCCACCTTGCATTGGGAACCATGGCATCTCTTGGGTCACCTCTTTAGTTGTCCATCTCCTCTACCGTCCCAGATGGGATACCACTAGGGGCAACTACAAGTTGTGTGATAACAGGACGTTTGCACATACTGATTTTGATAATGAACTAGGTTCATATGCATTCAATTTTCATTATGTCAGATGCAAGTGGGAAAATCATTGTGCATATGTAGGTGTGTTCGCTGGTTTTGTGTATTTGCAGGTGGTTATGCTGGTTGATAATGGGAAAGAGTTTTGCCCAAGCTATGTGAATGTTGGCGTCCCTGTTCATAGTCTGCAGGCTGGAAATTGGGGAACAGACCATGGCCCTTCCTTCAGCTTCCTGCACTGGCACACAGTGGTATCAGATCTACATGGCTGATTCTGTTAGGCATCCAGTGGGTATTGAAAATCACAGTCACCCCAGTTGCTGTTCAGTCCACGAGCTAGTGGATATCCAGAGAGCTCTGAGACGCCACAAAAGCTTTTTTTCTAATAACTAATCTTCTATATCCAGACTGACAAGCAGAGTGAATTTGCAGGAGTCTCAGAACCTTGGGTACACAGAAATGCTAGAAATAGTGGCTCAACAAAAGGAGAAAATTGAACAGTTACAACCAGAGTGCATAACGTGCAGTGTTTGGTCTCAGGCTTGGGAAGAAATTCACAATCTGGGGTTGCTCAGCCAGGAATGCCAGTAGGCTCAGTTCCTGAAGAAAACCATGAGGATCAAACAGTGCAGCAAGAGCCCAAGAAAAAGCAGATGGAACCAGTGAAGAATAACCCCCCCTCGAGAGGATCAGAACGAAGTCCACAATGGGCATGCTTTTACTTAAAATCCAGGTTTAACATGCTTTGCAAAACAATTTTGTTACTAGACCAGTTTAATAGGGTTTATACTACTAAATTCAGTGCTACTCCTTCAGGAAAGAAATAACTGTGTTTAACGAAGCAAATACTCCTGAATTTTGTATATCTCTGGATCAAATAGCATTTGAACAATCCTCTATTTTTGTATTATCACGCTGCACAGTGCAGCTGCAGCTCTCTTTTAATACAAAAGTAACCATTTCAGTCAAATAAAAAAAATTGACCTGACTCTATCAAGTCCTTACTCATGTATAAACTACCAACAATGCGTAATCTTTTTGGACTTTTCAAAAGGCTTTCAAAGAGATAGGACATGTCCATGCAGCTTGTAAGTGTTTTCTGCAAAAGCATAGGGTGTCTCCTAGAAACAACTTATGCAGAGAGGATATGCCTCTGTGTGGTTAATGCCTTTAACATGAGACATCACTCCCATAAAAAGCCAATCAAGTTGGTTTGAAGTTCTATACTTGTTTTTGGTCTAATGCCAAAAAACTCACAGCATTTAGTTATGAGTCCATGCCAACAATGAAAAAACTATATTTATGTTGTTTGTTACCTTTGACATCACCAATAATCCCCACAAGAACAAAATCCATCATTGAAATGGTGAAAGCGATTAGCATCTCTCACAATAATTTGTCGTTTTACAATCTTAGAGATGAACTTTGTAGCAGCATGGCAATCACCACATACACGAAGGTTCTTCATGATGTGAATAGGTGTTCCAGGAGGCATATTGATAAGGCCAAAAGCAATGGCTAGTTTTTCACTATGGTAAAAGAGAATATGTTCCTTTTGCTCCATTTCTACATCATGCAAAACAAAGTTTGTATCAGGTATATACCCTAAGTCTTTCATCTGCTGACTTAATTCCTCTAATGTTGCAATTATCTTCTTGGTTTGTGGATGTGTAGTACTTCCTGTTAGAAATGTATGCAAGGTATTGTTAACCTCTATCCAACTACAACCTGGCTCTTTTTTCAGCCCTCGATCTTTCATCATTGCTCTAACATTGCGGACATCATCCCACCTGCTAGCTACAGCATAAATATTTGACAGTAGCACATAGTTGCCAGCATTCTGTGGTTCCAATTCAAAAAGGTGTTCAGCTGCACGCTTTCCTAGATCCACGTTAGTATGAATTCTGCAGGCACCAAGCAAGGCTCCCCACACAACTGCATCTGGTTCCACTGGCATTTTATTGATAAAGTCCTCTGCCTGATTGAGAAGCCCAGAACGGCCTAGAAGATCAACCATGCAAGCATAGTGACTGGGCCCCGGTGTGATGTGATAACCTTCACTCATAGACTCAAAGCAATGCCAACCTTCATCTATCAGGCCAGCATGGCTACATGCAGACAGAACACCAACAAAGGTGATTTCATTTGGAATGGTGCCTGTCTTTTTCATTTGGTCAAAGAGTTGGAGAACTTCCTTTCCACGCCCATGTTGAGCATATCCTGCCAGCATTGCATTCCATGAAACCACATCCCTTTCAGGCATTTTGTCAAACACCTGAAAAGCATCTTCACTTCCACATTTACCATACATCGTAATGAGAGAATTCCCCACAAAGACATCATTCTTAAAACCCGTTTTGATCACTTGGGCTTGAATCTGCTTTCCTTGTTTCAGTGTTGCCAGGTTAGCACATGCACTAAGAACACTGGTGAAGGTGGACTGGTTTGGTTTTGTACCTTCCCACAGCATATGAGTGAATAGTTTTAGAGCCTCCTCGCCATTCCCAGTCTGAGCATATCCTGCAATCATTGCAGTCCATGAGACCAAATTCTGTTCTGGCATCCTGTCAAAAACTTTGCGTGCATCCTCAATCCTCTGATTTTGGGCATATCCTGAAATCATAGCATTCCATGATACAATACATCGTGTACCCATGTTGTCAAATGCTTGTGAGACATCCTCTATGCTCCTGCATTTCGCATACATTGTAATAAGGCTATTTCCCACAAATGAATCTAACTCAAATCCTGCTTTGATGCTGTGAGCTTGTATTTGCCTGCCCTGTTCCAAAGCTGCTAAGCTGGCACATGCGTTGAGAACACTTGTGAAAGTGGATTGGCTTGGCTTCATACCTGCTCCTTGCATTTGGGCAAAGAGACTCAAAGCCTCCTCTCCTTGACCATGTTGGGCATACCCTGCAATCATTGCAGCCCATGAGATCACATCATGTTCAGGCATTCTGTTGAATATTGTGCGTGCATTGTCTATTCTTCCATTCTGAACATATGCCGCAATCATTGCATTCCATGACACAACACTATGCTCTGGCATTTTCTCAAATAAGTCTTCTGCAGCTTCAATTTTTCCATTCTGGCCATATCCTGTAATCATCGCAGTCCATGACACCACATTCCGTTCAGGCATTCGATCAAACAAGTAGCATGCATCTTCTAATTTTCCGTGCTGTGCATACCCTGCAATCATTGTAGTAAATGAAAATGCATTTCTCTCGGGCATTTCATCAAACTGGCGACGTGCATCACCTAGATGGCCAGATTTTATATAAGAATTGATAAGAGCAGTCCCAACAACAACATTTTCATGGAAACCTTTCTTAAGAATGAGAGCATGGACATGTTTCACCTGTTCTGAAGGTTCCAAGTCGGAACATGCACTAAGAACACTTGTAAAAGTAGACTGATCTGGTCGTACACCTGCCCGATGCATTTTAGAAAATAACAGTAAGGCTGCCTTATAATTCCCACTCTGCACATATCCTCCAATCATTACTATCCATGAAACCATGTTTGGATTTCGCAATTGATCAAAAATTTCACGTGCTTCTTTCATCCTCCCATTCTGAGCATATCCTGTAATCACTGCATTCCATGATATACCATTCCGTTCCGGCATTCTGTCAAACAATTCGCGTGCTTCCGTCAACATACCATTGCGAGAATATGCAGATATCATTGCATTCCACGAAACAACACTTCGTTCTGGCATTCTGTCAAACATATGACGAGCATCCATAACTCTGCCATTTTGGGCATAAGCTGTTAACATGGTGGTCCATGAAACCACATTTCGTTCAGGCATTTTATCAAACAGATGACGAGCATCCTTTAATCTCCCATTTTGAGAGTATCCAGCAATAAGCGCATTCCACGAAACCATGTCTCGTTCAGGCATTATGTCAAACACTTGCCGTGCATTGTCTATTCTACCCTCGCGGGCTAATTCTGTAATCTTTGTGTTCCATGACAGTACATCCCTGCGAACATTGGCTTGAAATTTGAAGTTTATACATTCTCTAACAGCAACAGAGCAATAATCCTTCTTATTCAATAATTTAAGCTCGATACCATAATCAATCTGGAATATATGGGTTGTGCCATTGATGAATTTCTCGACATTAAGAACGCCATTCCAACTGAATTTTCTCGTGCAAAACATATTCACTTATATTGCCCAATATCTTATCAGCTTCTGATGACAGGATACATTAGCTCTGATAATTTTGAACCCCAGTGATTTATACATGGGCTCTGATATCTATTAATTAAATGAAATCCAACAGCAAGGTGGGCAATGAAGTCTAATAATTATTTTAAAATCAGGTGCAAGGAGCGCTCTCTCTATTATCGGCGGCTAAGCTGATACCAGCCAGCGCTCTCTCTATTATCGGCAACTAAGCGGATACCTTCCAGAGTTGGTCTGGTACACTGCCATGTATAGTAACTGCAAACCCTGGGAACTTTCATAGGCTTGAAATCGTTTGGTATGTTATAACCAGTTTAGAGCAATTAAGTAGGAAAAATATTAAAAAAATCGTGTAAATTTTCATTCTGTAGTTATTAAACATGGATAAATACAAAGGAAATGACGTTGGATTTTTAAAAATCCAAAATTAAGAGCGCTTTAAGCTAGTTTATAAATATCTCTCTCATAGAAGAAGATTTTAATTTTAGCTCATGGATGTATTTTATGTTTCTTGGTGCAATGTTATGAAATATATATATATATATATATAATTTTGAATTTATTTAATATTTATGAGAATTAAAAATAAATTAAGATGTAATTTTTTTTTAATATTTAAAAGATCTAAAATTAAGAAAAAATTATGTTAAAAAATTATAATTTTCATCAAATTTGCATAGTGAATTTATTTTATTAATAATATATGTTGATTTATTTTTATTATTTTTTACTGGAATAATGTCTCATTATTAATTTTAATTTTATTATACCTGCCTATATTGTAATCGTTTCCGTTCAAAAACTTATTTGACTTTGTAATAATTGTTTCAATTAACAACTATTTTAATGTTTAACATTAGGAACTGATTAATTTAAATTTTTGTTTTTGTTTTAGTGAAAAAAAACATATTATTGATATTCATTGGAATCAAATAGTACATAAATGTAGTTGGTCAATGAACCAAACATAAGTCCCTGGCCTAGGGCGATACAAAACATGGGATTCTGCCCGAAAGCAATACATAACATTACTTACCGAAGTCAACAAAAAACTTATCCAAAAGTTCTAAAGAAAGCTAAACAAAAAACAGTGATCATTACCCATCAAAAAGAACAAGCCACGGAATTATATCTCAAATATCCAGACCTCTCCATGGTCCCAAGTTTGGTGCTCCAAAATTTCATCCCAAAATATTACACCTTCATCACATTCTAAAGCCTATTTGGAGTTATGTTTACAGTAAATATGCACTAAGGAAATTGTGTTAAAGGATCTTAAAGCTTCTTTTATCCTTCTACACCAATGGGCTAGTGTGATGACCTTTAAGTTGTAAACTCCTTCATCCCATTTGATCGTGACTCGAGAGTCACCAAAGATCTTAATCTCCCTCAAACCAAAATATTCAGCAACTTTAAGAACACACCACAAGGCCATCAGCTCTGCTCTCATGTTGGTCCCAAAACCACAGTTTAATCTGAGCTTGAAGAAATGTTCCTGAGTAAGATATATCACCCCACCAGCCGCCGCAACTCCATAATTTGCAGCACCATCAAAGAATGCAACAGGACCGCTGAACAGAGTATTGAATAAACCAATTTTCCTTACCTTTGCAACCAAATCTATTTAAATTTTTAAATATGTTCAAAAATAAATTATTTAAAATTTAACTGGTCAAATGTGTGAAATGAACTTGAATTGACAATTTAACATTTTATTCTTGTCTGCTGAGTTTAAAAACTTAAAATAAAAAAATGTGTACTTTAAATATTCTATATTTTCAATCTTTCCGCAATTTGGATTTTACCAAAAAAAAATTTACCAGATTTTGACGAAAACCAAAAACGTAGAATAAATAAACTACTCCATAAAAAAATAATCATATCATATGTATGACCTATTTACCTTCGCTAAAGTGCTTGCCATATGTTTTTGGAAGAGTCTATCCATTCGACGTTTTCGCCCAAACGTCCGTCTCCTCCATCCCCCTCCCATTAACGACGCCCTGACGTCTGCCTTCTCCGGTGGTCTCACTCCTCCCCACGACGGGACGTGGTCCCACACGATATCCCATGGATCCCGGGCTGCCAATCCTCGTCCCCCGTCCGGATTCCCTCCTCCTCACAGCGACGTCCCGTCCATGCATTAATGCATGCTACCAACCCAGCTCTAATTTTTTTCGAACCAGCTCGTCCGCCCCCTCCCGCCGCAGGTGCTCTGTTCCCATCTCCCCTGTCCTTGCATCCCCTCCGCTGCGAGCTTCGGCTGAGCTGCATCCGTCCATCCTCGCTAAGCTGCGATGGGTCGAGAAATATTTATCAGTATAATATTTTTTCTCATTCTTGGTACTCTATAGAGTGGAAAACCAGAGCTATGGCCTTGTCAGGGCCATTTGCAGGACTGGTATGCAAAAGTCATTGATCTGCTCCACAGCTGAGCAGTACCAGGGTCTTGGATAGAGAATGCAGAGTTGTAATGGAGCTACAGTATCTTCCACTGTCAATGAATCGAATTTGTTTCCACTCTCCATGAGAGAGCTACAGCTTTGTATACATCTGTGCTAGAAGGTTTAATGCAGAACCCATAGTCCTTTCATTGATAGAGTTTTCCCCTCACGTGTTTCTCTAGGGTAAGTCCCGTGTTTAATGGTGTTGTAGCTTCTTTCTTGTCGTGCCTTCTGTCAAATGTGGGTTGATGAATGGATTATTTGCTCACAGTTTTAAAGGATAAGCATATATAAACCCCTGTGCAATTGAGTACAGAACCATTGTAACAACATGACTAATAGAATGAAATACACAGGAGTTGGCAGAGCTCCAGGAATGTAGACGCTGAAAGCACCCAGCGAGGTGAACGATTAGCATAGCACCCACCAGCGAACGATTGGCAGAGCACCCACCAGCGAAGTGAATCCCTAATACCCATTCGGATTTAACAAGGTTAGTCTCAAACACTCACAAAAGATGCTGTCAAAAAGTTCTATGATTCATTTGCAGTAAGCTTTGCATGTCATAATCAAGAGAAACATATCGAAACGCCATTTCCTGTAATTCCCACAGCAACAAACACAGTGTCATGCCTAAGAATGCTCTATAGTGAAGATTTGTGTCAGCTTTATAAATTAATTAGTTGTTTTTGTCGTTCTATTTGCAAATTTATTAATATGACAAGCAAGTAGCTGAAACAGATCACCAAGTGACTGCAGGGGCTTCCTATCATCCGATATGCATTTACATTTACAAGTATTGAAAGCTTGAAACATTCAGGCTGGAGGATTCATTTTACTGTATGATGCAGAATTGAACTTACTACTATCTATAAATATATCAATATAACAAAGGGAGAGGGTTTCATTTTTCTCTGCAAATTGAATAACAATAATTGTGTTGAGAATAGGAAAATGCTTTTATAGCTATTGGATATATTTTTATTTAATTTCAAATTTTATATAAAGTTAAAATAATTAAAATTAATATAGATTTATTTTAAATTTTAATTTATAAATAAAATGAGAGATAAATTATTTTTCCATGGCTAAGAATGCTCTATCAATCCTCTGTTGAAAACCCTGCCGATTTCCTCTGTTGCACAGAAATTAGCTGATATATATAAAAAGAATGCTTTAATTTTGTCAATGCACAATCACGCCATTAGCACAACACTCCTACTGTCAAATTTAATTCATGTTTTAGGCTATGCTTGATCAGGAGCATTGTTAATCTTTTAAGAAATTCCTCAGAAAACTGCTCCTGAAGGCGTGATCCCTTTAATATCGAATTCTATCTGCTCCCTGTACAGAGTCAATAACACCCTAGAGCTCTTTCAAAGACCGGTTCACTTTATTTATCTTGTGTGATGGCCACCTTGCAATCCATGCTGCTCTCGAAAGTAGGGACCCAAGAAAGGCATGATAAGCAACTGTGACACTGCACCAGTCATTCACTTAACAGTCATTTCAATTTTATTATTTTATGTTGGCAGCCACCAATAGTTCTGTTTAAAATAGAGCTAAACATAACTATTGGTGGCTGCCAACCTAAAATAATAAAATTGAATGACTGCTAAGTGAATATAGATTGGGTGTTTGGGAGATTAGGAACACAATAGATTGGGTGGTTGGGAGATTAGGTTGTGTTCCTAGGTGTCAATCCTCTTCCAATTGAAAAAAAAAAAACGAAACATCATTTTTAAGTTCTTAAAACTGAAACATCATTTTCCCCTTCGTCTCCTCAAGCTCTATCAGATTCTTCTCCTCTTTTCCTCCATCAATGTTGATAAAATGAGCCCATCAGGTGTGTTACCTTCATTCGTGCAAGGGGTGCCCTAATGCAGGGCTGGGTACCTTTGGCGGGTGACAGTAAGCTATAGTAAGCATGATGGTCAATTTTCATCTGGGCTAAGTTTCAGGACAGACCTGTGCATATTGCTCAAGGAGCAATTCTGGGCAAAGCTAGGATGAGTCTGGGCAACCCAACATAGCAGTAAAGCCTATTTCTTTCAGATATGGGCACATTGCAGCCCCAAAAGACAATGAACGGTGGTAGTGGGAGGCAATCTTTGACTCACATTGCATCTTGTTGGTGCATCATTGTTATAGAGATGCAATGTTAACAATGCTTAATAAGTGTAGTTGAATGATTAAAAAAACAAATCACGGTGACTTTTGTCATTTATATTAAAGGAAAACGATGCAGCTTTTCTTGTTAAACAAACCTTAAAAAGATAGGTTTTCAATTTAACATTGTGCCCTCTCCAAAGATAGGATGAAGTAGATTCAAGACATTAATAGAGCTTAGAGAGATAGTTATTTAAGAGAGTGGAAACACTACATGCTAAGGAGTAGAAATATATTTTCCAACCTTAATTATGCCTCTTTTTATGTAGATCTTTTTTGTTGGTTAGTTTCGACAATGTCTAGTTTGATTTACAATTAGTTTGGGATTTTTTTAGAAGATAACTCATATGGCAATTCCAATTCATTTGTCCATTTTCTGTGGGAGATGTTGCTTTCTTTGTGTTTGTTCATACTTATCCAATGCTTTCGTTGGTTAACCTTAGGGAGGGGGTTTCTAGTTCCATGGTTTCAAGGGGTGGGGCTTGCTATACTATCATCAATATTTTGTCTCAACTGAGATCGTCGCCATTGACAACACATCTTCTTTACTTGGGGGATTTTTTCATCTTCTTAAGGGCTTGTTCTTGTCTTTTCCTTTGAGATTTTTTGGAGATACTATCTACACCTCCCCATCTAAACCTTCTTCTTTTCCTTTTGACCAAGTGAAAACCATCAGTGGGAGCACAAATGACCTCATTTTCTTGGATTTAGTCCCCTTAGCAAAGGCTTCCCGAGGTAAACATACCTCCATTTTTCTTAAGGCATGTCACCATTAAATGCATAGTTTCTCAGTATATACAATAGCAAAATGTAGTGTTTTCATAGACTAAATCTTGAATCAATTGAGATCCTTCCCATTCTAGGGACACCCTATCCAGGCACCCGTTACTAAAATCTAATTCGACAATTGTGCTTGGGAAGGAGAATAAAAGATTTTACTCTGTCTCCATCATAGAAAATGTGTTTCCGAAAGAGTCCTAATTTGAGCAAGGATACCATTAATTAGTCCTAGCATAGTATCTGGCCAAGGAAATAGATCTGTATCGGGTTTTCTAGTGTGTGCCATTCTGGACGAGGCTTCAACTGAAAGCCATTTATTATTTTACTTCCTTGCAGACCTTTTAAAGTTAGATGTGATGAGAGACATGGGCATTGATCATGGAAGGAGATAGCAATTTAATATTTCCGTGTTAGTATCCAGAGGGGGAGCTGTAGGGAATGCCTTTTTTCGCAATTGCAATACAAATAAAAAACATGAATGCCTGTTACTACCTTACCAATCTCAAATAGTTCCCTGCAGTATGCATGAAACAGTTCAATCTTGGTTAAAAAGACAAAAGCTATGTAGATATCTACCTGTCACCATGAGTTGTTGAGTGTATATAAGTGATTATGAGCTTGGATTGGTGTCTTTTGTGTTGATTTAAAATCCTTTGTTGCTCTTTGAAAGCAATTTTACTTATTACATCTTACCTTCGAAGTACGATACTCTTTAATTTGTTTTACTCTTGAAAGGAAGGGGATAACAAGAAAAACATTATGGTAGTTAGTGTTTTTTTGTTAACTTCAAAGCTCTTTAAACCTTGAAGGTTATTTTACTTATTACATTTTACTTTTAAAGAACTACCTTCGATCATGTATCCTTGATCAATGTAGGTATTTAAACCCTTGGAGATGCACAATCTTAACATTGTTCATTGTTTTAGTGGAAAACAAGGGATTATGTGCCTCAATAGTTTAAATACCTCATGGGAATCAATGCTACATTGATCAAGAATATATGATTATAGGTAGTAGTGGATTGTGTCATGGCCATGAAGCAGAGTTTCCACTTAGAGGAAGTTGGCACATATTATTACAAAAAATAAACGCACAAAGAAACCAAGAACACAAAGAGAGGATTGAATGAGAGCAAATGGTTCTTCTATATTGTCAAATGAAGAGAACAATGTTCTCTTTATAATAATGAGATGACACTAACCCTAATTATAGAAACCCTAAAATGACTTATGTGTAGGTTTGTTTGTTGAATCTTCATATCTACAAGCAAGGTAGTTGGCCAAACTGCTTCACATGCTCCTTCCACTGCTGCTTGATATTTTGCTTCAGCTGAAGAAAGGCAGGCAACATGTTGCTTCTTGCTGGTCCATGTAACTGTTCAATTGCCAGGATTGAAAACATAGCCCAATGTGGATTTCTTGTCATCCACCGATCATGCTCAATTTGAATCTGTATAACCATAGAATTGAGGTTCTCTATGTTTGCCATATAGAATGCCAAAATCTAATGTTCTTTCACATATCGTAGCATTCTAGCGGTTATGAATTGAGAGATGTAATTGACTACAAAACTCAAGTAAGGTCCAGTGGTCACAGGATAGATCAAGCTCCCCACTAGTTGCCTATAGACTAATTCATTAACTGCCTTAGAATTAGTCTTGGCTGAAAGTTTCAGCCTTTTCTCCGTAGGTGTAAATCTTGTTTTTCAATCTACCATTCTGAACTTGTCTAACAAACTTTTGGCATACTTTTTTTGTGAAACACAAATATGTTTATTTGTTTGCCAAACTTCTACACCTAAGTAGTAATGTGGGAGGCTTAAGTCAGTCATTGCAAAAGTTGAACATAAATTAGATTTTACTTGTGATATTGCCCTTGCATCGCCACATGTGATGATGATGTCATCTACATCTATTATGGAAATAATTACATCATCTCCATTGCTTTTGATGTAAAGATTGGGATTTAAAGGACTCCGTTGGAACCCTTATTCACCCAAATACTTGTGATCTTAGGTTCAGAACAATATTAATGATTTATATGACACTTTAGTCTTCAACATTGTGTCCTGAAGACCAAAAGTATTGGATGACAAGGTGGAAGCAAATAGAGTCTAATCTTCATTGAATAATCAATGTTCCTTCTTCTCAATTATTTTTTATTTAACGGAGTAACTATCTTAATATGATTGTTGTCAATCAAGGTCAAATGATTATTACATGATAGAAACAAGCAAATAAATGTATATCTATATTTAGCAATGTTGACTTATTGCATTTTTTTATAGTTAGAACTTAGAAGGACGTAGTTGTACAGGAATGAATGGAAGACATTATACTAATTGACAATTCTAAGCTTCCATGGATCAGTTATAAGTGAGGACAACGGTCTTAGGTAAAACATAGCTTCCAAAAGCCATTCAAAATAACAGCTGTAAGCAGATTATTATTAGAAATCTAGGATATTATATAATTTGACAATATGCAAACTGTTGGTTGTAATTGCAGATAGAAGTTCAATGACTGGGGAAAAACCATTGTTTGAGGGTGTAAACTGGAAACAATAGGAGAATAAGCAGATAAAATTTAAAGCAATAATTGATTGATTGATTTACAGTTAATGGAACATAATTTGAGAGTTGCTATTTGATTTGCTTGTCAATTCAACTAAACATCAATCTGAAGGCAATAAATCTATTCTATGCCTTAAGAAAGACAGGTGGAATAACGTGAACACAGTGTTGATAGCTTATTAGGGGGTAGTTGTAGGCATGGTTTGGGGCTTGCCAGAATGGGGTTGGTGAGACAAATGCTACTATTGAAAAAAATGTGTGGGACTAGTATGAGAACAGAGTAAAATCAACTTAGTATGTTTGGAGTGCTTTCAAAGCAAAAATTGGTTTCAAATTCCAAGTACTGTGTCTAAGACCTGAGCACATGCCTTTATTGCAACTTAAGAAACAACTCAGTATTTTTTCAATATGGACTATACTGGACAATGATTATATAGAATATGAGTGGTAAAATACCAAATGAATATGGATTCTAGAAATCAATGGAATATGGGAAGGAGAATAAGGCACAGCTTGCTTGACTGAGCTGGAGCTGATACCTCTTTTGAGAAACACAATTGGCAAGCTTTTAGACTGATATGTTTTTACCTTTTTGAGAAACACAATTGGCAAGCTTTTAGACTGATATTTTTTATTCACCTACTTAAAAAGTTTTATTTTTGACATTGCACACTTGTGTTAAATTAAGCCATTCACATGGGCTTTGTTCCATGGACACTTGTGTCCTTGATCTCTTATTTGGTAATTTCCTTGAGTTTTTTCCTTATTTCGGTTTATTACTCTTTGAAATAGTTTAACTTGAGCAAAGATTTGGTATATCTACTTTAAGCATTGTTTTGCATATGATCTTTGTTTGTAATTTGTGTCCAAGTATTTCCGCACATACAGAGAGAGGAAAGGGAATAATAAAAGTGTAAAAGGAAATTTTGAGATATGCCCTACATAAGAACTTTGATCGACCTAATATATAACGGGAAGCACAGTAAAAGCATCCTTCAAATATAAGTTTAGAAGGGAATTTCTTGATTCGGTGTTAAACTTAAGGGAGTTTCAAGAGATTTACTAGATGCAAATTATTCCTTAAACTTTACATCTAAGTTTAAAATTGTCTTTCTCAGCTCTGGAATAAAGACCTTGTAGACCTTTGAGTCTCACTGTGACCAATAAACTTTGCCTCACAGGAACTTTTCCCAACAGGAACTGTGCCTGACAGGAACTTTGCCCAACAAGAATTGTGCCTGACAGGAACTTTGCCAACAGGAACTATGCCTGTTAGGAACTTTGCCCAGCAGGAACTGTGTCCAGCAGAAATGTGCATGACAGGAACTATGCCTATTAGGAACTTTGCCCAACAGGAACTGTGCCTGACAGGAACTTTTCCCAACAGGAACTGTGCCTGATAGGAACTTTGCCTGACAGGAACTTTGCCCAACAGGAACTGTGCCTGACTGGAATTGTGCCTGACTAGAACTGTGCCTGACAGGAACTGTGCCTGACAGGAACTATGCGCAACAGGAACTGTGCCTGACAGGAACTTTTCCCAACATGAACTGTGCCTGACAAGAACTTTTCCTGACAGAAACTTTGCCCAAAAGGAACTGTGCCTGACAGGAACTGTGCATGAAAGGAACTGTGCCCGATAGGAACTGTGCATGACAGGAACTGTGCCCGACAGGAACTGTGCATGACAGTAACTGTGCCCGACAGGAACTGTGCATGACAGGAACTTTGCCCAATAGGAACTGTGCCCGACAGGAACTGTGCATGACAGGAACTGTGCCTGACAGGATCTTTGCCCAATAGGAATTGTGCATGATAGGAACTGTGCCCGGCAGGAATTGTGCATGACAGGAACTGTGCCCAACAGGAACTGTGCATCACAAGAACTGTGCCCAACAGGAACTGTGCATGATAGGAACTTTGCCCAACAGGAACTGTGCCTGACAGGAACTGTGCATGACAGGAACTGTGCCTAAAAGGATCTTTTCCCAATAGGAATTGTGCATGACAGGAACTGTGCATGACAGGAACTGTGCCCGATAGGAACTGTGCATGACAGGAACTGTGCCCGACAGGAACTGTGCATGACAGGAACTGTGCCCGACAGGAACTATGCATGACAGGAACTGTGCCCGACAGGAACTATTCATGACAGGAACTTTGCCCAACAGGAACTGTGCCTGACAGGAACTGTGCCTGACAGGAACTGTGCCTGACAGGAACTGTGCATGACAGAAACTGTGTCCGACAGGAACTGTGCCCGACAGGAACTGTGCATGACAGGAACTGTGCCCAACAGGAACTGTGCCTGACAGGAACTGTGCCTGACAGGAACTGTGCCCGACAGGAACTGTGCATGACAGGAACTGTGCCCGACAAGAACTATTCATGATAGGAACTTTTCCCAACAGGAACTGTGCCCGACAGGAACTGTGCCCGACAGGAACTGTGCATGACAGGAACTGTGCCCGACAGGAACTGTGCCCGACAGGAACTGTGCATGACAGGAACTGTGCCCGACAGGAACTGTGCATCACAGGAACTGTGCCTGACAGGAACTGTGCATGACAGGAACTTTGCCCAACAGGAACTGTGCCTGACAGGAACTGTGAATGACAGGAACTGTGCCTGATATGATCTTTGCCCAATAGGAATTGTGCATGACAGGAACTGTGCCCGACAGGAACTGTGCATGACAGGAACTGTGCCCGACAGGAACTGTGCATCACAAGAACTGTGCCCGACAGGAACTGTGCATGACAAGAACTTTGCCCAACAGGAACTGTGCCTGATAGGAACTGTGCATGACAGGAACAGTGCCCGACAGGAACTGTGCCTGACAGGAACTGTGCCCAATAGGAACTGCCTGACAGGAACTTTGCCTGACAGGAACTTTGCCTGACAAGAACTTTGCCCAACAGGAACTGTGCCCTGCATGACAGAAACTGTGCCCGACAAGAACTGTGCATGACAGGAACTGTACCCGACAGGAACTATGCATGACAGGAACTTTGCCCAACAGGAACTGAGAACTGTGCCCCACAGGAACTGTGCCTGACAGGAACTGTGCCCGACAGGAACTTTTCCCAACAGGAACTGTGCCCCACAGGAACTGTGCCTGACAGGAAATGTGCATGACAGGAAATTTTCCCAACAGGAACTTTGCATGACAAGAACTGTGCCCAACAGGAACTGCGCATGGCGGGAACTGCACCCGACAGGAACTGTGCCTGACAGGAACTGTGCCCGACAGGAACTTTTCCCAACAGGAACTATGCCCCATAGAAACTGTGCATGACAGGAACTTTGCCCAACAGGAACTGTGCATGACAGGAACTGTGCCTGACAGGAACTTTGCCCAACAGGAACTGTACCTGACAGGAACTGTGCCTGACAAGAACTTTGCCCAACAGGAACTATGCCTGACAGGAACTGTGTCCGACAGGAACTATGCCCGACAAGAACTGTGCCTGACATGAACTGTGCAGGACAGGAACTTTGCCCAACAGGAACTGTGCATGACAGGAACTATGCCTGACAGGAACTTTGCCCAACAGGAACTGTGCCTGACAGGAACTGTGCCCGACAGGAACTATGCCCGATAGGAACTGTGCATGACAGGAACTGTGCATGATCGGAACTTTCCCAACAAGAACTGTGCCTGACAGGAACTTTGCCCAACAGGAACTGTGCCTGACAGGAACTGTGCCCGACAGGAACTGTGCATGACAGGAACTGTGCCCGATAGGAACTGTGCATGACAGGAACTATGCCTGACAGGAACTGTGCCTGACAGGAACTGTCCATGACAGGAACTGTGCCCGACAGGAACTATTCATGACAGGAACTTTGCCCAACAGGAACTGTGCCCGACAGGAACTGTGCTTAATAGGAACTGTGCTTGACAGGAACTGTGCCCGACAGGAACTGTGCATGATAGGAACTGTGCCCGACAGGAACTATGCATCACAGGAACTGTGCATGACAGGAACTGTGCCCGATAGGAACTGTGCATGACAGGAACCGTGCCCGATAGGAACTGTGCATGACAGGAACTGTGCATGACAGGAACTGTGCCCGACAGGAACTGTGCCCGACAGGAACTATTCATGACAGGAACTTTGCCCAACAGGAACTGTGCCCAATAGGAACTGTGCCTAACAGGAACTGTGCCCGACAAGAACTGTGCATGACAAGAACTGTGCCCAACAGGAACTGGGCCTGACAGGAACTTTGCCCAACAGGAACTGTGCCTGCCAGGAACTGTGCCCGATAGGAACTATGCCCGATAGGAACTGTGCATGACAGGAACTGTGCCTGACGTGAACTGTGCCCGACAGGAACTTTTCCCAACAGGAACTGTGCCTCACAGGAACTGTGCATAACAGGAACTGTGCATGACAGGAACTGTGCCTGACAAGAACTGTGCCTGACAGGAACTTTGCCCAACAGGAGCTGTGCTTGCCAGGAACTGTGCCCGACAGGAACTTTGCCCAACAGGAACTCTGCCCCACAGGAACTGTGCCCGATAGGAACTTTGCCCAACAGGAACTGTGCATGACAGGAACTTTTCCCAACAGGAATTGTGCCTGACAGGAACTTTTCCCAACAGGAACTGTCCAGCTTTATGTTTAGCTTACCTTCATAACCCTAGGACCCCATCTTGCCATTCTAGACCAAATACTTTCCAACGCTGGGCTTGGAGACACCCATAGGATGTAGGGTCACTCTATCAACGTTTTCTCCTAAAGGCCTAACGACAATCTCTTTGAGGCTCCATTTCCACAGTCCAAAATTCTCTCTCTACCTTAACACATCACATAAGCTTGTGGTTTGCTTTACTCGTTTTAACACTTTGTCCTGGAAGAGATCGTTCAATCATTGATCTAATGGTTCAATCCTTAGCTACTCGTGCAAATACTTGTTTTGTTGACACACATGACCAAACACATATGGTTGGTACTTATACATTTGAAGGATATCATTTATTGCCTTGAAACAATTGTATCTTGCTAACTTGTTTTTGAACATTTTATTGCTATAAACTTAGAATTATGAAGAATAGTGCTAAAGCTAATGTTTAAAAGATACCATTATTTTTGTGCAGGGTTTTGTTTGGTTGGAGGCATTAATTATAATCACATCTTTGAATAAGATGGCCACATTACAGGTTTTTATTCTATCTAAACATCTGAAGTATTGAATCTTATTGATGTGATGCATTACATGTACTAAATGCATTATTGGGTAACCATTTCAGGAGGATCTAACTTACACAGTAATAAAGGACAGTAATGGTCGCAACATCTTCTATTGCTTGGCTAGTGAATGTAATGGTTTACGACGCAGAAAGTGTTGCACGTTCAATAAACATAGAGAGGAAGTACATTCTTGGGAAGCCATAAAATTGCATGTTGGTGCACCGCGAGGACATAACTACAAGTTGAGATCTGCAACAAAATTGGAAAAAGATCGTAAGAGAAAAAATTATGACATTGAATATCGGTTCAAGAAGAATAGGAAGGTTGTTGAAACTGCTGCCATCCAAAAAGAGATAAAAAAAGCAGTAAGTTGTTTTTTATTGATGTTTTATTTCTAGATGTATTCACAAGATTATGCTTTACTCATGATTTTTGTTATGTTTTTATTTTTATAGGGGGTGAAATGTGTGCAAGAGTTGAGTGCAGATGCATTGGAGCGCGTGAGAATAATTGTATCTGAATATGATGCACACTCAAAGGAAAAAAAAATGCGCTAAAAAAGGTGGTTTGTAAGAAAATTATACAAAACAAAGACTGGAGTATGTTACGCAAAATCTTCAACGAGTCACCACCGGTAATTTTTTCCAATTGCTATTCAAATTTATATTTGTTTTGTTGCAATATAATAGCAATATTGCAAGGTATTTAAAAGAACTAACTTTTTTCAAACATTCTTTCGTTGCAACAGAGAAATGTATGCAACTCTTCACAAAGTCCTGAGGACAATATCATGTCCGTTGAAGAGACACTAAGTGTAAGTTTTATAAGCCACTCCTTGTATTGTTACACATTGCAAATACTTTATTGAAAACCCATTTTATTGACATTGTTTTCTTATAATGGCAGATAAATATTGTGCCTGTTGGTGACTCATCTTCATCAAATCTGGATGAATGTATTGAACAAGGGGAAGGAACGAGTCAAACCCCTGATGTTGGTGAAGATGTGGATGTCGTTCAGTGTTCACTTGATAAATCTTCTAGGTCTATATTTGATGGGACACCGAATAGTGTTCCTTTAGGCCCGCCAATATTTGACAGGACACCCGATAGTGTTCCTTTAGGCCCACCAATATTTGATAGGACACCTGATAGTGTTCCTTTAGGCTCACCAATATTTGATAGGACACCCGATAGTGTTCCTTTAGGCCCGTCAATGTCCAAAACTGTCCAAAAGACTCCAAAAGAAAATGTCCAAAATGTGCTAAATGAAGAAGGTGACAGAGATGGGGAGGACAATACTGTTGTAAATCATGGAAAGGTCTAGAATGCAAATACACAACGCAGGGGTCGCAAACGGACCTTTCTCACCCCAAATAAAACAAAGGATAAGAAATCGAAATATCATCACCCTTCATTCTATTCACAATCTATCGCCAAAACAAAAAGGCCACGCACATGCACTATGAAGATAAATAGGTGTGAAGTGTTTTTTTGTCTGTACTTTGTGTTTATTTTTTCAAATTTAAGTACGTTGTTTTGTATATTTTGTTTAATTTTTTACATTTACAAATATTTTTTTTGGTTTCTTTTGACAGGTAGCTTGCTAATCCAAGGCGAGGTTGACTAGTTCTATCCAAATTTTTGTTCTTCAAATTTTGTTGCAATATGAAGATGTTTTCTTGGGAAGGCCAACCCAATAGCGTGTAGGATGACCAAAAGTGATGTATACAAGCTGACAGGAGCAGATGTAAATAAATGTATAAATACTTCTTTCTTCGAAGTATCGAGGGTTGATTTTTGCACCCAGGAGCTATTGTGTAAACTTTATAAAGGATCGACCAGTAATAAGACAGGATTGTTCACAGGATTCTTGTGTCAAATTGTTTGTGATCTCTCTCTATATTTGTTGAATGTTTTCTTATTCTCTGTGTCAATGGTTTCTTTTAAGGATAAATTTAAGCAAACAACTCTGAAACAGGAATTATATATGCTGTCTTTTGGCCACTACTGCTAGGATTATTATATAATGAGTTGTTTCATATGGCAGTAGAGATCTTAAAATACAACAAAATTATTAATATGCACGAATTACTTCTTCCAGATAAAACTAATAGACGTGAGAACCACACTCAATTTGTAATATCATCCAACTCATGAGAAAGATAAAGAACAGGAATTATGAATAAACTAATATGGATTTTTAATAGATGTATGGATTTTGCATTAATATGATATTGGGGTTATTTTTGGGGTTATTGAGTTTAAATAAATGGTTGAATCATCTTAAATCTCTATCTATCTTTGTCAGTCACGTTGGATCTATCCATTGATTGCTATATTATCAATTGTAGCAGATGTTGATATGTAGTGAATTGGGACAGAAACCTTTGTTGTAAACAAATTCTTTAAAAAAATGAACTGCTCTGCCATGGTCTATCCCAAAATTCCCAAACTGTGCTCTCATAAATGCATACATTGTACTATGGCTTATGATTCTGCATCTACAGTTTTGCTCTCAAATATGGTTATGCACATAATTTAGATTTGAGCAGTTGAAATTCTGTGTCAATTTCTATATTCATCTTTCATTTTTTATTCAAAATTTTAGTTTGGTTCTCTCGCCATTTTTGTTAAGGCATGTATAATGGACAAAGATAATGAACAGAAATATGGTTATCTCACCATTTTGTTAAGGCATGTATAATGGCCAATTTTTCCCCATTCATGTTTCGGTTAAGCCCTGATGCTGATAAAAGATAGGAAAATATATACTCAGCAGAGATATCCTACAAAGGAAGAGCATCTCAACCATTTGCAATTCAAGGTTTTTATACGTATTCCACATTGGTGACCAGTTGTAAACAATTTGGAAACATTCTCATTCTGTTTGATTACTCTCACAGAAACCATTATCAAAATTGGTGGGTGCTATTGGTTAGTTTGGTGCACTTGAACAATTATGTGGCATGATGTATAGAGAGACAGAAGACAAGGCAGATAGAAGACTTCTCAAGTAGGATTGGTCACTGTATATATTTTTATAATACATTGGAAGGCCAAGTTTAATTGAATTTTTCAATATTTAACTGTGAAGCTAGTTTTATGGCATATTTCAAATTCTATTTGGAAAATCAAACTTTCTAGCTATAAGAGGTTTTGATTTTGAACTGGTGAAAATTAAGGCTCAATTGCAAAGTGCTTACTAACGAATAGAATATTCACAGACCTTATTAACGAATAGAATATTCACAAACCTTGCATGGGAAAACAGATTACCCAACCAGCATTGGGTGCAATTCCAACTCTGAGCAGAGCCCCTACCTTGTCTTCTAAATAGCTCACTAGGGAAGAGATACAGATTGCAATTCGTTTATCTGCAGTTTAGTATTTGATGACACAGAGTAAAAGGAGAGTAAAATGACAGAGTGCATTTGCCAGATTTTTTATCCTGGATCATCATTGCAGCAGGTGCACCAACTTGTCACATGGTTGGGCTTACCATAGTTTCATTTTTCATTTGACAACATTCCCAGTCGAATCTATATGATTCCTATTTTTAACCAAGTGCATTCTAGTCATTATAGGGTGGCATTTGCCAATAATTAGGGAACAGTTCAATCCCTACAAAATCACTTCATTCACAAATATATAGGCCCTAAAATCTGATACTATCTAAGACTGTCTCTATGTTCAGCAAAGCAGAGTCGTCATGTGTCCTTGACATTCCTTTTCTCACAAACAACCATTTTACATTATCTAGTTGATTTCTATCATTCACAAAGTAGTTTTCAAGTTTCATAATGCTACTGTTTTCTAATATTTTCCCAATATTTCCGATAAACTAATTTTTCTGTTTTTTCTTAATTTTTGTGATTTTTCAAGGCACAACCATACCTTCAGTTTTTCTGATCAAAATTTGTTGTTTTATACTTTGCCAGGTCTTTCGAAGCACAAATAGTCTAAAAATAAAAAATGGTGCACAAGTGGACGTTATGCTTAGAAGTGTCTTGCTGTCCGAATCCTGGTCAAGCAAAGATTAAATATGTTATTTACAACAATGCCTCTAATCAGGTCGTCCAAAGAACAAGAGATGTCTATGGTAGAACTACTAATAATGAGGCATACTATATTGCCCTTGTTGAAGGATTGAAAGAGGCAAAAAAGTACGGTGCCAAGGATATTGTAGTTTACACAAATTCTGAACTGATATGTAACCAAATGAAAGGCATCTATCAAGTTCGGGCAATCAATCTGAAGCCTCTTCATAAAGAAGCAACAATCCAAGCTGCCCAATTTCAGTCATTTAACATAAATTACCATGTAGAGATTCATAAGCTTTCCACCGGTCTTGTGTTTGGAGAAGTTTCAAAAGAGAGCTCCGTTTCAAAAGTATGTGCAGGTGGTGAAGAGGAATTATTATCAATGTCTATTCCAACAAAAGTTGTCGATGGAAATCGATATAGACCTGCAATCTGTAAAATTAGTATTCTTGTTATGATCCTTGCAGTGTTTCTAATGTCATGGTTGTTTCGTTGAAACCCATACATTTAATACTTTCACCTGAAAAGTGACATTTTTGTTGGACAAGTTGGAATTATCAATCATAAATAGTATGTGATATTTGGGTACCCAGTATTATGAGCTTTTGATTATACTATATGGGATCTCATTTATGCATTTATGTTAAAATGTTATTTGTATATATTTTTGAGTAGTTTGTATTTGTAGATATTTTTACAGTTTATTATGCAAATACCCCATTCTTGGAGCATCAATACACCCACTCTTGCAACATGGTGGCTAATTACATTCAAGAGACTCACAAGATGAATTGAAGAGAGATAATTGCAAAGCAGAAGGACTGCCTGAGAACCAATTCCCAGAAAATTAATACTTAGGGCCAACATGTCAAGAAGCGATCAGCCTTCAGCTGCAGGCATGAAGTTGCTCCTAAAGCCCGATGAAGTGCCAGTCATAACATGCTTTCTTGTTCAAATTTTTAAAAAATGACTCCTTTTGGCCAGCATACAATGACAATTTTACACCTTCCAGAACATAAGCTAATCTCTAGAAAGCTCCAAAATCAATTCCGCCATTTCCAGAAGCTGCCTTCTAGTCGCCACCACCTAAAGATACACAAAATATTTGGAATGATACACAAAATATTTGGAATGAGCAGAAGCATTTAATACAGAAACAACATGCAGATTGTTAAAAATTGTTAAAAATTTCTTGCCACGGTCCTCAAACATTAAATGAATAAAGCATGCAGATTGCTAAAAATTCTGTCAAATAAAATTGAATCAAGGCTTTAATTCACTGTATTTTTTGCTGCTTAATTTGCAATAGAATATATTTATATCTATATCTTTGTAATTTCTCGTCATAGTCATTCCATATAGCTGCTTCTTCACCCTCCAGGCCTAATGAGTTTGCCTTCTTCTACCCTTGTTGCCATATATTAGTATTCGCCTGATCAAATTCCTGATTGAGAGTGTAAGTACCTCTGTCCTGCAGCATTTCTATCAGCCTATTAGGGAACCTGAATTCATTTTTGCATCCAACCCAAGGATCCACTCCAATCCTCACTTACTCCCCATTGCCTACCTTCCATGCTAACCACTTGCCTATTAAGGGGAAGCACTATATTGAGGCTTTCCAATGGATAGATGCATTACTTACACTTTCCAATGGATAAATGCAGTACTTATAGTTTCCCTCTGACTCCTTATCTAATCAATAATAGAGCCAGGACTAATATGTTTATGCACTATGATATCCTTTCACATACTTTCTTGAGATATGACTCACCACAAGCCTCTGGCTGCCAAGGATTTTCCAAAATAATGAATATTGTTCAGCACCCAACTTCCATCTTTCGGTTTTGCTATAACCTTCCACTTGACAAGTGGAATCTCTTCATTTTGTTCTTTCCCAGACCAAAGAAACTTAAAAACCTTTTTCCTTATTTTCTCTAGTATCCATTTTGGAATATAAGGCAAGGTGTGCCAGAACATTGGGATTGTTTCAGGGACTGACTTAACCAAAGTCAATCTTCCACCACTCAATAACCACCTGTTGCACCAATCATTACTTCTAACCTCAATTTATCCACCATCCATTCCCAATAATTTATCCTATACCCATTAGGTTTTAGTGGAAACCCCAGAGATTTGAATCCATCATTAAAACTGATACCTCTGAGAGGAAAAATCTGTAGAACCTGCCTCTCTGTCTCATTATTCATACCAAAAAAGGAAATAACCGATTTCATAACATTTACATTCATCCTCGTAGCTGTGCTATGCATGTCCATAATTTCTTTTACTTTTCTTGCTTCCCTTATAGATCGTTTTAGGATTAGCAAGACATCATCCACAAACAATAAATGGGATAAGGATAGATCTTTTCTCTTGTTCTTTTGGCTTCAAGTTTGGTGCTGCTTAACTCTAGCTATTATAAAGAACAACAACGGTGAAAGAGGGCAGCCTTCCCTTAACCCCCTGGTGGGGTTGAAAAACCTTGATTAGAGTCCTCAATAAAGGATAGAACATTGTCACCCAATTTTACAAGTAGTGCTTCAGGCTTCTCTTTTGATTTATCCAGATGTTTTGAAAGTTGCAAGCATGGATTTCTTCGAGCTTATTAACACAAAGTGTCTCTCTCAAAAATTGCATCATACTTATCAAATTCAGAGATTTGCAATTTGATAATTTAATCCTCTTTAACATATATTCAATACTTTTCAACACTTTTCAAATCAGTTACTTGTACAAGTTGATTGAGGTCATGCAAATTCTGGACGGACTTGCCCTTTTCAGTGAATTGTTGATTTGAAGATCATAATCATGCTTCAAACACAGGTACTCTTCAAAGAGACAGGCATCATCTTACGAATATGGAATATCCTCCTCCTCATTTTGAAGCAGTTTACCAGTTTTCATCATTAAAAAACCCACTCCTTTCTACAACTAAAAAATAGTATTCACACTATTGACATAGGCAGATGTAGAATTATAGCCCTCACTACGTTCCACTATTGACATAGACTTCTGTACATCATAGCCCTCACTACATTCCACTTTGGTAGGCTAGAAACCGTTCAGTTAGCCGTAGGGATGCTTGTCTAAATTAAGAGCCCCTTTAGAATTTAAATGGACATAGTAGAACGATTTCCCAGTTAACTGTGGGAGATTTCTGCTGTTACTCGGTGTTTATATGTATAAGATGATCATGCCTAACAATTTTAGCTGGTGCTGGTTTTGTTGGGATAGCCTTATCTTATGGTCTCTCATTGGACATACCATTGCTGTTTATGCAATAAACTGAAAAAAATAAACGAGTCTTCAATCTCTTGTTATAAAATCTTATTTTGTAATTATAAATCTACCCTTTTAAATCCAGTTGACTCATTTGAATGTAATGTCTTCACTGGTCTCAATGTTTTTGAAGCCTGATTCACATCTGGAAAATTTTACCTTCAAAACACCTCCTAGAACTTGTCAACGCTATCAGTATGATTTTGGGCCCATGATGTTCTATGATGAAATCATTCTTCAGAATGACAAGTTCATCTTGTTATACCTAGGCATAAAAATAGTGAATATCGAGTTAAAAATACTTGTCAAAGAAGATTTAATAATGATTATTCTATAGGATCTATTCTTTTTGAAAATAAGGCTTTAGTGCTATCTGGTAGTACCCTCATCAATGGGAATGACCTTTAAGGGCACTGGGTGCTTACATTTGATCCTTAGGTCCTTTTTTCTAAAGGTTCAGGTGAGTTCTGTCATTGATAGAATGGCCAAAGAAGGTGCTTTGTTATTTATCTGATTGTTTTGAGGATTTTTTGCAGGTCCTGAAGAGAATGTAGTGATAGGGTATTGATTTTTCCAAAATAGCTGAGGAAGAAGTAGCAATAGATGGTTGGAAATTAATGTGAAAATGGAGATGAATGTTTCATAAGTTGCAACTGGGTGTTTCAAATTTATTTGTTTCAGAGGGTAGACTATAGATCTCGGTTTATTGCTCAGTTGTTGGCTTTGCAAAGTTTGCATTTTGAAGATGGTTCACACTGTTCACAATTCCTCCTCTGCATGGTTGCTGCTATGTGAGAGGAATAAAAAAACCTCAAGTTGCAAACCTAGATGTTTGTGTGTGTGTTCATACATACAGATATGGATACGGTGTTCAGAATGGATATGACAGATTTTTAGAAAATCAGGATACAATATGGTTAGAATACAACAAATACATACATACATACATGTGCAAAAGAAACATGAGACAAAGT
The DNA here is from genome assembly GCA_027924585.1 of Larix kaempferi. Classification (NCBI taxonomy): domain Eukaryota; kingdom Viridiplantae; phylum Streptophyta; class Pinopsida; order Pinales; family Pinaceae; genus Larix; species Larix kaempferi. The sequence continues at coordinate 10,921,165 of BSBM01000063.1, read as the reverse complement.
TTTAGGATACCATTCATGAATTTCAAATTTGGAAGTAGAGCCAAAACGAGAGTTACCTTTAAAAGACACCCAAACTATCTATTTATAACATGATTTGTAACAAGTTAGTGTTGGCATTTTATTTTTTAATTTTGTTTTTTCAAGTGACCAAAATGTTGGCTGAAACAGTTGACATGCTTGGCTGAAATGGCTGATATGGCATCTAAAAAAAATGAAATGTCGCTGAAACATTTCAGCCTTGTCTTGAAGGCGTGTTTCATATGGGCATCTGTTTCAAAATGTGCATTTCCAGGACTCGTGATTGGTGTTTTCTGTAATATTATATATTAGTCTTGTATATTTTTTAATTTCATCATGCCATCATATATATAATTTTTTCTAAGGAAAACCTTGCAGGATCCCCCTAACTTCCATTGAATATCCGGATCAATAAAAATGGCTAAAATCACTTTAAGATACATGATAATGATGCATCAATAAAAGACTTAACAATCTGCATTGAAGTTCGAGTTACTATTTATGTCAACAATAATTCAAAGCATAGAGTGAAGTGGAAAGAGTTATCGAATGCATACACTAAGTATCAACAAATTACCACAAAATAGAACATATCTTGTCAAAGTAAATACAATAGCAACAGTTGTTAAAATAGCTTATATCTGTATTGTCTTAAGAAAACTCGATTGATGCAAAAATGCACAAAAATGTATATACATTGAAAGTTCCAAAACTTTTCTTGATGCAAGAGGAAGGTGGCTTCCTGTATTGCAAGAGGAAGGTAGCCAGCACTGCTGATTCCGTTTCATTGTAGAAATAAGCCCTTCCCCTAAAGATGATTTACAATAACAGATTACAGAATCTCCAATTATAGACCCCATATCACTGGAACAAGCGTTGAAGGCGGGATCCAAGACATTTGTGTAGCAACTTCAAAGCAATTAACTATACAGATAATTATCACAAGCCTTGAGCCCTTCTCAATATTCATGGAATCTTCCTTCATAAAAATGTGCTTGGCTCATTGGTCATCGTTAAAGCTGAATCCCTTGCATGGTGGATTTCTCATAGCAGAAGATGATGCTCCTCCCCTTTGTCTATAGTCACCTGCGAGCGTGTCGTGAGTCAGCACAATGGAAAGACTAATAGAACATCCAACACACCAATAAAGGAAAATGCAAAGAAAATCTGTCACAATTGCCATGAAAGAGTTTAAACCTTGGAAATAAGCAACTGGATAGTTGGGAATCAACCAAGCATGTTTAATAGAAGGAAGATTGCTACGAGAACCTCCTACATCTGAAATATAGCAACCAATTTTCATTGTAAACAAACGTTAGAGAATGGCAATGCCTAAAAAAAGGGTAATTGTCAAAGAGTTGATAGCATAGCATTTTCCAAACCTTGCAGGTCACCAACTGGAGACTTGTCAATGAATTGGGCATGTTTTGAAAGAGGACGATCCCTTGGATAATTTCTATAATCTGTAATTAAAAAATGAAAGAGTCATTATGAAATGCATTTACAATGCATTTGCATGTAAAGAAATACAGGCATGCAAACATTGATTACAACATATGAAAGTCTCATCAAACGTACCTAGCACAACAGTAAAGGTTGGACGCCAATATTGCATCTCCCTATGGCCTTGGATTGGTACCACGGTTGTGGAGGGTTGCACCTCTGAACACATCAACAAAATACACATTAAAGCAGGTCGATGCCGTAAAAAAGGGTAATTGACAAACAATTGATAACATAGCCTTTTCCAAACCTCGTAGATCAGCAATTGGAGAATCGTCCATTAAGTGGTCATGTTGGAACTCCCCGTGGCTTTGGCTAGACATCAAGGTCGTAGATTGTTGTACCTCTGCAGACATTAACACACCATGTAGATATGAAACATAAAATAAGTCAAATAAATTGCTTTCACAAAGTATGAAAAGTAAAGTGAAATGTACCTGGCATGTCGAGAGAATTTTGATGGTGTTGCATCTCCCTTTGGCTTTGGCTAGATGCCACCGTTGTGGAGTGTTGCACCTCTGCAAATAACAAAACAAAACAACATGAATAAATAAAATTCAAACATATACAATGACACAAAACAAAGTACATAATAGAAATGAATTAAATTACAACATAAATGCTCTGTGTGATTGAGAGCGTACTACAAGAATGAGCCAATAAAACTTCACACTAAGATCATAGTGGCCAAAAAATATTACATTGTTTAAATAAGGAAACTCAATAAGCTAAGAAGAACGTGGGGAGTTAACTGCCACTTTTAAAGTGCCATGTGGAGATGATGAGTTAAGGCCATGTCTACATATTTTTTTATGGTTCCAGATTAGTGGTCTCCTCCAGCTATCATCCCTTGTCCATTGCAGATTGAAAAATTGTATTTATATAGTAGTACATACCTTCCTGACGTTAGGATCTGCAGCCAACTAAGGTCGTCGTTGCTAGAGATCCCATCAATACTCTAGATGCAGATCACCTAGCTGACCCCTTCTGTTTCACTCAGGATTAATTTGCCTTTATTTTTGGGGCATGTGTTTGCTATTTCAACATTGTATTTTGAAAATAATATTCTATCAAAGGAATACTTAGAACTTTAGAAGATAATTTGTAATACATTCAGAGTTCTTGTTGTTTATGCCATGATAAACATTTTTTTATATTGATCCTTTTTTGTTTGCATTTAGATCTGTAATTTTAGTTCGTCTAGACTCTAGAGTCAGTTGTAGTTATAAGTCTAGTGTTATAGTCTTGTTAGTAGCTCCTACGATTGCTAATTAATTTAGTGAAATTCTAACAATCGACACTTATGACAAGGAGACAACAACAGGAGTGAAGAAAACATCAAGAGAATCTAGTTTTATTGAAAATCACAGTAAAAGAGTAGACAGTGTCACAGTTGTAGAGTTGTAGTATGATACCTTGATAAGGTGCCTTACATAGAGTGGTTTGTATCTCTATTTTTACTGTCTACCGTTGTGAGGTAGCTCTCATTAGAAAATCATTAGAACAAGAAGAAAATCAATGCGTACATTTACTACCTTGCTTTATACAGGGTTGGAGTACAAATTCACCCAGTGTGTCAATTACAAATCCTCACGGACAATTGCAGAATCCTACTAACACCTATGGTGTCAGTTATAAATAGTCGCCATTTTGAATCTAGGAGAAATTGATGCCAAGTTTGAGGTTCTGTGCAAACTGTGAAATCATACTTATACAGTAGTACAACCTTTCCTGACTTTAGGCTCGGCACCCAGCTGGGGATGTTGCTCCTAGAGATCCCATGAATACTTTAGATGCAGATCACCATACTGCCCCCTTCTGGTTCACTCAGGATGAAGTTGTCATTATTTTATGGGAATATGTTTTCTTTTTCAACATTGTTCATTGCTGCCAAGTATGAGATTCTATGCAAACTGTGAAATTCAAATTATACTACAGTAGTACAGCCATTCCTGACATTATGCTAACCTTGGGTGCAGCTCCTTTGAGCGGACCTTTTGAGTTCTCAAAATTTTGTTTCTTCCTCATACTGGATGGTTTCCTTCTGAATGGTTCTATTAATGGTATGCTCTACATTTGAAAGGGACATTCTTATAATCCAAATCATGGCAATGAACCCTAGCTTCAGTTTTGATAGTAATTTTCTCCGTAATGGATCTGCTGAGATCTAGGGTAACACGTTCTCATTTTCTTTTCAGAAGTCAATTGGGATGGTTGGATGAAAGAGCCTAGGCCATCACTATTATGATTCAAACTATAATATTTCCAAAACTTGAAGGGCAGGAATGGCAACCAAACCCAAACCAGGGTTTTTGATAGGATAATTTTCCTAGGATCAAAACCTGTTGTTCAATATGTCATATACAAACCAGCCAGCTTAAGAAAACACAAACCTCTTTGAAAAAACCTTTCGTGATCAGTATGTGAAGAGAAGATTACCAGAAAGTACCCTCTACTGATCGAGCCCTGGAATTTAGGTTTGAAAAACTCTTCCACAATTCTCACAGGACTAATCTGAATCACAGGATCAGTTTCACTACTATCAAGAGTCAAGACATCCTTGCTCGGTTTGGGAAGGAACAACCTCCTGCATGTCTTTCTCCTGCAAAAAGGCCATTTGGTATTCCTGAGGGCATGTTTGAAAGCATGAATTTTCTGTCTATTTGGTGGCATAGTAGCCCCTTGCTCTTCACTTCGCTTTGCCCTAGCATATGTATTATTTATAACAGTTTTTGCTGGTAATAATTTAGGTTAAATCTTGGCACCCAGATAGGCACGTTGTTCTTAGAGATCCCCTTAATAATTAGCATACATCATGAAGCCTGGTTGGAACAACAAGATTGCTTTCCTATGTAAGAGCAATTTACAGAGCAAATCCAAGAGTTACAAAATATTGCAACAAGAGCAAAATCTATAAAAAAAGGGAGCTAAAAAACATGATAGTGAAATCAACAATATCAAGTTAAATCTGGACTGCATAACTACTTGGTAGGAACAAAAATCTAATACACCTTCAAACCTTCTTAAGAGGACTCTTCAGAAACCCAGCTTGATTATGCTTCATTTCCAACTGCAAGAAAGCTGAATTATATTTACAAAAGGAAGTTGCTACGACATTGGAAAAATGTGAAAGATTGCAACTAGGCATAGGTAAGATGATGGAAACATTCCAAATCCTATGGACCTTAGCCCCACCGATGATCCCACAGCTAAAGAACAGAGGAAAACAGATCCAAGAAAGATAAAGGGTAGGAAGGCTATGATCATCAAGGGCATTCTACAGGTCACCTCCCAAGCATTGGAAAGCCACTTCTCAATTCCTACTCGCGAGTTAGATGTGATGAATTCATGTAACACATCCTTTATTAGAGGGATTTCTGCATTAAATGAGGAATCCATGACACATGAAGTTTCCTTCAAGCTCCTTAGGAAACAATAAGTTAATATTATTATGTATGATTTTGAATTGTGGGACTCATTTTTTATGGTGAAGGAATCTTCCATGGATGTACCTATAAATCTATAAGCACGTAGACGAAACTAACCATAATAACAACACACCATAATATATAAAATCTATGAAACTAACCTAAGACCATAGGCAATGTCATGTTTGCTCGAAGACGTCCCCGCTCTTTGAGGTATTGAAACTGAAACGGTTCATATTCAGATGCATGGATATTCAAATCTATTTCCACACGATTGTTTTGTTTTCTCCTCCTTCGTTTCTTTGTAGGGCTAAGGAAACTCTTCTTCCTCTTCAAAGACGATTCAAGGGCATCCAAGCCAATTGTGAAGTCAAAATCCATAACGTGCAAATTGTTGGCCTCATCCAACATTTTTTTAACCATATCAATCAATTGGTTGGTCTTGCTCAGAGTAGGGGGGGGCTGTCTTTAATCAACTACAAGTAGCTGTACAACTCCTCTCTGGCCAACTGAAGAGCCTCAACATCTGCATCCACACTATCGATGGCCACAGGTGTGGTGTGGATATCTACGTTGAGGTTCCGATGCTCCGTACTTATTTCAGGGGGGTCGTTGAATGTGGTAGGCATTGCGTCCTGATGAAGTAATGGATATGAATCACTTGAGTGGTAGAATAACCAATTGACTTTAATGGCATGTTTGCAAATATTTCCATGAATAGACCATGGGCATTCGCAAACTATAAAATTTGTGTTATACCACTTGACAAGGTAATTTTTATCACCATCTGTTTGGCTCCTCACCCAGTAAGCATGTGGTGTGCTCTCGTGAGGGCAACAATCACTGTCCGAAATTCTTCTAGCCTTTTCCACTGAATTTTCCATTTGTTTTTCTTTCCTGTAGTTATTTAGGTATCCTTCTTCTTTCAAAATTTGCTTGTAGCGATAACAAGGTTCAACACTACATAGAAGCATGTACAGCAACCAGTCCATCCTGCGTGCACATTTCTTCCTTTGATCAGATAGGAAGTTTGTCTTGAGATAACAATGGTAAGACTCAACGGCATTGTTGGTATCTTGATTTGCATGGGGAAACTCTCGACAACCTTTCACCCACATCCCTAAATGTAAAGAACTAGGTTAGTAAAAGCATGTCATATCAATGAAACACAATATTGAAACATCAACAAGAGTTTGTGCATTTACGGAATTTATCACCCGCAACCCAATTCTTGCGGAAATAGTCCAAGAACTTCTCTTCATCTTTCCATTTGCTAAAAAACCATGGATTGCATCATCCACATCATCATTTGAAATGTGTTTCATAATGAAACCCAACTCTTCGTACATCTTATCTGCTTGTTTTAATTTAGCCAACCGATACACATTTTTTTTCCACGCCCTCCGCACATGCCAAACGCACAAGATCACATCACAGCCTGTGATCCTCCTGCCATATCTAGAACATTTTAGTGTGACATTCTTATATTAAATGCAAGATATATTGTTGCATAACAAAATTCAACTTGCCTCATAGTGAAAATTTCAGCCAGTGCATCATCTACCATAAATGCATTCACTTTCCAATCAGGACGGATTTTGTAACACCTAAGCATCAACTGCTCCAACCATAACGCAATATCTGCTGAAGTATTTCGTTCAGCCAGAACCCATGCAACTGGCACCCCGCTTTGTTGACCATCAAAAGCCACCAATGTGTAAAGCTGGTACTGCCATATTGAAAAGAACATGTAATATGAAATTCAAGTCATCTAATATATTCAATTACTACATCTTGAATAAACATATTAATTCAATCATTGACATCCGACTTACCCCATATTTATTCGTGCTAAAAGTTGAATCCATGGCAATTATGCTATTATGGGATAGCTTGACCATGCTCTCCAACATCCATTTTGTTTGAATTCCAATTATAAAAGGAACCTCTTTACCATTGGGCTTTTGATAAAAGAAGAAATCTTCTGGTCGCTTTTGATGCCAAAGGTTGACACTCATTTCATCCTTTTCGTGGAGTTGATATTTTCCTTTCGACAACCGATTGTATATGTTTAAAATATCTTTCCTAGATAGGAAGAAATCCCTATCTCGGGTTGAAGCATCCATGTCAACATGTCGCTTGATGTGCATTTTATAAGTTGAGTCAATGGACACTCCCAAAAAGTAACAACTCTCCACATATGCCACAATGTCTTTTGAAAGCTTTGGCTTCTGCAATGTCTTGCCATTACCTGAAGTGTTGCGTTGGCCATGACAAGGGCATCCTTGCAAATCTTCATGCTCACACATATTGTAAGTCAGTATTGCTATTTGAGGACTTTTAACCATAACCTTCACAATGAAACGACATTGGTAGCCCCTCTTCATTGAAAATTTGGCCCTTCGTTTAGTTGACTCCCCTCCTCTTTTATCCTCTGGGCCATATGAGCAATAATAACTACATAAGAAATTTTTAACCGTTAGTAAATACAATGAATGACAAATGTAGTCCCAATGCTAAGAGGTATACAATGCACTTTTGAAATACTTACAGTTCATATCGCAAGGCAGCAGTGTCTCTTTTTCCCGGTTTCTTGTTTTGTGGACGTACAAATGTACATGGAGCATCAGGGTTTGTTTCCTCCCCTTTGATAAAAGCAGGAACTCTATTTGAAGGTACTAGGGAAACACGATCAATGCTCCTATTTTCTCGGCGTATTTCAGACCAAACTAGGTCTTTACTTGAAAAGGTGATCATGTTTTTGGGGTCCTGCACCTCAAGATCCATGATTGCCTTCCATTTTCCTCGCTTGCCCATTTTGTACGGATGCCTACAAAACAATATGCAAATGCATTAGAAATTTAGATTATGTGGAGACATGCAAGTAGCAACACACCCTAAAATGCTTGAAATCTGGAAATGAGAAATGAACCAATCACATAGTTAATTCCAGAATTATGAAGGGATTAAGAGTAACTCCCCTAAATGATGAATTTAATTGATCAATCAAGTAAAGTATTTACTCAAAGTGGATGCTCAAATTGCAGAAGTTTAAAGATAACAAGTTGAAGACATTGAAGAGTGTTTTGTTGTTATGTTTATCCAAAAGAAATGAAGCAACCTTTTAGCCAAATGGATGATTAATTTAAAATCTGGAAATTTAAATGATGCTAAATTTAACATCTGGAAATAGTACTCTGCCAGCGGTTGTAACATGTGGGTTTACTTCTTGCACTTAGAGATATGCAGTTTCACTTTTAACCGTATTTGGAGCTCGAAGGTTACTATTCCATTCCATTCCAAGTGATTGACTGTATCAAGGGAAGTCAATCAAGGGTTACTGAAAGCTATTGCCTCAAGTGTCAGTTCTGAAGGAGAAAATGGCGGGGAAAAGTCTTCAGATACAGTCAAGATTGAGGAAGTTGTTCTAAAACAGGATGAGAGTAGTAGTTTGGATGGCAGTAAGGATGTTCCTGTTGTCGATCCAAATACAGAGGAAGAAGGCAAGAAACTGGAAGAAAAGAATTAGGAAGCCAATTCCACTCTTAGTGATTCTGTGCATGATTTGAACGCAGGAGCAGATGGCAAGAAACGAAAGAAAAAGAACAAAAAAGCTATTATCGTTGAAGTACATGAAATTGGCATGGAAGAGAATGCAATAGCCAAACATGAATCTCAGGCAGACTCATCTAATGGGTTTCATGAGCTTGCAACTTCAAAATCAAAGAATGGGACAGAATTGACTGGCCAGACAAAGTCGGATAACAGTGAGCCTGTTTCTTCAGTAAATCTAGGTGCAACAGAGGGTGAGGTAGGAGTGTCCCACAATGCAATTTCAGAAGATTCCAAAGGCCTTACTTCATTGGATAAAGATGAAGCAAAGTCTGAGCATAATTCAACTGTAGATCATGAAACCACATCTGACACAGATAATGCTTCTGAAGGCAATGTGATTTCAACTTCTTCAGAAAGGAATTCAACCATGGAATCTGTACATTCTGATGCTAGAGATGTTATTTCTCAGGATATGCCAGAAGAAAATGAACTGGGTGATCATACAGACCTTGGGACTTTACCGGAGAGTGAGGCCCAAGGGCAGACCACAGAGGAACTTGTTGTGCAGTGAAACTTTGATCATATCTATAAGTTTAGTTGGTGTAAGTTGAGAGAGGTTTAGAGGCTGCTATACCCATTCTTTGTATGATTTCTTACTTGCCCATAAATCAAAGATTGTTGTAGCTGGTTTAGGACAATAATGAATGTTGGTTCATTTTTATGTTCTCTTCTTTGTTGCGTAGATGGAACCTAAACATTAGATTGGAAATTCATAATTTTTGTATAATACTGTGTATGCAATTTATCTAAGTCTCTATATTCCTCTTGTTTGTTATTGATGTCTGCTATGCATGTGCATTCTACTTTATGTGTCTATGCATTCAGCTCCTTTTTCTTGCCTACCATCTTAAAATATCTTTTGGCAGTGTTTTCTTTATTAACATTTTATATAATTGGGAAACACTGAATCTTTACTTTTATATGGTTGGGCAACATTGCATCTCTATTGAATACAAGGTCAACTCTGTTCTATGTTCATTGTTAACCCTTTTAAGTTTTTATTATTAAGCCATTTGTTGTATCATACTGGTATCCTACATTGCAGGAAATCTCTATCTCTTTTTGAATTCTTCGCATCATTCCTTCATCAAAAACATGTTTTCAGTTTCTCTAGTCGAGTTAGTAATGCAGGGATTTTGATAATTTAAATGCACACCTTTTATGGATACTTTTTATAGCATTTAGGTTCCTTGAAAGATAAGATGGTTCAAGAAAAGTTGAAATTAGTTGAATTGCAGATTGTTTTTATATAGAAACTCTAAACAATAGTAAAGCACTCTGGATTATATTGTTTGGTTACATGTTGAAGCCTTGGTTCACTGATAGCATAGTATAAAGACCTATACCATGAAATGAAATTTGTGAAACTTATTGGTTTACAACATGATTATTCTTAAGAGTGCATCCATTATTTTGTGAGGCATCATGTATATTGTATTTTTCTATTATCCATTTATAATTTCAATTTTCAAGTTTGACTACTAGGAAAACTGGGTGCAAGAATAGCTCAAGACTAAATACTTCTGGGAAAATCTAGTGAGGTTAACTAGAGGACATCATTTATAATTTCAAGTTCGACTGCTAGGAAAACTCGGTGCAAGATTAGCTATGGACTAAGTACTTCTAGGAAAATCTGGTGAGGTTAACTGGAGGATAAATAAATTAGATAGATATGCACAATGTTCTTATATTCGATGAGTTGTTTTCGCAATCAAGAAATTAGAATATTATGAAGACTGATTATCACGCTAAATTTGTATAGAGTGGGAAGTTCTGTTTCCAGAATTTAGTCTTATGGGTCTCTGCCATTGACCAATGCTCAGACTGTTGAAATAGGCAGTGATTAATTCCATAGATAACAGATACCATGGAGGTTTATTTTTAGGTTTTTGACAGTTTTTCTTGTATTTTCTCACACAATAAAATTTCATGGAAATCTGAAGAAATATAGTTTTCTCTTTGTTTTTTAGGATTGGCCCTGGTAATTCTTGACTCTTTTTTAGCAAACTATATTTTTTTCCTCAAAACATTCTTCAATCTCTGCCTCTTCTAGATTCCACTTCATATTTTCTACATGTTAAAATTTTGGGTCCCTGCAATGGAACCAACTGTTGGCTATGCTTTTGTACATGGGTTTTGATGCAATGCAACAATATTTCTAGCCTAGGTTTTATGCCGAGTGGGTAATGGTAAATCACCATAAAAAAGATGGAGTTATCATTGAAGTATTCCACCAAGGGTGTGAATTTGAGAAGATTATTGCAAAGAGATTTAAAATCATAGGAATCAATACACATCATCCATTATGTGGCATAGATGAAGAGGAAATATGAAAACATGCACTCAGATAAAACATATAATCACAATTGACGAGCAAGCAAAAACTTCGTTCATTTATAAAACCTCATCATACATGATGGGGAGGAATTTTTGCATCAAATTTAATTCTGCTATGATCCAACTTATACAAATGACATTATGTGATACATTTTCAAATGTCTCAATTTCTAATTGGGATTCACTGCCTAAATACACAAAGTTCGGTTTTAAGTTATGCTAGGTGGGTATAATTGTTCTGGTGATGATGTGCCACATTCGAGGTTGGTGCATGATATTGAAACTAGGGCAGGGTCTCATACTCCAACCCCAAAGTGCTTTTGGCACAGGACTTCACAGGACTTGATTTTGGCACAAGACTTCACAGGACTTGATTTTGGCTTAGAGCTGCAACAAATCTTAAGTGCAAGACTCTCTTGGCACCACAAACTCTGGCACAATACCAACACCCATCCATATTCAATCCAACTGTACAAAGTCCTTCGTTCTTATTTCTTCAAAGGTTAAAGATCGATGTTTTATCGCAAATTATTAAGGATGAAAATGTTGCTATATTACATGAACTAATGCTGCAAGCAGGCAAGTGTAAAAGCTGACGTGCAAAGTTAAGCTAATTAGAGTTTCATAGCGAGTATTTTCTTGAGTGTGATTTCCATCCATGATCATGATTACAATCTAATTTAAGGTCATAGCCTAGTTAGACACAAAATTGAGTGTGGGACTTCCTTCTTTGAGACAACGGACCCTCCGCACATTGATTTGATTGCTATATATATATATATATATATATATATATATATATATATATATATCTTAAAATTAGGCATCATTTTGAGCATGGACTGTATGGAGTTTAGGAATGGTCATATTGATGCATCTTGGATTTCTTTTCCAAAAAAGGGAAGAAAAATAAAAAATATTGGTGTTTTTTGGTGTTCAAAAAAGGAGGTGACCTTTTCTGTGAATTGAAATCTCACAATGGGTTCATCGGTGCAAGCTCTAACCATGCCAATGTGGAGATATTGCTACCTTGGCTGTCTTGATGATGAATATAAAAGTTAAATGCCTGGACATTAGAGGCCACACGAACTCATATATATATATGTATATATATAAAAAAAAATTGCATCCCAAAAGTTGAATTTTCTGATTACTGTCGTTATTATGTGAAATATCACATTTTCGTACATGCTGTGTATGTAGTTTGAAGTTTTGGTTGCCATTCTTAACTGAGTAGAAATTTCAAAATCTCTTAAAAATAAGTGATTGATAATCTGGAAATGAATCTTGAAGAGTGAAATAGCTATTGGCAGCAACTATCCTTTGGGCTTTTTGTGATTATCAGGATTTCATGTTGACATTTAGATCACTGCGTTTGAGTTGTAAAGTTTATGTCCATTGAAACTGAAAGCTAAGCACTTTAAAATTTGATAATTGAAAATCATCTATTTGACATTTTAAAAGTAGAGCTTATAGAGACTAAAGTAGTATAGAGACTACTGATGGCAGAGTCGAGTATTTATTTTCAATCTGGTGACTCTGCCCAAGAGAATAAACAAGAGGACGATCCATCTTTTGAACCACAGTTCCAAGCCTCACTTGATAAGGATCTTGAGCAGTTGTCTCGAAAGGAAAAGCATCTATTGAGACAAACAGATGGGGATTCAAATTTGCTCTGTGGGAAGCTCTATGCAAAAGGCAATGACGATGGTCTACAGGATAGTAGTGGGACAGAAGACACCCATGTGCAGGGCAGTTTCCCTTGCAAGGAACAAGAATTTTCGATTCAAGGACTATGGATAATCGAGGTATCTCAAGAAGTTTCAGCAACGTGGTTTATGCGACTACAAAGCATAGGAAGCATAACATGGGGTTTTTCTATTTGAAGCACACCAATCGAATTAGATTGTAATCATTTCGAATAGTTGCAGTCCATTTTTACCAATGTAGTCATGAAGTGAAACATTAACAAGTGCCAATTCCGCAAGTTCAAAATTCGTGCAGGGTTACCTGGATCTAGAGTTTCTCGACCCACCGCAGCTCAGCGAGGATGGATGGATGTAGCTCAGCCGAAGCTCGCAGCGGAGGGGATGCTGAGACAGGGGAGATGGGAACAGAGCACCTACGGCGGGAGGGAGCGAACGAGCTGGTTCGAAAAAAATTAGAGCTGGGTTGGTAGCATGCATTAATGCATGGACGCGATGTCGCCGTGAGGAGGAGCTCATCCGGACGGGGGTCGAGGATTGGCAACCCGGGATCCACGGAATATCGTGTGGGACCACGTCCCGTCATGGGGAGGAGTGAGACCACCGGAGAAGGCAGACGTCGGGGCGCCGTTAATGGGAGGGGATGAAGGAGACGGATGTTTGGGCGAAAACGTCGAATGGATAGACTCTTCCTATGTTTTTTATTAACCCCGAGGGTTGTGTACTACACGTACTAGATTCAAAGAGTCAGCCTGTGCACATGAGCATGAAAAGCACGCTCGAGCTCTCCTCGAGGGTAACGATGAGAGCGCTCCGTCCAGACATGGTGCAGCCATGGCCTCCATAAGGTCCTCTGACAAAATTCCTGACCATTGTAAACATCAATCACTGATATCCAATGAAATCGTGACAAATACTTAAATATTTGAATTTAAATTAATATGGTCGTTATGCATAGTACTTCAATCCACTAAGTTAGACTTCGCCATTGAAGTTACATGTCCGTGAGAGGGGGGTTTTGGCCTCTGTCACGTCATGAAAGGCGCACTACAGGGATGCCCCTCCTCTCCTCATGTGCGAAGTCTAAGTACTATTACAGAGAATTAATGACATCAATGAAACCATTAATGCTCCATAATTCGTGAGAGGGGGGTTTTGGCCTTTGTCACGTCATCAAAGGCGCGCTACAGAGATGCCCCTCCTCTCCTCATGTGCGAAGTCTAAGTACTATTACAGAGAATTAATGACATCAATGAAGCCATTAATGCTCCATAATTCGTGAGAGGGGGGTTTTGGCCTTTGCCACGTCATCAAAGGTGCGCTACAGAGATGTCCCTCCTCTCCTCATGTGCGAAGTCTAAGTACTATTACAGAGAATTAATGACATCAATGAAGCCATTAATGCTCCATAATTCGTGAGAGGGGGGTTTTGGCCTCTGTCACATCATCAAAGGCGTGCTACAAGGATGCCCCTCCTTTTCTCATGTGCGAAGTCTAAGTACTATTATAGAGGATTAATGGCATCAATGAAGCCATTAATGCTCCATAATTCAAAAGATGTGGATAGCATTTGGAACTTGTAATTGGAACCGGCCACCATGAAGAGGAGATTAAGGAAATTAACTAACAAATTGGCAAACAAATAAACTGAGCTGGATTATATGTAGCAAAGCTTGTGGGAGATTGAATTGAGGAGAAAACAACTCAGCCCCGAAGTTGAGAAATGGAAGAGGTGAGTGTAATTCTTTAGTTAAGTTGGTTTTATGTTTGTTTATGTTAAATTGATTGTTGAAAATTAACGGTTACCATTCAGAAAGATGAATACTAGAAAGAGTACATGTGAAAATCAATTTACCAAACCACCCATTTTATTTAATTTCATTTTTAGAGATTTCAATTCAAGGTTACTCATTTATCAAACCTACTAAAAAATATCCAACTCTATCAACAAATCATAACGAATTTACCCCTTTTGTGGAAGAATTGCAAATCATTATTTAAAATTTCCTCGTGTGCACTAAAATGTGGTGAAGAACGAACCTCTTCACATACATTTTAAATAGCTGAGTTAACCATCTAGTCTTGCAACTTTGTGATGGTGGAATTAACTTACACTGCAATCTAAGTAAAAAATCATATAATCTCGTAAATTTATTAACTAATGTTGGGACATTAAAATCTTGGCAAGGATAATAACACCGGCATGTGCAGGGCTAATACGACGAGCATATTCAAAATAGACAATTAGTGTACATTATAATACTTTTAGATGTTGGGTTTTTGTATCTCTAGATTTGCACTTTACCCTTTGAGCAATCTCTCTAAATTTGTTATAATTTAAGTTGGGTTTTACCAAGTTTAAATGTGAGGTGTTTGTCTTTTATAAATTATTCTAAACAATAATTAAAAAATAGAATTTTTGATAATATAATGTGAGGTGTTTGTCTTTTATAATAGTAATTTTTTTTCAAAAAGACTATTCTAAACAATAATTAAAAAATAGAATTTTTAATAACAAAATATATTAGTACAATTCTATTTATTTTGAATGCTACTCATGGTTGTAAATTTATTTTCATTTCAATTTATAACTGGTTATTATATATGATATATATCCCATTTATACTCTAGTTCTAGATGTCCATCACTCGTCTTGTGCCATCTATACACATTATAATTGGTCTTTTTGTTTTATTTTTAAAAGATATCCCTTTTTTAAACTTTCGTTTATTAATATTTTTTACAGGAGAAAAAAAAACGTATCAATGTTATTCAGCCGAATCAAAAGATACATGATAGAATGTCTATGATCATATTTTCTGGACTTCTTAGTCCAAAAAGCCATGAGATCATAAAGGAAACTATATCCAAAATTGATTTGTTGAGCATCACACAAGAAGTCATCCAAATCTCTGAGCATTAAGCCTCCAAAAATATTCAAAAGATATACAGATCATACATTATAAATAGCATATGATGTTACTCAAAAAAGTTCAAAACACCATAGTTTAGAATCTGAGAGTTTAGAGATTCCTCCCAAATCAGTAAACCAATATCACCAGAAAGAGCTTGCTTTGATAATTTATCCGCCAGCATGTTATGTTGCCTGTATATATGCTTAAAGGATATCCTTTTGAAGTGATGGATTGCTGCTTTAATCCTTTGACACCAGTGTGTAAGCGATAGAACTTTAATATCATAGACACACTGTGCCCACTTGATTGTAACTCCGGAATCACCAAAGATCTTCAAGTCATCTATACCAAATAGTTTAGCCACTTTTAAAACACACCATAGAGCAATAAGTTCAGCTTTCATATTGGATCCCAATCCACAGTTCATTTTTAGAGAGAGAAAATGAGATTCATTTATATAAATTGCACCTCCTACCGCACAAATGCCATCATGAGCTACTCCATCAAAGAACAACACTGGTCTATTGAAAATGGGATCAAAGGCACCAATACGTTTGACAACTGTTGATTTCTGCCCTTTGAAGATAGATTTGTAAAGAGTGAGAACACGAGCTGCCCCAGATTGCACCAAAGGATCAATATCTTCAAAAACAGATTTGTTTCTAATATACCAAATTACCCATGATATAAAAAGAGACAGGATAGGGTGAGTTCTGCAATTTCTGAACCACTGTAGGAAAGAAAGCTCAAAAGACTCCAATCCCCATTCCAGATGAATATTCAGGTCAGCACAAACCTGTTTCCATATATCCTGGGTGAAAAAGCAATTAACCAAGATATGCCGAGTGGACTCTGCTTCAAGCTTGCACAGTGAGCATCTATTCAGTCCAATCCACCCAATTCTAATCAAAGCATCCCAAGTTTTCAGCTTACCTTTGAGTGCAAACCAACCGAAACATTTCAGCTTGACATGCACCTTCCAGCTCCATAAATTCTTGTACCACCACAGTTGGGAACAATAGTTACCAATGGCTGTAATAAAATTATATGTTGATTTTGCTGTAATCTCGCCTGAGACAGGGTTCCCGGCCCATTTCAAAACATCTTGCCGACAAGAGAGTCTACAACCTATGGAATCCAGCTTGGCACAATAGTCATCCCATTCTCTTTCATAGCGTCCCAGAAGGCCCAAATCTGCACCTTTAATCCAATATGAAGAACTGTTAAATGAGACATAGTTTCTCATACGATCCAAGGTAGTAAATTCCCTATCCCGGAGATATTCCAAGATTTCATCTGAGAGTGTGTAATCCTCATCCAGACCCAGAATTGGATCAATTCCAACCTGAATCAACCGACCCAATCCCACTTGCCAGGACAAATCATTGCTCATCCAGTTGAACACATTCATTTCGTTTATTAATATTATTTTGCTGGCATGTGTAAGTTTGAGGTTCCTTTTATCATTACATTTTATGATTCCTCATAAAAATATCTGCCTTTTGTCATTACATTTATTCAGTTCCTCATTATTATTGACATTGGAATGATACTAACTGATCACAATCTCTTCCACGGGATGTGTAGGTATTTCAATTGATGGTTTGGGAGAAACTGAATTTACTCCATTTGTATCTTTTGCCCAATTAAATGTAATATCCCTTTTTTAAACTTTCGTTTATTAATATTATTTTGCTAGGCATGTGTAAGTTTGAGGTTCTTTTTATCATTACATTTTATGATTCCTCATAAAAATATATGCCTTTTGTCATTATATTTATTTAGTTCCTCATTATTATTGACATTAGAATGATACTAACTGATCACATTCTCTTCAACTTGATGTGTAGGAATTTCATTTGATGGTTTGGGAGAAACTGAATTTACTCTATTTGTATCTTTTGCCCAATTAAATGTAAAACTCAGTTGTATAATTGTGAAAACTTAGGTGATAGGGAGCAAGGAAGAGACAATTTTTGCATAGGTCGAATATCATTAAAGACTGATCACTCTATTTAATAATCAGCTTACTAGGGATGTGATGCGCTCACTAAATTAGATTCAGGAAAAAATTTGTTCGAAAATCAACTAAAAGCCTCATGAAATAGCCATGGGGAGAACAAGTGTGGCAATAAATTCTTGAAATCTTAGCACGCGTGAAAGGATATGGTTGATAAATGGTTATCGACGAAAGATCCAAAGTATAATCGACAAAAGATCTAAAGTGTAGTTTAAATCTTCAAGAAAATCACTGAAGAGTTATGTTGAAGCTTTGAAATTTCATCGACGTGCTTTAGATGGAGCCCATGCAAAAACTATGGTCTAATTATTGAAGTTTGAAAAAGGTCATCGCAACATTCTCCGAATTAATCTTTTGTAAAGCTTGTGAAAATGCCAAATGTTTGATGTTCATTGGCGCAGTGGGTCAACGATAGTTTGAATTTTACCATTGTGAATCTTTTGAAGTATCGTTGCCGATAGTGCTTTCGACGGAATTTTGAAACTCAAATTCAAACAATCTTGAATAGTGAAGGCGAGTATAGTATCGATGTTGTTCCAAAACTTAAAAAATCAATCTTCCACAAATATGCCTGTTTGTGTCAGAAATTGTTACTAAGGCTAGGGTAACAAGCCAACACAATCTCAAGAATAAAATCAATCCAAACTAGGTTTTTAGGGTTTTGTTTTGTATGTTTTGGTCAGAAAACTTCAAGAGCATAAGGGAATACATTCAACAGATAAGTAAAAACTAATTCACATACATATATCCATGAAGATGCATATATATCTCAGAAATTCACCAAAAGATTGCAAATGAAGTTCATTCAATAAAAGACAAGCACCACTGGAAATTATACCTAAAACCAGAAATGAAATTGTCAATCAAGAAACTGTATAAGTTTAAAATGAAGCCAACACATATCAGAAGTGGAATAAGGAGTTATATATTCATAGTTTCATCAAAAATGCAATATGAGAGTTTGCAATACTTAGCAGTGAACAAGTCTGGATGAAAACACAGTTTGCAGACCTCCTCTAGCTCTCCAAAATTTCGAACCCTTACAATGTCTTTTCTACCTCTCTA
Organism: Larix kaempferi; assembly: GCA_027924585.1. Lineage (NCBI taxonomy): Eukaryota > Viridiplantae > Streptophyta > Pinopsida > Pinales > Pinaceae > Larix > Larix kaempferi. The sequence continues at coordinate 10,902,558 of BSBM01000063.1, read as the reverse complement.
AATAGTTTTTCATCCCTCAAAAACAGTTAGGGTATCTCCTACTAATCCTCCATCGAATGACTAGATTAGGTAAAATAACATTTACATTTTTACAAATTACAATTTTGCTAAAAATAGCAAATCTTTAACAAAAAGCTTTAAATGAACCTAACTGCCCTAGATCTCTTTCGATGCCTCCACTAGCAAAGCTATGCCATCTGGACTTGAGGATCTTTTCTTCACTCTTTTGTGCTTTTGCTCCAGCTCAGCTATCCTTTTGTGCAGGTGTTCATTTTCATGCTGCAAGGTTTGAACTGTCTTTTCTAATTCTGAGCAATTCCTGTCAGCAACCCTTTTTCTTCTGAGTGCCTCTTTTGCATCAATTACCAACTCCTGAAAATTATCATGAGTATCCTGAAGATCTTCTCTCAATCTTCTATTGGCCAACATTAGACCATCATTAACTTCTTGCATGTAGTTCATTTGATGCTTGTACTGTTTGACAACCTTCTTCAAATTCTCCTTGTCAGAATTAACCAGTTTTTCTATTGCAGCATCCTGATCTTCACTTGGTTTCCAAAACATATCAAATTTCTTAAACATTAATTCTTCTGTTAATGGCTTTACAGCAATATCTTCAATGATAGGGTTTGAAACACCTGTTTCCTGTGCTGATTTAATCTCTTCTGTTAACAAATTTCCAAAATTGTTTTCAACAATGGATTTAGAGCTCTCTTCACCTGTTACCTTTACAGACCCAAAATCCTCTTTTTTAACTGAATGCAATTCATTTTTCTTTGACTGCTCCTCCATGGATTCTTCATCAGAGATGTTCACCTTATCAGTCTTCAATTTCGTATTTAACAACTTTTTCATACTTAATCTTAATTTGTTTTTAGACCTAGTTTTAGGTCTCCACAAAGAAGCTGGCTCTCCCATCATTTTTAGTGTCTTCCCTTGATATTGGATAGATGCTAACTCTACCACTTCTAGCTTTTTGATCTTCTTCTTAGGCTTGGTAGTTTTGTTCTCTATAGCTTGATTTTCTTTAATCTCAGCTTTAACCTTGATCTCAGGAATAAACTGCTCTTCCTCTAACATATAGCCCTCGTCATCTGAGAGGACTGTGATGGGGCTTTTGGGCCGATTCTGGACTTCTTCCTTTGCTACAGGAATAATTTTGATATCAATTTTCCTCTCTTCTTGGACCACTGTTATAGATGATGACTTCTTTTCAAGAATTTCCTTTTCCTTTTTGTCATCAAATAATGAAAATTTGACTTTATTGTGCTGTGAAATTTCCTGAGGCTGACTGTCAGTCTGTCCTTCATCTGCTACCTGCTTTGTTTCCTTTTTAGCTTTAATGCCATGCTTGTTTGCAGGTTTAGCTGAATACCCCAACTTTTGTACCATTACTTTTCCCTTATCAGTTTGCCTTTTGGGTTGTTGGTCTTCTCCTTTAGAATGAATCCCTGACCAAAACAAAAAGAAGTCCCAAGTTTTTTCCTCCTGCTGCAACACTGTAGAGATGATTAACTTGATGAGACCATGATGGAATAATGATTGAGAAGTATGATCATCCTGCTGTTTAATTTTGCTTGACATTTTCTGCAAGCTTTTGAAGAAAAAGAATGGCAAATTCATTTTAGACACCCCTGCCATGTGCTGCAAGAACCTGAGATGGTATTTGAACACTAGTGAGTACCTCCCTTCACAAGTTATATAGCTCTGAAGAATCCTTATAGGTTCAATCCATTTCCTCTTGAAATTATGAATGATAATACCTTTGTTCCAGTCAGGAACAACATTGGGCAATAAGTATCTTTGAGGATCAAACTCAAAAGGAGACTTCTTAAACCAGAGCTCGCCCTCATTATCAATTTCAGTGGCTTCTGAAATTAAATCTACAGTCAATTTGAATCTCAAAGGATCCATTATGATCATCTCATTCTTAAGTCCTTTGGAAAAATTGCAGGATACTTGGGCATTAAAGCCATCTATCTTCTTGAAGAATTTCAACCATCCTGCCTGTTGGAACAACTCTGCACAATCTGGAAGTTTTTTGATCCATGTCAAGTCTGTGGGTTCAGCCCTATTAACCTTACCACTTTTACTGTTTTTTCCCATCTCTTTCTTTTCAAGGAACTGGAACAGTCTAGTTTTAGGTTTCAGAAGTGTCTTATCAGCTGTTTTCTGGGCAAATACTGCAGGCTATAACAATTTCAATGATATTTAAATCCCCTGCACAAATCTACAAACCTCCCTGTGTAACACCTGTATCAAGCTAGTAGACTTCCCTCTGTGTAAACAAAACTAAGTTCTACAGGCAATTCTGTGAGTTTTTTCAACGCCCTATTCTGATTAGGTCATAAAAGAAACAGTCGTGCAAATTCCTCCTATCATGCTTCAGCTAACTATTTCAGTGATGAATTCTTCATCCTTTCATTCTATTACATCCTTCTCAGCAACCAATTTTTTCAGAAGAACACGCAGCAGCAAAAACCCAAATTCTCCAGCTATGAGGGTTATACGTAATACCTGTCAATTACTCCTCCATCGTGGCGTAATGTCTTCAATTTGGGGTGTCAATAATGTTCTTCTTCGAGCACAGGTGTCCTCCTAACGATTCTTTGGCTGCAGGTGAACAAATTCAAAAGCCCTAATTTCTGCTGGCGCCAGAATCACAGCTGTCTCCTTCAACAGTAACGTAATCCAATGTTCAACAGTGAAGTCTCCTCCTCAAACACTAACTCCTCAGTGATAATGCGTGTGACGAGGGAAACTTTCCAGCTGAACCCGGAATTGGCTGGTCTCTGTGCAACTGAACCCGCATAACCTGTAATGATGCCCTTGTCTTCTCTTCGTGATTATCAACCAACTAACATCATGCTCAAAATACTGCATACACGTGTTAAACACTTCACACAATGTGATTAGATACTCACATTCTTCATGATGATGGAAATCAGATCGAGAAATTACAAAAAACTCATGCCACGATATTCCTGTAGCGCACTCTGTGTTAAACTTTGGTGTAGCGCTACAAGAATACCTTTTAACCAAAATTTAGCAATTTTCTAACTTTTTGCCAACTTGTCGGAGATTTTGGCAGCTTTTTGGTTTAGGGCATTAGTTTAGCTATTCTCTAAAGTCATTATTGATTCTCCTTTTGAATATATAACTCACATTGACCCACTTTCAATATAAAAATGACCAAAATCAATTGAAATCTGAAAGGACTGGGCTCAAACTTTATTCAAGCATTCATAAGGTTCTTAAGAAGGCAAAAAACCAAAAGTGAAAACCAACAATTAACTAAGGTGCACTCAAAAACAAACCAAAATTTAGAGAGAAAAAACTAAAAATGCAGAAAATTTTACTGACTTAACATCTGGCTCCAGCTGCGGGATGAAGTCCTCCCTGTGAGGCTTCAAGAACCTGTAGACTAGTGCCTTCAGTCTTCCATTGGGCTATGGAGTCTTTATTCAATCTCACTCACACCGGTATATACAATGAACAGTGACCATGATCTTCATTTAACTGTAGAAATGCTTGAGGAATCGCCCATTAACAGGGCTGAGCAATTCCTCTCCTTCCAAAGACTGCAATATGAAAGTATTATTTTCCAAAACCTTAGCTATGAGAAAAGGGCCAAACCATAAATTATCAAATTTTCCATGTTTCCCCTTCTGTTCCTTTCTTGCATCCCATCTTAAAACCATCTCACCTTCTGAAAAAATGTGATCTTTGATATTTCTGTCAAACCTGGTTTTCATTTTAGCGCTATACAGCTGGGCTTCTTTATCTACCTTTTCCCTGTTCTGCTGTAACTCAATCATTTCAAAAATTCTCCTTTGCAAATCATCTGGTTCTTCTTGAGAATTTTGGAGGAACTTCATTACAGGGATTCCCAATTGTACTGGAAATACTGCTTCTGTTCCATAAACTAGCTGAAAGGGTGAAGTACCAATGGCTTGTTTTACAGTAATCCTATCTGCCCATAATGCATATTTCAACATTGAATCCCAGGATTTTTTATTTTGTTTGAGCAATTTCTTGATGCATTGAATGATATTTTTGTTAGATGATTCAGCCTGACCATTTCCCTGAGGATAATAGGGAGTTGAGTGTTTTAGCATAATACCATTTTTCTCACAAAAGGCCACCATTGCCTTGGATTTGAATGCTTTGGCATTATCAGTAATCAATCTTTGTGGGCAACCAAACCTGCTCAGAATATTATTTTCTATGAAATCCATAATTACCTTATCTGTGGCATTTCTTGTGGGGATAGCCTCCACCCACTTTGTAAAGAAATCTGTGGCAGTCAAAATCCAATGATGCTGGCCTGAAGATGCTGGGTTTATTTCTCCAATAAAATCCAGGCCCCACTGCTGAAAAGGGGCATTGACTACAATAGGCTTCAAAGGTAAAGACAACAACTTTTGTTTTCCTGCAAACTTTTGACAAGGTATGCAAGCTCTTACAGTTTGATAAACATCTGTGAAAAGTGAAGGCCAATAGTAACCAGCTCTTAAAATTTTATAAGCTGTTGTTTTCCAGTATTTATGCCCTCCACAGGCTCCTTCATGAGATTCTGAAATTACTTCCTTTATTTCAGCTTGATCTAAACACCTTAATAAGATTCCTGCTGGATCTTTCCAAAACAATTGACCTTCTATCAGACAGTATTTAGTAGTTTTCAATTTCAAGGACCTGGCAGCTTTTCTGTCTAAATGTTCTGGACATTGCAAAAATAACAGAAAATGGACAATGTCAGCATACCAATCTGAAGATGAATAAGAATCCATGATTCTTTCTTTTTCCAGGATTACTTGATTTTCTTCAGGTCCTGATTCTTCTGTCATAGCATGTAACCCTAGTGCCTGACAATTTGAGTCAGCCAGCAGTTTGGCCAATCCTTGTCCTTTGACCAGCTTAGTAGGTCTGATTTCCACTTCATATTCCATAATTTTGGCAATCCACCTTCCCCTCTTTCCTTCACTATCAGGCTGTGTCAAAACATCCTTCACTGCAGCATTTGGAACAAATGAAACAACCTTGGAGTGTAAAATATAAATTCTGAAAAATTTTAAAGCCTTTACCAGGGCATAGGCTTGTTTCTCCATGATACTGTATTTTAGCTCGGAATCTCTAAGTGTTTTGCTGAAAAAGGCAATTGGTTGTTCCAATCCCTCTTCATTCTTCTGAAGTAATACAGTAGCAATAGTATCTTCCGAGGCAAAAGAAAATGTAAGAAATTCTTTGTCAAAATTTGGACTCACCAGAACAGGTGCTTCAGTTAGAGCCACTTTAATCTTTTCAAAAGCTGTCTTTGCTTCCATAGTCCACTTGACTTCTTGATCCTTTTTTAACATGCCTGTAATTTGCTTAATGGTCTCAGCAAAATTAGGAATAAACCATCTCAGAAAATTTATTTTTCCAATAAATGATTGCACATCCTTTTTACTCCTGGGCAAGCTAATTTTCAGTATTGCTTTGACTCTCTCAGGGTCAATCCTGATACCATCAGCTGATACCAAGTGACCAAGCAACTTACCTTCCTGTACAGCAAAATGTGATTTTTTAGGGTTCAAGGATAAGCCAAATTTTCTGCACTTTATGAAGGTTTGTTCCAAATGTTTCAAATGTTCATCATCAGATTTGGAGAAGACTGTAATATCATCCAGATAAATAACCACAAACTTATCTTTTTCACCCACGAATGCAATATCCATGGCTCTCTGAAAAGTTGCTCCAGCATTCATCAAGCCAAAAGGCATCTTGTCATACATAAATGTCCCCCAGGGGGTTGTAAAAGCTGTTTTTTCTTTATCATCAGGGTGCATAGCAATCTGATTATACCCTGAGAAGCCATCTAGCATTGAAATCCTTTGAGCTCCAACCACCTGCTGCAAAACCTGTTCAATCTTGGGGAGAGGATAATTGTCTTTTAATGATGATCGATTCAAATTTCTGAAGTCAACACATAATCGAATCTCTCCATTCTTCTTTCTAACAGGAACCAAATTTGCCACCCAAGAAGAATATCTAAGAGGCACTATTATTTTTGCATCCAACAACTTCTTTAATTCTTTTTCAATAACAGGGAACAGTGCTGGATTGATTCTTCTTAATTTCTGCCTGAAAGGTTTAACATTAGGTTTCAAAGGAACTTTATGCTGAATAACTGCTGTGTCATAGGTTTTCAGCTCCTTGTAAGACCAAGCAAATGTATCTATATATTTTCTCAACAGCCTAATATATCTACTCCTTTGCTCAGCTGTTAGGTTTTTAGATAATTTTACCATTCTGGGCTGTTCTGCTGAGCCAATATTGTAGTCCTCTACATTGTCTTCTGAAGACTGAATTACTGGTCTGGAAGGTATATCATCCTTAGTGAATATTCTTTCCAGAGGTACTAGACCTTTTGGAATGAAATTACTCTTCAATTCAATAATCTTATGTCCAGCAATCTCTTCTGCAGTAAATTCATCCAACTGTTCACCCTTTTCATCCATTTCTTGATCAATTTGATTGTTTGAAAATTCATCTACCAACTCAAGAAATTTTTTTATTTCGATGTCATCTTCAAAAACCCTCCAATGTTTCACATTATCTGGAACACATGGCCTATATCTCACTTCTATTGGATATCTTAGTTGAGTGGTTTTTGGAATTCTGAAATGTGTGGCAGCTAGGGCTAAAGAATCTGCAGTTTCATTATGATTTCTGGGAATATGAGTGATATTAAATGCTATAAAATAATTTTCAAGCATATCCCATACCTCATTTCGATATACTTTCAACAAACCCTGCTTTACTTGATATTTGTTCTTCACTTGTTGAACAACTAGTTCGGAGTCGCCAAATGCAGAAATTTGTTGAATTCCTAAATCTTTTGCAGCCTTCAATCCCAGTAGCAGGGCCTCATACTCAGCAGTATTGTTGGTGGTAGCAAATTCTAACTTATACATAAGTTTCACCATTTCACCTCCAGGAGAAATCAATAAAACTCCAGCTCCAGCACCTTCTTTGCATGAAGACCCATCAAAATACAATTGCCACAATACATCCTGCTCTTCTTGACTGTGTTTTACAGGCTGATCTTTTTGTACTTGTAACACACCAGCAGAATTCTCTTCTTCACTAAACTGTAGTATGCATGAAACGAGGTCTTTATCCACAGAATACATTGGGTGATTTGTAGGGTTTTTCTCATCTGTGACTATGTAAGCCAACTGTAACTCTCTATAAAGTCTCCTGTTTTCCCCACCAAAAACAGGAATAGTTGCATAAGAGAGGTCCATCTGTAATGTTCCTCCAACTTTCTTAGCCCATGACCTAGACAGAAGTAAGCCAAATTTTGGTGTGATGTCAGCTACCACAACATCCATTATTACACTTTTCATGGGTAGCTGAGTAAGATTGACAACCATATCTTTTATCACCCCTAGACATTTTACAGCTCGGGAATCAAAGGCATATAGATCATGGTAAGGCTTAGTGACATTAAGGCCCAGAGCTTCCATCACAGATTTTGGCATCAAATTATGGGATGCTCCTGAATCTAGCAGACAGTTAGAATCATCTGCTCATGCACAGTCAGAGTTATATAAAATGGAGGAGAAGCACCAGCTTCATTTTCAGTCTTCTCAGCTAAAGCTGATCCAATAAAAATTCTAGGGTTTTCTTCCTGAAGGTTCACTGTATCTGAAACTGGCTGATTATTTGGCATATTCATTACCTTCAAAACTGTATTCTTGTATGATGGATTTTTTATAAGCTCAGAAAATGGCACAGGAATTTTGAGTTTTCCTAATTCATTTTCCAAACTAAAATGTTGACCTGACTTGTTTACCTCTTCAATTTCTGTATTTTTCTTGGGTTTTTCTGCAGGTTGCTTCTTTTCTGCTACAGGATCAACAGTTGGTTTATCAAGAATAACTGGAGCAGTAACAGCAGCTTTCTTCTTAGGAGCTTGAACTACTTTTTTCGGTCCAGTTCTGAGATTAATAACTTTCTTAACTCCATTCTGATTGGTAGCAGCATTTACAGCAGTTTTTTCACATTCCAAATCATCTTCAATTTCATATAAATCAGCATCATAATATTCAGAATTTAGAAAATCTTCTTCAGTAACAAAGCCTGTAAACATTTTATCTCCAATGTGGTTCATGTCCTGATCAGTCTCAGTTTCTTCAAAAAGCAACTGCTGATCAATTTCTTCCTCATCAACCAAATTATTTTGAAAAGGTGGGGGCACTTTTTGATCTTCATTTTCTCTCCTTTCTTGCTGGATGTCATTATTTCTTCGCTCCCTTGGCATGAATCTAGGTGCAAATTGTCTTCTAAACTGATTTTGGTTATTTGGATTTCTCTGAGCTTCTGGAGCAGGTTTAGCAGAATTCTTTTCCAGCTCTAGTTTGTTCAACTTTGCAGTAAGGATCTTAACCATTTTGGCCATCTCATCTATCTTGGCCTCAGCAGATTGAGAAGCAGAGCCTGCTGTGACAGCTTCTTTTTTTCCTTTTCTTTCATACAGCTGCTGAGATGTTTCATTCTTAAGTCTATTTGAAGCTAACAAATTAGACTCTACCTCTAGGGCTGCATCTTGCATGTTCAGCAGGGTGATAGGTCTCCTCTCTCTGAGTAATAAAGAAAATTCATGATCAAAAGCATTGGCGTATGTCAACTTCGCTGATGTTTCGGTGGGTTTAATTTCTGCTGGAATTCTACTGTACATCTTATTAAACCTCTTGGAAAAATCTGCAACAGTCTCATCTTTCTTTCTTCTGAGAGCTCCAAACTCAGTTATATAGTATGTGTGATCTTTAGTGTCTCCCCACTGTCTCATGAAAAGCTCTTGGAGTTCCTCAATAATAGTAATGGAATTAGCAGGCAAGTCTCTAAACCATTTTCTTACATCTCCATCTAGACTCTGAACAAATACCCTCATCCACACATCTTTAATCTCAATATTCTGATTGTCAGCATAACTCAAGAAAGCCTCCCAATGTTCCTCAGCAGTGGTTTCCCCTTGACCATTGAACCTAGGCATATATTTTTGGTAATCACCTCCAGGCAATGGATGTAGAGGCTGAGGCAAAACTAAAGGTGCATACCTAGCTGCTACCATTCTGTCCATCATATCCATAGGTGGATTTTGAGCTGCCATTGTGGACTGAAGTTTAGACTGAATGTTCAAATTAGGTTTTGAAAAGGAAGGAATTTGACTGGACCCTTTTTGAAAGGTATTCTTTCCTAGCTTCAACTGAAATATTGGTATTTTATCAGGAGAAGAGGTTTTGGCCTTCAAGAAACTTTGAGGATTAGTGAAAACCTGAAAACTGCTCTCAGAGAGGATAGGTTTTATACACGGTGAGATGTCTGCTGGGTCTAGTGATTCACCCAACTGATGAGAATCACAAAAAGTTGGCAAAGATTGGGATTTTCTGAGTTTGTTTGCTGTTTTCAAAATCTGCTCAGGGTCTGTCACACCCAGATTTAATGGAGAAACAGGCTTATTCCTGGTCCCAATCCCTTTAGAAGCCAGTGTGACTTTTTTGGTGAAAATAGCCTTCAAAAATGCTGGTTCAAGTTCACCTCTTAAACCAGGAAAATGATGAATATCCCAGGGAAGATATGCTTCAGCTTCGTCCCCGGCAACGGCGCCAAAGATGTTTGTGTCAGAAATTGTTACTAAGGCTAGGGTAACAAGCCAACACAATCTCAAGAATAAAATCAATCCAAACTAGGTTTTTAGGGTTTTGTTTTGTATGTTTTGGTCAGAAAAATTCAAGAGCATAAGGGAATACATTCAACAGATAAGTAAAAACTAATTCACATACATATATCCATGAAGATGCATATATATCTCAGAAATTCACCAAAAGATTGCAAATGAAGTTCATTCAATAAAAGACAAGCACCACTGGAAATTATACCTAAAACCAGAAATGAAATTGTCAATCAAGAAACTGTATAAGTTTAAAATGAAGCCAACACATATCAGAAGTGGAATAAGGAGTTATATATTCATAGTTTCATCAAAAATGCAATATGAGAGTTTGCAATACTTAGCAGTGAACAAGTCTGGATGAAAACACAGTTTGCAGACCTCCTCTAGCTCTCCAAAATTTCGAACCCTTACAATGTCTTTTCTACCTCTCTAAATAGTTTTTCATCCCTCAAAAACAGTTAGGGTATCTCCTACTAATCCTCCATCGAATGACTAGATTAGGTAAAATAACATTTACATTTTTACAAATTACAATTTTGCTAAAAATAGCAAATCTTTAACAAAAAGCTTTAAATGAACCTAACTGCCCTAGATCTCTTTCGATGCCTCCACTAGCAAAGCTATGCCATCTGGACTTGAGGATCTTTTCTTCACTCTTTTGTGCTTTTGCTCCAGCTCAGCTATCCTTTTGTGCAGGTGTTCATTTTCATGCTGCAAGGTTTGAACTGTCTTTTCTAATTCTGAGCAATTCCTGTCAGCAACCCTTTTTCTTCTGAGTGCCTCTTTTGCATCAATTACCAACTCCTGAAAATTATCATGAGTATCCTGAAGATCTTCTCTCAATCTTCTATTGGCCAACATTAGACCATCATTAACTTCTTGCATGTAGTTCATTTGATGCTTGTACTGTTTGACAACCTTCTTCAAATTCTCCTTGTCAGAATTAACCAGTTTTTCTATTGCAGCATCCTGATCTTCACTTGGTTTCCAAAACATATCAAATTTCTTAAACATTAATTCTTCTGTTAATGGCTTTACAGCAATATCTTCAATGATAGGGTTTGAAACACCTGTTTCCTGTGCTGATTTAATCTCTTCTGTTAACAAATTTCCAAAATTGTTTTCAACAATGGATTTAGAGCTCTCTTCACCTGTTACCTTTACAGACCCAAAATCCTCTTTTTTAACTGAATGCAATTCATTTTTCTTTGACTGCTCCTCCATGGATTCTTCATCAGAGATGTTCACCTTATCAGTCTTCAATTTCGTATTTAACAACTTTTTCATACTTAATCTTAATTTGTTTTTAGACCTAGTTTTAGGTCTCCACAAAGAAGCTGGCTCTCCCATCATTTTTAGTGTCTTCCCTTGATATTGGATAGATGCTAACTCTACCACTTCTAGCTTTTTGATCTTCTTCTTAGGCTTGGTAGTTTTGTTCTCTATAGCTTGATTTTCTTTAATCTCAGCTTTAACCTTGATCTCAGGAATAAACTGCTCTTCCTCTAACATATAGCCCTCGTCATCTGAGAGGACTGTGATGGGGCTTTTGGGCCGATTCTGGACTTCTTCCTTTGCTACAGGAATAATTTTGATATCAATTTTCCTCTCTTCTTGGACCACTGTTATAGATGATGACTTCTTTTCAAGAATTTCCTTTTCCTTTTTGTCATCAAATAATGAAAATTTGACTTTATTGTGCTGTGAAATTTCCTGAGGCTGACTGTCAGTCTGTCCTTCATCTGCTACCTGCTTTGTTTCCTTTTTAGCTTTAATGCCATGCTTGTTTGCAGGTTTAGCTGAATACCCCAACTTTTGTACCATTACTTTTCCCTTATCAGTTTGCCTTTTGGGTTGTTGGTCTTCTCCTTTAGAATGAATCCCTGACCAAAACAAAAAGAAGTCCCAAGTTTTTTCCTCCTGCTGCAACACTGTAGAGATGATTAACTTGATGAGACCATGATGGAATAATGATTGAGAAGTATGATCATCCTGCTGTTTAATTTTGCTTGACATTTTCTGCAAGCTTTTGAAGAAAAAGAATGGCAAATTCATTTTAGACACCCCTGCCATGTGCTGCAAGAACCTGAGATGGTATTTGAACACTAGTGAGTACCTCCCTTCACAAGTTATATAGCTCTGAAGAATCCTTATAGGTTCAATCCATTCCCTCTTGAAATTATGAATGATAATACCTTTGTTCCAGTCAGGAACAACATTGGGCAATAAGTATCTTTGAGGATCAAACTCAAAAGGAGACTTCTTAAACCAGAGCTCGCCCTCATTATCAATTTCAGTGGCTTCTGAAATTAAATCTACAGTCAATTTGAATCTCAAAGGATCCATTATGATCATCTCATTCTTAAGTCCTTTGGCAAAATTGCAGGATACTTGGGCATTAAAGCCATCTATCTTCTTGAAGAATTTCAACCATCCTGCCTGTTGGAACAGCTCTGCACAATCTGGAAGTTTTTTGATCCATGTCAAGTCTGTGGGTTCAGCCCTATTAACCTTACCACTTTTACTATTTTTTCCCATCTCTTTCTTTTCAAGGAACTGGAACAGTCTAGTTTTAGGTTTCAGAAGTGTCTTATCAGCTGTTTTCTGGGCAAATACTGCAGGCTATAACAATTTCAATGATATTTAAATCCCCTGCACAAATCTACAAACCTCCCTGTGTAACACCTGTATCAAGCTAGTAGACTTCCCTCTGTGTAAACAAAACTGAGTTCTACAGGCAATTCTGTGAGTTTTTTCAACGCCCTATTTTGATTAGGTCATAAAAGAAACAGTCGTGCAAATTCCTCCTATCATGCTTCAGCTAACTATTTCAGTGATGAATTCTTCATCCTTTCATTCTATTACATCCTTCTCAGCAACCAATTTTTTCAGAAGAACACGCAGCAGCAAAAACCCAAATTCTCCAGCTATGAGGGTTATACGTAATACCTGTCAATTACTCCTCCATCGTGGCGTAATGTCTTCAATTTGGGGTGTCAATAATGTTCTTCTTCGAGCACAGGTGTCCTCCTAACGATTCTTTGGCTGCAGGTGAACGAATTCAAAAGCCCTAATTTCTGCTGGCGCCAGAATCACAGCTGTCTCCTTCAACAGTAACGTAATCCAACGTTCAACAGTGAAGTCTCCTCCTCAAACACTAACTCCTCAGTGATAATGCGTGTGACGAGGGAAACTTGCCAGCTGAACCCAGAATTGGCTGGTCTCTGTGCAACTGAACCCGCATAACCTGTAATGATGCCCTTGTCTTCTCTTCGTGATTATCAACCAACTAACATCATGCTCAAAATACTGCATACACGTGTTAAACACTTCACACAATGTGATTAGATACTCACATTCTTCATGATGATGGAAATCAGATCGAGAAATTACAAAAAACTCATGCCACGATATTCCTGTAGCGCACTCTGTGTTAAACTTTGGTGTAGCGCTACAAGAATACCTTTTAACCAAAATTTAGCAATTTTCTAACTTTTTGCCAACTTGTCGGAGATTTTGGCAGCTTTTTGGTTTAGGGCATTAGTTTAGCTATTCTCTAAAGTCATTATTGATTCTCCTTTTGAATATATAACTCACATTGACCCACTTTCAATATAAAAATGACCAAAATCAATTGAAATCTGAAAGGACTGGGCTCAAACTTTATTCAAGCATTCATAAGGTTCTTAAGAAGGCAAAAAACCAAAAGTGAAAACCAACAATTAACTAAGGTGCACTCAAAAACAAACCAAAATTTAGAGAGAAAAAACTAAAAATGCAGAAAATTTTACTGACTTAACAATGCCAATAGCCTTATCAGTAAGGTTTCAAAACTCATGAATAATCATCTTTTTGAACTTGGTTGAAGCCATTATCAACTTCATCAAAAGATAGATAGATCAATCTTTTGAAGCATCCTCGATAGTGCTTTCGACAGTGTTTGAAAACTCATTAAAAGTAACCTTTGGAAGTTTAGTCGATGGATCATCAATGTTATTTCAAAAATATGAATCCATTCTTTTATGTGTGCGTCGATTATATCATCAGTGAAGTCCTGAAACTTTGAAACTAAATCTTGTGAGAAAACATCAATGGTATCATCGACGAAGTTTGAAAACTTTGAAATCAATCTTTCAAATATATGTCGATAGTATTATTGGTGTCATTCGAAAACTTCAAAATCAACTCTTTTAAAAACACGTTGATAGTATTATCAGCATTGATATGAAATGGATCAATGTATAATTTGTCATCCATTTTTATGCTTATTTGGTGGATATATTGGATGAATTGGCTTGTAGGGCCCATTTTTTTATCAGGTCTCACTTTGCATATTTGAGGTCCAAAACCTTATAGTCTTGTTTGAGAGTTTAAACAATGTTTTTTGGGGTCATAATTTCATCGCTTGTGCCATGACCCTCGATGCAATTCTACATTTTGATACCTTTCCAACCATCCAAGAATCACCTCAAATGGAATCTATATGAGGAAGTTATGCCTCCCGCAAGTTGACCTATCCAGTTGACCACCATGGTATTGATTCCATGTCAACTCTCATTTCTCGCACATGTGGACTTTCAAGAAAATCATAGAAGGTCCAAAACCCTAACCCTAATCGGGAGTCGAGCCATGCAAAAACCTTAAAATTAACCCTAAAGGCTATCAACCTATGTTAAATACTGGGCCGATAAGAGAAAAAGGGGTTCCATACTTATGATGTTATTATATTGTTCCATAGTTGAGAAACATCACGAGAGTGGATATTAGAGCAGAATAGAGTGTGATATTTTCAATTACTAGGAACTAGATTCACAAGACAATTTCACCATGGAATATTTTAGACAATGAGAGAAGAAGAATAGAGAGAATAAATTATGGAAAACACTCTATATCTTATTCATTGATATGATAATAATATATAATACATCCTCCATGGAGAAAATCAAATTCCTTTGAGGCAATATGGAAAAAGCAAAAAGAAAAGGCTTAGAAAAGGCAAAAAAACCCCTAGGTGGCAAAAGCAGTTTCCAAAACTGTCTTAGAGACTCACGAATTTAGTAAGTATGGTATGGCAACTCATGAGTGAGGTAAATGGAATGTAATGATGGCTTTAGAAGGTTAGATATGATATGGAGGTCGAATTGGTTAAGTGGCAAAAGATTCCAAGTAAACTAGCTTTATCTTTTCCACTAGAAAGTAGAAAAAACAAGACAAAGCTAACTAAATCAGGATAGTGTCTTTCTAATTCAGGAATGGAATAAAATCAGACAAAATCCAAGGAAATCTTATCCAAAATCTATCCAAATTCGTTTCTGTGAATGAGGATAGCATGTGGTCCACTAAAAGACAAAACTGGCCTATTCTACCTAGTCAAAACTCAAGAAATTAATCATAAATGATTAATTAATTTTATCCTAAGTCTAGAATGACATAGTGGGTTTTTTAAATGTTCCAACATAGAGGTGGTAGGAGATCCTACAATAGCCATTATGGCCACAAAGTTAGAGGTAACTCCATAGAGAGTACCCATTCCTTTGTATTTGCATTTTATATAAAAGAGTAAGGAATAGTCCTCATTTCTGACTACGTTTTCCCCCATATTGGATTTTCCTAGGGTAAATCTTGTGTTAATTGTGTGGATTGTGTATTTATTTTCTCTAATTATATGTAACGAACCCGGTGACCTCACAATGCCATGTGTCTATGATACCTCCATAATTTTACCCATAAATACCTATGTTGTCCTACTTCATTTTTCTACTGGTTAAACTAATTCTTTCACAGTTAATTTATGAATGCATTTGAACACCATGGATAATATAAACATGTATGAAAATAATGCAGGGATTTTCGGCATGAATGCAACCCCACAAATGACAGTAAATCCATGCAATTAAATAAACATTAAGCAATAATTACGTTCAACATATTTCAACAATATTCACAACACATTTCATACATGGGAGAATACTTATTTGAAAATGTAAACCGTTTGTCTATAGACCAAGGGCATTCCACCCAGATATAGGCTCTGTCAAGCCATATCTTACTTTGATAGGCCACCCCCAAGCTGGAACTATCAATCCACAAGAAGGTGTTGATTTCTTTGGCTACAGTTATCTCTCAGCCAAGGAATGGGGCTCCCTTATCTGAGTTAACAGTACCTCGAGCTCCCTTCTCTAAGTTAACAGTACCTCGGGCTCGCTTCTCTGAGCTAATAGTACCTAAGGTTTGTTACCCTAATTCCTTTACAAGGCTCTATGGAGTTCCGTTATACTTTGTCTATTTTTCCATGTGCAACAAGGTGATGGTGGTACGAAGGTGGTAGTACGGATATGGCGGTACGGAGATGGTAGTACAAGTGAATGTGGTATTGACATAGGTAGTTTAGGTCTGGAAACAAATGATTATCTCAAATAGGAAGAATGATGGAATGATGGTTAGCTTTCTATATTTATATGCATGGTTGAGGCTAGCCAAGTGGAACCCAAGTTAATAAGAACTAGCCACACTACAATGGAAGGCTAGGAGAGGTAGACAAGTGGCATGCATGGGTTTGCACACTTTCCCATTTCCCAAAGAGAGTTGGACAAGTGGCATGCATGGGTTGGGAACCTTTTTCCCTCTAACCATGGGCTTGGTATAATCACTTCCCCCCTTGTAGAAAGATAGTCCCCCATCTCTTCATTGTCCTCTAGTCTGCAATAGTCATGGGTTTTTATGTTAAGAGTGGAAATTTACAAATTTACATAGCTTGGTCACTTTGGACCATACATTTCTGGCTTGTAACCCTTTCATCCATATTTACATTTTTATACATACTGGGGTAAAAAACGGGGTGTTACATTATCTATCTTTTAGTTCCAATTATTTAGCATTCAATGGAAATAAGTTAATAAAAGGAACTAATTTGTAAGACCCGCTGTGACGAATTGTTCCAGTGGAATATCCACAACAGTTTACAAATCATATTGTTATCAAAGCAAGTTTCTTTGGGGTTTGTAGGAAATTGCTAGATCCAATCACGGAATAAAGAAAACATCTTCAAACCCTATCCATGGTGAACGAACTTGTTGAAGGAGCGACAAACGAATATGAGTAGCGATTTACAACACTAGAAATACAAGTCGTTGATATCGCACACAACATGTCAATTCTCATGGTGGCTATGGAGAGAAATTTTGGACCTTTCAGTGATGTTGGAGGTTCTAACTCAGAGATCATATTAGAGGGGAAATTAGAAGATAAAGGTGACCCAGAAAAATAGCCGAGGAAAGAGATCGAAAAGAGCATCCAAATTCTAGTCTTGTTACCCCTTCCCAGTCTTTATTTAAGATGGAAGCGAAATTCAATATCAAGCTATACCAAGGTGATATTGATGCGTTAAAGTTGAATCATTGGCAGCAGGAATTAGAGGTCTATTTTAGTATCCATAGCATATACTAGGAGAGGAAAAATTCAATTGCCCGATTGAAATTAGAGGGTCATGCATTAACTTGGTGGGAAAGCCACATGGAGCCATTTAGTCCGGAGAGTGATCCATCGGTAACTAAGTGGGAGGATTTCAAAACCCTCATTAAGTCCCAATTCTACCCTATCATGTAACTAGAGGACTAGCGGATCCGTTGGCATTACTTCATGAAAAGGTGAGGGAAGAGTGTGCAAGAGTACACCATTGAATTCAGGGAGATGTCTATCATGTTGGGTATCTCACCAAAGATTCCAAATGCACTCCTCAAGTACCTAGGGTGTTTATGTAGTCATTTATAGAAGCAAGTGATGCTCTTCAAGCCTAGGACAATTGATGAGGCCTGTGTGCAAGCATAGTACCTGGAGAATATAGGCCATAAGAAAGGACAACCAAGTGATTCTAAATAGAAAGAAAACCTGAAAAGTGGAAAGGAAAAGACAAGAAGACTACGACCATGACAAACCAATACAAGATCCAAAAAACCACTGTAACCATTGTAACATTAACTGTTACACTAAAGAAAAGTATTGGAAGCTACATCCAAAGCTGAACTTTAAGAACCGTAAGGATGCTAAGAAGAAGAACCTTTTAGCCACAAATCCAAGCAAAGAGGTAGAATGCAACTCAAATGTGGACGAGAAGATTGTCTACGCTTTAGTGCAAAAGGAGGTGAATATGAGTAGCCTTCATCACAATGAAGAGAAGGAGATGACACAACTCTTCCATATCAATATCCAAATAAAAAAGACCAAGGTTGATGCTCTATTCGATAGTATGGTTCACAGGCCAATCTCATAGAAGAAGATCCAGTGCAAACAATAAATCCTTGACAAAATTTTCTTTTATGTTTCCCATTTCAATGTATCTCCTCTTGCTTCTTCTATTTTGTACCATTTGTTGGGTAGGTATTCCAAGGTATCGGGGAAGAGATGTGGCCATACTCTTTCATTATGTAGTTGATTTTGCACCACTCATGCTCACATTCTTCAATATGCCTTTTAGGGTCGTAGCCATGTTTGAATTTTTGTGATTTATGTTGTAGTTGTGAGCTTCTTTCCACAAAATATTTCAACAAAGTATATAGTTGTGGTTGTCCAAGTATGGAGTCATGGGCCATGGAATTCCCACCATCATGTTGCTTGGTTGGTAAACCAACATAGATCCATGTTAAACTCGGATCTATCAAGCACCGAGAGGGATCCAATTTCTGGAGGTGTATTTTTTTTTAATATTAAACTCAAGAAATTTGATCCCTCTCTTGCTTGATAGATTCAGGTTTAAGTTTTAATTTTTTATTTTATAGGTCGACATCGATTTTTTAAATTAATTTTCATAATTTTTTATTTTATGAGCCGACGTGTATTTTTTTAATGTTTTTTGGTAATGTAACGTCACGCTATGTTACTTTTTGTGATAACATCTCTCCCATACTGGGCTATAGAGCACCTCACCCCTCTCGGTGCAACTAAAAAAAGGGTTTGTAGATGACCCCGATCTCCGACATTTTTGGATACTTCATCTACTTGGGCCATAGGAGAGTCTCTTTCTATGAATCTTAATTTTGGTAAGCTAGTCAATTCGATATCAATCAGTATCAAACTGGGGAATTGTCAGAATTTCTTCCCTTACTTCCGCACTTGACTAGATAGAGAAACATGTTTTAAATTTATTCCTAGGTAGAGATTTTATGGTCCAATAATCTCTCACTATGGCTTCGTAGTTCTCCATCTCCCAGTCATATAGTTATGTGTCGGAAGAATTCTAACCAAGTGATAGGGGAAAACCCAAGTATAACTCTCAATGGGTGTCTAGTTTGACAAGGTCCTCATTACCTTGGATTAGTTGGTAAAGCTTCCTAACATTTGCATATTCATTGCATGGCTCCAACCAAGTTTTGTCTTCTTTTGGGTCAAAGGGAGTGATTATTCTTCTCCCATTTCCTTTTAGACGTTTAATTATGAATTATGAATTTCATTTTTCTTCCCCATGGTCAACTAACTAAGGCGGAATATGCAATCGTTCCATTAATTACATAGATTATATCAAATTTGACTTTTGTTTTAAATTCCCATTATTTTTGTTTCGACATTTCTCGACAATCCAATAGTTTCCACAAATATTTGGCTTGCAAATTTCAACAAGTTCCTTGAGTGGGTGAGATTAGGTTGTCCTAATTTGATCCATGTATCTTTAGTTAGGATGTTTACTTGAGATCCAAAGTCAACTACAACTTATGGGATGAAATAACCTTATATCTTCAAATTGACATGTGGGCCAAAATCTTCGACAATTTTATCTTCTTGGTTCAAGTGACACATATTTTTCACTATTTTCCTTATGCCTTGATAATTTTTCAAGATCTCCATTAATTCTAGGAATTGAGCAATTGGCTTTTCTTATCCCATCATTGTCATAAATTCATTAAGTACAATGGATGTGTCTAGTTTGTTGGTAACCATTTTATTTCGAAAGTCTTCTTTTGTGGATAGCTCATTGATGAAATTGATAGCTTCTTTGTATATTTACTCCTCTCTCATGAGGTCGGGATGTTGGTCTTTTCCTTTCTTATTTCCTTGGTGATTGACATTTTCATTTTCTTTGGTCCTGATCTAGTGACTACATGCGGATTTTTGGAATACATAGCTTTTTCTTTCGGTATGCTATGCAATAGGTTTATGTTTAGGACTTTAAGGCCAGTTTCTATAATTTGCAATTTTTCTTCCATGTTGGGAACCTCCATGGTGGTTTCCTCTTCCGCACCTAGTTGAACATTTCTTGACGCAAGTAGGGTTAGTTGATCATTGACCCATCACTCCTTGGGACTTCCTAGAGCTGTCGTAGTTACCTACTATTACCACCTGGTCGAAATTGTATCGACTTGGGCAGGGTTGGTAGACTATCAACTCGACGCTCTATAGTGTTTTCTAGGGAATTTCTCATGTGGGTATCTGCATAATCCCCCATTTCTAACCTTTTTTTATTTCTTCGATCTATTTCTATTTTTTGTAAGTCAGGTGAAGTTTTGTAACCTTCCATCCTTTTATTTTCTCTTCTTTTGGTCTCATCATCAAGCATATATTCATGTTCATGGAATCATAATTTTCTGGGAAACATTATCTATTGGCTTTCCTCTCCTACTATCACATGTCAACTAAGGTTTTTCTTTTGTCGAGGCATTCTACAGGTCTCCTACCCCCCATGGACGACCCCAAACATACTCTTGGTCGAAGAGGGAGGCCATGGCATTTTATTTACTTAGAGAATATTCCCACTCTTCTTGTTTTTTTTTTGCAATTGGTCAGACTGAGAGTGTTTATTGGTAGTCTTGCTTCGACTATATGTCTGACTCCTTTGTCTATGATAAATTTACACAATGGTACAGGTACACTACATAAGAAATTCTTGTGTAGGTCGACATAGAATCTTCTTTTCACACTATCAACATATGCTCTTTCTTCTACTACTTGCTCTTTGTAGAACTCATCATAAATTTTTTCTAACCACTAATACAAGTTCATTTGGCCTCGATTGTTTAATTTTAATAGAAACTATTGATATTCAATTATCTTATTCATCAACAAGGCTATCCATCAATTTTTTGATCGTATGGGGGACATTTTCCAAGAATATTTTGTCAGCTTCTATGTAGAATAAAGCTCCTACTTCCACAACTGATAGTCGATTTTGTCTAGCGTAGTTTTTCAATTAATTATTCACTTTTCAACTCCACCAAAACTGTATCTCTTTGCTCAAGTGTTGGTGCACTATAATTATGATCGCTCTACTTATAAATCCCCAAAAATCCTAGTTCTGGAAACAAAACCAATGTTGTAATCTACGGGATTGCACTAAAGTAGTTACCAATGATAGGCAAAAATAGATATAGACATACACAACAATATACTAACATACAATAAGCATACATAGAAAGAGAAGAAGAATATAAGGTATTAGTGGAACCAACATCAATTAGACTATTATATTAGATCATCATGACAAGACAAGATATATTTTCTTATATATCCAAGCCTTTATATACTATTACATTCATGGAGGTAATTATAAGTTCCTTAACTACCTCGGTCTATCGGCCAACCCAGTTGGTTGACCGACTTGACCAACTCGACTAGGACGACTAGAGCCCTACAACACTGCCACTCCATAAGAATGATGGTATGCTACATGGTACCACTACTAATGGATCTTGTCACACGCAACCACCATCATTATCGAATCCTGTGATTGGTATGGAGGTATGATTTATTCTTTATGTTTATAGTTTCATGCAATGGACATTTCGATCTTCAACCTACAAACTATCTAATTCGCATGCCAAGGATGAAATAACACTCCAGTTGTGGGGTTGGACGATATACCATTAACTTGTTGCTTCTTCCCCCATTGTTGCCATTTCATTTAACCTATTTTCACTAATGTCATCACATCTCTTTCCAGGATTTACTAGCATGTCACCCTTATATTCGTACATCTTCTCAATATTTTTGTTGACTTCCGTCTTTATTCATTCCCTATTTGGAAAGTCTATGGTTCATTATTATTGAAACTCCACTATACTCGTTACTCCCTTTCTTGTTATAGATCAAGTGGTCCATATTCATCAAGTATACTATGATGGGTGGCTCATCTATGTGCTATGAACCCATCACCCTGGAATAATTGCGTAACGGCCAAAAAGTGCTTCAAATATTTTAGTATGCAGGATGGACGGTTGATGTAGCCAATAAACTTTAATTCATTGATGAGATCTAAAAACCATGCAAACACATGAGAGTGAAAAAATAACAATCTTTTATTCCTTCTTCATCCTAACTATTACAATGAAGGTTCAACCTTTTATAACTGGTATTTGAGATTTTCGAAAATTGTTAATTTTAGAAAATTCTCAGATGACTCTAAAACCGATCACTAACTTAAAGCTAACTAGAGCGACACTAGTTGTCAACTCAATTTTTTATTAGGTGCATAAACTAACAAATAACTGATAATTACAAATTTTAAAAATCCCACAAAAACACAAAAACCCCAATTGAGGCACTATATGAAGGAATTAGGCACCAGAAAAGTGTCGAAAAAAGGTATGATCAAAAGGATCTTATTGGTCACTGCTATTAACTCTTTGAAATGCAACTTCTTGTTAAATTTGAGCCCAAACAGATAAACAAATCAAAATTTATGAACCTTGGAAATCCCTGCATTATTTTTTTTCTTTTTTTTTTTACATTTTTAGCGCATGGAAATCCCTTCATCATTCTCCTCTGGTTGAAAAGAACGCAGCTCCTGCAAGATACTTTCTTCAAACTACTTCCACTTAACGTGATCTAGATACAATAAGTCCCCCTCTATAATCCATGTACTCTCTGCTGGTGCTAAGCCTTCCCACTAGACCAGGTATCGATTATGTTGGCCTTGCCAAGTATGACGGGTCTTCTTATATAACTAATGTGCAATCTTTTCTTTTTTCTTGCTCAGAATGGCAGGTTTCCAATCCACCTCCACCTCACTGTGATCACCCAGGTCATCCCCATGGAAGATATATAAATCAGAAACATTAAACACGGGGGAAATATCAATATCAGTTGGTAAATCGACATTATAAGCATTGTCTTTAATTTTCTTGAGAATCTTGCAAGGACCAATTTTCTTATATTTCAATTTTGTGGTAGGTTCCTCTAGGAAACTGCTCTTTCTGTAAATAAGTCATCACCAAATCACCTTCATTGAATACTTGATTCGTCGGTGAGCATCTTTTATAATTTTGTTCTGCTCATTATTGGCCTGTAGATTTTGTTTCACTTGTTGTTGTAACTGTTGAATGTATGTTTGCAAATGCTTCCCCATCATCATTGATTCTATCCCCAAGTGGTAGCTGCACCAAATCTAGGACACCCATAGGATTTCTACCGTAAACAACCTGAAATGGAGATTTACTTGTAGATCTATTCATTGAGCTATTGTAGGCAAATTATGCTTGAGGTAAAGCCAAATCCCACTATTTGGGCTTGTTATCACATATATAGTAGCCGGGCTACCATTCATTATTTTTTTGATGCCAGTACACCATTCAGCCAGTTCCCTTACATTTGCGATGCTGAGATGAGCATCTATATTGGATCACTATCAGATTTTGGACAACAGTTGTATTCCCCATGCCATGATTGAGTCTCAGGACACTCAGAGAGATGACCGATGTAGCCATTATACCATTTGTACAGAGCAGTCAGTAGTGCCCAGAGTTGCAGTAGCAGTTTCAGAGGACAGGTGATGGTTCAGATGATGAGCATTCAGGTATATGACTCAGCAGGTATATCATTGTGTTATGGTTATATTGCTTTTATACTTATTCTTATAGCATGTCTTAGCACTTAGTATCATGATCTGGCGATCATATAGATATGTGTGTTGGTTGTGGAGCCAGATCTTCTAGTCTCATAGATGATATTGTATTAGCCGTGTTTGTACCCCAGTTCTATATGATATGTAGGTGGACTGTACACTCACCCCAGCGGGGGGGTGTGGGGGGGCATCGCCCCCCCATGGGGTTCAATTTTTTGGGGCTGTTTTCGCCAGCTGTTTTGCGGGCCCATGGTTTTGGGTATCCCATGGTATTTTCCCATTGTATTTCCCTTATAAAAAAAGGACATTGTAATACGGCTAGGGTTGATGTATTAGGTTTTATGCATTGTAAAGATCTTTGAGATCGGGAGAGAGACTGTGAAACAGAGAAGAGGAAGTGCAGCGGTTGTGCTGCAGGTTGTATCCCTTCGACTTGCTGGACGGTAATAATAATAAGGACTGGCAAATTCAGTGTGGACGTAGCCCAAGTTGGGTGAACCACGATATATCTGTGTCTCTCTTGTAATGTGTATGTGTGATTATATTTGCATTTCTGTTTATTGTTATTGCTCTGCGATCCTGTTTTTCTAACAATGTGGACCTAGTTGATCTTATTATATATACTATATTGTCCCTACTTAGACTTAGAAGTTCACTATTCATACTCATTGGTTTTACCCTCCTTAAGGAGAATAGAGGTGATCATTCCACCATACCTTGGCTTGCTAGTGTTGGCTCCATTATTCATTGTCTTCATCCATCCATTGCCTACCTTTTAGTTTATCACCCTGACTTACTACTTGACTAGTGGAATGGAGGACTTTTTCCCACTGTAGCCTCTGTATTGGATGAGCTTCCCTGTTTACTGTGTCTCGGCTTTGAGTTGGTGACAAAACTTACCTTTGGTGAGTTGGATTGTAGGCCTAAATCATTCTGGTCGGTTGTCCCGATGTTTGGCATTGGCTCGAACTCCCCCTAGTCACTTGAGATGTTGTTGGCTAAAACTAAAAGCTCATGTACTATTTATGGAAACTGATAAATTCGCCCATGGAAACTAAAAAGGGCAAGAGCGATGAACTGCTGAAAAATACTCCTCGAAGAGTATAAGAAAGGTCCAAAAAGCAATGATTCTTAAAAGCTATATCTAAACAATTGCTGACCTTATACATGTATAAAAACATGCCTTGGATGCAAGCTGCAACTAGTTGTGTTTATCAGCACACCTGAGATCCAAAGGGTTATGTAGGCCAAAAAGGCCATGAAATGAAATTGAATGATCCTAATGAACCTGGATCAACTTGATATAGACATGATGCCTAAGTTGAATAAGCACTCTCTAAACAAATTATCCATTTGTGAGACACCGTCATTCCCTGTGTTGTTGCTCATTCAGTATATACTATGGTGTGTATTCCTTTTCCCTTTGCCAAAGTGTCACAAAGTTAAGTCAGTCAAGTCATCCCTTAGCCTAGCCAGTTATTTTAGCCTTCACCCTTCACTAACAAATTGATCACAGCTATCAAGTGAGTATGATCTTGAAAGTCTAGTCTGAGTAATAATAATAATTAATGACATTATATATTTGGATTTAGATCGTCAGTAATGATTACTTTGTGTTATAATTGTTATTTGAATAAGTTGTAGAGCATGCATTAACCTTTGACACTTTGCAGCAGCTTCCGATGATGGTCTGAGTTATATTTGGTCATGTTGACTTGGTCAAACCTAGTTTGACCAAGGTTAGCCATAGGACATGAGATGGTTGGACCTTGTGATGATATGGATTGATGATATATGGTCTATGTACATGTACATGATGATTCTATGCAGCAGCTACAGGGTTATGATGATGATTCTTGGTTTACAGCAGTATTTGATCATTTACAGATTATTATTATTTGACCTGTTCTGGTATATTGGATATATATTTTGATCATGTAGAGACTCATATGGTGTATGAGTACACATCTTGGACGGATTTGGACCTTCTGAGTCCAATGAGATAGTTTGTTTTCAGTTTCGGGCACTTACAGTGATGATTGAGCCTTAGTAGGCTATCCCAATGCAGTTTTGGTCTGTCGGAGACCCTGTCAGAGCAGATGTGATTTTTATCCGGTTGACCTAGGGCGCTGTGCTTGGAGGGGGTGGTCTAGCAACTTGTTTTTACCATATTACCCCCCTCCCGGACGTACTGGTGCCCTCACCTTGACAACGCAGGCACTCCAGGAGGCAGTTTGGGGCAGTTTCACGCTTCCCGAGGCATTTCAGGATTGGTAGAAATGGCTATTGAGGAATTCGATTTGGGCTACTGAGGCAATGTATTGGCATGGGATGATCAGTGATGAAGGATTGATGTCTTCCACACCTCCTCCAGCAGTTTCAGCTTCATCGGGGCCTGCATCCATCACTTATGGCACTTTCTGATGATTTCTGAGGCCTTTTGAGGCCTACGATTTGACCATAGAGGCACGATTTGGTATATTGATGACTATTTTATTATTATTGTGCTATGGGGATTGACCAAGGGTGGCTAAAATTACCCCTTGGACCCACCATAAGCTTCTTATTATATTTTGTCATTATGATTTGGTGGGATTCCCCTCTTCTAGGGCGATTTTGTCCACTTATGTTATATTTTATGAGTGATCCATGTATTTTATTGTTGAGCTCATCTAAACCATTGATTAGACATTTGTATCTTTTAATCTTAGCCACTCATTCAAAAAGTGGTTAGGATTTTGATGCCTCTCCTTCCTATTTAAAGGAGAGAGCTTCTCATTTGTATAGGGGTCTTTGGCTCTTGGATTATTGGTATAGAAAAACTTTCTTGTGGAAATTCTTATGGTCTCCTTTGCATCTAGTGTTCTTAGATGGTGATTGGAAAGTCTATTGCAACCTAGCATTTGGAATTTGTGGTAAGATCTATCTATTTTGGAAATCATTGTCTTGTCTACAGGAGGGCGACTTCAACAAGGGCGATTTTGCAAGGCTTCTTCAAATCGACTTTCTTGGCATTTGCTTGTATCAAGGGGTTATCATTAGTATCATTGTGATCTATGCTATCTTTCTGTTACTTCTCTTGTGGCATTAGTCTTATCTCTTGATTGCATCAAATCTGATATTGTTGATGTTTGTTGTGCAGGAGAGAGGGCACATTGGCTTCTTGGGCTAAATCGATTTCATAGAAAACTACCTCAAAGCTTCTCAAATTGATCGGGTTTGCATAGATCATCATCATCAAGGCATCTACAAGGTTACCCAGGTAAGATCCATAGGTTTGTTTCTCTTATCTTGATCCAATCCATTGACATAGCTCATAAATTGTTAAAACCCTTATTATTTCAAACCCTCATTGTTACATTTTCTCAGATCTACTAAGATCTAGTGGGTTGTTGGGTATAATATTGAAAACCCACCTCTATAGTATCCACGGCATCCCGGATCTATAGTTTGGTGAGGATTGGCCTCCATTTGACCCTCTTCCCAAGGCATTTAGCCTCTCCAAGCAAGGGCGCACTTCCTAGTTTGGTGAGCTGACCTAGATCTAGTACGTGGGTAGTTGAGATCCCGCATGTTTCATGATCTACACATCCAATAACCTACCCCCAGATTGTCACTTTTATGATTTCTACCTTGTGGGCCATATTCCACATTTTAAGGGATTTAATCCCCATTTTGGACCACTTGGTATCTTTAAACTCAAATCTAGTAAGATCTAGCCATTGGATCGTCTTGAAATTGTAGATCCATACTCTCACTTGCTTAAACTACTTGGATCTAAAGTTTGGATGCCATTGGACTTGTCTTGAGTCATTTATCCCACTTTTTAGCCTCCTTGGGTAAAGTCGCACCACCTTGGAGAAGTGAGTTGGTCCACTTCTAGGACATGAGTATATGAGATTTTTGTGGATTTGGAACGGGCATAATTCAAAACTTAGGTCTAGTAGGTCACCTTGTCAAATCTTACCTTGGGGATAGCATTCCTTGTTTTAGGGGATTGTGGTCCACTTAGGCCAAAACATTAAATCTCTAGATCTAGACCTATTCATCCATCAAGTCTTTAATTGCCCACTTGTCTCATGCAATAGGAGTCCTTAACCACAAGTTAACCTTACTTTGACTCCATTATCCCAATTCCCAAGGCACTGGTTTCTTTCCAAGTCAATTCGACTTTCCTAGATTGTTGGATTAACTTGTGGTTTGACCTTTGTGTGGTGAACTAAACCCTTTGATGCCATCATGTATCATGATCAAGCTTGTCACTTGTACTAGTTAGCTCCAATTCAACCCCTAAACTAGCCTGCATTGGACACGGTTCCCAAGGCAGTGGATTTTCTCACATTGAACTAGTACTTTAATCCTGGATCCTATATCACAAATCATAAGTCACTCTCATATCAATAATGAACCAAAGCTATACTCATTGAACCCCTCACTTGTCTTGTGACTTCATCCTAAGGTCTAGGATAAACCATACACCTTACTTCACTTAGAATTAACTTGATTTGGTGTCTTGGTTTTGATCTCTCCTGTCGGGAGTAGATCGGGTCTCCCCCTTTGTTGTCTGGGCTAGATAACATAAAGCGAAGGTTGCCTCGACTGGCGTGACAACCATCTATTGGAGGTCGAGGTGATAGTGGTTGCACCTTTTGAGTTGCCCTTCCCTATTGCCATCCATTATGGATACATTCACAGGGGTAACTACAGTTTAGGTGATAACAGGGCTTCTTTCCAACAATGCTCTGTAACAGGTTGCCCAAACTTCGATTTATTATCTCCGTTTTCCCATCTGTTTGGGGGTGATAGGAACTGATGAACTGTAATTTAGTCCCCATTTTCTTCCATAAAGTCCTCCAAAAATGACTCAAGAATCGAGTATCTCTATCAGAGGTAATAGTTTTTGGAACACTATGCAATCTAACAATTTCTGAAAAAAACAATTCTGCCACTTTTGATGCATCACTAATTTTGTTGTAAGCAATGAAATGAGCCATTTTAGAGAACCTATCAACATCCACAAAAACAGAATCATTACCTCGTTGTGTGTTTGGGAGCCCCAACATAAAGTCCATGCTCAAATCTGTCCATGGGTTTGTAGGCACTGGTAGTGGCATGTACAACCTTGTATTCTGTGAATGTCCTTTAGTCACTTGACAAATCCTACACTGTGCCACATACATAGTTATATCATTTTTCATCTTCGACCAATAATATATATCTTCGATTATGGCTAGCGTCTTATCCTTTCCAAAATGTCATGCCAAGCCACTACTCAGTGAAGTTCTCTAATAATATCTTCTCTCATAGAACCAATTGGAATGCATAGTTGTTTTCCTTTGAAGAGATAGCCATCTTGCATAAAATATTCACCCTGAATAAGATCCATGTTCCCGACGACTGGATTCTTCAACTGTTCTACAATCTCCCCAAAATTGTTATCAAACGCATAGAGATCCTTCAATGCAACAAACCCATTTATTTGATTTTCCATGGTTATCAAAAGAACAGTGCACCGACTCAAAGCATCTGCAACATGATTTTGTCTTCCTGATTTGTGCATCAGAACAAAGGTGTAGCCTTGTAAGAAAGAGACCCATTTTGCATGTCTATTGTTCAATTTTATTTTGGTTGTTTACATATTTTAATGCAATGTGATCAGTAAATAACACAAACTCTTTCGACACTAACTAATGCCTCCAATGTTGCAACGCTTGCACAATTGCATAAAATTCTACATGATATGTGGAGTAGTTCTTTCTTACCTCATTCAACTTTTTGCCAAAAAATGCAATTGGTCTACCTGCTTGGCTAAGTACAACTCCAATGCCTACATGTGAGGCATCACAATCTACCTCAAACACTTTATCAAAATCTGGTAAGGCTAATATAGGCGCCTCAATTACTTTCTTCTTTAGAAACTTAAAACTTTCCTCGGCTTCATTGGTCCACTTGAATGTCGTGCCTTTGGTGCAATCTGTTATAGGTGCTATAATACTGCTAAAATTTTGAATAAATTTTCGGTAAAAGGTGGCCAGCCCATGAAAACTTCTTATCTCTGTTATGATCCTAGGACTAGGCCACTTCAAAATTACTCTGATCTTCTCTGAATCCATCTTGACTCCTTCTGCTGAGATGACAAAACCCAGAAATACCAAACTTTTTTGCAGGAACCGACATTTATTCAAGTTTGCATAACGCTGACATTTTCTCAATCTATCCAATATAATCTTTAAATGCTGCAAGTGATCTTCTTTATTGTTACTGAAAATTAGAATGTCATCAAAATAAACGACAACAAACTTACTAATATAAGGTCAAAGCACATTATTCATCAACGCATGAAGGTACTAGGTGCATTGGACAACCCGAATGGCATTACCATCCATTCATATAGTCTATCCCTGGATTTGAAGGCAGTTTTCCATTCATCCCCTTCACGAATCCGGATCTGGTGGTATCCACTTCACAAATCAATTTTACTAAAATACTTAGCTCTGGCTAGCACATCCATCATGTCATCCAAGTGCGGTATAGGGAACTGATATTTGACGATAATTTTATTGATTGCTCTGCTATCTGTGCACAATGGCACATCCTCCACGTATTATCTTTTTTTGGAGTCAACAATGTCGGTACAACACAAGGACTCATGCTTTCTCTTACCAAACCTTTCTTTATAAGCTCTGTTACTTGTCGGTTGAGCTTTGCATGTTGTGTAGGACTCATCCTATAAACTTCCTGATTAGGCAAATATGATCCTGGGATTAGATCAATGTGATGTTGAATATCCCTCTTTGGTGGAATACCATCAGGTAGTTCATTAGGGATAATATCAACATAGTCTTCTAGTACCTTGGCCACTTCAGTAGGTATTGGTATGTCTTCCTCGGCTCCTTTTTGCACTATTAATGCATAACGGATTCCTGTTGCTTTCATTTCCTTAACAAGCTCTCTTTCTGACAACATATTATTAGCTTTCCCTTCATCCTTAAGGGGAAATAATACAACTTTTGATCCATCCTTCCAAAAGGTGTAGCTATTCTTTTCTCCATCATGCATGACTTTTCTGTCATATTGCCAAGGACTCCCTAATAACAAATGACGTGCATCCATCAGAATGACATCACACCATACTTCATCTTTTAATTCTTACCGATAGAAAACTTGATCAAACATCTTTTATTAATGGTGACTTCATTCCCTTTTTTGAACCATGCAATTAGGTAAGGATGGGGATGCATTTCATAGCATAATTTCAACTTATCTACCATCTCTTTGGAAACCATATTCTCACAACTACCACTATCAACAATAACTTGACATACCTTTCCCCCGAAAGTGCACCCGGTTCAAAAAATATTTGTCTGAAGCCACAAATCTTCATTGCCACCACGTTGTCTTTGCTATTTTTCGGGAATCACCATTGACCTTCGAATCATGAGATTCTCCCCCATATCGGGCGAGACTTCAGATTCAACTCCTTCTTCATTCTCAGCTTGGACCAAGTTTAAACTAGGCTGTTGTCCTTGCTTCGGCTCTTGCATGTTATAAATTAAGCACTCAAATGCTCGATGACCCTCTACACCACGCCTAAAACACATATAAGGTCTTCCCCTAGCACCATAACCTCTACCCCTTTGAAATACTCTTCCTTGTAGTTGATTCGGGTTATCTTATCGAGGATCTTCTGCTTTCTTAGCTCCTTGGGATGATTTGCCTCTTCCATAATTAATACCACCTCGTGAGGCAGACGATGTACCCCTCCTTGTTCCTCTATTCCTTTGAGCAAATTGTCGGTTTTGTTTTTCCTCGGCCTTTAAGGCTAATTGGTATGCCTCTTCCATGTTGCGAACCCTATGCATGCTCAGTTCATCTTGAATAGAAAATTTCAAACAATTCACATACCTTGCAGCCAGTTGCTCATCAATTTCATGGTGATCCACATGAATGGACAATTGATAAAACTCGTGTGTGAATTCCTCCATGGTGGATAGGTTTTGCTTCAAATTTTGAAATCTGCGAAAAATGGTCCGTGCATAGTCTAAAGGCAAAAAACATTCTCGCAATTTTTTTCCATCTGGTCTTAATTTTGTCTTTTCCCTTTTTTGTTCCATCCTTCTACACATGATCCCACCAAATCATGGCGTGACCCTTCAACTTGGTGCATGCAAATTTCATCTTCTTTTCCTCTGTCATAAGCTTCCATTAAAAAAAAAATTCCATGGTGTTCAGCCAATCTATTAACTCCTCTGCTTTAAGACTCCCTGCATATTCTGAAACTTCCATTTTGATCCCATCATTCCTCCTTCTAGAGCCTTGAGCATCCTTTCTTCAAAAGGCAAGCATTCTGATTGTTCTTCTTCATGTTCTATATGGTGATTGGTATATCCTTGGTCTGTCTCCTCATCAAACACTTCTCTTCATATTATTCCCTAATTAACTAGCCCGTTTGTAAGATCCGCTACTTGCCTTTGGAGGTTTTGCATATCTCTACGCATCTGAGCAAGACCTGCTCTTCCCCTTCCTCTCCTAGCCATCTTCTTGCTTTGATACGAGATGATGCAACCAATAAACTTTAGTTCATTCACGAAATCTAAAAACCATGCAAACACATGAGAGTGAAAAAAAAACAATCTTTTATTCCTTCTCCATCCTAACTATTACAATGAAAGTTCAACCTCTTATAACTAGTATTTGAGATTTTCGAAAATTGTCAATTTTAAAAAATTCTCGCATGACTCTAAAACTGACGACTAACTTAAAGCTAACTGGAGTGACACTAGTTGTCAAATTGCTTTTCTGTTAGGTGCATAAACTAACAGATAACTGATAATTATAAATTTAAAAAATCCCGCAAAAGCATTAAAACCCCAATTTGAGGCACTATATGAAGGAATTATGCCCCGAAAAAATGTCCAAAAAGGCCCAATCAAAAGAATCTTATCGGTCATTGCAGTGAACTCTTCGAAACACAACTTCCTTTTAAATTTGAGCCCAAAAGAATAAACGAGTCAAAAGTTATGATCCTCGGAAATCCTTGCATTATTTTTTTTTCTCTTTTTTTTTTAAATTTCAACGCATGAAAATCCCTGCATCAAGGGTGTATTTGGAAGGATTACAAGGTTTTGACACCGCTTCCTCGAATTTACATAGAGTTTTTGGCTATTCACAACCATTGTACAGGGACTTAGAATTAGGGTCATAGAGGACACTGTGGCTAGAGTTACTGGACTACCTCAGGTTGCTGAACAATGGTTTGAGCGAAAAGTGATGCTTCCACATGCAAGTGTCGATTTTCTAGAACAAGGCGAGACTGTTGTAGATGGAGGAAAAGGAGTCAAATGAGCATCTTTTCCATGCCCATGGCCAAAGTTGTCCTATTTCATATAACATTACTTCACTTGCGAAGGTCAAAACGACCTTATGTTTGGATACCACTTCAAGATACCAATGCATCTGCAGCATCATAGGTTACTTGGCATGCCTTCTTGTTGAAATATTTATAGTCCATGGCTCACAAACTTAGACATGAGAAATCTTGGAACTATCCTATCTCACCATGACCTGGTTAAATTACTGATAATTAATGCCCTATCTCAATCCAATTAGACTTGGGAAGCATTTTTGTAGAGGCCTCCCCAAGTTCAGCAGGGGTGTAGAGGCGCAAGAAGAAGAAGAAGAAGAGGAAGAAGAATAAGAATAGACTAAATAAAATGCATAAGGAGGGGAGGAGCATGAAGTTGCGGGACCTGCAACTGAATAGGCATAAGTGCATGAAGCAGAAGCACACACACTTGTTGTAGATAGCACATAACATAAAGTTGTTGCAGTAGGCACAAAACCAACAAGTGTTGTAGAAGGTTCAAAGGATGATGAGGTACAAATTATAGAACCACCTACTCGTAGAGTTGAAGTAACAGGGGTTCTTTACCCAATTGTTTAAGAAAATCTCCCTTCTCCAATAGAAGTTTCAGAGGACTCAAGGAAGAAACAGAAGGCCAATTTGGCTAGAAAGTCATATGCATTTCTAGAATACCTGACAAAGAGGAGGACAATATCTACAATTACTACAGAAGTTGCTACAATAGGAAGCTCAAAACACCATGTTGTTGCTACACAAGAACCAACAACAGAAGATTCTGATGCTACCACACAAGAAGCAATAACAAAGCATATAGAAACTACACCATAAATTGTTGAGGAGGACATTGATGCTACTCCACAAGAATCAACATCTAAAAGTTCAGTCGTTGTCCCACAAGAACCAACAACAAAAGGCCCTGCTACTGTCACACAAGCACCAGTAGTAGGAGTTGAAACAATAGAATAAAGTTTTCTCTAGGAGCATGTTGAAGTTATTTTTCATCAGGTAGAATATTTTGCTGAGAGTCCACCTCAACAGTTTGAAGATGAGGCCCAAGAGAAAGCTTCTACAAAAGTAATAGAGGCATTAAAAAAATAACCAATAAAAAATTCATCTGTGTCCCTGGTAAGCTACATCTAAGACCTTCCTACAATACCCTCTCGAAACCCAATCATCAATTAAGAAGGGAGAACAAAAAGTTAAAATAGAAGTTAGCTTCTGTAAGAAGGAAATTGAGAAACCATGTGCTTCATACAGGGTTGGACACACTTATCCAAGCCCTTGAAGAAAGAATTTGGTCACTTTCTGTTATGCATGAATGTGACCAAGCAAAATAGATGATTGCTACAGAAGCAATGGACATACCCATTGCTACAGAAGTTGAAGACGTGGTTCTTTCTACTGAAGTAACCACTAAAACTAATAATGTACAACTACCGAGATGGTCATTGAAATTGTTGATGAGATTGTGTACTTCGAGGTTATTTCTAAGATCGATCTTATTAATAATGTTTCTAATGTTGATGGAAACTGTAAAGTTGATATAATTGAAGAAGAAATTGTTTTAGAGTTTGTAAATGAAATTATGAAATAGGTCATAAAATCCTCTATTGTAGAAGTTGTTCATGAACCCATGGAAATTAAGCAACACACTACTACACAACCTATTTTTCAGTCTGTAGGCATTCGGAGAGAGGAAGCAGAAAAATATTAGTTTTATTGAGTTAAAAAGATTAAGAGCATAGGTAGCTAAATGGAGATATCCTCCAGAAGCATATGGGAGAGGTGTAGTGCAACTAGAAGAACATAAATTGAGGATTAACACCTTGAGGACACAATGGGATAATTTTTTTTCCATTGACAGATTTAGATGGGCAAAATTTAGGGAAGAGTGAAAAATAATCTCTAAACTAGAAGTAGAAGTGAAAACACTAAAAGAAGAAAATATGCAAATGAAAAATATAGCCCATGTTTTACTTAGTTGTAGAGCACCTTCACTCGCATATGCATGATAGAAACATACAATGTTTCTACCTCATGCCTTGGCTGAGGGAAATCCACATGATGTCAAGACTTCTAAGTCATTCTTGGAAGTTTATTCAGCCTATGATATAGAAGATAAAAACTTCTTGTGTGAATTGTATCAATGCAAACGCATCCTGTTCAATGAAAGGAAATGGAACCCAAATCATTTTGTAGGTGAGATATAGTTGAGGGGCTTCACTTCCAACATGAGCAATCGAGTTTAATCAGGCCATTCACAGAATACCAAAGAAAAGAATGAACAAGATGTCTACTTATGGGTTAGAGGAGAGTATGGAATAACCTTGACTATTCTTTTTTTCACTTGAAAGTTCTTATGTCACCACAAAGGAAGTCCTTCCTTCTTGAAAATCACCAGGAAGTTGTTTTCCCATTTAAGAATGGAAGACCTACTTGCTTGTCAACATAAATGGGCATACTTTGAGAAAACTAAGGAAGAAGGGGATCCTTTTGGCTACCCTAATTTCTTAGAAGCACTGAGCATGATAGACAAATATGTACAGATAACTAGGTGTGGAGAATAATGGATAGGGATTTGATTCCATTTTTGTTTGATTTGGTTATCTTCACCCAAATATGGATATCTTTATAGATGGGAACCATATGAGGAAAACGAGTTCTGGCAGGATATTGAAAATAAAGTAGGATACTACGAAGTAAGGGAACATGGACATCCCCCCTATAGTCTCACCAACCTGCATTGGTCTAATTCCAACCCTAACTTAAATTAAGTATGGAATATGCACATGGATATGTAACACCTTCAACAGGGGGGAGATGATGGACTCTGGAGATGAGATACTTGAGCACATTAGCACTATGGCTTATAAATTGGCTCTGCCGCCGCATCTACGAATTCATAACATATTCCATATATCATTATAGTTTAAATATGTTCCTTATCCTTGCCATATGCTGGATGTTTCTGACATTCTGATGAGAGATACAAGAATTTCTCATGGAACAATTATAGGATCTAAGGAACTCCACTGCTTTTTCTTTAAATCAGTTTCTCCATAACAACGCTTCTTGTAAGAAGATTATAGTTTATGGGAGGAGACCTGAATTATTGCCCATCACAAAAGACTCTTCACAGTTTTTAGAATTATCAAGGCACCAGAAAATATTTTTAACAGTTCAAATGTCTGAAATCATGTGCTTCGGAAAAGAACATAATAGCAAACTCCAAGCACTTAACGAAGCTGAGCCTCTTATAGTTTCCAACAAGTTTATAAAAACTGAAAAAATTCTTTAATTTGGTAAGAACTTCTAAAGAACCCTTGCAAGGATCTCTCTTTCCAGCTACAGATCCATTTCAAAAGATAACGCTTGAAGATTTGGAAGTGAAAATTTTGAATTTATTGAATAAAATCATGCATTTGTTGAGTACACTTCCAAAACAAATTTCTGGAACGCAGGAATCATTTCCAATGTCGTCAGTTTAAACAACCTTCCTACTAAAAATTGATCTCCGATTTTCCACCATTCGATGATTGTTGGGCATCATGAAAATGCTCTAGAGTGGAAACCTTCGAATTGTACATCCAGAATACAGGGAATAATTTTAACCTGGATGGTTTCAGGCACTTTCAGCACACAACCCTGACCTAGTAGACTAAAAATTCAAATCTCTCTCCAGATCAGAATGATCAAGAACCTCACGAATTCTTAGGTGAGTTTGATGTAATTTATGGATGTCTCAAATAAGATATACTAACTCGAACATTCGAATGTTCTGGGACAGTGATAATATCAAAAGCCAGATTATTATCAAGGTAATGCTTCTTGAGATAGATCTATTAAGGGAACCACTTCCATTTCTTGTTTCAATTACATTACCAGTAATCCCCACAAGAGCAGAGACCATCCTCAAATCTGTGGAATCGATTTGCATCCCTAACAATAATCTCTCGCTCAACAATCTTGGAGATGAACTTGGTCGCAATGTGGCAATCCCCACACATGCGAAGGTTCTTCATAATCTGGATAGGCACCCCAGGCGGGATGCTAATAAGCCCAAAAGCAATGGCCAGCTTTTCACTGTGATGGCAGAGAAGGTGCTCCTTGTGTTCTTCCTTGACATTATGCAGTGCAAAGCTCACATTGGGCACATACCCTGCCTGTTCCATCTGCCTAGCCAACTGCTCTAACATTGCATATATCTCTTCTATTTGTGGATGTGACCTATCTTCTACAATGAATGTATGAACTGCATTCTTCAACTCAATCCAGCTGCATCCTGGATCCTTTTTCACTCCCCTTTCTTTCATCATTATTCTCACCTTTGCTACATCATCCCACCTGCCAGCCACTGCATATATATTTGACAGTAGCACATATGCAGCAGAGTTCTGGGGCTCCAACTCAAAAAGGTGCTCTGCTGCACGTTTACCAATTTCTGCATCCAAGTGTATTCTGCAGGCACCTAGCAAGGCCTTCCAAATAACAGCAACAGGTTCAAAAGGCATTTTGTTGATGAGATCTTCTGCCTCACTAAGCATCCCAGAGCGACCGAGAAGATCGACCATGCAGACATGGTGCTCTGCCTTTGGTAAAATGCCATGATCTCGACTCATGGCATCAAAGTAATTCCATCCTTCAACCACGAGGCCTGCATGGCTACAGGCAGACAACACGCCAATAAAAGTAATGTCGTCCACTTTCACTTTCAGAGCTCGCATTTGGTCAAATAGCCGAAGTGCCTCCTTGGCATGACCATGTTGAGCATATCCAGAGATAATGGCATTCCATGTGACCACATCTCTATCAGACATCATTTCAAACATACAGCCAGCATCATAGATCCTGCCACACTTGGCATACATAGTAATCAAGGCATTCCCCATGAAGCTATTC
Source organism: Larix kaempferi (assembly GCA_027924585.1). NCBI lineage: Eukaryota > Viridiplantae > Streptophyta > Pinopsida > Pinales > Pinaceae > Larix > Larix kaempferi. The sequence continues at coordinate 10,864,749 of BSBM01000063.1, read as the reverse complement.
AATGGGGTTCCTCTTTTCATGACATGTGTATGAACCTGTTGGCCATGCAGTAGTGATGCCAAGGCAGCACATGCACTGATAACACTTGTGAAGGTGGACTCAATAGGCTTCATGCCTGTTCTCAACATTTGCGAAAACAGTTTAAGCGCTTCCTCACTATGCCCATTCTGAGCAAACCCTGAAATCATTGCATTCCATGAGACAATGTTTCGGTTCGGCATCTCCGAAAAGAGTTTCCTAGCATCCTCTATTCTCGAATTCTGTGCATATCCCGTAACCATAGTTGTCCATGAAATTACATTTCTCTTCGGCATCATAGAAAACAGCTCGCATGCATCCTCAAGCATCCCATTCTGGGCATATCCTGTAATCATAGTATTCCATGATGCCACGTTTGGCATACTCATTTTGTCAAACAGTTGCCGTGCATCTTCTAGTTTCCCATTTTGAACATATCCTGTAATCATCGCATTCCAAGTAACAGCATCTCGCTCAGGCATTTTGTCAAACAGATGGCGGGCATCTTCTATTCTCCCACTCTGTGCATATCCCGCAATCATAATTGTCCACGACACCACATTCCTTTCATGCATTTTGTCAAACAGTTTGCATGCATCCTCTAATTGTCCATTCTGAACATATGCATCAATCATCAAATTCCATGAAACCAGAGTCTGTTGGGGTAATTTTTCAAACAATTTTCGTGCATCCTCTATTTTTCCATCACGGGCTAATTGTACCATCAATTTATTCCATGAACCCACACCGCAACCCATACCGCGCTGGCCATTGTTACCTTCTGTCTCACGTTTGAGCATTCGTCTCAACTTCTGCTTGCGAAATGTAGCGTTCACGGTTGAATTCTCTGCCAAAGAGTGTATGGTATCTGTATAAATATGGGTTCCATACTCCAAGGCTGCTAATGATATTGCTGGTATTCGCCTGAATATAACATAGCTATAAAAGGTACAGGCAAAGTACTTAAGAATCCCATTCTTCATTTTTATGGATTGCCAGCATTGATAGCATACTGTGGCAATTTGAAACTAGTGGATCACATCCTTGCCTTAGTTGCTGAGAAATTTTCAGTATCAGAGTTTAACTGGTCATGGAAATGCGTTGAAACGTTGATGAGTATTAATGTGGTACAATGTGCCAGGCTGATTTGAATTGAGAGGTGTGCTATGAGCCAGAGTCTCTCGGTGTCTTTGAGAAAGAAAAGCTAGTTGAGTTTCCACTCACAGCTCTGGAGATAAGAAAGGATTGAAAGATTAATTACATCTGATCCCACCTTGTAGAACGAACAATTTCGTTTGGTGTTTTGGGAAAAACTGCAGAGGGTACACATTTGAAAGCCCAAACAATCATCGATTCTAACAACATATTTTGAAATTGAAATTAAAATTTGTTCATGTGGAATTTAAGGTGAAAGGTAAGTGTTGGACGGCAACGCTTAGCATATGTCATCACAAAGTGTTTAGATACCATTGGATCATTGGATATGTAATGCTCTTGGATCCTGAATGCCATTAGGATCCAAGGGTGTCCAAGCACTCTCCTATAGGGTGTTTAGACGTTGTGAGTGTGGAATGTCTTGGAATGCCATTTTAATGATTGAACTTTAGCCTCATCAAAATGAGTGAGTAAACAAGTTGCATTGGTGGGAACTTTATGTTGCCCGTGTGGGAATTTCTTGTTTGCTTATTGTTGATACTCAAACTCTTCAAAACGTTGTGTTGTAGGTTTACCATTATTGGTATTGAAGTTTATCGTTGATGTTAAGTATGATTTTATTACTGGCAAAAAAAATGTAGTTACTACACATACAAATTGTTTAGAGTTGTTGGATTTTTGTTGTCAAAACTAGATTATGTGACCTTGTTCTTGTTAATAATGGTCATTTTTGTGTCAATTAGGTTGTATTTGAGCCATTTACTTAGTAGAAGTTTAATTCTAAATGCATTTTGTATAGTGTTACTTGACAATCCATATAGAAACATGTTTTAAGAGATTAGTTCCACTTGAGAAAAAAATGAGGAATTTTGTAAAAAAATGGTCATCATTAATGCAGGGATTTTCGAGAGTCATAACTTTTGACTTGGTTATTTGTTTGGGCTGAAATTTAACATGAAGTTCTATCTCGAAGAGTTCATTGCAATGATTGATTAGATGTTGTTGTTCTAATCAGACCTTGTTTCGACACTTTTCGAGGCCTAATTCCTTCATATAAGGCCTCAAATTGGGGTTTTAGTGTTTTTTTCGGGTTTTTTAAAATTTGTAATTATTAGTTATCTCTTGGTTTATGCACCAAATCAGAAAAGCGAGTTGACAACTAGTGTCGCTCTAGTTATCTTTTAGTTATTGGTCAGTTTTAGAGTCATGCGAGAATTTTCAAAAATCTCTGATATTAGTTATAAGGGGTTGAACCTTCATGTTAATAGTTAGTGATGGATAAGGAATAAAAGATAGTTATTTTTCCATTCTTATGTGTTTGCATGGTTTTTTAGATCTCATGAATGAATCAAAGTTTATTGGCTACATCACATTTACTTAGTAGAAGTTCAGTTCTCAATGCATTTTGTATAGTGTTACTTGAGAATCCTTGTAGAAACATGTTTTAAGAGATTACATCAAAATTCAAGTGAGGGAAATTTCTACTCAATTTGCTCTAAGATGAACCAATTGGTATGCATGAGGCACTATCCAGTGTGATAACTTTGTAAAGTAGAATGCCCATGTTGATGTGCTCTTATCTTTCTTATCCACAATGTGATCTCTTTCTACCAGTTTATTGAATTACAGATTAATATGAGCAATCAGGGATTCATGTTGCAATGAGGATTACTCAAGAAAAGTTAGATTGTAATGCCATAAAAGCTCAACATTAAAGACATGATGAAAAGCCAAGAATGGTAGAAGTTCATGTTTACTTTGTGATAATGTAGGTGGACAAAGGTTAAGAACTTGTTTGTTGAAACCAATGTGTCAAATTCAATCTAACTTAGCTCAATGGTGGATACTCAACATGACATTAATCAATACTTGGCATTCAATGATTAGGTCGACAATAGTGGGCCAAATATAAGACATTAAGCAATGGAAATAGCTTGGATTCTAACAATTGATGAAGGAGAAAATCAACAACCATTACCACTTGACCTATCAATGACACTTAACAAAAACATACTATAACATTTTTGTTATTGCCTTATTATGTATAAACACCACTTGTAACACTAACAATTTCCACTCAATGTGCAAAGACACATTGATAAAATGGTCATTGTAAGAAAACAATATTGAGGAGTAGATCTCCTACATAATTTACTAGACATAATATTGTAACAACATGCTATAATATGTCGTCAAAATATAATAGTAAATAATTGGAAATCGACATAAGTACGTTTTATTTTATTTGAGGTAAAGTCACTACAATATGTAGCATATGATATTTGCACTTGGATGCTCACGTATCCCTACCCATTGAGAGGTGCATTGTATGGTCCACTCCTAGTTGCATTCATAAATGGCTCACCCAGTGATGATATGATACCTCTCAACAACTACTATGATGTGATAAATCATCTCCCAAAGTCCCCCTCACCTTGGCCTAGGCATGGGACCGTTCTTTGAGATGTCTAACGCTTAGGTGGTTTTGTTAAGTGTATTTCTTTCCTTAGTCTCCAGCTCTTGGTCACCAGTTTGACTCACCTTTACCCTTGGGGCACCCACTTGTCAGTTATTTTCTAAATTCATAGGTCCATTTGGGGGCACAAACCTAGATGCCTCGTTTTGGGTGCTTAGTTTCCCAAAACCGCTTGGGCATGCTATTTATGGAGTCGGTTTGAGATAACTCTCTAATACCCTACACGATCTCTTATCAAAAGACATATCATGGGTTTCCTTGGAGTACTACCACTGTGAACTCACAAGTTTTGTAATAAAGAGTCATCTTGGACCTAAAAACCCACGACACCGTTGTACCAAATGTTAGGCCTAGCTTTTTGGAGGTACCATTTTTGCAAAGATAGTTTTGGTGTGGACAGAGGCAAAGTGGAAGTGGTTCGACAATGTGGTCAACTCCGACGAAGCGACCAAGAAATCAGGAAAAACATATATTGATCAAGTCAAATGGGTGGAGTTGAGTTAGTTAGTTAGATAGAATCAGTCCACATTGTATTAATGAGTCAGTTAGTGAGTTAGTGGGTTAGTGGGAGTGGGGCAAGCTAAGTGCGCCCTATAAATATGTAATAGGAGGGAAGTTTTGGTTTGGTTGTTGTTATTGCTATTGTCAGTCGAATAGAGAGTATGATGTCGGAGCATGTTTTGAGTCTGTAATGAAGTCTTATGCTATGTATGTTGGATCTATTTTGAAGAAGCCGAGTCGCTGATCTGGAGGCTATGTGCGTGGATCCTTTATAAGTCAAGAAGGAACTTCTAAGTCATGAATTGAAGTGCTTATTTGGTTGCGACTCATAATAAAAGACAAGTGCTTCCGTGGTTTTTCCCAAGACGGGTTTCCACGTTAAACGTGGTGTTCTTATGTGATGTGATATGTGTTTCTTTCATCTGTTGTTTGCGTAGATGAATGCATGCTTATAATAATTAGGAAGGGAATGGAGATGAAATATAATATAACTATGTGAATTTGACGATGTTATGGTTTTGTTGAAGTGATTGACGTGTCAAAGATCTAGACTTGTCGATGTTATAGAAAAGTTAATAACTTTGGTTGTTTGATAAACAGATTGTCTGTTGCATCGTTCCCCTTATGCGCTGCAGAAACCTAGTTCCTGCAGTGTCCATAGGTACTTCAGGTGAGACTTCATCTGCTTTGCAGGTGTTTCCGAAAGGGGGTAAACTCCCTTTCGGGTCGGTATCTATGGTGGTAGTGTTTGTTGGTAAATGTTGAATGTTTGAACCTTGATTGAAGTAAAAGTGCGCCAACACCAAACCCATGACATGCACTCAATAGGTATAATACGATGGTTCTACACGAATTGAAATGTCTAATGACTAACCTTATGTTGTCCTACGTCTTGAGGTCACTCCTTGCTTATTTATACCATTCAATTCCTCATTGTAAGATCTCTATGAATCTCTTGGCATCTTGGAAAACCCTAATTTGTACTTACACACTTAGAGTAGTGATCAAAATCCTTCCACCTCTCTCATGCCCTTGTGTTTCTTACACCTATCATTTCCAACACCTCTACATGGATCTATTATGGCAAGCTCAGTTCTAACCTTGCTTGTTTGATTGACTCATCCTATGGAATATCCATTGGCCTAGTCCCACTCACACCTTAATACTTTCAACCATACAACCTTAAGGGAAGTTCCATTACACTAGGGTAATAGAGGTATCATCCATACTAAGGGAACTATAGTTTCTCTACTATTGGTGTCTAGGAGAAGGTAACAACTAAGAATAGTGTTATAAGGAGACCAAGCTAGGAAGGTTTATCTATTAGTTATAGAGAACACTATGTCATATGCTCGGGTGAGGAGTCAGCTATAACGGTTTGGAATGAGATGAATCACAAGTGGTTTACTGAGAACGAAGGTAACATTATTCAGAAGCAGTTATTATTGACCCAAGTCTTTCATCATGCCTAGGAGCATCATAACCGGTCGAAATTCTGGAACAGTTTCCTTCATAGTTAGTTGGACCTACTTTCTCTACAAGGGGGTGGAGCACACCGAACGAGATTAGAATGAATTGGAAACACCAGCTATATCGGGCACTTCTAATGAATAGGTAGGATTTTAAGTATCGGGTGGGACTTATAATCTCATATTTCTTAGACAAAGCGTTTATCTTTATAGAAGTCAATATAGTGTTTATATATATATATATATATTGGATGTAGCTAGAGTGGTTTTAGCAAAAATTTGTTACCTTCCCCCACCTGGGTTCAAATCCCACTTTTTGGCATGTTCGCTCTTAGTGAGTTGATTGTTGATAACCTATATATGATTTATTCATGAGTTGTTGACTTGTCCTTGTGTCGTGAAGAATATAGGGTTTACCATGTGTACCATCCTTGGAATGAGGAGAAGTGCTCAAGCAATTTACCCATAATATGTTACTCAAGAAAAATAAATTATGTGTGTGTGTGTGCACACACACACATATATCTTTGTATTGGACATTGGGTCGAGTCTTGTCTTGTAGGAATTTGGATTTTTGTGTGTAAATAAGGATCTTCTAGGTTGTGGATCTATCTTGGAGGCTTGCCGCAACTCTTCTCTTTACTCCATGGAACTTCATCATCTACAATTCCAAGTGAGTTCTTCCATTATTTCCTTTTCATTTCTAACAATAAGATTTCTAGTTCATTACATGAATCCTTAGTTAATTAATCCTACTTAGTTAGCTCCCTTCCCCTATTTAATTTGTTGGTAAAACTTGATCTAAAATCTAAGTGAAGTTATACCCTGATAATTTGCATCCTTAGATTAACCTTAACAATATATTAATACCCTAATTAATCTAGTGGTTTTCCTCCTCTTTTGATCATCTCACCATACCTAAGGGTTTCTTGGTTTAACCTAAAAAGTGAGTGGAAACTCCACTCTCCTTCCTTCACCTTTTAGGTGTGTGTGTGCATGCTTGGATGGTCTTCCATCCTAGTTGTCACATTGTGTGTTGTAGCATGAATTTTTTCATTCACTATATTTTGGAAACCCCACTAGCGAGTTGACATCAAACCTTCTCTCTCCTAAGTGAAGGCTCTTTATTCTTTCCCATATTCAGGTTCTACTCCCACCATAGAGAGTATTGTACCTTACTTTTCCAAGAGAGCGAAGGCACCCATTCTCTCTCTCTTACTCTTTTCTAAGTTACTCCCTGAAGTATCCCCCTCTCTAAACCTCTATCTCTCTACGATGGAAATTATATGGATTATCACAATTGACATGGCAAGTTATGTGGATTTTCATGATCCTCCTATGTCCCAACCTCATCATTAAATGTGCATTCTTGGCATTGAGCCAAACTTCCCTAAGATCTTACCCATTCTTGAGGTTATGTTAGGATCCTACCCTAACCCCCTTAATATGTAGGTTGTTATGTATGGAGGCCATACATATTAAATAAGGCAAATAAAGTCGATATAGTGTGAAAGAAATATTTGTAAAAGGATTTACTAGAAGGTTACACCTATTAGAAATCCTTTATAATGTGAAAGCATTATTTGTAAGTAGACTTACTAGAAGGTTTTTCCTACTACAAAGTTCCTCCACTAGAAACTATATATAGGAATAGAAGCAATGAAACAAGATGTATTGTGAAGTATTTTGTAATTGGAGCTTCTCCCGTTGGAGAGGCAAGTGAGCATTGCTTTCATCAATAAATATATTGCTATTGTGATAATTTATTATCTACAATTGTCTATTGTTGTGTTAATTATGTCTTTTCATACTAAAATCTTGCTTTATTTTATTATTTAAATGCTCTGAATTTCCAATCATGCAATTAATGTACATAACATTTGGTATTAGAGCACTTTCTTGAGCTGAAAATTTGAGATTTTTTTTACGCTAGATACATGTTCTAGTGTTTATAAATAACATAGTGATTTATCATTCAGAGGGTAAACCTGCCATTGGAGAGGCATGCATGCAGAGAATACAATTGATACTTAGTCACATTTGTTGAACTGTTGGTTGTGGAGCCTGATCTTCCAAATTCAAAGATGTTATTCAGTCGTGTTTGTACCCTAGGCTTACTGTACACTCGTCCCCTAACCTTTGGCTTCGGGGGAAACGCCCCTGATAAATTTTTTTGGGGATGTTTGATGATTTTGGTTATCGCTTATGGGATTATGAAAATAACAAAATCATTAGGAGTAGAGATGTGATATTCAATTAAAAGGTCATGTATAAAGATCAGTTGCAGGGAAAGAAATAGGAAAAGGAAAACATAGAGTACACAGTACTTGATGAAATTGAAGAAAATGAAGTTCCAAAGGTGCCAAAAAATCAAGAACAGCAGCAAGTACCTAAAACTCATGCAAGTGTAAGAAGATCTACCAGGTTAAGTAGACTCCCTGAACGATACTCTCCTTCAATGTATTAATTATTGATGACTGATGTTGGTGAACCAGAATGTTATGAAGAAGCAATGCAGGTGGAAACTAGAAAGAAGTGGGAGCAAGGCATGAATGAGGAGATGGACTCATTGGTAGGAAACCAAACTTGGGATTTGGTTCAGTTGCCTACTGGTAAAAGAGCATTGCAGAACAAATGGATTTACAGGTTGAAGGAAGAAGAAGGAGGTAATAAGCGGTACAAGGACAGACTTGTTGTAAAGGGGCTTGCACAGAAGAAAGGTATAGATTTTGATGAAATATTTTCTCCTATTGTTAAGATGACTTCAATTAGGACTATTTTAAGTCTAGTGGTGGTAGAAGATTTGCATCTTGAACAGTTAGATATAAAAACAACCTTTCTCCATGGGTATTTGGAGGAAGAGATATATATGCAACAGCCACAAGGGTATGAGGTCAAAGGGAAGGAGAATTTGGCGTGCAGGTTGAGAAAGAGCTTGTATGGCTTGAAGCAAGCTCCAAGGCAGTGGTATCTAACATTTCACAGGTTTATGATAGAACAAGGTTATAGTAGATGTCATTCTGACCACTGTGTTTATTTCAAGAGGCTAGATAATGGAAGTTATATTATCTTGTTATTGTATGTGGATGACATGCTTGTTGCAGGGTCTAACATGCAAGATATAAATGTGCTCAAAATGAAGTTAGCAAATTCATTTGCGATGAAGGATTTGGGCGCTACAAAGCAAATACTTGGTATGAGAATAACAAGAGACAGGAAAAATCGTAAATTGACATTGTCTTAGGGTGAGTACATACAAAAGGTGTTGGAGAGGTTCAGAATGCAGAATGCAAAACCAGTAAGTGCACCTTTGGCCAGCCATTTCAATCTAAGTAAGGAAATGTGTCCCAAGACACATGAAGAGATAGATTACATGTGCAAGATTCCCTATCAATCAGTAGTTGGCAGCTTGATGTATGCCATGGTGTGCACAAGACCAAATATTGCACAAGCAGTGGGAGTTGTGAACAGATATATGAACAATCCAGATAAAGAACATTGGAAGGCAGTACAGTGTATTCTTAGGTATTTGAGAGGTACTACCACTCAGGCATTATGTGTTGGAGGTTCAAACACTATTCTACAGGGATATGTTGATGCAGATATGGCAGGTGATAAGGATAGCAGGAGGAGCACCATAGGGTATGTGTTTACTGTACGTGGAACAATAGTAAGTTGGATTTCAAAACTGCAAAATGTTGTTTCACTTTCAACAACGGAAGTAGAGTATGTTGTTGTTACAGAGGCTAGTAAAGAGATGATTTGGTTGCAGAGGTTTATGGAGGAATTGGGCAAGAAGCAGAAGGATAGAAGGCTGTATAGTGACAACCATAGTGCCATTCATCTTGCAAAGAAATCAACATTCCATTCCATGACTAAACATATACAACTCAAGTACCATTTCATACGCTCTGTTTTGGAAGATGAACTGTTGAAGCTGGAAAAGATACATACTAGACAAAATCCTACAGACATGTTCACAAAGGTAGTGACCAAAGAGAAACTGAGTTCTTGCTCGATTTCAGTTGGCCTTCTAGCATGAAGGTGAAGACGAGAAATTTGCCAAGTCCAAGTCCAGCAAGTGCAGCAGCGGTGGAGTTGTTGTGATTAGTCTCCAAGTGGGAGATTGTTGGTTGTGGAGCCTAATCTTCCAGATTCAGAGATGTTATTCAATTGTGTTTGTACCCCAGGCTTATTGTACACTTGTTCCCCAACCTTGGGGCTATTTTCACCAACATTTTACGGGCCCATGGTTTTGGGTAACGTGTGGTATTTTCCCATTGTATTTCCCCTATAAAAGAAAGACATTGTAACACGGCTAGTGTTGATGTATTAGGAATTATGGATTGTAAAGATCTATGAGATCGTGAAGAGAGAATGTGGGAGAGTGTGAAGAGGAAGTGCAGCGGCTGTGCTGCAGGTTGTATCCCTTCACTTTGCTGGACGGTATAATAATAAGGACTGAAAATTTCAATGTGGACATAGCCCATCTTGGGTGAACCACGATATATTGGTGTCTCTCTTGTAATGTGTTTGTGTGATTATATTTGCATTTTTTTTTATTGGTATTGCTCTGGGATCATGTTTTTCTAACATGAACAACAATGTAACCTATGTTGGTACCCCTTCAAGTAGTACCACATCAGATAACACCTGTATATAGAATTTCACTTCCACATATCCTTGGGTATATCGAAATTCCCCTAGGAAAACTAAAATAAACTTTATATAATCTAATTGATTGTCTCACCGTTATAGTGGTACTGGGCACAACACTCGAGAATATTACTCTCTAGTACCTGGGTAGTCAGGTAGTATGGATAAGGGAACGATCAAGCCTCAATAGTTCATGCCCTAAGATATTAGACCGAGTACTACTATTCGATCGTGCAAGTATATCAGAGAGCTATAACACCTAACACTCTCTTACCCTTAAGAGTCTAGAAGGCCAATGAAGAGAGAGAGAGAGAGAAGGGATTCCAGGTTCTTCCTACACTCGTATTTCACCACGTTCCTTGCATTGTGTTGATCACTTTGGTACCACTCTTCTATTAGGGTCCTACCCTATCCGACATTACTTTAAGATTTAGTCATGCATTGTTTACGATCATCTCTTGGGAATAAGGCTGAGTAGGTAGTAGTCAACAATCAATATAAAAATAGTCTCTCTATTAATTAAGACCCACTAGAAAGTTGGTACTTATAAATTATTTCACCATGTCAAGTAATTAGGGTTTTGGATTTGGGAAGCCTATTTAAATAGTTATAAGACTATGAAAGGTTTTGTCAAGAATTATTATAATGAAACTCTTCTCAAGTGAGAGGTCACCGAACCTCAAGAGGCTTGTGAACATTGCTTTCTGAAATTATTCTCATAATATAAATCTTATTTCCAGCAATATTTATCTTTCTACTATCTAATGTTTCTTTTCCTGCTCTATAAGTTTTAGTTTATTTCATCTTAACCTCTATATATCCTATGTTGTTTTAAGTTTCAATGCTAAAGAAAACCACAAGTGGTATCAAAGCCAACACACCTCCAATATTTCATAGAACTTTTTTTCAAGCTAGAGACGTATTCCAACATCATTAAAAAATAATAGAGATTCATCATTCAACAGATAAAATTGTGGCTGGGGAACAATACACACAATGAGTACAATTGGTACTTATTCATGTTGTGCCCTTGGTTAGTACAATTTTTGGACATCGATGTACCTCATGTTGGCACTTGTTTGAGTACAATCGCATCAGACAATACCTTCACACATAATCTCACTTCCATGTACCCTTGTGTATATCGAAATGCCCCTAGGTCACTTGAAACCAGTTGTAGATCGTCCAATCAATTGTCTTCTTTATATACTGGAACCAAGCATATCACTTGGGAAGATACTCTTGCATACCTAGGTAGTCAGGTAGTACGAATACATGCACGATTGGGACTCCTTAGTTAGCGCCTTGAGACATTTGGCTGAGTACTACTATTGGACCCCGCATGTATATCATATAGCTATATCACTTGAAAATCCCTTGTCCTGAGAACCCTGGAAATTCTTATCTTTGCAACCAGCCAGTGAAAAATTGTCATTATGTAAGAGCAATCAGTGTAACAATTTGATTCTTTGTGGACACCCATGCATACTTCCTACATCTTTAAATCTAGCACGAATTTGGGAATTCTTCAAGTGCAATATTATTCAACTAGGAGTAATATGTAAATTTTCATCCCTATGTGACTATTGTCCTATGTTTCTCTTTAATTAATTAAATCAAATCTAAATTTATTTAACCACATAAATAAATATTTCTGGACATGCAACAATCACACATATAGCTGAAAATGAACAATGGAAGCATAAACACGATACACAAGAATTATGTCCTTCAAATCAACTTTTCATTTAATAATCAAAACTTGCAAGGACACCTCAACTTGAGGTGTACATCCTACTAGAAATAAACAATACACCTACATAGAAATATGACGAATTGTTGTACTATGTACGACATTGTATGATACTATCCTAATAATATTCTACCTTGCTGGTTGATCCTCTTCCTGCTATTTGCGCTCTCTCCTCTGGGCTTCACTTGTGTGTGTTCCTCACACAACTTCCTTGGTGTGTTCTACAACTTATCCTCCCATCTTTTCCTATTTATGCTTTGAGAGAGATAACTAATCTCCTCAATTCTAGCAACCAAATTCCTTGATTCTAGCAACCAACTCCTTGATTCTAGCAACCAATCTCCACTAATATCCTTAATCCTATAAACCTCCTTATCTCAAGAACGAGGTGTGTGGCCAAGATTATATCAAATCCATCTCACTAATATTCTAGAATCTCTAGAATATTTTATTTAGATTTCTAAGACTAAGATATCAAAGGAATTTAGACTTTCACTTTTATTTCTTAAGTGAAATTACAAGATAGTATTATTTCCCACTTTTATTAAGTGGCCACTAAGAAGTTGTCTCAAACTTCTTCTCACATGTTCACACCTAACCTCTAAAATAAGATCCTACTCGAGCTACATTTTTCAACACTCCCTCTTAGCGAGGAAGGAATTATGCACCAATCCAAGTCTGTCTCTTAATGCTTCAAACTCCCCTTTTGCTAAGGGATTGGTCAGAATATTAGCTACCTACTGATATGTGGCTATTTACTAAAGATTTACTACTCTCTTTTAAATCTTGTCTCATATGAAGTGGTATATAATCTCTATGTGCTTGGAGCGATCATGAAATACTAGATTCTTAGAGAGTATGATACAACTCTGATGTCATAGTCTATCACGATGGGATCCAAATCCTAATCAAACAATCCTGCAAGTAAATTACGAATCCAAATGGCCTCCAAAACTCAATGTACTATATTCCATATGGCATATACTCTAGATATATTGAGCTAAGTGCCATGTAAGTATCCTTCTTGTTGAACCTGCATGACATCATTGTTGATCCAAAACTAAAGCAACACCCTGAGGTGATCCTCCTGTCTACTGCATTGCCTACCCAATATGAGTTTGTACAACCCTAAAACTTCACTTCACCATATCCAAGATATCTCAGAGCATACTCCACTGTTCCCCTCAAGTATCCAAGAACATGTTGTTATACTACCCAATGCTCATGTCTTGGCTCCACGTCCATGAACTAACTTAAGGTGTTCACTGCAAAACATATATCTAGCCTAGCGTTGACCAATAACATCAAGGAACCTATCAACTTCCTGTACAATGTGGGATCCACCAAGTCTAAATATGAAGTTGTCACCGTCTTCAGATTGGTGTTCATGGGTGTGGCCATAGGTTTGCGATCCTCCATCCAAAATATCTTTAGGATCTCAACTGCGTACTTACCTTGCCCAAGGAAAATATTCCATTGTTTATGCCAAACCTTGAAACCCAATAAGTAATGCATCATTTTGATGTCCTTCATCTTGAACTTAGTTGTTGTATATTCTTTGCACCCTGCAATAAGCTTCGATAAACCTATAAGAAATCGTTCATCTATATACAACACCAAAATAAGTGGATCAACCTCAACACATATGTAATATAAGTTGGTATTTGCTTCACTTGTGGTGAATCCCATGCTCTGCAAATATCCATTGATCCTAAAATACCATGCTATCGGTTCTTGCTTGAGTCCATACAAGGCTTTCTTAAGCCTGCAAACATGGGAATCCTTCCCATTTACCTCAAATCCTTGAGGCTAATCTATGTACACTTCTTCCTCAATTGTTCCATTCAGGAAGGTTGTCTTCACATCCATCTATTGTACACTCCATCCCATAATAGAGACTAAACACATCACTGCTCTAATGGAAATGTACATGGCGACTGGAGAAAAAGTCCCCTTGTAATCCACTCCCTCTTTTTGGGAGAACCCTCTCACCATGAACCTTGATATGTACTTATCTATGCTTCCATTTATTGAATGCTTGATCTTGTAGATCTATTTGGAAGCAACTAATGATTTCCCCTTCATTCTAGGCACAATAGTCCAAACATCATTCTTCATGATGGAGGTGTACTCCTCCCTTGTGGCATCCCACCATACTTGCTGGTATGCTACCCCCTAAAAACTAGAAGGATATAAATCTATGCTATTGCTCAATAATTACATGTAGTTAGGAAACTTCTTTGAAGGCTTGCTCTCCCTAAATGTGCTCCTAGGAGCCCCAACATACTCATGATAATCCCTCAATGTTTGTGTGTACCATTGAGGTCTCCTCATAGAACTAATAGGAGCTGGCGGCTCCTCCTCTGGATATTAAGGCTGTTGCCCCGAACTAGAAGTCGCTGGTGACTTTGGCTCAACCTTAGGATCTGCCTGCTCCTCATCCTCTATCACTAGAACAGGCTCATGAGACTTCTTGGATGGAAATACTTCCTCAAAATTTACATCCCTACTTACCATTGTCTTCCTCAAATTTGGAACATAGAACTTGTAGGCCTTTAAAGTCTCATTGTAGCCAATGAACAAACCCTTCTTATTGGAGGGATCCAACATGGTCTTCTTCTCCACTAGTATATGGATGTAAATTGGACAACCAAAGATGTGGAAATGACTCATCTCCAGCTTCACACCAATGAATGCCTCCTTTGGTGTCTTGTCCTCCAAAAACCTGTGAGGACACCTATTATAGATGTATACAGTTGTGTTGCATGCTTCTACACATAGAAACATCAACAAACTTGGTCACATATCATGGTCTTAGCATCCCCTATGATGGATTAGTTCTTCCAGTTTGCAACCTTGTTTTTATGTGGGTTGTATGGAACAATAAACTCTTTCTTGATTCCTACATCCTTGCAGAAATCATCGAAATAATCGGAGGATTACTCACCCCCATTGTCCTATATCAAAACCTTTCTCTTCTTCCCAATCTGGTTCTCTTGAAGAGATTTGAACTCCTCAAACCTGCTAAAGACTTCATCCTTGGTATTTTGGAAGTAGATCCATGTTGTGCGAGAGAAGTCACCAATGAAAGAAACATAGTACATGCTCCATGTGATTGATGCTATTAACATCGATCCACATACATCCAAATGAACTAGATCTAGGATCCCCTTAGATCTATACTCACCACTTGGGAAATAATCCTTGATATGCTTGCCAAGCATGCACCTTATGCATACACCACGTTTCTCAATGATGAATTCTAGAAGTCATGTGATGATCTCCCTCAGAATAGATAGTGCTCTATGATGTAAGTGCCCAATCCTCTTGTGCCACAACTCACACGAGTTGTCTATATTAAGTAGTAGGGCCCCGATCACTTGAGCTAATCCTAGTCTAGACTCTTTTGGTATTATAAAGACTTGCTAGTTCTTGAACTCTACTACATAGCCCTTATCTTCCATGATTGAAACTGAAATCAAACTCTTCCTGAGACATGGAACAAATAACACATCATCAAAGTCTATTGAGTTACCAAACTGGAGTTGGAAAGGAATGGTACCAACTCCTGCTACTGGATACCTAGCAGCATCACCAAGCTCGAATTGAACTCCTGATACATGCTCTATTAGATTTAAAAATAGTTCCTGGGTTGATGCCATATGCCTCGATGCTCCACTATCCACATACCACACGTTCTTCATAATTGTGTTGGAAGAGAGGTAAGAGACCATCAAGAAATCCTTCTCAAACTTGGAGGAAAAAATTTTCTTGTGAATTTCAACTGAGGCTTCTACCTAGTGTTATCACTTCTCTTTACCCTTCTTCTTCTCTAGATATTGTGATGCATAATTGATCCAAAAATCTTAAGATATCAATCCATTAGTAAACATTGACATCAAATTTGATCTGGTAACAAGATCTTTAACTGATAGTTGCACTTTGCAAATTATGTGATTATCCTTACTTAGATAAGCACTTCTACTTATGAATCCAACTTGCATAATCCATTCATCATAAGAGAAATATGGACTGAAAGAAAGAGAACAAAAGAGACAAAAACTTGTTAACAGAGTTCACCCCTCTTGGGTTATGTCTCTGGGTCCACTTCCAACAGTGAGATCGCTCTTATTATTCTCACAAATGCTGATAGTACAAAAGATAAGCTTACAATGCAATTTCTGAAACACCTTTCAATTCTGCAACTCATATAGAGGACATAAACCAACGTTGGCTTCTTCTCGAATTTTTGAGACTTTTAAGTATAAACTCTATTATACTTAGCTTAGCAAAAAAATATCTGAACACCTCCTTCAGATCTACGATTCAGGCTCATAAACAAAGGTCATAGTTGCACTCCTCTCAAATTTCAGAGTCTTTTGAGTATAAACATGACCATCTTTTGCATAGGTACCCATGACCTCCCATTGGCATGAATTCCAATGATACGCTCTAATCCATATTGTACAACTCTACAAACTGTGTACCTTTCCTTAAGATGCATGCTAAGCTAAATAGGGTGGGGTCGGCCAACCGTGGCTTGAGCTCTGCTCAATTGTAACCTAAAATCTGGTTGGTTGGTGGTTCTAACCACAAGATACTTGTGTTCTATTGGTTGAGCACTTGGTATAGGTGTGGGGATGTCATGATTTCAAACCCCATGGACCTCTCCCCTTTGCACACGACTAGAGAGAGAGAGAGAGAGAGAAAATTGGTTTGTTTGCAAATTCGTTCACCTACCAATGCATTGGACCACCCCCCAAGGAGCCAATTTTTTGATCCACGGGCCAACATGGCCTTCTTGAAGGTGCCACATGGCACCTTCTTATTGGTCTATGTGGCACTCTACCATTGTACGTGCTGACCATGCAACCATGTCATCCGTATGGATGCCACGTGGTAGCATCCAACTGGGCTCCAAATGTGCCAAATATGGGTGCCATGTGGCAGCTTGTCATGTTGCCACATCATTGTATGGATTCCACATCAATGTATGTATAGTTCCATGTGGAACTCTCTAGTGCTTCCACGTGGAAGTCCTACAAGCCATTTTTTATTGTTTTTTCCAAAACTTCAGAACTCCATATCTTCCTCATACGACGTCCATTTGAGGTGATTCAAGCATGATTGGAAAGCTCTCGCTAAGACCTATGCAATGGTGCTATACTGATTAGCATTTGAGTCTATTAATTTTTGAGAAATATCACAGATCCTCCTGGATCATTCCTCCCCACTGGGAAGCTTTTGGACCACCAAAAGTACAATCAATCAGCAAGTAAGAGAGGGTAAAGTTCCCTCACTCTCTCGGTATACATCCATTTTTATTTGCTTGGATGTACCCCTTTAAGACCAACTCGAAGATACTCCACATCACCTCGACACGAGGTCTTGGTTCTTCTATCAAGGATAACATCTTCCTGCAACTCATCTAAATACTCAGGAGAAAAATCATCAACTATAGGAATTCAAACATCTTCATTATCATCCATAATCATAGGAGGTTAATAAAGTCTCAAATTCTCAACATTCACTATTGAATACTATGCATATAAGATGGCAGATCTAACAGGAAAGCATTAGTACCAATCTTCTCCAAAATTTTGAAGGGACCATATCTTATTGGTTTGAGCTTTTTACCTTCACCTGTCATTCTTTCCTTGTTGATGTATAACCAAACCTGACCATCAACTTGAAATTGATGATCTACATGATGCTTATCATGCCTTTCCTTGTACTTGGCTTGGTTCTTCTCCAATTGGTCATGTACTGCCTATTGTACATGCTGGATCTTTTGAATGAACTTCTTAGTTTTTAGCATCATCTTTCCCATCCACTTTACTTTCTTCCCCGAAAGAAAATTCCATAGGTGACTTAGGAAAATACCCCAAACATACATCAAAAGGAGTTATTTGAGTAGAAGAATGCATGGCATTATTGTATGCATGTTGTACATAATGCAACCGCTCATCCCACAAATTAGGATGTTTACTGCAATATCCTCTAAGAAAACGTACCACTGTTATGTTTACTACCTCTATTTGTCCATCTGTTTGTGGATAAAAAACAATGCTCATTTTAATCTCAATGTCCATCAAACCCCATAAACAAGACCAAAAATTCCCAATAAATTGAGAGTCTCGATCAGATACAATATAAGTAGGGAGTCCAAAATGAACCCAAAAACATTATTAAACAACAAATATGATGTTTGTTCAGTTGTGACTTGCTTCTTACATGGCAATAAAATACACATTTTACAGAACCTATCCACCACAACATACAAGTAATCATGACTTGATATGGACAAAGGAAAACCTCCCACAAAATCCATGGACACACTTTCCCAAGGATGGGAAGGTACCAACAGAGGTGTATACAAACCCAACTTCCTATTGCTATGCTTACTTGTGGCACATAACACACACCCTTTTACATACTTGGAAACTGTATCATGCATTCAAGTCCAATAACCATATCTTTGCAATTGTGCTACTATTTTTTCTACCCGAAAATGACCAGAAATGAGTGATGTATGAGCCTCCCTAATCACATTTGCTCTTTCATCTCTGGGTATACAAATTTTTCCAAGATGATACAATAGATTTTTGTGCACATGATAATTTACTTCTTCATTATGATTGTCATTAACGATCGCTTCATACACATCCGTAAAATCATCATCTTTAGCATATTATTCAACAAA
The DNA here is from genome assembly GCA_027924585.1 of Larix kaempferi. NCBI lineage: Eukaryota > Viridiplantae > Streptophyta > Pinopsida > Pinales > Pinaceae > Larix > Larix kaempferi. Next base: position 10,846,018 of record BSBM01000063.1, on the reverse strand, counting down.
ACTTTCATGTGCTAAAGAAGTATGTCTTATTATGGATGCATTGATTACTAGTCCTGATAACATGTTTGCAACTTTGTTATGTATGCCCTTTTTATACTTGATTACCAAATGAAATTGTTGTAAGAAACCCATCCATATAAAATGTCTTGCTTGTTGTAGCTTTGTTTGTGATTGCAAATACTGTAATGGTTGATGATCTGAGTGTATTATTGTTTCATTTCCCTTTAAGTAATGGTTCCATTTTTTCACACTTTGTACTAAAGCATACAATTCCTTATCATATGTTGGATAGTTAATTACTGCTTGTGTAAATGTTTCAGAATGATAAAAAATAGGTTTACCTTGTTGCATCAAGACTACTCCCATGGAAATCCACTTGCATCGGTCTATATCTCAAATGGAGGTTGCAAGTTCAACAAAGCCAAAATTGGTGTTGTACTTAAATTCTCTTTCAATGTCTCGAAGGATTTCTGTTGCTTACCTCCCCACTAAAAGACCTATTTCACACTTGTCAATGCATGCAAAGGAGCTTCTATATATGAGAAATTAGCAATAAATTTCCTCCAATATTGTATTGCCCCTAGGAAGCCTCTTAATTCCATCACAGTACTGGGCTTGGACCAATTTAAGATGAATTCCACCTTAGAGGGATCTACCATCAACTTGTTAGGATAATTAATACTCCATCCTTGTCCTACTTAGGATTATTTTCTTTTTTCTACTAGTTGATGATGTCATTTTCCCCCAAGTGGTGTGTAGATGTCATCTAGGACCCATTATCCACCTAATGCGCCCTGCATGCATGATTTTAGGTCCACCGGATTTAGTTCCCTACATTTTAAGATCCAACTCTATGTTCTAGTTCAGTCCACCTGAGTTCCTAAACTCTACTGGGGTTTTAGCTCCGATCACCACTGATTGTGATCTAATGCACCCTTTTTCACCTAGAACTCACTAATGCGCCCTCCTTGGTCAGTTAATTGACTGTGTCTTCAGTTAACTGAGTTTTTGTTCAGTTGAGTTGAGTTTGGGTCTTCCAGTGCACTCCCGTGGTGACAATTCCTATGCTAAACAGACCGAGACTCGAATTCTTGTGAGTAACCTCCAAAAATTAATTAATGAAAATACATGATATAATAGAACACATAATAGATTTATTGATCGTGGGCCACTTCGAGGGGGAAACCTCCTTTGAGCAAGCTCAATACAATTAACTTCTGTATGCCTTCATTGGCCTCAACACCTACTTATATACTAAGTCTATGCGCCAATACTATGGATCAATACCATGGAACATATAATACTACGGGACGAATTACAAAGCATATGCGTCCAATACTATGGATCAATACCATGGAACATATAATACTACTGGACGACTTACAAAGCATATGCGTCCAACAACAATATACTAACAAAGTAAAGAGAAGGGTTGACACGGGTTCCTAACATCCCCCCCCCTTAGAAAAATCTTTGTCCTCAAAGCTTTAGATGTGGAAATTGATGTTGAATCTGAAGAAGTGGTTCCCATGTAGCATCCTGTGGTTGCATTCCGTGCCACTGAATAAGTACCTCTGTGATAGATCGAGAGCGAAGATGACGAGTGTGCCTATTGAGGATGGCCTCCGAATCCAAAAGGATGGATCCTTCATTATCCAGTTATGGTAAAATAGTTTATCCTCGGATGTTGGGGCCAATAAATTTCGTCAGGAAAGAGACATGAAATACTGGATGAATGCGGGAAGAAGGAGGAGGTTCCAATTTATAAGCAACAGACCCAATATTCTGAAGAACCTTATAGGGCCCATAGAACTTTGGAGTGAGATTATGACGCCCTTTGAGTTTCAAGGAGGATTGCTTGGAATGATGTAGACGAAGAAAAACAATATCACCTGCTTGAAAAGTGCTCTCAGAACGGTGCTGATTGGCTTGTTGTTTCATTCGAACTCTTGCCATGTGAAGATTGTCCTGCAAAATGCGAAGAATATGATCACAGTTTCGAAGAACCGTGTCAATTGCTTGAACTGGTGAACTGTTGAGGGTGTATGGAAGAAGAACTGGCGGTTCCTGACCATAGATTGCTTCATATGGAGTCATTTTAGATGCAGTATTGTACCACCATTCAACGAGAGGGAGCCACTTTTCCCACTGAGGTTGTTGTTTGGAGGTGAAGCAACAAAGATAAATGTCCAAACATTTATTGGTAATTTCAGTCGGATCATATGTTTGTGGGTGAGACGCTGATCTCATCTTCAGTTTGGTGCCAGTGCGGCGAAATAGTTCTGTCCAAAAATGACTGGTGAAAGTTGCATTGCGATCCAAGACAACGGAAGAAGGGATTTCATGAAGACGAAAGATATGGTCTAGGAAAATTTGTGTGACTGAGGAGGCTGTATAGGGATGGCCGAGGGAACAAAATTGACTATATTTGTAGAGGCGAGCAACCACAACCAAAATCATTGTCTTCCCTCCAAATTTAGGGAGCCCTTCAATGAAATCCATAGAAATATCTGTCCAAATCCGTGTAGGGATGGGAAAGGGTTCGAGCAATCCTAGAAGGAGTGTCGTTTCACCCTTGTTGAGCTGGAAAGTATCACATTCAACCACCATCTGTTGAATTGTCCTTTTCATTCCCTACCAAAAGAAGTTATGTTGTGCCCGCTCATACGTTTTGAGGAACCTAGAGTGCCATGCCGATGGAGAAGCATGGAGTTCATAGAATACATCCTGTTGAAGAGATGTGCTCTGGGGAAGCACCAGATGACCCTTGTATATAAGTGAAGTACCATCCCAAGAGTAATGCGGTACAGTAGAATGGTTGTTGGCCAACCGTTGGATGATTTGAGATAATGAGGAGTCATTGACATAGCCATGTTGAAAATATTGCAATCAATTTGTAACATGCATAGATATAGATGAAAGAGAAACTTGGTCATCAAATGTGCGAGAAAGAACATCTGCCACCAGATTGTCCTTACCCTTCTTGTAAGTGATATCATAGGAATAACCCATGAGTTTTCTAACCCATTTCTGTTGTGCTGGGGAGGAGACCCACTGTTCCAGGAAATATTTCAGACTCTGGTGATCATTCTTGATGCATAAATAATTCCCTAATATGTATGGTCGCCACTTCTGTACTGCATGTAAAATAGCCATCATTTCCTTCTCATATGGAGAGGAAGCTAAATTCTTACCGGAAAGGGATCTTGAAGGTGGCAATCCCACTGGGTCAGCAAAGACACCTGCATATCTATCCAATTTTTTTTGTAGATCCAAAGGAGTAGTGGAGACCGTTGATGGGTGCATCTGAATGGAATGGAGCTGAGCGATGAAACCATGTGAATTCTTCTTAAGGATCTTTTCCAGGCAATGTGAACTAATGATGCAGAGAGACCCCGGTTGTAATCCCGTCAATGTGTGTTTTTTCCCACTGACTGAAAACGGCATCCAAAGTTCAGCAAAATCCCATAAGATGGGGCCAAGTGTGCGTAACCATTAAGCACCCAAAACCACATCACATCCTCCTAAGGCCATGGAAAACATGTTAGAGCGCAGGTTATAATATCCCATAGATATACGCACATTGCGACACTTCCCCTTGCAAGGTAAGGTGCCCCCATTGGCAATCATGACTTCAAATTTGGAGCAAGTATGGACAAAACAATCAGCCTGTTTGGCGATCTGAGGGTCAATGAAGTTATGAGTGCTAGCAGAATCAATGAGTATTGTAAGATGGAGCTTCTTGAAGTAACCCCTGACCCGCATTATTTGTGGGGTGGTGACTCCGGCTAAAGCATGGAGAGATATCTCTGGGTGGTCGTCTTGATACGGAGGGTCAATAGGCGGTTGCTAAATGTCGATCTGATCATCTATTGTATCTGAAGCTTCTTCAGCAAGTTCAGAGGCAGGCAAAGAATCCACATCCAAGCCTGATAGAGATTTTGCTCAACACATCTATGGCCCCGAGTGAATTTCTCATCACAATTACAACAAAGCCCTTTTTTCTCTATGTGCTCGCATCTCTGCTTCAGACAAATGCTTGATAGGAGATGGCCGAGGAGATGGCGTGATGGGAGGTTGTTGGGAAACCATATTTATGAATGGAATAAAAGTGGATTTGGAGCGTTGTTGGGCTATGATCTTTTCCTCCGCCAACTTAGCCAACCCTAGGACTTCCATCATTATGTTGGGACAAAACATTTTAATCTCTGATCGTATTGCATCCTTGAGCCCACTGATAAAACAACTCCTGTAGAATTCATCAGACAATCCTTCTGTGTGATTGGCCAGTTTCTCAAATTCTGTCTGATACTCTCTCACAATTCCAATTTGGCGAAGTTTAGTGAGTGCTCCTGTGAAGTCATCAAAAGCACTAAGACCAAATCGTTGCAAAAGGAGTTGGTAAAAATCTGTCCATTTTGGCTCTTCATGAGCCTCGATGTACTAACGGTACCATTGAAGGGATTCATGTTCCAAATGAAAGAATGAAAATGGAACTTTGTTGTCGTCAAAAGTATTATGCAGATTGAAATATTGTTCTTCCAAGTATATCCATCCAGTTGGATCATGTAATGTCCCCATTCAAATAAATCTCAAGAAGAGAAAATTCCACCAATCTACTAGTTTCCTAGGTTGGGGTGGAGACATTAAATTTTGAATAAGGAGACTAATAAACCCCAAATGAACTTTATCTTGACATAAATATATTGACAGGGGATAAATAAATAGTTGTGATGAGAAAATAAGATGGCACTTAGTCATGGAGACACATTGGTGGTGTGTGACCCACACAAAGCTAGATTCCCCATGCCACATGGCATTCCACTCTCACCCATTCGAATCCAAGGTGGAGTCCACTATTCTTGGGGGAGTTGGAAGGAAATAATACTTGGAATGACTCAATGAGGTTGAAATGTAGAGGAAGAGTAACTCCCATGGAAGAGGAAGAGGCATTTTGGAGCTGGTGGGACACTTGGGCTAGATTCCCTAGCTTCTATGACACCAATGATGAATATGCCTATGAAACCTATGGCAAAATCAGACCTGATATATGACATCTGACATGCATGACATGTCAAGGCTAAAAATAGCCTCCAAGAAGGTGCACAAGGGAGTTAGGTCAGCCAAAGAGACACCTATTTGAATTGAGTGAAGTATGAGGCTAGAATTGGAGGGACAAGTGGCATACTTTGGAATCTCTTCCCAATTTGAGTTGGCATGAAGCTCATGGATGGAATTCAAGTTAAGGAAGCCTTAGGAAGTTTATAAAAGTCAATAACAAAGAAATAGAGCAACTTTTGATCATTTTACATTTTTCATTTGGAGAGGAGAGCTAGTAGAGTGCTATTCTACTTGCCTTAGCACCAATTTCGAGGGTGAAAGATTCCCATTCTAATTGGAAATTGGAGAGGTCATTCAAACCTTTCATTTGGAGCTACAATGGAGTCTTTTGTTACAGGTTGAAGCTACAGTGCAGCTCATGGTCACATCTCTTTCAACTTGCTTCTACAACCATTCTTCCATTTCTTGTCATATTCTTGCTCCTTGAGGAGAGGTGCACTTGGTGAGGTGATGATCTATTTGGGATAGCTCTTGAGGCCCCATTTATTTTTATTCTGATATATATACTCTGTATTTAATGCTCATAAGACTCTCAGGTCGAAATACCAAGTGGAACTATGTAAAAATACCAAACAATGCATAAATGGTGCCATTTTCCCTACATCTTGTTGTTAGATCTTGAAGAGGCTTTATTTCGATTTGTATCAGTCAATATTTGTGATTTTGTTGATGTATGGAGTGTCATTAATGTTCTGAAGAAGTTTAATTAACATTGCACAAGTCCTTGGAACCTAAAATTTGAATTTCATAACAAGTGGTGAATTTTACTATCATTCCCCCCTATGTGAAGACATGTATGCAAACCTTTGATTTATGGGAGTTGCAGAGGCCTATAGTAACTAATTGATGATGCATTGGGGATCCCATTGAATTCCTTTATCAGTACCATGTCTCTATTCTGAAATTTGGGAAGGTATTACAGTGTTTGGGAAGCCATCTTTGTCCCCTACCCTTGGGGGTTTTGAACCTCGATTTGACTAGTCAAGTTCCCTATTTTTCCCTGATTATAAATGAATGTTGTAGAAGTGTTTTAAGAGTTTCCAAGCATCCATCAGCTTCATTTACATGTCTAAATACCTTCCAAACTCATTCAGACCCAATTCGGAACCATTTGGAAGTAGTTGAGTCAAGACTAGTCTAAGGGTCGAATTGGTCAAAATTGGCAATTTTTCCTAGTTTTTGCAAATTCTTAAAAATGGACACTATAGATCATTACCATTGAAGCGAGGAAAATCAAGCTTTGGACCACGAAAATTGATGGAAGAAGAGAACCCCGTGTCTAAAGAATATTCTGGATGTCGTTTATTGTTCATGGCTGAATGTTGAAGATGGAGGATGAGACATTTTTCATCAAGATCTTGGAGTTTGGTTTTGAGGGCTGCAAGTTCTTCCTCCATGATTTTCGCTCCTACGCGGGGGACAACCATAACCAGGAGTTTTTATTTTGTGAATGGGTAGAAAAACAAAAACATAAGCTTCTTTAGTAAAGGAAAATTTGGATTTAGGAAAAGTTCTGACGGGTAATTGGGGTCTGACTAGGTTTGGGACACTTTCTCATGGATAGGGAAGCAGAAAATGGGGATTTCAGAAGCGGGGTGAAATAATGAGAAAATTTGTCAGAGAGAGATAAAGAAGCAGAAATAATAAATGAACATTGGGGAAAAATTTGAAGGCGATTGGGTGGAAATCGAAGAAGTTATGACAAACCCTAAAAATAGACAGATGTGGGATTTCGGGCTTCCTAAAGTGGAATTTGCGATAGGGTCCTTAGGAATGAAATATGCGGAATGAGATTGCAGGGGTGTCAGTGAATTTTCAAGGGAAACGGAGTGAAAATCAAGAGGATATGGGGAAACCATTTTTTTTTCCCTCAGGAATGGATCTGCAACGGCTCGGACTTGATCTGCAACAGTTTTGGACAGATGTAATCTTCTATTTATCAGCTGGTAGTAGATATGGACCCCAGGTATGCTCGGCTTCCTAACAGCTCAGGGGATTCACTCGGCCACCAATGATGTCTAACAACTTGCGTATTGGGGCAGTACCCCTCACTCCACGGCTAAGGTAAAACTGATAACCGCTTTGCCACAAACAACACCCCTTGGTTTACCTCATGGGTGGGAACTAGTCAATTAGGTAGGGGTCGTTACCCTTTTTGTTGGCAGGTCCTCTCAATGGGCCAACTAATTCGGTGTTCCTGTTGTACTCCTCACAATGAGTTTTAGGGATATGCCCAAGTACTTCCCACAGTTAAGAAGATAGGGATTATTCCCGAATCCGAACCTGCAATTGAAATGAACAATATAGATGCGAATTTTTTTTGGAAAAAATTCCACCTAACGAGCCCAAGAAAGTGCTCTGATACCAGATTTGAGGAACCTCCAACAATTAATTAATGAAAATGCACGATATAATAGAACACAAAATAGATTTATTGATCGCGGGCCACTTCGAGGGGGAACCTTCCAAGAGCAAGCTCAATACAATTAACTTATGGATGCCTTCATTGGACTCAACACCTACTTATATACTGAGTCTATGCGCTAATACTATGGATCAATACCATGGAACATATAATACTATGGGATAATACAAACTATGGATCAAAACCATGGAACATATAATACTACAGGACGACTTACAAAGCATATGTGCCCAACAACAATATACTAACAAAGTAAAGAGAAGGGTTGACACGGGTTCCTAACAATTCTCCTAGGATATTCAAATTCTCTCTATTGTAACATATTTGTGAACTATACTAATTAATGGATAATGTTACACATTTATGCTTCCATATGAGTTCCAATGCATGATTAATTTTACTGCTCTTTTCTCTGCAATTTTCACTATAATTCACCTTCGCTGCTCATTATTTCACTGTGAGGTATTCTCATCTCTATGATCTGTTGTGACTTAGAATTTCACATGGTATCAAAGTTCAGAGAGCGTAGTTGAGAAACTTCTTTCAATAGTGCACCAAAAGCCTCTAGATTTCCACAACAAATCCTGGTGCCATTGCATTGAATTCATTGGAGAAATCCTGAGGTCTAGCTAGGTGTGAAGGATCCGGATAAAAGTGCCTATTGTCCTGAAGAAGTGCTCAGTAGTAGTTTATCTCCAAAATTGAGATTTTTTTGCAGGATATTGAAGGTTTTCAGTGCAGGAGTGGCAGCAGTTTTTAGTTTGTATTCGATCCAGCAGTTTCAATGGAGAATTCGAATGCTCCCTTGTCTTGAAGAATCCTGACACCCTTCAATTATCTTGATTGGAGGGATGATATGCAGATGGTGTTGCACAACAAAATTTTGTACATGGTCACAATGGGTAAGGAGGTCGAACCTCAGGAAGCTATTGAGAAGGCCAAGTATCTAAACAGATTAGATGAAGCGTTTGGTTTCGTGTGTATTCATATTTCCAGATATTTTCTCTTCCACCTTGATGGATTGAAGACTCCAAGAGAGGTTTGGTTGAAGCTTGAGACCCTCTTCGACAAACAAGATGAGCCGAGGGGCCATATTCTGGAGAATGAGTTAATTACTCTTTAACCCAATAGTTTTGAATCCATACAACAATTCTTCTCTGAATTCAAATTCGTGGTCATGCAATGCAAACAATGTGGCATTGAGAAGAAAGATGAGCAGTTGGTGCTATCCGTTCTAAGCAAGCTTGGTCCAGAGTTTTCCATTTTGTTTCTACATTCCATTCAGGGAGATTGTCAATCCCTGGTTGGAAAATGCCATCCTTAGATGCATTCACTGAATCTCTAATCCAAGAACAAGAAAAATTGATTCAGATGGGCTACTTGAAGGCCTCCAAAAATCAAGCTCTTATGGCTGTAGAGTCAAAAAGTGCGAATGCTAAAGGGAAGAACAAAGGTAAAGAGAAGAAGCAATTTGAAACCAAGTAGAATGAAAAGTATAATCCATCGACAGGAGCCTCCAAGTCCAATAAGGATAAGCAAAAGGGGTTTGATAAGACCAAGTGTTCCTATTTCAAGAAAGGAAACCACCCAGAGAGATCTTGCATGAAGAAGAAAATAAATCAAATGACCAAACTCATTGAAAAGCACAACATTTCCCTCTCATAAGGCCCAAGGAAGACTGATTCTGGAAGTGATACAGATGATCACGAGAGATTCCATGCACTGAAGGATGGATTATCACAATCACAAGCCTTCCTCATTGATTCTGGAGCCTCCAACCACATGGTTGCATCCAAATAACCATTTTCTTCTCTAGATCTTTCCGATGGTTCTAGTATTCACATGGGAGATGATTCTCAGATCTCTGCTGCAGGGAAGGGCACAATACAACTGGAGCATGGAAAGTTCAATTTTTTTTTGTATGTGCCTTCCTTGACAACAAATTTGTTATATGTTTATCATATGACACACACATGTTCACGGAAGAAAGTTGTATTTGGTCCTGGCACAGTTGAGATTGCAGAGATCTCATCTGGGAAGACGATAGCAAAAGGTGTTGCAAACCATACCTCAAAGGCATATGAATTCTCACATTTTCTGCCATATTCTCTGCCTAATCCACTTGCACCTGATAAATATCAGAATGATGTCTTTCCTGATGATCCACTTTTAGATTCTTAAGATGAGGACCAAGATCTTGATGTTGAGTATGAAGTTCAAGCAAATCCAGATCTAGATCCAACACCTACTCCCAATCCATGGCCAAGGCCAAAATTGGCTCACAAACTCCTTGAAGCAGCTGGGAGTGTAGCTGGGGATCCATCTGACATGAAGAGAACCAGATCTCAGTATCAAGATGCAAACCTTGCACTATTCCATATAGATCCACTTCTCTCAGAGAGGTGCTACATGATGGTTGGGTATGATCCACAATCTTTCAAAGATACTTGCCATGATCGATCTACAACCAAGTACAAAGATCGGTTGGTTGAAAAAGGGTACTCAAAGGTTCATGATTTGGACTAGAATGATCCATTTGCTCTAGTAGCAAAGATGGTTTATGTAAGACTTGTTTTGGAAAATACAACTTCGACACAGTGGGAGGTACATCATAGGAGCAGATCTAGATCCAACACCTGCATTACTATCCTACATAGGAGCAGATTGCCTACATTTTTACAAAGTCTTTCACTCAGAAAAGTTTTTCCTTCTCTTCTTAGTGTGCAAGCTGCTTGAGTTCCCTGCTGTTCATTTTTTAGGGGGGGTATTTTTCCCATGAGGGGTTTTCCCCATTTCCTTAGTTTCACGAATAGTTATTTTTATCATTTATTTGATTGTATGGGTGACCTTTGGCCTCAATAACCATGTCCCAGTATGTCCAAGTTTGGATTAAGGGGGGGTGTTAGGATAAACACTCCATCTTTGTCCTACTTAGCATTATTTTCCTTTTTATAGTAGTTGATGATGTAATTTCCCCCTAGTGGTATGAAGATGTCATATAGGACCCATTATCCACCTAATGCACCCTGCATGCATGATTTTAGGCCCACCAGAGTCAGTTCCATACATTTTAGGAGCCAACTCTGTGTTCTAGTTCAGTCCACCTGAGTTCCTAAACTCTACTAGGAGTTTTAGCTCCAATCACCACTGATTGTGATCTAATACGCCCCTTTTCACCTAGTTTGCATGCAGAACTCACTAATGCACCCTCCTTGGTCAGTTAACTGAGTTTTGGTTCAGTTGAGTTGAGTTTGGGTCTTCCAGAACACTCCAGTGGTGACAATTCCTATGCTAGATAGAATGAGACTCAAACTCTCCTAGGATATTCGAATTCTCTCTATTGTAACATATTTGTGGAATATACTGATTAATGGATAATGTTACACATTTGTGCTTCCATCTGAGTTCCAATGCATGATTAATTTTATTGCTCTTTTCTCTGCAATTTTCACTGTAATTCACCTTCTCTGCTCATTCTTTCACTGTGAGGTATTCTCAGCTCTATGATCTATCGTGACTTAGAATTTCAAACAACTGACCATCCCCTACAACATAAAACAAGTACACTAGAGAGGCCTTGCCAAACTCACATTTGGACAAGTTTACACATAACTTCTCCCTTTTCAATACATCGAGTACTTTGTTTACATGCATTACATGATCCTTCCAAGTGCGACTAAAAACCAAAATGTCATCTAAGTATACAATGAAAAAATCATCAATAAAGGTCCTAAACACATCATTCATCACTCACATAAATGTTGTAGGAGCATTGCATAAACCAAATGGCATCATTAACCATTCAAACAACCCCCACTTGGTCTTGAAAGCATTTTTCCACACATTATTATTTTCAATTCTTAGATGATTGTAATGCCTTTATTGGCATTATAAATTTTAATGTAATTAAACATAGATTTTGTGACTAAACAACAAATAATCAAAGTGTAACCATAACAACATATAAGCAAAATATAATCATTTTGCAATAGCATCAAATAACTTAGAATTTTTAAAACTTCATTGGTGATTCACACAACATAAATTAACATCATAAATCATGTAGCAATAGCATCATATGATAATTTTACAACAACATATAAACAATTTAAAATCACAAGAAAAATACCTCGTTATAAGAATGGTGACGGAGTCCAAACTGAGCAAGCTTTCCTCTTTTTCTCCTCGAGTTGCTTCCATCTTTATTGCCCAAAGCGGGACCACGGTTTTACCTCCCAGCCAACTAGGGGCCTAGTCGGCTCCCTAGCCCCAGGAAACCATTGAACGGTCCCATCCAAATGGCCTCCTGGCCCTCCGTGCCCGAGACCCCCAGAGAACAGAACAGTGATGCACCAGTAGGCTATGTATCAAATCTTCCAAGAGTTCTCAAACTCTTCCAACTCTTCAAAACTTCTCATACCCCAAAATACCCAAAATTCTCCATCCTAGAATACTCTCACCAAAATAATCTTCAAGAGAAAAGAACCTCCCTCCTTCCACTCTCAAGTCTCATATTTATATCCAAAAATCCTCATCCATCAATAAATTCCCATAAATAATAGTCATCAATCAATAAATTCATTTTCTCCAAATAAATAGAAATTTGATTTAAATAATTAAAATATTAATAAACATGGATGTAAAGTCTCACTTGTCATGCTTCCATATTAATGCAACTATGACAACCAATTTCTAAAAATTTGTGCAAATCCTATCTATCCATTTATTTATATTATCCTTTCATTCATAAGTCAAATAAGATATTTTCGTATACTATATTATATTATGACATATTTTATATTATATGTATATAATTATATATGTTATTTAATAATCCAATCAATTTATATAAATCTAAATCATTTTAAACAAGTCAACAAACTCATACTTTCAACACACAAGTAATGCTTTCATCAATTCGTCAACCAAGTTACTAATAGATAACATAATCATATTAATTTATTCATCGATCGACCAATCATAGTAATGTAATCACGAATTGACGTATGCGTGGCCAGTGCACACGTCTTAAGCGTGCGTACTAATAATCACATTTAATGCTCCTAATAAATCATTATTACATCCTCTCAAACAACATATAGAAGAACAATTAAACACTGCATCATTCATCATTCATAATCATTCATACAGAAACAATAAGACAAAATTAGATAAACATAATGGTGAAATCAAACATATAATCATGATGGTTAATAACAATCAAGAACACCATCCAATCCATCATTGGTACCATCCATCACATTAGTAATCCAGCCCCTAAATCAACACTACTTCCATCTCCTGACCTCACCATCCCGTCCTCTGCTACAATATACTGTGGCGTCGACTGCACGACCTAACCACATATAGAACCCGTAAGCGGAAGTGTCGATCGACCACATCGACCAAGCTTCCCCAGCAGGCATCCGCTAGTCGTCATCACACGTCTAGGGGAGTGCACTACACAAACCCCCCATGACTCCAGGTTTCGGGGGATAAACGGTGGGAATTTCCTCCACCCCCCCTAATAGTACTAGGGTCAACACCCTACATCAACCATACTGTGCCATCACTGATCTAAGGGGTCCCGTCATTGAAAAACCACTTTGGGCAAGTCTCAATGCCTGTCAAAACTCACACTCATCCACACATCATAGAAATATTGGAATTCACAATTAAATAACATGGAATTTGATATAACATCATTATACTCATGATGTTCAATACATCTCGTGCCTTTTGGAAATATAGGAATCCGCCTATCTCATAGCCAATCAACATGTGGAATAGTTCATCATTAACATGAACACATATATATAGCCATACCCAACTCTTTCAAGTGCCAATCCATATCGCTAATACGACATTTACAAATAATCATGTAAGTTCTTTTTGCAACAACTAAATTAACATTCTACACATGGATATTCTATATTAAATTTGCATGTTCAATATGAAGTAACATATTCATTTCCAATAATGAATTCAATAGTAAATTCCACTTACCATACACACCTCAAGGGAGTCCACATGTCCATATAACAATAGTCTTAATCAATCTATCCTAGTCAACATATAATAAGCAAATAAAATGGTAAGCTAAATCACATTAGAGTTTTTAATTATCGATTGTCAAGATATGGGGCGTTACAATGATGGTAACCACTTTTCAAATCCAACTTAGAGAAATAGAGAACATTTTTCAATTGATCAAATAAGTCATCATTCTAGGAAGAGGGTAACGATTCTTTACTATGATCTTGTTCAGTGTTTGAAAGTTGACACACATCCTCCATCTGCCATCCTTCTTAGGGACCAATACAATCAAAGACTAGCATGGAGAAGTACTTGACCTCATGACTCCCTTATCGAGCAACTTCTGAACTTGCTTTTTGATATCTGCATTCTCTATCACTGATGACCTATACATACCAATGTTAGGAAGATGAGCATCTCGCTACAAATAAATATCATGTTCAATCTCCCTCTTGGGAGGCAACCCCATAGGTTCCCAAAAGGCCTCATCATAATTAGAAATGATTTCAAATAATTCATGCTTATGAATTGGATCACAACCTGCAAGGGCATCTGATACATATTTTTCTTTCGGTTTGATAACCATAAGAACAAAAAGACTTACTAACATTCACAAGTCCCTTCATTTGTCTTACACTGCCTAAGGAAATATTGTTCTTAAATGTGAGCTCTAAAAATATATTCAATCCGGTCCTTGAAAAGATGATACTTATTTTTCTCATGATAAAATATAGCTTTTCTATCAGATTATTCTGCATATGTCGAGAGGGACAACATCTAATACAACCTCATTAGTAAACTTGGAAGTAATTGCAAATTTACTTTACAATGTTTAGTGACTTGCAATTGAGTGTCCTTTTGTACACAACCCAGAGGGTAAGGCTTCACATGAGGTTCAGGCTTTAATCGCAACTTCTTAACAATTGATTGGGAAATCAAATTAAATTGAGACCCACTTTCAAACAAAATATCTACCTTTGTATGCTTCACTATGACCCTTATGTGGAAAAGCTCATATATTTTTTTATCATCATTTTCTGAACTTAGGATAGGGTGATTCCACGAAGGTGGTTCACCATTTTTGGCAGATGGAAGCTAAAAAAATTGTTTTTCGAACCCTTGATCGAGGTATTTTCAAGTCCTCGATCGAGGGTTTTAAAAGCTCGATCGAGGGTTTTAAAATACCTCGATTGAGGGTTTTAAAAGACCTCGATCGAGGGTTGAAACAAGAGCTCGATCTAGCTTTTAAAACCCTCGACTGAGCTTTTGAAAGCTCGCAAAACCTCGATCGAGCTTTTGAAAAGCTCACAAAAGCTCGATCTAGCTTTTGAAAAACATAAAAAGGCTCATTTTAGGCCCTTGATCGAGGGTTTTAAAATACCTCGATCGAGGTCTTGTTAAACCCTCGATCGAGGTCTTGTTAAACCCTCAATCGAGGGCTTAAAAAACAGGCCGAGAGCCCTTTTCACTGCAGAATGAAAGTTTTGTCTGCCTTCCACAGAGTTAAACCATGTCATTAAATGCTCATTAATGAGCAGACTTGATACCATTGGATTCGTCAACGAATCCTCTATCCAGATATATAAAATTTACGATTTTTATCTTCATATGTCTTGTTTTTAAATTTCTACTAAAACTTGCCCTAAAAAAACACTGTCGACAACTTCGATTGAGCTCAAAGATAAATCCACAAAATTCAAAATACACATCCAAAAAATTTGAAAAAATACATAAGCCCTCGATAAATCAAAAAATGGTATTTTTAGTTTTGCAAATTATGTAAAAAATCAAAAGATTTCGTGCACGCACATACATGTGTGCAAAATGCGACTTAAATATTCATTGGTCATTTTCGAAAAATAATAATAAATATATTTTTTCGAGAAAAATTAAAAGAAAAATATGTAAGCCCTAGTGCATTCTGTCTAGATCATGTTCACATATTTCATTTTTTTAAATTATTACTTTAACATTAAATTATTGTGCACGCACACAAACTAGTTGTTAATTGCTCTTCAAATTTTTAAGTACACACGTTTCATTAAATGAAAATTCGACATGATATAGGACATTGGTATATTTCGAAAAAAATATCATTGGAAAGCCAACATAATTCTCTACATTTCATTTTTCAACCACATGTCAAAATTCATGTGGCAAGTATGAGTTTCGAGGGATTCAATTTAATACATGGGTAAAATTTATGTTTTTCACCATCATATTTGGCCAAAAAGAGTTACCCATATTCATGGAATCACCCGATATTGAATAGAATAATCTGATCTAGAAGTTGCTATACCTTTACTTCCCATTGCAATGATCTTTGTCTCATCTCTTGAATCATAACTAAGGTCTTGTTGCACTGTAGCAACAATATTTTGCTTCCCCTTGTCCTAGAACTTCTTTGGTAGTAAGTCAGGATGCAATTCCCAACACTTTGCCTCCACATGCCCTTTATGACCGTAATGAGAACATGTAGGCTTCTTCACCTCTTCCTTTACTGTAGTTGTCTTCTTACCCTTCTCTTTTCCTTTTGACTGCTTCTCAAACTTAGGTGACTTCTTATACACATTCTCCATACCATGTTTCCCCTTGATAACTTCAATATGAGTAGCTTGTACTAACACTTCATCAATATTAGTAGGATTAAACATCAAAATAGTATGGTGAAGATAAGAATGCAAACCACCAATGTACTTAAGAAGAGTTTCACGAGTGTGTAACAAAATTTCCAATACTAAAGCTTTTTTCTTGAAATTATGAGTATAGGATTGAACATTTTTCCCTTTTAATTGCCTTAGATGTAACCATTCAGTCATTGATGTTTGAGTATATGCCAAAGGATAGAATTGTTTTCTTAATGTAGAAACAAACTCAAATCAAGAAGAAATTATTTTATCATGTTGTACCAGATCCACTTGAGTTCGACTCTCCCACCAAATTAAATCTATACCACTCATGCAAAGAGTAGCCAACTGAATATTTGCAGTGCCTTCTTTGATATTTTGCACCCTGCAATAGACTTCTATTTGTTTGATCCATTTATTTAACTCTTTTGCATTCAATTCTCCATCATAAACAAGCAATTCTAACTTAGAAAAAGAGGGCCATGACACTCAGATAATTTTCTAAGTATTTTTTGATATAATTTATAGAATATGATTGTATATATATGAGTTCCTCTCGAAAAAACACATGATTAAAAAATAAATCATCAAATGGGAGTCTAAATGGAGGAGATATTGACAGTATGAAATTTACTCTTTTTTTGGGATTATGGTGTTGGCCTTGTGTCTTATAGAGGACATAATTTTGACATAGAGAGCAGATTGCAACCATATTAATGCCATTGGAAAAATAATTTTTAGGGATTTGATTTAATATACTACATGATATATTTTCATGAAATATTGAGTGTGCAACAACTGCTATAAATTTTTGCTCTTAAACCTTCATAGAATTGAAGAATTGAAAGGTGGGTGATAATTTTTTTACAAGATATATATGCAAAGTTGGAAGCTATAAAGAAGAGAAACCATAAATTTAAGGAGGAACTTATGATTGATGCAACATATTCTTTCATGATAGAGTATACTAAAGAAGGATCTGCATGGTATGAATTAGAATATGCTTATGAGGACTGGCATATGGACAAGTATAATATTTGGGAAGACAGATACTTCCATTTTGATTTTGAGGACTCTCCTTCACCATACGAAGAGAACCTAGTGGAGAAGACAACAATAGGTGGTGCTTACTAGTTTCGAGTATGCTTCTTTTGTAGTAGTAGAGTTCCTTTTAAAGACATATTTTTACTACTACATGGAGGATTTGTTTGCTTTGGATATGTATACTTATCCACATGACTACTGTGGCCATTTGAAGAATAACACTCAACGATTCATGGATATTAGGTGTCATTGGTTGGGTTCCAGCTTGTGTACCTTAACAAGGGGCCCATGTTTATGGATGATTCCCTTGGATTAGTTCAACATTGTAGCTAGTCCTTGTATGCGGGCATTGGTTTCTTCAACATTGCGATTAGCACTCATACATTGGACCCAAGATTATGGTGAAGTTTATTTGAGTACTTTAACATGGCTAGCACTGAGGGCAATGAGGGCAATGCTTTTCGAAAGGGGATAGAATGTAATGTACCTAGGGATGATAATATGGGGTATATAGGGAGGTACCCAAGATGATGATGATATGTTTTCAATCCATGTTTATTAACTAAGGGCCATGTAGTGTGAAAAGTAATACTTGTAATAAGGCTTACTAGAAGGTTCCACCTACTGGAACATTCCTTCTCTAGGAAGTTCCCAGAAGGTTCCACCTACTACAAAGTTTATTCTGTAGAAAGCACCAAAGAGGTTAGATAGAAACTATATAAATAAGTAGAAGCAAGGGAAGGGGACTTCTTGTGAAGTATAATGGATGTAATAGTTGTAGCAAGAATCACTAGTACAAAATGAGAAATTAATGACTAAAAAAATGACTAAAATTCGACTATTTTTGAGTTGGTGACTAATAGTATCCGATTTCAACTATCTTATCTCTAGTCGTATTTCACTAGTCATTAATTGGTTGACTTATTAATCATTGATTTAGTCATTGATAGTCACTGATTAAGTCATTGGTTTAGTCATTGATAGTTATTGATTAAGTCATTGATTTAGTCATTGATTGCCACAATTAATGACCAAATATACGACTAAATAAACTACTAGATGATAATATATTAATGACTAAGCTAAATACAACTAAACGTTAGTCGCGCTATAAGATACTGGAAATTAGCTATAATAGTCGTATATATGCGAATTTAGTCGTTTTCTTAGTCACTAATTTATGATAAGGTACGGAGGAATCGAACCACCAATCTCCTGCCTATAATTAGGCAGTGCTCTACCATTGAGCTAGCACCTTTTAAGAAGTTGTTATTGCTTGACAATGATGATGATATTCAAACAAATTTTGCATCATTCAAGCATATAAAATAATGATTACCAAGTTACTATAGATCCATAATGGCTTACCTTGTACTAGTCCTTCAAGTCTTTCAACTGCATTTATTAAGTGCAACTTAATAAATGCAGTTGAAAGACTTGAAGGACTAGTACAAGGTAAGCCATTATGGATCTATAGTAACTTGGTAATCATTATTTTATATGCTTGAATGATGCAAAATGAAAAAATCCCATAAATTTATAGGAATGACAAGCATGCATCCATTGTTAAACTATCTACCGTGTCATCTAGAGTCATGCCAAGATATTTGAATTTGACTGAAAATTCATAACTTGAAGATAATGGTGGATGATGCCATGGAAAGGATAATTTCAGTTTATATAGAAGCAAAGGATGAGAAAATGGTGTCCCAAACTCATATTCCTCCAAAGTGGTCCAAGCCACCTCCCTCATTACAAAAATGAGATCTTGATCAGAGTGAAATCTAATAACAAATAGGTCCATGATATCAAACTACTGCTTGTATATACAAGATCTAGTCATGGTTGGCAATCTGTCAAAGTTAACAAGACAACATGGCATGATTCTTTAAAATTTAGCATCTTACTATATTCTTTTACAAACAGGCCCAGTGACCAAATGTGTTGCAAAAGGAAAGTCAAGCAAATCACGAAGGTTGATCTTGACATTGAAAATCAAAATAACAAAAAAATTTTATGTCCGCAACAATCATCCATATTATGAGTCCATTACAACTTGACTCATGATGAATTCAGAGTCAGTCGAATTGGCTAGGCTAAATTTAACCAGTTATAGAGCCTTGCTGATAATACACAGCCAGGTGAAACACTTACATATAAATTCCATCTTGGATATCCTCTTTTTGTCAACAAAAATATAACTATATTATTAGCAAAATCCCAAATAACATTGTATGGACACATTAAATAAATAACATTACCAATCTCAAAAGTTCTACATTCATGGATTCCCGGGATATTCGACTTTGCTGACCATATCTTAGAACTCTTGTATTTTCATACTGTCCAGTTCAGCTGCAACATTTTCTTAATACAAAGCATAATCATTTTTGTTATTAAGTATAATAAAAATATTTTGCCAAAATTTACATTGATTAATAGTAAAATTTATGCTTTTTACTGAATATTGACATACATTATATACATGTATGATTTTTTCAAACCAAAGTATTCTCCTAGAATTCTATACTTAGATATGATATTTCATTCTTTAAGTTTTCCCTGGTGCTACATTCATAACATTTGGGAAAACAACCATTCATCCAACTAATCAATTTTCCTGATGGTCTTAAAATGTTGACCTTATGACTTATCTTGCATCCCACTCATAAAGCACATCATCAAAAATAGTAAAAGTTCTGTCATACTTGTTATCCACTACAAACAAGACAAGAAGACAAAATATAATAGCAACTCACTGGAACTAATAGAGACCAATGACCAAGACATGTCAAATGCAAATTCTCATCCCAAACATTTCATCTATAACTAAGCCCAAAATTTATTGCAATATGATGGTTACAATAAATAAATCATGAATGACTGACAAGATAACAAAAGACATATACTCAATACAAGCTAACCAATAGACAAAAGGAGCAAGTTACTATGCTCTAACTCATAATTGATGAAGATTTAAAGATGCACTACCTCCTCTCCGAATGCATCCAAGTATGGAGAAGGCCAAGGTGCATGACGTGCAGACCTTTGAAGCAAAATATTGGTTTTCTAGTGAAAGACAGAAACATATTAATCAAAGAAATGTTTGAAGAAATAGAAAAGGAAATTCTTGAATATACGATCAATCCTATTACATAACAACTCTATAGAGATTTGGGTTTGAATGCATACTCTTATCATCAAGAGAACTCCAACACCAACACCACAAGGCATCGCATGTCGGTAACATTCATTTTGACTGAACATAGAAATAGTTCTCAACACCCATAAAAGATCATTATAAAATGCAAATTAAGCTATGCAATTAGAAGCACACATATATGAAGCTTCAAAGTTGTGCAGTCACAAGAACAATAGCAAATTTCACTTGCACCTCAAAGCAACATACTTGGAAAACAAAAACATAACTAACCTGCAGCATGCATGCCGACTTGGAGCGCAACAAAGCGTACCACAAAGCAGGCACATCACTGGTTGATCAGGTACCGTTTTGCATACTGGACAACATTCTTTTATATAGCTGGTAGGTAACAAAATTGATATCAACAATAGTTCAATTTTCAACATCCAAGAAAAGAGAAAACAATAGATAATGGGGGATTGATAAATGTTTTTATAATTACTAACCATTGTAGAAGATCTTGGTAAATATGTGGCAAACGCATTAGTTCAAATGGACAAGCAGGGAGACATCGCACTACATGCCTGCATGACCGAGATCCTGTTTCCTTGGAAAGGTGTTGACACCATCTCAAGGCAAGACCATGGACATTTTTATCTTCAAGAATTGTTTCTAGACATGGAATCTGAAATAGCTTTTCCAAATGTTGAAGTTCTTCTAGCTCTACTATAATCTCATCTCCACTTTGCGCATAATCTGTTAAAGATTTAATATGCTAAGATAGAAAATAGCAGCATTACATTCCATTTCACAATAATAGCATATACAGGATCACTGAAGAAACAACAAGCATAGCATAAACACAAGAGACACAGATTTATCCTAGGAAACCCTCATGGGGTAGAAAACCCAGTAAAGCTTCCTCAATATAGATGACCAGCAATATACAAAGATGCAAACCCTGAGCATAAGCTCCTTCTTCTCCATAGCAAACCTCTCCTCCACAAGTGCGCCATTCTCAAGTGAGTGAGTGTGTATCAAATGAGGAATACACCTCCTCTATTTATACACTACTCTGACATATCTTTTACACAAGTACATGTAGGCTCGTATTTAACCAATGGGTTAAATACCCCACTACAACTGACTGGGCCGACCCCTCTAGGGTGGTCTAATAACCCTTTGACCCACATAACACATACAGGGCCGACCTCCACTAGGGAAGTCTAATAACCCGAGTTACCACATTCTGACGGAGGAATAAACATCTCTGGAATAATAAAGTACAATTATAATATTCTTTGAAGTTACAATATCTCAACACTCCCCCTTAACGAGAAGGATATTATAACAGCATCTGCATGAGCAAGGAGTCGTCAACATCATACATAATACATCTATAAATCATCGGAAGCTTTCTTTATACATCATCAGTAACTCAAGCAGTTACTGGAACATCTTCAAGATCTTCAATACTGGAATATCAACATCTTCAGTACTAAGTCTTCATCTTCTGTAGCACACGAACAGCTACATCGTCATCACACGATCATCAGCATCTTCATCACACGATCATCAGCATCGTCATCACACGATCATCAGGATCGTCATCACACGATCATCAGCATCGTCATCTCACGATCATCAGGATCGTCATCACACGATCATCAGCATCGTCATCACACGATCATCAGCATCGTCATCTATACATATGATCCTTCCTTTCGGAATTACTGGATCAATCTCATCACAATCAATATTTAAGACTATCCTTCCTTTCGGGATTACTGGATTTATTGTCTAAGGATGATTAGTCCAATCACAATCATATTTAAGACTATCCTTCCTTTCGGAATTACTGGATTTACTGTCTAAGGATGATTAGTCCAACCACAATCACATTTAAGACTATCCTTCCTTTCGGAATTACTGGATTTATTGTCTAAGGATGATTAGTCCAACCACAATCACATTTAAGACTATCCTTCCTTTTGGAATTATTGGATTTACTGTCTAAGGATGATTAGTCCAACCACAATCACATTTAAGACTATCCTTCCTTTCGGAATTACTGGATTTACTGTCTAAGGATGATTAATCCAACCACAATCACATTTAAGACTATCCTTCGTTTCGGAATTACTGGATTTACTGTCTAAGGATGATTAATCCAACCACAATCACATTTAAGACTATCCTTCCTTTCGGAATTACTGGATTTACTGTCTAAGGATGATTAGTCCAATCACGTACATTTTGAACCAAGGTCCAGGGACGATGCAGTCCTATCCTCTATTCTCGGAGACACCTATCTACGGCTCACTTTAGAACTTGAGTTCAAGGATGATCCAATCCTCATCTGTCCACCAAGGACTTTATTCTCGGAGACCTCACGTCTACGGTTCACTTTAGAACTTGAGTTCAAGGATGATCCAATCCTCATCTGTCCACCAAGGACTTTATTCTCGGAGACCTCACGTCTACGGTTCACTTTAGAACTTGAGTTCAAGGATGATCCAATCCTCATCTGTCCACCAAGGACTTTATTCTCGGAGACCTCACGTCTACGGTTCACTTTAGAACTTGAGTTCAAGGATGATCCAATCCTCATCTGTATTCTCGTCCATACAGGTACAACTATCCAAAAACATGTATACATCACATCAAAACATGTATACATCTAGCATGTATTCTTACTAATACATCTAACATCAAAACATGTATACATCACATCAAAAACATGTATACATCTAGCATGTATTCTCACTAATACATCTAACATCAAAGGTAAAAGATATAAGAGTTCTAAATCTAAATAATTCTAAGTAACTAAGTGCAGCAAATTTAAGGGACAGACTTGTTATCAGATACTATGCTACTCCCCATTTCGAGGAGGGTCTTTCTGGACTATATTAAGCTTGTCTCGAAAGTATTCAAACTTTACTCGAGATAGAGGTTTAGTCAGGATATCAACAATCTGATCCTCAGTGCTTATATACTCGAGCTTGATAGCTCCTCTCTACACCATATCTCGTATGTAGAAGTAACGGATCTCAATGTGTTTTGACTTATCATGGAACACAGGATTTTCAGTCATCTTAATGCAGCTTTGATTATCACACATAATCACAGTGGGATCCATTTCTAAGTCAAACACTCCAGATAAAAGTTTCCGAAGCCATACTGCTTCATAGCTGGCAGAGCAGGCGGATATATATTCTGCTTCAGCAGTACTGAGGGCCACACTAGATTGTTCCTTGCTAAACCATGAGATCATGGCAGATTCAAGACTATGACATCCACCTGATGTACTCTTTCTGTCTGAGACACTTCCTGCCCAATCAGAATCTGAGTAACCATGTAAACGGAGTTCATGACCTCCAAGATAATATAGACCAAAAATCTAATGTACCTTTTAGGTACCTCACTACATGCTTTGTAGCTATTAAATGCACCTTTCTAGGTTCTACTAGATACTGACTTAGGGTATTTACAGCAAAGCATATATCTGGCCTAGTATTTGTTAAGTACATCAATGACCCAATGATTTGTCTATATAGGGTTAGGTCCACTAAATACAATGAGTCATTAACTAACAACTTCAAGTTGGAGTCCATGGGAGTGGCCATGGCTTTATACTCCAACATATCAAATCTTTTTAGAAACTTCACAGCATACTTACCTTGATTTAAAAGATTCCTTTTGGATCTTGCCATACTTCTAGACCTAAGAAGTAGTGCATTAATCCGAGATCTTTCATTTTCATTTCTGCAGCCATTTTCATGACCTGTTTCTCATTCCTTGTCAGAAAGAGATCATCATCATACAATAATGGTATGATAGGTTTATCATCCACAACCTTAAGGTAAAGGTTAGGAACAGTTTTACTTCTGGTAAAGCCCAAGCTTTGTCATGAAGCTGTCAATTGTCCATTATTCACACTCAGCATTGAGTGATCTTCTGCATATCTATCTGTGCCATCTCTCGTCAGATAGGTCTACTAATATGAGCCTCAAAATCATTCGAACTCTGTGGTGAGTTCCTTCTTGCATCCATGTCATATGTGTATAGAACCCATATTCAACCTTGTAGAAAAGGTTGAGATCCACATCACCCATGATGATCATTAAGCTCATCAATTGACTACCGATCCTGGGAACCCATACAGAACCTGATTACATTATTAAGAGAAAGGTCTTATCTAGTCCCTTGGAGCAAAACATCTCATCATGATTCTCTTCCTCTTTCTAAGAGAATCTCTTAACCACAAGCTTTATATAGTGTGTTTGATTTGTAAATCTTTTGTTGAACATCCATCGCTTGTTCAGAGTTCATCATTCATCATGATCTTTCCTACAAATCAAAATTAAGTACATGATTAGTAATACTTCATAATCATCAAATCATATTGACATGATAACCTATTATGCATACAGATATCATTTACATAGTTATGCAACTATTTTGACCAATACTTTGGCACAACAATTTCCCATATCCGGTATGCATACAGTGGCTATCTAGATGCCTTCTATCTCTACCAGAACATACTATCGAGAGTGTGCACAGCTCTCAGCATGTCAGCAAAGAGGTTTCATTCTAGACAAGCAACAATGGAATGTTTGTCCAATTTACCAATCATATGCATATTAGTCGTATACTGTTCAATGCTTTATGAATGTTTACACTCAGCATGATATATTCTAGGAATACAAATATGCATACAAGCAATATCATTTACTATTTCTAATAACAACTCAAATACTTATCTTTTATGTTTGTGTGGTTGCCTCCCGCTTGATCTTTTGTATGTCTTCTGAACTTCTATTCATTCTGTACCACTGTGCATGCTCAAGTGTACACTAGTGTCATCCTCATGATCTCATACACAAACATACATTCATTAGTATATTCTCAATATTATCAAAACATTCTAATTCTAAATAATCTTGAATATGTACAGTCATGATCATTAGTATTCAGGGTTTCAAGGAAGTCTTTTTTTACTCATGCATATTCTTGTTTGATCTAGTTAGTTAAATCATCAACCAAGATAAGAGACATAATATGCATAAACCCTTGATTACTAACCAATCATACCAAGTATACTTACACAAGGTAAGATTCTAACATGACATAGGAAAACATACCTGGATTAGTAAACCTGCTTAGTTATGTACAACATACCTAAACAATCTCTTCAATGATTTAGAGATCCTAAGCTAGAACCTGCATGTCTCATAGGTTAAACATAATATAACAAAGTCATACATACCTCGTGAGTCTTTGTCTTCATGTTGTCATGGTCATGGAACTTGATTTGTCTTTTGTGATGTACCTGTGTCTTGTTAGCAGACAACATCAACCTTACACAACACCATAATGCATAAGTACAATCATATAGCCCTAATCAATGAATGTCTTCGATCATTCACATGCATTCATATTGTTACTAAGGTGATAAGACAATTAATAACATTAATCAAGATTGTACTAATAAATAACATGAAGACAAACACATTATGAACTTAATCAAGAATCAGATTTCAAGGCATACCTGAACCTCCTTAAGTCATACCTGTCGAGACCTTTTGTAGTCTTCTTATGTAAGGCCTTAGCCTCAACTCCCCCTGAAACTTGATCTGGAGCTTGATTAGGGTTTGCTAGAGAAACCCTAAAAATTCAATCTTTGACTTTCACACTTTTGAATGGATGGAAGAATGTGTCTTGCTGAGCTGATCAACCTAGCATTCTTCAATTTTGAAATCTCCAAAATTTGACCCCTCAAAATTGCCTTCGAAACTTCTGGATCTTCTGGACAGGAACCCGAACTAGGGTTTGATGAAGCCCGGTCTTCTACCCAACCAAAAATTCGATCTTGGTCTTTAAATTTCAATTTTCCTGAGTAGCATTCAGCCGTGGACTCCGATTCCAAAAATTCTAACTTTCTCCGAAACCCTAAATTCCGGAAGCCATGAATAAAGGTGCTCCAAAAATAATTCTGTTTTGACAGAAATATCCACCTGATTGTTTCTGCTATAACTCTGAAATTTCTGCTCCACAGGGTCTGAAAACTTTTTCTGCAGTAGCCTGACCTGTCATCTTTCCATCCTGACAGGTCTGACCTCAATTGGATTTTCTGAGAGAGAGTTATGCCAAGTGTCGCAACGTGACCTGTTTATGGGATAAAACAGGAGAGCGAACTTGTACGGCGTGCCACGTGTCACTGTTTGAACTTCGGCCTCTGAAAACTTTTCTTGAGATAGCTCGCCCTGTTATCTTTCCATATTGACAGGTCTGACCTCAATTGGACTCTCTGAGAAAGAGTTATGCCAAGTGTCGCAATGTGACCTGTTTATGGGATAAAACAGGAGAGCGAACTTGTACGGCATGCCACGTGTCACTGGTTCACCTTCGGCCTCTGAAAAAGTTTTCTGAGATAGTACAGTCTGTTTACTACCTGTCACTTTTTACAAAATTTCATTTGGAGCTTCCTAGCCCAAGTTATGACCTTTTTGCCAGGGTGACCTGATTTTGACTGAGATCTGGAAGATGCAGAAACCCTAACTTGTACTAATCATAACTCATAAAGTACAACGAATCTGAGGGTGCCCTTTGGACACAAGGTACCTGGGGATGTTATCTTCGACCTGTAAACTTTTCAGACCCTGAACCTTCGCAAAAATGGATTTATAGCGAAAGTTCCACGATGACTGGTTTTTGCTATGTAAAACCCTAACCTTCAAATTGTCGTAAGTAAAGCAAGTGTCGTAAGTGCCATACCTTGTCTTCCTTCAGGTTAGCTCTGATACCATGTTAAAATTTAATATGCTAAGATAGAAAATAGCAGCATTACATTCCATTTCACAATAACAGCATATACAGGATCACTGAAGAAACAACAAGCATAGCATAAACACAAGAGACACAAATTTATCCTAGGAAACCCTCATGGGGTAGAAAACCCAGTAAAGCTTCCTCAATATAGATGACCAGCAATATACAAAGATGCAAACCCTGAGCATAAGCTCCTTCTTCTCCATAGCAGACCTCTCCTCCACAAGTGCGCCATTCTCAAGTGAGTGAGTGTGTATCAAATGAGGAATACACCTCCTCTATTTATACACTACTCTGACATATCTTTTACACAAGTACATGTAGGCTCGTATTTAACCAATGGGTTAAATACCCCACTACAACTGACTGGGCCGACCCCTCTAGGGTGGTCTAATAACCCTTTGACCCACATAACACATACAGGGCCGACCTCCACTAGGGAAGTCTAATAACCCGAGTTACCACATTCCGACGGAGGAATAAACATCTCCGGAATAATAAAGTACAATTATAATATTCTTTGAAGTTACAATATCTCAACATAATCAACAACCATTTGCATTGTTGAACTCTCCTGAGAACCAGCCTCTTGCAAATGAGCAGCAAATGAAGGATTCAGTAACTTATATAACAAAGCACAACGTCGTAGATAGGGTAGAGTCAAACGTCGAAGGACCACTGCTGTTGGACATGACAATAAGTCTACGTCATCAATCTCTAGAGATGATTGGTTCAGTACTGTCTCTGACACAGTTGTAAGTACACTCTTGATGAAAGAACAAGAACCAGAACTGAAATTAGACTCAGGTGAAATAGATCTCCCAACATATGCAAGCGCCTGCAATGAATAAGAACCAGTATATCACAGCATGCACTACAAACTCTTGTGAACAGCGAGAACTTCCGAAACTCTGACCACACAAATCTCAAAACTCATACATGCGACTTACCTGGACCAAACAAACCAGATAAAATAGATGCACAAGACAAATAAATGGCTCAGTTGCCTTGGGAAAGGAGCGAGGGAGACAAAATAACATCCAAATGAACGATGAGAAAGGAGCGAGGGAGACAAAATAACATCCAAATGAACGATGAGAAAGGATCATGAACCAGCACAGGATCTACTGTGCGCTTCCAAAACTGAATATCCGGAAAATCCTTGCCTTGGTCAACATGTTCAAGGAGTGAGGAAATATTCTCCGTTACACAAATACATATTTAGGATACGTGCCCTAAGGAATACTAAGACAAAACCACAGTCATACAGGTGTTTTAAGTAATTTCAAACTAGAAACACAGAAATGATGCTTGAGGACCTTATCATAAGAAGATTATGGAACTGAGGCATACTTCTAAGTTCTAATCCATACCTATCAAAGAATTTTCAGAGAATGCATCTATTGAAGCACAGCAACTAATTGACCCAACCAAAAGTTGCATTCCTCTTGCCCTTAGTAAAACTGTCAGACAATTTTGACTCTGAGTTGCTTCAGCAGCCTGCATAAGTAATGACAACACAGAATCTTCTGAGCAATTGACTGCTTTATACAATGCTTCCAAAGGACCAAACCAACCCCAGAGCTTCTTGCAATTGCATCTGATTTTGATGAGCGAGTGGCTAACTCTGCCGATAACAAGGAATACCTAAATACGTCCCAGAAAATTAAACTTTGATTGATCCTTCCAGAAGCAGGCTTAACAATGCCCTTCCCAGGAAAGTACATAGTACACAGCTTGTGGAAGAGTGCTTCAAACACCACTTTTGTAGATTCAGGAAATTGCCATGACATAGTTTTCCGGCATCTGCGTTTGCTAGACAATTCTTCAGCATTCTGAAGCAAAGATAAAGCTTGCTGAAGTTGAAGGCTTTGCCAATCAGAGGATGAAGCCAATAGAGACTCCATTGAGGACAACATATGGGGCTTTGCTAGAATAACATGTTCACTATATATATCTGCAGCTAGCCCATGAGGAAGTACTGGCAAAACTGAATTCGCAAGACGACGACAAACAGGGCATAGAAATTCACCCTACAAAGAAAGTGTTACAAAAGATGTGCTAAATGAGATGCTCCAAGACAATTCTCAACAATAAATAATTGCAGAGAGAAGACAGGACAAAAGGATTCCCCACAGAAGCAATGCATTATATCATACCAATCACAACAAAGTATAATTGTCAAAATGGCTACCTGATCTAGATCAACAATATGCACCCCTTCAAATATAATCCTGTTGTTATATCTGCTTATCCCATAGAGTATCAAATAAGAATACATCTTTTGATAATATCAAAGATAAGAAAAAAAAAGAAAAAAAGAAGCATTATATACATGCTGGCAACAATAATGATATATTAAAATGGTGATGAACAACTATACTACATATCCAGATAAATGAAAATATGCACCATAGATGTAACTACAAGTGAAGGTGTATGCAGATATAACAATCACAATCACAATGTTTTTGCATCATTCAAGTTTAGCCAATATGCTAAAGGCGTTATCACATACATTACAAGCACAAATCCGGACCCCAAGTTGGCTTAAACCAGGGTATGACAAGAAGGCTTCCCAGGTAAGAAGAATTAATTGTATTCAGTAAGAATTTCATCTTTCTACCTAGTGGTGATTGCAAGGTCACAAGGTCTACTTGTGACTGTATTCCACTATAAGGTCACCAGATCTGAGTGACTCCGAGTATGTATTGATACTAAATGTACCTTTGAGTCCCACTGGCCTACTTATTATGGTCATTTATTGGACATTAATAAATTATCGTATCATGCCTATCTGTCTATAAATTTATATTAGAACACTTGGAGTAAGTCAGTAAGTTGTTTGATGGGAATGTGAAAGTGTGTGAGAGGGATGAAGAAATAGAGAGAAAAAATAATCAGTTTACTTCCATTGTTCCTCTACTCTCTAGCTATCTGGATGTAGTTAACTAATGGATTACTTACTTCATTGATATCATGTTCATAATCTGCAAGAACCATATGTGCAACATTTGTACTGGCTGCACATTGTTGATGAACTTTTCAACTGCTGCAGTGGGAGGACCAAGAAAAGGAAAGCTTCCATGAAATGGTTCTTCTTTCCTAAGATGGATCATCTAAGTCAATCCATACTATGAGATCGCCAGCCTATCACAGACAGAAAGAAATTACTTTAGGTGATATAGCAATAGTGCAATGAAAACAAGCATGCTAATTTACTTTCACCATCAAAAATAAACAATAGCCAAAGTTTAATATATCTAATACATTAAAATTTCATGTCAATTTACCAAAACATGGATGAGATTTACAATCCTCACTCAACAAGAAAACATACTCATTGGGAAATACTTATTTTCTATTTACAAGAAAGGTGCATAGGTGAACTTTTCCTGTTAATTCATGTTTATGATAAAGATGAAGGATGCAAAATTTTGAAGATAAACAGCTTACAACTCTACTAGATTAAGGAAATTTGTTCCAAATTTAGGTTAACTATAAGTTGTAACATTTTTTATCCTGTGGTCAAGTGGTTAAATCAATGCAGTTTCAGTGCTCAAACCTAGGTTCAAACCCCCCCTGAAGACATGTGCCAGAGTTAAAGAGTTAACTACCACATCCAAGACCGGTGGAAGTCCCAGCAACGTTGACAACTCATGGATGCAACGTATAACACCAGACAAGGCCAAATACAAATCCTGGATGAATTTAGAAGAAGAGATACCCCTATTAGTGTAGTTCATAAATTATATCTGATGTCAAATGCAAGTTACTACTTGAATATTGTTTGTCGCATTAATTTTTTGCAAATGTCAATTCCCTTTAGGCCCTCAATCACTAACTCCTCCTAGAGAATAAAATTTGCTTTCAGGATTGAGCAAACAAAAAAGTGGATTTTCAATCAAGGTTGGTATGAATAACATGCATTGAACATTGTTATTTGATAGATATAAGAAATAAAGACAATTGAGGTCCTCAAGTTCTTCTGAGAAACATAACTAGATGATAACAGAAGATATAACTTAATTGTTGATTCCTCCAGCATTTAAGTATCAACAATCTCATGAGTGTCTACTGAAATTCACTTTGTTGGATATTATGGTCTTAAACAGAAACACATGCAGGATTAGCATTTAAAGAGGTGCAGTAGAGTTAATTCCTAGATAATTCTTTCTACGAGTCCTTAAAAGGAGCTCTAAAGCTGGCAAATCCAATAGGAAACATAAATGCATTTTGATACACAAAAGAAATGTAAAATGAGTTTTGAAGACAAGTAACTCCACTTCAAAAAGATTCCATATCCTGGTTGTATGATTGGATCAACAAAAGGATTTGCATTCCTTGTAGCAAAATACTACAAAGCAACATTATGATTATATGTATATGAGCAAATACAAGTTTTTCTCAGCGAATGCAATAAGCATTGACGCAGGTAGGATCTGCTCCCAATCCAGCATAATCATATGGAAATCCATAATCATAAATAAAATATGACGGGACAAAAATTTTAAAGCTACAATTTGAGAAGTAAAATGACTCATTCTTGAAATAATACACTTTAAAAGGCATCTTTTATGGATCTTAACTAAAGTATTCACTGAAGAGTGCAAGCTTTATGTTCAGAAGCATGACATTTTACAATCAGAATGATGTTTGAAAAAAATATTTTACCTGCACTAACTGGACCTCAGTCATCTTGAAGTGGGTTGTACCAGCAACATGTGAGAGCAAAGGCATACACATTTTCATCACTCCACTTCTGAAAATGGTGCATTAGTGTTTACATGTGTCCCATGTGGAACTAGGAATTGGAGTAGCTTGCATGGTGTCTCAACAATTAATTTAGATGGATCTAGTCATTTTGTAAAATAAAGCTATGTCAGAAAGCTGTGATGATCATATAAATCAAGCGAGATCCACAAGTCATTAAATTATTCTGAGTCAATTCTCCCAGGCTTTTGATAATACTATTCTTAGGCAGGGAGGACACTCATACGCACCCAAAATATAATGATTCTTTTTCGACAACTCAACTTTTTTTTACAAAAGAAAAAAACATACCATTAATATTAATAGCATCATGAAGTTACAGGCAGATCATAATATAGCAATAACACCCCTTCACAAGGGCAATGTCCAAAGTCCAAAAAAGGAGACATAATAGCGACCCGATCTCATCAGATCAATAAGAGAAACAAAAAATCCCAGCCCTAAGCCGATCGACAACTCAACTTACAGAGGGATTAGTTCAAAAATCATTTGAAAATCAATATTGGCTTCCAGCAAGTGGTGAGGAAATGATGAAACCATCAAAATATTAAAATGCATTCCATCCACATTCATTTTATCCTCTGTTCATTCTGTCTCACAATACATGTATAACTTATCTCTTCTTGTAGAATGCAACACTTCTTACATGGGCATCTAAATCCCATGATCCATCCCATGTGGATTCCATCATTATCTGTGCCTGTGGAAACAGAACTCCCACCTACTTATTATAAACATAAGTCCCATTTAACTCCCACCATGTTTTGTCATTTGTGGAATGCAACTCCAATGAGGTAGGAGGATTAATGTCACTGGGAGTTAAGGCAGGTGTCAATAAGGAATGGATGTTTATGCTCTATAGAGGCTCATTCAACCCACTTGTGTTTTCAACCTTTAGGTCCCAGGTAATCTCATATACAATTGCCAATATGTTCCCTGAGTCTAGGAAATACATATTTGTAATTTTGGAGTGGGTTCTTTTCTCTGTTGGTTGGCTGTCCAAATTTTAGTTTAATATCTTCACTTTTCTCCATCACTAATCCACTTGAATGGATTAATATAAATAAATCCTTATTAAAATTCATGTTTTTAGAAACAAAATATTAGCTTTTTTCCTTGGGGACCATGCTTTGATTTGGAGCATAGTATACATCGTATTTGTTTGCCCATGGACCAAAAATATGGAAAGATATGATTTTGTTTGAAAATTCAGGAATCAGATGTGACTATGATTTCAACCATGATTCATGAGTTGCATATAGAAATCGACAAACTTTTCTTAACCTACATTCTCATGAGTATACAGTAATTGCAAACAAACATGGCCAAAATTCATTTGGCATAAAAATATTCAACTAGAAACTACCTAAAACAAATACCAAATTTATCTAAGTCATTAACGAATGTCAATGGTTCACAGAATGATTGTTCTTAACATAATAGTGCTTGAATTGACATTCAGACAAAACGAATTTAAATGCAAAAACAACAGAAGCATTCACTTGAAAATTTTCCAAAGAAAACTTCTTAATGAAGTCATGTTCAATATTTTAATTGGAAGAGAGTACCCCTAAGTTAACAATTATACAATGGTCTACAAAACAGCATGGGCAAGGATTATATCCAATCATAAATTCCATAAAACAACTTACCAACCACGAGGGTTCCTCCCCTCAATACAAGTCACAAGTGTCACAGACATTTCAACTACAGATTGCCAAAGTTGTTCACTGCCAGCTATGTTCCAGCAAGTTGCATCAAGTATCACATCCTTGTACCAAAAGAGCTTAGCTGAATCCAGATTCTTTGCTAAATTTACCAGAACTATCATACCTTGACCCTGATATGCAAAAGGAATAGAACAGAGAAAATAAAAAATATCATCCTTAAAGGAAAAAAAAAATTCTATTGCTAAACACATCCTACAAGCATTAGTATATTTGTATATCTACTGACATTTGAGATCAAGATACTTATTTTATCTGCACTGATCACCAAAAACATGCTTCTGACTGCATGCTTAGGGTCTCCATTTAACTGCATTCTAAAGCTAGGTTGTACAAATAAATTAGTTGCAATCTATCTCGTTTTAGTGAGCATGACTGTTATGTTTTCCTACAGAAATTGCACACACATTCTAATCAGAGCACCAAATCCTTGCTGAATCAACAACACAAGCAAATAGTGTTTCAAACACAACACAAAACTTTACATTTGGTTCACCAATTCTAGTGAAGTCGTTTTCTAATATACAGCTAATGACATGATATGTTGCATTGGACAACAAAATATGTTGAAATTTGTACCAAGGAAGTGTTCCCCTAACATTTTTTTGCCTAAGTCATTAAGTGAGGGAAAGTGACATGAGGTGTGAGTTTCCAGGTTGTGTGTGGGCACGGGTTTCCAAGCAGTTTTGGCACATATTCCTAGGGTGGTCACTGCTGCTACATTGGGCACACATACCAAGTAGGAGAGCTGCATTAATGGTGCACAAACTTTGAAATTTCTGACTGTGAAAAAGGGAAGTTCGTACAGGCTGAGAGGGCACAAATTCCCATGCTGTGTAATTGCTGAGAATGAGCAATTTACAGTCTGTAAATTTCCAAAAATGAAGACAGTCTCATAAGGGTTGAGATAAGTTTTCTATCTATAGTTTTAATGTGCCACTTTATCATGATTTCGTGAAAAATAGAAAAATGTCAATAATTTGGAAGGAATGGTCCCTTTAGAAATCAGGCCAAATGAGTTAAAGCATCTCATAATATCTTTATGCACGTAAATAGAAAACAAAAGGCCATTAAACTACAAGTAAAAATATATTAAAAATACAAGTAAATACTATGTATAATTTTCTCTCAAATTCATTTAAATGTCAAATGATAAGAGTCTAGGTTTACAAATATACATGTATCTATTGTAAGAATTCTTCTAGAAAATAGAAAGAAACCAATGTAGAGATAATTGAACTCACCTTCACTTCAGGAGACCAATGATCTAAGGCTGTCAATGCACAAGGGATAACCAGTGTCGATAATGGTCCTATATATGGATGTTGAATCTGCAATTATCAAAGAATAAATTTGTCAGTTCTACCCATTTGGAAAGTTGAACTTCTTTGTAAACTAATTATTTTTGTAATGATTATCACTCTCTAGAACTGATCCAGATGCCAAGAAAAGACTAACAAAAACAAAAATAAGAGACAGAGGGAGAATAGGATATGATGGGCACTTTGCTTGGTAGTTTTATAGTTAAAACAATTCCCTGTTAAAAAAGCACAAAAATGAAATTTCATAAAAGGAGAGGCAACCAAAATATATGAACTCCACTCAGGAATTTTTGGCTAGCTACAAAGTACCACCCAAGGTGTAATGGTCAAAATTTCAGTATATATCAAGCTTCAATAAATGGATTTATGCTTCATTGAATCTTCTTCCAAGAGATGGAAAAGACACCTCATGAGGGGTCTACTCCCACCAAGTGATGGTCAAACCCTCCAAAGGATGCGCACAACAAAATGTGTCCACAAAGTCATTATAGTAGACCACACTAGGCAATATCTCTCATGAAGTGTGCAACAAACAACCAAAGGGAACCACCAAACCATTAAACAACATGAGCAAGAAAACTCCAAAAAGAGACAACACTACCCACATATCTAGGTTAGCGATGAAATACCTAGGGTATTACCATATATTACCCAGAAGCCTCGATACATCTATAGATAACTGGAATTTCACTGCACAAAGTTGTGAAATTTCGCCATACCATTTATTGGTATCTGACATATCAGCAGAAATATGACAGTTCGGCTTTTGAGAGGTGCAAACAGAGACTTTATACCCCAAATGATGGTTGACATTCTAGACGATTAATTATTTTATGTCTGTAGAAGTTTAACACTTCCATCTCCTCATGATTACAAATTATTAGGAAAAAGGGTGTCCTGCAAGCAAAATTTCTTCCTCACTTAGTATCAGGACATATGATAAAGGTCCTTGTATTATATTGTACCAATCTTAAGAACCTGAAAAAATCAGAAAATTAAATAGGATAAAATAAATAAAAACACAAAGAAAGCCTTAGGATCTGCAAGCAAATTTGCAGTCAAGTCAGATAGGCTGCATATTGATGGTCTCTCAAAACAACTCCAAGATTGTAAAATATTTTCAACAGCTCTAATCTCTGAAGCTGTAATACCTGTTAACTGGTAAACCCACAGGTACATATGATAAACCATAAGAAGTAGAAGA
Source organism: Larix kaempferi (assembly GCA_027924585.1). Classification (NCBI taxonomy): domain Eukaryota; kingdom Viridiplantae; phylum Streptophyta; class Pinopsida; order Pinales; family Pinaceae; genus Larix; species Larix kaempferi. The sequence continues at coordinate 10,809,760 of BSBM01000063.1, read as the reverse complement.
CACACATACACATGATGAAAGGAAAGCGTTTCAATCAGTTAAGAAACATGAATATTTTAGTTCATAATTGTACGTACCTCATGGATGATCCTTGCATCTTCATGAGTTTATGACCTCCTGTCAATGTATTTGCCATTCAATAGATAATGTTCAGCCTGGTCCTCTTAGCTCAGGCCATCCTCCAGAAGAATACATCTAGCTCAGCATTGGTGCTTTAAAGGTGGTTGATGGGGCTGTAGCCACCTCCTCTGATTCAATGCATATATGGATTTAATTCTTTTCTTGGCCTCTGCTCGTGATCCAACTAACCTTCTCTGCTACAGGGGTGTTTGTTTGGTTTTCTTTTCCTCTTTTATGAACTATGTTTCTTCTTCATTATCTAGGGTTTCCCTATTTGGATTTAACCCCTTTGTTTTGTCCTTTTACTAATCTAGATTCGTGTTTCTAGATGTCCTTTTACTACTCTAGATTCTCTCTAGTATATTTTGTTCCTCATGCGAGACTTTTGAAGCTGTTTTCCTTGATCACACCATTAATATTTGCATTTTACTTTTTACAAATGTCAAACGTAGGCCATAGTGTAGGGAAACACCTCATCAGAAGATTTATGTGTTGCCTGCCCGGCTTAGTCCTCACCAATAATTTCCACAAGAACACAGCCCATCCTTGAAATGATGAAAACGGTTGGCATCTCTCACAACAATTTCTCGCCCAACTATGTCAGAGATAAACTCGATGGAAGTGTGGCAATCATCACATACACGAAGGTTTTTCATAACTCGGATGGCTGCCCGAGGAGGTGTTGCAATCATCCCAAAAGCAATTGCTATCTTTTCACTATGATGCCAAAGGAGAAGTTCCCTTTGCTCCTCCTCTACATCAAGCAACGCAGAATTTGTGCCAGGTACATATCCTGCCTCTTTCATCTCCCTAGCAAGCTTATCCAGCATGGCACAAATCTCATCTTTTTGTGGGTGAGTTTTGTCTCCTGAAATAAATACATGCAGACTATTCTTGACCTCAATCTAGCTGCATACGGGCTGTTTTTTCAGCCCCCTATATTTCATTAATTTCCTCACCTTAGCTACACCATCCCACCTACCTAAGGCAGCATAAATGTTTGAGAACAGTACATAAGTGGCATTGTCTTGCGCTTTCAGCTGCAGAAGCTTTTCTGCTACACGTCCTCCTATTTGTATGTTTCCGTGGATTCTACAGGCACCTAGCAAGGCTCCCCATACAACAAGATTTGGTTCGACTGGCATTCCACTTATGAATTCCTCTGCCTCGTCCAGGAATCCAGCACGACCAAGAAGATCAACCATGCCGCTATAGTGCTCTACTTTTGGAGTGATCCCATGGTCTTTTCTCATTGAGTTGAAAAAATGATAACCTTCATCTACCAGCCCAGCATGGCTGCAAGCAGAAAGCAAACTAACAAAAGTGATTTCATTAGCTTTCACGTCTGCTTCTTGCATTTTTTCAAACAATCGAAGGGCATCCTTACCTCGGCCATGCTGAGCACATGCTGCAATCATTGCAGCCCATGAGACAACATTCCTGTCAGACATTTTGTCAAACACTGCCATATCATTTTCTATACTCCCACATTTAGCATACATATCAACCAAAGCACTCCCAACTATCAAATCCATCTCAAATCCAGTCTTCACAGTGTGTGAACGGATCTGCTTACCATGTCGTAGAACCGCAAGATTAGCACATGCTCTGAAAACACTAGCAAAAGTAATCCTATCTGCCTTCATCCCAGAACTCTGCATCTTAAAGACTACTTTCATGGCCTTGTCGGTATGCTCGTTCTTGGTTAATCCCACAATCATTGCATTCCACGAAACTGTGTCTCTTGCAGACATTCGATCAAATAGTTCAAGTGCTTCATCCAAATACCCGCATTGGGCATACCCTGCAACCATTGCAGTTAAAGACACAATATTATGTTCAGACATTTTGTCAAACACTTTGCGCGCGTCCTCAATTCTACCACATTTAGCATACATATCAACAAGAGCACTGCCTACAATGATATTGGATTCAAGTCCTGCTTCAAAGAAATGTCTATGCGCCTGTATCCCAACCTGTAAATCACCAACACTGCCACATGCCTTAAGAACACTAACAAAAGTGACGCAATTCCCCTTAATAGCTTCACTAATTGCATTACACAAGAAAACATTTTGTTGAGATATTTTGTCGAAGACTTGGTGTACATTCTCTCGTCAACCGAATAATGAATATAAGCCCACAGTCTTGGTTTCTAACAAAATAATCTGATACAATCGACTTAAGAGAATGGAGAGTTTTAATGTGGGTACATGAATTAAGTAGAGAAAGAAGCAATGATAATTGTTTAAGAAGCAAAGCTCCCGAATTCCTTTCAATGTCGAGATTGAGGACCAACCTTGTGCATTTCGCCCTGTCCTTTGTTGAGAATACTAGCTGAAGTTTAGCAGTTCACATGGCAGTCAATCCAGCTGAATACACATGGCTCATGCAAGTCCTTGGTACTGAGTACTGGGATACAACGGGACCATCTGTTTCGCCTACCATTTCCCCAACTGATCTGATTACAATGAATGATCCACCAAGGACGGGTACTGTATCTCCTTATATTGGTTCGGCTTCATTCATCATTTTGTTTTGAATCTATTAGGAAAAGACCTGGACATCCTCGTAAATCATTCGGTAATATTGGCTCTCGTGCGCCTCCCAATCCTGTTATTTTGAGTGATTTTGGCACAGCGTACTGTTATTTTGAGTCATTCTGGCACCTCAACTAATCGCAAGCTTGACCAGCTAATCAAAGACGTAGCTGAGATAAAGATGGGTTTATGCAAGAACATGACTATTCTCGAGAATTTGTGACCAGGTGCTCAAGGTTACACCAAAAATGCTCCAATTTAGCTGAGCGATTAGACGTCTGAGTCCTGCTCCGCTCAGTCTCTTTTGTCTTTTTGTATAAAATTATTGTCTAGTGCAACTTTTTGTGAACCTTTCTGCTAATTCCATCAATCATATCATATATCTGCCCTTTGTAACAAGGAGAATTATGATATTCTAGAATCTGTATTGCAGTTTCTTCAAAATGAAATGGATTAATCTGCTTAATGCATGCTGAAATGTTCTTTCAAGCACATCTCGTTTTATTTATTGTATTTGTTTCTTTCTCATGTTATGTTTGCCTTTAATATTTACAGTTATATTTATTTATTCAATTATTAAAATTATAAGTTTAATCTTCATTATTGTTAATATAACATATATTATTTTTGGAAAGAAGTGGGATTGTTGGAATATTGAAGTATTATTAAAGGTAAAGTGTCATGTTCAAAATGCCTTTTAATCAAATGTAATTATGAATTGTAACAAAATTTTACTTAAATATGCTTTATATCAAGAGTGTAATAAAGACATTGATATCGGTATAGTAGTGTATCTATTTACAATATATCTATTTATCAAGGCGCAAGAGGTAAAGACATTGCAACCTCGTGGCTCTTGTTCATTTTGCATTGTTCACAACTAAAATTTTTGGCGACTTAGATTTGACTACTTATTTGATTAGGCATTGCAAATTTGACAATTCCAAATATCAAGTTTAGTATAAGAACCCTACTAGATGAATAACAAAGTCTGATTGAGCATTGCAATTTTGACACGTTTAAATTTCAAAATTTCAAGTTGCAATATAGAAGAGCCTTGCTAGAGAAATAACAAAGTTCCATATGGGATCCACACAACATCTCCATCATTCCAAACCATACAAAAAGTTATCAAATTTATAGATTTATATTGTGATTAAAATATCATAAAATTAACAATCGGTATCCATACAAATTGAAAATTTCATGAAAAAAGAATGTGTGCTTCAAATCTATTTCGAATAAGTAGCAGGAAATACTAAAATCTAATCACAATAATTGTTGGTGTATTTTCAAGGAAATGGTAGAACGATAACAATTACAAAGTATTTGCAGCTTTATTATCAATAAAATAGAATTTGTATCCTTAAGTTTAAACAAAATGGTGTTAAAATTTACTAATTTTTGATACTGCAGATGGATTCAGAGACCCCCTTACTGCAGATGGATTCAGAGACCCCTTCCCTACTGTAGATGGATTCAGAGGGGGGTCTCTGAATCCATCTGCAGTATTAAAATTTAGTAAATTGTAACAATTTATTGTCAAAATTTCAATTTTCCATTGTTGGAGTGACACAATTAAAAATGACTAACATAAACAACTAATTCATATTCTTATAGTTAGTGATATTTTTATCCTTTGACTAAATTAGTCATTTATGTTAGTCATTTTTAATTGTGTCACTTATTATGTAGTCGTATTTTTTAACTTGTGATTAAATTAGTCATTTAAGTTAGTCGTTTATAGTTGGGTCACTCAAAATTGCTTAAATTTGGTAGTAAATCACTTGAAAAAACTGTGGTGACTAACTTTTTTAGTCACGTAGTCACTAATTTCTCATTTTGTACTAGTGAATAGCTTGTGGAGTGATTCCTTTCATAAAAAATAGTTCATGGTGTTACACTATCTTAAGGGTCCTTTCCATATTCTTATGTTCATTCGCTTGTGGATGTATTTGTGTTTATATATGAATATTAAGGGTTGTATCTTTTTTATGTCTAAATTTTTGGATTATAGATCACAACAGTTGTTCTGAGAAAATATTCAGCCTCTAATGCCCTCTTTCCCCTCTTTTGCCCCGTTTGTTGCTACTATGAGCCCCATTCATCAACCTCTTGTGTAAATGATTTTTTTTTCTCTATTATAGCTTGATAGGAGAGAAATATGAGACCTAAAAATTAGGTTATAATCACTTTTCTCCTCCCCCAATGAAAATGATTGCTTTTGCCTTTTTCAAATGTAGCCAAAATAGAGACATTTTAGATCCTTTACCACATTCGTGGATGAATTTGGAGTTGTTATGTTTTTCTCTTTTTTGGTTGTATTAACTTTATTAGAAACCAATTTTAATCCTTAACTGGTTGGATGCCCAAAATAGCCACAAATCCCCATCATCTATTCCAAATGCATTATGATCAAGTGAAAAAGAATAAATCTATGGAAAGAATGAGTTAAATTGATGCTCATTTGGTCTTCTTTGTCTTTAAACATATAGTTGTAGCAACATTTTATAGTGAGTAAGAATAGAACCCTTGGCCTTCTTTTGACTTTTATAAAATTTAATTCACTTTATATTTAAAAACTTGCCTTATACTATAACATTAAAAACATCCACTCCAAACATTATAAAACAAGTAAAAATAGCAGCAAAGCTGCTTATACTTGCCATTTGAAAGTAGTTTATAAGTAATTTAATCAATAATTGTATATATTCCCAAAGTAAAAATTAAGATAGAAATAATTTAGAAATAATAGTTTATATATAGCAATTTTTTTACTAAAAACTTCTTTAGATAATAGGTGTAAATCATCTAAACTTTAACTTACACTTGTACTTTGAGACTAACTAGATAGATCTCATTAAGATATAAATCTATGCCATAGAAAAAGTAAACAAATAAACCACTATAAGGATAGTTTAAAAATATATTTTAAATTTATTATTTACATGGTAATTTGATTTTAAGTTAGTTTTCATTGGAGGGACAATCTCTTTAAATAAAATTTTATTAAATAATAATAATAATAATAAATTAATTAAAAAAAATATTTTTATAAAAATAATGAAATAATAATAATAATTTACAAAAAACAACTTTATAAAAAAATGAAAAATAATAAAATAATAATAATAATTTAGAAAAAACAACTTTATAAAAAAAATGAAAAATAATAAAATAATAATAATAATTTAGAAAAAACAACTTTATAAAAAAATATGAAAATAAAGATAGAAAATAGTTATCAATAAAAAAATATGAATGAGATTAGTGCATTAAAAAAAGTTCTTTAAAAAGGTTAAAAAGCCTTTTAAGACATAAATTTGAAACTATTTATTCAAAATCGAGAAACTAGTATTAAGAATTAAGGATTGACTATCACATCTCAAAACCAAGGTTAATAATTAAAAACCAAAATACAAAAGAAATGTTTACGTAAATTTTCCTATAATTAATCAAAATTTTAATTAAAAAAAAAATAATAGACGTCTAGTATCTCTCGGGACGGTTGTTCTGGTGTAGAATCATTTGGGTTCTTATGCTCAGCCAACTTTATTTTATTTTTCCAATTCCAAGACCCTTATTTTAGAGCATGATCGTGATCATGGATTTTGTTAGTTGATAATCTCACTACCAATTTCAACATGATTCCATATTTTTTTTGGTATTTGCGAAGTAAAATTTGTATATTTCATTTTTTTTTAAAATATGTTGCATTAATTATGATAATTATATACATTAAAGTAGTAATACAAAGAATAAATTGGATTAAAAAGACGCATTACAGTTTGGGATAACTCTCTTAAGACAAAATCTTAATAGTTTCCAAATCTTTATAACATTACTCCTTGTTTATTTAGTTACAACTAAGTATGGGAAATTTTCACATTTTGTGTTTATTTAGTCACCAACACAAATCATGCGAGACCGGAGAGATGCAAGCTAAGCTGGTACATTCACACCTTACACGCTGAGAATCTTTGAAGTACAATCCTTGAATCCACCATTCATGAAAAATACAATTTAGATGACAAACCCAACTCTCATCCGTTGCGAGTGAATGTATACCATAGATTTTTTTAATGCTATATTTTTGTATTTCTAGAGATTAAAATTGAATTATGTTAGTTTTATGATATTCAACGACTTTAGTAAATATGTTTGAACTGGTCCTTGCCTTCAGATAAGTCATTTTTTGGGATATGTTATTTTTCCTAAAAGATCCCTCTGCCTTTAGATAATTCATTTTTTCGATATGTTCATTTTTCTTAAAATAGATCGCATTGCACTTTTATACTTCTATAACTCAAAATTCGATTTTGCCTACTCTAACATGATTAGTGACCTCATGAAAATCCAAATCTAAACCATTCACTATACCAAACACTCCATTGAATGCAATCCTTGATACATATCCTTAAATCTACAACGCCCATTCTCAAAACCATATTCAAAAGAAATTATTCAACAAGATTTTGGCTATAAATACTTACTTTAAAAATCATATTATATACATATAATTTATAAATATATTATAATAATGTATTTTATTTTATATGAATATTTTTTAAATTGAATAAAATAAAATTTAAATGAAAATTATATTTTTAAAGTGTTAAACACATAATTAAAATTGAATATATATATATATATTACACTTACATAAGTTTTATATTTATGCTTTATCAAATAACAATAATAATTTTTTTCGAAATTATAAGTATTAATTTCATGAAATATTTTTAAAAATTTGTACATATACTTCTCTAGAGGAAGAAATTCTTTTATCTCCTTTATCTGTGAAGAACCTGCAATAATTAATTAATGAAACACACGAGATAGCAGAAATAACAGAACTCAGAATCATTTTTATATTGATCGCAGGTCACTTCGAGGGGGCAACCTCTTTTGAACAAGTTCAATACAAATAATTTCACGGTGTCTTCATAGGCCTCAACACACACTTATATACTAAGTATAGGCGCCAATACCATGGGTCAATACCACGTGTCAATACAAACCATGGGCCAATACAAAATATGGATCAACAATTATTACGGGACGACTTACAAAGCATATGCATCCAACAACAATAATACAAACTATGGTTCAACAAATACTACAGGACGACTTACAAAGCATATGCATCCAACAACAATATGCTAACAAAGTAAATAGAAGGGTTGACATGGGTTCTTAACATCCCCTCTCCCTTAGAAAAAGCTTTGTCCTCAAAGCTTTAGATGTGGAAATTGATGCAGAATCTGAAGGAGTGGTTCCCCTGTAGCATCCTCGGGTTGCATTCCGGGCCACTGATGCCTTCTGAGTTTCAGGGAGGGTTGCTTGGAAGACTGTAAATGAAGAAGAACCATATCAGCTATGTGAAAAGTGCGCTCAGAACAGTGTTGGTCGGCTTGTTGTTTCGGTCGAATTCTTGTCATGTGAAGATTGTCCTGCAGAATGAGAAGAATCTGATCGCGGTTTCGAAGAACCGAGTCAATTGCCTGAACTGGGGAGCTACCGAGGGTGTATGGAAGAAGAATTGGCGGTGCCTGTCCATAGACTGCTTCATATGATGTCCTTTTAGATGTGGTATTGTACCACTGGAATGCTTCTAGGAAATCCATAGAAATAGTTGTCCAAATCTGTGTAGGGATGGGAAAGGGTTCGAGCAGTCCCGAAAGGAGTGTCGTTTCACCCTTGTTGTCCTGGCAAGTATCACAGTCAGCCACCATCTGTTGAATTGTCATTTTCAGTTCCTGCCAAAAGAAGTTTGGCTCTCAATTTTTTCCCCAAAAGCATAATACGATTTTCAACAAATAAAATGCGTGTAGAAACATAAATAAACATACACAATGGAATTAAACTCTATACACACACATCTAGCATGCAAATACAAGCATAAACATTACATGAATCAAATAAAAACATTTCAGATTCAAACGCATGAGAGTACTTATTTTTTTCAACGCGGATCCAAGCAATTGGATATGTAAGAGCAATTTTCCACCCAACTATAGGCACTTTGTCCATAATATGCTCTTTCTGCTGAAAGGACACCCCAAAGATGGGCGGCCACCCCCAAGCTGGGCGGCCACCCCCAAGATGGGAGACCACCCCTAAGATGGGATATTAGGCCACCAGGGAAAATAAAACACCTAGAGGATTCTCTCTCTCAGCCCACAACCTATGCTTCTCTCTATGCTTATCCAAATGCTCATACAGATCTCTACATGGGTATCACTTAGCCCTCACAGCCTTGGATTCCACAATACCCGCCTCACCCAACACCCTTCTTGGCTCAGGCATCCCCTTCTCCGAGCCATGTTTCTCTTAGGCAATCCATATTTCCTGGTTCTTCCAGTGTGTGCATAGAAGAAATCGAATTTGATATATGCTGTTATAGAATCCACCTGTAGCTTCAATTCATGGCTTCTCAAGCACCTATGAGCTGCAGAACTCAATGGGTAAGGGATCCTAGCTTGAAAAACCTCTTCGCTCACCTACATCCATCAATTTTCACTTCCAAATCTATAGCATGGTCTCCAAATTTGATTTTTTGGGTTAAACATAGCATGGTAAGTTCATGGACAACAATGGGGAGATCCTCCTAGTGTATATCTACATGTAAGAATGAGAAAATGAGGTTTGAGTCCAAGGGATATGAGAAAATGGTGAAAATACAATTGACATAGCTCATAACAATAGAAGAAAGGACTCTTGGCAGCTACAGATTGACTTCTGTCATGACAGAACTGTCACAAAAGTGCAGTCAGCCCCATGCTGTAATAACTGCATGAGGTGACGTTTCCCACCAACCTCACACATGTATTTAATGATTGGAAAATAGTCAAAAATGAGATAATTGGATTATTCACATCACATGATAGAATTTTGGGTGAGTTCTTAAGTTGACACTTGGAAGCAAGGATTTATTCCCCCATAGAACCCCTTTCCTCTTCCCCTCTAATGAAATCGTAGCCCCTTTGGTGCTCTTTACACAACCATTGTTGGACCACTTTATTATTTATGCACATAATATTTACATACATTCTAAACTAACATGACAAGCCAAACACACAATCCAAATAACAATATGTACATCATACATACCTATCCATTCACTAGTTGAACCTTGGCCTTGAGATCCACACTAGGAAACTACACTAGCATATTTACATCATTTACATAATTTTGGCTAAATACATTCCAAGTAGAAACTAGCGGTATTAAATGCACCAATATTTTTTTTATTAAAAATAATACAACTATTTTATTCAAAAATTCTCGCAAAATTTTACTGAAAGCCTCATAACGGTGTGTTAGTATATAAACGTTGTGCTGCGTGTCAGAGACTCTAATACACCGCTTCATCATTTTATAAAAAAAATCTATAATTGTATTCCTACGTAATTTTTTAAAACCTCATACCAGTGCGTTAGATGATATAAAACGCCCTAGTGCATGAACAACACCAAAATGCATTGAAGATTATTTTATTAAAAATATTTTTTATTTTTCTTTTCTTTTAAAACCCGCTCACACATGTGTACCTGACTGTTGTGTGCACCAAAACAAGGTTTAACAAATAAAAATTACTACCCCATCAAACTCATTTTCACCGTCTTCAGTGCGATTGATACCACCTGCACCGGTGCTGCACCTGACCCACTTGGACACCCTCACATCTATGGTTCACATGGAAAAATTCGTCACTCCTATTGGCTGCAGACTCTAGTTTGAATTTTTCCAAAGGGTGGGAAAAAATTCAAATTTTCCATATATCGCTAATATGCCTCCTCGACGGGTCATTCAACAGGTAAATTGATTCTTACTTCATAATTTAACTTTTTAACAGATTAATTTTTAAAATTGACCTCAAATTGTCCTATTTAAAAATAAAAATAAAAATTGCATGGTGTATTTGAGCCTTTCGGCTTGCACCACCTGATGGTGCACCCTATAAAATTTTACAGGGCACACTATTCGTGGTGCAAGCCAAACGGATATATTTTAAAACATTGAAATTCTTATCGGTGCATTTGAAACTGAATAGCACCAGCCTTACGGTGAACTTATGTGTATTGAATGCACTGGTGAAGAAAAACTTGTAGATGAGAACATTAAATTATACCATTCTATTAGTGCACGTTAGTGCATTGGTTTTCAATGATTTGATGTGCAATAGGCACATGAGTTTTGAACCCCAAAAAATCATAATTTAACGGTGCTTCATTGGCACATCAGTGCACTAGTGCATGATGCTCTGACATACCCAAGGAGCACCATGAATTGATTTCCATAAAAAAACAATTTAATAAACAACAATGCGTTCAGATAAATTAAGCGCACCATTTCCGGTGCACTGACGTGCCCAAGGAACACCATTAATAGAGCGTACAAAAAATATAATTTAACTCAGCTCCTAGTGCATGTGACAGCACCGGTGCTCAGTGCACTCACTTGATTTAGGAACACTGTCAACCAATTTTTAGAAAATATCCCGATGCATATAGTCATTGGCGCATCGTTGAAATAACTTTTAAATATATAGAATCATAATAGTGGTGTGCATTACATATTTCAGTGCACCTACATATTTCAGTGCACTGTAAATGGTGCAGTTTATATATAAACACACCGTTGGCGGTGCAGTTTGTTTATAAAGCACTGGAAGTGGTTCACCTATGTTATTGAGGTGCACCGCTTCTAAAAAATATTATTTTGAGAGAAAAATGTATTATTGATGTTATTAAATAGGATTTTAATTGAGTGAAATATTACATGTTTTTATATATCTACTCATGACACTGATTCATGTTATATGTGAAACAGATACGTGAGTGGCGACAAGCTGCTCGACAGGAGCATGCACAGGTGGATCAGTTCAACATGGTTAGAGAATGGGAGTCTAGGGAGAAGGAGATGGATTTGTATCCTCACCCCATTACTGGTCAGACTAGAGATCTCTTGAGAGCTGTCGTCCTCATGAAGTTCTATCAGGAGGCTACATCCCTTAAGGGAAACTCTTCATGTTGTGTCAGTTCATCCGACACCGAGATCATCAAATGCATGCATTTTGTGTTGGTACCAGTCAGTGGTTCCATCCCACTAAGGAGGAAATATATTTCATCACTGGGATATCCAACAGTGGGGAGTATTTTCCCCAATTCCCTCATGTCCAAGCTAGTGCTGGAGCAAAGAGTCAACTAGCTTACTCTTTGAGGTATATCAGTGACAAGGTCATCCATCTCTCTGATTTTCAGGTGAGTGATGGGTAGCTTAGGATCTCTTCTTTTGGTCAAGAGGAGGTTAGGTTCCTCTCTCATTTTCTTACGATGCTAGTGCACTCCACCAGTGATGGGAAGCACATTAGTTTCCCTCTGTTGTATTATGTTGACTCTTTAGTGTAGAGACATAGATGCCTTGGGTGGCCTGCCCTTTTTTTGCGACAGTTTTGCAATGATTTGGATAAATGTCGTGTAATGATTGATTGGAGGTTCAAATTCCCTTTATATTCAGAGATTTTTTTCCTATTTTTGAGAGGTTTCCTACCACCTTGCCCTCCTTTCAACTTCTCCCTTACAAGCTGATGACAGAGGTGTGTATGCACATGTGGGGACAGATGATGCCCAAAAGGGGGAATCCCTAATTCCTAGCTAGGATCACGTCAGATGTGGTCAAGATGATAGGCAGTGAGGAGGAACACACACTAGACATTGTGCCATATCCATCAGTGAGGTCTTGGACTGAAGAGGGTACCCCAAGATCTTATTCATACCAGAGGAGCCACCGAATGAGAGAAGTAATATGACCATTATGTTTAAATTATTCTAGTATCATTTTATTCTCCTTATACTTAATGCAAATGAAATATATTATAAATATTAAATTGTTTAATGAAATTTTCTAATTAGTATTCATGTGTACTATATTTTTTGTAGACATTGGCACATTCCATGGTGAGGTTGGGCCGCCTCCTCCCGCTCAGGAGGATCATGATATGGAGGAGCAGAATTAGGTCGGGCCATAGTTGGCAGTGTTGGTGTATGTTTTTGTCATCATTACATTTTGATTGGCATTACTTTCACCATTTTTTATGTAATAAGTCATTTTGCTTGCCATTCAGACCGTCAAATAGATCATGTATGCATATATTCACACATCACATGAATTTTGGGTAAAATCATCATTTTGTGATTTATTGATGTTTAATTAATATGTCTTGGCTTGCTTGGAAAATATATTTCATTTTACAGGTTGTGGCTCTCAAACGAACCTTCACTCATACATGTATCTACGTTGCAAATGATTAGTTGTATTCATCCCGTCGTCCAGACCCGCATTTAGCCCGCGTGATCGTTAGTTGAGTTATTCTCGGGTCGTTGGGAGGTAAACCGTCATATGGGTTCTGTTTAGAACGTGGCCCCTATGGTGTGTGAGCTGGTGTTCTGGAAGATTCCCTCTCCTGCACGTCAGCTCGACAGCACATTTATCTACCACGTCAAAGGAAGATCGACATCTTAATGATTGCGTGAAGGAAACCGACGCCGTGGAACCTGGTGGATGCTCTATGCACTATCGTAACTATTATGAGGCCGTTCTCTGGCTTATGTGTTGTCACGAGCTACTAAGCAAAGCCATTTTGTGGCATTAAGATTGCCTATTATTAGAGCAGTCGACCACTAAAGGGTCGACTTGCTCCTCTAATTGTAACACTATATATATAGACGTCCTCGTAGCAGAGACGAGTTAGTCAAGTCAATCATTCAGTTAGTCCTTTTTATCTTTAGTCTTGTTAATCTTTTCCAGCTGCAAATGGATACATAAACACTATAACTCTGTTTTTATTTAATACATCTTTGTTCTAGTTTTATGGAGATTTATCAGCATCCGTGGTGATTGACTGATTAAGGCTCAACCTCTGTTTGCTGAGAAGGGCCCCTCAACAACCAGTGGTCTTCCGTATGTATATATAATTTGTCTTTATCTTCTTCAGATAAGTTGTGTTACTCATTCAAATTATGTATTTGTCTTATATATGATGTTTTTATTTCGTAACATATATGTTGTTTTGCTTTGTACATAAAGGATACCTCTGTTTTATGTTATGTATATCTTGTTGTTGTTCATATTAATAATATTTCCAGAATATAATTGATGACCGGTCATGTTTAGTCCATTTAGTTTGCTTAAATAGTTTAGTTCATTTAGTTTGCTTAAATAGTTTAGTCCATTTAGTTTGCTTAGTTTGCTTCAATGGTTTAGATTGCTTAGTTGCTTAGAGTTTAGTTAGCTTAACCTTCTAAGTTCACTCATTGTTGATATTAAGTTCAATAGTTTCTTTCCTGCGGCAGAAGACTAGATTTAGTTACATTTCAGTCTCATTTTAGGATGAAATAGAAATAGCTAGTTTCTTAAATTTTGATTCACGTAGATGGCTTTTTCTTATTCTATCTCTTAAATAGCTTACTCGCTGCTCCCCCTGCACTATAGGATCACATGCATCAGCCAACTGGTAATTGAGATCATCCAATCTTCTCTTTCCTTAGTTTAAATCGTTTTCTTCTATCTGGATTGTCATCCGGACAACCATCCGGATCGTCATTCGGACCTCAACACATTTTGCATTGTTTTCATGCTTATTTTTGAATCCAGATTCTTAGGCTTTTAATTGTAACATTTCTTGTTTTTAATTAACATCCTTAGGTATAATAAAGATCTTGTTTTACATTGCATAGGGTTTTCTTGATTAAGTTTCATCTCCATTCTTAGCTTTCATTCTATTTTCCCTTACTTTGCTTCAGTTGTTTTACAGGTTACATCTGATTCATTAATATTTTCCTATTACAAAATTTATTAGTTTCATTCTTAGGGTGGTTTATTATGTGTTCTTAAGATTTCTTTTTTATTAAGAGTTAATAATTTCATTCTCCAAGTATCTTAGTTCTGATAGTTTCTGCGTTAAAGCACAAGATCAGTTTTCCATTCACACAGATAATGAAGATGTTCATAAAATAGAGTTTGGTTCATAAATAAATATCTTTATCAATTTTTCTACTTGCTTCTACATAAACATATCTTTATCAAGTTTTCTACTTGCTTCCTAAGCAAATTCAATCTCAGTAAATGTCTTTATTAAGTTTTCTGCTTATTTCTAAGTTACATTAGTTTTACATCATTTTGCTTATAGGTAGGAAATAGATCGCAATGTTTAAAGTTAATTGTAGTTGGATAATCTTTAGTTTACATTTTTTTGTAGATGTTAAATTAGACTTGCTTCCCTTTTGCTTCCTTCGTACATTTGAAAGTCACTTTGACACTCTTCCTCAGAATCCCCAAGGAGAATGGAATTAGGTAGTTTAGTGTAATCTTGAATATTAATTCATGAATCATTGCTGAATTTATTAAGTAGTTTGTAGTCTTATTTTGAGTGAACATAGTTTCTTGTTTTCATAATTAATTGTCATAAATAGGTTTTTCAAATTTACTTACAGTTATTTCTAATTTCTAGATTAGAGTTTTTAATCAGCAGTTTCCAATTTCATCAAAGTAGCCTTGTTTTAGTTTTGCTTTCTAGAATATTTCTTATATCTTTCAGTTATCATCCATAAAATAGAGTAGTGTAGCTTTCTACTATTCTCATCTGTTAATTTAATCAGGTTTAATTAGTTCATTTTTTGTCTTTCTGAAGTTTGACTCGGTTTTTCATTTTGAAAGATCTTTCAATCTTTTCTTTATTAAATATTTTTAAAGGTATGACAAGCCGAAATCCTAGGTACCATTCTATCTCAGCATATATTGTGCCACAACTCTAAGAATACCAACCCTGGTCGATAATTAAATATTAGGTGATTCTTTGAGATAGCTCACACACCCAACAGGGAGGTAGACATCCTGGCCACTGTCCACACAGGACCTAGGATATATATCACCGATATGTGGTAGACATGTTGGACACATTATTAGTAGACAAGGAGGTTCAACCTATACGGGTGCACGACATTATTTGATAACCTCACCTTGCAGATATATGAAGGATTATTTTCTGTGAGATGATGTTGTTGATGCAACATATTTTTGGTGTATGCATTTAATTAGCTGCTAGGAGGGTTGACCATCAACCTCCTCCTTCAAGAAGATTATGCACAGCTTTATAAGTTCAAGATGATGATTATGCACAGCTTCATAAGGTGTTGAGATCAATGCCAAGGAGGGATATTGTTGAAATTTGGTTGTCATTGATGTCAACTAATGTCAGAGAGGATGTCAAATGTTTCAGTTTGAGTCATTGATGTCAATTGAAGTCAAGTGGATTCAGTATTCCCATTCCATCTTGAAGAAGTATAGAAAATCCACATTGAACAAGTATAGAAAAGCCACATTGAAGAAGTATATGCACAAGCAAGATGGTGAAGTATATGGATGTCAGTATGAAGAAGTATATCTAGAAGTTGCATCCAGTCTGAAGAAGTGTGTCTATGGGTACATTGTGCATATCCAGTTTGAAATACATAAGGAAAATGTACTTGAGCAGGTCACAAGTCCATTCAATCATAGTCATTCAAGGTACAAGCCAAAGTGTTAGTGGGACAAGAAGTTTGGAGAGTGCGCAAGCGAGCCAAAAAATACATGGGACATAGTCTAGTGTGCGCAAGCAAGTCAAGAGAATATTCTAGAGTGCGCAAGCAAGTCAAGCGGAGTGCGCAAGCATCATGGAACAAGAGATGGTTGAACAATTATGCAGAGTCCTAAAAGCACGCAAGTCTCACCAACTAGAAGAAGCTTTCAGTTGTTGAAGCATTCACAAGTTCCAAGAAGGGTGAAGAGGTTGAAGTTAGTAAATGCGCAAATTATACAGCCAATGACACATCAAGTGCACAAGACCCACAAGTGATTATACCACAAGGGTCAAATTCCCACCAAGTTTAAGATCATGTATGTGCAAGCTCTGCAAAGCATTGAAACATCAAGTGTGCAATACCCACAAGTGATGGTATAGTAAGGGTGAAATTCCCACCAAGTCGAGGATAATGTATGCGCAGAATGCACAAAGAAAGGACACATCAGCAGCGTATAACATGACATGTGGAAGAAGCACAATCGATGAAGCAAGGAAGAAGGAATTCCACACCCAACTTGTGGGTATAAAATCCATGCAGGACATGTGTAAAAAGAAACCAAGTTGGAGATTTGAGGTAATCTTTATGGAAAGGATAAAGAGCTTCTAAGTGGAAAATACAGATTTATATTCAGGGCATCAAGGGCTCAAGGCATAGAATAGTATGATCTAGCGAGGAGATGAGTGCGCACAAGCAGAGGAATTATTTAACTTATGGTGCGAAGAATGATGTTGTAGATCTATGACTATTGCGCTGATACAGAAAAGGTGGAATGTAGAGGATGCACAAATGTGTGAGGACCAAATGACCATATTGTAGACAACATACAGATAGTCACATATGTTCTAAGGTGGATCCACACATAAATAGATATGAAGTATATCAAAACATGCACGAAGTGAAGAACTTTGATTGATATATGAAGACATAGTTGAAGTGTGCTAACTAAAGAAGACCATCGAATGGACATAGACCGAGTTGCAGCAGAATCAAGTATGCATGTCATGATGAGGATGATCTGAGGAAAGTGTGTTAAACCGAAAGGACAAACCATATGATGCACAACATGTCACAGATTTTATGAAAGACTATGGCACTTAAACAAAATAGAGACATATTAGTAAGTGCACAGTTCCATTTGATATTGGTGCGTGACATCAAAACAACAAGTCATCAGTTGATGTACAGTATCGGTTGAGAGAGCAGTTGCATAGTAGCAGAATGACACAGTAAATAATTGGTGTAGAATGCAGCAAATGAAGTAGCACACAATGTCAAGTGCGACATAAGTTGAAGTGAAGAATTGAGTGGAATGGGAAGTCAAGTGATGTATACATGGAGTGGCAGCAATACGACTGCATAAAGAAGGTGCGCAAAACAGAGCGGACATCAATAGATCAGAAGTGGCACATGTTGGAATTTCAATAAGGAAACATCTTATTTTTTATATCTGGGTGGTAGGAAGGGGCAAGGAACATCAGGTCATAGAATCCTCCAAGTTGGCGCTAAAGAACATAGGGAGTCAGAGCTTCCTTTAGGTTGGTTCCTGTAAAACCAAGGGGTCAGTGCCTCCCTCCAATTGGTGTTGTTAAACAAAGGAAGTTGGTGTTTCCTTGAATGTAATCTTTTCATCACAAAAACACATTATGTGGTTTTCTCGCATTTGGGTTTCCACGTCAAATTTCTGTGTGTCATGTGTTCTTTGTCTTGGTGCATATGTGGATGAATATTTTATTTATGTTGGATTCATAATTGAAGATTAAGATTAAGTTCAGACCAATTTGTTAAAGAAGTTAAAAATTGATCATAACTGCACCACTACTCATTCACCCCCCCTCAGTATTAAATCGATTCCAACACATTTTTCGGTAAGATCAATTTCCTCATAAGGTTTATTCCAATTTTTGTTGAGGTAGATAAATATATGACCCCGATGTTGAAAATTGATGTAGAGATCAAATGGGATGATGAGGCCAAAATAGATTTTGTTGCAATAAAGAAAGCTTTGGGAGAAGCCCCGGTATTGACTATCCTAGACTATAGAAAAGACTTATTGATCTTCCCATTTGCATCGAAACATATGATAGCTACAATCCTATTGAAAAATAATGGTGATGGCTTTGAGCAACCTATTGCATTCTTCAGCAAATATTTGAGGAATGGAGAACTGAAATATAACATAATGGAAAAAGAAGCTCATTCCCTAGTCAAATCCCTCAAAGATTTTATATAATATGTGGTGTAGGCACAAATCATTGCTTTTATCCCACACATTGAAGTGAAATAGATCTTTTTCTGGCCTCAAGAAGATGGAAGGTGGAGTAGATGGATCATCAAGATTCAGAAAATTGATTGGTGATTAAGCCAAGTAAGTTAGTAAAAGGACAAGGCTTGGACAAACTAATGACATAAGAAAACCTGCAAGTAATTGGGGTGAACATGGTGTATGCGGATCAAGAAGAATATTGGAACAAGGAGGTAAATGGATATATCCATAACTATTACTATTAATTTGACTGGTATCATGTCATTGTATACCTACTGGAAACATGTACATGTGCCCCGGGATTGGAGAAATCTCATAGAAGATCCCTGAAGCTTAAAGTTACTAGATATTGTGTTGTGGGTATGGATTTACATTGGATGAATCCATAAAGTATCTTGCTTAAATTCCTATAGGAATATGAAGTAGAAACACTAGTCAAGGAATTTGTGGAGGACATTTTGCTGCTAGAACAATGACTCATAAAATTCCCATTTTTGGATATATTTGGCCTACTCTATTCTCTAATGTTCATAAATTTGTGAGAGCTTGTGTTCTTTGCCAAACAAATTCTTGAAAGAAAAAATTTCCATCCCTACCCCTCAAACATGTTTAATTTGAAGCACCTTTCCATCAATGGGGTATAGACTTCATTGGAGAAATTCACCCCCCATTTAGTAACCAGTATGGGTGGATCTTGAATACAATTGATTACTTTACTAAATGGGTGGAAACAATGCATATTAAGAAGGCCAATGAATTAGTAGTAATCAAGTTCTTGAAGAAAGTATCTTGTCTAGGTTTAGTTTCCCCAAAAAGATTGTAACTGGTAATGCCAAAGCCTTCAACTCCATTAGGATGATTTCCTTCTATCAAAAGTTCAATATCCTCCTGAGTCACTCCTCCAACTATTACCCTTAAGAAAATGGTAGGGATGATTCTTGCAATAAAAACCTCATGAAAATCATAAAGATGACTCTTTCAAAAAATAAGAAGCCATGGGATTCTCAGTTGAGGTATAATTTGCGGGATGATAAAATATTTGCATAGAGGGATACAAGTAAAGCTCCTTTTTCGCTGATCTATGGGTTAGAAGTGGTCTTTCCTATACAATTAGAAATACCCACCATGAATATGTTGTAGGATTTAATAGTAGATCCTAACAAAGTTAAGATATGAGTAAACCAATTTGTGGAACTTCAAGATCATAGGAGCATGGTGTACCACGATTTCAAGGGATATTAGGAAAAAAATGAAAATTATCACTGAGAAAAAAGGATTATAGATACAAGAATTTATAAAAGGAGACTTGGTTTTTTATGATGGATAAGAGGCATGAAGATCCTGGAAAGCATGGGAAATTTGACAAAATTTGGCATGGGCCTTTTGTGATTGAAGAAACCATAGGTCTATCACCCTATAATTTCCATCTTGCAAACATAGAAGGGAATTCCCTTGACTATCCAGTAAAATCGTAGGTACCCAAAACCTTTCTTCTCATTCTAAAATAAATGTACATACCTTATACTATAGTTTCATTTTTTTGTTTATTTTGCTTTTCCCTAAGGAATCACTACATGAGATTCCATCCACTCCATCGAGCAAATAAATCTAAGTCTATAATTCATATTTTCATTCCCAATAGGATGATTCTGTAAGCCCTCAAAATTTTGATTGGAAGCCTAATATGAATCCGCGGTCCAATGGATAAGGCACTAGTCTACTCACCCAAGAGATCTCATTTGTATTTTTGACATATCACAAGGAGGATCCATCCCATAGAAGGAGCCAATGTTGCACCTAAAGGGTTCAATGCCCAAAAGCTATTTTTTCTATCATTGATCATGTCGGAACCAACATAACTGAATCCTTTCGTAGAAGTATGAAACACAGCGGGACCCACTCTGGGATGAAATGGAAATACAAGCAGAACGATGTGGACTATTTCATTTTCCCATAAAGGAAATTAGTTTTCCATTTAGGCACCATTACAGACTTGGTGGATGGAAGTTGGGCACATTATAGCTGCTAGAGGAATTCCGGGAAGAAACAATCTCAATTTTCCATTGAGATATCGGGTACATCCTTAGTTGTCCGATGAACAGATCAGGAACATCCTATCATCGTTTCCCTATCGACGTAGACTCAATGGATTTAAGTCTAAAATATCATTGGGGGAACGCCCGATAGCGTATGGTCATCGAAGCTCATGAATCAGGGGTGCAAATAAGACATTCGTAAGGGAGCCCCAATGGGAAGCCCTACTGTGGAAACAAGTGGAAGCGTCTGGTGGTCACAAGAGCTTATAGATCGAGGTTGAAAATAGAGCATCCTTAAGGAACCCCTGATGAGAAGCCCCGTTGTGACGACAAGTGGTGGCCTCTAAGCAGTTATCGCTCCAAAATTGGGTATGAAAATAGAACACCCATAAGGAACCCCTTATGAGAATCCCTGCCATGACGACATGTGGCAACATCCAAGAAATCATCAGAGCTTCGAGATCTAGGTGAAAAATAAAGGGCTCATAAGGAAGGGTTGATGGGAAATCTTGCCTTGACAACACATGACCACAATAGAGTGGGAATCGAGGAACCCATATAAGATTTCTCCTAAAGGATTTAAAAATAAGACGCAAGGGGCCTATTCTGATAAACGATCACAGAAATATAATGAAGCATCAAACATTCTCACAATAGTTAGATCGGAAAGTCATATCAGAGGTAAGGTTGTCAACTAAGAGTGGTGAACAACAACCTCATAGCCATTTTGGAAGCAATCTATCCCTCCAATAAAATACCAAACATGATCACAGTCGTCGGAATAGAAGGAGACATAAAGTCCCATTAATAAAGAAAAAAACACAAAGGCTAAAGATGAGGTCCCTTGCACAAATGGACAGGTGTTGGCATGGGATTAGTCCGCATGAAGTACGGAATCCGACAACTGCGAAGAAGGACCATCCGCAGAATCAAGGGTCATTCGCGGAGAACGAGGAAGCACAAGATTAGTTTAGGTTGTTAGAAAGGGTCACGTGGACCATTTTGTAACCATTTAGGTTGATATAAATAAGAGTATGAATGCAAGCCTAAGGGAATTCTAGAACCTATCGGAGATCCAATTGTAGAATCATTGTGATTATGCGTTTCGATTGTGTTTTGCTCTGTTTTCACAGTTTTGTGTGGATCCGCGATAATATGTTCTGAACCGATTCTGCGAAGGTTATACCACAGGTTTTGATGAATGCATGAAGATGTCCAATTACTGTTATATCTTTTGTCTCTACTTCTGCTAAATGATGAATACAAGTGTTTGTGATATGTTTAAGGTTTTTTGGCTCAGTAATTGTTGTTGATGTGAATGATCAGTTTAACCATGTTGATGCGAATGTCCATTATGTATTGAATCTGCAAATGGTGAATATGAGAATGATGAATGTATAAATGTATGCGAATCTAAATCTCTGGTTTCTATTGCGGTAGAGTTGAATTGGTTGCATGTCCTTTCCCCACTGCGGAAATTGGTTCCTGCAGCCCCCTTAATCATCTTGGGTGAGACTTCACTCGCTCTGCGAGTGTTGTTGGAAAGGGTAACACCTTTCTGAGTTGGTTTTTAAGGGAGTTCTGTTGATGGTTGTTGACAGAAATGCGAAGTGAACCCCTATCGACAATCGATGTGTCAACAAATAGTTCCATTGTTAGGACCTTGAAGAGGAAATGAAAAGGACATTCTATGGCACCTGACGAAACTGGAGATTCAAGAGTGGTTTGACAAGAAGGTAGAAAAATTCACAGAAGGAGAAAATCGGAACCCTCGACAGACAGTAAGCAGTTGGTTGCAGAAGTATATCTATTCGGATATCCACGAAGTGTTTTTATGCGAATTTCCGGTGTTGTTGTACGAGTGGCTGGCATAGCTGACGTTTCAGAAAAATCATTGCCAAAGGCCTGAGCCTAACCATTGGACTCTAGAACTGATCCGATAGCTAAAATGAGTTGACAATAAGGTATCAAGGGCTGTCGATTTCTGGGTGGATAGTATCTTAGAGGGATACATTACTGAGTTCACAATTGACATGATCAAACCATACAACGACGCAGAAAGGATCTTTTTCAAAGGACCAAGGGGAATATTTTTACTGTTGCTAAAGTTGTGGAATAAGATGCTCGTCTGCGAAAAAGGCATATTGAGGATGACTTTTGACGAGTAGAGATCAGTGTGCGGAGGTTGTGGGTATTGAGTGAATGCGGATCTGGTAGAAAGATGTGGGGTAGATAGACATGAGAGACGACAAGTTTCTAAGGGAGGCTAAGGAAGATTGTGGTACCTTGAGGAGTGGGGCGATATTCCAGTGACCAGAGAAGAGAAGGAGGATTGAGAGAGAGTCTCCTGAAGGGACCGGAATGGAAGATTGTGAAACAGGACCACAAGGGATAGAGAAACCTTATTACGATGAAGGAGACGGTGACCAGGCTACCCCAGAAGCAGAAGAGGGACGGATCATAAGTTACAACATACCTTCAACCCCGCGCACTACTTAGAATTTCACAGGAAGAAACATGAGCTATTCGCAGAGTTGTCCTACGTGCAGCGGTAGAAGTAGCGCATTGGTAAACAATAACAGTAGGAATACGAGAATGGCAGACTACATAAAAATGCCCACTTTCCAGGGGAACGAGACTGAAGATCCCGAGCATTATTGGTTCATGTGTGAAGCAGTATGGACTGTGTAGTAGGTCTAGGATGAAGATATTAAAAAGAGACAGATAGCGATGACCCTTAGGCACTATGCGCTAGATTGGTTCATGAAGTTTATGAAGGTATCGACAGGGACTCCAAGTAAACCATTGGAACAGATCAAAGCAGGAATGATTGATGAGTTTACAAAACCAAAGTTGGAGGTGCAGTACATCACCGAGCTCAAAGAAATCAAGCAATACCCGAATGAGCCGATATGGGAATTTGATCAATGGTACAAAACATTGATAGCAAAGGTGAGTTTCAGGATAAACGATGTGCAACACAAGGAGTGGTTTATCGCAAGATTGGTTCCACACAGCCGCGGACCACTAATGCAACAGAAGGTAGCAACCCAAGACGAAGCGCTGGAGATTGTGATGAAGTTGGAGGCTTCACCAATCGGCGAAGCTGGCATAGGAATGGATAGGATACAAGTGCAGTTGGCCAATTTGACACTCCAATTGCAAGATATGAAGAAGGGGAAAGAAACCCGCGAAGACATATGGTGCACCAGATGTAAAATAGAAGAACACCATAAGGATAATTGCCCAGAGTTTAGAGAATATTTGCAATCAAGTGCACCGAATCCCCTCAGTTAGGGAGGGATGCCTTGGTGTTGCATCTGTTAGACCAGAGGACATCAACCAGAAGAGTGTATGTACCCACAGAAGATGGTGTCAAAGCCAATAAATCTATATTGCAAATTTTGTCGCTTGGTTGGCCATGACGAGAAGGATTGCAGGGTGTATGACCTACTCCAAGACCAAACTGACGATACATACTTTATGAAAGGAGAAGAGAAGCCGATGGTACAGCAGCAACCACAGTATACCCAACAACAGCCTCATTTTAACCAACCACCACAGTATGATCAAGGGCAGTATGGGCAACCGCAGTATGGCCAGCCACAGTATCCACCACTGCAATATCAACCGTCGCAGTATGGGAAACCACCATATCAACAACCTGTTGTTGCAGCAACATCCCCCCCAAATTTTTGAAGATATTGGGGGCCCCTCCTTTCATTTTCCTAGAAAGACTGCCTAAAAAGTTAAGTCTCCTTTGAAAACTTTTTGGACTTAGTTTTGTTTCAATTAAGGAATCTGCTTTAAAAAATTGAAGTTTTTCTTCTAAGTCAAAACTCACAACTCTTTCCCAAAACTGCGGAAGAACTCAAATTTCTCTCCCGAAACTACGTATGAACTTAGGATTCTCTTCCGAAACTGCGAAAAAACTTAAAATTGCTTCCCGAAACTGCGGAAGAAACTTAAAATTCTCTCCCGAAACTATCGATGAACTCAGCAAGCTCGCCTGAAACTGCGGAGGAACTTGGGATTCTCTCCCGAAATTGCGGAAGCTTTCGCCAAGTGTTGCCACAGTAAGTTGGTCTTTTCCTCAGGTTATTCGACCGTTCATATTTCGATAAAGACTTAACAAATTCATTCGTAAATTTCGGAAGGACTTACTGAGTCTTTCCGAAACTTCGGAACAACTCGACAAAACCGGCCACAATAAACTTACGGGAAAGTGAATTTCGGAAGAACTCACAAAGTGCTCCTGAAACGTTGTAACGACTCACCAAACTTTTCCGCCACTGTGAAGCATCTTTTCCATTTCTCTCGCAACAAGCAAATGCCTCGCCAAAGTTTCCCACCTTTCGAGGGGAACTCATGAGTTCTGGCCGCAACTGCAGACGAAACTTGTGAGTCCGCTCCCCAACCGATGGTTGCGCTTAAATGCTAATTCGACTTGAAATGATCGCACCGTACGAGCATTTAAAATCCATTTTAAATCGTCACCTACCCGTTTAAATGCCCGCACGTGTCAAACCTTATATATAAGCGGTGAATTTTCATTGTTCCCATTGTTAGTTTTTATTCAAAAAAAAAAAACACCGTTTTGGAGAAGTGTGTCACTCCAGCTCAGCGTATTCACCACCGTATCGACCTCACCCCACCACTATTTCGTCTCCAGGTAAGCTCGCCAACCGTTATCTTTGTCTTACCTTTACGTTGAGTTATTTCTTGGGTTTTCCCATTTAATAACGTGGCCGGTAGGCATTGGTGGTATGTATCGTTTTAAAGAACTTATGGTCCCCGTGCCCCCATAAGTTTCTCAATACTGCCAACTAGGAGTCATAGCCGTGATCGATGTTAAAATTTGAGCATTAATTCATAATACTTTTGGATCTTTACTGAGAGAATAACATATATAGTATATCAATGCATAACAATCACAATAAGCATGACAAACATCACAAGAATCAAAAGCATGAGAGACAAGAGACACAGAGTTTCCATGGGGAAAACCCTAAGGTGAAAAACCCCACAACTTCCTCAGAGATAGAGAGAGCAATGGCTCAACCAAAGTACAACCAAAATACACTTGAGATAGTCTCCTAGAGAAAATGATCCTCCTCCTCACTAGTGTGCCACTTTCTGAGTGAGAGAAGTGTGTCTTTCCGAATGATCCAAATAGAGATCTCCCGATCTCTATTTATACTTAACCTGTTTGCCCAGTGACCTTATGGGGCCAACTTGTCTATCTAGATACATCCACAATATAATATATATTTTAGGGCCGACCCCACATATGGTGGTCTAATAACCCATCGGCAAGTACACACACTTGCGACACTTGTCAATCCACATGACGACACTTCCTTATAGAGGAATAACACATCTCTTATAAGGGTACAATAAATATATATGAAATACATTCCGAAGTTACATATACATCAACACTCCCTCTTAACTAGGAAGGTATTTCTCGACATAATTCTACTAGACAAGTCTTCTTCTTGGGATCATCGTCATCATCATCGTCACTGTTGCTGCTATCTCAACCAATATTTGACTCTACTCGTCATAGGAAGTTCTACAGAGCCAGTCCTTTTTCATACTGGATGCAGGCCAACCATCTGCAGGTCTTCATCATCTGTGCGAACGGTCTGATAGAGGTGGCCTCTCAGGACTAATTTTATGTGCGGATGCAATACCGGAAAGAGTATCCTAGGAACATTTATGTGCCTAAGCACGACCGACAAGATCTCCCAGGATTTATTACATGCATCTCCTCCACAATACCTTCAAAGAGCATCCCAGGAACATTTGTGTGCCGCAGCACGACCGGTAAGATCTCTAAAGAGCATCCCAAGACTTATTACGAGCATACAGCTCAAACTCTCGGATCTCCAGGACTGATTACATGTGGAAAGACAAAACCTTTAAAGAGCATCCCAGGAACATTTATGTGCCGCAGCACGACTGACAAGATCTCTAAAGAGCATCCCAGGACTAATTACGAGCACACAACTCAACCTCTCGGATCTCCAAGACTGATTACATGTGGATAGACAAAATCTTTATAGAGCATCCTAGGAACATTTATGTGCTGCAGCATGACCGTCAAGATCTCTAAAGAGCATCCCAGGACTAATTACGAGCACACAGCTCAACCTCTTGGATCTCCAGGACTGATTACATGTCTCCGTAGTAATACCTCATCCCAGGACTGATTATGAGCACACAGCTCAACCTATCGGATATCTGAGGACTGATTACATACTACATAGCAATACCGGAAAGAGTACCCCAGGAACATTTATGTGCTGCAACACGACCGGAAAGATCTCCCAGGAATGATTACATGCTATTTGCACAACCTGTGACATATCATCTCTGAACTCCAAGTATCAACCTGATACTCATGATCCAACGGATCATCATTGCATGAGGAATCATCCTGATGCCCATGATCATACTGATCATCATCACTTGTACCATCCTGGTACATATCATCTGGAGCAACATCCTGAAGCTCATCATCATGATCAACCTGATCATACAATGCATCCACCTAATGCACACCAAGTATCTACCTGATACATATCATCATAAAGGATCCACTTGATCATACAGTGTATCCACCTTATACAAATACAAATACATGGTACATATCAACATACATGATCTACCTGATCATACAATGTATCCACCTGATACAGATACATGATGCATATACAAATACATACAAATTATCCAACCGATCATATCCGGCATCCAACATGATGCGTACATACATATAAATGATCCAACTGATCATATCCAGCATCAACACGATGCATACATACATACATACAAATATAAATGATCCAACTGATCATATCCGGCATCAACACGATGCGTACATACATACAAATATAAATGATCCACCTGATCATATCCGGCATCAACACGATGCGTACATACATACAAATATAAATGATCCAACTGATCATATCCAGCATCCAACATGATGCATATACAGAGCAGTAACTGGAGCATCGTCCTGATACTCATCATCCAGCGCTTACATCCACAGCCATGTGAAGGATCCTCCTTCCAACATGCTTGGGATGGCTTTAGCAAATGTGTCCATCACTTCTTCCTCGAAGTGTCGTCGATCTGAAGAACACCAAGCCTCTCCCTGAAGTACTCGAACTTCACCCTGGCTAGTGGCTTCGTCAGCACATCTGCAATCTGCTTGTTCGTCGCAACATACAGGAGCTTCACGGCTCCTCTCTACACCATATCCCTGATATAGTGATATTTGATCTCTATGTGTTTCGACCTGTCATGAAACACTGGGTTCTCAGACAGATTCACACAACTCTGGTTATCGTAGAATATACTAGTAGCATCCAATGGGAGATCAAATAACTCATACAGTAGCTTCCGTAGCCATACTGCCTCACAACTAGCTGAACAGGCTGCAACATACTCTGCCTCAGTTGTACTCAGTGCTACGCGGGACTGCTTCTTGTTGAACCAAGAGATCACACCTGATCCCATACTGAAGCAGCACCTAGATGTGTTCTTCCTATCTGCAGCACTGCCAGCCCAATCTGAATCAACATAACCCTACAGGTTAAACTTTTGATTCGCTTCATACTTGAGCCCATAATCCACTGTACCCTTCAGGTACCTCAGAACATTCTTTACAACAACCAGATGAACACTCCTCGGATCCGTCAGGAACTGGCTCAATGTGTTCACTGCAAAGCAAATATCTGGTCTCATGTTCGTCAGGTACATCAAGGACCCAATCATCTGACGATACATAGAGACATCAACCGGATCAGATGAAGCATCACATAGAAGCTTTATATTTGATGCCATGGGTGTGGCCATGGCCTTGCAATCCATCATCCCAAATCTCTTTAGAATATCTACTGTGTACTTCCCTTGACCAAGGAAGACCCCACCTGAATTCTGCTACACCTCCATACCTAGGAAATAATGCATCATTCCCAAATCTTTCATATCGAACTTAGTAGCAAGCTTCCTCTTAGTATCTGCAATCAATCTGTCATCTCCTGTTACAAATAAGTCATCCACATACAGGAGTAGAATCACAGTATTCCCTTCCTCAACCTTGTAGTAGAGGTTGGAATCCACTTTACTCTTGGTAAAGCCCAAGCTAGATAGGAAACTGTCCATCCTACCATACCAAGTTCTGGGAGCTTGCTTCAAGCCATACAAGGCTTTCTTCAATCTGCACACATATGACTCCCTGTCGTGTATTTCAAAACCGAGTGGCTGCTCCACATATACTTCCTCTTCAACTACACCATTTAAGAAAGCAGTCTTGACATCCATCTGGTGTATTTTCCATTTCATTGCTGCAGCCAGGGCAAGTACTGTTCTGATGGAAGTATACCTGGCTACAGGTGCAAAGGTTTTTTCATAATCTATTCCCTCTTTCTGAGAGAAGCCACGAGCTACGAATCTTGATTTGTATTTCTCTACACTGCCATCTGCAGCATGCTTGATTTTGTAGATCCATTTGGAAGTCACAACAGACTTCTCTTTAGGTCTTGGGACAACATCCCAAACATCATTTTTCATTATTGATTGGTTTTCCTCAACCATAGCACCTTCCATTCTTTCTTTTCTGCTGCTTCTTCATAACTGGAAGGTTCTTTGTTCATAATGTCACAGAGTAAAGCAACATAGCTGGTATGTGATCTGGTTCTCTTCTTTGCTCTGTGTTCTTCTTCTGGAATGCCAAATCGTTCTGCATCTTGAATGATCTCTCTAGCCCATGCAGGTTTCCTCTTGTGAGAGTTATCCTCACGGGGTGGATCTACAGGTTCTTGCAGATCTTCAAACTCATGAACAACTTTTGGAATTGCTTTAGTCATGGTAGTGTCTTGAAATCTAGTTTCCTTAGGTTCTTCATAAACTTCGATAGGTGCCTTCCTTGATTTGATGAATGCTGAGTTTTCATCAAATGTTACATCCCTGCTGACATCAATCTTCTTGAACCCTGGAAAGTATATTCTGTAAGCCTTCGAGCTTTCACTGTAACCCACAAAGATACCCTTCTTTCTAGTTTGGTCCTCTTTTCCTTTGGGACATGAGTGTATATTGGACAACCAAATATTCTGAGATGGTTGACTTCAGGTTTCTTACCAAAAAAGACCTCTTCTGGTGTCTTGTTGTCCAATCTCTTGTGGGGTGTTCTGTTCTGCACATATACAGCTGTTATAGCTGCTTCTGCCCATATATGCATAGGTAGATCCTGGTCATGCAGCATTGCCCTTGTTGCTTCCATGATTGTTCTGTTCTTCCTTTCTGCAACTCCATTCTGTTGAAGATTATAAGGAGCAGTCAACTCCCTCTTAATCCCTGAATCATTGCAAAGCTTCTTGAATTCACCTGAGGTGAATTCTCCACCATTGTCGGATCTGAATGTTTTGATCTTTTTGTCAGTTTGATTCTCCATCAAGGTTTTGAATTCCTTGAACTTATCAAACACCTCATCTTTGTTTTTCAAGAAGTATACCCAGGTCTTCCTGGAGAAGTCATCAATAAATGAGACATAGTAAACATACCCACTTAGAGAACTGGATGACATAGGACCACATACATCTGAGTGGATGATTTCCAGGATATCTTTTGCCTTGCTTTCACTGCTTGGGAAAGCCTTTTTAATATTCTTACCTTTTGCACATCCTTTGCAAACACCTTCATGTTTGGTATTGATTTCAGGAAGACGCTCTACAGCCTTGCTTGCAATTGGAAGTGCCCTATAGTGCATATGAGCAAGTCTTCTATGCCAAAGTTCACTTGGCTCCATGGATTCATGCACCATGGCATGTTCAGGTTGTCCTTTTAATTTATACAAACCTCCCTCTTGCTCTCCAATCACAACTGCATCATCTATGGTCTTTCCCTTTGGCCACATTAGGACTTGGCCATCCACAAATGCAACCCTCATACCTTTTGTATCCAATGCAGAGATGGAGAGTAAGTTCTTCTTGAGCCCAGGTACATAAAGGAATTCTTTCATCTTCAAAGATTTTTCAGAATCTAGGTTGTAGGAGGCTTCACCACTTCCTTTGATGGGATATTGATAATCATCCCCAAGTTTCACTTTATGGGGTGATTCATGTTCAGACAGATTTACAATGGATTCTTTAAACCCAGTCATGTGTTTGGAAGCCCCACTGTCAATTAAACAATCATCACAACCATGGGAGATAGTACCTCTGAGAGCAGAGATTAGAACATACTCTTCTTCACTTGATGAGTCATCATTACTATCATCACTTTCTGCCCTAGCTTTCTTCTTTGGAGGTTCATCATCTTCGGCAGCATGAGCATGGTACCTTCTTTTGTTACCCTTCTTCATCTTGCTGGAGTTTTTGTTGTTGTGTTTGTCCCTTTTTTTATTGGGACATTCTGAAGCAAAGTGACCCTTCTCATTACAAGTGAAACACCTTAGATCTTTCTTGTCTTTGTGAGAATGATGAGAAGATTTCTTCTTGTGATGGGATGGCTCCCTCTTGAACTTCCCCTTCTTAGTGTGAGCTGTGAGAGCTTGATCTTCATTTCCCATATTCTCTTCTCTTGCCACAAGACTTGCTTCTTCTTGAGAACATTCCTCCCATAATTTGCTGAAGGAGATTAACTTCTTTCTGGAAAAGATCCCCTGGATAAAAGAGTCCCATGACCTAGGTAGGCCATTCAAAGTAGTCATAACAATTTCACCATTCTCCACCATTTTATCTACAGCTTCAAGTTATTCCTTGATCTGAGAGACCTTGGAGAAATAGGATTGAATGGTTTCTCCATTCGACATCTTGACCCCTTCCAATTGATTCCGCAGGGTCATCTTCCGATTTATGTTCTTTCCTTCAAATAGCTTGGTCAAAGAGTCAAACATAGCCTTGGGTGTCTTTAGAGAAGACACATGGGGTATGAGATGGTCTTTGATAGAATCAGCAATTATTCTCTTTTCCTTAACCAAGTTCTTCTTATGCAATACCTTAGCCTCTTCATCCTCTGGGATAGGGATGTCTTCTTTTATATATGAGTCCAACTCATTCTCTTCCAAGATTAACCCAATCCTATACTTCCAAGCTCAGAAGTTATCAGCCCCTTCAAGCTTATCCTCAAGCTTGGTGTGGTGAGACATCTTAAAGAGTACTTCAGTGAAATAGAAAAGATTTAGGTCTTACCACTTGAAATGTTGAAAACTGGATCTGGTCCCAGATTAGGGTTTGTCGAAAAAACCCTAAAAATTTCAAAATGTGAATTTCAACTTTTGGAAAGGATAGAAAGATGCACCTTGATGAGCTGATCAGCCTGGTGTATTCAGAATTTGAGATCAGCAAAGCTTTACCCTTCAGATTTGCCTTTTTGTCCTCCCGGGTTCACCAGGGAGAGCCCTGAATTAGGGTTTGAGTTTCCCGGAGATCTACCCAACCAAAAATCTCGATCCAAAGCTCTAAACTTCGATTTTTGCAAGGAGCTTCCAGCTATGTCTTCAGATTTCAGAAATTCCTATTTTTGTGGAAACCCTAATTTTAGGGCCAAATCTGAAAATGCTCAGAATTGAATTCTGATTGGACAGATAGATTCTCCTTGATGAGTAGAGTCAATCTACTATATTGCTTTTCCAAAAAATGTGGAGAGAAACCCAATAAACAAGAAGCTCAAGTTTTTGTCACTGCAAAATGTCTTCTTCTTAGGTTAGCTCTGATACCATGTTAAAATTTAAGCATTAATTCACAATACTCTTGGATCTTTACTGAGAGAATAACATATACATTATATTAATGCATAACAATCACAATAAGCATGACAAGCATCACAAGAATCAAAAGTATGAGAGACAAGAGACACAGAGTTTCCGTGGGGAAAACCCTAAGGTGAAAAACCCCACAACTTCCTCAGAGATAGAGAGAGCAATGGCTCAACCAAAGTACAACCAAAATACACTTGAGATAGTCTCCGAGAGCAGATGATCCTTCTCCTCACTAGTGCGCTACTTTCTGAGTGAGAGAAGTGTGTCTTTCCGAATGATCCAAATGGAGATCTCCCGATCTCTATTTATACTTAACCTGTTTTCCCAGTGGCCTTATGGGGCCGACTTGTCTATCTAGATACATCCACAATATAATATATATTTTACGGCCGAACCCACACATGGTGGTCTAATAACCCATCGGCAAGTACACACACTTGCAACACTTGTCAATCCACATGACAACACTTCCTTATAGAGGAATAACACATCTCTTATAAGGGTACAATAAATATATATGAAATACATAGATGAAATACATTCCAAAGTTACATATACATCAACAACCGAGTCGGTCCCAGTTGGCACTTTGTCTTTGAGCCGTTCGAGCTTATTTTTATTTCACTGGCTGCGTTTCGGTCGAACTCCTACCTAGATTTACTCAAATCCAATTTTATACCGGTTGCATACCGCTTCTCAAGTATTATCAACGTCAGTAGTAGTCGGTTGAGATACTCAACCTCTCGCCTCTTCGGCTCAGTTAATGACTGTGGAAAATGATTTCTTGTTTTCATTTTCCTCATAATATTTTCCACTCCAAGCCAGCCCACCATTGGCCATTAGAAGTACTATGATGGAGGTCACCCTATCCCCAAAGACTAGGAAGGAAGTAGGTTTTTCACGTCGTATGCTTAACCTTTTCGAAAGCATTCCAAAAGTTCCTAACCAGGCATTGTCTCCCTAGAATAATCAAGTCCGAGGACCATGTTTTGTTTTCTAGAATGATCTATGTTTAGTTTGCCTCCCCAACATGCAACTTTATAATTTTGTCTATGCTCATCATTGGCATGCTAAAATTGTCTTACTCTATGTTACACTCTCATAATGTGTTACAATTTTTATAATCATTCACATTTGGTTGCTGACAGGAATAAGCCATGATGCCAAAAGGTGGTATAAAGAAAGCTAAAGTGATGGAACCAGAACCAGTGCAACTAAGGACTTAAACTCTTTTCCAAGACACTAGGTGTACCACCGGCATTCCTCCCGAGATCCGTTGGGGAGATGTCTACTGGATGATCAGGGACCAGGATATCCCAGATGTGTTATTGGAGGAAGAACAAATCTATCTCAACATCAGATCTTCCGGCATAACCAGGGCTTCTACTCGCCTCGAATTGTTCCCATGCTCTGAAGTGATCGGATGGGTACTCGAACATGCCAACCCAAAAACAAGAGTGTTGCATGACAGCAAGGGAGAGCATTTTTCTTCATTCCATCCATCTTATATTGCAGCGGCCTACAAATTCTCACGTCCCCAACAAGCTCTAAACGATGAATGGTTGGGATAGATGAATAATATCGAGATGGATAAAAGGTTGCTGATCACAGGCAAGCAGCTGAGAAAGAGAGATAATGATGGATATGATGTTCAGAACTTAAGACCTCCTTTTATATTAATTGCCCTGATGTTATGCAGAATTTTCGGCATGCCCGATGGCACTGTATATAGGATACAGTGGACTCCCAAAGGAACTGTGTTTGATTGGGCTACTATTCTTTTGGATAGTTTGGCATCCACAGTGGCCGCAACTAGAGAAGGTTTGGCCTTAAAAAAGTCAGAATTTTTCATGCCTTCATATCTTATTGACTGCATTTTGGCCAAGCTATCTTTCCCCAGGCTAGGTTGCACGTGGGATCAGGCCAACACCCCGGTCTACACTACCTATAAAATAATGTGGGCTCAAAACTACAGAGCAAACTACAAGCTCATCTGTGAAGAGTTCATCATGCCCCTGTATGAGTAGATGTTCAAGGAAGAGCCCAATTGTCTATCAGAAAATGCCATGGAGGTCCTGGAAAACAATGGCGATTTTTACTTCTCAGAACAGGGCACCTACATCAGGATGTTTGGAGGCACCAAAGCACCATATATTTTGCCAAGATACGCTACTGATTATGTAGTCTTCAAGGAAGTAGTTAGGCAAGTTTTCCTTGATGGAATAGGAGGAGTGCTTAACAAGCAACATAAGGCTTCCTTCCCTCCTTTGCCTTTTTGCATAGGACCCTATAAATTCTCAGGGTTGCAACAGCCGAGGAATACATTCAAGAGCTGAAATCTTTCCACTTCGGTGAGGTGATATTCCATAGAAATGACAGGCGGAGCAAGGTTGCTGAGCATTGCAAGGAGGTATATGCTCATTTTGAATATGCTCATTACTATGATGCAGAGGAAGAAGTGTTCAGAGGCATCATCAACATGACTGAGTTGCAGATTTGTTGTCAAGGCAGCGGAGCTAGCTCTAGCTCTGCCATAGCCCGAGAAGCCAGTCTGCAGAAAGAAAGGGAAGCAGCTGAGGCCTTGGCCCGTGAAGAACAAAGATTGAAAGAAGAAGCAAGACTGCAACAGGAAGCAGAAGAAGCAAGGTTGCAGAAGGAAGCTGAGGAGGAAAGGTTGCAGAAGGAAGCTGAGGAGGCAAGGCAGCAAAATGAAGAAGGAGAAGCAAGGTTGCAGAGAGAAGCTGAAGAAGCAAGTTTGCAGAGAGAAGCTGAAGAAGAAGAAGGAAGGCGTAAAACTGAAGAGGAACAAACGACGGAGGAAGATATTAAGACCAATGAAGATGCCCAGGCAGGTGGTTCTGGCACCCAAGATATGGAAACAGACACATTTCAAATAGGTGGCTCCGGTACCCAAAATGTGGAAACAAACACATCTCAAGTAGGTGACTCCGGTACCCAAAATGTGGAAACAGACACATCTCAAGTAGTACAGACCCCACCCATAGAGACAGAAGCACATGTAATAGACCTCTCGATCATCCCTTACACCCCATCAGAAGATCATACTGTGTCCCGATGGGATGAATTTGTGTATTATAAGAAGAGGAACGCGGTGGTCTTGAAGTCAGAAGAGAGGATAAAGAGACTCTTCCAAGAAGATATTGTTACCCAGTGGGAGACCACGATGATGCAAAATACAAATAAGGCTCCCATAGCCATGGCATCCGTCCCTGTGTCAGCAGTAAAAGCAACAAAGGACAATGTAGTCGATATGGTCAAAGAATTTGAGTTAACAAAGAGGAGGGCTCGCATGTTGCAACATACTGTGGCTAATGAGTAGGCTTACAGGGATATTGTAGTGAATAAATATAATCACATGTCTATTGATCACAAGGAGTTGTCAGATAATTATCGCCATTTAGAAGAAGAAAAGGAGCACCTGGAAATCTAGATGATGGTTCTAGAAGCAGAAAAGAACGATTCTGAAGCTAGAGTTTTTCATCTGGAAGCAGATAAGTAGGCAATGGTTGAACGATTAGAGCAGGAAGAAAGTAGAGCGATAGATATGTCTCCCTTTCATGAGCTTTCCTGTGACATTTTGAGGAAAATGCACGCAACACAGGAGCTGATTACTGAGGAAGTGTGCAGGCTCAAAGCCATGATGGTTAGGTTGAAAGAAGTTAATATAGAAGCCAATAGGCTTAAGGGAAAATACACTCAGGTTAAAGGAAACATCCTGAGCCAGATGGAATGGAGAGAAGGGAAGGTTGATTTCCCCAAGCATCTCCCATTCAAGTCAGTACATGATTTTAAAGAAGATGTAACAGTTATGGAATTCTGCAGGAACTGTGGCCTGAAGCTGATGGCTAAGATCCAGGGAACAATTGATAAGAGTAACAGCCTGTATCAAAAGATCCATGAAGTGCATGATAAGTGCAAGCTTATTTTTCCTTAGTCCCTCGATGAGTTTCCAAGCAAAGAGCAATGTTTATCAGACTTGAAGGAAGAGCTAGGCATTCAAATAGAATATGTAAAGAAGATTGATGTCCTAGCCACTGATGATCTCCATCACTATATTGGGCTGTCATCAATATATAGTCATTTTATTAAAGAAATCCACGAAGCAGCAATTGCAGAAATTCATGGTGTTAAAGCAGAGCTTGGTAAGCATGTGACTTCCCAGAAGATCTTGTTCCCTTCACCAGCAAATGTGGTTATCAGAGACACTGGTGTCTAGTTTGGCTACATTGCAGAGGAGGAAAAGAAAGCAGCAACAACAGTAGCAGCCAACACAAGCACCTCACTTCCAGTAGAAGCGCCTCCTCAAGGATGAACATGTTAGTCCTAATGCGTTGTTCCTATTTTCATCTGTTCTCCCTGTGCTTAGAGCGTAGAGTCACTAGACAGCTGTCCTTTTCTAATTTGAGAAATTTTCTGTTTTAAGAAAAGGGCCACGATTTGTTTATTTAGGGGAAAAGTCTTTAGAGGACAAGTGTAAAGAGCCAGGTGGCATCCCAAGAGGCATTTTGTAAAGATATAAATAGAAGCTTAGGGAATAGTGTAAGGGGACTTTTGGTAGGAAAAATATTTTTCTTAACTTGTACGAGCTATCTTGCACTTGCTCCAAGAAAATGAAATTTTCCTAATAAGAGCCTGGAGAGAACGTCTTTAGCATGGGAATGGATGTTGGATGCATGCTGGATTATTCTTGTGTCTTTCATATTCTACAGTGAGATCTTTCTTTGCTGCCTTGGATTATTTCTATGTATTGAATGATCTTGCTGTTTTCTGTGCAAATGATTTTTTCTCCTACGTGAGTAATAGAATGTGTTGTATGTAAATTGGAAGCTATCTTTTAATATCTTTTGCCTTTTGCTGTAGTTGTATCTTCATGGTTTAATAGCTATTTGTTGATCTATAGATGCTTCTTTCAGCACATTACTCATACTTATAATGTTGCTCATTGCAGGGATAGTTTAGGTTTATTTCAGTTTTTTTAGACACAGATTTGTTTGAAGTTCTGCATTTAGATTAAGTTAGCTTAGGCACTTGCATATCATCTTAAACCTTAAAATAAAAAAAGAATGGTGGACCGGGCCATAACCGGTGTAATTGAAGCAAATCTCTAAATCTAATGGTTGCCGGAATCGCTAACCGGACAGATTCTCCACACCAAATGGTGGACAATCTAATTGGGATAGTCTACCAGGGAGAATCCCTTTCTACTTGATGCTGCGATCTTCGGGGAATCAACAATTTTTGGCGCTAGAAGGTGTTGATGTATATGTAACTTCGGAATGTATTTCATCTGTGTATTATATATATATTTATTGTACCCTTATAAGAGACGTGTTATTCCTCTATAAGGAAGTGTCGTCATGTGGATTGACAAGTGTCGCAAGTGTGTGTACTTGCTGATGGGTTATTAGACCACCATATGGGGTCGGCCCGAAATTATATATAATATAATGTGGATGTATCTAAGTAGACAAGTCGGCCCCATAAGGTCATTGGGCAAAAAGGTGAGTATAAATAGAGATGGGAGATCTCTATTTTACTCACTCGGAAAAGTAACTCACTCTCACTCTCAAAAGTGGCGCACTAGTGAGGAGGAGGAGGATCATCTACTAGGAGACTATCTCAGTGTTATTTGGTTGTATTTTTGTTCAGCCATTGCTCTCTCTATCTCTGAGGAAGTTGTGGGGTTTTTCACCTTAGGGTTTTCCCCACGGAAACTCTGTGTCTCTTGTCTCTATGCTTTTGATTCTTGTGATGCTTGTCATATTATGATTGTCATGCATTGATATATTGTAGATGTTATTCTCTCAGCAAAGATCCTATAGTATTGTGAGTTAATACTCAAAATTTAACATGGTATCAGAGCTAACCTGAGAAGACATTTTGCAGTGACGGAAGCTTGAGTTCCTTATTTATTGGGTTTCTCTCCACAGATTTTTGCAAATCAGCATAGTAGATTGACTCTACTCATCAAGGCGCATCTATCTGTCCAATCAGAATTCAGTTCCGAGCATTTTCAGATTTGGCCCTAAAAATTAGGGTTTCCACAAAAATAGGAATTTCTGGAATCTGAAGACACAACTGGAAGCTCCTTGCAAAAATCGAAGTTTAGAGCTTTGGATCAAGATTTTTGGCTGGGTAGATCTCCGAGAAACTCAAACCCTAATTCAGGGCTCTCTCGAGTGAATCCAGGAGGACAAAAGGGCAATTTTGAAGGGCAAGACTTTGCTGATATCAAATTCTGAATGTACCAAGCTGATCAGCTCACCAAGGTGCATCTTTCTATCCTTTCGGAAATTTGAAATTCACATTTTGAATTTTTAGGGTTTCTCTGACAAACCCTAATCCGGGACCAGATCCAGTTTTCAGCACTTCAAGTGGTAAGTCCTAAATCTTTTCTATTTCCATTTGAAGTACTCTTTAAGATGTCTCTCCACACCAAGCTTGAGGATAAGCTTGAAGGGGCTGATAACTTCCAAGCCTGGAAGTATAGGATTGGGTTAATCCTGGAAGAGAATGAGTTGGACTCATATGTGAAAGAAGACATCCCTATCCCAGAGGATGAAGAGGCCAAGGCATTGCACAAAAAGAACTTGGTCAAGGCAAAGAGAATCATTGCTGATTCTATCAAAGACCATCTCATACCCCATGTGTCTTCTCTTAAGACACCCAAGGAGATGTTTGACTCTTTGACCAAGCTGTTTGAAGGAAAGAACATAAATCGGAAGATGACCCTGCGGAACCAATTGAAAGGAGTAAAGTTTCAGAATGGAGAAACCATTCAATCCTATTTTTCAAGGGTCTCCCAGATCAAGGAACAACTAGAAGCAGTGGATGAAATGGCGGAGGATGGTGAAGTGGTGATGACCACTCTAAATGGCCTACCCAGGTCATGGGATTCCTTTATCCAAGGAATTTGTGCAAGGAAGAAGTTGATCTCCTTCAGTAGACTTCGAGAAGAATGCTCACAAGAAGAAGAAAGGCTTGTGGCACGAGAAGAAAAGATGGGGAATGAAGATCAAGCTCTCACAGCTCACACCAAGAAAGGAAAGTCCAAGAGAGAGCCATCTCACTCCAAGAAATCTTCACATCCCTTCAAAGAAATAAGAATATGCTTCACCTGTAATGAGAAAGGACATATTGCCATAAATTGTCCCAAGAAGAAGAAGGACAACAACATCTCCAACAAGAAGAAGAAGGGTAGCAAAAGAAGGTTTCATGCTCATGCTGCCGAAGATGATGAACCCCCAAAGAAGAAGGCTAGGGCAGAAAGTGATAGCAATGATGACTCATCAAGTGAAGAAGAGTATGTTCTGATTTCTGCTCTCACAGGTACCATCTCTCATGGTTGTAATGATTGGTTGATTGATAGTGGGGCTTCCAAACACATGACTGGGTTTAAGGAATCTTTTGTGAATCTATCTGAACATGAATCACCCCATAAGGTGAAACTTGGGGATGATTATCAATACCCAATCAAAGGAAGTGGTGAAGCCTCCTACAACCTAGATTCTGGAAAATCCTTGAAGATGAAAGAAGTACTTTATGTACTTGGGCTCAAGAAGAACTTACTCTCCATCTCTGCATTGGATGCAAAAGGTATGAGGGTTGCATTTGTGGATGGACAAGTCCTAATGTGGCCAAAGGGAAAGACCATAGATGATGCAGTAGTGATTGGAGAGCAAGAGGGAGGCTTGTATAAATTGAAGGGACAACCTGAACATGCCATGGTGCATGAGTCCATGGAGCCAAGTGAACTTTCGCATAGAAGACTAGCTCATATGCACTATAGAGCACTTCCACTTGCAAGTAAGGCAGTAGAGGGTCTTCCTGAAATCAAGACCAAACATGAAGGTGTTTGCAAAGGATGTGCAAAAGGTAAGAACATTAAGAAGGCTTTCCCAAGCAGTGAAAGCAAGGCAAAAGACATCCTGTAAATCATCCACTCAGATGTATGTGGCCCTATGTCATCCAGTTCCCTGAGTGGGTATGTTTACTATGTCTCATTTATTGATGACTTCTCCAGGAAGACTTGGGTATACTTCTTGAAGGGCAAAGATGAGGTGCTTGATAAATTCAAGGAATTCAAAACTTTGATGGAGAATCAAACTGACAAGAAGATCAAAACATTCAGATCCGACAATGGTGGAGAATTCACCTCAAGTGACTTCAAGAAGCTTTGTAGTGATTCAGGGATTAAGAGGGAGTTAACTGCTCTTTATAATCCTCAACAGAATGGTGTTGCAGAAAGGAAGAACAGAACTATCATGGAAGCATCAAGGGCAATGTTGCATGACCAGGATCTTCCTATGCATCTATGGGTAGAAGCAGCTAGAACAACTGTATATGTGCAAAACAGAACACCCCACAAGATATTGGACAACAAGACACCAGAAGAGGTCTTTTCTGGTAAGAAACCTGAAGTCAGTCATCTTAGAATATTTGGTTGTCCAGTATATACTCATGTCCCAAAGGAAAAGAGGAATAAACTAGATCCTTCAGGAAAGAAGGGTATCTTTGTGGGTTACAGTGAAAGCTCAAAGGCTTACAGAATATACTTTCCAGGGTTCAAGAAGATTGATGTCAGCAGGGATGTAACATTTGATGAAAACTCAGCATTCATCAAATCAAGGAAGGCACCTATCGAAGTTTATGAAGAACCTAAGGAAACAAGATTTCAGGACACTACCATGACTGAAGCAGTTCCAGAAGCTGTTCGTGAGTTTGAAGATCCACAAGAACCTGTAGATCCACCCCGTGAGGATAACTCTCACAAGAGGAAACCTGCATGGGCTAGAGAGCTCATTCAAGATGTAGAAAGATTTGGTATTCCAGAAGAAGAACACAGAGCAAAGAAGAGAACCAGATCACAGACCAGCTATGTTGCTTTACTCTGTGACATTATGAACAAAGAGCCTTCCAGTTATGAAGAGGCAGCGGAAAAGAAAGAATGGAAGGATGCCATGGTTGAGGAATACCAATCAATAATGAAGAATGATGTTTGGGATGTTGTCCCAAGACCTAAAGAGAAGTCTGTTGTGACTTCTAAATGGATCTTCAAAATCAAGCATGCTGCAGATGGCAGTGTGGAGAAATACAAAGCAAGATTTGTAGCTCGTGGCTTCTCTCAAAAAGAGGGAATAGATTATGAAGAAACTTTTGCACCTGTAGCCAGGTATACTTCCATCAGAACAGTACTTGCCTTGGTTGCAGCCATGAAATGGAAAATACACCAGATGGATGTCAAGACTGCCTTCTTGAATGGTGTAGTTGAAGAGGAATTATATGTGGAACAACCACTTGGTTTTGAAATACATGACAGGGAGTCATATGTGTGCAGATTGAAGAAAGCCTTGTATGGCTTGAAGCAAGCTCCCAGAACCTGGTATGGTAGGATGGACAGTTTCCTATCTAGTTTGGGCTTTACCAAGAGTAAAGCGGATTCCAACCTTTACTACAAGGTTGTGGAAGGGAATCCTGTGATTCTACTCCTGTATGTGGATGACTTATTTGTAACAGGAGATGACAAATTGATTGCAGATATTAAGAGGAAGCTTGCTGCTGAATTCGATATGAAAGATTTGGGAATGATGCATTATTTCCTAGGTATGGAGGTGTGGCAAAGTGCAGGTGGGATCTTCCTTGGTCAAGGGAAGTACACAGTAGATATCCTGAAGAGATTTGGGATGATGGACTGCAATGCCATGGCCACACCTATGGCATCGAATTTGAAGCTTCTATGTGATGCTTCATCTGAGCCGGTTGATGTCTCCATGTATCGTCAGATGATTGGATCCTTGATGTACCCGACGAACACGAGACCAGACATTTGTTTCGCTGTGAACACATTGAGCCAGTTCCTAATGGATCCGAGGAGTGTTCACCTGGTTGCTGTAAAGCATGTTCTGAGGTACCTGAAGGGTACAGTGGATTATGGGCTCAAGTATGAAGCGAATCAAAAGTTTAACCTGCAGGGTTATGTTGATTTAGATTGGGCTGGCAGTGCTGCAGATAGGAAGAGCACATCTGGGTGTTGCTTCAGTATGGGATTAGGTGTGATCTCTTGGTTTAGCAGGAAGCAGTCCTGTGTAGCACTGAGTACAGCTGAGGCAGAGTATGTTGCAGCTTGTTCAGCTATTTGTGAGGTAGTATGGCTACGAAATCTACTGTCTGAGTTATTTGATCTCCCGTTGGATGCTACTGGTATCTTCTGTGATAACCAGAGTAGTGTGAAGCTGTCCGAGAACCCAGTGTTTCATGACAGGTCGAAACACATAGAGATCAAATATCACTATATCAGGGATATGGTGCAGAGAGGAGCTATGAAGCTCCTGTATGTTGCGACGGACGAGCAGATTACAGATGTACTGACGAAGCCACTAGCCAGGGTGAAGTTCGAGTACTTCAGAGAGAGGCTTGGCGTGCTTCAGATCGAGGACACTTTGAGGAAGAAGTGATGGACACATTTGCTGAAGCCATTCCAAGCATGTTGGAAGGGGGGATCCTTCACATGGATGTGGATGTAAGCGCTGGATGATGAACATCAGGATGATGTTCTGGTTTCTGCTTGGATATGATCAGTTGGATCATTTATATGTATGTACGCATCATGTTGGATGCTGGATATGATCGGTTGGATCATGTGTATGTATTTTGTATATGCATCATGTTGGATGCTGGATATGATTGGTTGGATCATGTGTATGTATTTTGTATACGCATCGTGTTGGATGCTGGATATGATCGGTTGGATCATGTGTATGTATTTTGTATGTATGCATCATGTTGGATGCTGATGGATACATTGTGTGGATCATGTATCTTTGTATGATCGGGTAGATCATGTATGTTGATGGATACATTGTGTGGATCATGTATCTTTGTATGATCAGGTAGATCATGTATGCTGATGGATACATTGTGTGGATCATGTATCCTTGTATGATCAGGTAGATCATGTATGCTGATGGATACATTGTGTGGATCATGTATCTATGTATGTATCAGGTGGATACTTGGTGTGCATCAGATGGATGCATTGTATGATTAGGATGATTGTGGATGACGAGCTTCTCCAGATGACATGCAGCAGGATGTTGCAGTGATGATGATCAGGATGATCATGTGTACATTAGGATGATGTTTGATGAGTATCAGATGATACTTTGTGGCCGTGGATCAAGTTGTGCAGGTAAGCATGTAATTTGTGCCCTGGGAGATTTGCAGATGGTCTTTCGAGGTTTTTCCTATGGCATGTA
Source organism: Larix kaempferi (assembly GCA_027924585.1). Lineage (NCBI taxonomy): Eukaryota > Viridiplantae > Streptophyta > Pinopsida > Pinales > Pinaceae > Larix > Larix kaempferi. The sequence continues at coordinate 10,766,127 of BSBM01000063.1, read as the reverse complement.
ATTCGGTGCCCTGGGACATTTGGAAAATGCTCTTTCGAGGTTTTGCTTGGAAGGGCATGTAATTTGTGCCCTGGGATATCTGCAGATAGTCTTTCGAGGTTTTGCCTATGTCATGTAATTCGGTGCCCTGGGATATCTGGCAGATGCTCTTGCGAGGTTTTGTCTTATGGCATGTAATTTTCTCCTGGGAGATTTGGACAGGATGAAAAAGGCCTCAGATGCTTCAGCCAGGTTTTGCCATGACCACATGTAATTTGCTCTTGGGAGATCTGGACAGGATGAAAAAGGCCTCAGATGCTTCAGCCAGGTTTTGTGGTGGACCACATGTAATGTGCTCCTGGGAGATCCGACAGGTAGAGCTGTGTGCTCGTAACAGCCTGGGATGCTTCAGCTAGGTTTTGTGGTGAGATCACATGTAATGTGCTCCTGGGAGATCCGACAGGTAGAGCTGAGTGCTCATAATAGCCTGGGATGCTTCAGCCAGGTTTTGTGATGGGTCACATGTAATGTGCTCCTGGGAGATCCTACAGGTAGAGCTGTGTGCTCGTAATATCCTGGGATGTTGCAGCCAGGTTTTGTGATGCACGTAATAAGTCCCGAGGATTCCACAGTATGGCCAGTGATGATGAAGACCTGCAGATGGCGGGCCTACATCCAGTATGAAAAAGGACTAGCTCTATAGAACTTCCTATGACGAGTAGAGTCAGAGATTGGTTGAGATAGCAGCAGCAGTGACGATGATGATGACGATGCATCGATGACGATGATCCAGAGAAGAAGACTTGTCTAGCAGATCTGTGTCGAGAAATACCTTCCTAGTTAAGAGGGAGTGTTGATGTATATGTAACTTCGGAATGTATTTCATCTGTGTATTTTATATATATTTATTGTACCCTTATAAGAGATGTGTTATTCCTCTATAAGGAAGTGTCGTCATGTGGATTGACAAGTGTCGCAAGTGTGTGTACTTGCTGATGGGTTATTAGACCACCATATGGGGTCGGCCCAGAATTATATATAATATAATGTGGATGTATCTAAGTAGACAAGTCGGCCCCATAAGGTCACTGGGCAAAAAGGTGAGTATAAATAGAGATAGGAGATCTCTATTTTACTCACTCGGAAAAGTAACTCACTCTCACTCTCAAAAGTGGCGCACTAGTGAGGGGGAGGAGGATCATCTGCTAGGAGACTATCTCAGTGTTATTTGGTTGAGCCATTGCTCTCTCTATCTCTGAGGAAGTTGTGGGGTTTTTCACCTTAGGGTTTTCCCCATGGAAACTCTATGTCTCTTGTCTCTATGCTTTTGATTTTTGTGATGCTTGTGATGCTTGTTATATTATGATTGTCATGCATTGATATACTGTAGATGTTATTCTCTCAGCAAAGATCCTATAGTATTGTGAATTAATACTCAAAATTTAACAGAAGGAGGGCCTGAAAGTGCATGGCTGATAAAGGAAAATCTCCCACTATAAAAAATGTCACTGAAAACCTGCTTAAAATAGGAATTTCAGACAGCCCAAATCTTGAAGTAGCAAATCAATAAAACCTCATCTCTGATTCTGAATCTCAAGAAGTATTGGATCTAAGGAGACATACACGATCTTATGTTAGAAAACTAGGTGGTTTAAGCGCAGTAAATTTCCTCCCTAGGAAACGTTCTCCTAGAAAAGAACGACAGTATACCCGTGATTCGATTCTTGTGCAGAATTTTGAAGAACTTGTGAATTTAACCTTGGAAGAAATTGTAGAACCCCTGAACAAAGTCGATCTTGAAAACCCAAAAAATATTTATGATCAAGAAAGTCTTGGAGAACTTATTACTCCAAGGAACACTCCATTGAATTCACCACACAATTCTCCACATAGAGACATGGCTGTACTTGCTTGGAGAGCGAGGGGAGCATTGAATCTAGCTGGGCCATTCCACAATCTGCCTAAGAATCCAGAGAAAGTCTTGCCTAAATTCGACCCAGGGAAAGCCATTTTCGCTGAAGATCATCTCAAGAGCTTTTATTTAGTCCTGAATCTTTTAAATGTACAACATGAAGATGTAGTTTGTAGGCTTTTCCCATACACATTTGAACCGAAAGTCTCTTCCTGGTATTTTAGCTTACAACCTAGCTCGATCTCAAGCTGGGATGAATTTGAAAAATGTTTCTTAAAGAAATATGGAAACCAAAAGACTGTAGCTACGCTTATGAAAGAATTATTGTCCATGAGAATGGAAAAGAAAGAAAAGGTTCAAGACTTCAACCAAAGGTTCACAACACTATTAAATAATTTCAGCGAAGCAAATAAACTAGTAGAGGAATCTCTGGTTGAATATTATACAATAGCTCTTAAAGGGCCCATAGCAATGTTCGTTAAAAGATCTAAGAAAACCACCCTGATAGAAAATTTTGAAGAAGCTAGAAAGGTGGAAGAAGAAGCGGATAGCATTGCTAAACATGCCTTAGATGCAGAGAATAAACCAACAGCTACTAAAAAAACCTTGTTGCTCACCAGAAATAAAGAAGAGTCATCAGTAGACATGAAGAATGTAGTTAAAATGATGCAGAAGTTATCCAATAAAATTGTAGATCTTGAGAAAGATAAAGCTGCTAGTACGTTTAGGAAACCTTTCAAGCCATTCTACAAAAAGAGAGAAGACAACGATCAACCTCATCCACCTATGAACACTTCTCCTGTGTTAAATCTCAATGAAATAGGGATGGAAAATTTCTGCACCTTTCATAAAAAACCGCACTCGGAAAAGAGCTGTCTACAATGGATTAACTCTATGAGTTTAATCATGAACCAAATGTTGGATTCACAGATTCCAGATCAAGACGATCCTCCAGAGGAATCGAGCCTTGAGGTAGAGGAACCGCCTCCAAACACCACTATGGTGCTATGGGATTGGGTACCTTTAACCGAATTGGTAGAAGAAGATCCTGTGGAAAGCTCAGTCTCTGTTGTGAACATTAATACTCGCAGTAAAGGTCCCATTACAGATCCTGTGCCAAAATCGACTATTCCCAAGCCTAAAATTTCAAAAGAACTACCTAGAAGACATATAGCAATCATTCCACCGCAACCTAAAGCTAACCCAACAGCGGCCAAGCAACCAAGCATTGACACCACAGTTCAACAACCGAAGGTCACAATGAATAAAACAGACCATCCGACTAGAATTGTAAAAGAATCTGATATAGGATATGACATTATTGAGGATATAAAGAAAGTAAAAGCAAATGTATCAATATTCGATATGTGCAGTTTACCTCAACAACAAGATAAGTTGCTGCATGCTCTGCAATCCCAGCCCAGCACTCCATTAACAGATACTCAAGAAGATCCTGAAATTAATGAGGCTAGTATCGGAAGGAAATCTAAATCTTAGACGTTGCCATTCCTGTTAACCTTTGAAATTTTCAATCATAATGTTCACAATTGTCTGGTAGATTCCGGAGCATCTTCAAATGTCATGCCACTATCAATTTGTAAAAAAATCAATGGGCAACCTATTCCATCTCCTGCCCCAATTATTCAGTTAGATAGAATTGTTGTCAAAGTTATTGGGGAAATGAAAGATGTCCTCATTAGATTGTCAGCCGACTCTAGGGTCTGTCAGTTTATTGACATAATGGTAGTTGATATTCCTGAGGCCTATGGTTTGATCCTAAGTAGAGATTAGTCCACAAAGCTGAATGGTTACTTTGCAACTGATTGGTCTCATATATGGTTGCCTTATCAAAATAGACAGAATTAGATCAAGGTCCTGAGAGAACCGCACATGAAACAAAATGTAACTCAACTAGAGGGAAAGAATGAGGCTGTAACCTTCTCATCCTCAGTTCTGGGGAATTATTTCTTAGAAATTGATCCGGGTAATTATCAGTTTGAAACTATCAGCCATGAATTAGATGAACAGTCCAATCTCCCTCATTTTTCTCGGATTGATGATATTGACTGTAATATAGTTAGTTTAGTCACTGACTTAGATCATAGAGATACTAACTTAGCTGAATTAAAAGAATTGTTTTGGACATTATACTTTGACGGTTCTAAAACTTTGGAAGGATCCGGAGCCGGTTGTGTTCTGATGGATCCGAAAAGAAATAAGTATTTTTTGTCCTGTAGGTTAGAATTTGATTGTACTAACAACACTACTGAATATGAAGCTTTGGTACACGGATTAAAGAAGGCCATCGGTTTAAATGTTAAATACTTGAAGGTTTTTGGTGACTCAGAAATAGTTGTGAAATAGGTAAGAGATACCATTCACTGTCTCTCACCTCATTTGAAAGGTTATCAAGCTGAGGTATGGGACTTAATTATGCATTTTGATGCTTTCAATATAAATTCTATTCCTAGATTGCAAAATTCTGCTACTGATTTGTTAGCAACATCCGCTTCCAGATTGGTTCCAACTAATAACAAGTGCTCAATTGAATTAATTTTCAGGCCTTCTGTCCCTGACAATGTCACAAACTTTAGGGTCTTCGATGATGACGAACAGATTATCAGTTTTCTAACGAACAAAGACATTTTCCAAGGAGCTGTGATAGATGAAGAAGAACACGATTCTGATTTACAAAAGAAGGATGCAAATAAAGGCAATTTCATCCCCAAAGGGGTAAGGTCACTCGAAATGCTGTTTGATCTTCAAAATAAGTTCAAAAGGACAACAAATACCAAAACCTATAGTTCATCAATGCAGCACGAGTTAGTTAATTTGGGCATAGAGGCTGAACCAAAATTTGTCAACCTTGGCAAATGTTGTTCACCAGGAGAAAGAGATAGGTTCATCAAACTATTTCGACAATATAATGATGTTTTTGCATGGACTTATGAGGATCTGAAAACATATGATGTCCGCATCATTCATCATGTCATACCAATGAAAATGGGTGTCAAGCCATTTCAGCAGCAATTAAGAAGGATGCATCCTACTCTGGAACCTCTGATTCAAAAGGAATTGAAGAAGCTACTGGACGCTAAGATAATCTTTAAGGTCCGGCATTCTGAGTGGGTTGCTAACTTAGTTCCCGTGAGAAAGAAGTCAGGAGAGATAAGACTATGTGTTGACTTTAGAAATTTAAACAGAGCTTCAGATAAAGACAACTATCTCGTCTCTTCAATGGAACAAATTCTTCAAATGGTGTCGGGATCTGAGTTATTTTCCCTTCTCGATGGTTTCTCTGGCTACAATCAATATTAGTAGCCGAGGAATATCATCTTAAGACTACTTTCCGCACTAAGTGGGGAACTTTCGCATATAGAAGAATGCCATTCGGCCTGATAAACGCAAGAGCCACATTCCAACGAGCAATGGATATCGCCTTCCGAGAATTAGGTGGTCAATGTGTTGTTGTCTATCTAGATGATGTGATAGTTTTTTCGAAGAAAAGGGAAGACCATGTTGTTCATTTGGAGCATATTTTTTATCGTTGTTGGAAATATGGTATCTCATTGAATCCCAAGAAGAGTGTGTTCACGGTTCCCAAAGGTAAACTATTGGGCCATATCATCTCCAAAAGAGGAGTATTAATAGATCAGGAAAGAATACAAGCTATCAATAGAATCCCAATGCCTCATAATAAGAAATCCATGCAGTCCTTTATGGGCACTATCAATTTCGTCCGAAGATTTGTTCCATATTTCGCGCAAATTGTTAAACCTTTACAACAAATGGTCAAACAAAGCGCACAGTTCAAGTGGACAGATTTAGAAAAGGATGCGTTCAGAGACATTCAGGTAGCCATAGCTAAAGCTCCTTCCTTAAGAAGCCCAGATTTTGACAAGGAATTTATCCTGTATACCTTCACTTCAGATGACTCTCTCACGACTGTGCTCACGCAAAAGGTGGAACTAGGGGACGAGTACCCAATCTCGTTTATGACCACTGGTCTGCAAGGGGCTGAACTAAATTATCCCGTTGTCGACAAGCATGCATATGCTGTCTTTAAAGCAGTCAAATAGTTCAGACCATATATTCTTAAGAACATAACTAAGGTTATAGTTCCCCACCCAACTGTTAGATCCCTCTTCATTTAAAAGGAATTAGGAGAAAGGAGGGGAAACTAGGTCACAACTCTTCAAGAATATGACTTAGAATTTAAACCAGCCACTATCATCAAAGGACAAGGCCTGTGAAAATTGCTTACAGAAAATCGGACTGATGAAGAGCAACATTGGAAAAATGAAGCTGAGTTGAACTCAGTTGAAGTATGTCCTATCTTCACAGCTCCTCAATCTTGGTATAGGGATATGGTGCATTATTTACAGCAAGGATACCTACCTGAGCACTGGAGCTCTAAGCAAAGAAGGGCGCTCCGTTTGAAGTCAGCAGCTTATCAAATCATTGATGGGATACTTTTCAGAAATAATTACGATGGAATTTTTTTTAGATGTCTAGAAAAGGAAGATGCAAGTAAAGTTGTCAAAGAATTACACGATGGTCCCGCTGGTGGACATTATTCAGGGGAGACAACAGCTCACAAGATACTTAGAGTTGGATATTATTGGCCCACTCTATTCCGAGATGCCCATGCGTATGCACGGAACTGTGATATATGCCAAAGAAGTGCCGGGAAATTACCTAAGGCAGCAGGACCCTTGCAGCCGATTATTATCTCTGAACCTTTTGAATAGTGGGGCATAGATGTTATTGGAGAGATAAATCCAAATTCTTCTTTACAACATCGATACATCCTGACGGCTATCGACTACTTCACCAGATGGACGAAGGCTATCATGTTGCGCAAGATCAATGAAGATGCAGTCATCAGTTTCTTGATAGAAAACATCATAACCAGGTTTGGGGTTCCAATTTCCTTTGTTTTTGATAATGCTCCCTATTTCTCGTCTTTTAAGATAAATGAATTTGTTTATGAATGGGGAATTATACTGCATTATTCAGCCAATTATTACCCTCAAGGAAATGGATTAGCCGAATCTTCAAACAAAAACCTCATTCGAATTCTCAAGAAGACCGTGATAGAAAATCAGCGAAGTTGGCATATAGCTCTCCCAAATGCTTTATGGGCAGATAGGGTGACTCCAAAGAATGCATTAGGAGTTTCCCCTTACACTCTTATCTATGGAAAGGAAGCCATCCTCCCCCCCAACATATTGCTTCCATCCTTACAGTTGTCCGAAGCCTCTCGAGGGTCTGGTAGCCAAGTCTTACAATCCAGGATCAATACCTTGGTTCAACTTGAGGAAGCCCGACAGAAAGCTAAAGACCAATTCCATCAGCATCAAGACATAGTCAAAAGATGGTTCGATAAGAGGAAGTCCGATAAAAGGAGTTTTGAAGTTGGGGATTTAGTCCTGAAATGGGATCATAATCATGAAGGCAAAGGGATGCACACGAAATTCCAACATTTATGGATAAGCCCTTACCAAATTTCAGCAAAGCTCAGCCCATCCACTTATAATTTGACAGACCTCCAGGGAGAGGAAGTAACCCTTCCTCTCAATGGCCTCGCCTTGAAACAATACTTTGCGTAGTCTCACTGAGACTTTTTGTACATAAATAAAACTTTTCTTTTATGTTGCTTTAGCCCTTTGTTTTCATTGTTTTTAGCTATCTTATTTCTTTTCTCAGCATTTGAAACCTTTTGTACAAAGTTTGTTTTCTGAAAGCACCTGTGGTTAGGTTTCTCATCAAGATAGATCTCTCAAAGAAATCTTACAACTCATGAAGCCGAAACTACCCTCGAATGAAAGTTTATCTATGTATTTTGCTCGTGCTGAACGTTCTCCAGAAGGAAGGAATCCTATTATGTTAGTCACACTAACCCTTGTTTAAATAGCAGAGATCTATGACTATCTTTATTACTATCTTCGGGCTCCATCCACTCTCACACGTAAATGCATCTTAAGAAGGGCACCGAAGTTGGACCCACGGAGAGTAGCACATCTCGAGGGCATAGGGTATTGAAATGACTCCATGCTGCAAATCTAAAGGCCAAAATGGCTTACAATCAAAGGTCTGTTTTCCAGAGATTCTCTCCTCAATTGAAGCATGGCTGAGACAAAAGCAAAACATATAAGTCAAGAAAGCTATCCGAAAGACTTTTCTCAAGCTAGGCTCCTCTCCGTCCGTGAGGCTTGAGAAAATCAATAAAATCTCTCACTCACACAAAAGGACATTATGGATCGAGGAGCCAAAATCAAAGATCATGTTTAAAGAAAATATTTCTGGAAGGCCCAAACATCAAAGCTGTCAAATGTATAAACATCCAAAAGGGATGCAAGCAGCATGGGAATGAGGAACAAGAGCAATAGTGTCCATGAGAAGGTGTTTCAAATCCTGTGGAGTCCGATAGCAGTAGCCATCTGAAAGATGAATCTTCTAAAAATGAACCCCATATGTTGGCCCTTTGAAAGTTTTAAAGATGTCTTCATCAATGCTCCCCTTTCCCCAATGGCTAGCAGATAAAATGATTTCTTCCTTCACCGAGATTCGAGTGCTCAGCTGAATGTTGCATATAAGATGGATAGCTTTTAAGAAGGTTTCGGATTAACGAGAGGGATTTTTTCAGAGATCTGTGTTCACCAGCGACTCGCCAATTGTTGTTGTAGCAACATCCCCCCCAAATTTTTGAAGATATTGGGGGCCCCTCCTTTCATTTTCCTAGAAAGACTGCCTAAAAAGTTAAGTCTCCTTTGAAAACTTTTTGGACTTAGTTTTGTTTCAACTGAGGAATCTGCTTTAAAAAATTGAAGTTTTTCTTCTAAGTCAAAACTCACAACTCTTTCCCAAAACTGCGGAAGAACTCAAATTTCTCTCCCGAAACTACGGATGAACTTAGGATTCTCTTCCGAAACTGTGAAAAAACTTAAAATTGCTTCCCGAAACTGCGGAAGAAACTTAAAATTCTCTCCCGAAACTACGGATGAACTCAGCAAGCTCGCCCGAAATTGCGGAGGAACTTGGGATTCTCTTCTGAAATTGTGGAAGCTTTCGCCAAGTGTTGCCGCAGTAAGTTGGTCTTTTCCCTAGGTTATTCGACTGTTCATATTTCGATAAAGACTTAACAAAGTCATTCATAAATTTTGGAAGGACTTACTGAGTCTTTCAGAAACTTCGGAACAACTCGGCAAAACCGGCCGCGATAAACTTACGGCAAAGTGAATTTTGGAAGAACTCACAAAGTGCTCCCGAAACGTCGGAACGACTCACCAAACTTTTCTGCCATGTTAGGATATTTAGACACTTAGGAGTTAGTTAAGATCAACTTGTGTAATATATCCGTTAGGGATAGTGTGTTTCTTTAGTATGCATTAGTATGCATTTGTAAATACTTAATCCGACGGTCACGATATGTTCCCGACATAGAGTGATCCGACGGTTCAACTTCTCTTAAATCATACCTCACCTTGATCTGTGGCTTAACACCCGATTGGTCCATGATCTCTATTTAAAGAGCATGGAGGGTCATTGTTTAGTTGATCGATTATGAGAAACTCATTTGTAACTTTCTTTCTTTGCATAATAAATTGTCCCGTGGAAGCTATTTGGCCGAGGCAGTGGAGTGTTTCCCTCAAGAGGGTTTAAACCACGTCAAAACATCGGTGTGTTGATCTGTGATCTGTTTGTGTGAAGTGGTTTCTATTGGTGTTTGGTCCTTTGGTAGTACCCTGTGTACCCGAACATGGTATTAGAGCTTTTATGAAGAGCCGCTTCCGGTTATGATCTAGATCTTGAACTGTTGTTGCCGAAACTCGAAAGGGTTTATGGTTCTGGTATTTCTATGCATTTATGGGCCGTGGGAGGTGTTCCATTGCGTCCGAAACGTTGTTTCCATTTGGAAATAGTTTTCGTTTGATCGAAAATGGTTTTCGGTTGCTCCAGAAACACGTATTTCATCAGATCTGAAGGTATCATGTTACAGTGACGCATTTTTTTATTTTCTATTTTTAAAAGAAAAAATCTCATATTTTATCATTTTTTACTATTAGATTTTTTTTGGGGTTTGGATTGTTGTTTTCCCGTCTGCTTATGCTCTTTGCCGTGCACCTTGAGCGATCTCGGCAAATCAGAAACAGAAAGAGAAAGGGTTTTTCTCGGCTGCGTATGCTCTTTGCCATGCACCTTGCGCGATCTCAGCAAATCAGAAACAGAGAGAAAATGTAGACTTTCCGGGCAAGCTAACGAGATCTAACTCCAGAAGTGTGGAAAAGTTTTTTTTGTTTCGATTTGTGGTGAGTTTTGCAGGAAAAAAGGCAAGCACGCAAACAGAGCAAGAAGAGTAAAAAAAAAAAAAAAAAACTCCTTCCTCATTCCCATATTTTACATACCTTTTAATCTAGCTCACTTGGTTCAAAGTTGCTTTATTCCTTATTGGGTCTTGAGTTCAAGTCTTAGGAAGCTGCTTTTAAAAGAAAAAGTGCATGCAATTTCTATTTTCAAGTTACTTTATTGTAAAAGTGCATCTCACTTCAATAATAAAAAATAAAAATACAAGTGAGTCACTTAAGTTCTTTTTTATTATTGCATTATTTAAAAGTAATATCATTGTAAAAGTGAAATCACTTATTTTACAAAAGTGGTTCACTTAAAGCAACTTTCTTGTAAAGTGATTGTCAAAAGGTTCATCTTGGGAAGAGGGGGGTTCTTTTTTTTGCTGGACATTCTCTAGCTACCACGTCACTATTGGGGACATCTTCAACAGTTTCTTTGTTCAAGCATAACTTCATCATATAGAGTCAATTTTCAGTGCCGTTTTTTCTTTAAAACGCCTATTTTTTCGAGCTCTTCACATCCAGACTATTGGTTTCTACTTTTATAGCCATTAATTTACAAATATGGCCGCCTCTTGTGATATTCTACTTAACAGTTCCAACTATTTTTCATGGAAATCTCGTATGGAGGATGTTCTACGAAGTAGGGAACTTTTCAAAATTACCTCAGGGAAAGAAATAGAACCCACTGATGATGATAAGAAAATAAAATGGGAAAATAGATGTGACGAAGCTCGTGGATTGATTGGGATGTCAATCTCTACTGATTTGCGATTCCACATATCTGGAATTGATGAACCTGATGCTGCTTGGGACAAGTTGGAATCTGTGTTTGGTAAACACAATGAAATTCGAGGTCACCAACTTGAAAATGAGTTGATTTCTTTAAATCTAAGTGACTTTTCATGCATTCAAGATTATTTATCTAAGTACAAAACTCTTAAACTCTTATGCGCAAAATGTAAGATTAAGAGAGAAGACAAACAATGCATTTATCATATTCTTTCCAAACTTGGACCTGCATATTCTATTTTTGTATCTACATTTTACTCTATGAATGCATCTAGCTATCAAGAGCTTAGTCTTGAATCCTTTAGTGATTCCTTGATTAGAGAGCAAGATAAACTCATTCATTTTGGAATAATCAACAATGCAGATACATCTAGGAAAGCCTTATTGTCCCAATAGAAAGAAAAGTCCAAGCCTCCCAAGAAACAAAATTTTCGCAATAATAAGTCAAACAAGGGTCCAAAACCCTCTAAGTCAGCTCCTTCTTTAAAAAATGACAAAGGATCCAAGCCAAAAGGCAAGAAGACTGAGCGTCATTGCAACTATTGCGGGAAAGATAATCATGATGAATCTAAGTGTTTCAAGAAGATGGTAGCCTTGGAAGCAACAATGAAGAAGCACCACATCATTCTAGATTCGTCTTCAGAATCTGCCTCTCATGGACATGCACTTTGTGCTTCTGGTTATTCTTATAATGCATCTTCATCTTCTACTTCAAATGAAAGGCTCATTGATTCTGGAGCATCTTATCATATGGCTAAGGATCAAGCCATCTTTTCTACTATGCATGAATGTAATACCAAAAAAATATTTGTTGGTGATGATAGATCTCTAAGTGTTGTAGGAGCTGGAACAGTTCCAATAGATAATGGTAATTTTAGTGATGTACTATGTGTTCTAAGAATTTCCTGCAATTTGTTATCAGTCTATCAGATCACTTATTTTGGTGAAGGTAAAACTATGACCTTTACACCTCACCAAGTTGTTATCAAGGATTTTAAAAATCCTCAACAGATCCTAGCTACCAGAATTGTGGATGATATTACCAGGTTGTACAAGTTTAACAACTTTGGGTCATCAACTTTCTCTTCAGTTTTTGTTGCTCATAGTGATATCTTGAGCAAACTTTGGCATGAGCGATTTGGTTACTTAAATTATCGCTCATTGCAACAACTATGTAAAGACAATATGGTGACAGATCTTCCGATGGTATCTTGCAGGGATAGTGTTTGTTCCGGTTGTGTACTCGGAAAACATCATCGGGACAGTTTTGACAAATGTGCCTCTTGGCACGCCTCGGTTCCCTTGGAGCTTGTGCATAGTGACTTGTGTGGTCCTCTTCCATCCGCTTCCTTTTCTGGTTTCAAATATTTCTTAACTTTCATTGATGATTACACAAGACACACTTGGGTTTATTTCTTAAAACTTAAGAGCGAAGTATTTAACATGTTCTTGGCCTACAAGGCCCTTGTTGAAAAACAATCTGGTCATCAAATTATTAAGTTAAGATCTGACAATGGAGGAGAATATGTTAACAAAAAGTTCACTACTTTCTGCGTTGAACAAGGCATCCAACAACATCACACTGTTCCATATACACCACAACAAAATGGTGTAGCTGAGCGGAAGAACTGCACTTTAAAAGAAATGGCTAATTGTATGATCCAATCTAAGGGACTAAGTCTTCAATTTTGGGCTGAAGCCATTAATTGTGCAAATTACATAGTTAATCGCAACCCCACTAAAGCATTACAAGGTATAACACCGAAAGAAGCATGGAGTAAAACTAAACCTGATGTAAGTCACTTCCGTGTGTTTGGTAGTGAAGCATGGGCTCACATTCCGGATGAAAAACGGAAAGCATTGCAGCCTAAAAGTGAAAAGTGCATATTTGTTGGATATTCTGAAGATGTAAAAGGTTATAGACTTCTTCAACCACATTCTTATGATATAATCATTAGAAGAGATGTTAAATTTGATGAAAATATCTTGGCCTGCGAGCCTAACTCGGCGATTGTGCCATCTTTGGCCTGCGAGTCTCATTCGGCGTTTGTGCCTTCTTCTTCTTCTTCCAACTTCCTTGATAGGTTTCCAACTCCAGTTTCTGATGATGACAGTGAGGATGAAAATCCACCTCCACTTGCTCATGTTCCTCCAGTTGCACTAGCACAAGTGCTTCCTTGATGGGTCCGTTCAACATGTGAAGTAGCTGGTGATCTTGCCGGTGATCCTAGAGATCAACGTCGAACGTGTTCTCAGTTTCAACGAGCCTCTTTTCTTTTGGCTCAAGTTTCCAAGAATCATGATCCATAAACTTTTGCAGAAGCTTCAGGGAATCCAGATTGGGATGCAGCAATGGATGAAGAATATCGTTCCTTAATGGCGAACGATACTTGGGATCTTGTACCTCTTCCAAAATGAAGAAAACTTGTCAGATGTAAATGGATCTATAGAACTAAGTATGCATCAGATGGAAGTGTTGAAAGACTTAAGGCAAGGTTAGTTACCAAAGGTTTTTCCCAAGTTGAAGGGATTGACTACAATGAAACCTTTGCTCCCGTCGCAAAAATGAACTCCATCCACCTTGTTCTTTCCCTTGCAGCCTTACATAACTGGGAAGTCCATCAAATGGATGTCAAGTCTGCCTTCTTACATGGTGATTTACAGGAGGAAATTTACATGGAACAACCTCCTGGATATGTTCAGAATAACTCTAGCCTTGTCTGCCGTCTTAAGAAATCCTTATATGGCCTTAAGCAAGCTCCTAGAGCTTGGTATGCCAAAATGGATAACTTTCTCCTTGACACTGATTTTTCTAGATGCCATTCTGACCCCAATGTCTATACCAAGAAAGTAGGAAACCATCTCATCATACTTGTTCTATATGTTGATGACCTTATTATTACTGGTAGTGACCCTACGCTTATAACCCATGTGAAATCCAGTCTTAAACAAAATTTTGAAATGTCAGACTTAGGACATTTGCATTATTTTCTTGGTCTCCAAGTCCTGCAAACCAAAGAATGAATCTTTCTTTCTCAGTCTAAGTATGCTTGTGACCTTCTTCGTCACTTTCACATGGAATATTATACACCAACCCCTTCTCCCTTCCAGTCTGGAGTCAAACTTTCTGCCACTTGTACTTCACCTGAAGTCGATGCCACCTTGTATCGTCAACTTGTTGGTAGTCTCTTATACTTGACTCAACTCCCCAATCGATGGTTGCGCTTAAATGCCAAGTCGGCTTGAAATGACCGCACCGTACGAGCATTTAAAATCCATTTTAAATCGTCACCTACCCGTTTAAATGCCCGCACGTGTCAAACCTTATATATAGGCGGTGAATTTTCATTGTTCCCATTGTTAGTTTTTATTCAAAAAAAAAAACGCCGTTTGGGAGAAGTGCGTTGCTCCAGCTCAGCGTATTCACCACCGTATCGACCTCACCCCACCACTGTTTCGTCTCCAGGTAAGCTCACCAACCAGTATCTTTGTCTTACCTTTACGTTGAGTTATTTCTTGGGTTTTCTCGTTTAATAATGTGGCCGGTAGGCATTGGTGGTATGTATCGTTTTAAAGAACTTATGGTCCCCGTGGCCCCATAAGTTTCTCAATACTGCCAACTAGGAGTCATAGCCGTGACCGAGTCGGTCCCAGTTGGCCCTTTGTCTCTGAGCCATCCGAGCTTATTTTTCTTTCACTGGCTGCATTTCGGTCGAACTCCTACCCAGATTTACTCAAACCCAATTTTATATCGGCTGCATACCGCTTCTCAAGTATTATCAACGTCAGTAGTAGTCGGTTGAGATACTCAACCTCTCACCTATTCGGCTCAGTTAATGACTGTGGAAAACGGTTTCTTGTTTTTATTTTCCTCATAATATTTTTCACTCCAAGCCATCCCACCATGGCCATTAGAAGTACTATGATGGAGGTCACCCTATCCCCAAAGACTAGGAAGGAAGTAGGTTTTTCACGTCGTATGCTTAACCTTTTCGAAAGAATTCCAAAAGTTCCTAACCAGGCATTGTCTTCCTAGAATAATCAAGTCTAAGGACCATGTTTTGTTTTCTGGAATGATCTATGTTTAGTTTGCCTCCCCAGCATGCAAATTTATAATTTTGTCTGTGTTCATCATTGGCATGCTAAAATTGTCTTACTCTATGTTACACTCTCATAATGTGTTACAATTTTTATAATCATTCACATTTGGTTGCTGACAGGGATAAGCCATGATGCCAAAAGGTGGTAGAAAGAAATCTAAAGTGATGGAACCAGAACCAGTGCAACTAAGGACTGAAAGTCGTTTCCAAGACACTAGGTGTACCACCGGCATTCCTCCCGAGGTCCGTTGGGGAGATGTCTACCGGATGATCAAGGACCAGGATATCCCAGATGTGTTATTGGAGGAAGAACAAATCTATCTCAACATCAGATCTTCCGGCATAGCCAGGGCTTCTACTCGCCCCGAATTGTTCCCATGCTCTGAAGTGATCGGATGGATACTGGAACATGCCAACCCACAAACAAGAGTGTTGCATGACAGCAAGGGAGAGCCTTTCACTTCATTCCATCCAGCTTATATTGTAGCGGCCTACAAATTCTCACGTCCCTAGCAAGCTCTAAATGATGAATGGTTGGGATAGATGAATAATATCGAGATGGCTAAAAGGTTGCTGATCACAGGCAAGCAACTGAGGAAGAGAGATAATGATGAATATGACGTTCAGAATTTAAGACCTCCTTTTAGATTAATTGCCCTGATGTTATGCAGAATTTTCAGCATACCCGATGGCATTGTATATAGGATATAATGGACTCCCATCATCCACTTCATAGCATTCAAAGGAACTGTGTTTGATTGGGATACTATTCTTTTGGATAGTTTGGCATCCACAGTGGCCGCAGCTAGAGAAGGTTTGGCCTAAAAAAAGTAAAATTTTTTCATGCCTTCATATCTTATTGACTGCATTTTGGCCAAGCTCTCTTTCCCCAGGCTAGGTTGCATGTGGGATCAGGCCAACACCCCGGTCTACACTGCCTATAAAATAATGTGGGCTCAAAACTACAGAGAAAACTACAAGCTCATCTGCAAAGAGTTCATCATGCCCCTGTATGAGCAGATGTTCAAGGAAGAGCCCAATTGTCTATCAGAAAATTCCATGGAGGTCCTGGAAAACAATGGTGATTTTCACTTCTCAGAACAGGGCACCTACATCAGGATGTTTGGAGGCACCAAAGCACCATATATTTTGCCAAGATACGCTACTGATTATGTAGTCCTCAAGGAAGCAGTTAGGCAAGTTATCCTTGATGGAATAGGAGGAGTGCTTAACAAGCAGCATAAGGGTTCCTTCCCTCCTTTGCCTTTTTGCATAAGAGCCTATAAATTCTCAGGGGTTGCAACAGCTGAGGAATACATTCAAGAGTTGAAAGCTTTCCACTTCGGTGACGTGATCTTCCATAGAAATGACAGGCGGAGCAAGGTTGTCGAGCATTGTAAGAAGGTATATGCTCATTACTATGATGCAGAGGAAGAAGTGTTCAGAGGCATCAGCAACATGATTGAGTTGCAGATTTGTCGTCAAGGCAGTGGAGCTAGCTCTAGCTCTGCCACAGCCCGAGAAACCTGTCTGCAGAAAGAAAGGGAAGCAGTTGAGGCCTTGGCCCATGAAAAACAAATATTGAAAGAAGAAGCAAGACTGCAACAGGAAGCAGAAGAAGCAAGACTGCAATAGGAAACTGAAGAAGCAAGTTTGCAGAAGGAAGCTGGGGAGGCAAGGTTGCAGAAGGAAGCTGAGGAGGCAAGGCAGCAAAATTAAGAAGAAGAAGCAAGGTTGCAGAGAGAAGCTGAAGAAGCAAGGTTGCAGAGAGAAGCTGAAGAAGCAAGGTTGCAGAGAGAAGCTGAAGAAGAAGAAGGAAGGCATAAAACTGAAGAGGAACAAAAGACGGAGGAAGAGCTTAAGACCAATGAAGATGCCCAGGTAGGTGGTTCCGGCACCCAAGATATGGAAATAGACACATCTCAAATAGGTGGCTACGGTACCCAAAATGTGGAAGCAGACACATCTCAAGTAGGTGGCTCCGGTACCCAAAATGTGGAAACAGACACATCTCAAGTAGTACAGACCCCACCCATAGAGATAGAAGCACATGTAATAGACCTCCCGATCATCCCTTACACCCCATCAGAAGATCATACTGTGTCTCGATGAATTTGTGTATTATAAGAAGAGGAAGGCGGTGGTCTTGAAGTCGGAAGAGAGGATAAAGAGACTCTTCCAAGAAGATATTGTTACCCAGTGGGAGACCACGGTGATGCAAAATACAAATAAGGATCCCATAGCCATGGCATCCGCTGCTGTGTTAGCAGCAAAAGCAACAAAAGACAATGTGGTCGATATGGTCAGAGAATTTGAGTCAACAAAGAGGAGGGCTCGCATGTTGCAACAGACTGTGGCTAATGAGCAGGCTTATAGGGATCTTGTGGTGAATAAATATAATCGCCTGTCTGTTGATCACAAGGAGTTGTCATATAAGTATTACCATTTAGAAGAAGAAAAGGAGCACCTGGCAATCCAGATGATAGTTCTAGAAGCAGAAAAGAACGATTCTGAAGTTAGAGTTTTTCATCTGGAAGCATATAAGCAGGCAATGGTTGAACGATTAGAGCAGGCAAAAAGCAGAGCGATAGATATGTCTCTCTTTCATGAGCTTTCCTGTGACATTTTGAGGCAAATGCATGCCACATAGGAGTTGATTACTGAGGAAGTGTGCAGGCTCAAAGCCATGATGGTTAGGTTGAAAGAAGTTAGTACAGAAGCCAATAGGCTTAAGGGAAAATATACTCGGGTTAAAGCAAACATCCTGAGCCAGATGGAATGGAGAGAAGGGAAGGTTGATTTCCCCAAGCATCTCCCATTCAAGTCAGTAGATGATTTTAAAGAAGATGTAGCCCTTATGGAATTCTGCAGGAACTATGGCCTGAAGCTGATGGCTAAGATCCAGGGAACAATTGATAAGAGTAATAGCCTATATCAAAAGATCCATGAAGTGCATAATAAGTGCAAGCTGATTTTTTCTCAGTCCCTCGATGAGTTTCCAAGCAAAGAGCAACTTTTATCAGACTTGAAGGAAGAGCTAGGCATTCAAATAGAATATGTAAAGAAGATTGATGTCCTAGCCACTAATGATCTCCATCACTATATTGGGCTATCATCAATATATAGTCATTTGCTTAAAGAAATCCACCAAGCAGCAATTGCATAAATTCATGGTGTTGAAGCAGAGCTTGGTAAGCATGTGACTTCCCAGAAGATCTTGCTCCCTTCACCAGCAAATGTGGTTATCAGAGACACTGGTGTCTAGTTCAGCTACATTGCAGAGGAGGAAAAGAAAGCAGCAGCAATAGTAGCAGCCAGCACAAGCACCTCACTTTCAGCAGAAGTGCCTCCTCAAGGATGAACACGCTAGTCCTAATGCGTTGTTCCTATTTTCATATGTTCTCCCTGTGCTTAGAGCGTAGAGTCACTAGACAGCTGTCCTTTTCTATTTTTGAGAAATTTTCTGTTTTAAGAAAAGGGCCACAATTTGTTTATTTAGGGGAAAAGTCTTTAGAGGACAAGTGTAAAGAGCCAGGTGGCAGCCTAAGAGGCATTTTGTAAAGATATAAATATAAGCTTAGGGAATAGTTTAAGGGGGCTTTTGGCAGGGAAAAGATTTTTCTTAACTTGTATGAGCTATCTTGCACTTGTTCCAAGAAAATGAAATTTCCCTAATAAGAGCCCGGAGAGGACGTCTTTTGCATGGGAATGGATGTTGGATGCATGCTAGATTATTCTTGTGTCTTTCATATTCTACAGTGAGATCTTTCTTTGCTGCCTTAGATTATTTCTATGTATTGAATGATCTTGCTGTTTTCTGTGCAAATGATTTTTTCTCCTACATGAGTAATAGAATGCGTTGTATGTAAATTGGAAGCTATCTTTTAATATCTTTTTCCTTTTGCTGTAGTTGTATCTTCATGGCTTAATATCTATCTATTGATCTATAGATGCTTCTTTCAGCACATTACTCATACTTATAATGTTGCTCCTTGCAGGGATAGTTTAGGTTTATTTCAGTTTTTTTAGACACAGATTTGTTTCAAGTTTTGCATTTAGATTAAGTTAGCTTAGGCACTTGCATATCATCTTAAACCTTAAAATCAAAAAAGAATGGTGGATCGGGCCATAACTGGTGTAATTGAAGCAAATCTCTAAATCTAATGGTTGCCGGAACTTCTAACTGGACGGATTCCCCACACCAAACGGTGGACAATCTAATTGGGATAGTCTACCAGGGAGAATCCCTTTCTACTTGATGCTGGGATCTTCGGGGCATCAACACAACCGCAGTACCCACCATATGGAACACAGCGTGGAGGTTTTAGAGGAGGATTCTGTAATGTCCCAAATTTGGAATTGGGTCACAATGGCCTAATCACATTGTCCCTATTCAATAGAGTTTGTCAAATTGATGCTAAAGTTCAAATAATTGCCAAGGAGGAAAATTATTAGTTTCTTAGGTTTGGGGTGGAAGCTTTGGGATTTGGAATAATGGGGATAATAAATGATGTTTGAACATTATAATAGAATAAATATTTAATAAAGGACCTAAATAAATATATACAAGTGAAAATCAAAGTGGCATTTGATCATGAAGACACATGGAGGAAGTGGGACCCACATATGGCTAGATTTCCCCACTACACTTGGCATCATTCTCTCTCCAATTCGAATTCAAGGTGAATGGTAACATACTTGGGGGATTCCAAGAGGTATTATTCATGGAATGACTCATCCAAGGTCGAAATATAGAGGAAGAGTAACTCCCATGGAAGAGGAAGAGGCAATTTGGAGCTAGTGAGACACTTGGGCTAGATTCCCTAGCTCTATGACAACAATGATGAAGATGCTATGACACCTATGACATAAATCAGACCTGAAGGTTGACATATGACATATATGACATGTTAGGGCTAAAAATAGACTCCAAGAGGGTGCTCAAGGGTGTTAGGGCAGCTAAGATGCTTCCACATGTGATTTGGTGGAAGTAGGAGACTAGGAATGGTTGTACAAGTGGCGTTCTTTGGAATCTCTTCCCAACTTGAGTTGCCATGAGTCTCTTGGAAGGAATTCGACCCATGGAGGACATTAGAACTTTATAAATTTCAATAGAAAAGAATGAAACCAGCTTTTGATCATTTGTACAATTTGCAATTGCATTTGTGTAGAGGGAGAGCTAGTGGATGACTAGTTTCTTGCCTTAGCCAATTTCGAGGGTGAAAGATTCCCATCCAAGTTGGTAATTGGAAAGGCCATTCAGACCTTTAATTTGGAGATTTAATGGAGTCTTTATTTGCAGGTGTAATCTGGGCAGCTCATGGTTTCTTCTACTGCAGCACATTCTCTCAACCATTTCCAGTTCTGATGGCATATTCTTGATCCTTGAGGGAGGGCGTTTTTGGTGAGCTATTGTACTCTTTGGGGGAGCTTCTCATGCCCCATTTATTTTTTAATATGAATTAAATACTAGTTCTTCATCTCCAAAAAGTTTCAAGTTGAAATTCCAAGTAGAAATGTATAAATCTCATTTTTAATGGAAGAACAATGCCATTTCCCCACTACCTTGTTGTGAACCAATGTATTGATGATGATTTCGAATGAATGGATGATTCTATGATGCATTTGTGATTAATGGACTGCCATGGATGTATTTTACAAGTTTCATGTACTGTAATTGAGCATTTGAAGTATTTTTACTCAGTTTAATTGCATTGGGAGAAGAAATAGTGCCATTTCCCCAAGGGTCAAATTGGTGATTTTTGCAGTTGAATGGGAGAGGGTTGGAACAGATATAATAATAAATTAATGGTGCACATGAGACCTTAATAACATCCTTAATACATTACCTACCTCTATTCATAAATTTGAGTGGGTTTGGAGGCATTTGGGAAGCCATTTTCAGTACTAACCCCAGGGGGATTTGAACCCCAAAATACTAGTAAAATTGCATACTTGGTCCAAAATATTAAGAGAGTTTACATAGATATTTTGGTGGTCATATATCATCTCTGAACATCATATTCAAGTCCTAATATCATTCATACACCTTCCTTGAAGATTTGAAGGCATTTGGAGTCAATTCGAGACCTAGAGACCAATACTAGTCAAAGGGAAATTACTAGTAAAGTTCCCTACATTGGCCAGAATTGAAAGAGGATTTGCAGAAGTATTTTAAAGGTCCAAAAGCATCCCTGGAATACATATTTATGTTCTAACATAATCCATATACCTTCTCGGAATATTTGGGAGCAATTGGAGCAATTTGGGGACCTAGAGCTCAAAACTAGTCAAAGGTCAAACTAGGGAAAAAAGTGAAAAATTGTCATTTTAATAAAATTCCTAACAAGGGACATTACAGATTCCGTGGAGGTCAAGGTGTTGGCGCAGGACGAGGAAGAGTTGCTGGATGAGGATGAGGACCAATTATATGTTACAATTGTGGGCAGCAGGGGCATTATCAAAGGGATTTCCTTAATCCAGCACCACAGTGCACTTATTGTAGCGCTATGGACCATGGCGTTGAATACTGTACACATCTCATCGCAAAATGGAAAACCAAGAACTTGCCCCCACCTCCACACAATCGGAATCAGAATACACCATCAGCAGTGCATAACATATCAGCGGAGGCTAGAAGTCACACTACAACTATTGGAGTAGTAACATGAGGAGGAGCTGTGACAGGCATCGACAGGTCACAGACTACCGCCCAACCAACAGCAGAGAAGCACGTCACATTTGATGCAAAGGTCGAAAGGGATGTTTTCTTGAAGGCTCAGGAAGCGATGAGACAGAGGAGGCAGTCACCTCTTCAGGAAGAATTTACCTACGATATGCCACTGACGTTCGATACGATGAAGTTGCAGAGAAAGGCTAACACCTTAAGAGACTTCTTGGAGAGTTTCCTGGAGTTGGAAAAAGATCAGGATGTGTTGGAAGAAATATCCAGTTTGTTGCATCGATGGGTGGGTGCACACCAGGAACGTACAGTCAATCACATACATAAGAGGAACACGGGAAGAGAGATGCGAATGTCAGCACAAATTCGAGCATTTGATGTTGACTCAATTAGCTTGGACCTGGGGTCAGACGTCAACATTCTGACCAAGTAGACCTAGGAAACAATGGAAAAACCACAGTTGGCTTGGTCACCAATATAGTTGCGATTAGTGAACCAAAGTAAGGTTACCCCACTTGATCGGGTGTGCCAGCTTCCAGTTGAAATTGAATAACTCAAAAGCTACATAGACTTTGATGTAATAGAGATTGTTGAAAACACAAGCCCCTATCTGGTTCTGCTAGGGATAGACTGGGCGATGGAGAACCAGGCCATCATCAACTTCAAGAAACGGACTATGTCATTTAAAAATCGCTAGATGAGGGTAGTCGCACCTCTTGATCCTGCAAAAGGGCAGCGATATATTGAACCGACAAGAGATGAATTTACTAAGGAATGGGATAGTTTATACTACATATCCGAGGATTACATTAATCCCACCACAGATGGAGAGTTGGGATGGTGCAGTGTCAATTCGACGTCGTCAGATTCGGCCGAGGCGCTCGAGAATTGGCAGAATTGGCTACACGAAGTATCATTCAAGAGGTGTGCACGAATCACACAGTTGTTGCGATGGGTAGCCACAGAGGAGTGCGCACTACCAATATATGAGGGATTTCCCAATCTGACTACGTTTCTCACCGAATTTGACGAAAAAGTGGCAGAACCACAACGTCTATTGGCCTTGGAAGAAGCCTTGAAGGCTACTCCTGTGCAATGGTGGGTGACACACAAGTCTAATATCACAAACTGGCCACTATGTCAACACCTCATGGAGGTTAGATTCGGTGAAACTACAAGATATGGCGGAAGGAAATATGACGGTCGAGGAGATCCGAAGGAACATGTGAACACATGTAAAAGCCAATGGGGATCACAGGAAAAACAGGAATGGGTCCATGCATTTGTTCACACACTGGATGAAGTACCGCGGAGTTGGTATGTCGCATCAGAATTGCGATGCGGGATGACCTCTGGGGAATAGCTAACAATTGGCTTTAGCCAAACATTGAGTTTCTCAGATGAGAACCCCTTCATCCATAGTGCACTAGAGGTGATCTGTGAGAAGATATTTGAAGCAGTCCCAACAGAGCAACCATTTGAACTTCGGTGGACTGCAACATCGGAAATGTTGATAGAGTGCTACAATATCACAGGAAAACCGAACGATGAGGATGACCTGAGGGCCATATATGTGTCGGAGTCAAAAGGAAGTCGTAGTGTCGAGGCACCAGGAATACCTTCTGACAGGTTTTAGCAACTGTTGAAAATCAAGAAAGTGAACATTGGGTCGTAGGAGAATCCGAAGTTCGCAAGTATTGGAGATTATTGGGATGAATCGACTATTGCGAAGATGACTGATTTGTTGCATGAGTTTCAGGATTTGTTCCCAATGAAATCCTCGGATATAAAAGAAATTTCTGGGGACTTAGGTGAAATGAAAATCCCCTTGAAACCTGATGCAAAGCCAGTCAAGCAGCGACCCTACCGGTTGAATCCTAGGTACAAGGAGCGGGTGAAGGCTGATATTGAAAGAATGTTGGAAGCAAGCATTATAGAACTAGTAGATGAATCATAGTGGATCAGCCCGATGGTGGTTCAGGATAAGAAAACCGGCGAAGTCGAGATCTGCGTGAATTTACGGAGGCCAAATGATGCATGTCTACATGACCCGTTCCCAACACCATTTTTGGATGAAGTATTTACAGGAGTTGGCAGTCAGTAAATATACTCCTTCATTGATGGATTCTACGGCTACCAGCAGATCAAGATTGCAAAAGAGGATTGGTTCATCGTAAAGTTTCATCAGAAGGTAGAAAAGGATCTACATAAGGCTTGGCACGATCACCATGTTAAACCAAAGCACTTTCAGCGTGGAGGCACAGTTCTACTATATGATAGTAAGTTTGCTAAGCAACCAGGAAAGTTACAAATGCATTGGTTAGGTCCCTACATAATAAATTTTGTCACTGACGAAGGTGAGGTTGATCCGGATCTTGGGGGCTGAGACCCGAAAGGCTTGAATGCCGAGAGAGGAGGAGATTAAGCATGCAAATCTGTCATAAAATTCACATGAAAACCCTAATATTGCATAAGAATAAGCATGAACAAAAACACATGAAGTGAATGGGAGGTGAGGCTCAAAGAGGAGCCCCACCTCTAAAACTAATTACCAATAACTCACTCAGATCTAAATAATCTCACAATGAACAATAGAAAATAGGAGAGAAACCAAATGAGTAACTTGTTATCATAAGAAGGCTTGCTAAGCCTTTATATAGCATTATTACAATGTGTCTCGAGGCCATACCATGGGCCAAAACCATGTGCTACCAAATACCATAGATATGAGAGGGTGGTCTCTTCATTTAATGCTTTTATGGCTTATACATCCGAATTTAGACCATATGCCCCCTAAAATTCGGATCATTCCTCCCCCCTTAGAAAATGATGGTCCCCATCATTTCATGCTAAGAAGAGACCCATGATTACAATGTGCTAGTTACCAATGAAGAGAAGGGTTTTGTGTGGTTGACCCATAACCGTGGGTTTTGCGAGGTTGACCCATAACCGTGGGTTTTTCAAGGGTGACCCATAACCATGATAGCAATGATAAGCTTGATTCTAATGAAGAGAAGAGTTTTGTGTGGTTGACTCAAAACCATGGGTTTTGTGTGGTTGACCCATAACCATGGTGGCAATGACAAGCTTGTTTCCACTAAAGAGAAGGGTTTTGTGTGGTTAACCCATAACCGTGGGTTTTGTGTGGTTGACCCACAACCATGATTACAATACATAACTATGAGTTTTGTGTGGTTAACCCATAACCATGGGTTTTGTGTGGTTGACCCATAACCGTGATTACATTAAGATTTTTAAAAAATCAAAAATTCATGATCTTTGGTGCAGTTGATGTCTTGCTGCAAATCCATTCATAGCTTCTGATACATGTACTGAAATTGAATTCTATTAAAGACCCATTTGAGATCTCCAAGAGACCTTTCCATCCATGTAACATACTTGCTCTGGGGTGGCCCAAAGATTGACAAAATGTTTGTTGAAGTTTAAGAGATGCGTGCACACTATTTTGTAGACATATGTTGCTTCAGTCGATGATATCTCTCAAACCAGAAAGCCAAATGGAAAAGCACGAAATACCCATTTTAGCTGATTGAAAGAGATTTCCAATGAGCTATGGTAGAGCCTCAAAGACACTTTGTAGAGTCTGTAGCACTTGTTTAAAGTTGTTGTACGTCCGGTCGCATTGTGTACAAATATGTACTACTTCAAACAAACATATCTCACAAACTGCAAAACAAAATGAAATTCCATGAAATACCCATTTTAGATGACAGAAAGAGCTTTCCAATGAGATATGGAAGAGCCTTTGAGACATTTTGTGGAGTCTGTAGCACTTGTTTAAAGTTGTTGTACGTCCAGTCGCATTATGCACAAACACTTGCTACTTCAAACAAATATATCTCACAAACCGGGAAACGAAAAGAAATTCCGTGAAATACCCATTTGAGCTTACGGAAATACCTTTCTGATGAGATATGGTAGAGCCTCTACAACATCCTGTGAAGCCCATGGAACCTGTTTAAAGTTTGATGAATGTGAGAGTGTTGAGTATAGAGATGCCAAGGGTTTGTAGAGAAGCATGGGTTGTTGTAGAGGTTGTGGAACCTCCGTTGAACCCACATAATGATTCAAAATCTTGCCCCGATGGAGAGCATACCCGCTCTGATACCACTCATCCGGATCTTGGGATCTTGGGAACCGGAATGTTTGAATGCTGAGAGAGGAGGATATTAAGCATGCAAATCTGTCATAAAATTCACATGAAAACCCTAATATTGCATAAGAATAAGCATGAACAAAAACACATGAAGTGAATGGGAGGTGAGGCTCAAAGATGAGCCCCACCTCTAAAACTAATTACCAATAACTCACTCAGATCTAAATAATCTCACAATGAACAATAGAAAATAGGAGAGAAACCAAATGAGTAACTTGTTATCATGAGAAGGCTTGCTAGGCCTTTATATAGCATTATTACAATGTGTCTTGAGGCCATACCATGGGCCAAAACTATGTGCTAGCAAATACCATAGATATGAGAGGGTGGTCTCTTCATTTAATGCTTTTATGGCTTATACATCCGAATTTAGACCATATGCCCCCTAAAATTCGGATCAGAGGTGCAGCTACAAAGTTTAGTGGTGCACTCCCCCAGCTGGGGGGCACAGGGGCCAGCGCCCCCGAAAGAAATTTTTGTAATGGGTTGGTTTTTCGCCAACAGATTACGGGCCCATGGTTTTGGGTAACCCATGGTATTTCCCATTGTATTCCCCTTTATAAAAATACATCGTAATACGGATAGGGTTGATGTATTAGGTATTATGCATTGTAAATATCTCTGACATCATGAAAGAGAGACTGTGAGATAGTGAAGAGGAAGTGCAACAGATGTGCTGTAGGTTGTATCCCTTCATTTGTTGGATGGTATAATAATAAGGACTGGCAATTTCAGTGTGGACGTAGCCCATCTTGGGTGAACCACGATATATTGGTGTCTCTCTTGCAATATGTTTGTGTGATTGTATTTGCATCTTGTTTATTGGTATTGATCTGTGATCCTGTTTTCTAACAATTGGTATCAGAGCCAAAGGTCAATTTGACAGATAAACACGCATGAAACTAGGGTTTTTGGTTCGAGTGGGAGCAATGGCGAAAGAAGGAAAGTTTAAGGCCGAGAAATTTAATGGCCAAAACTACCAGTTATGGAAGATGCAAATGGAGGACTATCTGTACTAGAAGGATCTATTCCTACCGTTGGGAGGAAGATCAAAGCAGCCGATGACTATGAAGGATGAAGAATGGGAGGTTCTTGATAGAAAGGCACTGGGAACAATACGCTTGTCCCTAGCTTCGTCGGTAGCTTTCAATATCTCAAAAGGAAAGACAATGGAGGGTTTGATGAGCGCATTGGGTAAGTTGTATGAAAAACCCTCGGCCTCAAACAAGGTATTTCTAATGAAGCGTTTATTTAATATGAAGATGTCTAAAGGTGGATCTGTTGCTGATCATTTAAATGAATTTAATATGGTTACAAATCAACTAAGTTATGTAAATGTGAACTTTGATGATGAGGTTAAGGCTCTTCTAATCTTGTGTTCATTGCAAGAAAGCTGGAATGGCTTGGTTATGGCTGTAAGTAACTCTATGTCTGGTTCAAACATCTTGATATTTGATGATGTTGTTAGTGTTATTCTTAGCGAGGAAATGCGAAGAAAAAGCACAGGTGAGACATCAAGTAATGCGTTGACCATGGAGAGAAGGGGAAGACAAAAGGAGAGAGGAAAGAGCCAAGGTAACCGTAGCAAGTCTAAAATGGGAAGATCCAAGTCCATACTGGGAAAAATAGAGTGTTGGAACTATGGAAAGAAAGGACATCTGAAGAAAGACTACAGATCTCTAAAGAAGAAAGGAGATGGACAACAGGAAACTACCCAGAAAGCAAATGTAGCAGGTGATGTGTTACAAGATGCTTCGATTCTTGCATTAGATAATACTAGTGATTATTGGGTAGTAGATTCAGGGGCTTCATGTCATGCTACACCCCATAGGAAATATTTTCATGATTATGTTCCAGGCGATTTTGGAAATGTCTTATTGGGTGATGATGAACCATGTAAAATTGTTGGAATGGGTAAGGTATGGATAAAATTTAAGAATGGAACTGAATGGCCGTTGAAAGATGTAAGGCATATTCCTGCTATGAAAAGAAATTTGATCTCAATTGGGAAGTTGGGAGATGGCGGCTATTTATCTACATTTGGAGAAACGTGGTGGAAGATCACTAAAGGATCAATGGTGATAGCAAAATGAAACAGGATAGGTACATTGTATTTATGTCCTCATAATAATGACCATTCTATCTCTTTAGCTTCCACAGGAACAGATACAACATTGTGGCATCATAGGCTTGGCCACATGAGTGAGAACGGGATGCAGATTCTCCACTCAAGGAAGTTGTTGCCAGATTTGAAGCAGCTAAGTTTGGAATTCTGTGAGAATTGTGTTTATGGAAAATAGAAGAGAGTCAGATTTCTCAAGGTTGGGAAACAGAAGAAGAATCAAAAGTTAGAGCTTGTGCATACAGATGTATGGGGACTGGCTCAAGTACAATCTCTTGGTGGCTCTCATTATTATGTTACATTTATTGATGATGCAACTAGAAAAACTTGGGTTTATTGCATTAGACATAAATATGATGTGTTTTCTACTTTTAAGAAGTGGAAAGCTTTGGTTGAGAATGAGACAGGAAAAAGGATGAAGTGTCTCAGATCTGATAATGGAGGTGAGTACTGTGGCAAGGAGTTTGATAGTTACTGTTCATACCATGGGATTCATAGAGAGAAGACAGTCCCAGGAACACCACAAGAAAATGGTGTGTTCGAAAGGATGAATAGAACAATCATGGAGCGTGCAAGGTGTATGAGACTGCATGCAGGGTTTCCCTTACAGTTTTGGGCGGATGCTGTAAATACTGCTATTTATTTAATAAATAGAGGACCTTCAAGTGCTTTGGATGGTGGTATTCTAGAGGAGGCATGGACAGATAAAAAGGTAAACTACTCATTTCTGTGAACGTTTGGTTGTGAAGCATTTGTCCATATTGATAAAGAAAATAGAACAAAGCTTGAAGCTAAATCCAAGAAATGTACCTTTATTGGATATGGGGTTGATGAATTTGGTTATCGCTTAGAGCATTATGAAAATAACAAAATCATCAGGAGTAGAGATGTGATATTCAATGAAAAGTTCATGTATAAAGATCAGTTGTAGGGAAAGAAACAGGAAAAGGAAACCACAGAGTACACAGTACTTGATGAAATTCAAGAAAATGAAGTGCCAAAGGTGCTAGAAAATCAATAATAGCAGTAAGTACCTGAAACTCCTGTAAGTGTAAGAAGATCTACCAGGTTAAGTAGACTCCCTGAATGATACTCTCCTTCAATGTATTATTTATTGATGACTGATGCTGGTGAACTAGAATGTTATGAAGAAGCATTGCAGGTGGAAACTAGAAAGAAGTTGGAGCAAGGCATGAATGAGGAGATGGACTCATTGGTAGGAAACCAGACTTTGGATTTGGTTCAGTTTCCTGCTGGTAAAAGAGCATTGCAGAACAAATGGATTTACAGGTTGAAGGAAGAAGAAGGAGGTAAGAAGCGGTACAAGACTAGACTTGTTGTAAAGTGGTTTGCACAGAAGAAAGGTATATATTTTAATGAAATATTTTCTCCTGTTGTTAAGATGAATTCAATTAGGACTATTTTAAGTCTACTGGCGATAGAAGATTTGCATCTTGAACAGTCAGATGTAAAAACATCCTTTCTCCATGGGGATTTGGAGGAAGAGATATATATGCAGCATCCACATGGATATCGGGTCAAAGGGAAGGAGAATTTGGTGTGCAGGTTGAAAAAGAGCTTATATGGCTTGAAGCAAGCTCCAAGGCAGTGGTATTTAAAATTTGACAGGTTTATGACAGAACAAGGTTATAGTAGATGCCATTCTGACCACTATGTTTATTTCAAGAGGCTAGATAATGGAACATATATTTTATTATTATTGTATGTGGATGAGATGCTTGTTGCATGGTCTAACATGCTGGAGATAAATGTGCTCAAAAGGAAGTTAGCTAATTCAATTGCGATGAAGGATTTGGGTGTTGCAAAACAAATCCTTGGCATGAGAATAACAAGAGATGGGAAAAATCATAAATTGACATTGTCTCAGGGTGAGTACATACAAAAGGTGTTGGAGAGGTTCAAAATGCAAAATTCAAAACCAGTTAGTACACCTTTGGCCAGCCATTTCAAACTAAGTTAGGAAATGTGTCCCAAGACACAGGAAGAGATAGATTACATGTCCAAGATTCTCTATCAATCAACAGTTGGCAGCTTGATGTATGCCATGGTGTGCACAAGACCAGATATTGCACATGCAGTGGGAGTTGTGAGCAGATATATGAACAATCCAGGTAAAGAACATTGGAAGGAAGTACAATGGATTCTCAAGTATATGAGAGGTACTACCACTCATGCATTATGTTTTGGAGGTTCAGACATTGTTCTACAGGGATATGTTGACGCAGATATGGTAGGTGATAAGGATAGCAGGAGGAGCACCACAGGGTATGTGTTTACTGTAGGTGGAACAACAGTAAGTTGGATTTCGAAACAGCAAAAGGTTGTTGTATTTTCAACAACGGAAGCAGAGTATGTTGTTGTTACAGAGGTTAGTAAAGAGATGATTTTGTTGCAGAGGTTTATGGAGGAATTGGGTAAGAAGCAGAAGGATAACAAGTTGTATAGTGACAGCCAGAGTGCCATTCATCTTGCAAAGAACTCAACATTCCATTCTAGGACTAAACATATACATCTCAAGTACCATTTCATATGCTTTGTTCTGGAAGATGAACTATTGAAGCTGGAAAAGATACATACTAGATAGGATCTTGCAGACATGTTCACAAAGGTAGTGACCAGAGAGAAACTGAGTTCTTGCTCGATTTTAGTTGGCCTTCTAGCATTAAGGTGAAGATGAGAAATTTTCCAAGACCAAGTCCAGCAAGTACAGCAGCGGTGGAGTTGTTGTGATCAGTCTCCAAGTGGGAGATTGTTGGTTGTGGAGCCTGATCTTCCAGTCTCATAGATGATGTTGTTTCAGTCGTATTATACCTCAGGTTCGGTTATGATCCCGACACGCGCAATAGAGGGTATTGGGGAGTGGTGCACACCCCCGGCTGGGTGGCGCAGGGGCCAGTGCTCCCAAAATAAATTTTTGTTATGGATTGGTTTTTCGCCAACAGATTACGGGACCATGGTTTTGGGTAACCCGTGGTATTTTCCCATTGTCTTCCCCTTTATAAAAAATACATTGTAATACGGCTAGGGTTGATGTATTAAATATTATGCATTGTAAATATATATGAGATCGTGAAAGAGAGGTTGTGAGACAGTGAAGAGGAAGTGCAGCAGATGTGCTGTAGGTTGTATCCCTTCATTTGTTGGATGGTATAATAATAAGGAGTGGCGATTTCAGTGTGGACATATCCCATCTTGGGTGAACCACGATATATTGGTGTCTCTCTTGTACTATGTTTGTGTGATTGTATTTGCATTTTGTTTATTGTTATTTCTCTGCGATCATGTTTTCTAACACCCGGTCGCTCGTTGATGCTTCACACGTTTAGCACATGGGAGTCAATTCTGAGCATGATTACTACGACTCAGCATCACCGGAAGACGGTGGAGGAGTACAATGACATAATCACATGGATATGGGAAAGATTTCGCAAATGATTCAAGAATCAGGCATCAGGGACATGAGCAGCAAGCATAAATACAGGCACAGAGATTGAAGAATGACAGTTGAGTAAAGAAGTATCTGTAATTCGGAAGAAGAGACTCAATAAGCTCCATGACGCAAGTTGGTAAGGAAGTGAGTTGATTAATCAAGCCCAAGGAAGTTGTGGAAAAGGGGAGTGAGATAGCTGCAATGGTGCATTTCATTTCGAGAAGAAGCACTCTGGGTGCGCTATGGGAAAGAATGACGAGTGTGCATGATCAACCAGTGAAGGAAGCGACGCAGATAGTAGGGAGGAACAGATATGAGGTCTCACCTGAGATGTCTAAGAGTGCGGTAGTAGTTAGAAGACCTGTGGTCCCTGCGACCATCAAAACACTAGGGGCAGAGGCCTGCTAGCTCCAGCAGCAGACGGTCAAATGTGTGAAATAGATGTGCCAGAGCAGTTGGCCTGTTTCACATTTTGGTGACGTAGATGAACTTTTCCCCAGCCTAACACAAGCATGAAGTGCACCAGCAGGCACAAAAGGGATAGATGACGAAGGTTTCGAGAGGCTGGAGGATGAGTTCGAGAAGTCCATGACAACGAACGAAAGGCTTGACGATAAGTTCGAGAAGTACATGACAGCGAGCTCTAGACGATAAGAAAAACTGCAAAAGTTTAGCACAACGAAGGATGAGAACAACACCAGAGGTGTCCAGTTGAGGTGGCTCGAGGACGAGCCACAAGTTTGTGTTGGGGGGCTGTTGGCACGGGATTAGTCTGCATGAAGTGCGGAAGCCGATAGTTGCGAAGAAGGACCATCCGCGGAATCAAGGGTCATTCGCGGAGAACGAGGAAGCGCAAGATTAGTTTAGGTTGTTAGAAAGGGTCATGTGGACCGTTTTGTAACCATTTAGGTTGATATAAATAAGAGTATGAATGTAAGCCTAAGGGAATCCTAGAACCTATCGGAGATCCAATTGTAGAATCATTGTGCTTATGTAGTTCGATTGTGTTTGCTATGTTTTCGCAGTTTTGTATGGATCCGCGATAATATGTTCTGAACTGGTTCTGCGAAGGTTATACCGCAGGTTTTGATGAATGCATGAAGATGTCCAGTTACTATTATATCTTTTGTCTATGTTTCTGCTAAATGATGAATACAACTGTTTGTGATAAGTTTAAGGTTTTTTGGCTCAGTAATTGATGTTGATGCGAATGATCAGTTTAACTATGTTAATGCGAATGTCCATTATGTATTGAATTTGGGAATGGTGAATATGCGAATGATGAATGTATAAATGTATGTGAATCTAAATCTCTGGTTTCTACTGTGGTAGAATTGAATTGGTTGCATGTCCTTTTCCACTACGGAAACTTGGTTCCTGTAGCCCCCTTAATCATCTCGGGTGAGACTGTGTGAGTGTTGTTGGAAAGGGTAACACCTTTCCGGGCTGGTGTTAAGGGAGTTTCGTTTATGGTTGTTGACAGCAGTGCGAAGTGAACCCAGTCGTTGTGTCAACACTAAGATCAACCGTGAACCTTCTGATAGGATATTTGAGCCATTCATGGTGATAAAGGTGTGTGGTGATATGTAAGGAGAACTCATGTGAAAACTACTGAGATTAGATCAAGCACTTTCCGACGAAGTAGATGGGTCATTCACGGTGATTAAGTTACGTGATGAAATGAAAGGAAGGTTTTCCATTGCCAAATAGATTACCCATAGATGATGTATCAAGAAAATCCAGTAGATCCCAGCCACCCCCCAAACAGAACAACATATTCAGAATATTACTCAAAGGGAATAGTTAGTAGTTGGAGCATAGATGATATAAAGAGAAGAAAAAAGAGAAAACAAAATATTTTCATTCATTCTTACATCCAACGAGTTGCTGATAATTTTGAGAATGTTACCCAGGAATCTGCATTGGCCATTTATTTATTTCCGTCCTCTTTCTTCCTATAAATGAAATAAGAAAACTTCCTCTTGCTAGAGAAAGACAATAAGCTCAAGGAAGATATCATTGATTCACCTTGAAGTCTTTTCATTGCAATAAGAGAAAATGAGAATGCAATTGAATTGAAACCAGGACCAAGGTGGTTGTCACCGGTTTTCATGAAAATATTTTTTCATATGTGTTGTGTAATTCCCTTACTAGTAATGGATATTTCTTTATTTTCTTTCATGAATCAACAGATCTACATTTATTGTGCCTAGTTGATTTTATGTGTGTCTTGAATTTGATTTAACACAAGGCCTTTCAATACCTTGCTGATTGAATGTATTTTGGATTTTACATCTTCTTTTCAAGAAACTAGCCATGATTAAGGCGTTCTTGTTATCCTTTTCTTGAGTTATGTATGCTTTAATATGTGTTTGTTCTCCTCTCAAAATAACACTCAAATTACATTTTAAGCAGTTGATATCTATCTTGAGCACCTCTAGTCTCAGCTATAAATTGAGTCAAGGTTTTAAAGAAAATTCATAGGAACCTAGAATGACAGTTGGGGAAACACTGCCTCACATAAATAGGGTACCCTCCCTTAGCCCGATGATTGACTTAATGGATTAAAGTGGCATAGGAAGTTGCATCTTGCATAGCCCTCGTCGTCCTTGTAACTCTCCAAGAATATTATGGCATCATATTAATAGACTTTACTCATGTCCTAGGAACACAAATAGTTATTTATTGAAGGGGTACAACCTGAGGGAGAAAAAAGGACATAGAGAAGAAAATACAATAGTAAATGGTGCATAAGCTTCTTATACAATGGTAGATTTCATTTTAGATCCATCATTGCACTACTACATGGAGGATTTTTTTATTATTTTTATACTTATTTTCATCCACATGACCATGATGGGAATTTGAAGTATAACACCCAATGATTTATGGATATTAGGGGTCATTGATGTAATAATATGCAAGGATTTGACAGCTGTAGCAACTCACAATCAAACTCACAAATATGTTGCAAAGAAGAAGAGAAGGAGACACTCAATGATCACTCATAAACACAGTAGAATAGAACATAATCTCAGTATTATACAATGAATAAGAATGTAAGTGAATGAGTACAATAGAACAATAAGGTCCATAATATAGGATTCGAATAGGCCAAGTAGGGCATTCGAATTCCTAACTCAGAGTGTGGCTTCAATGATAGTGGATTCATCATCCAGTCAATGTATCAGTCATCAGAGGTAATAGTCAGTCAACTGAGTCTAACTGAGTGAAGTAGGCACTAACTGAATGAAGGAGGCTTAGTGGAGGGCGCATGAGGAGTCTAACTGAGTGAGGTAGGCATGAACTGAATGAAGGAGGCTCAGTGGAGGGTGCATGAGGAGCTAACTGGAGTCAGAATGGGAAGACTAGTCTCACTAGAGGTCTATCGGAGTGAAACAGTCAGTGGGGGAGTCAATCTAGCCTCAAATCAAGGAAGAACTGAGAGATAACTGATTGATAGGTGAGAAAGGCGCACTAGTCATGCAAAAGACTAGAGAAGGGCGCCTTTGGTAGCTGGGAGGCCCCCTGGGGGCTGTAAACAGGATGTGGAGAGCTAGAACCAAGCTCTAGGAGCTGGGAGGTCCACCATGATGATGACTGGATGCATGCAGTGGCATGCAAATGCATGTAGCATGCAATTTTGCATGCAGGTAAAGAAGAGCTAGAAGCAAGCTCTAGGTGTTGGGGAGACCACCATGATGATGATTGGATGCATGCAATTGCATGCAACATGCAAAATACAAAATGATGGGGAGAATATTCCAACAATTGATTGTGTGTCACCCTGAGCACCTAGACATGGGACCTAGGTTTATGGATGAGTCCCTTGGATTACTTCAGCGTTGCAGTTATTCCTTTCCCAAGGGGAATTGTCTACTTCAACATGGTAGGAAACACTCATACATGGGACCTTGGCTTAGGGTGGAGCTTGTTGGACTACTTCAATATGGTGGCTAATACTTGTGCGAGGGACCCTGGTTCATTGGCCTACTTCAACATTAGGTTCAACACTCATCCATGTGACTCTATTTTATCATGTACCTCCTCCTATCAAGTGTTGATGGCAACACTTTTCAAGGGGGGTGGACTATTATGACCCTCTCTAGTGGTGTAATGAGGGGTAGAAGGGCCCATTTAGAGTAATATATAGTGAATTCCATTTAATATAAGGTGGTCTAGGTGTACTATGTTTGTTATTATTAAATAAGGCCCAATATGGTTGTTATTATTGAATAATTTAATGGGGCCTCGTTAAAAAATGTCAATAGGTAGTTAGGAGGTTGTTACAATTAAGTTTATCTTGATAAAGTAAGAATGGATTCATCCTTGTGAGGTGTTTAGAAGAATATTGTATTTGGAGCTTAGCTCATTAAGAGGTTTCCCAATCTTAAGAGGTGAGTGAACAAGAGTGGATTAAGCTATAGAGTACGAAACGCGTCGAGATCAAAACCTCTACACAGGTTTCCAATCTCCCTTGAAAAAAAAAAAAAAGAGGGGATTCTTTCCATAAAAAGATCAATTGTAAGGTGTTCCACACCCTATGGGTATTTGATCAATAAATCATTGATATTTTTTGTTATCTTAAGTGTGATTCCATATTCAAATTTAAAAGTACATAACAATTTGGGTTTGAACCTATTTTTTGAAACTATCTTTGTGGAATAACTAGAATTACAGTTCATGTTGGTGGGCCTAGAACATACCTCGATGGAAAAAAATCACTATGGGTTGTGGGAAGGCCAAATGAAATATGAGAAACAACCATTTTTTCTAGTTTCTTTTAATTTCTTTATACCTAGAGAAGCATGTACTAGTTCATAGTGCACGCACTTAGGAATGCACACATTCTTTTAAGAATGCAAATGTGTTCTTAATGTATGCATGTTTTCATTTTTTTTAAAGGATGATGTGGATTCTTTTATCATATGTGACTTAAGTTGCATGGAGATTCGATGGGGGCGAATCACTATTTAAAGTATGCAAACATATTCTTGAAAGCACGCAAGGCACATGTTTTGGTTGCAATTAAAAGAGGAAACAACTTCTCACAAACACGCTATAGTGCCAAAACAAATGAATGAAAACCATAACATACATATACATTGAATTTTTATAAAGGAAAAAATGGAAATAAATTTTCTTTTTATAATATTTTTGCAAAATTTAACTATATTTAATAATAGTTGAAGTCCACCCTAAAGAATAAAATTACATGTTCATATTGCACAATTTTCTTTTATAAAAAGGATGGATTTAAATGATTTTTTGGGAGGTGAAAGTTGGTTATTTTAAACTTTTGAATATTAACTTTTATTTCTATACAATTTTCAGTAGTGGTTTGAGTCTAAGTAAAATATTATATTAAGTTGTCTTTCTCATACTTGATAATATATTAAATTTTCTAATATACGTGAGTGTATTACTCATTTATATATAATTTAAATAAATAGTCAAATCTTCGTTATTTAAAGAGGAGTACATTCTTACTTGATATATGTTATATGTCTATGACAAACTATAGTGAAGCATTTAAGTCTGTATGTTACAACATGATAATGTGAAATAAGTTATGATGGCGAGCTAACACACAATAACATGTACCATCCTTATCACCTTGTAGTTAGTGGCGGTCTAGAGTAGAGTATACTAACCCATCCATGAAATAATTGCAAGAGTAGAGTATACTGAGCCTTCCATGAGATAATTGCAAGAGTAGAGTATACTGAGCCATCCATGAGATAATTGCAAGTATTTTAGATTTGTTGAAGAGACTATGACTTATGTGGACATGTAAGCTAAACTGTGTAATCAAGTTAATGAAGCTACGTGTATCATAAAAATGTTATGTTGAACAATGAATGAGATAATTGCAAGTGGTTTTGAAGTATAGAATAGACTTGTGTGGCGAAATATATTTGAGGAGATAAGGTAAACCATGTAAAGAAATTATTGAAGCCATTTGTATATCAAATATATTTGAGAAAATTAATGAAGCTATGTGTATATCAATTTTTTTGTTTGTTTTCCAAACGAAAAAAGACAACTTTTATTAAGGTAAAAGTTGTGTCAAGAGTTACATATAACGCGAGATGCCTATTTGTACATATAAAACTGTAAAAGCTAATGCTAATGCTCATACTCTCATATATAGTGCATACCAGAAAGTAACTATGTATAGCCCATCATATAACAAAAAAAAAGCATGTCTAAACTGCAATTTTAGATGAACTGCACATAATCTGTCTTAAATAGAGCTCCCTCTCGGTACTCTTCAACGAGGATGGAACCATCCAATTCACCCACAACCATTTTGGAAAGCTGATCAGCCTCCATATTATGCTCCCTGTATATATGGACAAAATTGATGGCTGAAAAAAGTGTCATCAGAGCTCTCATGCACTTGATCCAACCGCTCAGCTCCAAAGAGTGTAGTCTCTGTTCACCCTTCTCCCATAATATAACAACTCTCGAATCACCAAAAATAGTAAGAGTATGTAGTCCAATATAGTTAGTGAAGTAAAGAAGACCCCATAAGGAAAGAAGTTCATAACAGGTATTCGTGCCTTCTCCAGCATGCATCTGCAACTTATAATAAAGATTCAAGGAAACTTTGAGTATCATACCAGCCCCACACCATCCAAGCCGTGATCCAAGCTGGGTCGAAGAAACCAACAGGAAAGCAATAGTCGGTCTCCGAGAAAGGAAATATCAGTCTCTGCTTCTTAAGAATCATATTGTTGTTAGAAGAGAAATAACTCTCAACTTTAGCTGATAACAAAGAGACCAAGGCCATCACATCCTAGAAAATCCATCGATTACGACACTTCCAAACTTCCCATATTGTAATAAAAGGGAGAGCATAATCAAATGTGCGAGCCTCAAACCATAATTACAAGTTCGCCACTACAGTATCACACCTACGGGAGAATTGAAAGTGAAGTAAAGATTCAAGACAAGCCCACATATTTCTAAAGAAGTTACAATGAACAAACAAATGATCGATAGTCTCACCAGCAACAGAGCAAAGGATGCAATGGCTCAGACCAGCAAAACCACGCTTGTTGAGGTTGCTCCAAGTCAAGATCTTATTATCAATAACCAACCAGGTGAAACAACGAACTTTAAGGGGACAATTAACCTTCCAAATCCTCTTGTAATGTTTCCAAATACCACCATCCGGCTTTGGATTCATAATACAGTTGTAAGCTTCCCGAGCCATGACCAAACCAGAGGACTGGTCAATACACCAGTGCAGAGAATATTCCTCCAGAGACAAATAGACCCCTGCGTGGACCAACAACGAAACATACATGTCCCCATAAGCATGAAGACAAGGTTCTAGACCGATATCCATCGCCGATTTCCAGTAAGATCCATCCCTCTCCAGGAATCAAGAAGCTTGTTTCAAAACAAATACATTACAACTGTGAAGGCCATGAATGACATCAACCGGAAGTCTGAAATCGTCCCCCAACCCAACAATAGGATTAATACCAACGTAAATATGTGTGCCCCTGCCAACCTCCCAACCAATACCAAGGTTTATAATAGGAAAGGATTTCATCAAACTTCGCCATAGGAATGAAGCTGTAGCACACCTCTTACCATTTTGAAGCTAGAGAGAAATTGGTAATCTACCAAGGTACTTCGCTCGAATAACCTTCCCCCAAAGGCCTTCATCAAACATACTCCTCCACAAAGACTTCGCACACATAGACAAATTGAAGCATCGAAGGTCCTTGATACCCCAACCATTCAATCCCTTCGGTTTTGTGATAGACACCCAGGATGTCAAAAGCATCGAAGAAATACTGCCAACTTTAGATCACAAGAAATTTGAAAATTAGCCTCTGCAGAGTATTAATGACGGACACAGGAACAAGAAATAGAGAAAACCAAAAAACAAGTAAGCTTTGAAGGACCGAGCAAAGCATGGTAAGTCTACCTCCCAATGAAAGAAACTTGAAGGACCAACCATTAATTTTGTATTGAAATTTTTTAATGAGCCACTTCCAGTCCATCGAGTTATAACCACAGGGTTTAAGAAAATAACCAAGGTACCTGAACGCAATATTAATCTCCGAAAAGTGATAAGGGAACAAATTGCCAATTCGAGCCCTGAGAAGTTCATCCTAACAATGATAAAGAAACGAAGACTTGACAGCATTGATCTCCAGTCCAAGAGCATTACAGAAGCACATAGTGATACTTTTATAATGTAACCACTCATTCAAAGTACCCGTGCCAAAAAGAAGCACATCATCAATGAACAAAATATGGGAGATGTTTAAGGCCTTCGCCACTCTGATACCAATAATGTGACCCTTACTCCTAGCAGCATTGATGAGAAGACTTAATCCTTCAATAGCCAAAATGAATAGGTAGGGCAATAATGGGAAACCCTGCCGGATGCCCCTCAAACCAAAGAAGGAAGCTAACGGAGAGCCATTCACCAACACCGAAAAATTTGCAGAGGAAACACAAGACATTATCCAATTCACCATCTCCAGCTTCGTACCTACCTGGAGGAGGATAAAGCGTAAATAACTCCAGTTGAGACAGTTGTAAGCTTTGACAAGGTCCAATTTTAAAATGAAAGCATCAGCCTTCTTAATCTTGATAGAGTGTAATGACTCCTGTGCAATACCCACCGCATCCAACAACTGTCTAGAGTGAAGGAAACCAAACTGCTTAGTCGAAATAAACCTCTCCAGGTAAGGCTTAATACACTCGGAAATAATTTTGGAGATCACCTTGTAGAGTAGATTACAGAGTGAGATAGGCCTAAAGTCCCCTTCGGCTTATCCAACTTCAGAATAAGGATAATGAACGTAATGTTTAAATAATCAGGAATGTGAGCCTTCAACCGATAGTAGTTAATAGCCTGGATAATGTCATCTCCGAGAAGTGGAAAAAAATGCAGGAAGAATTCAACCGTCCACCCATCGGGACCCGATGACTTATCCTTAGCAAACAACTGAAGTATCTTTAAGACCTCCCCATCCATAACCGGCCTTCCAATGACCGAACAAGCCTCCTCATCAAACATACGAGGAAAGAGTTTGATAGTCCGCAGTTGATCTTCCAAATTAGAGTCATTAGTAGATTTATAGATCCCAAGGAAGTAATTGACATCATCCTCTTTCATCTGAACAGAGTAAAAAATCACATGACCAGGGTCTGCTTCAATCTCCCAAATAGAATTAACAAGTCTTCTATCATTAGCGTACTTGTGGAAAAACTTAGTCTTGTTGTCCCCATCCTTTATCCAAAAGGCCCAGCTCTTCTGACGCCAAGTTTCCTCCTGAATCCTGAGCAAATGTTGTTTTTCCCCTTCCAAAATTTTTAATCTGTCCAAAGAGTCCACAGAGAACATCCCATCATCAGTCATAGAAGAGAGCAATTGAATTGCACTGTCGATGTCCAAGAGTCTTTGGTTGTTGGATAGTTTAGTAGCCTTTTCCCAGCTAATGCCCTTTCTCTGAAGGAGTGAGAGATGATAAGAGAGACGAAACAGGGGGGATCCATGAACCTCCAAAGAGCTTGTAAGCCAAAAGTCCCAGACAAGATTACAAAAAGAAGTATCCCCGAGCTAGATAGGGTTAAACTTAAAGGGATACCTCTGAAAAATCTACTCAAAATCAATCTGCATGGAGATGACTTTATGGTCAGAATGACCAAGCGAATAGGCCCATGATTGATATCAACCAAAAGATGAGCAAAGTGAATCCACCATAAAAAAACCGTTCAAGCCTTTTGGCAATGCTAGCCTCGTCGGTTCTGCCATTAGACCAAGTAGGTAAGAGCTTGAGAGGGACCACATCCACCAGGTTGGCATCATCAAAAATATGTTGAAAGAACTCCGCCAAGGGGTCCATAGAGTCCTGGGGATAATTTTAAGGACTCGTACTTATTTAAAAGTGTATAAACCTTGGTGAATCTTACCAATTCTTAAAATGTCAGCTATAAAATATTTGGCGATATTATTCTAAAATTATTTCAATTTCTAAGGATTTTATATAGTTTATATAATAATTTGGCGATTTTTAGAGTGAAAAAAGTTTACCCCATCAAAATTGGGCGAAACAGGGCTTCAAAAAATGCAAATTGGCGAATCTTTTTTTGGAAAAAAACATGGAAAAATAGCCCATGGGCTAAATTTCGCCCCTAAAATTATCCTTGCGGCATAGACCGACCAGCACCCCAAACCTCTGAGGCCGAGAGGGTAAAATTGAAATCCCCTGCAATAATAAGGTCAAGAGTATGCAACAGTCCATTATCCAAAATCCGCTCCCAAAAAGGCCTTATGTTAAAATACGGAGCATATACATTAATAACACGGATACACCTGTCAAAACCTTTAAAATTTCCTTCAATCTCAATACCAACGCAAGTGTGGAAAGCCCTCATGTCATCCATCTCAGGATTCCAAGCAGTGAGGGTGCCCTCGATGTTAAATTTTGAGCATTAATTCACAATACTCTAGGATCTTTACTGAGAGAATAACATGTGCGGTATATCAATGCATAACAATCATAATAAGCATGACAATCATCACAAGAATCAAAAGCATGAGAGACAAGAGACACAGAGTTTCCGTGGGGAAAACCCTAAGGTGAAAAACCCCACAACTTCCTTAGAGATAGAGAGAGCAATGGCTCAACCAAAGTACAACCAAAATACACTGAGATAGTCTCCTAGTAGCAGATGATCCTCCTCCTCACTAGTGCGCCACTTTCTGAGTGAGAGAAGTGTGAGTTTCCGAGTGATCAAATAGAGATCTCCCGATCTCTATTTATACTTAACTTGTTTTCCCAGTTACACTATGGGGCCGACTTGTCTAGCTAGGTACATCCACAATATAATATATATTTCAGGGCCGACCCCACACATGGTGGTCTAATAACCCATCAGCAAGTACACATGCTTGCGACACTTGTCAATACACATGATGACACTTCCTTATAGAGGAATAACACATCTCTTATAAGGGTACAATAAATATATATGAAATACATTCCGAAGTTACATATACATCAACACTCCCTCTTAACTAGGAAGGTATTTTTTGACACAGATCTGCTAGACAAGTCTTCTTCTCGGGATCATCGTCATCATCATTGTCATTGCTGCTGGTATCTCAACCAATCTCTGAGTCTACTCGTCATAGAAAGTTCTACAGAGCCAGTCCTTTTTCATACTGGATGTAGGCCCACCACTTGAAGGTCTTCGTCATCACTGGCCATACTGTGGAATCCTCAAGACTTATTATGTGCGTCACAAAACCTTTAAAGAGTCTCTTGCCTAGCAAGAACCCTAAAGAGCATCTGAGGCCTTTTTCATCCGGTCCAGATCTCCAGGACTTGTTACATGTGACCCCACCAAAAAAACCTAGCAAGAGCATTTCAGGATGTTACGGGTACACAACTCCGACCTGAAATCTCCCCAGGGCACAAATTACATGTGGTCACCACAAAACCTAGCAAGAGCATCTCAGGATGTTACGGGTACACAACTTCGACCTGAAATCTCCCTAGGGCACAAATTACATGTGGTCATGTCAAAACCTCGAAAGAGCATCTCAGGATGTTATGGGTACACAAATCTAACCTGAAATCTCCCAGGGCACAAATTACATGTCCTCCCAGAGCAATGTCTCGAAAGAGCATCCCAGGATGTTACAGATACACAACTCTGACCTATAGGATCTCCCAGACATGCTCATCTACACAACTTGATCCACGACCACAAAGTATCATCCTGATACTCACCATACATCATCCTAATGTACACATGGTCATCCTGATCATCATCACTGCAACATCCTGCTGCATGTCATCTGGAGCAACATCCTGAAGCTCGTCATCTATGATCATCCTGATCATACACTGCATCCACCTGATGCATACCAAGTATCTACCTGATACATATCATCATACATGATCCACCTGATCTACAATGTACCACCTGATACAAACAAATACATGATCCATGTGATCATACCTGATACATATCAACATACATGATCTACTTGATCATATAATGTATCCACCTGATACAAATACAGATACATGGTCCAAGCATCGAACATGATTACTATACAAAATACATACAAATGATCCAACTGATCATATCCAGCATCCAACATGATGCGTACGTACATATGCATATAAATGATCCAACTGATCATATCCAGCATCATCTTGATGCATATATACACAAATGTAAATGATCCAATTGATCATATAGAGCAGAAACTACAACATCATCTTGATGCTCATCATCTAGCACTTACATCCACAGCCATGTGAAGGATCCTCCTTCCAACATGCTTGGAATGGCTTCAGCAAATGTCTCCATCACTTCTTCCTCGAAGTGTCATCGATCTGAAGAACACCAAGCCTCTCTCTGAAGTACTCGAACTTCACTCTGGCTAATGGCTTTGTCAATACATCTGCAATCTGCTCATCCATTGCAACATACAGGAGCTTCACTGCTCCTCTCTGACCATATCCCTAATATAGTGATATTTGATCTCTATGTGTTTTGACCTATCGTGAAACATTGGGTTCTCAGACAGCTTCACACAACTCTGGTTATCACAGAAGATACCAGTAGCATCCAACGGGAGATCAAATAACTCAGATAGTAGCTTCCGAAGCCATACTGCCTCATAGCTAGCTGAACAGGCTGCAACATACTTTGCCTCAACTGTACTCAGTGCTACGCAGGACTGCTTCCTGCTAAACCAAGAGATCACACCTGATCCCATATTGAAGCAGCACCTAGATGTGATCTTCCTATCTGTAGCACTGCCTGCCCAATCTGAATCAACATAACCTTGCAGGTTAAACTTTTGATTCGCTTCATACCTGAGTCCATAATCAACTGTACCCTTTAGGTACCTCAG
This sequence comes from Larix kaempferi, assembly GCA_027924585.1. Taxonomy (NCBI): domain Eukaryota; kingdom Viridiplantae; phylum Streptophyta; class Pinopsida; order Pinales; family Pinaceae; genus Larix; species Larix kaempferi. The sequence goes on along the minus strand of BSBM01000063.1, from coordinate 10,721,648 downwards.
AATATGCTTTACAGCAACCAGGTGAACACTCCTCGGATCCATCAGGAACTAGCTCAATGTGTTCACTGCAAAGCAAATATCTGGTCTCGTGTTCGTCAGGTACATCAAGGACCCAATCATCTGACGATACATAGAGACATGATACCCCTCTTATGACCCCACATGCAGTCTACAATGCACCTTACTTCTTTCGATGTATATTGTGGATGCACATTACTTCACCCACAATGCAATTACTCAACAACATATCATTATGATTAGCAACATCTAATGGTCTAATGAAGAGATCACAGATCACTTCTTGTATGTCACTAGAGCCAATGCACATAGTACAACATTTAGATTGCATGTTGCAGTTCCCCAATCGCTGACTAAGCCTATTGTGGGCTAGGTATCCAAGCCCCCAGGGCCTATAACAAGCTCTAGGAGGTTGACTAAACCTCCCAAGGCATGTAATAGGAATGAGTGGTTGGGTATTCAAGCCCCCAAGGCCTGTCGAGGGCCTATAACAAGCCCTAGAGGCTAAGAGCCTCCCAAGGCTATTAGTAATAACTCGCTGAGTGCTATTGGTAACAATTAGCTGTCAATGACCACTTTCTCTCGACTATGATCGACTGGAAACCCACTTCACCACGAAACCCCTGGACTCAAGCATGCCTCAACACGCGATTTCCTTGTGTACTGGTAAGTCTGAGCCTTTCCTCAACCCAATTTCTAATCCGGCCATGATCCCGCCATCTCCATATGGCAGATATTTGTTATCCCTCCCATATAAAAAAGACCCCAAAGTATTTTTGTATTGTTACATTAAATAAAAAAAACACTTTGCCCCTTAATATATAAGCAATATAATTTTTAGGTTTTCATGAATATTTAATATCGCAATATGAATGAACGTGATATTATATTGCCTTCTAGTGAAGCCCCCGTGCTTGGCATAATACGAAGGAAAAACTTAAGCGCATCAACAACAGATAACATAGTTTCTTGTAACAGTAAAATGGAAGGATTGAAGCGATCAATAAATTTTTTTAATGTAGCTCTCTTAGGGCCGTTGCATATCCCACAAACAATTAAGGAGGAAATTATCATTGAGGCACCAAATTAAAGGCCGCAGTGTCTCTAAGGGCCGAAGAATGAGTAGTAAGAGGAACAAGAGGTGAGGGGGACCTATCCAGTCCCTTCTCGAATAGAGAAGTCACAAGCGGGTTCAAACACTCAAGGGAAGTGACCTCCTTCTGAATCTTGCCTTTTAAATTCCTGCGCGGCTTTCGGAATATGACATTAGCCTTCATGATAGAGGAGATAGGTAGGGTATCGGCTTCTCCAGAAACCCTAGCCGAGTAGATAGGGATATCAAATATATTTGGGGGATATAAGCTGAACCATGTAAATTAATAAAGTCTTGTGTATATAAAAATTTAAATAAAATTAGATGTAATATATTTCTTAAGTGTATTAAATTATGTAAAGAAATCATAGTAGTATAATTTGGAGGTATTAGTAGTTCGCGTATGGAATTTCGAAATAAATTGGAATTCGTCGAATATTCAATGTAATGTAATATGGATACAGATCTCTTTTTAGTGGACAATTAAATTTTGAAAACAAATTTAAAAACAAAACTTTAATTATTTAAACACTAAAAGACATAAATATCATTCAATTTCATATTTGTTTATTAAAATAATTATTAATAACTACTTGCCGGTCTCTAATATTGACCATATCCCATATTGTTGAGATTTTATATTTTTGTTTTTTAAATATATGTTTGATTTTATTATATAAATGTCTATGTAAATTTATGGTATATTTGTCAATATTTAATTAAAAGTAATATATATAACTTGTCTACTTCCGTATCTTATTCATACTAGATTTTTTCATTACGTATTTTTTTTGTATAGAATCTATTCCTACTCAAATTATCCTACTATGAAAGAAATAAAGGTAAGAAAATTTTCTCATAAAATTTATTTTTTAAGTGTAAGAAAATAAATTAATAATCCAAAATTTAAGAGGCATTTCCTTATATACCACCTACACCAAATAGTAATGATTCCCACTAACCACTAATAAGTTTTAACATCTTAAAAAAAAATAATAATACAACAAAATCTTTAAGAATTTAGACTAATACAACTAGCATAACCATATTATAAATAATAATATGGTTGATATACGTCGACGACATTATATATAAAAATGTAAGTGTATGAGTTTCTTCTTGTGAAGGTGACGCCTTGCCTAGATCAATAACCTTTAAAACATATGCAAGGAAATATATAAATAAAGATTTATTTGCAAACAAAAATATGCCTGCTAAAGGGAGTGTTCCCTCCATGAGGGACGTCCTCCTACACACATGCAACCAACATTAAAAATTCATTTAACTGAGCTATTTATCAAAGTTCTTTTAGCGCCCTCCCCAAAATACATACAACATTTGATATATCAATTAATTGCAAATATAAAGCTGGGAAGGCTACACCCTCTCTGTGATTGATCCCAAATAAAATTAGATATATATATATATATATATATATATATTTTTTTTTTCCATGTGGTTCACTTTAATCGGCTTAGCCGACCGCTACATCCACGAAATAATTTCCGACGGACCCGCCCCGAAGGGGTTTCCGCCTTGCGGCCGCTGCGTGCCTAACCCCAAGAGGGTCTATGAGGATGGATCCCGCGACCTCGCATGCTGGGAGGCCTAACTTCCGAGAACTCAACCGATCGAGCTAGCTCTTGGGGCTTAAATAAAATTAGATATATATATAAGAAAGGAAATCAATTAAACAAATGCAGAAATACTCCAATCAATTCAAGCACAGTAAATAAATCAACTCATTGCTCAATAAATAAAACAATTCAAACAGATGTTGAATCCTCCAAGAAGGGAAAACACCCTTCTCCAATCCAGAAATTGATTTAACAAAAGCACAATCCTCCAAATCATGATATATAAAAGATTTGACATAAGGGAGCAGTGATTCTCCTCTAGGGAGATGCCTATCCAAAACACTTAACAAAAGCACAATCCTTCAAATCATAATATATAAAAGATTTGACATAAGGGAGCAGTGATTCTCCTCTAGGGCGATGCCTATCCAAAACACTTCAGCATTTGGTCTCCTGCTGAACAAAATACGCACCGTTCAGTATTTGGTCTCCTGTCGATATCCAGTTCCAGTGAATCCATTCCTCATCTAATGCATAAATCCATTTAGTTAGAGTCAACGCCAGGAACAAGAACTTGGTAAGTGGATAATGAAGGCTAATGAAATGCCTCTGGAAATTGGGGAGACAACATTAAATTGAGTGAGCTTTTCAAAATGAAACATCTTTGCAAATGAATGGTGGATCAATTGGGAGATGGATCACTCATGGATCAAAATGAAACGTCTTTGGAAATGAATGATCGTGGATCAAAATGAAACATCTTTGGAAATGAATGGTCGTGGATCAATTGGCAGATGGGAGAATATGATGAATATTGAGATAAGAGTAGAGGAGGTAACCTATATTAATTAGCAATCAATCCTAATTAAATCAAGTAATGCACAATCTTATTCTAATATTCTAATAACTGCACGAAAGTTATCATTTTCAATCCTCGCCATGTATTGAATGTGGACGGCAAAGAATATTTTCTATATTCAAATCCCTACCATAGAATGTAAATTTGTAATTAAAAGCATGTTATAAGGTAAATTTGTAATTAAAAGAATGTTATAAGGGGCTTTGTATCAAAATAAATACACCTATGGACGTAATTATGGAATAGTATTATTTTATAAAATGATACTTACTCTCACCTCCGACTGTGACATCACACGTATCAAAGTTAAAACAACACGAAAAATTAGGAAGTCGTGAAACTCTGTTATGCGTATATTATATCAAAATTGAGTGATTTACGAAATATTAGGAAGTCCTAATACCCTGGCGACAACATAAGATGTCGACGACTTAAGACGCTGACGGTAAATACAAACAATAATATGACGGTAAATACAAACAATAATATGGCGTCACGATTCTACGATGTTCACGTTGAGGTTTCCGTTAGTGGTACGTGGGATTTAGGAATTAAGATTTCGACCCCACTTTAAAAAATCACATCTCTAGAATAGTAGCAATTTCCACTCAACTGTTCAACCCATTGCATAGTTAGAATTATAGATTTAGAATTACATATTCTATAGTTAGAATTACATATTCTAGTAATTCGAGTCTATTATTATCAACGACATTATTTGGATTGTTGTCTCCTGGGTTGTCTCTTTGGATATCACCCTTGCAAGGAAAGATTATAGGAAGATGTCCAAAAGATAGCCACATGGGTGATTCTCATTGTTATCTCAACAATTCCAAGATGTCCAAAAGATAACCAGATGGCCACATGGGTGATTCTTATTGTTATCTCAACCATTCCTCTCTCGTTTTAAGATTAGTGATTTTCCAATCCTCCCAACTATTATAAGATTTATCTTGAATCTTTTGTCTCTCATTTTAAGATTAGTGATTTTCCAACCCTCCCAACTACTATAAGATTTATCTTGAATCTTTTGTCTCTCGTTTTAAGATTAGTGATTTTCCAACCCAAGGATGGTGTTCCCAACTACTATAAGATTTATCTTGAATCTTTTGTGGTATGGATTTTGAAATAGAGCCCTCATGGTTATATAGATGGAGAGAGGAATGTTAAACTTCAAAAGAAACATTTGGATGACTTTACTTACAATTGAATAATGCCTTAACAACAAACAATGGATTAACAGCTTTGAAGACACCATAAAAATTGAGTAAATAAAATAATCACATGGTAAATAATAGGCCTCTTCATAATAGTTTCAAATTATAGTTGTATCAAAATGATCAAAATACTCAAACATCCTAGCCCTATAATCAAACATCCTAACCCTATAATCAAAATTATTAGATAACTAGCCTTGGACATTAACAATGGAAGTAATAATGGTCTCCAATGATGTAGCTAGTGAAAGGCGTCCACACATCAATTTCTGTATTTGAATTTCCTAGTTGTGGGTTAGGGTTAGGTCTATCTTCAATAGATGACGTTGTAGTGAAGGCTCCATGATTTGTGACATATGTTGCATTTAAAGCATAATACAATATACACATTTATTTGTTATTATAAATTAATAAATTTGATATATATATCAATCGTAATAAACTTACATGGAATCAATAGCTCTTGAAATAGCTCCCCGGAGAAGATGTGGACACTTGACACACACTTGGTAGTCATTGATTCACCAATAGATCCTCAAATAGCTCCAAATCACTTCCTGATCATTAGAATAATGCCCTGCTTCATTTTAAGATTTACACCCATGTCCCTTTGGTTATATTAATAAATAGAGGAACACATGCGTGCTTAGAAACATGCACACATCACTTCAACTATGACTTGGCATCTTACTTGTCATGATTTCATGGTGGTTTGAGAAGCACCAAAATGGTTTAAAAAATAACATGTTTTCATTCTTAAAAATGCATGCACATTTCTACATGAGCCCATTTCTACATTTCTACATTACCACTTTATATACACCATCTTTCTTTTTGTGAGCGTCCACACACACACAAATATATATATATATCTATAAGTTATACTCATCTTTACAAATTTTCAAATAATCATATCTCTGTTGTTTAAAAAGGAGTATAACTCTTCTTACTTCTTAATATATTACATGTCTATGAAAGAGTATACTAAAGTATAACATGACTCCTACGTGTTAGAATAAAGGAGTATAACTCTTCTTACTTCTTAATATATTACATGTCTATGAAAGAGTATACTAAAGTATAACATGACTCCTACGTGTTAGAATAGGATAATGTGAAATAAGCTATGATGGGTATCTAAATCACATTAATTTACCCTTTCGAATAGACATGCACCATCCATACCACCTTATAGGCTTATAATGGGCGATTAAGAATAGAGTATTGGACTTTCTACTTGGGGTGGAGTGGGCCATCGATGAGATAATTACAAGTATTTTAGATGTATCTATCGAATAGATTATGACTTATGTGGACAAGGAAAACAATATAAGGAAATGAATGAAGACACTTGAAATAATATAAGGAAATGAAGAAGACACCAATAAATGAATGAAGACACTTGAATAGATTATGACTTATGTGGAAAAATAAATTATGATTTATATGGAAAAAAATTTATGATCTAAGTTATGATGAGTCATCGATGAGATAATTACAAGTATTTTAGACGTATCGAATAGATTATGACTTAAGTGGAAGGGAAAACAATATAATGAAATGAAGAAGACACCAAAAAAACATGAATGAATGAAGACACTTGAATAAATTAAATGACTTACGTGGAAAAATAAATTATGATTTATATGGAAAAAACTTATGATGGGCCATCCATGAGAAAATAGCAAGTAGTTTAGATGCATTTGATAGATTACTACTCATGTGGACATATATATTTGGGGAGATAAGCTAGACAATGTAAGGAAATGAATGAAGCCACGTGTATATAAAATTGTGGAATATATATATTAGTTAATTAGTTAGTGTGTACGTAACACTATGTAACAAAATGAATGAAAGACATGGTGTCCTAAAAGGTTAGGAGGAGAATAGGTTAACCATCCCAGATTTGGACTATCAATGGGTTCAAACTGACGTGGATTTTTTTAATATCTCAATCATAATAAGTTTGACCATTTCAAAATAATATAATCTTATTAATTTCAATTAAAATAAAAACCATAGGTACCTACAAATTATGACGTCGTGAAATTATGTCAGTCGCATATTATATCAAATTTGAGTCATCGCGAAATATTAGGAAGTCGTAATACCCTATAGATGTCGACGACTTAACACGTAGAAGCTAAATACAATAATCTCGTGTCATATTAATTGTACGATGTTGACGTTGTGGTTTCATTCGTGGGATATGCGATATAAGCAATTAAGTTTTCCAATCAGCTCCGAAAACATCCAAAAAAAAAACTCTATATATATGGAATGCTAGCAATCCCATTTCTCAAGCTATTATTGTACTAGACTGTAGATGACTCCTACCATCACTATGGCTATGACTGTAGATGATGTACAAAGACGCGTCGGTGATTATCATTCCAACCTGTGGGACGATGGTTTCATACAGTCTCTCTCAACACCTTATGAGGTGAAATTAGCTTTCATTTCAATTTCTTTTTCTTTTTTCTGCTGCATATTACTAATTTTATTTTAGCACTGTAATTTACCATATTTGTACTTTAGAATAATTTTTTTGTCTTATGATTTCTGGATTTTGTCTTACTTTAGAAAAATCGAGGAATTTCCAGTGGACACTTCACCTATATTCAAGATCATAATTTGTTTTTGCAGACATCTTCGTACCATAAACGTACTGAGAAACTTATTGGAGAAGTAAAGCAGATATTCACTTCATTTTCAATCGAAGATGGAGAATTAATGAATCCCTTCAATGATCTCCTTCAACGCCTTTGGATGGTCGATAACGTTGAACGTTTGGGCATTAGCAGACATTTCGAAAATGAGATAAAAGCAGCCATTGAATATGTTTACAGGTCAAATTATTTTAGTTTAATTAGATTTTTTTTTAAATTATTTTAGTTTTAAATTTTATGATAAATGATAGTAGTTAATTCAGTAAAGTTTTGATAGACTAAGATATTATAACAGATATTTTGATATTGAAATAATATGAGTGTAGGTAAAACATTATAAGAAAAATAATATTTGATTAAAAATTTAAAAGAATTATCATAAATGGTTAAAATTACCTAATCAAAATGAAAGGGTTATTCATTTTTAATATACAAATATGCCCTAACGTTCAAGTACAAATTATTTTACCAACAGCTATTGGAAAGATAAAGGCATTGGATGTGGGCGAGATAGTGTTGTTCCTGATCTTAACTCAACTGCTTTGGGGTTTAGAACTCTTCGACTCTATGGATATCCTGTGTCTGCAGGTATGTCTTCTTAATAGATCTATATTTCTATAAAATATTTATAAAAGAATATTATAAAGACATGCATTCTAAAAACTTGCATAGTGCTTGCTATTTGTTTTGTTACTGAAAAGTAGTTATGTAAAAATAGAATCAAGATAATTTGGAGGAGTATTGAAATTTTAAGTTTTATCTTGTTAGTTAATTTTATTCATCATAATAATAGTTGAAGTTTATTGTGGAAATTTTTAAATAGGTTTTTTCACAAGTAATATAATGGGCCATTACCATGGGTTACCAAATATTATGAGCAAATCAAGTTTACCTAACAAGGGGAGACAATAACAAAATTAAAAATTTCCATATATATATATATATATAAAAGTTAATTTTGATAGCAGTATTGAAGTATAGCACAAAAAAGTTACTTCAATATACTAATTCGTCCACTTCCATAGAGCATTTTGTTGGGACTTTAATCAAGTTTTCATTTTATTTTAGATGTTTTGAAAGTATTCCAAGACCAAAAGGGGGAGTTTGGCTGCTCTGCCATTCAGACAGAGGGAGAGATCAAAGGCATTCTCAATTTACTGAGGGCCTCCCTCGTTGCTTTTCCCGGGGAGAAAGTTATGGAAGAGGCTCAAATCTTCGCTACAACATATTTAAAAGAAGCCTTGCAAAAGATTCAGGTCTCCGGTCTTTCGCGAGAGGTGAGGCAGAAATAAAAAAATGTAAAACCTCTTAACTCACATAATATCTATTTTTATTTCTTTTGTCTTATAACGCCAGTTTTATGGTTGGCAGATAGAGTATGTTCTGGAATATGGTTGGCTCACAAATTTTCCTAGATTAGAAGCCAGGAATTGCATTGATGTATTTGGAGAGAAGACTGCTCCATATTTTAGGTAAGTATAATAATCAGTTATTACATTGATAGGTGTTTAGATATTATTTGAGATTTTGGAATTTTTTGAATGGATCAACAAGATCAACCTGAGTGTAACAAGTGTAGAGTGGGGATTCATTTCATGGTCACGGTATCTTGTTATGGTTAAATACATCTTAATTAAGATTTTATTCACTATTTTGTCTCTATATTAAATGTGGTCCATTGAGTAGACCTATCAGGTAGTGACATCTCTGAACTACTGAAATTAGAAGGTTGAGTTTTCTTTTCAGGGATCACTGTACGAAGGTTGAGAAACTTCTGGAACTTGCAAAATTGGAATTCAGTCTGTTTCACTCTTTACAACAGACAGAGTTAAAACATATCTCCAGGTGATAAAACTGTCATTGAATTTTATCTTGTTCACAGAAAAACTTGGATTTGGGTGTTGTAATCTAATATTCATCCCTGAATTTTGTGTAGGTGGTGGAAAGATTCGGGTTTCTCTCAACTTACCTTCACTAGGCATCGTCACGTAGAATTTTACACATTGGCCTCTTGCATTGCTATTGATCCCAAACATTCTGCATTCAGATTGGGCTTTGCCAAACAATGTTATCTTGGAATAGTTTTGGATGATATCTATGACACTTTTGGAAGGAAGGAGGAGCTTGAACTTTTCACAGCAGCAATTAAGAGGTGATGATTAGGTGTTAATATAAGAAATTTTTTTTTGTCAGAAAATAATTATTCTCCTTTATATTTTTTTCATAAGTTTCAGTCACTAGTTTGCAAAAGTGTCTGTAAAAAAAATTCCATGAATGTTGAATAATTAGTTTCTAATTTGAAAGGTCAAATATTAATTACTAAGCAAAAATAAAAAAAATCACACACTGATTGCACTGCCCATCCTTATCTCGATTGCTGTTTCTCTCCCTCCAATAGAAAAAGAAGAAAGTCAACCTTTAACCTTGCTCCATATCCATTGGATGGAAAAAGAGGAAAGTCAACCTTTGACCTTGCTCCATATCCATTGGATAGAAAAAATCAACAATAGAGATAAACTCAGCAATCTAGATAAGCTCAGGGCCTGATGGCACATTGAGTGGACCAAAATTTGTAGGTAGGAAGAAATTATCTAGCAAATGATTTGCTATGCCAATATCTCGATTAACCATTAACTGACTTGATCAAAACTTGTGTTTGTACTTTGTAATGATCAGATGGGATCCCTCGGCCTCAGAGTGCCTTCCTGAATATATGAAAGGAATATACATGGCATTTTACAATTGTGTCAATGAACTGGCTCGACAGGCGGAGAAGACTCAAGGCCGAGACACATTAGACTATGCTCGAAAAACTGTATGAAAAAATAATAATCAAAATAGATAGATTGAGTTGCAGAGAAAAATGAAATTCTTGCTAACTTTGCCAGTAGTTGGCAATTTATGGCTAATTGAATTTTCTCTGCTGCTGCTGTGCAGTGGGAAGCCTTATTTGATGCTTTTCTGGTTGAAGCAAAATGGATTTCCAGTGGTTATCTGCCAACATTTGAGGAATATTTAGAGAACGGCAAGGTGAGCTTTGGGTATCGAGCAGCCACACTGCAACCCATCCTCACGTTGGACATTCCTTTTCCTCCTCACATCCTCCAAGAAATTGATTTTCCATCTAGGTTCAATGATTTGGCATCTTCCATCCTTCGATTACGAGGTGATGTGTGCGGCTACCAGGTGAACTGCCATCTTCCATCTGTCATTGAAATCAAATCAATTGCAATAGCATGGAGTTTCAAACTGGTTTTGATTTTGAATCTGAATTTGATGAGATTAATTACTTGGCATGGTAAATGCAGGCAGAGAGGAGCCGTGGAGAACAAGCTTCCTCAATATCTTGTTATATGAAAGACAATCCTGGATCAACTGAGGAAGATGCTCTCAATCACATCAATGCCATGATCCATGAGAAGATCAAGGAATTAAATTGGGAGTTTCTTAAACCGAACAGTGTTGCTCCAATTTCTTCCAAGAAACACGCTTTTGACATTCTGAGAGCTTTCTACCACCTCTACAAATACCGAGATGGATTTAGCATTGCAAAACTGGAAACAAAGAAATTGGTGATGAGAACAGTTCTTGAACCTGTACCTTTGTAACTCTCCTAAGTAGAATGTTATTTGTGATTGCGCTTTGCTGGGTGTAAAGTTTTGAATATAATGTTTTAGGATAATCATCATCCATGTAAGTTAGTTATAGTTGTCAGTGTCATGGAAGAGTTACCATGTAAGTTAGTCATGGTTTGTCACCATGATTTCGTTGTCTATTAATGTCATTTTGCCCTCAAAAAGTTAAAGTTAAAGTTAATGTTACGTTTATTAATGTCATTTGGGCTTTTTAAAAATTTATGGAAATGCAATATTCAATGAAGTTGAAGTTGATATAAGGATAATTACAATTTTAATATATAATTTGATAATTTATTATTGTGGACTTGTACAATAAAGAGTAAGAAACAACAACAATCACACAAAGAATATACAAAGTTTAAGTAATACAGTTAGTAAAATTCTTTATATGAAATACAGTTAGTAAAATTTTTTACATGAAAATACCTATGTCACAAGTATAAATGTTGAGCCCTATGTTTTGCTAATTTGTTTCAACAAATCAACAATAAGCAGTTGTTCAAGCAACCTAATTAGACATGTGAACCAACTTGGCCTATTTCTAGTCAATTGGTTGTTACATATTACAACAATCTCCACTTTGACTTACCCTATTTTATTCATCACCTTTCGTGCAAGCCAAGATAAATCAAACACCATAACAACTTCTCTAACAATATTGGTTGCATGAATGTATGTGTGCATAATTTGGTTTCATGAACATGTGTACAAAATGATGTGTTGCCTTATTTTGATAAACTATAGTGTTAATCAAGTGCATAACATTTTTTAATACCACATAAAACCTTTACCTTATCTTGTACTTGTCCAACCTTACCCAATAGACCCTTGTATTCATACGAGACATAACATGAGGAAGATATCCTCTTCTCCAAATCTTCAATATTATCACACACTAAATAACTTCAAATATCCTTTTGTCCAAATCTTCAACATTATCACACACTAAATAACTTCAACCATTGTAGGTGATCTACTCGTACATCTAAAATACCGAAGAACCCATTTTAATGCTTTACCTGGATTTTTCAAGTATCCACTGACAACATCAATTGCATGTGAAATATCTAATAGTGAACATATCATACCATTCCATCGCATACTTTACACCTTCTACTAGCATACGATACATGAGATACAACCTTTTCTCCCTTACTACTAGGACATAAACATGAAGAAAGCTTACAATGGAAAGCAAAATGGATATTAACCGGTTTCACATTATTCATACCAAATTTCATGAGTATCATTTCCACATAATCATGTTGTGATAACCAAAAATTGTTCATAATTATAGACTTGGCTAAGTAAATTCTACAAGAGAACCAAAGACAAATAGCTGATTGTTTTCCACGTTTTGAGACTCATAGTAAGACTTATCCAAAAAAAATGTCTCTACATCCTAAGTTAAAAAAAAGAAAAAAAATTAATAAAATTCAATAACTTGTACAATGTTGAGAGTAAGCCAACAAATTTGATTTGATTTTAATTTACTCCTACTAAATATTAAAATAATAATGTAATCTTAAAATTTAAATAAAAATTATAAAATCAAAATATATTTTACAAAATATATATCTTAACCCTAACTTTTATAAATAAAATAATATCCCTAAAATTTTATTAATATAATAGCCCTAAAAGTTTTACCTAAAATAATAACGCTAAATTTTTTGAAAAACTATACCCTAACTTTTCAAAATAAAATAATAGCCCTAAAATTTTATTAATACAATAACCCTAAAATGTTTGAAAAGCTATAAAGTTAGTTATATAATTTTTTGGCTAAGCCTAAAATTTTATAATAATCTTAATTATATTTATACTTAAATATACTAATACTAGCATATTTAATAAAGTACTAACCTAAACAATTTTTAAAGTAACCTTTTTAACTTTATAATAGACTCAAAATTACCTAAACTTTATAACCGAATAACCCTAAACTATTTAATTAAAAAGTTAGACCTTACTACTTCATAGAGAAAGTAATCCTAACTTAAATAAACTATTTTTTATTTATTTATAATATAACTATTTAATAAAAATTTACTAATTTTAACTAATTAATTTAAAATTAATCATAACCTTTAAATTAATACACTAATCTAAACAATTAATGAAAAACTAAACTATTCTCCATACTAAATTGATTTAACAATTTCTAGCATCCTAACGCTAACTTTAATAAGCATACTAAACTAAATGTTAATTAATATATTAACCGTCTCTTTTTAATGAAAGTCTAATCTTCAAAAAAAAAAATAAAAAAAAATGGGTGTCACTAAAAAATTTGGTCATCAAATCCAAATAAATGACTAAACCACCAAAAACATTGGTCACCTTAGTGTTTTTAAGTCAAATATGACCAAATTTAAGCAATTTTAAGTGATCAAAACTAAAAATGACTAAAATAAAGTACTAATTTAGTTTGTTAAAAAAAAAAGATTGATTTAGTCATACGATAAAAAATATGACTAGATAGTTTAAGTTAATAATTATATAAGACGTCCACTATTAAAATTTAAGAAATTTTATTGTCAAATTGTTCAAACAATAGTTAATTGCAATTTTGACAAATTTTTTTTACATTTTTTAGGGGACTTATGAATCCATATACATAAATTGTAATTTTTTATTATCAAAATTGCAATTATCCATTGTCTCATTTAAACAAGTTAATCATAACTTAAGCCTCGATTCAATAATATATAGTTATTATATGTATTATAGTTAATTTTTAACATATATATATATATATAAGTTAAGACATATAATATGCTATATAGTTAATATATATAATATATAATATATAATATATAATATATAATAGGTATATTTTATAATATAGTTATTATATATGTAATATATTAATATTAATAATTAAAAGAAGGATACAAATAATAAAGACACTGAAAATGGGTAAATTTAAAAAAGAAATTGAGAGGGAAAACTAGAAAATAATTTAAAATAGGTCATAGTTAATTTCAAAAACTTGTGAGTGGAGAGAGGCTCTTGTTGGCATTGGTGCATCCGTCTAAAATATATAATTTTTCTTCCTACTGGATCTGCTGAAGTACAGACTGTGAAGCTTGAACTAAGGAAAAATAATCCGCTGCAAATTAATGACCAAATTTGTGATTAATGGCTCTAATCATAGTAACAAATTTGTGATTAATGGCTCTAATCTCCACTACAATTAATCACCAAATAAACGACTAAATTTACTACCAAATATTGACAATTAATGACAAAATAATTGACAAAATAGTGATAATTAATGACCAAATAGCAACAATTAATGACCAAATTATTAACTAAATAGATGACAAACTCATGAAGAAATTCAAGCAATTTATGACTGAGTGATAAATGACCAATTTAATCGGGTGATAAGTGACTACAAATTTATGACCAGTGGTCACCGCCTCAATTTTAGTCAGTTATCTTTGATTTATTGTCTTTTTTTTAGTCACTTATCACCCATTTTGCACTAGTGACCAAGATAATGACTATACTATAAACACAATGGTTATACTCACTTCTTGTAGAATCTGGCTTTCCATGAAGGAATCACACATCTTGTACCATTTCCTGCTCACGTTTTAGGCCATACAATGATTTCTTGAGCTTGCAAATAAATCTTCTATTGTGATCTTGAACTAGACATGCTGGTTGTTCCATATACATATCTCCTCATCCAATTCTCCATGTAAATAATTGTTTTAGCATCTATCTATTACAACTAGTTCTAATACTACTTGAATAGAAACAAGTTTAACGATTGATCAAAAAATTTAATGGAAATCATTCCCTTCCAAATACCCTTTTTCCCATCAGTCATGCTTTGTACCTTTCATATTTTACTATGTCTGATTTTACTAAAGGAGAACCATCACCAAGGGTTTTGGGGAAATCCTTAAGGGAAAGAATCATTGTCAAAGCAAGGTAGGTATAATCTAGCTACTCCAAACATTTATTATGTTAGTATTCGTCCCTATGAAAGTCATCAAACTATTTATAAACATGTCAATAAGGTAATTAAACATCAAATTAAGGTTGACTAAATTAATAGTGCTCATTTAAATGATATAATTGATTGAACTAATTCAACATAATTTCAATGTATAACTACCTGGAAACTATAATCAACAAAACTATAAAAAAGAAAAATTACATTGAAATGTGAGGCACAATTTTCCATAGTATCACAATAAAAAATAGGTTCAATATCTCATAACCAAAACCCATAAACTATTGGGGGGCAACACTATCTAAAAAATCACATACAGTCAATCTTCAAGTACTTCTGCAAGCTCATCACCATGTTACAACTGGGCATCACAACACACTTGGGGATATTTATAACATGACATAACTTGCATTTCTAACTAATATTCTCACAATGAAGCAATTGTGTAATTTGGGAGACTAACCTTGCCTCATGTGTTCTTCATATTGGAAAGCATGCATTATGAGACTCATGAACTAAAGTTGTAAACTAAATTGTTGATTTTGGGAGAATGTGGACAAGACAGTGTTGAATGATCAACTAGTAACATTTGGGAATTTACATGTGTGAAAGTTACATAGTATAAGTAGTATTTCTATAGCCAATAACACCATAAGATCATAGTCTAGCAAAATATTGTTGACATAATGACATAACTAGTGAGGTGACATTTTTTAGCTAGTTGGGCTAATTATGTTTTGACACAGGGATTTTATAGCCTCAAAACAATGGGTTGATTGTGTTGTTTCAATTCTTTGTAACTTGTTTAAATATTTTAGGGGAGATCAGAACTATTTGAATTGATGAGCTTGGATGTATGTTACTTCAAGAAGAACAATGTTTGGATAAACTTAAACACATAAGTTTTGATCAAGAAAAAAGGTGAAGAGAAGAAACCCACATTCTGGGTAATAAGATTCACAAAATGAAGAGAAATATTTGAAGAATAATGTCATATATTACTATTGTAACAATGGGGGACATTATGTTCAATATTTATACAAGTGCAAATGCGAGAAGAATATGAATCACTCGCCCAATGTGATTGAGAAGAACTTAGAAAAAACATTGAGAAAGGTGCATTAATCACTTTATTTACTGTGACACATTGTCAAGGCTGCTTGGTACATTTACTTTTGTGCATTTAAATTTTAGACACACAACTTGTAGAGGAGGGATTGGTTTGATAAATTTGAACCTTCTAATATGGTAGAGATCAATTTTAGAGATCTTGGGATGTAGATATTACTAGTGAAGACTCATGTATATGTGTTACTTCATACAAGGAAGGCCCACATAATATTTCAAGAATCCAATCTTCTTCCTATGTTGGACACTTTGGCATCCATTTTATGTTAAAACACTTACAAGGATACTTCAATTGGCCTTCCATGTAGAAGTAAGCCAAAGGATACATTAGATGGTGCTCACTTTTCCATCAATCCAAGACTTCCAAGTAGAATCCTGACATGTGCCAATTATTGTTGATTCCATATAGACCTTGGGAAGCCATCATAACGGATTTCATTAGCACCCTACCCAATACAAAAAACATGGAGGTATATTTGTCATAGTTTACAGATTTTCTAAGATGGCAATCTTTATTCTTGTAGAAAATCTATAGACATTTCACAAGTTGCAATTGCCTCTTTAACCATGTCCAGAGTTAGTTTGGGTTGTTTCTTATTATCATTTTAGACTGAGTGGAAATGCTTGTGGAATCTTGTGGTCTGTTAATTGAGGTTAAATATCTCATTATGCACACAAATTGATCATTATATTGAGGTTGTCAACAATACCTTAGTCCATGTTATGTACAAATGTGATCAACAAAACCAAAAATGGGATAACCCTTTGCATATTTTGCAACATTATTACAAATGAAGTAATCAATATGTATTCTCTAGGCATTCAAATTTTGAATCTTTCTATTGTGACCAAACCTTGGCACCCTATGAGATTCTTGTTTTTATCTCATTAACAAAGAACTTGGAAGAAACTCTTCATGTTGTCAAAAGGAGTAGGACACATATTTTTCATTCAGAGAGAAATTGGAAAAATTCGATGCTTGAGTACATGATTCCCCTTGGGGTTTCTAGATTTCATTCAATAATGAGGTGGAGACATTAGTGTTTTTCGGAGGTCTGGTCATGGTGAAGGAGAATGGAGTGAACCAAGTTGTAGAATCAAAATATTTTTTGTCATCATTTGATATTTGTATCAGATAATCCCTCTACAAAAATTTATATTATCTCACCTTAAGTAGAGGATTGTCTCTCTGAACCAACATGTTAAAAAACTATAATTCTTCCACTCTCTAAGCTTACAAAATGGATAGGTTGATTCCTAGGCCAATTTAGGAGTGAATATGAGTGAGGGTCATGTTATGGTAAATGGGGGATCCCATCCCTTACATCCTTCCATGAGAAGTTAATTATTTATGAATATGAATTCATTTTTTAACACGTATCTTGGCATGCAACTACGAAGTGATGGGGATTTAATACTACCACAACTTCCATCATCACATATCACTCCCCTATTGGTGTGCGGACTTATAAGAAATATGATGGGTTGATAAATTTATGTTTTTATTTAATTGTGCTAATGGTTCTAGAGTGGCCTCAAATTGTTGATTTTGTCCCTACTTTGAACTGTAACAACATTGCAACTAATGGTGGTGATTTGGTTACAACAAAAATTGATGGTATTTGGTTGTATTCCATGGTGGTCTCCATATTCCAAGCATGTTGATTTGGCATAAATCCTTCTCACTAGTGGGAATTGGTCATTACCACTGTAGGAATAAACAGTTGCATTATGTGAAATTGAGAGGATCCCAATGGGTCCTTTGCTAGTGCGAGAGAGAAGTTGTTGAGGCTCAATGTAGTGTAATGAATTCAGCTATTTGGTGAAATCATTGGAAGGAGGACTGTTACCTTAAATTGAGGAAAAAGAACTATGTTGGGGATGAATGTGCAGTTGAAACAACAACATATTGGTGCAAATGAATGCCTTGCATAAACCACACATGTTTACTCGAGGAAAGGGCCCAATTAGAATTTCACCATTAAATTGGAAAACCATTATGTTTATGGCTTGATTGTTGCTACTTTTTTTTTTTTTATTTTAATTAGTAATGCATAATGCAAATATTCTAAGATGAATCTAATGTCATATATCTTGGCTAGGATGACATAATTGATATACATAGATCAGCATAAATAAAAGTAGTCAATAAAAAAGAAATAATTCACTAAAATAAAGATTGCAAGAATAATTGAAAGTTATAAATTCATACACATCTCTTAGCACAATATACTAAAATTAATAGGATATATAAATAGATAAGAGAATAGTCTATCGTTGGCATATCATATCTTACAAAATTCCATAGTATCATGAGAAACAAGAGTAGTTAATTCTAACAAAACACCAAAATTCTCCAAAAAAATATGGCCAAGAAAAGATATTTAATTAACATTCTCCAAAAAATATGGCCAAGAAAAGATATTTAATTAACATGAAGTTCCATTACATTGACAAGAAAAAATTCCCCTTATCCTCTTATAATTCATCTTATTTATGCAAAAGAAATGGGAAGATTCCCCTTATCCTCTTAGAATTCATCTTATTTATGCAAAACAAATGGGAAGTTAAGATACTTCAACCACCTAACTCTTCACATTTCCTACTTAATTCTCATAAGATTGCCCCTCCACATTTGTTTTATCTTTGACATACTCTTTACAAGCCTCGTAAACCTTTTGGATTTCATGAGAACATGGATAGTAGTGTTTCTCAATCAGGACTAGGAGGAGAGCTAAGATATGACCTAGTTTATCCAAAATTTTCTCCAACATTACTAAAAATGTGTTAATTGAGATATATATTTAGTAAGAGTAGCTATATACTCCTCTTCTCCTTGCCTTGCTAATTGATAATATGTTATATTATATGCCTCTCCTATATTTGGCCTCCACAACTTGGCATAAAAATGCATCATCGTCTCTAAAAAAAGGTAAATGGAGTTTTCCTATGATTTTCTATACAACTTCAAAGTTGCTCATAGTCACTCCATAAATCTTGGACATTCTCATTCAATATTTGATAGGTATCTTTCTAGCATTCAAACCCTATAAAGTCATTTATGAGGATGTATTTATCATTTAATTTAGGAACCTCCTAAGGATAGGTTGTGTAATGTTGTTGCCATTGTTTCAGGAGACAAAAACATATATGCCATCCCTCCCATATCATTTTATTTTGATTGGGTTTGTCAAAGAGGAAAAACACTTCCTAATATTACTCTTGCAAGTATCATAGACTCTTATAAAGTTTTGTTTTTGCTGATTTTTTACCATGCTCACCACTCTATGAAGTCAACATTGTTTCACTTATCAACTTATATGTAATAATCAACCTAATTTTCAAAATCTTAATCTCCTTCTTGTAATTTTCCACTTCCATGGACAATTTAGTAGTGTTAAAATCAATGGCTTGGATGGTGTCCACTTTAGATGAATCTAATTCTATTGGATTCATATATTTGTATGGATAATCCATCAAGAAGGCTCAATTAGTCTTGTGCAAGGTATCTCATTCTATTTCCTTGCGGGAGGTGAACTTTTGTAGAGCTTTATTCTTTAGGTTTTTTGGAGGAGTCATTGCAACATAGCTTGGTGATTAATAAATTGATTAATCTTTGATAGCAGATGTTTTCCCTTCACATTGTAGGGGTTTTAGCACTCTAAATTCCATTTCTCTTGTCCCTTATAATTTTTCTCTTGTTTTTCTTATGTTAACGGTGAAAGTACACAAAATATTGGGAAATAGCTATTATATGCTCTTTATATTTTCTAACAACATAACATATTCTAACATTGATGGTTTAGAAGGATGCCCCTAATTGGGTTACAAGTGAACGTTGGGCCTAGACTCAAAGAGGGCAAGTGTTCAAATTTTTTAGTATCTCATTTCTTTACATTCCTCACCCAATGATATTTAGAAGGTGGCCATTCAATGGTAGCTGAAATTTTGATAGAAGGATAGCAAAACAATGTCTTTGGCTACGAAATTTCAACTATAAATTAAATTCGTAGGTGCCACACATGTTTACTATTCACCCTTTTGTGTTTCCTTAGATAGAGGTTAGGAGCAACTTGAAAAAATGTTTAGAGGATTTATTTAGACTCATAGTAGTGGAGAGAGAGGCTTTACAAAGTTGGTGGGTCCCTCTGTTATGCACCTAAGGACTAGGTAATAATATAAATCATTGCTTCCCACACTCAAGTGCAACAAATGTGTCTTAAATGGGTCAATGCAGTTGTTGAATGGCAGTAAGAAAAAAATATTATTTTAATAAATTTCATTACCTCAACACACCCCACCCATCAAAACCCCAACTTGCATGAAAAAATGTTTGGGGATATTTTAGTCTTCAAACTTTGCTTGTTAGCTCTAAGGTAATAATTAAAGGGGCCTTTATTGCTAAGACTATTTGGAATATTTTGGAGGTCATCAATCACAAGCTAGTTTGGAAGTGTGGCTATTTACATTTCATCATTCTCTTCAATGATCATTATTTATGGTGGTCATAGTTTGTTTTTTGAGGAAAACCCCTAGAAGAATGAGTATGGCTGTTGGAAAAATAGTTGTTTTGCATCAACAATGTCACAAGTATGCCATTTATGCAGGATATATGAGTAAGGTCTCATTGAGAACATCAGATAAATATTATAGGGACACATGGAAGAGTCAAGGAATGCCATATCACCATGTTGATGTTAACAAGGAATAACTAAGTGATGCATGAACCAATTAGGATTAAGGTTTTTCCACACAACCCTAATGAGGTCAAAACATAGAATTCAAGAGGATATTTATTATATATGGGATGCACCACATGGTACTTGTGTATACATGGTATGGTACTTTATAGGTTTGGGAATTTGCATATATGTCGCTCATTGTTCTTTATTAAATGTATGAACTTCCCCATGGACCTAATAATAAATTAGGACCTTTTCTATGTTATGTTAGATCCATCGAGATTGGTGGATATAGGGTCTCTTGTTATTAAGGTGTACAACTCAACTAATGAAACCAACTACAGTTCATAGCTAATTTACATTTAAAAAAATAGGTATGAAATGAGGCTAGATGGATTTGAGGGGTTAATATGATAACTACATTAAGGAAGGAATCATCCTAGAGGAACTAAATAATTGATTAGATTCATAACTCAAATAATTATAGCCTTTAAACCTCTACTAGTAGTACAACTTACCTTACCCACAATCACAAGCATGCAAGGTGGGCGAAGTGCCTATCCAGGCATCATACCTATATACAAATAGAACAAATAGCATTAGATCAGGTATTGCAAATTTTTGGTTAGCAAAAGTCACTTCAATGATGCTTTACTTACATGCACTAGTGGGTAAGAAGCCGATGATATGTTTCTTTTATAATGTATAGGTTTTCCACTACATAATAAGTTATTTCTCTATTTCACTCCAAGAACATCATGTAGGTGCTTCTAGACATTAAAGTTGTAATCACTAGTTTTGAGAGTCAGCTACCCTATCTTTCATGTGTTGAAAAATGTCACTACAAGGAAAAGGACCTTTAGCGGAGGTTATAGTGGATGTTCCACTCAAAAGAGTCCAAATATCTGTTTATAGCGGAGTTCACCGGTGGAGGTAAGCAACCAGAGGTTTTTTTCTTTCTTTCTTTCGGTGAGCTTATTTTAATGAGAACACACCAGTTTGTTACATATACTGAAGCACCGGGCCACCATATACCATGTTGCACCGTGTCCAAATAAATCATCAAACACAAAAAACTAAAAAAATATAAACCAGTACGTTATGTAAGCATAAATTCCCCAGTGATTTCTTTTAAACATAAACGCCCCGTACTATATTTTAGTAAAAAATAAAAACTATTATTTTATTAAAATATTCATGATATTTTGTTTATAATCCCATACCCAGTGCGTTACTGAAAACTAAATGCCTCGGTGCATGTAGTAGAAACAAATGCACCGTATAATCTTTTATTAAAAAAGAAAAAATGTTAACTTTTATAGGTAAAGACCTCATCTTAGTGCGTTCGATAACATTAAATTCCTTGGTGCGTCTAATCATAATGAATGCATGTAACGTCCCCCTCACCCAATATGACCATCGGGAGGGGACATTAACTAAATTTGGGCTCTCAAATTTCACCCCAAAACCATAATACGATTTTCAACATATAAAATGTGTGCAGAAACGTAAATAAACATACACAATAGAATTAAACTATATCCATACACATATAGCATGCAAATACAAGCATAAACATTGCATGCATCAAATAAAAACATTTTAGATTCAAATGCATGAGAGTACTTATATTTCTCCAATGCAGATCCAAGCAACTGGCTATGTAAGAGTGATTTTCCACCCAACCATAGGCACTCTATCCAGCATATACTCTTTTTTCTAAGAGCCCACCCCCAAGACAGGATATGAGGCCACTAGGTCGAAGGAAGGGATTCTCTCTCTCAACTCACAACCCATTCTTCTCTCTATGCTTAGCCAAATTCTCAAATAGAGCTCTATAGGGGTCTCACTTATCCCTCACAACCTCGGCTTCCACAATACCTGCCCCACACAACACCTTTCTTGGCTCAGGAATCCCCTTCACCGATCCACGATTCTATTGGGTGATCCATACTGCTTGGTGCTTCCAGTGTGTGCATAGAAGAAGTACAATCTGACATATTCTGCTATAGAATCCACATGTAGCCTCACTTTGTGCCTTCTCAAGCACCTCTGAGTCGCATAATTCAATGGGTAAGGGTTCCTCTCTTGCTCAACCTATTTTATCACCTACCACCATGAATGTTTACTTCCAAATCTATGGCATGGTCTCCAAATTCAAATTTCTAGGTTAAACATAGCATGGTAAGTTCATGGAGAGCAATGGAGAGCTCTACCTAGTGTAGATCTGCATGTAAGCATGAGAGAATGAGGGTTGAATCCAAGGGATATGAGAAAATGGTGAAAAGACAACTGAAATAGCTTTTGAGAGTAGAAGAAAGGACTCATGTCAGCTGCAGCCTGACTTTTGTCATGAAAGAACTATCACAAAGGTGCAGTCAGCCCCATGCTGCAATAACTACATGAGGTGACTTTTCCCACAAACCTCACACATGTATTCAATGATTGGAAACTAGTCAAAAGGATATAATTGGCTTATTCACATCACATGACATAATTTTGGGTGAGTTATTAGGTTGACACTTGGAAGCAAGGATTTAATCCCCCATAGACCTCCTTTCCTTTTCCACTCTGGTGGAATCATAGCCCCTTTGGTTCTCTTTACACAACCATTGTTGGACCATTTTATTATTTATGCACATAATATTTACATACATTCTAAATCAGAATGACAAGCCAACCGCACGGTCCAAATAACAATATGTACATCATACATGCCTAGCCATTCACTAGTTGGGCCTTGGCCTTGAGCTCCGCACTAGGAATCCACACTAGCATATTTACATCATTTACATAATTTTGGCTAAATACATTCCAAGTCAAAACTAGGGGTATTACAATCCCATCCCCCTTGGAATAACACTGTCCTCGATGTTTTCTCCAAATTAGAACAAAAATGGATATGCCTCTCTCATGGCATCCTCCAACTCCCATGTAGCCTCATCTAGAATGAAGTGATTCCATT
This sequence comes from Larix kaempferi, assembly GCA_027924585.1. NCBI lineage: Eukaryota > Viridiplantae > Streptophyta > Pinopsida > Pinales > Pinaceae > Larix > Larix kaempferi. Next base: position 10,697,826 of record BSBM01000063.1, on the reverse strand, counting down.
GCACCTTTACCTATCCCATGGCTTGGTTTTGGATCAATGTCACCTTCCCGTCTAAGATGCATAGTGGCTTGGTTTGGAACTATCTCTCGAGTTCCACCTAGATCACATCCCAATCAATCACATGGTCAAGATCATGTACATATTTCTTAAGCAAAGAAACGTGAAAAAAATTATGAGTTCTAGTGTTAGCAGACAATGTAATTCTATATGCAATTCGCCCTATTCTCTAAAGCACTTTAAATGGACCACAATATCTTGGTGATAACTTGGCACTAATTACAAGCTTCAATGAACTCTTCCTTGGCCTCACTATGATGTAAACATGATCCCCAACATGAAACTCTCTATGTACTCGGTTCTTATATGCATAGATTTTCTGTCTATCTTGGGTTGCCTTTAAATTTTGCCTAATCTTTGCAATCTCTTGTTCCCATCTCCTTAAGAAATTCTGGCCCAAGTAAAATTATGTTCAGTGGATTATCCCAAGTAACTAGTGTTCTGCACCTCTTTCCATACACAGTTTCAAATGAACTCATGCCCAACAATGCTTGTTGCCCAGTATTATATGCAAACTCTACCAAGTGTAGATAATCCTCCCACTTGGATGGCTTTTCCATCACATACATGCGTAGCATGTCTTCAAGCACCTGATTTACTCTTTATGTTTTCCCATCTGTTTTTGGATGGTAGGAAGTACTAAAGTTCAGTTGTGTACCCAAATCAACAAAAAGAGTTTTCCAGAAATTTGAACTTGGTATCCCTGTCTCAAATTATTTCCTTAGGAAATCCACGTAACCTAAAAATTTCCTTCATGAAAATATTTGCAATAGCATATGTTTTATACGTGGATTTAACCGGTATAAAGTGTGTTTCCTTAGATAATTTATCCACCACAACCATGATGGAATCATGCTTCCTAACAGTCATTGGAAAACATGTAATAAAATCCATGGAAATCACTTCCCATTTCGATTCCAGAATTGGAAAAGGCTACAATAAACCTACTGGGTGTTGATGCTCAACCTTCACTTGTTGACATTTCATACACTTATAAATATACTCAACAATATCCTTTTTCATCCCCAGCCAAAAATATTGATTTCTCGCCGTAGCAATTGTTTTCTGGTATCTTGGGTGACAGGAATATGGCATTTTGTGAATTTCATCCATAACAATTCTTCTCAAATCCGCCACATTAGGAATATAAATTATGTTTTTATAAATAAGAAGTTTGTTGCCTTCCAAATGGTAACCTTCATACCTCTTTTCTAAATTCTGTTGTTGTAGTTTGTCCTTTGTTTTCACATACAATTCATCTTCAACAATACAGTTAATAATTGGTTGCCTTAAATTTGATTGGCAGGTACTAATGGTTGCTACATGCATCTCATGTACTTTTCTGCTAAGTGCATCAACCACCTTATTTTCTTTACCTTTTATGTGTTTGATCTCAAAATCAAATTCACATAGAAATTCCAGCCATCTTGCTTTCCTAACATTTAATGTTAGCTGCTCAAACAAATACTTCAGACCATAGTGGTCTGTCCTTAGTTCAAATTTTATACCCATTAAATAATTCCTCCACATTTTTAAAGCATGCACTATGGTTGCAAGCTCTAAATCATGGGTAGCATAGTTTTTCTCATGCTCTTTCAACTTCCTTGACTCGTAGCATAGTACATGTTTATCTTGTGCAAGAACTCCTCCAAGCCCCCGCTTACATGCATCTGTACACACCACAAAATATTTTTTCAGGTATGCAATTTTTAGAATTGGAGGACTTGTGATAAGCTTCTTCAAAAGTTGGAAGCTTTCTTCACATTTTGGTGTCCATTCAAATTTTATCCTTCAAACGTTGGTCTTGATTGGGTGTGCAATCTTGGAGATTCCTTTAATGAACCGCCTATAGTAATCAACAAGACCCATAAAAGATCTTACATCTGTCATGTTTCTTGGATTTGGCCAATTCATGATAGCTTCAATCTTCTCAGGGTCCGCCGATATTCCTTCCTCAGAAATAATGTGACCCAAATAATGAATTTTATTTTTATAAAATTCACATTTGCTTAGATTTGCATACAACTTATGCTCCCGTAGCAATTGCAAATCCATTCTCAAATGTTCTTCACGCTCTTCTTCATTCTTAGAATAGATAAGAATGTCATCTAGAAATACGAGAACAAACTTGTCCAAATACTTGTTGAAAACACTATTCATGAGACACATGAATGTAGTTGGTGCATTGGTGAGACCGAATGGCACCACCATAAACTCATAGTTCCCATACCTTGTTCTAAAGGATGTATTGTTAATATCTTCTTCCTTGATTCTCACTTGATGATAACCAGACCTCAAGTCAATCTTTAAGAACACCTTTGCCCTTCTCATTTGATCAAAGAGATCATCAATTCGAGGGAAGGGGTACTTGTTCTTCACTGTAAACTTCTTAAGCTGCCTGTAATCAATACATAACCCAAGTGTTCCATCTTTCTTTTTCACAAAAGGTACGGGTGATCTCCATGGAGACACATTTGGATGAATGTACTTATTTTCCAACAATTCTTGCAATTGCATTTTTAGCTCTAATAATTATGGTGTACTCATCTTGTAAGGAGTTTTAGAAACTGATGCAGCTCCTAGAACAAGATCAATTGTAAAATCAATGTCTCTCTTTGGAGGTAGTCTTGGAACTTCACCGGGAAACACATCCTTAAATTCTTGTAGCACATGATGGTCTTCCAGCTTGGGAATTTCATTTTTTGTTTTATCCAAAACATGGGCTGCATACCTCATAGGAGAATGATAAAAAATTTATGAAAGAACCAGGCTATAGCTTGTTGATCTGTCTACCTAACCATGGTCTCGGTTTGTCTTGAGATTTCCTGAGGAGGAAGTTATAGGTCTACCAAAATAGGGTTTTAGGCAGTTTTGCACTAGTCCAGTAAATGTCCACCTAGATCAGAGGAAGATGAGTTCAAAGGTGAAATCACTTTGGTCATGCTAAGTGATATGTACTACATCATCTAGTATCACTGGTTTGGGATTTTTGTGAAATAAAAATCCACCTTGGAGATTGCATAAACTGTCTAAGTATAAAAATGTTGGTAAAAATGCTTGAGTGAACTCAGTAAAATGTCCTCCATTTCCTATGGTTGATGTATTAAAGTATTTTAAGGGTATGGGTCTCTACAATTTTGAGTGGTGCATCCAACCATATCATTGGTTTGTCCAAAAAGTCTCTGTATGTGAATATATTTACCTGCCAAAAGTGCCTCGTAGCTTGATTTGCACTGCTCTAGAAAAATGCCTGCCGAGGAGAGAGAACGAGGTTTCAAGGGATAAAATTGGTCTGTATAGAATCACCTTGTTTTCCTCTATCCAGTGGATGTCTCATACTTCCAATTTTATGAAAATAAAAATCTCTTCATATTGACCTAGGGTTTGATAATTTTGCCTAAGTGTCAAATCAACAATTTAAAAGGCCATTTTCAAATGCCCAAAAAATGATGTGTGTATCAACAAATTCAAAAGGTGACATGGATATGTTACTTGTTGAAGTAGTTATCCATTCATTTTTTCAATTTTCCTTATGATAGTGACATGTGAAAGAAATCAATTTGACAAAGTGAGAAAAATCATGTTTTGCATATTAAGAACAAATGAAATTTGGTTGTGTTGAAATAAGAAGGTTGAAGAGGCATTTGGAAATGCCCACCAAGTACTCTCCTTGTGATGATAAATTCATCAGTTGGAATGGGCTTGTTCTTTGATGATCTGGTCATCTAGTCATGGCCTTAGATTTCCCTCTGGAGGTTACACGTGCGACATACAAGCCTGCCAAATTGAGAAAAAGTTTATCTTGTTGTCTAAATGAAGGTTGAAGAGGCATTTGGAAATGCCTGCCAGGTTCTGTCCTTGTGATGATAAATTCACTAGATGACATGGTCTGTTCCTTTATGATATGGCCATCTAGTCATGGTTTCATATTTCTCTCCGGAGGTCACACGTGCGAGATACAAGCCTACCAAAATGCGAAAAGGATTGTATTTCAGTCTAAATAAAAGTTGAGAGGCATTTGGAATGCACACCAGAAATTGTGGGTGTGTAGATAAATTCATCCAAATGTGTGGATCTCTTCTTTGACAATTTTTCCATCTATCCATGGTGTTAGAATCTTCTTTGGTAGTCACACGTGTGAAAAATTAGGTTCCCCAGTTGAAGAAAAATTCTATTTCACACAGAAATCTGAATATGCCCAAATTAAGTATATGTTAAAATCAATTTTTATTTTAAATTGCCCAGCTAATTCAATTTCATAAAGAATAGTTAAGATGTTATAAAATCAAGGAAATTAACTACCAGCTATTTATCAAAGAAAATTAATTAAACCAAGAAGTATTTTTATGAAGTGGTGCATTTGATAAAATGGCAATTTCCAGATTTGAAGGATGTGATGTTGAAAATCCATGATGATAAGTTACAGGAATAAACTAAATGAGGCAAAGTTTATTAAATAAAAAAGAATTGATTTTTAATTAAAAAAGCAAAGTTGATCTTTAATTAAAAAACAAGGTTTATTATTTAATAAACAGAAAATTAATTCTTTTGAAGAGGCACAAGTTTGGAAAGACACAAGCCCAGATTGAAGTGATGCAATGGTTAAAATATGAGATAGATAATATATAAGCAAGCATTTGAGATGGAAGGGAGACATGTCAACAAACCAGATCAAAGAAGAAGAAAGATCAAGACAGAGACCAATGAAATGAAGATACTAAACTGAAGTAACGGAATTTCTGGAAATCTGAAAATACAAATAAGGGAAACTTTGGTTATTGAAGATGACCATCTGAGGGAGCACAAAATAGAGGATAGAGAAGGAAAAAGCATAATAGAATGTATCTGCATTTTAAACATGAATATCTAAAGCAGCGTAGATTCCAGATAAGGTAAAAGGTAGACGAGAGTGTCTGATGTATGTTTAAATGAAAATCTGAAGCAGTACAGGTTTCCAAGAAAGAATAAAAGGATCAAAGGCAGTCTTTTCGATCTTGGATTGAAGATCAGAAATAGTGGACATTGAAAGTATAAGCAGATGTATATTCCATTGAAGCTATAAGATAAAATTAGGGTGGTAGGGTGGTGCTAGGGAAGGTTACAAGCCTGCAAAGGGGTTGTAGCCTCCTTCTAGTAGTAGCTGGTAAATAGGGTGTCGAAGGATCCTTTCAGTAGTAGATGATAAACAAGGGGGTTGTAGATTCCTTCCAGTAGTGGTTGGTAAATAGGGTGTAGTAGCATCCTTGTATGTTGCAGCAGAAAGAAACCAGGGTGTTGTAGCATCCTTCAATTGTAGCTGAGAAACTTAGGGATTGAAGTCTCCAACAAATTGTAACTTGCAAAAGCTATTGTAAAATAATTTTGCAATATAGAAAGAGTTTGTGGTTTTCCCAATTGGGCTTCCATGATAAAAATCTTTGTTTAGTGTATCTTGTTGATTCCATGTTTTAATTAATATTAAAAAGTGGTTTAAATTGTTAAAAAGATAAACAATACTGATTCGCCCCCCCTCTTAGTATTGACCAATATTCTAACATTTTCTTGCCAAGGAAGCCAAACTCGTTTTTCCAAAATGGTGGCTTGCCCATACTCTAATTTGGACATCCATACCTCCCCATTCCCAATGCATTAACTACCTCAACCAAATCTTGGAAGAAATAAATGATTGGGTACAAAAGTCAACATGGGTAGTTGAGGGTTCATGGGTTCTCTCATTGACACTTGGATTGACTTGATTTGTTCAAGGGTTTGAATACTTTCCTCTCAATTCCTTGTAAAAGTCATGCCCCCATACTCTTGTTGCATTGCATTGCATAGCTAGTTGTGGGTATTTTATTAAAATGCAAATTTGCATGATATTTACAATTTCGCCACGGATTACTAGCACATGGATATCACAATATAAAATACCAACCCTTTAAGGCTGAGCATTCACTAGCGGGGCCTTGGCATTGAGATCCACGCTAGGAATCATACATCACATATGCATAATATTTACATATTGAGTTGATACATTCTAAGGACCAAAATGGGGGTATTACATTTTTTTTTATAAATATTTCCATTTCACGCAATTTGGTACATAAGATCGATTGTGTTTTTAGATCTTAGGAACTCGAAAATCGGCTGTGAAAAAACTACTCTTTATATGATTTGTGCCCTTCAGATGCCACCTACACTTCCTTACCACTTATCAACCATAAGCGGGGTTACGGTCCATGAATGGTGGTTTATCGAAACTACTTTTATGATCTTGAATGTATGAGAGGGTGACACGTCGCAAGGTGGTTTACCACTTCACGGTCAGGTCAATTTATTAATCTCCATGCACCTTCATGGACCTGAATCACTCTTAGCTGTCGATCATATCTTTATGATTCTCCCAGGATGACATGTCTGTCGCAGGTCCCATCACCCCTGGTATCTACACACATCATGTCTGGACCCTACATCACATCTTTTCATGTCAGGCTGAAAGCAGTTTTGTCACATCCCCTCCCATCTATCCAATTCAAGGAAGGGAACATGATGCCAATCTGTGGGGCTTTGATATAAAACTCACCCCATTCATTAGATTCATATAATTAAAAACCAATGTGTGCAGATGCAAATCAAGAAAGTATGCACAACGGAATTAAAAACATCATCCACACACAATTCATGCTCATCCAGCATATCAAAACAATCATCAATTTAAATATTGCATAAGTAAATACATAGACAGAAAAACAATTATCTTCATTGTGCAATTGTCCCAAACAACTAGCTATGTCCCTACAATGTTCCACCCAACCATAGGCCAGTTGTGTTCATCAATTCTCTCAACACAACTGCCACCCCCGAGCTGGGCATGATTCTTACAAGGAAAAGGGGACATTCAAGCTCATTCACAACCAATTAATCATTTCAACTGAGCCAAGCCAATCCACAACTGGGTTTATCAGGATACACTTGAACCCTGGATGCTTGCACTCAAGCTGAAGCCAAATCAATGGATTTTCCAACAGGATGGCCATGGGTTAATCGTTTCAGTCAGAAACAGATTGAGGGATGGGAAAAATAATCATAGGGAGGAAAACAAATTCTCCTCTAACTAATTAAGCATTCAATAGCCCAAAATGGTCTCTATGGAACCCCAAATCAATTCCTCTTCTTCCCCACCGGTATACAACACAAAAACGCCCTTCTCCCAGCTGAGAATGAAGGAAAACACAAACATACATGGCTGTAAAACACCTAGGTAGCTCCAAACTCGTGAGGGAGGAAGACTAGTTGATGGATAATGGCTTGGGGAGCAGATCATGGCTCTTTTTCTTGCCCAAGAAGAAAAACGTGATTTTCCATGCAGGGTGGCTTTCCCATACTCAAATTTGGACAGCCATACCTCTCATTCCCCAAGGCATTAACTACCTTAACCAACTCTTGGGAGAAATCAATGATTGGGTACAAAAGTCAACATGGGTAGTTGAAGGTTTGATTGGTTCTCTCATTGACACTTGGCTTGACTTGATTGGCTTAAGGGTTTGAATGTTTTCTCTCCCAATTCCTTATAAAATCATGCCCCCATCTCTTGTTGCATTGCATAGCTAGTTGTATTTTAAAATGCATATTTACATGATATTCAAATTTTCATTGTGCATGGCTAGCACGTGAACCATATGCATCAATAAATCGATGGCAGGGCCTTGGCCTTGAGCTCCTCACCATGATTTTATAACAATATTACATCATTTACATTTTAATGCAATGGGGTAAAAATTGGGATATTACAAGTTTCGGGCTCTGAGGACAGTGTTTTCCTAGACCCACTTTTGGGAGCCTGAATGCATGAGAGAAAGATATGCCATAGGTATTTTTACCACTTCAGGGTCATGCTGATTAGTTATCCTTCATGCATCTTCATGGGAATGAATCACTCTCAGCCTTCGATCTCAATCTACACAATATTCCACAACTGACGTGACTGACGACAGTCACATTTTTCCTAACATTACTGCATCTCACATCTCCCCACATCACATCAATTCATGTCGAACCAAAAGGTGGTTTCTCGAGACCACTTTTGCGAGCCTCAATGCATGATCAGTTTACACGTCATAAGGTGGTTTACAACTTGAGGGTCATGTTGATTAGTTATCCTCCGTGTGTATTCAAGGCCTTGAAGCACTATGAGCTATAAATCTCCACCACTACCCGACGGTCATATCTCCTCCGCCCTTGGGCTCCATCACTTATGGTCACCTATACATGCAAATCAACTGTGGCTGGTCCACATCACACCTTCTTCCCACGCAACTCCTCCATGTCGGACCTATTTTACACGTGGCTCCTCCACGTCAGTTGTCCACGTGACATGGGTGGGGACCAACTAAAAATTTCCAAATATTTCAAAATTTTAAAATTACACAGAATTTTAATTCGACAATAACGAGGATTAATTAGAAATTATTTTCGTCCACTTATTTGTCACTTAACAGAAAAAGATTTATATAGCACCATTTATGATTCTTTTTCTTGTAAATCTATATTCATGGCCCATACAACTCTAGTATTGCAACCAAAATCTCTTATACCACTCTGTAACGTCCCCATCACACAATCTGACCATCGGGAGGGGACATTAACTAAATTTGGGCTCTCAATTTTTTCCCCAAAAGCATAATACGATTTTCCACAAATAAAATGTGTGTAGAAACATAAATAAACATACATAGTGGAATTAAACTCTATACACACACATCTAGCATGCAAATACATGTTGATTAGGTTGTCATTGATGCCAACAGTTAAGTCTTGGTGCCCCTTGTGGAGCCCCTGAGGGTTAGTATTTGTTTAGTGATTGTCTGTGTCAGAGGAGACCTTTTGACTTTGTCCAAGCCCAAGCTTGAAGCCCTTGGAGGCCTTGGGACACTGCCAAAATCCCTAGCTACCCATTAACTTGGTTGAGTGACCCCTAAGGTGTTTCTATGCCCTAATACCCTAGAATGTGTCCTTGGGGTGTTGCAATAGGCCAAATGACCCTTTCAGTGGTCATTTGTGTTTTAATAAGCTCATTGTACCCTAGGAGAAGTCTAGGCACCCCTCACACTTAATAAATTTATTGATCCTTGAAGGAATGGAAAAAGTAATACCCTGAAGATGGTCAAAATGGTCAAGAAAATTCTTGAACCCACACCTTGATGGTCATGGGGTTCTTGGTGGATAATAGAACACACCCACGCAATTATTAATTGAAGGTCTGTTGAATTTATTACACCCCTAACGTTGATGATGAGGTTTCCATAAATAAATTCCAAAATAATATTAAACCCCATATGGGCATGCCATCTAAGCCCTTGCGGGCATCCCTCTCATCATTGATACGAGCTTGAAGAAGACCACGTGGATTGGTATGAAGACCACGTGAATGTGGTAAGAAAGACCAAAATTAAATACATTTTTTATTGAAGAAAAACTGGAAACCAAAGTACATTTTGACATGTCGACTGAATGATGAATTTTGAATTAAATTAATTGGAAGTCGGCCCCATATTTAAATTAAGAATTCAAATTAAAAATTAATTCAATTATTAAAAATAATAAACAATACATGAAGTCGGCCCAGTTACTTAATAAAAATGTAAACAAATTTAAATTTGGTAAGTCGGCTCATTAAAGGAATTAAATTAAAGTTTATTATAATTTTTTTTTTATAATGACAAGGTCGGCCCCCAAAATAAGGAAAAGGTGCATATAAATAGAAGCTAATCCACTATTTCGAAGAGGAGAAATTCTGGCAGAAGTTAATGCTCTGATTTTCAGGTTTCTTCTCAGAGGCAATAATTCGTGGTATATACAAGCAACAACAGTTTGATTTTTTATTTTGGTTGTGGAACTGTGAAGAGAATTTCGGTGAAGCTCTGGTTGTGGAATTGGGAAGAGAATTTAGGTGAAGCTCTGAATTTTCAGGGGTAACTCAGGAGCAGCAGTCAAGTGTGATTTCGGTGTATGTATCTCTGAGTTTTTCGATTCTGAACATAGCTGCAGACACAAGACAATAGGAGTACATTTGAGGGTTTGAAGGATAAACCAGAAAGCAAATATCCACTTGCTACTTTGCAGAAACCCGAGGACCATCAATAGCTCTTGGCATCTCTTGAATCGTTTGAATCCGGTGAGATCAATTCTTCTTTTCTTCATTTTCTTTACTCCATCAGTCACACAATTAGATTTTGAATAAAATTTTAAAACCCTTGTTCGTTCATGTATGTGGACGTTTTGAGTTTCTGGGCAAATTATTGTTTTTATCAAACCCTGGGGTCAATCGATATGAGCAAATTAAAATTGAAATCCTGTTGGTTTTCTGTATTTCGAGGGCCGATCTGTATTAAAGCATATTGAAATAACCCTAGCCATAATTCTTTGCAACCAATCTGGTTTCGAATGGTTCCCGTTATTAAATGTCAGTCTCGATCTTTAGCTCATTGATAAACCCTTTGTCTTGGTTCTGGATCCTTTTATCAAGCTTTATAATCATATCTCAATCCCATCATAGTTAGTCAAGCTTATACGTGGAAGCCCAATTTTTCTGAATTTAGCTCGATCTCTCTCTCAAAAAAAAAGGGGGATCATCCAGTTGAACTGATTGAGCGGTTGAACAAATTGACAAGAGATTATAAGCAATGTATGAACAAATTGGCTAGTTATTTGAAGAAGATGATTGCAGTTGATTGAGGTGACTGTGAAGTGGGCAACTGACAGGGATTTGAACATTTGACAGTGGATTGTGACTGAGGTAGTACAGTAACCAAGTGACCATGATGTGATTGTAACAAGTGATAGCCATTTCACATAATAAGCAAACAGTCTTGTGTACAGACTTTTGGCATGACAGCAGATCTCAGATGAAATGGAAGCAGACTCAAATTCCTCAGACTAGGGATGGTCTTACAGTAACCAGCATACACAGTCATGATATGTAAGATTACACAGTGAAATGATGTTAACGCAGTAAGATGTTCAGCAATGCTCAAATATGCCCAGTACACAGAACAATGAACTATGATCTTACACAGTAATATAACCCACTGATGATGAGTAGTAATTGGAGTTGAGGACATCTGCTGAATAAGCAGACTATGGGCATGAGCAAAAAGTGGGTGTGAGAAGAATTATTTCAGTGATTGATATGTGATGGTTATGGCAGTGAAAAGACTTGGATACATAGGGATGTTTTGGCAGTGAATGGTGTGCACAAGCAGATTCAGAGATTGGTATGTGACAGATTTACAGGTTGTGCTATGTGGTACAGAGATTGTCAGTGACAAGGCTGATGTGGCAGTGAACAGTGAATAGAGGTTATCAGCAGCAGAAAGTACAGGGTTTGTTGACAGGTCCACAGGTTCAGCAATCTATTTCTATAGGGTGGTAGGGTGGTGCAAGGACTCACAATCTTGTGAGCTGAGCTGTTGTAGCAGCTTGTCAGTTGTTGCTGACGAAGCCTAGGGGTTGTAGCCCCTTCCAGTTGTAGCTGGAGAAATTGTATTAAATTTGTAACCCCAGTTGTTGCTGGGTCAAATTTTATTATAAAAGGCTTCCGTGGTTTTACCCCCAGGACTTGGGTTTCCACGTAAAAAATCTTGTGTACTGTGCATCTTGTTTTTATTGTTGATGATTTACTGCTATTATTGGTGATTAGCTACTTGCTCTCGATTAAAATTTTTATATTGGCAAATACTGATTCACCCCCCTCTCAGTATTTCAACAATACAAGAATAAACATTACATGAATCAAATAAAAGCATTTCAGATTCAAACGCATGAGAGTACTTATTTTTTCCAACGCGGATCCAAGCAATTGAATATGTAAGAGCAATTTTCCACCCAACCATAGGTACTTTGTCCATAATATGCTCTTTCTGCTGAAAGGACACCCTCGAGATGGGAGGCCACCCCCAAGCTGGGCGGCCACCCCCAAGATGGGAGACCACCCCCAAGATGGGATATGAGGCCACCAGGGCAAATAAAACACCTAGAGGATTCTCTCTCTCATCCCACAACCTATGCTTCTCTCTATGCTTATCCAAATGCTCATATAGATCTCTACATGGTTATCACTTAGCCCTCACACACCCCTAAGCTGGGCGACCACCCCCAAGATGGGATATGAGGCCACCTGGGCAAATAAAACACCTAGAGGATTCTCTCTCTCATCCCACAACCTATGCTTCTCTCTATGCTTATCCAAATACTCATACAGATCTCTACATGGGTATCACTTAGCCCTCACAACCTTGGCTTCCACAATACTTGCCTTACCCAACACCCTTCTTTGCTCAAGCATCCCCTTCTCCGAGCCATGTTTCTCTTAGGCAATCCATATTTCCTAGTTCTTCCAGTGAGTGCATAGAAGAAATCGAATCTGATATTTGCTGCTATAGAATCCACCTGTAGCTTCAATTCATGGCTTCTCAAGCACCTATGAGCTGCAGAACTCAATGGGTAAGGGATCCTAGCTTGAAAAACCTCTTCGCTCACCTGCATCCATCAATTTTCACTTCCAAATCTATAGCATGGTCTCCAATTTGATTTTTTGGATTAAACACAGCATGGTAAGTTCATGGACAACAATGGAGAGATCTTCCTAGTGTATATCTACATGTAAGAATGAGAGAATGAGGTTTGAGTCCAAGGGATATGAGAAAATGGTGAAAATACAATTGACATAGCTCATAACAATAGAAGAAAGGACTCTTGGCAGCTGCAAACTGACTTTTGTCATGACAGAACTGTCACAAAAGTGCAGTCAGCCCCATGCTGTAATAACTGCATGAGGTGACTTTTCCCACCAACCTCACACATGTATTTAATGATTGGAAAATAGTAAAAAATGAGAAAATTAGATTATTCACATCACATGATAGAATTTTGGGTGAGTTCTTAAGTTGACACTTGGAAGCAAGGATTTATTCCCCCATAGAACCCCTTTCCTCTTCCCCTCTAGTGAAATCGTAGCCCCTTTGGTGCTCTTTACACAACCATTGTTGGACCACTTTATTATTTATGCACATAATATTTACATACATTCTAAACTAACATGACAAGCCAAACACACAATCCAAATAACAATATGTACATCATACATGCCTATCCATTCACTAGTCGAACCTTGGCCTTGAGATCCACACTAGGAAACTACACTAGCATATTTACATCATTTACATAATTTTGGCTACATACATTCCAAGTAGAAACTAGGGGTATTAAACGCACCAATATTTTTTTAATTAAAAATAATACAACTATTTTATTCAAAAATTCTCGCAAAATTTTACTGAAAGCCTCATAACGGTGCATTAGTATATAAACGTTGTGCTACATGTCAGAGACTCTAACACACTGCTTCATCATTTTTAAAATAAAAATCTATAATTGTATTCCTATGCAATTTTTTAAAACCTCATACCAGTGTGTTAGATGATACAAAACGCCGTAGTGCGTGAACAACACCAAAATGCATTGGATATTATTTTATTAAAAATAATTTTTATTTTTATTTTCTTTTAAAACCCACTCACACATGTGTACCTTACTGTTGTGTGCACCAAAACAAGGTTTAATAAATAAGAATGACTACCCCATCAAACTCATTTTTACCCTCTTCAGTGCGATTGATACCACCTGCATCGATGTTGCACCTGACCCACTTGGACACCCTCACATCTATGGTTCACGTGGAAAAATTCCTCACTCCTATTGGCTGCAAACTCTAGTTTGAATTTTTCCAAAGGGTGGGAAAAAATTCAAATTTTCCATACATCGCTAATATGCCTTCCCGACAAGTCATTCAACAGGTAAATTGATTCTTACATCATAATTTAACTTTTTAACAGATTAATTTTTAAAATTGACCTTCAAATTGTCCTATTTAAAAATAAAAATAAAATTTGCATGGTGTATTCGAGCCTTTCGGCTCGCACCACCTGATGGTGCACCCTATAAAATTTTACAGGGCACACTATTCGTGGCGCAAGCCGAACGGATATATTTTAAAACATTGAACTTCTTATCGGTGCATTTGAAACTGAATAGCACCAGCCTTACAGTGCACTTATGTGTATTGAATGCACTGGTTAAGAAAAACTTGTAAATGAGAACATTAAATTATACCATTCTATTAGTGCACGTTAGTGCATTGGTTTTCAATGCTTTGATGTGCAATAGGCACATGAGTTTTGAACCCCAAAAAATCATAATTTAACGGTGCTTCATTGGCACATCAGTGCACCAATGCATGATGCTCTGACATACCCAAGGAGCACCGTGAATTGATTTCCATAAAAAAACAATTTAATAAACAACAATGGGTTCAGATAAATTAAGTGCACCATTTCTGATGCACTGACGTGCCCAAGGAACACCATTAATAGAGCGTACGGAAATATAATTTAACTCAGCTCCTAGTGCATGTGACAGCACTGGTGCTCAGTGTGCTCACTTGATTTAGGAACACCGTCAACTAGTTTTTAGAAAATATCCCGATGCATATAGTCATTGGCACATCGTTGAAATAAATTTTAAATATATAGAATCGTAATTGTGGTGTGCATTACATATTTCAGTGCACCGTAAATGGTGCAGTTTATATATAAACACACCGTTGGCGATGCAGTTTGTTTATAAAGCACTCGAAGTGGTTCACCTATGTTATTAAGGCGCATCGCTTCTAAAAAATATTATTTTGAGAGAAAATTGTATTATTGATGTTATTAAATAGGATTTTAATTGAGTGAAATATTACATGTTTTTATATATCTACTTATGACACTGATTCATGCTATATGTGAAACAGATACGTGAGGGCGACAAGCTACTCGACAGGAGAATGCACAGGTGGATCAGTTCAACATGGTTAGAGAATGGGAGTCTAGGGAGAGGGAGATGGATTTGTATCCTCACCCCATTACTGGTCAGACTAGAGATCTCTTGAGAGCTGTCGTCCTCATGAAGTTCTATCAGGAGGCTACATCCATCAAGGGAAACTCTTCATTGTTGTGCTAGTTCATCCGACACCAAGCTCATCAAATGCATGCATTTTGTGTTGGTACCAGTCAGTGGTTCCATCCCACTAAGGAGGAAATATATTTAATCACTGGGATATTCAAAGAGTGGGGAGTATTTTCCCCAGTTCCCTCATGTCCAAGCTAGTGCTGGAGCAAAGAGTCAACTAACCTACTCTTTGAGGTATATCAGTGACAAGGTCATCCGTCTCTCTGATTTTTTAGGTGAGTGATGGGTAGCTTAGGATCTCTTCTTTTGGTCAAGAGGAGGTTAGGTTCCTCTCTCATTTTCTTACGATGCTAGTGCACTCCACCAGTGATGGGAAGCACATTAGTTTCCCTCTGTTGTATTATGTTGACTCTTTAGTGTAGAGACATAGATGCATTGGGTGGCCTGCCCTTTTTTTGCGACAGTTTTGCAATGATTTTGATAAATGTCATGTAGTGATTGACTGGAGGTTCAAATTCCCTTTATATTCAAAGATTTTTTCCCTATTTTTTGAGAGGTTTCCTGTCACCATGCCCTCCTTTCAACTTCTCCCTTACAAGCCGATGACAGAGATGTGTATGCACATGTGGGGGCAGATGATGCCCAAAAGGGGGAATCCCGAATTCCTAGCTAGGATCACGTCAGATGTGGTCGAGATGATAGGCAGTGAGGAGGAACACACACTAGACATTGTGCCATATCCATCAGTGAGGTCTTGGACTGAAGAGGGTGCCCCAAGATCTTATTCATACCAGAGGAGCCACCGAATGAGAGAAGTAATATTACCATTATGTTTAAATTATTCTAGTATCATTTTATTCTCCTTATACTTAATGCAAATGAAATATATTCTAAATATTAAATTGTTTAATGAAATTTTCTAATTAGTATTCATGTGTACTATATTTTTTGTAGACATTGGCACATTCCATGGTGAGGTTGGGCTGCCTCCTCCCGCTTAGGAGGATCATGATATGGAGGAGCAGAATTAGGTCAGGCCATAGTTGGCAGCGTTGGTGTATGTTTTTGTCATCATTTTTGAACATCAATTACGCTCAGCTCGACAACACATTTATTTGCCATGTCAAAGGAAGATCGACGTCTCAACGATTGCATGAAGGAAATCGACGTTGTGGAACTTGGTGGATGCTCTGTGCGCTGTCGTAACTATTATGAGGCCGTTCTCTGGCTTATGTGTTGTCACGAGCTGTTAAGCAAAGCCGTTTTGCGGCATTAAGATTGCATATTATTAGAGCAGTTGAACACTAAAGGGTCGACTTGCTCCTCTAATTGTAACACTGTATATATAGATGTCCTCGTAGCAGAGACGAGTTAGTAAATTCAATCATTCAGTCAGTCCTTTTTATCTTTAGTCTTGTTAATCTTTTCCAGCTGCAAATGGATACAGAAACACTGTAACTCTGTTTTTATTTAATACATCTTTGTTCTAGTTTTATGGAGATTTATCAGCATCCGTGGTGATTGACTGATTATGGCTCAACCTTTGTTTGCTGAGAAGGGCCCCTCAACAACCAGTGGTCTTCTGTCTGTATATGTAATTTGTCGTTCTCTTCTTTAGATAAGTTCTGTTACTCGTTCATATTCTGTATTTGTCTTATAAATGATGTTTTTATTTCGTAACACATATGTTGTTTTTCTTTGTACATAAAGGATACCTCTGTTTTATGCTATGTAAATCTTGTTGTTGTTCATATTAATAATATTTCCAGAATATAATTGATGACCAATCATGTTTAGTCCATTTAGTTTGCTTAAATAGTTTAGTTCATTTAGTTTGCTTAAATAGTTTAGTCCATTTAGTTTGCTTAGTTTGCTTCAATGGTTTAGATTGCTTAGTTGCTTAGAGTTTAGTTAACTTAACCTTCTAAGTTCACTCATAGTTGATGTTAATTTCAATAGTTTCTTTCCTGCGGTAGAAGACTAGATTTAGTTACATTTCAGTCTCGTTTTAGGATGAAATAGAAATAGCTAGTTTCCTAAATTTCGATTCACGTAGATGGCTTTTTCTTATTCTATCTCTTAAATAGCCTACTCGCTGCTCCCCCTGCACTATAGGATCACATGCATCAGCCAGCTGGTAATTAAGATCATCCAATCTTCTCTTTCCTTAGTTTAAAACGTTTTCTTCTATCCGGATTGTCATTCGAACAACCATCCAGATCATCATTCGGACCTCAACACATTTTGCATTGTTTTCATGCTTATTTTTTAATCCAGTTTCTTAGGCTTTTAATTGTAACATTTCTTGTTTTTAATTAACATCCTTAGGTATAATAAAGATCTTGTTTTACATTGCATAGGGTTTTCTTGATTAAGTTTCATCTCCATTCTTAGCTTTCATTCTATTTTCCCTTACTTTGCTTCAGTTGTTTTACAGGTTACATCTGATTCATTAATACTTTCCTGTTACAAAATTTATCAGTTTCATTCTTAGGGTGGTTTATTATGTGTTCTTAAGATTTCTTTTTTATTAAGAGTTAATAATTTCATTCTCCAAGTATCTTAGTTTTGATAGTTTCTTCGTTAAATCACAAGATTAGTTTTCCATTCACACAGATAATGAAGGTGTTCATAAGAAAGAGTTTGGTTCAAAAATAAATATCTTTATCAATTTTTCTACTTGCTTCTATACAAACATATCTTTATCAAGTTTTCTACTTGCTTCCTAACCAAATTCAATCTTAGTAAATGTCTTTATTAAGTTTTCTGCTTATTTCTAAGTTACATTAGTTTTACATCATTTTGCTTATGGGTAGGAAATAGATCGCAATGTTTAAAGTTAATTGTAGTTGGATAATATTTAGTTTACATTTGTTTGTAGAGGTTAAATTAGACTTGCTTCCCTTTTGCTTCCTTTGTACATTTGAAAGTCACTTTGACACTCTTCCTCAGAATCCCAAAGGAGAATGGAATTAGGTAGTTTAGTGTAATCTTGAATATTAATGCATGAATCATTGCTGAATTTATTAAGTAGTTTGTAGTCTTATTTTGAGTGAACATAGTTTCTTGTTTTCATAATTAATTTTTATAAATAGGTTTTTCAAATTTACTTACAGTTATTTATAATTTATAGATTAGAGTTTTTAATCAGCAGTTTCCAATTTCATCATAGTAGCCTTGTTTTAGTTTTGTTTTCTAGAATAATTCTTATATCATTCAGTTATCATCCATAAAATAGAGTAGTGTAGCTTTCTACTATTCTCATCTGTTAATTTAATCAGGTTTAATTAGTTCATTTTTTGTCTTTCTGAAGTTTGACTCGGTTTTTCATTTTGAAAGATCTTTCGATCTTTTCTTTATTAAATATTTTTAAAGGTCTGACAAGCCGAAATCCTAGATACCATTCTACCTTAGCATATATTGTGCCACAACTCTAAGAATACCAACCCTAGTCGATAATTAAATATTAGGTGATTCTTTGAGATAGCTCACACACCCAACAGGCAGGTAGACATCCTGGCCACTGTCCACACAGGACCTAGGATATATATCACCGATATGTGGCAGCCATGTTGGACACATTATTAGTAGACGAGGAGGTTCAACCTATACGGGTGCACGACATTATTTGATAACCTCACCTTGTAGATATATGAAGGATTATTTTCTGTGAGATGATGTTGTTGATGCA
The DNA here is from genome assembly GCA_027924585.1 of Larix kaempferi. NCBI lineage: Eukaryota > Viridiplantae > Streptophyta > Pinopsida > Pinales > Pinaceae > Larix > Larix kaempferi. The sequence goes on along the minus strand of BSBM01000063.1, from coordinate 10,679,090 downwards.
ACATATTTTTGGTGTATGCATTTAATTAGCTGCTATGAGGGTTGACCATCAACCTCCTCCTCCAAGAAGATTATGCACAACTTTATAAGTTCAAGAAGATGATTATGCACAGCTTCATAAGGTGTTGAGATCAATTCCAAGGAGGGATATTGTTTAAATTTGGTTGTCATTGATGTCAACTAATGTCAAAGAGGATGTCAAATGGTTCAGTTTGAGTCATTGATGTCAATTGAAGTCAAGTGGATTCAGTATTCCCACTCCATCTTGAAGAAGTATAGAAAAGCCACATTGAATAAGTATAGAAAAGCCACATTGAAGAAGTATATGCACAAGCAAGATGGTGAAGTATATGGATGTCAGTATGAAGAAGTATATCTAGAAGTTGCATCCAGTTTGAAGAAGTGTCTCTATGGGTACATTGTGCATATCCAGTTTGAAGAAGTACATAAGGAAAATGTACTTGAGCAGGTCACAAGTCCATTCAGTCATAGTCATTCAAGGTACAAGCCAAAGTGTTGGTGGGACAAGAAGTTTGGAGAGTGCGCAAGCGAGCCAAAAAATACATGGGACACAGTCTAGTGTGCGCAAGCAAGTCAAGAGAATATTCTGAGAGTGCACAAGCAATTCAAGCGGAGTGTGCAAGCATCATGGAAGAAGAGATGGTTGAACAGTTATGTAGAGTCCTGAAAGCATGCAAGTCTCACCAACTAGAAGAAGATTTCAGTTGTTGAAGCATTCACAAGTTCCAAGAAGGGTGAAGAGGTTGAAGTCAGTAAATGCGCAAATTATACAGCCAATGACACATCAAGTGCACAAGACCCACAAGTGATTATACCATAAGGGTCAAAGTCCCACCAAGTTTAAGATCATGTATGTGCAAGTTCTACCAAGCATTGAAACATCAAGTGTGCAATACCCACAAGTGATGATATAGTAAGGGTGAAATTCCCACCAAGTCGAGGATCATGTATGCGCAAAATGCACAAAGAAAGGACACATCAGCGGCGTAGAACATGACATGTGGAAGAAGCACAATCGATGAAGCAAGGAAGAAGGAATTCCACACCCAACTTGTGGGCATAAAATCCATGTAGGACATGTGTAAAAACAAAACCAAGTTGGAGATTTGAGGTAATCTTGATGGAAAGGATAAAGAGCTTCTAAGTGGAAAATATAGATTTATATTCAGGGCATCAAGGGCTCAAGGCACAGAATAGTATGGTCTAGCGAGGAGTTGAGTGCGCACAAGCAGAGGAATTGTTTAACTTATGGTGCGAAGAATGATGCTATAGATCTATGACTATTGTGCTAATACAGAAAAGGTGGAATGTAGAGGATGCACAAATGTGTGAGGACCAAATGACCATATTGTAGACAACATAGAGATAGTCACATATGTTCTAAGGTGGATCCACACATAAATAGATATGAAGTATATCAGAACATGCACGAAGTGAAGAAGTTTGATTGATGTATGAAGATTGAGTTGAAGTGTGCTAAATAAAGAAGACCATCGAGTGGACATAGACCGAGTTGCAGCAGAATCAAGTATGCATGTCATGATGAGGATGATCTAAGGAAAGTGTGTTAAACTGAAAGGACAAATCATATGATGCACAACATGTCGCAGATTTTATGAAAGACTGTGGCACTTAAACAAAATAGACACATATTAGTAAGTGCACAGTTCCATCTGATATTGGTGCGTGACATCAAAACAACAAGTCATCAGTTGATGTACAGTATCAGTTGAGAGAGCAGTTGTGTAGTAGGAGAATGACATAGTAAATCAATGGTGCAGAATGCAGTAGATGAAGTAGCACACAATGTCAAGTGCGACATCAGTTGAAGTGAAGAATTGAGTGGAATGGGAAGTCAAGTGACGTATGCATGGAGTGGCAGCAATACGACTGCATAAAGAAGGTGCGCACAACAGAACGGACATCAATATATCAGAAGTGTGCGCATGTTGGAAGTTCAATAAGGAAACATCTTATTTTTTATATTTGGGTGGTAGAAAAGGGAAAGGAACATCAGGTCGTAGAATCCTCCCAGTTGGTGCTAAAGAACATAGGGAGTCGGTGCTTCCTTTAGGTTGGTGCCTGTAAAACCAAGGGGTTAGTGCCTCCCTCTAATTGGTGTTGTTAAACAAAGGAAGTTGGTGCTTCTTTGAATGTAATCTTTTTATCACAAAAGAACATTATGTGGTTTTATCGCATTTGGGTTTCCACATCAAAGTTCTGTGTGTCATGTGTTCTTTGTCTTGGTGCATATGTGGATGAATATTTTATTTATGTTGGATTCATAATTGAAGATTAAGATTAAGTTCAGACCAATCTGTTAAAGAAGTTAAAAATTGATCATAACTGCACCACTATTGATTCACCCCCCCCCCCAATATTAAATCGATTCCAACACATTTTTCAGTAAGATCAATTTCCTCATAAGGTTTATTCCAATTTTTTTCGAGGTAGATAAATATATGACCTCGATGTTGAAAATCGATGTAGAGATCAAATGGGATCATGAGGCCAAAATAGATTTTGTTGCAATAAAGAAAGATTTGGGAGAATCCTTGGTATTGACTATCCCAGACTATACAAAAGACTTATTGATCTTCCCATTTCCATCAAAACATATGATAGCTACAATCCTATTGAAAAATAATGGTGATGGATTTGAGCAACCTATTGCATTCTTCAACAAATATTCAAGGAATGGAGAACTGAAATATAACATAATGGAAAAAGAAGCTCATTCCCTATTCAAATCCCTCAAAGATTTTATATAATATGTGGTGCAGGCACAAATCATTGCTTTTATCCCACACATTGAAGTGAAATAGATCTTGTTATGGCCTCAAGAAGATGGAAGGTGGAGTAGATGGATCATCAAGATTCAGAAAATTGATTGGTGATTAAGCCAAGTAAGTTGGTAAAAGGACAAGGCTTGGCCAAACTAATGACATAAGAAAACCTACAAGTAATTGGGGTGAACATGGTGTATGTGGATCAAGAAGAATATTGGAACAAGGAGGTAAATGGATATATCCATAACTATTACTATCAATTTGACTAGTATCATGTCATTGTATACCTACTGGAAACATGTACATGTGCCCCGGGATTGGAGAAATCTCATAGAAGATCCCTAAAGCTTAAAGTTACTAGATATTGTATTGTGGGTATGGATTTACATTGGAGGAATCCATAAAGTATCTTGCTTAAATTCCTATTGGAATATGAAGTAGAAACACTAGTCAAAGATATGCATCAAGGAATTTGTGGAGGACATTTTGTTGCTAGAACAATGACTCATAAAATTTCCATTTTTTGATATATTTGGCCTACTCTATTCTCTAGTGTTCATAAATTTGTGAGAGCTTGTGTTCTTTGCCAAAAAAATTCTTGAAAGAAAAAGTTGCCATCCCTACCCCTCAAACATGTTCAAGTTGAAGCACCTTTCCATCAATGGGGTATAGACTTCATTGGAGAAATTCACCCCCCATTTAGTAACCAGTATGGGTGGATCTTGAATGCAATTTATTACTTTACTAAATGGGTGGAAACAATGCATACTAAGAAGGCCAACGAATTAGTAGTAATCAAGTTCTTGAAGAAAGTATCTTGTCTAGTTTTAGTTTCCCCAAAAAGATTGTAACTGGTAATGCCAAAGCCTTCAACTCCATTAGGATGATTTCCTTCTATCAAAAGTTCAATATCCTCCTGAGTCACTCCTCCCACTATTACCCTTAAGAAAATGGTAGGGATGATTCTTGCAATAAAAACCTCATGAAAATCATAAAGATGACTCTTTCAGAAAATAAGAAGCCATGGGATTCTCAGTTGAGGTATAATTTGTGGGATGATAAAATATTTGCATAGAGGGATACAAGTAAAGCTACCTTTTAGCTGATCTATGGGTTAGAAGTGGTCTTTCCTATACAATTAGAACTACCCACCATGAATATGTTACAGGATTTAATAGTAGATCCTAACAAAGTTAATATATGAGTAAACCAATTTGTGGAACTTCAAGATCATAGGAGAATGGTGTACCACGATTTCAAGGGATATTAGGTAAAAAATGAAAATTATCACTGAGGAAAAAGGATTATAGATACAAGAATTTATAAAAGGAGACTTGGTTTTTTATGATGGATAAGAGGCATGAAGATCCTGGAAAGCATGGGAAATTTGACAAAATTTTCGATGGGCCTTTTGTGATTGAAGAAACCATAGGTCTATCACCCAATAATTTCCATCTTGCAAACATAGAAGGGAATTCCATTGACTATCCAGTAAAATCGTAGGTACCCGAAACCTTTCTTCTCATTCTAAAATAAATGTACATACCTTATACTATAGTTTCCTTTTTTTTGTTTATTTTGCTTTTCCCTAAGGAATCACTACATGAGATTCCATCCACTCCATCGTGCAAATAAATCTAAGTCTATAATTCATATTTTCATTCCCAATAGGATGATTCTATAAGCCCTCAAAATTTTGATTGGAAGCCTAATATGAATCCACGATCCAATGGATAAGGCACTAGTCTACTCACCCAAGAGATCTCATTTGTATTTTTGACACATCACAAGGAGGATCCATCCCATAGAAGGAGCCAATGTTGCACCTAAAGGGTTCAAGTCCCAAAAGCTATTTTTTCTATCATTAATCATGTCGGAACCAACATAACTGAATCCTTTCGTAGAAGTACGAAACACAGCGGGACCCACTCTGGGATGAAATGGACATACAAGCAGAGCGATGTGGACTATTTCATTTTCCCATAAAGGAAATTAGTTTTCCATTCAGGCACCATTATAGACTTGGTGGATGGAAGTTGGGCACATTCTAGCTGCCAGAGGAATTCCGAGAAGAAACAATCTCAATTTTCCATTGAGATATCGGGTACATCCTTAGTTGTCCGATGAACAGATCAGGAACATCCTATCATCGTTTCCCTATCGACGTAGACTCAATGGATTTAAGTCTAAAATATCATTGGGGGAACACCTAATAGCGTATGGTCATCGAAGCTCATGAATCAAGGGTGCAAACAAGACATTCGTAAGGGAGCCCCAATGGGAAGCCCTACTGTGGAAACAAGTGGAAGTGTCTGGTGGCCACAAGAGATTCTAGATCGAGGTTGAAAATAGAGCATCCTTAAGGAACCCCCGATGAGAAGCCCCGTTGTGACGACAAGTGGTGGCCTCTGAGCAGTTATCGCTCCAAAATTGTGGATGAAAATAGAACACCCATAAGGAACCCCTTATGAGAATCCCCGCCATGACGACATGTGGCGACATCCAAGCAATCATTAGAGCTCCGAGATCTAGGTGGAAAATAAAGGGATCATAAGGAAGGGTTGATGGGAAATCTTGCCTTGACAACACATGTCCACAATAGAGTGGGAATTGAGGAACCCATATAAGAGTTCTCCTAAAGAATTTAAAAATAAGGCGCAAGGGGCCTATTCTGATAAACGATCATAGAAATATAATGAAGCATCAAACATTCTGACAATAGTTAGATCGGAAAGTTATATCAGAGGTAAGGTTTTCAACTAAGAGTGGTGAACAACAACCGCATAGCCATTTTGGAAGCAATCTATCCCTCCGATACAATACCAAACATGATCATAGTCGTCGGAATAGAAGGAGACATAAAGTCCCATTAATAAAGAAAAAAACACAAAGGATAAAGATGAGGTCCCTTGCACAAATGGACAAGTGTTGGCACAGGATTAGTCTGCATGAAGTGCAGAATCCGACAAATGCGAAGAAGGACCATCCGCAGAAGAAAGGGTCATTCGCAGAGAATGAGGAAGCACAAGATTAGTTTAGGTTGTTAGAAAGGGTCATGTGGACCATTTTGTAACCATTTTGTAAATAAGAGTATGAATGCAAGCCTAAGGGAATCCTAGAACCTATCGGAGATCCAATTGTAGAATCATTGTGATTATGCGTTTCGATTGTGTTTTGCTCTATTTTCACAGTTTTGTGTGGATCCGTGATAATATGTTCTGAACTGATTCTGCGAAGGTTATACCACAGGTTTTGATGAATGCATGAAGATGTCCGGTTACTGTTATATCTTTTGTCTCTGCTTCTGCTAAATGATGAATACAAGTGTTTGTGATATGTTTAAGGTTTTTTGGCTCAGTAATTGTTGTTGATGCGAATGATCAGTTTAACCATGTTGATGCGAATGTCCATTATGTATTGAATCTGCGAATGGTGAATATGAGAATGATGAATGTATAAATGTATGCGAATCTAAATCTTTGGTTTCTATTGTGGTAGAGTTGAATTGGTTACATGTCTTTTCCCCACTGGGGAAATTGGTTCCTGCAGCCCCCTTAATCATTTTGGGTGAGACTTCACTTGCTTTGCGAGTGTTGTTGGAAAGGGTAACACCTTTCTGAGTTGGTTTTTAAGGGAGTTTTGTTGATGGTTATTGACAGAAATGCGAAGTGAACCCCTATCGACAATCGATGTGTCAACAAATAGTTCCGTTGTTAGGACCTTGAAGAGGAAATGAAGAGGACATTCTATGGCACCTGAAGAAATCGGAGATTCAAGAGTGGTTTGACAAGAAGGCAGAAAAATTCACAGAAGGAGAAAATCAGAACCCTCGACAGACAGTAAGCAGTTGGTTGCAGAAGTATATCTATTCAGATATCCACGAAGTGTTTTTATGCGAATTCCCGGTGTTGTTGCACGAGTGGCTGGCATAGCTGATGTTTCAGAAAAATCATTGCCAAAGGCGTGAGCCTAACCATTGGACTCCAGAACTGATCCGACAGCTAAAATGAGTTGACAATAAGGTATCAAGGGCTGTCGATTTCTGGGTGGATAGTATCTTAGAGGGATACATTATTGAGTTCACAATTGACATGATTAAACCATACAACGACGCAGAAAGGATCTTTTTCAAAGGACCAAGGGGAAGATTTTTACTGTTGCTAAAGTTGTGGAATAAGATGCTTGTCTGCGAAAAAGGCATATTGAGGATGACTTCTGACTAGTAGAGATCAGTGTGTGGAGGTTGTGGGTATCGAGTGAATGTAGATCTGGTAGAAAGATGTGGGGTAGATAGACATGAGAGACGACAAGTTTCTAAGGGAGGCTAAGGAAGATTGTGGTACCTTGAGGAGTGGGGCGATATTCCAGTGACCAGAGAAGAGAAGGAGGATTGAGAGAGAGTCTCCTGAAGGGACCGGAACGGAAGATTGTGAAACAGGACCACAAGGGACAGAGAAACCTTATTACGACGAAGGAGTCGGTGACTAGGCTAACCCAGAAGCAGAAGAGGGACGGATAATAAGTTACAACATACCTTCAACCCCGCGCACTACTCAGAATTTTACAGGAAGAAACACGAGCTATTCGCAGAGTTGTCCTACATCCAGCGGTAGAAGTAGTGCATCGGTAAACAATAACAGTAGGAATGCAAGAATGGAAGACGGCACAAAAATGCCCACTTTCCAGGGGAACGGGACTGAAGATCCCAGGCATTATTGGTTCATGTGTGAAGCAGTATGGACTGTGAAGGAGGTCTAGGATGAATATATTAAAAATGGACAGATAGCGATGACCCTTAGGCATCGTGCACTAGATTGGTTCATGAAGTTTATGAAGGTATCGACAGGGACTCCAGGTAAAACATTGGAATAGATCAAAGCAGGAATGATTGATGAGTTTACAAAACCAAATTCAGAGGCACAGTATGTCACCGAGCTCAAAGAAATCAAGCAATACCCGAATGAGCCGGTATGGGAATTTGATCAATGGTATAAAACATTGATAGCAAAGGTGAGTTTCAGGATAAACGATATGTAGCACAAGGAGTGGTTTAACGCAAGATTGGTTCCACACAGTCGCGGACTACTAATGCAACAGAAGGTAGCAACCCAAGACGAAGTACTGGAGATTGCGATGAAGCTGGAGGCTTCACCAATCGGAGAAGCTGGCATAGGAATGGATAGGATACAAGAGCAATTGGCCAATTTGACACTCCAATTGCAAGATATGAAGAAGGGGAAAGAAACCCGCGAAGACATATGGTGCATCAGATGTAAAACAAAAGAACACCATAAGGATAATTTCCCAGAGTTTCAAGAATATTTGCAATCAAGTGCACTGAATCCCCTCAGTCAAGGAGGGATTCCTTGGTGTCGCGTCTGTCAAACCAGAGGACATCGACCAGAAGAGTGTCTGTACCTACAGAAGATGGTGTCGAAGCCAGTAAATCTATATTGCAAATTTTTTCGCTTGGTTGGCCACAACGAGAAGGATTGCAGGGAACATGACCTACTCCAAGACCAAACTGTCGATACATACTTTATGAAAAGAGAAGAGAATCCAACGGTACAGCAGCAACCACAGTATACCCAACAACAGCCTCATTTTAACCAATCACCACTGTATGATCAAGGGCAGTATGGGCAACCATAGTATGGCCAACCATAGTATCGGCCACCGTAGTATCAACCATCGCAGTATGGGAAACCACCATATCAACAACCATAGTATTTACAACCGCAATACCCACCATATGGAACACAGTGTGGAGGTTTTAGAGGAGGATTCCGTGGAGGTCAAGGTGCTGGAGCATGATGAGGAAGAGTTGCTGGACGAGGACGGGGACCGATTATATGTTACAATTGTGGGCAGTAGGGGCATTATCAAGGGGATTTCCTTAATCCAGCACCATAGTGCACTTATTGCAGCACTATGGACCATGGCGTTGAAGATTGTATGCATCTCATCGCAAAATGGAAAACCAAGAACCTGCCCCCACCTCCACAGAATCAGAATCAAAATACACCACCGGCAATGCAGAACATATCAGGGGAGGTTAGAAGTCACACTACGACTGTTGGAGTAGTAACACGAGGAGGAGTTGTGATAGGAGTCGACAGGTCACAGACTATTGTCCAACCAACAGCACAGAAACATGTCACATTTGATGAAGAGGTCGAAAGGGATGTTTTCTTGAAGGCTCAAGAAGCAATGAGACAGAGGAGGCAGTCACCTCTTCAGGAAGAATTTACCTACGATATGCCACTGACATTCGATACGATGAAGTCGCAGAGAAAGGCTAACACCTTAAGAGACTTCTTGGATAGTTTCCTGGAGTTGGAAAAAGATCAAGATGCGTTGGAAGAAATATCCAGTTTGTTGCATCGACGGGAGGGTGCACGCCAGGAATGTACAGTCAATCGCATACATAAGAGGAACACGGGAAGAGAGATGTGAATGTCGGCACAAATTGGAGCATTTGATGTCGAATCAATTATCTTGGACCTGGGGTCGGACATCAACATTCTGACCAAGTAGACCTAGGAAACAATGGGAAAACCACAGTTGGCTTGGTCACCAATACAGTTGCGATTAGCGAACCAAGTAAGGTTACCCCACTTGGTCGGGTGTGCTAGCTTCCAGTTGAAATTGAATAACTCAAAAGCTACATAGACTTTGATGTAATAGAGATTGTTGACAACACAAGCCCCTATCCAGTTCTGCTAGGGATAGACTGGGCGATGGAGAACCAGACCATCATCAATTTCAAGAAACGGACTATGTCATTTGAAAATCGCTAGATGAGGGTAGTCACACCTCTTGATCTTGCAAGGGCAGCAATATATTGAACTGACAAGAGATGAATTTACTAAGGGATGGGATAGTTTATACTACATATCCAAGGATTACATTAATCCCATCGTAGATGGAGAATTGGGATGGCGCAGTTTCAGTTCGACATCGTCAGATTCGGGCGAGGCGATCGAGAATTGGCAGAATCGGCTACACGAAGTATCATTCAGGAGGTGTGCACGAATCACACAGTCGTTGCGATGGGTAGCCACAGAGGAGTGCGCACTGCCAATATATGAGGTATTTCCCAACCTGACTACGTTTCTCACCGAATTTAAGGAAAAAGTGGCAGAACCACGACGTCTATTGGCTTTGGAGGAAGCCTTGAAGGCTACTTCGGTGCAATGGTGGGCGGCAAACAAGTCTAGTATCACAAACTGGCCACTATGTCGACACTTCATGGAGTTTAGATTCTGCCACACTACAGGATATGGCGGAAGGAAATATGATGGTCGAGGAGATCCGAAGGAACATATCAACGCATGTAAAATCCAATGGGGCTCACGGGCGAAACAAGAATGGGTCCATGCATTTGTTCAGACACTGAATGAAGTACCGCGGAGTTGGTATGTTGCATCAGAACTGCGACGCGGGATGACCTCTTGGGAACAACTAACAATTGGCTTTAGCTGAACGTTGAGTTTCTCAGATGAGAACCCCTTCATCCATAGTGCACTAGAGGTGATCCGCGAGAAGATATTTGAAGCAGTCCCAATATAGCAACCATTTGAACTTCGATGGACTGCGACACCGGAAATGCTGATAGAGTGCTACAATATCACAGGAGAACCGGATGATGAGGATGACCTGAGGGCCATATATGTGTCGGAGTCAAAAGGAAGTCGTAGTGTCGAGGCACTAGGAATACCTTCTGACAGGTTTCAGCAATCGTTGAAAATCAAGAAAGTGAACATTGGGTCATACGAGAATCCGAAGTTCACAAGTATTGGATATTATTGGGATGACTCGACTATTGTAAAGATGACTGATCTGTTGCATGAGTTTCAAGATTTTTTCCCAATGAAATCTTCATATATGAAAGGAATTTCTGGGGACATAGATGAAATGAAAATCCCCCTGAAACCCGATGCGAAGCCAGTCAAGTAGCGACCCTATCAGTTGAATCCCAAGTACAAGGAGCGGGTGAAGGCTGATATTGAAAGAATGTTGGAAGTAGGCATTATAGAACCAGTAGATGAATCAGATTGGATCAGCCCGATGGTGGTCCAGGATAAGAAAACCGGCGAAGTCGAGATCTGCGTCAATTTAAGGAGGCCAAATGATGCATGTCTACATGACTCATTCCCAACACCATTTATGGATGAAGTATTTACAGGAGTTGGCGGTTAGGAAATATACTCCTTCACCGATGGATTCTACGGATACCACTAGATCAAGATTGCAAAAGAGGATCGGTTCATCGCAAAATTTCATCAGAAGGTAGAAAAGGATCGACAAAAGGCTTGGCACAATCACCATGTTAAACCAAAGCACTTTCAGCGCAGAGACACGATTCTACTATATGACAATAAGTTTGCTAAGCAACCAGGTAAGTTACAAATGCATTGGTTAGGTCCCTACATAATAAATTTTTTCACTGACGGAGGTGAGGTGAAGCTACAAAGGTTAGTGGTGCACTCCCTCGGCTGAGGGGCATAGGGGCGAGTGCCCCCGAAAGAAATTTTTGTAATGGGTTGGTTTTTCGCCAACAGATTACAGGCCCATGGTTTTGGGTAACCCGTGGTATTTCCCATTGTATTCCCCTTTATAAAAAAATACATTGTAATACGGCTAGGGTTGATGTATTAGGTATTATACATTTTAAAGATCTCTGACATCGTGAAAGAGAGATTCTGAGATAGTGAAGAGGAAGTGCAACGGATGTGCTGCAGGTTGTATCCCTTCATTTGTTGGATGGTATAATAATAAGAACTGGTAATTTTAGTGTGGATGTAGCCCATCTTGGGAAAACCACGATATATTGGTGTCTCTCTTGTAATATGTTTGTGTGATTGTATTTGCATTTTGTTTATTGATATTGATCTGCGATTCTGTTTTCTAACAATTGGTATCAGAGCCAAAGGTCAATTTGTCAAATAAACCCGCAGGAAACCAGGGTTTCTAGTTCGAGTGGGAGCAATGGCAGAAGAAGGAAAGTTTAAGGCGAAGAAATTTAGTGGCCAAAACTACCAGTTGTGGAAGATGCAAATGGAGGACTATCTGTACCAGAAGGATCTATTCCTACCATTTGGAGGAAGAGAAAAGCAGTCGACGACTATGAAGGATGAAGAATGGGAGGTTCTTGACAGAAATGCATTGGGAACAATAGGCTTGTCCCTAGCTTCGTCGGTGGCTTTCAATATCTCAAAAGAAAAGACAATGGAGGGTTTGATGAGTGCATTGGGTAAGCTGTATGAAAAACCCTCGGCCTCAAACAAGGTATTTCTAATGAAGTGTTTATTTAATATGAAGATGTTTGAAGGTGGATCTATTGCTGATAATTTAAACTAATTTAATATGGTTACAAATCAACTAAGTTCTGTAAGTGTGAACTTTGATGATGAGGTTAAGGCTCTTCTAAGCTTGTTTTCATTGCCAGAAAGCTGGAATGGCTTGGTTATGGCTGTAAGTAACTCTGTGTCTGGTTCAAACACCTTGATATTTGATGATGTTGTTAGTGTTATTCTTAGCGAGGAAATGCGAAGAAAAAGCACAGGTGAGATAGCAAGTAATGCGTTGACCATGGAGAGCAGGGAAACACAAAAGGAGAGAGGAAAGAGCTAAGGTAACTGCAGCAAGTCTAAAATGGGAAGATCCAAGTCCAGACTGGGAAAAATAGAGTGTTGGAACTGTGGAAAGAAAGGACATCTGAAGAAAGACTGCATGTCTTTAAAGAAGAAAGGAGATGGACAGCAGGAAACTACCCAGGAAGCAAATGTAGCAGGTGATGTGTTACAAGATGCTTCGATTCTTGCATTAGATAATACTAGTGATTATTGGGTACTAGATTCAGGGGCTTCATGTCATGCTACACCCCATAGGAAATATTTTCATGATTATGTTCCAGGCGATTTTGGACATGTCTTATTGGGTGATGATGAGCCATGTAAATGTTGGAATGGGTAAGGTATGGATAAAATTTAAGAATGGAACTGAATGGCCATTGAAATATGTAAGGAATATTCCTGCTACAAAAAGAAATCTAATCTCAATAGGGCAGTTGCGAGATGGCGGCTGTCTATCTACGTTTGGAGAAACGTGGTGGAAGATCACTAAAGGATCAATGGTGATAGCAAAATGAAACAGGATAGGTACGTTGTATTAATGTCCTCATAATAATGACCATTCTATTTCTTTAGCTTCCACGGGAACAGATACAACATTGTGGCATCATAGGCTTGGCCACATGAGTGAGAAGGGGATGCAGATTCTCCACTCAAGGAAGTTGCTGCCAGATTTGAAGCAGGTAAGTTTGGAATTTTGTGAGAACTGTGTTTATGGAAAACAAAAGAGAGTCAGATTTCTCAAGGTTGGGAAACAGAAGAAGAATTAAAAGTTAGAGCTTGTGCATACAGATGTATGGGGACTAGCTCAGGTACAATCTCTTGGTGGCTCTCATTATTATGTTACATTTATTGATGATGCAACTAGAAAAACTTGGGTTTATTGCATTAGACATAAATCTGATGTGTTTTCTACTTTTAAGAAGTGGAAAGCTTTGGTTGAGAATGAGACAGGAAAAAGGTTGAAGTGTCTCAGATTTGATAATAGAGGTGAGTACTGCGGCAAGGAGTTTGATAGTTACTGTTCATACCATGGGATTCATAGAGACAAGACAGTCCCAGGAACACCACAAGAAAATGGTGTGTCCGAAAGGATGAATAAAACGATCATGGAGCGTGCAAGATGTATGCGACTGCATGCAGGGTTTCCCTTATAGTTTTGGGTGGATGCTGTAAATACTGTTATTTATTTAATAAACAGAGGACCTTCAAGTGCTTTGGATGGTGGTATTCCAGAGGAGGCATGGACAGATAAAAAGGTAAACTACTCATTTCTAAGAACGTTTGGTTGTGAAGCATTTGTCCATATTGATAAAGAAAATAGAACAAAGCTTGAAGCTAAATCCAAGAAATGTACCTTTATTGGATATGGGGTTGATGAATTTGGTTATCGCTTATGGGATTATGAAAATAAAAAAATCATCAGGAGTAGAGATGTGATTTCAATGAAATGGTCATGTATATAGATCATTTGTAGGGAAAGAAACAGGAAAAGGAAACCACAGAGTACACAGTACTTGATGAAATTCAAGAAAATGAAGTTCCAAAGGTGCCAGAAAATCAAGAATAGCAGCAAGTACCTGAAACTCCTGCAAGTGTAAGAAGATCTACCATGTTAAGTAGACTCCCTAAACGATACTCTCCTTCAATGTATTATTTAATGATGACTGATGCTGGTGAACCAGAATGTTATGAAGAAGCAATGCAGGTGGAAACTAGAAAGAAGTGGGAGCAAGGCATGAATGAGGAGATGGACTCATTGGTAGGAAACCAGACTTTGGATTTGGTTCAGTTTCCTACTGGTAAAAGAGCATTGCCCTAAAAATGGATTTACACATTGAAGGAAAAAGAAGGAGGTAAGAAGTGGTACAAGGATAAACTTGTTGTAAAGGGGTTTGCAAAAAAGAAAGGTATATATTTTGATGAAATATTTTCCCCTGTTGTTAAGATGAATTCAATTAGGACTATTTTAAGTCTAGTGGCGGTAGAAGATTTGCATTTTGAACAGTTAGATGTAAAAACATCCTTTCTCCATGGGGATTTGGAGGAAGAGATATATATGCAGTAGCCACAAGGGTATTGGGTGAAAGGGAAGGAGAATTTGGTGTGCAGGTTGAAAAAGAGCTTGTATGGCTTGAAGCAAGCTCCAAGGTAGTGGTATTTAAAATTTGATAGGTTTATGACAGAACAAGGTTATAGTAGATGTCATTCTGACCACTGTGTTTATTTCAAGAGGCTAGATAATGGAACATATATTATATTATTATTGTATGTGGATGAGATGCTTGTTGCATGGTCTAACATGCTAGAAATAAATGTGCTCAAAAGGAAGCTAGCTAATTCATTTACGATGAAGGATTTGGGTGCTACAAAGAAAATCCTTGGTATGAGAATAACAAGAGACGGGAAAAATCACAAATTGACATTGTCTCAGAGTGAATACATACAAAAGGTGTTGGAGAGGTTCAAAATGCAGAATGAAAAACTAGTTAGTACACCTTTGGCCAACCATTTCAAACTAAGTTAGGAAATGTGTCCCAAGACACAGAAAGAGATAGATTACATGTCCAAGATTCCCTATCAATCAGCAGTTGGCAGCTTGATGTATGCCATGGTGTGCACAAGACCAGATATTGCACATGCAGTGGGAGTTGTGAGCAGATATATGAACAATCCAGGTAAAGAACATTGGAAGGAAGTACAATAGATTCTCAGGTATATGAGAGGTACTCCCTCTCATGCATTATGTTTTGGAGGTTCATACACTATTCTACAGGGATATGTTGATGCAGATATGGCAGGTGATAAGGATACCAGGAGGAGCACCACAGGGTATGTGTTTACTATAGGTGGAACAATAGTAAGTTGGACTTCGAAACTGCAAAACGTTGTTGCACTTTCAACAACGGAAGCAGAGTATGTTGTTGTTACAGAGGCTAGTAAAGAGACGATTTTGTTGCAGAGGTTTATGAAGGAATTGGGTAAGAAGCAGAAGGATAGCAGGTTGTATAATGACAGCCAGAGTGCCATTCATCTTGCAAAGAACTCAGCATTCCATTCCAGGACTAAACATATACAGCTCAAGTGCCATTTCATATGCTTTGTTCTGGAAGATGAACTATTGAAGCTGGAAAATATACATACTAGACAAGATCTTGCAAACATGTTCACAAAGGTAGTGACTAGAGAGAAACTGAGTTCTTGCTCAGTTTCAGTTGGCCTTCTAGCATTAAGGTGAAGATGAGAAATTTTCCAAGACCAAGTCCAACAAGTACAACAGTGGTGGAGTTGTTGTGATCATTCTCCAAGTGGGAGATTGTTGGTTGTGGAGCCTGATCTTCCAGTCTCATAGATGATGTTGTTTTAGTCGTATTGTACCCCAGGTTCAGTTATGATCCTGACACATGCAATAGAGGGTCTGGGGGAGTGGTGCACACCCCCGGCTGGGTGGTGCGGGGGCTAGTGCCCCTGAAATAAATTTTTGTTATGGATTGGTTTTTCTCCAATAGATTACGAGCCCATGGTTTTGGGTAACCCGTGGTATTTTCCCATTGTATTCCCTTTTATAAAAAAAATACATTGTAATACGGCTAGGGTTGATGTATTAGGTATTATGCATTGTAAAAATATCTGAGATCGTGAAAGAGAGGTTGTGAGACAGTGAAGAGGAAGTGCAGCGAATGTGCTGTAGGTTGTATCCCTTCATTTGCTGGATGGTATAATAATGAGTGGCAATTTCAGTGTGGACATATCCCATCTTGGGTGAACCACAATATATTGGTGTCTCTCTTGTACTATGTTTGTGTGATTGTATTTTCATCTTGTTTATTGTTATTTCTCTGCGATCATGTTTTCTAACACCTGGTCGCTTGTCGATGCTTCGCACGTTTAGCACGTGGGAGTCAATTCTGAGCATGATTACTACGACTCAGCATCACTGGAAGATGGTAGAGGAGCACGATGACAGAATACGATGGATATGGGAAAGATTTCACAAATGATTCAAGAATCAGGAATTAGGGACACGAGGAGCAAGCATAAATACAGGTGCAGAGACTGAAGAATGACAGTTGAGTAAAGAAGTATATGTAATTTGGAAGAGGAGACTCAGTAATCTCCATGACGCAAGTTGGTAAGGCAGTGAGTTGATTAATCAAGCCCAAGGAAGTTGTGGAAAAGGGAAGTGAGATAGTTGCAATGGTGCATTTCATTTAGAGAGGAAGCACTCTAGGTGTGCTATGGGAAAGAATGATGAGTGTGCATGAACAACCAACGAAGAAAGCACCACAGACAGTAGGGAGGAACAGAGATGAGGTCTCACCTAAGATGTCTAAGAAAGTGGTAGTAGTTAGAAGACCCGTGGTTCCTACAACCACCAGACCACCAAGGGCGGAGGCCCGCTAGCTCCAGCAGCAGATGGCCAAATGTGTTAAACAGATGTGCCAGAGCAGTTGGCCTATTTCACATTTTGGTGACGTAGATAAAATTTTCCCCAGCCTAGCACAAGCATGAAGCGCACCAGCAGGCGCAGAAGGGATAGATGACGAAGGCTTCGAGAGGCTGGAGGATGAGTTCGAGAAGTACATGACAGCGAGCTCCAGATGAAAAGAAAAACTACAGAAGTTTAGCATAGCGAAGGATGAGAACAACACCAGAGGTGTCCACTTGAGGTGGCTCGAGGGTGAGCCACAAGTTTGTGTTGGGGGCCTGTTGGCACGGGATTAGTTTGCATGAAGTGAGGAAGCCGATAGCTGCGAAGAAGGACCATCCGCATAATCAAGGGTCATTAGCGGAGAACAAGGAAGCGCAAGATTAGTTTAGGTTGTTAGAAAGGGTCATGTGGACTGTTTTGTAACCATTTAGGTTGATATAAATAAGAGTATGAAGGTAAGACTACGGGAATCCTAGAACCTATCGGAGATCCAATTGTAGAATCATTGTGCTTATGCGGTTCGATTGCGTTTGCTATGTTTTCGTAGTTTTGTATGGATCCACGATAATATGTTCTGAACCAGTTCTGCGAAGGTTATACCACAGGTTTTGATGAATGCATGAAGATGTCCAGTTACTATTATATCTTTTGTCTATGTTTCTGCTAAATGATGAATACAACTGTTTGTGATATGTTTAAGGTTTTTTGGCTCAGTAATTGTTGTCGATGCGAATGATTAGTTTAACCATGTTGATGTGACAGTCCATTATGTATTGAATTTGGGAATGGTGAATATGCGAATGATGAATGTATAAATGTATGCGAATCTAAATCTCTGGTTTCTACTGTGGTAGAATTGAATTGGTTGCATGTCCTTTTCCACTGAGGAAACTTGGTTCCTGTAGCCCCCTTAATCATCTCGGGTGAGACTCTGCGAGTGTTGCCGGAAAGGGTAACACCTTTCTAGGCTGGTGTTAAGGGAGTTTCGTTTATGGTTGTTGACAGTAGTGCGAAGTGAACCCCTGTCAACAGTCGTTGTGCCAACACTAAGATCAACCGTGTACCTTCTGATAGGTGAGCCATTCATTGTGATAAAAGTGTGTGGTGATATGTAAGGAGAACTCATGTGCAAACTACTGAGATTAGATCAAGCACTTTCCGACGAAGTAGATGGGCCATTCACGATGATTAAGTTACATGATGAAATGAAAGGGAGGTTTTCCATTACCAAATAGATTACCCATAGATGATGTATCAAGAAAATCCAGTAGATCCCAGCCACCCCCCAAACATAACAACATATTCAGAAGATTCCTCAAAGGGAATAGTTAGCAGTTGGAGCATAGATGATATAAAGAGAAGAAAAAAGAGAAAAAAAATATTTTCATTCATTCTTGCATCTGACGAGTTGCTGATAATTTTGAGAATGTTACCTAGGAATCTGCATTGGCCATTTATTTATTTCTGTCCTCTTTCTTGCTATAAATGAAATAAGAAAACTTCCTCTTGCTAGAGAAAGATAATAAGCTCAAGGAAGATATCATTGATCCACCTTGAAGTCTTTTCATTGTAATAAGAGAAAATGAGAATGCAATTGAATTGAAACCAGGACCAAGGTGGTTGTCACCGGTTTTCATGAAAATATTTTTTCATGTGTGTTGTGTAATTCCCTTACTAGTAATGGATATTTCTTTATTTTCTTTCATGAATCAACAGATCTACATTTATTGTGCCTAGTTGATCTTATGTGTGTCTTGAATTTGATTTAACACAAGGCCTTTCAATACCTTGTTGATTGAATGTATTTTGGATTTTACATCTTCTTTTCAAGAAACTAGCCATGATTAAGGCATTCTTGTTATCCTTTTCTTGATTTATGTATGCTTTAATATGTGTTTGTTCCTCCTCTCAAAATAACACTCAAATTACATTTTAAGCAGTTGAGATCTATCTTGACCACCTCTAGTCTCAGCTATAAATTGAGTCAAGGTTTTAAAGAAAATTCATAGGAATCTAGAAAGACAGCTGGGGAAAAACTGCCTCACATAAGTACCCTCCCTTAGCCCGAGGATTGACTTAATGGAGTAAAGTGGCATAGGAAGTTGCATCTTGCATAGCCCTCTTCGTCCTTGTAACTCTTCAAGAGTATTATGCCATCATATTAATAGACTTTACTCATGTCCTAGGAACATAAATAGTTATTTATTAAAGGGGTACAACCTGAGGGAGAAAAAAGGACATATAGAAGAAAATACAATAGTAAATGGTGCATAAGTAGATTTCATTTTAGATCCATCATTGCACTACTACATGGAGGATTTTTATTATTATTTTTATACTTATTTTCATCCACATGACCATGATGGGAATTTGAAGCATAACACCCAATGATTTATGGATATTAGGGGTCATTGATGTAATAATATGCAAGGATTTGACAGCTGTAGCAACTCACAATCAAACTCACAAATATGTTACAAAGAAGAAGAGAAGGAGACACTCAATGATCACTCATAAACACAATAGAATAGAACATAATCTCAGTATTATACAATGAATAAGAATGTAAGTGAATGAGTACAATAGAACAATAAGGTGCATAATATAGGATTCGAATAAGCCAAGTAGGGCATTCGAATTCCTAACTCAGAGTGTGGCTTGAATGATAGTGGATTCATCATCTAATCAATGTATCAGTCATCAGAGGTAACAGTCAGTCAACTGAGTCTAACTGAGTGAAGTAGGCACTAACTGAATGAAGGAGGCTCAGTGGAGGGCGCATGAGGAGTCTAACTGAGTGAGGTAGGCATGAACTGAATGAAGGAGGCTCAGTGGAGGGCGCATGAGGAGTCTAACTGAGTGAGGGCGCATGAAAAGCTAACTGGAGTCAGAATGGGAAGACTAGTCTCACTGGAGGTCTATCGGAGTGAAATAGTCAGTGGGGGAGTCAATCTAGCCTCAAATCAAGGAAGAACTGAGAGATAACTGACTAGTAGGCTAGAAAGACGCCTAACTAGCTGTGGTAGGTGAGAAAGGCGCACTAGTCATGCAAAAGACTGGAGAAGGGTGCCTTTGGTAGCTGGGAAGCCCCCTGGGGGATGTAGACAGGATGTGGAGAGATAGAACCAAGCTCTAGGAGTTGGGAGGTCCACCATGATGATGACTGGATGCATACAGTGGCATGAAAATGCATGCAGCATACAGTTTTGCATGCAGGTAAAGAAGAGCTAGAAGCAAGCTCTCTAGGTGCTGGGGAGGCCACCATGATGATGACTGGATGCATGCAATTGCATGCAGCATGCAGATATACATGCAAGCATGCAAAATACAAAATGATGGGGAGAATATTCCAACAATTGATTGTGTGTCACCCTGAGCACCTAGACATGGGACCTAGGTTTATGGATGAGTCCCTTGGATTACTTCAGCGTTGCAGTTATTCCTTTCCCAAGGGGAATTGTCTACTTCAACATGGTAGGAAACACTCATACATGGGACCTTGGCTTAGGGTGGAGCTTGTTGGACTACTTCAATATGGTGGCTAATACTTGTGCGAGGGACCCTGGTTCGTTGGCCCACTTCAACATTAGGTTCAACACTCATCCATGTGACTCTATTTTATCATGTACCTCCTCATATCAAGTGTTGATGGAAACACTTTTCAAGGGGGGTGGACTATTATGACCCTCTCTAGCGGTGTAATGAGGGGTAGAAGGGCCTATTTAGAGTAATATATAGTGAATTCCATTTAATATAAGGTGGTCTAGGTGTACTATGTTTGTTATTATTAAATAAGGCCCAATATGGTTGTTATTATTGAATAATTTAATGGGGCCTCATTAAAAAATGTCAATAGGTAGTTAGGAGGTTGTTACAATTAAGTTTATCTTGATAAAGTAAGAATGGATTCATCCTTGTGAGGTGTTTAGAAGAATATTGTATTTGGAGCTTAGCTCATTAAGAGGTTTCCCAATCTTAAAAGGTGACTGAACAAGAGTGGATTCTTTCCATAAAAAGATCAATTGTAAGGTGTTCCACACCCTATGGGTATTTGATCAATAAATCATTAATATTTTTTGTTATCTTAAGTGTGATTCCATATTCAAATTTAAAATTACATAACAATTTGGGTATGAACCTATTTTTTGAAACTATCTTTGTGGAATAACTAGAATTACAGATCATGTCGGTGAGCCTAGAACACACCTCGATGGAAAAAAATCACTATGGGTTGTGGGAAGGCCAAATGAAATATGAGAAACAACCATTTTTTAAAATTTCTTTATACCTAGAGAAGCATGTACTAGTTCATAGTGTACGCACTTAGGAATGCACACATTCTTTTAAGAATGCAAATGTGTTCCTAATGTATGCATGTTTTCATTTTTTTAAAGGATGATGTGGATTCTTTTGTCATATGTGACTTAAGTTGCATGGAGATTCGATGGGGGCGAATCACTATTTAAAGTATGCAAACATATTCTTGAAAGCACGCAAGGCACATGTTCTGGTTGCAATTAAAAGAGGAACCAACTTCTCACAAACACGTTATAGTGCCAAAACAAATGAATGAAAACCATAACATACATATACATTGAATTTTTATAAAAGAAAAATGGAAATAAATTTTCTTTTTATAATATTTTTTAAAAATTTAACTATATTTAATAATAGTTGAAGTCCACCCTAAAGAATAAAATTACATGTTCATATTGCACATTTTTCTTTTATAAAAAGGATGGATTTAAATGATTTTTTGGGAGGTGAAAGTTGATTATTTTAAACTTTTGAATATTAACTTTTATTTCTATAGAATTTTTAGTAGTGGTTTGAGTCTAAGTAAAATATTATATTAAGTTGTCTTTCTCATACTTGATAATATATTAAATTTTCTAATATACATGAGTGTATTATTCATTTATATATAATTTAAATAAATAGTTAAATCTTTGTTATTTAGAGAGGAGTACAACTCTTACTTGATATATGTTACATGTTTTTGACAAACTACAGTGAAGCATTTAAGTCTGTATGTTACAACATGATAATGTGAAATAAGTTATGATGGCGAGCTAACACACAATAACATGTACCATCCCTATCACCTTGTAGTTAGTGGTGGTCTAGAGTAGAGTATAGTGAGCCATCCATGAGATAATTGCAAGTATTTTAGATTTGTTGAATAGACTATGACTTATGTGGACATGTAAGCTAAACCGTGTAATCAAGTTAATGAAGCCACGTGTATCATAAAAATGTTATGATGAACAATGAATGAGATAATTGCAAGTGGTTTTGATGTATAGAATAGATTAGACTTGTGTGGCGAAATATATTTGGGGATATAAGGTAAACCATGTAAAGAAATTATTGGAGCCATTTGTATATCAAATATATTTGAGAAAATTAATGAAGCTATGTGTATATCAATTTTTTTTTTCCAAACGAAAAAAGACAACTTTTATTAAGGGAAAAGTTGTGTCAAGAGTTACATATAACGCAAGATGCCTATTTGTATATATAAAACTGTAAAAGCTAATGCTAATGCTCACACTCTCATATATAGTGCATACTAGAAAGTAACTATGTATAGCCCATCATATAACAAAAAACAAGCATGTCTAAACTGCAATTTTAGATGACTTGCACATAATCTGTCTTAAACAGAGCTCCCTCTCGATACTCTTCAATGAGGATGGAACCATCCAATTCACCCACAGCCATTTTGGAAAGCTAATCAGCCTCCAAATTATGCTCCCTGTAGATATGGACAAAATTGATGGCCGAAAAAAGTGTCATCAGAGCTCTCGTGCGCTTGATCCAACCGCTCAGCTCCAAAGAGTGTAGTCTCTGTTCACCCTTTGCCCAAAATATAACAACTCTCGAATCACCAAAAATAGTAAGAGTATGTAGTCCAATATAGTAAGCGAAGTAAAGAAGACCCCATAAGGAAAAAAGTTCAGAACAGGTATTCGTGCCTTCTCCAGCATGCATCTGCAACTTATAATAAAGATTCAAGGAAACTTTGAGTATCATACCAGCCCCACACCATCCAAGCCGTGATCCAAGATGGGCAGCACCGTCGAAGAAACCAACAGGAAAGCAATAGTCGGTCTCCGAGAAAGGAAATATCAATCTCTGCTTCTTAAGAATCATATTGTTGTTAGAAGAGAAATAACTCGCAACTTTAGCTGATAACAAAGAGACCGAGCCCATCACATCCTAGAAAATCCATCGATTACGACACTTCCAAACTTCCCATATCATAATAAAAGGGAGAGCATAATCAAATGTGCGAGCCTCAAACCATAATTACAAGTTCGCCACTACAGTATCACACCTACAGGAGAATTGAAAGTGAAGTAAAGATTCAAGACAAGCCCACATATTTCTGAAGAAGTTACAATGAACAAACAAATGATCGATAGTCTCACCAGCAACAGAGCAAAGGATGCAACGACTCAGACCAGCAAAATCGCGCTTGTTGAGGTTGCTCCAAGTCAAGATCTTATTATCAATAACCAACCAGGTGAAACAACGAACTTTAAGGGGACAATTAACCTTCCAAATCCTCCTGCAATGTTTCCAAATACCACCATCCGGCTTTGGATTCATAATACAGTAGTAAGCTTCCCGAGCCATGACCAAACCAGAGGACTGGTCAATACACCAGTGCAGAGAATATTCCTCCAGAGACAAATAGACCCCTGCGTGGACCAACAACGAAACATACATGTCCCAATAAGCATGAAGACAAGGTTCCAGACCGATATCCATCGCCGATTTCCAGTAAGATCCATCCCTCTCCAAGAATCAAGAAGCTAATTTCAAAACAAATACATTACAACTGTGAAGGCCATGAATGACATCAGCCGGAAGTCTGAAATCGTCCCCCAACCTAGCAATAGGATCAATACCAACGTAAATATGTGTGCCCCTGCCAACCTCCCAACCAATACCAAGGTTTATAATAGGAAAGGATTTCATCAAACTTCGCCATAGGAATGAAGCTGTAGCACACCTCTTACCGTTTTGAAGCTAGAGAGGAATTGGAAATCTGCCAAGGTACTTCACTCGAATAACCTTACCCCAAAGGCCTTCATAAAACATACTCCTCCACAAA
Organism: Larix kaempferi; assembly: GCA_027924585.1. Classification (NCBI taxonomy): domain Eukaryota; kingdom Viridiplantae; phylum Streptophyta; class Pinopsida; order Pinales; family Pinaceae; genus Larix; species Larix kaempferi. The sequence continues at coordinate 10,655,091 of BSBM01000063.1, read as the reverse complement.
GACTTCGCACACATAGACAAATTGAAGCATCGAAGGTCCTTGATACCCCAACCATTCAATCCCTTAGGTTTTGTGATAGACACCCAGGATGTCAAAAGCATCGAAGAAATACTTCCAACTTTAGATCACAAGAAATTTGAAAATTAGCCTTTGCAAAGTATTAATGATAGACATAGGAACAAGAAATAGAGAAAACCAAAAAACAAGTAAGCTTTGAAGGACCGAGCAAAGCATGGTAAGTCTACCTCCCAATGAAAGATACTTGAAGGACCAACCATTAATTCTGTATTGAAATTTTTTAATGAGCCACTTCCAGTCCATCGAGTTATAACCACAGTGTTTAAGAAAATAACCAAGGTACCTGAACCCAATATTAATCTCCGAAAAGTGATAAGGGAACAAATTGCCAATTCGAGCCCTGAGAAGTTCATCCTGACATTGATAAAGAAACGAAGACTTGACAGCATTGATCTCTAGTCCAAGAGCATTACAGAAGCACATAGTGATACTTTTATAATGTAACCACTCATTCAAAGTACCCGTGCCAAAAAGAAGCACATCATCAATGAACAAAATATGGGAGATGTTTAAGGCCTTCGCCACTCTGATACCAATAATGTGACCTTTACTCCTAGCAGCATTGATGAGAAGACTCAATCCTTCAATAGCCAAAATGAATAGGTAGGGCGATAATGGGAAACCCTGCCGGATACCCCTCGAACCAGAGAAGGAAGCTAACGGAGAGCCATTCACCAACACCGAAAAATTTGCAGAGGAAACACAAGACATTATCCAATTCACCATCTCTAGCTTCGTACCTACCTGGAGGAGGATAAAGCGTAAATAAGTCCACTTGAGATAGTTGTAAGCTTTGACAAGGTCCAATTTTAAAATGAAAGCATCAGCCTTCTTAATCTTGATAGAGTGTAATGACTCCTGTGCAATACCCACCGCATCCAACAACTGTCTAGAGTGAAGGAAACCAAACTGCTTAGTCGAAATAAACCTCTCCAGGTAAGGCTTAATACACTCGGAAATAATTTTGGAGATCACCTTGTAGAGTAGATTACAGAGTGAGATAGGCCTAAAGTCCCCTTCGGCTTATCCAACTTCGGAATAAGGATAATGAACTTAATGTTTAAACAATCAGGAATGTGAGCCCTCAACCGATAGTAGTCAATAGCCTGGATAATGTCATCTCCGAGAAGTGGAAAAAAATGCAGGAAGAATTCAACCGTCCACCCATCGGGACCCGGTGACTTATCCTTAGCAAACAACTGAAGTATCTTTAAGACCTCCCCATCCATAACCGGCCTTCCAATGACCGAACAAGCCTCCTCATCAAACATACGAGGAAAGTGTTTGATAGTCCGCAGTTGATCTTCCAAATTAGAGTCATTAGCCGATTTATAAATCCCAAGGAAGTAATTGACATCATCCTCTTTCATCTGAACAGAGTCAAAAATCACATGACCAGGGTCTGCTTCAATCTCCCAAATAGAATTAACAAGTCTTCTATCATTAGTGTACCTATGGAAAAACTTAGTCTTGTTGTCCCCAGCCTTTATCCAAAAGGCCCAGCTCTTCGAACGCCAAGTTTCCTCCCGAATCCCGAGAAAATGTTGTTTTTCCCTTTCCAAAATTTTTAATCTATCCAAAGAGTCCACAGAGAACATCCCATCATCAGTCATAGAAGAGAGCGATTGAATTGTACTGTCGATGTCCAAGAGTCTCTGGTTGTTGGATAGTTTAGTATCCTTTTCCCAGCTAATGACCTTTCTCCGAAGGAGTGAGAGATGATAAGAGAGACGAAACAGGGGGCATCCATGAACCTCCAAAGAGCTCGTAAGCCAAAAGTCCCAGACAAGCTTACAAAAAGAAGTATCCCCGAGCCAGACAGGGTTAAACTTAAAGGGATACCTCTGAAAACTCTACTCAAAATCAATCTGCATGGAGACGACTTTATGGTCAGAATGACCAAGCGAATAGGCCCATGACTGATATCAACCAAAAGATGAGCAAAGTGAATCCACCATAAAAAAAACCGTTCAAGCCTTTTGGCAATGCCAGCCTTGTCGATTCTGCCATTAGACCATGTAGCTAAGAGCTTGAGAGGGACCACATCCACTAGGTTGGCATCATCAAAAATATGTTGAAAGAACTCCGCCAAGGGGTCCATAGAGTCCTGGGGATAATTTTAAGGACCCGTACTTATTTAAAAGTGTATAAACCTTGGCGAATCTTACCAATTCTTAAAATGTCAACTATAAAATATTTGGCGATATTATTCTAAAATTATTTCAATTTCTAAGGATTTTATATAGTTTATATAATAATTTGGCGATTTTTAGAGTGAAAAAAGTTTACCCCATCTAAATTGGGCGAAACGGGGCTTCAAAAAATGCAAATTGGCGAATCTTTTTTTGGAAAAAAACATGGAAAAATAGCCCATGGGCTAAATTTCGCTCCTAAAATTATCCTTGCCATAGACTGACCAGCACCCCAAACCTCTGAGGCCGAGAGGGTAAAATTGAAATCCCTTGCAATAATAAGGTCAAGAGTATGCAACGGTCCATTATCCAAAATCCGCTCCCAAAAAGGCCTTATGTTAAAATACGGAGCATACACATTAATAACACGGATACACCTGTCAAAACCTTTAAAATTTCCTTCAATCTCAATACCAACGCAAGTGTGGAAATCCCTCATGTCATCGATCTCAGGATTCCAAGCAGTGAGGGTGCCCCCGGTGTTAAATTTTGAGCATTAATTCACAATACTCTAGGATCTTTACTGAGAGAATAACATGTGCAGTATATCAATGCATAACAATCATAATAAGCATGACAAGCATCACAAGAATCAAAAGCATGAGAGAAAAGAGACACAGAGTTTCCATGGGGAAAACCCTAAGGTGAAAAACCCCACAACTTCCTTAGAGATAGAGAGAGCAATGGCTCAACCAAAGTACAACCAAAATACACTGAGATAGTCTCCTAGTAGCAGATGATCCTCCTCCTCACTAGTGCGCCACTTTCTGAGTGAGAGAAGTGTGAGTTTTCGAGTGATCAAATAGAGATCTCCCGATCTCTATTTATACTTAACCTATTTTTCCAATTACACTATGGGGCCGACTTGTCTAGCTAGGTACATCCACAATATAATATATATTTTAGGGCCGACCGCACACATGGTGGTCTAATAACCCATCAGCAAGTACACACACTTGTGACACTTGTCAATACACATGATGACACTTCCTTATAGAGGAATAACATATCTCTTATAAGGGTACAATAAATATGTATGAAATACATAGATGAAATACATTCCGAAGTTACATATACATCAACACTCCCTCTTAACTAGGAAGGTATTTCTCGACACAGATCTGCTAGACAAGTCTTCTTCTCGGGATCATCGTCATCGATGCATCGTCATCATCATTGTCACTACTGCTGCTATCTCAACCAATCTCTGACTCTACTCGTCATAGGAAGTTCTACAGAGCCAGTCCTTTTTCATATTGGATGTAGGCCCACCACCTGCAGGTCTTCGTCATCACTGGCCATACTGTGGAATCCTCAGGACTTATTACGTGCGTCACAAAACCTTTAAAGAGTCTCTTGCCTAGCAAGAACCCTAAAGAGCATCTGAAGCCTTTTTCATCGGGTCCAGATCTCCAGGACTTGTTATATGTGACCCCAACACAAAACCTAGCAAGAGCATTTCAGGATGTTACGGGTACACAACTCCGACCTGAAATCTCCCCAGGGCACAAATTACATGTGGTCACCACAAAACCTAGCAAGAGCATCTTAGGATGTTACGAGTATACAACTCCGACCTGAAATCTCCCCAGGGCACAAATTACATGTGGTCATGGCAAAACCTCGAAAGAGCATCTCAGGATGTTATGGGTACACAACTCCGACCTGAAATCTCCCAGGGCACAAATTACATGTCCTCCCAGAGCAATGTCTCGAAAGAGCATCCCAGGCTATTACGGATACACAACTCCGACCTATAGGATCTCCCAGACATGCTCATCTGCACAACCTGATCCACGGCCATAAAGTATCATCCTGATACTCACCATACATCATCCTGATGTACACATGATCATCCTGATCATCATCACTGCAACATTCTGCTGCATGTCATCTGGAGAAACATCCTGAAGCTCGTCATCTATGATCATCCTGATCATACACTGCATCCACCTGATGCATACTGTCACGTCCCCTCCCATTCTACCAGCTAGATGGAGAGGATCGTGAGGTTAATCCGGGCATCCAACCCCATTCGATATTAAAAACAAACATTCAAATTAACATGATATGTACATATACATATGAAAGTGCATATCAGTTGTGCTCCTAAACTGGGCATCTAGCCCCATGAAATTATTTCATAAGCATTCACATAATAAAACAGAGACATATGTAGATGCATAACTATTTTATAGCACAGCGGAAATAATATCATTTACACCTTCACCATACATTCAGATATTCATCAATTTAATAATGGCAAGAATATACAAACACAAGAGAATACTTATCTTAACAAGTAGTCCCTGAGCAACCAGCTACGCTACTGCAACGTTCCACCCAACCGTAGGCCAGTGTGCTCCTTAATTTCTCAGCACCACTGCCACCCCCGAGCTGAGCATGATCTCCACAAGGAAAAAGGGGAAACCGGCTCTCACATAGCCAAAGATATGCCAGAATCAACCCAGCCAACTAGCAGTGGGGTTTCTCAGGCTGCTAAGAGGTGGGCAGAGGTGAATTACTAGGCTAGTGGCTCAACCATGGAGCTATGGATACATCATTGGGCTCATCAAGCCAAATCTGTCCTCTTCCACTCTTGAAGCTTCTGCTCACATGTTCAAATCCAAAACGAGATGCACTGAACAACAAAAAACTCAATTACTGGGCATGAGGAAAACGCTTTCCACAGTGGGATGCATGAGATGGGGTTTCCAACTATCTCAGAAAAATGTGGGAACCCATAAAACGAAATGGGGAGTTGGGGAACAACCCTGGGAAGCCAATCCATTTTTTATAAAAATGTCCTTGGACATTCGGGGGCAAAAACGACCTCCATACAGTCCCCAAAACATGGCTCTCCTCTCCCAGGCTACTGCATATACAAAAACGAACTCCCAGGCATGGAAAAATGCAGGATTTGGATGAAAAATGTGTAGGGAAAGACCCAGCTAGCTCCCCCTGCGTGAATGAGAGAAGACTGACTGTTCAGAATGGATTTGGGCACCATTTCGTGGGTGTTTTCTTGCCCAACAAGCAAAAACATGAATTTCCAGGTTGATGGCTTGCCCATGCACGAAATTGGCTGCCATATTTCTTCATTTCCAAGGTAATAACTGCCCCAACCAAATCTTTGGAAGAATTAAATGATTGGGTGCATGAGACAAAATGGGTAGTTGGTGGTTTTTTTATGGGTTTCCCCATTGACACATGGATTAACACCATTGGCCCAAGGGTTTGAATAATCTCCCTCCCTATTCCTTGTAAAGATCATGCCCCCATCTCTTTTGTTGCATTGCGTAGCTGGTTGTGGGTTTTTCATTAAAATTGCATATTTACATGATTTCCGATGTTACATTGTGCACCGCTAGCACAAGAACCATATGCATCTATTCTAATTGCCGATACATAAAACGATAAATCAGTGGCGGGGCCTTGGCCTTGAGCTCCTCACCATGACTAAATGACAATATTTACATCATTTACAATATTCATGCAATAGGGTCAAGCTGGGGACGTTACATTCCCCTCCCCTTGGAATAACACCGTCCTCGGTGTTCCAACACTTCGGAAATAAATACCCGCTTTACATATGTTCAAAATTCACAAAATCTTTGCAGATCTGCCCTGCATTTTGTTCTTTACTTTGAACTTTCAGGACCAAGTCCTTTGATTTTCACGAGCTGCTCCTGCTGATTCGGATCTTCTAGCTCATCCATAAGTCTGAAAACTTTATGGCTGCTACCCTCTTGAGGTTCCCCTATTGGGCAATTGCGGAGGTAATGATTCCCCCCACATTTCCAACACTTCACGGGTTGCTTCATCTTTACCTGCTCAATTTCCTTTGAGTCTTCCCACCTGGAGCGTTTCTTAATCGGACGATTGGATGAATGCTTCTTCACTGATCCTGTAATACCCCAATTTTGAACCCTTAGGCAATATTGGCTCTAATGTAAATATTGCAAATACGCGATGTATGTTTCCCTAGCGTGGAGCTCAAGGCCAAGGCCCCGCTAGTTTATGCTCGGATTTTATTTAAATTAGACACGCTTGATATTTTGTTACCCACGTGCTATTAAGCCATGGGATATTGTAAATTGATGTAAATATTTAACATTGAAATAAAATACCAAAAACTGGCTATGGAGGCAACGAATGAGAAGGGGCCACGTGTATCCACTAGGGAGTGGTGAGGGGGCTATGGGATTAAACCCTAGGCTGCCATTTGTCATTATGAGAACCCATTGACTTCCCTAGGTGACATTAATGCCTGCTGTAAGAAGGTGGTTGAGATTTCAGCCCATGGCTTCAATGGAGCATGGGCAGCCCTGAAATTCGTATGGGTGGGCATGGGCTCTGATTACTTGGGCAAGAAGTCACTCAACCTCATGGGGGGGTTGCTTGATTCTCACCCCAGTCCATTGTGAAACTACCTAGCATCATTCCCATCCAAAAACGAGTGCCAGCAGTGAGGAAAAACCAGAAATCGCGACCTTGAGAGAACCCAGTTTTTGAAAGACCAAAAACGTCCAGATTTGGCATGGGACAGGGAAATCCAATGGGGGATCCAATAGCATGAACCTTGGGGCAAATTTGGGAGCATTAGCTACCCCGAAATCAATGGGAAAACCCAGTTTTTGCAGCTCAGAAAACGAGTGACGGATTTGAGCATTTGGTGAGCAGAATGGTGAGAAATCAAGTTGGGATTGACTATGCAGAGGTTGGGTGTGCTTGATAAACCCAGTGAAGGCTAGGATCTCAAAAATCAGCAGCTGGACCTTTCTATGCCCATCCTGAAGAGCACTGGAGGGAAGAGTTTCTTGAGGGACTGTGTAACAGAGAAGGGGATCTTCCTTGTGTTGGATGTGGTAGGTAATGTGGGTGCCTAACTGTTGAGTTCACTTGAGATGCCTGTAGCTCTGTGGTTGAGCTCACTGGCTTAGCACTACCCTCCTCTATCTGCTTGGATGCTTGACTGAAGCCATGACTATGAGTGAACCCAGCTAGTCCTCCATAGTGGATACACAGCCCAGCTCGGGGGTGATCTCTCAGCTGAAGGAATATAGGATGGATAGAGATCTACGGTTGGGAGGAACGTTGCCTTCACGTAGCCAGTTGTTGGACGTCAAATTCTCAAGATAAGTGTTCTGTGGATTATAACTTGTTCCATTTTGTGTTCTGCAATATGTTAAATTGCCCATGTGTAATGAAATGAATTAATATAGAATCCATGCATGGCATATGAATGCGCTTGGGTCTCTGTAGGTGGAATCATTCTCTGCTGTGATTGATATGATTGCAATTACTGTCTGTTTGAGTGCTTGTTAGCATGTTCATTCCGCTGTGTTTTATATGGAAACGAATTTGCATATAGAAGTTTTAAAATGTTAGGAATTTATGTGCAAAAATTATTGGGGCTAAGTCTCCGATAAGCCCGTGTGTTGTTAACGTTTTCCCCTCCTTGCCTTTGAACATGGAAGGGGGCGTTACAGATCCACTTTTCTTTCCCTTGCTGATTGCTTTCATAATGCTTTTTACCTCTTTCTGCAGATGAATAGAGTCCTGCAAGACCTTGTGGTTCATCTTGTTCTGCTGCTTTTGCATCTTGAGCATCTCTCCAAGATTTTCTTGGGTCTTGGCAATTGTTTGAAGAAGACTTCCAGCCAATTCTAATAGCCCTTGGTCTGCCGCCATGGTCAATGGAAACAACTGACCACACTTTGCTCACTAGCAACACTTGCCTGCACCGGCTGCAACCAATTGATTCAATTTCCACCTATGAAATTCATCATTACAATTCTCGTTAGGCCAAGCATAACCCAAACATTAAAAACCAGTCAATGGTTTTTCCCCAGTTGACATGGATAGTCCATGCTTTACTCATGAGACTTCCATTTTTTTCATGCTCGCCTAACATACACATGAATTCCTTCATGTTCATCCATTCACAAGAAATTCATTAATTAGCGTTCACAATTCTCTTTAATCAAATAACACACTTTTACTTTCAGTCATGCATGCATTCAGCAATTTTCTAACTCTATAAATGCATCAATAAAAGGAAAGAGAGAGAGCCGTAAGAGTTTCTCCTCTTAGTTTTGTTCCGTTCTGGAACCCACACCCCCACTGTGGTTTTCATGCTCCTGTCCTCTTTCACTTCACGTGAATGCTCGACTTGCCCTTCTTCGCTATGACACGTAGTGTCCATGGTCTATTCCAGACCTCTCAACCATGGAGTTCCTCCACTGGGTTGGTCTAACTCTTGGCTGCTAGGACTCATACCGTTCCACTAGCCCCATCTTTCATTACTGCTCATGCTGAGCTCTTCAAGGTGGTTACATGTCCACCTGCATCCTTAAGATGCTTCAAGGTTCTTGCTTCCAACAATACCTGCGTTGGATGTCTTCACTTTATTCCATAGGACCCTTCTTTGCTTTACAAGCCTTGGATCTCCTATGGGTATAACAACGAATGTTGGGATAGCACTCAAGCTACTCCTCAACATCAAACGATCTTTGCATGTTTGGCCAGCATACAAGCTGCTCCACAACACCAATAATCTTGCATGTTCAACCAGTCACTTTCTGGATTTACCAAGCAGCTTTTAGTTCTTTCAGGGTCCCTGTTTCCTGTAATGGCCAAGGTTTCCAACAAAGAAACAACAGTGTATTAGCTTGGTTACAATAAGATTCGTACCCGTAATCTTCCAAACAAGAGTTAAATGAAAAATGAATACTTATCTGTATTGTGCGTTTCCTTGCTACTCCACAGGTTTCCTTCTCTGCTTTACAAGCCTTGGATCACCTGTGGGGTGGATGCTTGGCCAGCACACTTGCTGCTCCACAACATCATCCGAATAGGCAATGCCAAGCCAGTGCACCGACTGGGTTTATCAGGCATCCCACAAATTAGTATGCTAAGCCAGTACGCCAACTGGGTTTATCAAGCATTTCAAACATCAGTGCTAAGCCAGTACGCCCACTGGGTTTATCAAGCATTTCAAACATCAGTGCTAAGCCAGTACGCCGACTGGGTTTATTAAGCATTTCAAAAATCAGTATGCTAAGCCAGTACGCCGACTGGGTTTATCAAGCATTTCAAAAATCCGTATGCTAAGCCAGTACGCCGACTGGGTTTATCAAGCATTTCAAAAATCAGTATGCTAAGCCAGTACGCCGACTGGGTTTATCAAGCATTTCAAGAATCAGTATGCTAAGCCAGTACGCCAACTGGGTTTATCAAGCATTTCAAAAATCAGTATGCTAAGCTAGTACGCCGACTGGGTTTATCAAGCATTTCAAAAATCAGTATGCTAAGCCAGTACGCCGACTGGGTTTATCAAGCATTTCAAGAATCAGTATGCTAAGCCAGTACGCCGACTGGGTTTATCAAGCATTTCAAGAATCAGTATGCTAAGCCAGTACGCCGACTGGGTTTATCAAGCATTTCAAAAATCAGTATGCTAAGCCAGTACGCCGACTGGGTTTATCAAGCATTTCAAAAATCAGTATGCTAAGCCAGTACGCCGACTGGGTTTATCAAGCATTTCAAAAATCAGTATGCTAAGCCAGTACGCCGACTGGGTTTATCAAGCATACAATAACCATTTCCAAGCCAGTTCTCTGACTGGGTTTGTAAGGAAATAACACCCTTTTCACCAATACCTCCACAACATGCAAGTAACCAATGCCAAGCCAGTACACCGACTGGGTTTATCAGGCATCCAGCAACCTTTCGCCACAACTCCCAAATAACCATTGCCAAGCCAGTACGCCGACTGGGTTTATCAGGCAATATGAACAACATAATATGATTATGTGGCTCCTTCTCTTGTGCAACCAGTGGTTCCCTCCAGGAACTCCATAGGTGACTCACTTGACTGCAGGCTAGCATGGCCCCACAATACCCACTCACACTACACAAGGATGATACCCCTTTTCTGCAACACAGCTCCCTGAGCCTATCCATCCCTTCTAGTGTCCTTTAGTGTGAGCGTAGAAAGGTTACCACTGCCCATACAGTCCTCTTGAGCACCCTTTCTTCACTTTGCCTCTTACGTGCAACACCAAATTGCATCTGTGTAAGCTAATAGCACAAGAATGATAAGCAGACTCATCAGTATTGTTGCTCAAAAATCGTAATCATATTTCATATCATTCACTATCAAGCATTGAAACACCAGGAATGCGTCCATTCCCTTAGGGTGTAGTCAATATTGAAAAACCCTAACATGACCCAGCACCAGAAAAGGTGTGCACCCCCTTTCCGATGTGCGCTGTGTAGGCCCTAATCATACTCAAGCAATCTGCAATAATATACATAAGATAGAGCATGCTCTGCGTATTAACCCTAATAATTTAGACATGCATGTTCTTGTCTAGGGTCACGAAATACTCATTCATTTTGCATATTTGTCTCACATGCCTTCTGGGCATAGCTTTACCATCTCACTTTCATGGTTTACCGTCATGCGGTTTGGCTAAGACATTATCAATGGCGTTTCACCTGAAACCCATTTCCAAAGCATGGGGTCTTTCCCATCTGGTTTGGCTTCTGCAGGCCATCACACATGATCTCCCTGCAATGTGTCATCCTGGCACACTTTATCAAATAGCCAAACTGTCAGCAACATTTAGCAATAAGCTTCAAATACGATTGTTCCATAACCAATCAATAGCATTCATAAATAAATAAATATGAATTTACAATTCTGTCTCCTACAAAAATTAGTTTTATTATCCATGAGGCTATCCTCATATTGTTTGGCTCCTGTAAGGGACACCACTCTGCCCGTTATGGTCTTATGCCTGCTGCCATACCTGAGCATCCACTTATAGCGTGTCCTCCTGACACATTTTCATATAAGCCAAACAGTCATTAGCAATTATTAGCAAAATTTCAAATCCGAAATATTTACCAATCTGAGATTTACAACTGTTCTTACTAACAGAACTTAGAGCTCTCAACCATGAGATTCCTTCTCATAAGCTCTAGATCAAATTTCACAATCATATCATTCATACAACTCTGTCCTTCCACAGAGCATTCTAGCAGCCCATCGATCATGATTGGGATCTTCATGCACTTACTATTCTGCATTCATAACAGCCCATGAAATGGTCCTAGAATTATCATCAATTCATCATTTCATTCATTATTTATTTTGCAATGACATATGTATCATCCTTATACATTCATACAATGCATCAAAAGATTTATAAAATCTCCTAATGCACATCTACTCAATGCTACCTTGCATTGTTTCATGAGTACTATGCATTCAAGCATATTATGATCGAAACATGACTATCTCATATAACCTGCCTTACCATAGTTAGGACCACCAGTCCTCACTTGCTTGGGTTATTAAGCACATAACCAATCATACGCATGGCATGATATAAATTCACATGAATGCATTGAGATTTCTAAACAGTCATAGGGTGTAAGGGTCATCCTCTTCACTTACCCACACCTCACCAAGCTTGGTAGGTTAACAGCCCCAGTCGATATTCAATATTACATGCAATTTAGCTCAACATAGCTCAAACATAGTTGAAGAGATCTTACCAAGTCCCCTTTCAACATTCATGCAATTTATGCACCAATAACCATTACCTGTATGGCTGTCGTTTACATCACTTGACGTTACCTGACCAGTTGGCCTCTTACCAATGCTACACAGTCCTTTTGCCAACCTCGTGATCATAGGTTTGTTGCGCCATCATTTCCGCATAAGGTTGTTTGGCTTCATGCAACAACATCCTCGGCACATTTAGCCATGCTCTCTGTTATCTTTGGTCCTACCACCAATACCAACATCAATAGTGATTATCAATCACAATATTCTCCATTAATGGTTCTTTGCATAAGCAGACTCCATTATTCTACCAATATGCAATATCCCATTTATGCACAATCATTTCTCATATGCACTATGCAATATTTGTTAAGATGCCATCTAGTGCATATACCTCTATGTAATCCCTTATATTTCTAACATTTTTATGCCATATGACAATTTATAAGTATAATAACAAAATAGGGGTTTAAGGAATTCTTCCCTTTTCGGTCCCTCTTCGTAACATGGAATTCCCCTTCCATATCCTGCAACAAGATTTGTTTGTCAGACAGCCGTTGGCACTCTTCTACACTAAATATCTATGATATATGTAGACCTCCTTCAAAATCTGGTCATGCATCATTGTTCCCTGCTGGACAAGCTTTCCAATGCCTATCTTCATGCTCCATTCTGACATCAGGTGCGGGAACTGCATCCTTTCAAAAATGACAACTTTCACTCCCATTCTGCACATTTTACACAGTTGCATTATATTCTCTGAAATTCACAAATTACTTCATGCACGTGGGAAGAATGCCATACTAACAATTTGTCGAATCACAAACAAAGACACATGAGGGGGAAAAAGAAAAGGGGGTCAAGGGGGCTTGCCCCCTTGTGGCCGCCACAGCAGGGCGGGTCGAGGGCAGCACCCTCGTTTTTTTTTTTTTTTTTTTTTTTTTTTTTTTAGGAATCACGCCGCATCGGGCGGTTCACGAAATCCTGCCGCAACGGGCAGTTCGCTGAATCCTGCCATGATGGACGGTTGGCTGATTGCTCCCGCAACTGTGGGGCGGTTCACTAAATGCTCCCGCAACTGCGGGGCGATTTGGCGACGGCTTCCGCAATTGCGGGGCGCTCGGCTGAAGCCGTCCGCAATTGCGGAGCGCTTGGCCGAAGCCTTCCGCAATTGCGGGGCCATTCGGCGAAGGCTCCCGCAGTTGCGGAGCCCTTCGGCGAAGCCTTCCGCGGTTTCGGGGTGATTCTCGGCTCACCTCCGTTGCGGGGCGGTTCGTCGGACGCTTCCGAAATTTCGGGGAGATTTGTGGAAGCTTCCGCAATTGCGGAACAATTTGCCGAAGTCTTCCGCAGTTGCGGAATGACTTGCCGAACTCTTCCGCGTTGCGGAACGATTCGCTGAATCCTTCCGCAATTTCGGAAGAGAATTCCTTCCGAAATTTCGGAAGAGAAATCCTTCCGAAAATTTCTTTCGACGCCGACACTTAGAAAATTTTTCACTTAAAAAATTTTTCTCCACTGTTTCGGAGCCGTTGGCTGAATTCTTCCGCAATTGCGGGAAGGTTCGCCGAATGCTTCCGCAATTGCGGGAAGGTTCGCGGAACTCTTTCGCAATTGCGGGAAGGTTCGCGGAACTCTTCCGCAATTGCGGGAAGGTTCGCGGAACCTTTCCGCAGTTTCGGGATGACTTCCCGAAACAGTTTTAAAACAAAAAATTCCAGAAACAGAGTTAAAACAAAATTTTTCAAAACTCTTAAGGAAAAAATTTAAAATCTTCCCTTCTAACTGCTATCAGGTTTGGCCCATAGAGGCCCAATGCTGCAACGCAGCTCTGATACCATTCTGTCACGTCCCCTCCCATTCTACCAGCTAGATGGAGAGGATCGTGAGGTTAACCCGGGCATCCAGCCCCATTTGATATTAAAAACAAACATTCAAATTAACATGATATGTACATATACATATGAAAATGCATATCAGTCGTGCTCCTAAACTGGGCATCTAGCCCCATGAAATTATTTCATAAGCATTCAAATAATAAAACAGAGACATATGTAGATGCATAACTATTTTATAGCACAGCGGAAATAATATCATTTACACCTTCACCATACATTCAGATATTCATCAATTTAATAATGGCAAGAATATACAAACACAAGAGAATACTTATCTTAACAAGTAGTCCCTGAGCAACCAGCTACGCTTCTGCAACGTTCCACCCAACCGTAGGCCAGTGTGCTCCTTAATTTCTCAGCACCACTGCCACCCCCGAGCTGAGCATGATCTCCACAAGGAAAAAGGGGAAACCGGCTCTCACATAGCCAAAGATATGCCAGAATCAACCCAGCCAACTAGCAGTGGGGTTTCTCAGGCTGCTAAGAGGTGGGCAGAGGTGAATTACTAGGCTAGTGGCTCAACCATGGAGCTATGGATACATCATTGGGATCATCAAGCCAAATCTGTCCTCTTCCACTCTTGAAGCTTCTGCTCACATGTTCAAATCCAAAACGGGATGCACTGAACAACAAAAAACTCAATTACTGGGCATGAGGAAAACGCTTTCCACAGTGGGATGCATGAGATGGGGTTTCCAACTATCTCAGAAAAACGTGGGAACCCATAAAACGAAATGGGGAGTTGGGGAACAACCCTGGGAAGCCAATCCGTTTTTTATAAAAATGTCCTTGGACATTCGGGGGCAAAAAAGACCTCCATACAGTCCCCAAAACGTGGCTCTCCTCTCCCAGGCTACTGCATATACAAAAACGAACTCCCAGGCATGGAAAAATGCAGGATTTGGATGAAAAACGTGTAGGGAAAGACCCAGCTAGCTCCCCCTGCGTGAATGAGAGAAGACTGACTGTTCAGAATGGCTTTGGGCACCATTTCGTGGGTGTTTTCTTTCCCAACAAGCAAAAACACGAATTTCCAGGTTGATGGCTTGCCCATGCACGAAATTGGCTGCCATACTTCATTTCCAAGGTAATAATTGCCCCAACCAAATCTTTGGAAGAATTAAATGATTGGGTGCATGAGACAAAATGGGTAGTTGGTGGTTTTTTTATGGGTTTCCCCATTGACACATGGATTAACACCATTGGCCCAAGGGTTTGAATAATCTCCCTCCCTATTCCTTGTAAAGATCATGCCCCCATCTCTTTTGTTGCATTGCGTAGCTGGTTGTGGGTTTTTCATTAAAATTGCATATTTACATGATTTCCGATGTTACATTGTGCACCGCTAGCACAAGAACCATATGCATCTATTCTAATTGCCGATACATAAAACGATAAATCAGTGGCGGGGCCTTGGCCTTGAGCTCCTCACCATGACTAAATGACAATATTTACATCATTTACAATATTCATGCAATAGGGTCAAGCTGGGGACGTTACACATACCAAGTATCTACCTGATACATATCATCATACATGATCCACCTGATCATACAATGTACCACCTGATACAAACAAATACATGATCCATCTGATCATACCTGATACATATCAACATACAGGATCTACTTGATCATATAATGTATCCACCTGATACAAATACAAATACATGGTCCAAGCATCCAACATGATGCATATACAAAATACATACAAATGATCCAACTGATCATATCCAGCATCCAACATGATGTGTACATACATATACATATAAATGATCCAACTGATCATATCCAACATCATCTTGATGCATATATACACAAATGTAAATGATCCAACTGATCATACAGAGCAGAAACTACAACATCATCCTGATGCTCATCATCTAGCGCTTACATCCACAGCCATGTGAAGGATCCTCCTTCCAACATGCTTGGAATGGATTCAACAAATGTCTCCATCACTTCTTCCTCGAAGTGTCATCGATCTGAAGAACACCAAGCCTCTCTCTGAAGTACTCGAACTTCACTCTGGCTAATGGCTTCGTCAATACATCTGCAATCTGCTCGTCCGTCGCAACATACAGGAGCTTCATTGCTCCTCTCTGCACCATATCCCTGATATAGTGATATTTGATCTCTATGTGTTTTGACCTGTCGTGAAACACTGGGTTCTCAGACAGCTTCACACAACTCTGGTTATCACAGAAGATACCAGTAGCATCCAATGGGAGATCAAATAACTCAGATAGTAGTTTCCGAAGCCATACTGCCTCACAGCTAGCTGAACAGACTGCAACATACTCTGCCTCAGCTGTAGTCAGTGCTACGCAGGACTACTTCCTGCTAAACCAAGAGATCACACATGATCCCATATTGAAGCAGCACCCAGATGTGCTCTTCCTATCTGCAGCACTGCCTGCCCAATCTGAATCAACATAACCTTGCAGGTTAAACTTTTGATTCGTTTCATACCTGAGTCCATAATCAACTGTACCCTTTAGGTACCTCAGAATATGCTTTACATCAACCAGGTGAACACTCCTCGGATTCGTCAGGAACTGGCTCAATGTGTTCACTGCAAAGCAAATATCTGGTCTCGTGTTCATCAGGTACATCAAGGACCCAATCATCTGACGATACATAGAGACATGATACCCCTCTTATGACCCCACATGCAGTCTACAATGCACCTTACTTCTTTCGATGTATATTGTGGATGCACATTTCTTCACCCACAATGCAATTACTCAACAACATATCATTATGATTAGCAACATCTAATGGTCTAATGAAGAGATCACAGATCACTTCTTGTATGTCACTAGAGCCAATGCACATAGTACAACATTTAGATTGCATGTTGCAGTTCCCCAATCGCTGACTAAGCCTACTGTGGGATAGGTATCCAAGCCCCCAGGGCCTATAACAAGCTCTAGGAGGTTGAATAAACCTCCCAAGGCATGTAATAGGAATGAGTGGTTGGGTATTCAAGCCCCCAAGGCCTGTTGAGGGCCTATAACAGGCCCTAGAGGCTAAGAGCCTCCCAAGGCTATTAGTAATAACTCGTTGAGTGCTATTGGTAACAATTAGCTGTCAATGACCACTTTCTCTCAACTATGATCGACTGGAAACCCACTTCACCACGAAACCCCTGGACTCAAGCATGCCTCAACACGCGATTTCTCTGCTTACTGTTAAGTCTGATCCTTTCCTCAACCCAATTTCTAATCCGGCCGTGATCCCACCATCTCCATATGGCGGATATTTGTTAGCCCTCCCATATAAAAAAGACCCCAAAGTATTTTTGTATTGTTACATTAAATAAAAAAAACACTTTGCCCCTTAATATATAAGCAATATAATTTTTAGGTTTTCATGAATATTTAATATCGCAATATGAATGAACGTGATATTATATTGCCTTCTAGTGAAGCCCCCGTGCTTGGCATAATACGAAGGAAAAACTTAAGTGCATCAACAACAGATAACATAGTTTCTTGTAACAGTAAAATGGAAGGATTGAAGCGATCAATAAAATATTATAATGCAGCTCTCTTAGGGCCGCTGCATATCCCACAAACAATTAAGGAGGAAATTATCATTGAGGCACCAAATTAAAGGCCGCAGTGTCTCTAAGGGCCGAAGAATGAGTAGTAAGAGGAACAAGAGGTGAGGGGGACCTATCCAGTCCCTTCTTGAACAGAGAAGTCACAAGCGGGTTCAAACACTCAAGGGAAGTGACCTCCTTCCGAATCTTGCCTTTTAAATTCCTGCGCGGCTTTCGGAATATGACATTAGCCTTCATGATAGAGGAGATAGGTAGGGTATCGGCTTCTCCAGAAACCCTAGCCGAGTAGATAGGGATATCAAATATATTTGGGGGATATAAGATGAACCATGTAAATTAATAAAGTCTTGTGTATATAAAAATTGAAATAAAATTAAATGTAATATATTTTTTAAGTGTATTAAATTATGTAAAGAAATCATAGTAGTATAATTTGGAGGTATTAGTAGTTGGCGTATGGAAATTCGAAATAAATTGGAATTCGTCGAATATTCAATGTAATGTAATATGGATAAAGATCTCTTTTTAGTGGACAATTAAATTTTGAAAACAAATTTAAAAACAAAACTTTAATTATTTAAACACTAAAAGACATAAATATCATTCAATTTCATATTTGTTTATTAAAATAATTATTAATAACTACTTGCCGGTCTTTGCAAATGAATGGTGGATCAATTGGGAGATGGATCACTCACGGATCAAAATGAAACGTCTTTGGAAATGAATGATCGTGGATCAAAATGAAACATCTTTAGAAATGAATGGTCGTGGATCAATTGGCAGATGGGAGAATATGATGAATATTGAGACAAAAGTGGAGAAGGTAACCTATATTAATTAGCAATCAATCCTAATTAAATCAAGTAATACACAATCTTATTCTAATAAACTGCACGAAAGTTATATCACTTTCAATCCTCGCCATGTATTGAATGTGGACGGGAAAGAATATTTTCTATATTCAAATCCCTACCATAGAGTTTCATGGAAAACCTAGGGTTTCTAGGTCTGAGACACATGCGGCGGTGAACGGGCGAGCCTGGAGATTCGGCGTTTAACCTGGATTTGGTTATTTACGGCTAAAACTGTCTAAAAGCGGTTTAATGGCTCTGTTTGTGGGTGGTTTACATCTTATGCGGCTGGGTTATGACACTGTCGGGAAGCCGGAACCTTGAGATCCGGATCTGTCGTCTCTGGCGCGTGGTGGACGTGTGGACGTGTGGGTCTTCGTGGTGTGCGGTCTGGGTATTTCCCTTTAATCATAATTCTCATTATTGTGAACCTGTGTAGCCGTTTCCTTCTTAATCTCCCGTGCTCGGATATTGTCTGCTGGAAAGATTTGCCGTTTCCTTTTAATCTCCCGTGTTTGGATACTGTCTGCTGGAAAGTTTTGCCGTTTCCACCTTAAACCTCCCGTTTTCGGGTTATTGTCTGCTGGGAAAGGTATTCGGGTCGGTTCCACGGCAGTTTCGTTTTGGGGTTTAACAATGGATAACATTTTTGGAGATACGGTGCCGGAACCCATCATCCCGGAATACGGCAGCTTAAATGTATCAGATTACATGATAGAAGAGGCAGGGTTATTCCAATCGGATGAACATTTCAGGGAACAGTTAAAGGGAAAGAGGGCCCTTAACGCTGGTGGCCGCCAAAATGCTCCGCGTGGCAAGGTATATCGACGACACCCGGCTGGGCGTCGGACACATGGTGGGTCGGGGGGGTCGGACCCCTCCGTTGGCAGTGGACAGGAATACCCGGAGATGGGTAACAAACCTAAACCTGGTTCTTCCTCTCGTGCGGCCCGTCGTCTGAATGGGAGATATTTTCGGCGTCCTGGTGAGTCTTGGCTGACTGTTGGTCGTGACATTGGACTGGAGGAGGTCGTTGAGGCCAATATGACAGTTCTTGTGGGGAAATTTTCATACCATGCTATGAACCGGAGAGATATTGTGGCTTGGGTCACGGAGAAATGGCGACTTCTGCTAAACTACACTCCTCAAATTTTCGCCATGGCTTGTGGGTGGTACGGCTTCAAGTTTGAAGAAGAGGCTCAGTGCACTCTTATTATGGACAGAATTTGGCTACACGGTTCTGGAAGCTTAATGTTACAGAAATGGCAGATGGATTTTGATCCTGAAACTGCCTCGGTGCGCCTCCGACATTTGTGGGTTCTTTTGCCTGGGCTCCCTCTTGCTCTCTGGAATCGAGGGGCTTTTGAGGCTATTGGTAACAGTTTGGGGATATTTCTGCATGTTGAGGATGAGCATTTGAACGGTTTTGATAGACGCATGGGACGGGTCCTCGTGGAGGTGGACATTTCTCTGGGATTAATTGATGTATTAAACATCCGATGGCGTGGCCGGATTTTTACACAGATTATTGATTATTGGGGCATCCCATTTCGCTGTTCCAACTGCAAGGAGGTGGGGCATTTGTGGCGTCAGTGCATTGCACCTGCTTCTTCTGGGCGTCTCAAGGATGGTGGTCCTTTCTGGTCGTCAGATGATGGGAGCGATATTGAGCGGGATACCTCAGGTTCGATGGACGGCTTCTCCAACCGAGTTCCCTCTCTGGACGATCCGGACTCTGCTCTATTCCGTAAGTTAGAATCTCAGGACCCAAATTTTTTCCATTCACTGAATGAATTGGATATATCGTTTATAAATGCACTTGATTTAAATCATGGTAATAATGGGAATTACATGAGCCGCAAACATCACATGATTTCCTCATCTTCTGGTACTGAATTCATACCAAATGAAACCGGGGGGATGGGTGGCCATGACATGGGGAACGGGCTGCATGAGATTGGGCATTTGGCGGGGCAGATATACACACCTCCTGACAATTCGGTATCTCCCGGGATACCTCTTACGGACACTCCGACTGTGATTATTTCCAGTGATATTGACGCCCCTTTGAAGCCACGGGATGATGATGCGACGGGTGGGGGGTCGTTGTCTTTGATAGAACCTTTGGTGGGGACTGCTACTGAACCGGGGGGGCCCGAGGTGGGGGCTCCGGTCGTCGATTCGGTTAATGGGATGATAAACTCTGTGGAGCCTGGCGATAGGGTAATACTCATACCTTCCTATTCTGAGATGGTCAAGAAGGTGTCTATTCCTACTTTTTACAAAAACCGGCCTGTTGGAAGGACGATGACCATTGGTGATGGTGGGGGGGGGGCTATAGATGTGCCCGCCACTGATTTGGGGGGGGGGGGGACATCCAATACTGTAAAAGATGTTGGTACTACGGGGGACTCTTGTATTCTTAAAGGAGCCCGTAGGGGCGGACTGGCTCTGGAACTCTCCCCTCTTAAAACGAGGAGCGCCAGGAAAAATAAGAAGGCCTCCACGGGGGGGATTGTGGATGCCTGTGTCACTGTGAATTCCCCCTTATCTACTGATACCCGGGCTCTTAGAGGATTGAAAGCCCTTGCAAGGGTTCGAAAATGATCTATTTCTCCTTAAATATTCGGGGTGTGGGGGGGCTTCCCAAACAATTAG
Organism: Larix kaempferi; assembly: GCA_027924585.1. Lineage (NCBI taxonomy): Eukaryota > Viridiplantae > Streptophyta > Pinopsida > Pinales > Pinaceae > Larix > Larix kaempferi. The sequence goes on along the minus strand of BSBM01000063.1, from coordinate 10,634,264 downwards.
CCCTCAAGAGAGTACTTCATATTACAAATCCAGATTTGGTTCTGTTGCAGGAAACTATGGTTTGTGGGGAAAGGGCACGTATTTTCTTTAATAAAGTTAAGCCGGGGTGGATGGTTTGCACCGCCGACGCAGTTGGCCTATCTGGAGGTCTTTTAGCGGCTTGGAACCCAGCGGTTCTGAGACTTGATCCCTCTATCACTTCTCTGGGCATCTTATTATCGGGCAATATCAGAGGGTCGAATAAAAATGTCAATATCATCAACTGCTATGGGCCTTATGCTGACAGGTTGACTTTCTGGGATGAGGCAGTCAATAATCATTTGCTGGAACTGGAAAATTTAATCGTGGCTGGGGATCTCAACTTCACTTGGGGTGATGAGGAGGTCTGGGGCTCGGTGGCTCGTAGAGACATGATGGGACCTTTCTTCAAACAGCTCTTCATGAAATTCACACTGGTAGACATTGAGCCATGCCCGATGGCTCCCACATGGACTAATGGTCGGGGGGGTGATATGTTGATCCAGAAACGCATAGACCGGTTCCTTATCTCTGAATCTATGTTGGATGGTCTTCACAATTACAGATCCTGGATCCATCAAATCAAAATCAGCGACCATCTACCTATTATTTTGCAATTTGAGGTGGAAGCCAGTAAAAAATGCTATCCTTTTAAATTCAATTCTACTTGGCTTCAGGATGGGGAATACACACAGAGTGTGCGGAACTGTTGGCTTCAGGCGGATGTTGCGGGGGAACGCTCGGCCATGGACAAGCTGGCGGTGAAGTTGAAGATCTTAAAGGATCACACTATCAGATGGGAAAAAAACAAAAAAGCTGATTTGGGCCGTGAACTAAAGGAGATTGAATTGGAATTGACCACGCTGATGCTGGGTTCCACTGGGACAGACTTCAGCCCTGAAGATGCATTGAAGATTTCTTCGCTGGAGAGCCGTAAATTGGGTATCCTCCTTATACAAGAGGAGTCCTGGAGATTGAAGAGTCGGGCTATTTGGATCAAGTCCGGGGACCAGAATACAAAATTTTTTCATCAATTTGCTGACTCCCGTCGGATGCAAAATACTATATGGGATCTTAATGATCACTGTGGTAGGCGGATTTGGGGGTCTGACGAATTGATGGGGGAAGCTGTTCACCATTTCCAGGAATACTATTGTGACCCTAAAAATACCTCTATGGCGAAGCAATTTAAAGTTATTAAGGAATACCCGCGCATGTTCAATGAGGTGGAGGGGGATGACATATTCTTGGAGGTCACACTGGCTGAAGTGGAATGTACTTTGCGTGGGTTCTCCAAAGATAAGGCTCCGGGTCCGGATGGGTGGACCGTGGAACTTTTTCTACACTTCTTTGATATTATGGGGGAGGACATCAGGGTGGCTGTTGAGGAATCCCGGAGACAAGGAGCTGTATCTGGGGCTTTCAATTCCACATATCTGACTCTTATACCGAAGTCCTCCCACCCGAATAATTATAATGAGTTCCGTCCTATAGCCCTCTGTAATTTGGTCTACAAGATTATTGCAAAAGTTATTGCTGACCGGATCAAACCGATTTTATCCAGACACATATCAGTTGAACAATATGGCTTCTTGCAGGGTCGACAGATCCATGATGCTGTGGGTGTGACACAGGAAGTATTCCACTCTATAAAAAAGAAACACCTTTCTTCCCTTATTCTTCAGCTGGATCTGGTGAAAGCATATGATCGGGTGAATTGGAACTTCCTGAAATTTATTCTGATTCAAATTGGGCTGCCTTGGAGGGTGATGAAATGGATTATGGCTTGTGTAACCTCTGTTAATTATGCAGTTCTGATCAATGGTCTTCCCACGGATTTTTTCAAGGCCTCACGGGGACTTCGACAGGGCTGTCCTCTATCTCCACTTCTCTTCCTTTTGGTCATTGAAGGCCTGAGTTTATCTATACATACGGCTAAGAGGGATGGAAGGATCCTGGGCATACAAATTACCCGAGATATTTCTGTCTCACACTCCCTGTTTGTGGACGATGTAATGCTCTTTGGTATTGCAACTCTTGAGGACTGGACTCAACATAAACGGATTCTGGAACTGTTCTGCTCGGTTTCTGGTATGATCATCAATTATAACAAATCTCGATTCATTAAACACTCTCTATTGGGGGAGGTAGAAAACTCCATTGGTTCAATATTTCCCTTAAATTTCTTGGAGCTGGAGGCTGGTACGAAATATCTTGGCTTCTTTATAAAGCCATCTAACTATTTGGTGAAGGATTGGAGCTGGCTCATCCGGCGTTTTGAGGGACGTATCAGTCATTGGAGCTACCGCAACCTATCTCTGGGGGGCAGACTCACGCTGGCAAAAGCGGTTCTACAGAACCTGGGAGTGTACTGGTTTACACTCTGCAAAGTCCCACGGTCTGTTCTATGCCACATTCGACGCAAGTTGTATAATTTTTTATGGTCCGGCTGTGGTGGACAGGAAAAATATCATCTTATTGGTTGGGCCCGGCTGGCCCGACCCTGGAAATTGGGTGGCTGGAATATAAAGAACTTGGACTTATTTGTTACGGCCCTGCATGCGAAGAGCCTGTGGCGTGCTCCTTTTAACAACTCTGTCTGGGGTCGTATTATTAGAGCCAAGTACTTGAGGAACACTCCTGTTGAGGTTTGGCTCCGGGGGAATCGGCCGGTCTCGGTGGGGGTATCCAATATCTGGAGCGGGTTGCTCGGATCTACAAAAATCATTTCCCATTGGATTGCTTGGCTACCAGGCAATGGACGCGACATAAAACTGGGTCTTGACCCGATCCTGGGTGGTCCTTCCGAGCATATACTATCTGTCGAATTGAGGGCCCATCTCAGCTCAAAAGGCTATTACACTCTGGCTCATGTGATGGGTCAGTTCATGGGGGGACGACCCCATTGGTTATCGGCCACTCAGCTGGGTTTATCTGGCGCTATGGCTTTGGAGTGGGACGCTTATATTGGGCCTCTTTACCAATCTAACACACTATTATCTGATAAGGCTGACAGATTGGCTTGGTCTTGGGATGTGGCTACTGGGGTGCCTTCTGCAAAATTGGTCTATGATGCTCTGTTTGCCGATTCATGCGCTGACATCAGTTGGTGGGAACCATATATTTGGAAACTGGTCATTCCTCTCAAAATTAAGTGTTTTATTTGGCTTGCGTTATCAAACCACATACTCACGTGGGATAATTTATGTCGTCGTGGTTTCTGTGGTCCGGGATGGTGTCCACTATGCCGCTGTTCGGTGGAGACAGTGGATCATCTGTTCTCGGCTTGTTCTTTCATTCAGGAGCTATGGGAGCTGGTTGCTCACAGATCCGGCGTACAGTTCTGCTGGGGGATGCAATCCTTTATTGAATGGTTGGAGGCTTGGACGAGCCTTCACTCTGAATGTGTCGAACTTCCTTTCTTCATGATATGGGAGGTGTGGCGTGCTCGCAATGCATACATTTTTGAAGATCTGAAACCACATTGTGCATCATTATGCAATAAGATCATTGCTGCTCACAAGGAATACATATCTGCCTTTGGTGCGGGTGTTGGCTCGAGTACGCGGACATTGAGGAATCGTTTGACTCCTCCTATACTTGTCTTTCCTTGTGGTTTTTTCGACGGGGCTGCTGTTCGTTTGAATGGCAATGGGGGTGCCGGAGCAACTATACACATCTCCAATACTACCACTGTTCATTATTGGCTGAACCTGGGCAATGGTTCTAACACTCGAAGTGAGATTTGCGCCCTATGGCTCTTATTATTCTGTGCCCAGAAACGGATGATTTCATCCCTGGTTATTTTTGGTGACTCGCAGGCCATTATCGCCTGGGCAAAAGGCATTGCTTCTCTGAATATTCTCCTGCTCAAACACTGGTTGGAGGAGGATAGAAAGCTCATGCTAGAATTTGAGCACATTCACTTTGAACATATTTTCAGGGAGGTCAATCTGGAGGCGGATATGCTCTCGAAACGGGCTCTCAACACTCAGCCTGGGGTCATCATGTGGCAGGAATGGCGGGATGATTTGCTATTTTCTCATGGTTCCTACTTATTACATTGGTCTTGAGGGCGTCTGTCTTATTTAGTTCTTATATTTTTCTTTCCACAGGTTTTTATGCGGCTGGATACTTATATGTTTTGTAGTTTACATGTGCAGATACTTGATCATGATACGCCCAATATCTTGTTGGGCAAATCTATATTATCTCTCATATATTTTTGCGGCTTTATCTCATCCACATGCAGATGCTGACTCAGATAGGGTGTAATATTAGTATTACACTCCATTCCCTGCAGGGGTGTTTATATTTTGGACTTTTTATGGGATGCTTATACTTATGATGTTGTGGCCTTTGCTTTTCTGATATTATTGGACACAGAGCAGACTGACTATGGGTTTTAGCAGCTATTGTTGACTGTTTTAGACAGACCACTTGATTTTCATATTGATGATATAACCGGTTTGTTCCGGGGATTTCATATTGGCAGATTTGTATGTATTTGAACAATGACTTGACAGTTGGACATATTTTACTATTTCGCATATTAATAATAAGTTATATTTTTCTATGAAAAAGAATGTAAATTTGTAATTAAAAGCATGTTATAAGGTAAATTTGTAATTAAAAGAATGTTATAAGGGGCTTTGTATCAAAATAAATACACCTATGGACGTAATTATGGAATAGTATTATTTTATAAAATGACACTTACTCTTACATCCGACTGTGACATCACACGTATCAAAGTTAAAACAACACGAAAAATTAGGAAGTCGTGAAACTTTGTTATGCGCATATTATATCAAAATTGAGTGATTACGAAATATTAGGAAGTCCTACTACCCTCGCGACAACATAAGATGCCGACGACTTAAGACGCTGACGGTAAATACAAACAATAATATGACGGTAAATACAAACAATAGTATGGCGTCACGATTCTACGATGTTCACGTTGAGGATTCCGTTAGTGGTACGTGGGATTTAGGGAATTAAGATTTCGACCCCACTTTAAAAAATCACATCTCTAGAATAGTACCAATTTCCACTCAACTGTTCAACCCATTGCATAGTTAGAATTATAGATTTAGAATTACACATTCTAGTAATTCGAGTCTATTATTATCAACGACATTATTTGGATTGTTGTCTCGTGGGTTGTCTCTTTGGATATCACCCTTGAAAGGAAAGATTATTGGAAGATGTCCAAAAGATAGTCACATGGGTGATTCTTATTGTTATCTCAACGATTCCAAGATGTCCAAAAGATAACCACATGGCCACATGGGTGATTCTTATTGTTATCTCAACAATTCCTCTCTCGTTTTAAGATTAGTGATTTTCCAACCCTCCCAACTATTATAAGATTTATCTTGAATCTTTTGTCTCTAGTTTTAAGATTAGTGATTTTCCAATCCAAGGATGGTGTTCCCAACTACTATAAGATTTATCTTGAATCTTTTGTCTCTCATTTTAAGATTAGTGATTTTCCAACCCAAGGATGGTGTTCCCAACTACTATAAGATTTATCTTGAATCTTTTGTGGTATGGATTTTGAAATAGAGCCCTCATGGTTATATAGATGGAGAGAGGAATGATAAACTTCAAAAGAAACATTTGGATGGCTTTATTTACAATTGAATAATGCCTTAACAACAAACAATGGATTAACAGCTTTGAAGACACCATAAAAATTGAGTAAATAAAATAATCACATGGTAAATAATAGGCCTCTTCATAATAGTTTCAAATTATAGTTGTATCAAAATGATCAAAATACTCAAACATCCTAGCCCTATAATCAAACATCCTAACCCTATAATCAAAATTATTAGATAACTAGCCTTGGACATTAACAATGGAAGTAATAATGGTCTCCAATGATGTAGCTAGTGAAAGTCATCCACACATCAATTTCTGCATTTGAATTTCCTAGTTGTGGGTTAGGGTTAGGTCTATCTTCAATAGATGATGTTGTAGTGAAGGCTCCATGATTTGTGACATATGTTGCATTTAAAGCATAATACAATATACACATTTATTTGTTATTATAAATTAATAAATTTGATATATATATCAATCGTAATGAACTTACATGGAATCGATAGCTCTTGAAATAGCTCCCCGGAGAAGATGTGGACACTTGACACACACTTGGTAGTCATTGATTCACCAATAGATCCTCAAATAGCTCCAAATCACTTCCTGGTCATTAGAATAATGCCCTGCTTCATTTTAAGATTTACACCCATGACCCTTTGGTTATATTAATAAATAGAGGAACACATGCGTGCTTAGAAACATGCACACATCACTTCAACTATGACTTGGCATCTTACCTGTCATGATTTCATGGTGGTTTGAGAAGCACCAAAATGGTTTAAAAAATAACATGTTTTCATTCTTAAAAATGCATGCACATTTCTACATGAGCCCATTTCTACATTTCTACATTACCACTTTATATACACCATCTTTCTTTTTGTGAGTGTCCACACACACACATATATATATAAGTTATACTCATCTTTACAAATTTTCAAATAATCATATCTCTGTTGTTTAAAAAGGAGTATAACTCTTCTTACTTCTTAATATATTACATGTCTATGAAAGAGTATATTAAAGTATAACACGACTCTTACGTGTTAGAACAGGATAATGTGAAATAAGTTATGATGGGTATCTAACTCACACTAATTTACCCTTTCGAATAGACATGCACCATCCATACCACCTTATAGGCTTATAATGGGTGATTAAGAGTAGAGTATTGGACTTTCTACTTGGGGTGGGGTGGGCCATCGATGAGATAATTACAAGTATTTTAGATGTATCTATCGAATAGATTATGACTTATGTGGACAAGGAAAACAATATAAGAAAATGAATGAAGACACTTGAAATAATATAAGGAAATGAAGAAGACACCAAGAAATGAATGAGGACACTTGAATAGATTATGACTTATGTGGAAAAATAAATTATGATTTATATGGAATTTTTTTTATGATTTAAGTTATGATGAGTCATCAATGAAATAATTACAAGTATTTTAGAAGTATCGAATAGATTATGACTTACGTGGAAAGGAAAACAATATAAGAAAATGAAGAAGACACCAAGAAACATGAATGAAGACACTTGAATAGATTAAATGACTTACGTAGAAAAATAAATTATGATTTATATGGAAAAAACTTATGATAGGACATCATGAGAAAATAGCAAGTAGTCTAGATGCATTTGATAGATTATTACTCATGTGGACATATATATTTGGGGAGATAAGCTAGACAATGTAAGGAAATGAATGAAGCCACGTGTGTATATAAAATTGTGGAATATATATATTAGTTAATTAGTTAGTGTGTACGTAACACTATGTGACAAAATGAATGAAAGACATGGTATCCTAAAAGGTTAGGAGGAGAATAGGTTAACCATCCCAGATTTGTAGGTATATGGTCTGGACTATCAATGGGTTCAAAATGACGTGGATTTTTTAATATCTCAATCATAATAAGTTTGACCATTTCAAAATAATATAATCTTATTAATTTCAATTAAAATAAAAACCTTAGGTACCTACAAATTATGACGTCGTGAAATTATGTCAGTCGCATATTATATCAAATTTGAGTCATCGCGAAATATTAGGAAGTCGTAATACCCTATAGATGTCGACGACTTAACACGTAGAAGATAAATACAATAATCTCGTGTCATATTAATTGTACGATGTTGACGTTGTGGATTCATTCGTGGGATATGCGATATAAGCAATTAAGTTTTCCAGTCAGCTCCGAAAACATCCAAAAAAAAACTCTATATATGGAATGCTAGCAATCCCATTTCTCAAGCTATTATTGAATGCTACCCATCCCAATTCTCTAGTTATTACTGTAGATTATGTGACTCCTGCCATCACTATGGCTTTGGCTGCAGATGATGTACAAAGACGCGTCGGTGATTATCATTCCAACCTGTGGGACGATGGTTTCATACAGTCTCTCTCAACACCTTATGAGGTGAAATTAGCTTTCATTTCAATTTCTTTTTCTTTTTTCTGCTGCATATTACTAATTTTATTTTAGCACTGTAATTTACCATATTTGTACTTTAGAATAATTTTTTTGTCTTATGATTTCTGGATTTTTATTCTATAGATGTTTAGAAAAATCGAGGAATTTCCAGTGGACACTTCACCTATATTCAAGATCATAATTTGTTTTTGCAGACATCTTCGTACCATAAACGTACTGAGAAACTTATTGGAGAAGTAAAGCAGATATTCACTTCATTTTCAATCGAAGATGGAGAATTAATGAATCCCTTCAATGATCTCCTTCAACGCCTTTGGATGGTCGATAACGTTGAACGTTTGGGCATTAGCAGACATTTCGAAAATGAGATAAAAGCAGCCATTGAATATGTTTACAGGTCAAATTATTTTAGTTTAATTAGATTTTTTTTAAAATTATTTTAGTTTTAAATTTTATGATAAATGATAGTAGTTAATTCAGTAAAGTTTTGATAGACTAAGATATTATAACAAATATTTTGATATTGAAATAATATGAGTGTAGGTAAAACATTATAAGAAAAATAATATTTGATTAAAAATTTAAAAGAATTATCATAAATGGTTAAAATTACCTAATCAAAATGAAAGGGTTATTCATTTTTAATATACAAATATGCCCTAACGTTCAAGTACAAATTATTTTACCAACAGCTATTGGAAAGATAAAGGCATTGGATGTGGGCGAGATAGTGTTGTTCCTGATCTTAACTCAACTGCTTTGGGGTTTAGAACTCTTCGACTCTATGGATATCCTGTGTCTGCAGGTATGTCTTCTTAATAGATCTATATTTCTATAAAATATTTATAAAAGAATATTATAAAGACATGCATTCTAAAAACTTGCATAGTGCTTGCTATTTGTTTTGTTACTGAAAAGTAGTTATGTAAAAATAGAATCAAGATAATTTGGAGGAGTATTGAAATTTTAAGTTTTATCTTGTTAGTTAATTTTATTCATCATAATAATAGTTGAAGTTTATTGTGGAAATTTTTAAATAGGTTTTTTCACAAGTAATATAATGGGCCATTACCATGGGTTACCAAATATTATGAGCAAATCAAGTTTACCTAACAAGGAGAGACAATAACAAAATTAAAAATTTCCATATATATATATATATATAAAAGTTAATTTTGATAACAATATTGAAGTATAGCACAAAAAAGTTACTTCAATATACTAATTCGTCCACTTCCATAGAGCATTTTGTTGGGACTTTAATCAAGTTTTCATTTTATTTTAGATGTTTTGAAAGTATTCCAAGACCAAAAGGGGGAGTTTGGCTGCTCTGCCATTCAGACAGAGGGAGAGATCAAAGGCATTCTCAATTTACTGAGGGCCTCCCTCGTTGCTTTTCCCGGGGAGAAAGTTATGGAAGAGGCTCAAATCTTCGCTACAACATATTTAAAAGAAGCCTTGCAAAAGATTCAGGTCTCCGGTCTTTCGCGAGAGGTGAGGCAGAAATAAAAAAATGTAAAACCTCTTAACTCACATAATATCTATTTTTATTTCTTTTGTCTTATAACGCCAGTTTTATGGTTGGCAGATAGAGTATGTTCTGGAATATGGTTGGCTCACAAATTTTCCTAGATTAGAAGCCAGGAATTGCATTGATGTATTTGGAGAGAAGACTACTCCATATTTTAGGTAAGTATAATAATCAGTTATTACATTGATAGGTGTTTAGATATTATTTGAGATTTTGGAATTTTTTGAATGGATCAACAAGATCAACCTGAGTGTAACAAGTGTAGAGTGGGGATTCATTTCATGGTCACGGTATCTTGTTATGGTTAAATACATCTTAATTAAGATTTTATTCACTATTTTGTCTCTATATTAAATGTGGTCCATTGAGTAGACCTATCAGGTAGTGACATCTCTGAACTACTGAAATTAGAAGGTTGAGTTTTCTTTTCAGGGATCACTGTACGAAGGTTGAGAAACTTCTGGAACTTGCAAAATTGGAATTCAGTCTGTTTCACTCTTTACAACAGACAGAGTTAAAACATATCTCCAGGTGATAAAACTGTCATTGAATTTTATCTTGTTCACAGAAAAACTTGGATTTGGGTGTTGTAATCTAATATTCATCCCTGAATTTTGTGTAGGTGGTGGAAAGATTCGGGTTTCTCTCAACTTACCTTCACTAGGCATCGTCACGTAGAATTTTACACATTGGCCTCTTGCATTGCTATTGATCCCAAACATTCTGCATTCAGATTGGGCTTTGCCAAACAATGTTATCTTGGAATAGTTTTGGATGATATCTATGACACTTTTGGAAGGAAGGAGGAGCTTGAACTTTTCACAGCAGCAATTAAGAGGTGATGATTAGGTGTTAACATAAGAAATTTTTTTTGTTAGAAAATTATTATTCTCCTTTATATTTTTTTCATAAGTTTCAGTCACTAGTTTGCAAAAGTGTCTGTAAAAAAAATTCCATGAATGCTGAAGAATTAGTCTCTAATCTGAAAGGTCAAATATTAATTACTAAGCAAAAATAAAAAAAATCACACATTGATTGCACTGCCCATTCTTATCTCGATTGTTGTTTCTTTCCCTCCAATAGAAAAAGAAGAAAGTCAACCTTTGACCTTGCTCCATGTCCATTGAATGGAAAAAGAGGAAATTCAACCTTTGACCTTGCTCCATATCCATTGGATAGAAAAAATCAGCAATAGAGATAAACTCAGCAATCTAGATAAGCTCAGGCCTGATGTCACAGTGACTGGACCAAAATTTGTAGGTAGGAAGAAATTATCTAACAAATGATTTGCTATGCCAATATCTCGATTAACCATTAACTGACTTGATCAAAACTTGTGTTTGTACTTTGTAATGATCAGATGGGATCCCTCGGCCTCAGAGTGCCTTCCTGAATATATGAAAGGAATATACATGGCATTTTACAATTGTGTCAATGAACTGGCTCGACAGGCGGAGAAGACTCAAGGCCGAGACACACTAGACTATGCTCGAAAAACTGTATGAAAAAATAATAATCAAAATAGATAGATTGAATTGCAGAGAAAAATGAAATTCTTGCAAACTTTGCCAGTAGTTGGCAATTTATGGCTAATTGAATTTTCTCTGCTGCTGCTGTGCAGTGGGAAGCCTTATTTGATGCTTTTCTGGTTGAAGCAAAATGGATCTCCAGTGGTTATCTGCCAACATTTGAGGAATATTTAGAGAACGGCAAGGTGAGCTTTGGGTATCGAGCAGCCACACTGCAACCCATCCTCACGTTGGACATTCCTTTTCCTCCTCGCATCCTCCAAGAAATTGATTTTCCATCTAGGTTCAATGATTTGGCATCTTCCATCCTTCGATTACGAGGTGATGTGTGCGGCTACCAGGTGAACTGCCATCTTCCATCTTTCATTGAAATCAAATCAATTGCAATAGCATGGAGTTTCAAACTGGTTTTGGTTTTGAATCTGAATTTGATGAGATTAATTACTTGGCATGGTAAATGCAGGCAGAGAGGAGCCGTGGAGAACAAGCTTCCTCAATATCTTGTTATATGAAAGACAATCCTGGATCAACTGAGGAAGATTCTCTCAATCACATCAATGCCATGATCCAGGAGAAGATCAAGGAATTAAATTGGGAGTTTCTTAAACCGAACAGTGTTGCTCCAATTTCTTCCAAGAAACACGCTTTTGACATTCTGAGAGCTTTCTACCACCTCTACAAATACCGAGATGGCTTTAGCATTGCAAAACTGGAAACAAAGAAATTGGTGATGAGAACAGTTCTTGAACCTGTACCTTTGTAACTCTCCTAAGTAGTATGTTATTTGTGATTGCGCTTTGTTGGGTGTAAAGTTTTGAATATAATGTTTTAGGATAATCATCATCCATGTAAGTTAGTTATAGTTGTCAGTGTCATGGAAGAGTTACCATGTAAGTTAGTCATGGTTTGTCACCATGATTTCGTTGTCTATTAATGTCATTTTTCCCTCAAAAAGTTAAAGTTAAAGCTAATGTTACGTTTGTTTACGTTTATTAATGTCATTTGAGCTTTTTAAAAATTTATGGGAATGCAATATTCAATGAAGTTGAAGTTGATATAAAGATAATTACACTTTTAATATATAATTTGATAATTTATTATTGTGGACTTGTACAATAAAGAGTAAGAAACAACAACAATCACACAAAGAATATACAAAGTTTAAGTAATACAGTTAGTAAAATTCTTTATATGAAATACAGTTAGTAAAATTCTTTACATCAAAATACCTATGTCACAAGTATAAATGTTGAGCCCTATGTTTTGCTAATTTGTTTCAACAAATCAACAGTAAGCAGTTGTTCAAGCAACCTAATTAGACATGTGAACCAACTTGGCTTATTTCTAGTCAATTGGTTGTTATATATTCCAACAATCTCCACTTTGACTTACCCTATTTTATTCATCACCTTTCGTGCAAGCCAAGAGAAGTCAAACACCATAACAACTTCTCTAACAATATTGGTTGCATGAATGTATGTGTGCATAATTTGGTTTCATGAACATGTGTACAAAATGATGTGTTGCCCCATTTTGATAAACTATAGTGTTAGTCAAGTGCATAACATTTTTTAATACCACATAAAATCTTTACTTTATCTTGTACTTGTCCAACCTTACCCAATAGACCCTGTATTCATACGAGACATAACATGAGGAAGATATTCTCTTCTCCAAATCTTCAACATTATCACACACTAAATAACTTCAAATATCCTTTTGTCCAAATCTTCAACATTATCACACACTAAATAACTTCAACCATTGTAGGTGATCTACTCGTACATCTAAAATACCGAAGAACCCATTTTAATGCTTTACTTGGATTTTCCAAGTATCCACTAACAACATCAATTGCATGTGAAATATCTAATACTGAACATATCATACCATTCCATCACATACTTTACACCTTCTACTAACATACGATACATGAGATACAACCTTTTCTCCCTTACTACTAGGACATAAACATGAAGAAAGCTTACAATGGAAAGCAAAATGGATATTAACCCGTTTCACATTATTCATACCAAATTTCATGAGTATCATTTCCACATAATCCTGTTGTGATAACCAAAAATTGTTCATGATTATACACTTGGCTAAGTAAATTCTGCAAGAGAAACAAATACAAATAGCTGATTGTTCTCCACGTTTTGAGACTCATAGTAAGACTTATCCAAGAAAAATGTCTCTACATCCTAAGTTAAAAAAATAGAAAAAAATTAATAGAATTCAATAACTTCTACAATGTTGAGAGTAAGCCAAATAATTTGATTTGATTTTAATTTACTCCTACTAAATATTAAAATAATAATGTAATCTTAAAATTTAAATAAAAATTATAAAATCAAAATATATTTTACAAAATATATATCTTAACCCTAACTTTTATAAATAAAATAATAACCCTAAAATTTTATTAATATAATAACCCTAAAATTTTTACCTAAAATAATAACCCTAAATTTTTTGAAAAACTATACCCTAACTTTTCAAAATAAAATAATAGCCCTAAAATTTTATTAATATAATAACCCTAAAATGTTTGAAAAGCTATAAAGTTAGTTATCTAATTTTTTGGCTAAGCCTAAAATTTTATAATAATCTTAATTATATTTATTCTTAAATATACTAATCCTAGCATATTTAATAAAGTACTAACCTAAACAATTTTTAAACTAACCTTTCTAACTTTATAATAGACTAAAAATTACCTAAACTTTATAACCAAATAACCCTAAACTATTTAATTAAAAAGTTAGACCTTACTACTTCATAGAGAAAGTAATCCTAACTTAAATAAACTATTTTTATTTATTTATAATATAACTATTTAATAAAAATTTATTATTTTAACTAATTAATTTAAAACTAATCATAACCTTTAAATTAATACACTAATCTAAATAATTAATGAAAAACCATACTATTCTCCCTACTAAATTGATTTAACAATTTCTAACATCCTAACCCTAACTTTAATACGCATACTAAACTAAATGTTAATTAATATATTAACCGTCTCTTTTTAATGAAAGTATAATCTTAAAAAAAAAAACAATTAATAAAAAAAATGGGTGTCACTAGAAAATTTGGTCATCAAATCCAAGTAAATGACTAAACCACCAAAAAAATTGGTCACCTTAGTGTTTTTAAGTCAAATATGACCAAATTTGAGCAATTTTAAGTGATCAAAACTAAAAATGACTAAAATAAAGTACTAATTTAGTTTGTTAAAAAAAAAGATTGATTTAGTCATACGATAAAAAAAATATGACTAGATAGTTTAAGTTAATAATTATATAAGATGTCCATTGTTAAAATTTAAGAAATTTTATTGTCAAGTTGTTCAAACAATGGTTAATTGCAATTTTGACAAAAACATTTAACATTTTTTTAGGGGACCTATGAATCCATATACATAAATTGTAATTTTTTATTACTAAAATTGCAATTATCCATTATCTCATTTAAACAAGTTAATCATAACTTAAGCCTCGATTTAATAATATATAGTTATTATATGTATTATAGTTAATTTTTATAATATATATATATATATATATATATATATAAAAGTTAAGACATAATATGCTATATAGTTAATATATATAATATATAATAGATAATATATAATATGTAATATGTATATTTTATAATATAGTTATTATATATGTAATATATTAATATTAATAATTAAAAGAAGGATACAAATAATAAAGACACTGAAAATGGGTAAATTTAAAAAAGAAATTGAGAGGGAAAACTAGAAAATAATTTAAAATAGGTCATAGTCAATTTCAAAAACTTGTGAGCGGAGAGAGGCTCTTGTTGGCATTGGTGCATTCGTCTAAAATATATAATTTTTCTTCCTACTGGATCTGTTGAAGTACAGACTGTGAAGCTTGACCTAAGGAAAAACAATCCGCTGCAAATTAATGACCAAATTTGTGATTAATGGCTCTAATCATAGTAACAAAATTGTGATTAATGGTTCTAATCTCCACTACAATTAATGACCAAATAAACGACTAAA
Organism: Larix kaempferi; assembly: GCA_027924585.1. Lineage (NCBI taxonomy): Eukaryota > Viridiplantae > Streptophyta > Pinopsida > Pinales > Pinaceae > Larix > Larix kaempferi. The sequence goes on along the minus strand of BSBM01000063.1, from coordinate 10,619,090 downwards.
TTTACTACCAAATATTGACAATTAATGACAAAATAATTGACAAAATAGTGATAATTAATGACCAAATAGCAACAATTAATGACCAAATTATTAACTAAATAGATGACAAACTCATGAAGAAATTCAAGCAATTTATGACCAAGTGATAAATGACCAATTTAATTGGGTGATAAGTGACTACAAATTTATGACCAGTGGTCACCGCCTCAATTTTAGTCAGTTATCTTTGATTTATTGTCTTTTTTTTAGTCACTTATCACCCATTTTTTACTAGTGACCAAGATAATGACTATACTATAAACACAATGGTTATACTCACTTCTTGTAGAATCTGGCTTTCCATGAAGGAATCACACATCTTGTACCATTTCATGCTCGAGTTTTAGGCCATACAATGATTTCTTGAGCTTGCAAATAAATCTTCTATTGTGATCTTGAACTAGACATGCTGGTTGTTCCATATACATATCTCCTCATCCAATTCTCCATGTAAATAATTGTTTTAGCATCTATCTATTACAACTAGTTCTAATACTACTTGAATAGAAACAAGTTTAACGACTGATCAAAAAATTTCATGGAAATCATTACCTTCCAAATACCCTTTTGCCCATCAGTCATGCTTTGTACCTTTCATATTTTACTATGTCTGATTTTACTAAAGGAGAACCATCACCAAGGGTTTTGGGGAAATCCTTAAGGGAAAGAATCATTGTCAAAGCAAGGTAGGTATAATCTAGCTGCTCCAAACATTTATTATGTTAGTATTCGTCCCTATGAAAGTCATCAAACTATTTATAAACATGTCAATAAACATAAGGTAATTAAACATCAAATTAAGGTTGACTAAATTAATAGTGCTCATTTAAATGATATAATTGATTTAACTAATTCAACATAATTTCAATGTATAACTACCTGGAAACTATAATCAACAAAACTATAAAAAAGAAAAATTACATTGAAATGTGAGGCACAATTTTCCGTAATATCACAATAAAAAATAGGTTCTATATCTCATAACCAAAACCCATAAACTATGGGGGGCAACACTATCTAAAAAATCACATACAGTCAATCTTCAAGTACTTCTGCAAGTTCATCACCATGTTACAACTGGGCATCACAACACACTTGGGGATATTTATAACATGACATAACTTGCATTTCTAACTAATATTATCACAATGAAGCAATTGTGTAATTTGGGAGACTAACCTTGCCTCATGTGTTCTTCATATTGCAAAGCATGCATTATGAGACTCATGAACTAAAGTTGTAAACTAAATTGTTGATTTTGGGAGACAGGACAGTGTTGAATGATCAACTAATAACATTTGGGAATTTACATGTGTGAAAGTTACATAATATAAGTAGTATTTCTATAGCCAATAACACCATAAGATCATAGTCTAGCAAAATATTGTTGACATAAGGACATAACTAGTGAGGTGACATTTTTTAGCTAGTTGGGCCAATTATGTTTTGACACAAGGATTTTATAGCCTCAAAACAATGGGTTGATTGTGTTGTTTCAATTCTTTGTAACTCGTTTAAATATTTTAGGGGAGATCATAACTATTTGAATTGATGAGCTTGGATGTATGTTACTTCAAGAAGAACAATGTTTGGATAAACTTAAACACATAAGTTTTGATCAAGAAAAAAAGTGAAGAGAAGAAACCCACATTCTAGGTAATAAGATTCACAAAATGAAGAGAAATATTTGAAGAAGAATGCCATATATTACTATTGTAACAATGGGGGACATTATGTTCAATATTTATACAAGTGCAAATGCGAGAAGAATATGAATCTCTCGCCCAATGTGATTGAGAAGAACTTAGAAAAAACATTGAGAAAGGTGCATTGATCACTTTATTTATTGTGACACATTGTCAAGGGTGCTTGGTACATTTACTTTTGTGCATTTAAATTCTAGACACACAACTTGTAGAGGAGGGATTGGTTTGATAAATTTGAACCTTCTGATATGGTAGAGATCAATTTTGGAGATCTTGGGATGTAGATATTATTAGTGAAGACTCATGTATATGTGTTACTCCATACAAGGAAGGCCCACATAATATTTCAAGAATCTAGTCTTCTTCCTATGTTGGACACTTTGGCATCCATTTTATGTTAAAACACCTACAAGGATACTTCAATTGGCCTTCCATGTAGAAGTAATCCAAAGGATACATTAGATGGTGCTCACTTTTCCATCAATCCAAGGCTTCCAAGTAGAATCCTGACATGTGCCAATTATTGTTGATTCCATATAGACCTTGGGAAGCCATCATAACGGATTTCATTAGCACCCTAACCAATACAAAAAACATGGAGGTATATTTGTCATAGTTTACAGATTTTCTAAGATGGCAATCTTTATTCTTGTAGAAAATCTATAGACACTTCACAAGTTGCAATTTCCTCTTTAACCATGTCCAGAGTTAGTTTGGGTTGTTTCTTATTATTGTTAACACCTAAAAAGTGATCACTAGCTCATTCCCTTACTCACATGACCCATTTGTCCACTTTTCCACCATCTGAGCCTCTGAAACCAACAAAAGGTCACCAAAAGACTTTAGTACACCCCTTTTTCCATTAAAAAAGATTATTTTTCCAAGAAAATCATAAAAAACCCTAAAAAAGGGTCCAAATTCCCAAAAATATTAAAAAGGGAATTAAAATATTATTTTTATTCAAAAAAGGAAAAAGGAGGGAAAAGTACCTAAACCATGTTGGTCAATACCATTTGGTTTCCACAAAACCACAAATGGTATTTCCCACCACCAAAACCTATAAAAAGGTGGTAGGGGCTCCTCATTTCACATCCATCCATTATCTCATCCTTATGCTGCTGAAATCTCTCTTGAGCATTTTAGCCATTGCAAACCACATTGGAGAAGAGACCATTGGAGATTGGAGTTGCTCATCGTTGGAGCCATTCAACCTCACCATTAGAGGTATTGATTCCGCAAGCACTTGCTTGCCCCATTCTTTCAATACAAATTCTTTATTTTATATGTTCTTGTTCTTGATTTTAAATTATTCTTGTTATTTGCTTAATATCTCTGCTTAGATCCATGAATAGTTTTGTTTAATTAGTTTATTGTTATTTATTTCCATTGAAACTGCTGCTACTAGTTAGCAGGTGCCCATAGCACTAAGCCTGGTTGCAAAACCGGGCCAACAGTTTTTGGCGACTCCGCTTTGGTTTGAACAATAGATCTCTAGTTTTGCCTTTAATCTTAGTTTTTTATTAGTTTTTAACCTTTAGATCCATAGATCTGCCATCTTAGACAGCAGATCCATTGCTGCTCTGAGATTTGGCCCCATAAACAGCCCGAAATTTTCAATTTTTGGGTTCGTTTCTCGGTTTCCGTGCCCGGCTTCCGCCTCGCGTTTTTTTGCCAGACAGTCGCGCCGTCCATCGCGACTTTTCTGCGTTTTTTCCGCGCGGTCCATCGCGGCCTTTTTCCAGACAGTCGCGCGGTCCATCGCGACTTTTCTGCGTTTTTCCGCGCTGCACACCGCGGCTTCGCGGCCGATTTTCGCGCTGCCCATCGCGACTGTGCGGCTAAAACCCGCGCGGTTCATCGCGACTGTGCGCCCAAAACCCGCGCGGTCCATCGCGACTGTGCGTCCAAAACCCGCGCGGCCCATCGCGGCTGTGCGTCCAAAACCCCCGCGGCTGAATTTTTCATTCGGCCATCCCGATTTTGAAAAAAAAAAAAAAAATTTTACCGTACTTTCTGCCCATAGCACATTTTTTACAGTATTAAATTCTGCATATTTTACAGCTTTGAAAATTTTTTTTACTATTTAAAAGTGCATATCTAGAAATCTTTTTAAAAATTTTCAAGAAAGTGAAAGAAAGACTCATTTTGCATTTTCATCTAGATTCAAATTTTTTCCGGTTTACTTTTTTAAAATCTTGCCCTTAGCAATTTTCTTGAACGAAGAAATCCATTTATTTCTTTAAAAGAAGTCTATTATTTATTTTCATAAATCCAAAAAATCCATTATTTTTTGAGTTATTTTTTGAAAAGCATTTAAATTCCTTTTTAGTGAAAAAGTCATAAATATTTGCTTTTTATTTTCGAAAAATCCTTTATTTTTTGAAAATTTCTTGTAACGCATTTAATTTTTTCAAGTTCAGTTTACAACACCTCACGTGCACTCACACGATCACTTAATTGAACTAAGCCTTAAAACGTACCTTAATTTGAACACACTTTTAACCCCACTTGGGGAACACTAAAAGAATTCTTGTAGCTAGGTAGTATTGGGGGGATAGGTGTTCCAATAACACCCCTCAGTTCTTACATCTGAGACATAGAAGTTGTCCAATTAGGGAGCTAAAATCTCTTAGTACTTTTTGGTGCGGTCACAACCGGTTTGTGGGAAGGCCTCTCCCTTAGGAGGGTTGAAGTCGCGAGGATGGTTCCGGAAGCCTGAGTGGAATACCGAAATCCATTCAGTAACCGAAGGGCTACCATTCGCAGTTCTCGGGATATCCCTGTATTGGGATATTGCGATCAAAGGACCAAACGGCAGATTTACCTTTTCTCGACGCGTCATGAACGGAGTATCCTAGTAGCCTGTCTTTAGGATTGATTACCCGGTGTCCCTCCCGGTAGGGGGATATCTAGCCATTGTCTCAGCACTCATATTGTCTGACTTGGATTTCATCACCTTGCAGAGGATATCGTTTGTTTGAGTCACAATACTTTTAGTTAGGTGTTTGCATGAATCAACCCACCCTTGGTCTAGTTACACCTATTTTTTATAGAAACCGTTTGCATGTTGGTATTCTGACCAGTTGTTGCATTCCTCCACTTATTGTAGCACAGCTGCTAGAATAAGTGTTTTTTTTTAGGTTGATTTTTTGGCCTAAGAGCCTTCTTTTTTCACTCCCCTTCTTGCACCCTTGGTTGCATTAGGGTTTTGAGTCTTTTATATATATATCACCACCTGATACTTAAACAAATTTTTAACACAAAACCTTAATTCTCACCATTGAGAACTTTAGACGCTCTCGCCGTCTACAGGGAGAACTCCCAGAGTTTAGTCCACTTGGCTCTCCACGTCACCTACGTAGAGCCTTATCCCTTGATTCGACACATCGTCAATCAACTAGACAGTCATCCGATTCTGACACACCTCACTTCACCTTTGATTTGGAGGTAGAATCCGAAAACCCCACAGAGTTACCACCAACCAACATTATGTCTGGAACACCATTTGATCCACTATTTACCAGCACCATAGGTGAGACATCTACAGACCCTTCTGCGGTGGTGCCATCCATGGCAACTACCACCCCCTTGGGTATGCCCAACATGGGTAACACTCCACATTTAGGAATTCCCAACACAGGGCCACCACCTGTTATGGGTATACCCAACATAGGGGTCACACCCCCTCTGGTTTCCACAAACCCTATCCCAGGAAACCCCACTGCTATGCCTAACCCAAGTGTAACCCATGTTACACTTGGAGGCGCTGGCCCACACCAGACTACACCTATTGGAGGGCACATACCCTCCATACCTAGCATACCTTTAGGCGCTACTGGACCCCTACACCATACCACAATGGCCAGGCATGTCCCAGTTCCAGTCACCACATCTGCTAGCTTACCATACATGGCGAGTCTAAACCTGCTAGACTTAGCCAGGCTCACAAATGACCCCATCAGACACGATCCTGCGTGGCCTCACATGCCCACCAAACTCCCCTCTGACATCCCTAAGTTTGAGGGCAAGGCAGGTGAAGACCCCCAGAACCATATCATGTCCTTCCATTTATGGTGTTCCTCCAACTCCATAGTGGACGACTCTGTCCACCTCCGGCTTTTACAACGCACCTTCACTGGCTCTGCAGCCAAGTGGTATATCGAGCAGCCCCATGGGACGCATGCCACATTTACCTCCCTTGCCTCGACCTTTCTGCAGTTCTTCCAGTTACCTGTCCGCTACGATGCGGGCGTCGAGATCCTACTGTCTTGCAAACAGAATACGACCACCCACATCACTGACCACATTCATGAGTGGCGTCGCCGCCGAAGCCTATGCAAGATCAAATTAGACGACCGTATCTTCTTAGATTGGTTCCTAAAATCCCTCCTCCCTCTCATTGCGAAGGATGTGGCATCTGAAAGACCCCAGTCTGAAGAAGAGGCCATCCTCAAAGCCCAACAGTTTGATCTCATATACGCCCAATCAGGTTATCTATACACAATCATACCTGACGCCCCACGAGGTGACTCTTCACGTGGTGACGCACCGGGGGCATCACATGCCGCTGATGGCATCATTGGCCAAATCACCCCGCAACCTAAATCTTTCAGCATGGTGAGCACCATGCCCGTCCCAGACCTCTCTAGGGCTACATCCAGTTCCGGAGCAACAACTTCTTATGCTCCAACAAACCAGACCCATCACATTCATGGACCCTCTTGTCCACAACATTGTTATGGGCAAACGCCATCAGCGTATGTACCTCCTACATACTATGCTCAACCTGCTACACAGAACCCCATTCAGTTCTCGCCACAGCAGATGCAGTACCCACAGCAAGCTGCACCAACTAATCCACCACATCCAATAGCTCAGGGGTACCAACAACCCCAACAGGTAGCTGGACCACCTCCAACTCCACCAACATATTATCCACCGCAACCTGCTCCTGCACCTGCGGCGAACCAAAATCCTCCCACTGCTCAAGGGCAAGTGTACACACAGCACAACCAGCCCCAGAACCAAAACAACCAGCGCAACCAAGGTGCGCAACAGAACCGTGGTAGAGGTCATAATCGCGGTAATAACCAACAACATCAGCAAGGTCCTCCACCTCCCAATCCTCCGCAGAATAACAATGCTGCTCCTCCCAACCGCAATCCGGATCGGAATCCTAAGCAGCCTAGAAATAATAACCTCATAACAAACCACCCTTGTTCTATCTGCGGGGTCTATGGTCATTACACGCATTCTTGCCCACATTTGGAGCGAGCTCGGCAACTCTGGACCAACGATGCCCATCGTCAAGGGCAAGCGGCTCCTCAGCCGCCACCCAACCCTCCACCACCTCAACATCAACCCTTGGTGCTGCAAAACCCCTTTCCAAACCAGGGTGTAGTGAACACTCAGCCGTTAGCCCCCCCTCAGGGCAACGTGCCACCACAGCAGATCACTTATGCATCCCCTGATCAACCCATGTTCGATTCAGGTACTCACCATTTGTTGATGATGTCGACTGCCGCTGCCAACTTCCAAACCCGCCGGAACCAATATGGCTCCACCTCTGAAGCCCCTCCCACCGACAAAAACACTAACGTTAATCCCACAGATCAAACGTTGCATATACCTCCGGCTCCACTTGATGGCGCTTCCAAAGCACCTCGCTTCCCACTTCGTCGCATCAACAGTAATCCTAATGCTCGCGCTGCGTCGAATTACAACATTGTCGATGACTTAGCCCAGTCTCCTGCAGCCATGTCTGCTTTAGAAGTTTTGAAAAACTATCCTTCGCAGTGCAAAACTTTGCTCTCTGCCCTTGGCGCCATTGACCCCAATGATTCACAGTTGATCGCATTCGACTCAGACCAGTCTGAACCCCGACTGCCTTCCTCTTTAGCGTTCCAAGTTTCTGTTTCCGTTCGGAATCTTGTCATCCATCGGTGCATTATCGATGAAGGGTCCTCCACATGCGTCATGTCCACATTCGTTTGGCAGAAGTTGGGATCCCCTACTCTCCAGCAGTCCAGCACTGCATTACGAGCTTATGACGGCCATTCGGCTCAACCCCAAGGTCTTTTAGCCAATGTCCCTGTCCAGCTGGCGGGTAAAACCGTGCTCATTGACATTGAGATCATCAATGCCCAACTAGACTATAACCTTTTACTTGGTCGCAGCTACATGTACGCCATGCGGGCTGTTGCCTCATCCGTATTTCGCACCATGCAGTTCCCCCATGAGGGACGCGTGGTCAAGGTCGACCAGCTCACCTATTACGATCCCAAGGCCCCTGTCACACCTGAAAATGTTCTCCCCATGGTTGAACAACCTGTTTGTGGTGCAACTACCTCATTCATTTCCTCAGTAGGACCCGGACTTTACTCCGAGGCACCGATGACCTCTACATTCCAGGCCATTCCACCACCGTCACCGGAGACCCAGGTCGCTAACCTCTGCACTCTTTCACAAACACCCGGTAATCAACCCTCCTTGTTACCCAAACCACCATTGGTCCCTAGTCACATCGGTGTTACACCTATCCACACAATCCCCTTTCTATTTCCTCCTTCGGGTGTAGTAAGCGCCCCGGTTATGGCTACCCTTAGTCTCCCCGGGTTAACATTGGTATTACCCGTGTGGTATATTACGCCTCCCGTTCCTCCACCGAAACCAAATGTCATCCTACAACCGGTGCAACCCATTGTTACTTCTACCCTACCACCTCCCGGTATCACGACTCCTTCATCGTCGACGAATCCCCCTCCATTCGTCAGGCCCACTGGGGGCAGAGGCCCACAACCATACACTGCGGTTCCCCCACCCAAGGCAGTTAAACCTCCCTCCGTATTTCGTGCTCCTCCAAAATGCTCGCTGTGTGATGAGTTAGGCCATCCAACCCATCAGTGCCCACAGTTACCTGCATTGCAGGAACACATGCAAATGCTGGACGACGACCCCAACATCCCGGTGGCCAAGCTCGATCCAAACCCCATGCCTCGTGATAAATCACTGCGTACCAACCACCCATGTGCGATATGCGGTATTTACGGCCACTACTCCCACAACTGTCCTGACATCCCAGACTATAGAGCAGCTCTCTACGAGATGAACAATTTGGACCTAGAAACGGCACCCCCTACTATCGAGGAGATCTACCCTCCCGCATCATCCTCATCCGCAGAGATTAACACCATCTACATGATCTCTTCGACTACCACTACCTCATCACTCGATTTGACCACTCAAAGCTCCCGCAATGATGAAGAGGTTCTCGAGACTCCTACTACCTTTGATTATCCCGGGGAAGACATGCACCATCGTCCATACTTCCTCCCGGAAGAGACTTCATCCACCACCGCTACCCAATCCATGGTTGAGTCCAAGGATTTCCTTCCTACTAAAATCGACTGGTTAACGGATCCGATCGCCGATATTTCTCCCGTCATCCACATTGACATCTCTGACCCACTTGGTGCCCTTCATACCATCACATTAGGAACCTCCCACAGTGAGCATGAGATCGGAGAATACCAACAACTGTTCCAAGAATTCACTGATGTCTTTACTTGGTCAGATACCGAAATGCCTGGCCTTGACCCCGCCATTTATACGATCTCCACTGGATACCCCTCTGTCCGGTCGACCCCTTCCATTGATCCCTTTGACACACAGGTTCAACCCTTTCAAATCGACCAGGAAACCACATGTCCACAACATGGGGGCAGGCCCAAAACCTTGCCTACTCATCATCATCGTGATCCTCGTCGGAGATACTGGGGGCATCCACCCCACAAAGGGAATCCCCCATCATCATATCATCACTTCAGTATGCCACCACGACCCACAGCCTCATGGTATAACACCCCGCCAGCAGTTGCTCAATGCCCTATTGATCTCTCTCTGAGACAACATCTGCACCACATTGACACCTCTGAGTTAGGGGGCATAATAGATTACCTCAACCCCGGGATAGGGGGCATGATCAATCATTTTGAACCTTCCCCATCATCTCTATATCAACACCTCAATGAGCCCATCGTTCAAACCAACACATATGTGATCCACAATCACAAACCCCATGCACATAGCATGGGGGCAGGTCATTAACCCTGCTCACTTTTTCATATTCGTGATCTCAACCATTTTTGAGGTCACGTGTCACTTGTATATTTCAGTTGATTTGATACACCTAGTATTTTTCCCCCACGGGTCATCATTTCTCCCCACCACTGCATCCTTCGCTTGGTGGGATCACCTTTATTTGTAGCCATTTTTTTAACCTAGTTCTTTCCTTTAACCATTCCGGAGTCCTTATGACCTCCGTTTTTCGCACCATTTGCACTGCCAGATTCATATTTCCGTGCCCATGATGATGCTTGAGATCATTTCTCGCTCTCACCAGGACCAATATCAACATTGTGTCCCGACACCTTGTCGCCCCAGTTTGCATACCACTTCGGCTGCTCTCCGTTTTTGATATATTTGATATCGCCGGATTCAGTTTTCCGCGCTCGTGATGATGCTTGAGATCATTTCTCGCTCTCACTTTTAGATTTTTTCGGGCATTTTTTCCCATGCCCCCCCTCGTCGCCTCGGTTTGCGTGCCACATCGGTCGTTCTCCATTTTCGACATGCCTTATATCGCAGGATTCAGTTTTCCGCACTCGTGATGATGCTTGAGATCATTTCTCGCTCTCACCTTTAGATTTTTCGGGCATTTTTTCCCATGCCCCCCCCTCGTCGCCTCGGTTTGCGTGCCACATCGGCCGTTCTCCGTTTTCGACATGCCTTATATCGCCGGATTCAGTTTTCCGCGCTCGTGATGATGCTCGAGATCATTTCTCGCTCTCACTTGTAGATTTTTCGGGCATTTTTTCCTCGTGCCCCCCTTGTTACCTCGGTTTGCGTGCCACATCGGCCGTTCTCCGTTTCCGACAATCCTTATGTCACCGGACCCAGTTTTCCACACAGATGACGATGCTTGAGACCTTTCCTCGCCCTCATCAATCCATATTTTGTTCGGTATAATTTTATCCCTTTTTCGGGCCGAGCAACCCCTTTTACGAAAAAGGCACTTAGGGAGTTTCTGTTAAGCTCTTTTCTGACTCCTAAAACAATGAAAAGATCGCCGAGCAATCTTGCTTCCTTTCATGCTCGCTAAACGTATCTGAAAGGGCGTCTATCTGGTATAAGTTTACCCCTTTTCTGGACCTCGTAGACTAATTACGAAAAAGGTATACTCTAGTCACATCGGCTAGAAGATTTCTCCATCCGCATCATTTTATGCTTTTTCGGGCCTTGGAGACTAAACTTACGAAAAAGAAACACCAATAGAGTCCACTTAACGCTTTCAGACTCTCTAAACATGAAAGCAACCATGAGCATGAGCCGTCCTGGGCTCGCAAAATCCACAGGACCGTACCATTTCAGAGCACACTTTTATCCCTTCTTGGAGCTCATTAAAACTACGAAGAAGGAATCAATGGTGCCTCTTGGCGCTACAACACATCATGTCTACTCACATAGCAGCTTCCCCATTTTGGTCGCCTTTGTTCAGAGTATTCTGCAGTATGTCACCCTGGAACTCCCTCGACAGCTACCATCAGCTTCACCCCCCCCAGAGTCAATATACCAATCAGTCAAAGCAATGATCCCCACACCTACAAGTCAGTTCCCTACACTGCCAAGCAACCATGTCATCATGCTCTGAACAAAGGAAGTTTGAGTCTACCCATTTTTGACCCAGTTATTTCCCATCTCCACAAGTATGTCAGTCCTACCAGCAGTACTACATCACTTCAGTTATACACCTCGTGCTCCTATCAAGGAAACATTATTGCCTTGTTAGTTGCTGGTCTCCCTCTGTCGATGACAACCACATTGATTCCAGAGGATAGACCTAGAGGTCCCTGTGTCTTGGACTCATTACCATTTATGATGAGTGCCTACGAATCATTTCGAGAGGAATCCTCAGTGCCTCTCCGAATGGTTGTTTCTCACACGCTCGACTTCAACACCTTGATCGCATCGTTGAGACTCGCACAGGCTATTGGTCCGTTCAGTTATTAGTCGAAGACCCCGGATACCACCTGACTCCTCCACATTTGAGAGTCTACCTATGGATACAACCAGTTACATTTTTTCTATAGATATCCGGGTTGCGTATGGCGACAGTATTCAGATGTACCCCAGTTTTATACTCCCTCGAGTATACAGATACAAATACTTCCCAAAGATGGCTCACAGTCATTGAGTCCATACAGATGTTGGACACCTTCAGTTTCAGCAGTTCAACAGTTATTCCAGTGTATCAATTATTGAGATCAGCCATGATCATGAGTATATCCCACAATAATGTCTCCTCTGGACCATTATGATGTACCAGTATATTTCTTTACGTATTAGATCCCCCTTCTTGGGACTAATTGTTTTGTATATGTCTTGATACGAGCATGGGAATGCCCGCCTCGTACTTTATCAGAGATTATACCTCATTCATATTGAGGCCATGTAATATTTTTTGTTTTTGCAGCTTCCAAGGGCTGTGGCTCCAGTCTCCAACCAGTCTCTTCTCTCCCCTAAACCCCAGAAAAAAGGACAAAAGAACTATGATGTCTATCGGCCATACGATGAGCTCCTACCCTCACACATCAGGGGGCAATCTGTTAACACCTAAAAAGTGATCACTAGCTCATTCCCTTACTCACATGACCCATTTGTCCACTTTTCCACCATCTGAGCCTCTGAAACCAACAAAAGGTCACCAAAAGACCTTAGTACACCCCTTTTCCATTAAAAAAGATTATTTTTCCAAGAAAATCATAAAAAACCCTCAAAAAGGGTCCAAATTCCCAAAAATATTAAAAAGGGAATTAAAATATTATTTTTATTCAAAAAAGGAAAAAGGAGGGAAAAGTACCTAAACCATGTTGGTCAATACCATTTGGTTTCCACAAAACCACAAATGGTATTTCCCACCACCAAAACCTATAAAAAGGTGGTAGGGGCTCCTCATTTCACATCCATCCATTATCTCATCCTTATGCTGCTGAAATCTCCCCTGAGCATTTTAGCCATTGCAAACCACATTGGAGAAGAGACCATTGGAGATTGGAGTTGCTCATCCTTGGAGCCATTCAACCTCACCATTAGAGGTATTGATTCCGCAAGCACTTGCTTGCCCCATTCTTTCAATACAAATTCTTTATTTTATATGTTCTTGTTCTTGATTTTAAATTATTTTTGTTATTTGCTTAATATCTTTGCATAGATCCATGAATAGTCTTGTTTAATTAGTTTATTGTTATTTATTTCCATTGAAACTGCTGCTACTAGTTAGCAGGTGCCCATAGCACTAAGCCTGGTTGCAAAACCGGGCCAACAATTATCATTTTAGACTAAGTGGAAATGCTTGTGGAATCTTGTGGTCTGTTAATTGAGGTTAAATATCTCATTATGCACACAAATTGATCATTAGATTGAGGTTGTCAACAATACCTTAGTCCATGTTATGTACAAATGTGATCAACAAAACCAAAAATGGGATAACCCTTTGCATATTTTGCAACATAGTTACAAATGAAGTAATCAATATGTATTCTCTAGGCATTCAAATTTTGAATCTTTCTATTGTGACCAAACCTTGGCACCCTATGAGATTCTTGTTTTTATTTCATTAACAGAGAACTTGGAAGAAACTCTTCATGTTGTCAAAAGGAGTAGGACACATATTTTTCATTCAGAAAGAAATTGGAAAAATTCAATGCTTGAGTACATGATTCCCCTTGGGGTTTCTAGATTTCATTCAATAATGAGGTGGAGACATTAGTGTTTTTCGGAGGCCTGGTCATGGTGAAGGAGAATGGAGTGAACCAAGTTGTAGAATCAAAATATTTTTTATCATCATTTGATATTTGTATCAGATAATCCCTATACAAAAATTTATATTATCTCACCTTAAGTAGAGGATTGTCTCTCTGAACCAACATGTTAAAAAACTATAATTCTTCCAGTCTCTCAGATTACAAAATGGATAGGTTGATTCCTAGGCCAATTTAGGAGTGAATATGAGTGAGGGTAATGTTATGGTAAATGGGGGATCCCATCCCTTACATCCTTCCATGAGAAGTTAATTATTTATGAAGATGAATTCATTTTTTTACAAGTATCTTGGCATGCAACTACGAAGTGATGGGGATTTAATACTACCACAACTTCCATCATCACATATCACTCCTCTATTGGTGTGCGAACTTATAAGAAATATGATGGGTTGATAAAATTATGTTTTTATTTAATTGTGCTAATGGTTCTAGAGTGGCCTCAAATTGTTGATTTTGTCCCTACTTTGAACTGTAACAACATTGCAACTAATGGTGGTGATTTGGTTACAACAAAAATTGATGGTATTTGGTTGTATTCCATGGAGGTCTCCATATTCCAAGCATGTTGATTTGGCATAAATCCTTCTCACTAGTGGGAATTGGTCACTACCACTGTAGGAATAAACAGTTGCATTATGTGAAATTGAAAGGATCCCAATGGGTCCTTTGCTAGTGCAAGAGATAAGTTATTGAGGCTCAATGTAGTGTAATGAATTCAGCTATTTGGTGAAATCATTGGAAGGAGGATTGTTACCTGAAATTGAGGAAAAAGAACTATGTTGGGGATGAATGTGCAATTGAAACAACAACATATTGGTGCAAACGAATGCCTTGCATCAACCACACATGTTTACTCGAGGAAAGGGCCCAATTAGAATTTCACCATTAAATTGGAAAACCATTATGTTTATGGCTTGATTGTTGCTACATTTTTTTTTATTTTAATTAGTAATGCATAATGCAAATATTCTAAGATGAATCTAATGTCATATATCTTGGCTAGGATGACATAATTGATATACATAGATCAACATAAATAAAAGTAGTCAATAAAAAAGAAATAATTCACTAAAATAAAGATTGCAAGAATAATTGAAAGTTATAAATTCATACACATCTCTTAGCACAATATACTAAAATTAATAGGATATATAAATAGATAAGAGAATAGTCTATAGTTGTCATAATATATCTTACAGAATTCCATAGTATCATGAAAAACAAGAGTAGTTCATTCTAAGAAAACACCATAATTCTCCAAAAATATGGCCAAGAAAAGATATTTAATTAACATTCTCCAAAAAATATGGCCAAGAAAAGATATTTAATTAACATGATGTTCCATTACATTGACAAGCAAAAATTCCCCTTATCCTCTTATAATTCATCTTATTTATGCAAAAGAAATGGGAAGATTCCCCTTATCCTCTTAGAATTCATCTTATTTATGCAAAACAAATGGGAAGTTAAGATACTTCAACCACCTAACTCTTCACATTTCCTACTTAACTCTCATAAGATTGCCCCTCCACATTTGTTTTATCTTTGACATACTCTTTACAAGCCTCGTAAAACTTTTGAATTTCATGAGAACATGGATAGTAGTGTTTCTCAATCAGGACTAGGAAGAGAGCTAAGATATGACCTAGTTTATCCAAAATTTTCTCCAACATTACTAAAAATGTGTTAATTGAGATATATATTTAGTAAGAGTAGCTATATACTCCTCTTCTCCTTGCCTTGCTAATTGATAATATGTTATATTATATGCCTCTCCTATATTTGGCCTTCACAACTTAGCATAAAAATGCATCATCATCTCTAAAAAAAGGTAAATGGAGATTTCCTATAATTTTCTATACAACTTCAAAGTTGCTCATAGTCACTCCATAAATCTTGGACATTCTCATTCAATATTTGATAGGTATCTTTCTAGCATTCAAACCCTATAAAGTCATTTATGAGGATGTATTGATCATTTAATTTAGGAACCTCTTAAGGATAGGTTGTGTAATGTTGTTGCCATTGTTTCAGGAGACAAAAACATATACGCCATCCCTCCCATATCATTTTATTTTGATTGGGTCTGTCAAAGAGGAAAAACACTTCCTAATATTACTCTTGCAAGTATCATAGACTCTTATAAAGTTTTGTTTTTGCTGATTTTTTACCATGCTCACCACTCTATGAAGTCAACATTGTTTCACTTATCAACTTAAATGTAATAATCAACCTAATTTTCAAACTCTTAATCTCCTTCTTGTAATTTTCCACTTCCATGGACAATTTAGTAATGTTAAAATCAATGGCTTGGATGGTGTCCACTTTAGATGAATCTAATTCTATTGGATTCATATATTTGTATGGATAATCCATCAAGGAGGCTCAATTAGTCTTTTGCAAGGTATCTCATTTTATTTCCTTGTGGGAGGTGAACTTTTGTAGAGCTTTATTCTTTAGGTTTTTTGGAGGAGTCATTGTAACATAGCTTGGAGATTAATAAATTGATTCATCTTTGATAGCAGATGTTTTCCCTTCACATTGTAGGGGTTTTAGCACTCTAAATTCCATTTCTCTTGTCCCTTATAATTTTTCTCTTGTTTTTCTTATGTTAATGGTGAAAGTACACAAAATATTGGGAAATAGCTATTATATGCTCTTTATATTTTCTGACAACATAACATATTCTAACATTGATGGTTTAGAAGGATGCCCCTAATTGGGTTACAAGTGAACGTTGGGCCTAGACTCAAAGAGGGCAAGTGTTCAAATTTTTTAGTATCTCATTTTATTTACATTCCTCACCCAATGATATTTAGAAGGTGGCCATTCAATGGTAGCTGAAATTTTGATAGAAGGATAGCAAAACAATGTCTTTGGCTACGAAATTTCAACTATAAATTAAATTCGTAGGTGCCACACATGTTTACTATTCACCCTTTTGTGTTTCCTTAGATAGAGGTTAGGAGCAACTTGAAAAAATGTTTAGAGGATTTATTTAGACTCATAGTAGTGGAGAGAGAGGCTTTACAAAGTTGGTGGGTCCCTATGTTATGCACCTAAGGACTAGGTAATAATGTAAATCATTGCTTCCCACACTCAAGTGCAACAAATGTGTCTTAAATGGGTCAATGCAGTTGTTGAATGGCAGTAAGAAAAAAATATTATTTTAATAAATTTCATTACCTCAACACACCCCACCCATCAAAATCCCAACTTGCATGAAAAAACGTTTGGGGATATTTAAATCTTCAAACTTTGCTTGTTAGCTCTAAGGTAATAATTAAAGGGGCCTTTATTTCTAAGACTATTTGGAATATTTTAGAGGTCATCAATCACAAGCTAGTTTGGAAGTCTGGCTATTTGCATTTTATCATTCTCTTCAATGATCATTATTTATGGTGGTCATAGTTTGTTTTTTGAGGAAAGCCCCTAGAAGAATGAGTATGGTTGTTGGAAAATAGTTGTTTTGCATCCACAATGTCACAAGTATGCCATTTATGCAGGATATATGAGTAAGGTCTCATTGAGAACATCAGATAAATATTATAGGGACACATGGAAGAGTCAAGGAATGCCATATCACCATGTTGATGTTACCAAGGAATAACTAAGTGATCCATGAACCAATTAGGATTAAGGTTTTTCCACACAACCCTAATGACGTCAAAACATAGAATTCAAGAGGATATTTATCATATATGGGATGCACCACATGGTACTTGTGTATACATGGTATGGTACTTTATAGGTTTATAGGTTTGGGAATTTGCATTTATGTCGCTCATTGTTCTTTATTAAATGCATGAACTTCCCCATGGAACTAATAATAAATTAGGACCTTTTCTATGTTATGTTGGATCCATCGAGATGGGTGGATATAGGGTCTCTTGTTATTAAGGTGTACAACTCAACTAATGAAACCAGCTACAGTTCATAGCTAATTTACATTTAAAAAAATAGGTATGAAATTAGGCTAGGTGGATTTGAGGGGTTAATATGATAACTACATTAAGGAAGGAATCATCCTAGAGGAACTAAATAATTGATTAGATTCATAACTCAAATAATTATAGCCTTTAAACCTCTACTAGTAGTACAACTTACCTTACCCACAATCACAAGCATGCAAGGTGGGCGAAGTGCCTATCCAGGCATCATACCTATATACAAATAGAACAAATAGCATTAGATCAGGTATTGCAAATTTTTGGTTAGCAAAAGTCACTTCAACGATGCTTTACTTACATGCACTAGTGGGTAAGAAGCCGATGATATGTTTCTTTTATAATGTATAGTTTTTCCACTACATAATAAGTTATTTCTCTATTTCACTCCAAGAACATCATGTAGGTGCTTCTAGACATTAAAGTTGTAATCACTAGTTTTGAGAGTCAGCTACCCTATCTTTCATGTGTTGAAAAATGTCTCACTACAAGGAAAAGGACCTTTAGCGGAGGTTATAGTGGATGTTCCACTCAAAAGAGTCCAAATATCTGTTTATAGTGGAGGTCACCGGTGGAGGTAAGCAACCAGAGGTTTTTTTTTTCTTTCGGTAAGCTTATTTTAATGAGAACACACCAATTTGTTACATATACCGAAGCACCGGGCCACCATATACCATGTTGCACCATGTCCAAATAAATCATCAAACACAAAAAACTAAAAAAATATAAACCAATGCGTTATGTAAGCATAAATTCCCCAGTGATTTCTTTCAAACATAAACGCCCCGTACTATATTTTAGTAAAAAATAAAAACTATTATTTCATTAAAATATTCATGATATTTTGTTTATAATCCCATACACAGTGCGTTACTGAATACTAAATGCCTCGGTGCATGTAGTAGAAACAAACGCACCATATAATCTTTTATTAAAAAAGAAAAAATGTTAACTTTTATAGGTAAAGACCTCATCTTAGTGCGTTCAATAACATTAAATTCCCTGGTGCGTCTAATCATAATGAATGCATGTAACGTCCCCCTCACCCAATATGACCATCAAGAGGGGAAATTAACTAAATTTCGGCTCTCAAATTTCACCCCAAAACCATAATACGATTTTCAACATATAAAATGTGTGCAGAAACGTAAATAAACATACACAATAGAATTAAAGTCTATCCACACACATATATATCCACTGGGTGTTGATGCTCAACCTTCACTTGTTGACATTTCATACACTTAGAAATATACTCAGCAATATCCTTTTTCATCCCCAGCCAAAAATATTGATTTCTCGCTGTAGCAATTATTTTCTGGTATCCTAGGTGACAGGAATATGGCATTTTGTGAATTTCATCCATAACAATTCTTCTCAAATCCGCCACATTAGGAATATAAATTATGTTTTTATAAATAAGAAGTTTGTCGCCTTCCAAATGGTAACCTTCATACCTCTTTTCTAAATTCTGTTGCTGTAGTTTGTCCTTTGTTTTCACATACAATTCATCTTCAACAATACAGTTAATAATTGGTTGCCTTAAATTTGATTGGCAGGTACTAATGGTTGCTACATGCATCTCATGTACTTTTCTGCGAAGTGCATCAACCACCTTATTTTCTTTACCTTTTATGTGTTTGATCTCAAAATCAAATTCACATAGAAATTCCAGCCATCTTGCTTTCCTAACATTTAATGTTAGTTGCTCAAACAAATACTTCAGACCATAGTGGTATGTCCTTAGTTCAAATTTTATACCCATTAAATAATTCCTCCACATTTTTAAAGCATGCACTATGGTTGCAAGCTCTAAATCATGGGTAGCATAGTTTTTCTCATGCTCTTTCAACTTCCTTGACTCGTAGCATAGTACATGTTTATCTTGTGTAAGAACTCCTCCAAGCCCCCGCTTACATGCATCTGTACACACCACAAAATATTGTTTTAGGTATGCAATTTTTAGAATTGGAGGACTTGTGAGAAGCTTCTTCAAAAGTTGGAAGATTTCTTCACATTTTGGTGTCCATTCAAATTTTATCCTTCAAATGTCGGTCTTGATTGGGTGTGCAATCTTGGAGATTCCTTTAATGAACCGCCTATAGTAATCAACAAGACCCATAAAAGATCTTACATATGTCATGTTTCTTGGATTTGGCCAATTCCTGATAGCTTCAATCTTCTCAGGGTCCACCGATATTCCTTCCTCAGAAATAATGTGACCCAAATAATGAATTTTATTTTTATAAAATTCATATTTGCTTAGATTTGCATACAACTTATGCTACCGTAGCAATTGCAAATCCATTCTCAAATGTTCTTCACGCTCTTCTTCATTCTTAGAATAGATAAGAATGTCATCTAGAAATACGAGAACAAACTTGTCCAAATACTTGTTGAAAACACTATTCATGAGACACATGAATGTAGCTGGTGCATTGGTGAGACTGAATGGCAACACCATAAACTCATAGTTCCCATACCTTGTTCTAAAGGATGTATTGTTAATATCTTCTTCCTTGATTCTCACTTGATGATAACCAGACCTCAAGTCAATCTTTAAGAACACCTTTGCCCCTCTCACTTGATCAAAGAGATCATCAATTCGAGGGAAGGGGTACTTGTTCTTCACTGTAAACTTCTTAAGCTGCCTGTAATCAATACACAACCCGAGTGTTCCATCTTTCTTTTTCACAAAAGGTACGGGTGATCCCCATGGAGACACATTTGGATGAATGTACTTATTTTCCAACAATTCTTGCAATTGCATTTTTAGCTCTAATAATTATGGTGTACTCATCTTGTAAGGAGTTTTAGAAACTGATGCAGCTCCTAGAACAAGATCAATTGTAAAATCAATGTCCCTCTTTGGAGGTAGTCTTGGAAGTTCACCAGGAAACACATCCTTAAATTCTTGTAGCACATGATGGTCTTCCAGCTTGGGAATTTCATTTTTTGTTTTATGCAAAACATGGGCTGCATACCTCATAGGAGAATTATAAAAATTCTATGAAAGCACCAGGCTATAGCTTGTTGATCTGTTTGCCTAACCATGGCCTCGGTTTGTCTTGAGATTTCCTGAGGAGGAAGTTATAGGTCTACCAAAACAGGGTTTTAGGCAGTTTTGCACCAGTCCAGTAAATGTCCACCTAGGTCAAAGGAAGATGAGTTTAAAGGTGAAATCACTTTGGTCGTGCTAAGTGATATGTACTACATCATCTAGTATCACTGGTTAAGGATTTTTGTGAAACAAAAAATCCACCTTGGAGATTGCACAAATTGTCCAAGTATAAAAATGTTGGTAAAAATTGTCCAAGTATATTTACATGATATTTACAATTTCCACATGGATTACTAGCACATGGATATCACAATATAAAATACCAACTCTTTAAGGCTGAGCATTCACTACCGGGGCCTTGGCCTTGAGATCCACGCTAGGAATTATACATCACATATGCATAATATTTACATATCGAGGTTATACATTCTAAGGACCAAAATGGGGGTATTACATTTTTTTTTTTAAATATTTCCATTTCACGCAATTTGGTACATAAGATCTACTGTGTTTTTCAATCTGAGGAACTCGAAAATTGGCTGTGAAAAAACTACTCTTTATATGATTTGTGCCCTTCAGATGCCACCTACACTGCCTTACCACTTATAAACCATAAGTGGGGTTAGGGTCCAGGAAGGGTGGTTTATTGAAACTACTTTTACGATCTTGAATGCATGAGAGGGTGACACGTCGCAAGGTGGTTTACCACTTCACGGTCAGGTCGATTTATTAATCTTCGTGCACCTTCATGGACCTAAATCACTCTTAGCTGTCGATCATATCTGTATGATTCTCCCAGGATGACATGATTGTCGCAGGTCCCATCACCCCTGGTATCTACACACATCATGTCTGGACCCTACATCACATCTTTTCATGTCAGGCCGAAAGCAGTTTTGTCACATCCCCTCCCATCTATCCAATTCAAGGAAGGGAACATGATGCCAATCTGTGGGGCTTTGATATAAAACTCACCCCATTCATTAGATTCATACAATTAAAAACCAATGTGTGCAGATGCAAATCAGGAAAGTATGCACAGCGGAATTAAAAACATCATCCACACACAATTCATGCTCATCTAGCATATCAAAACAATCATCAATTTAAATATTGCATAAGTAAATACATAGACAGAAAAACACTTATATTCATTGTGCAATTGTCCCAAACAACTAGCTATGTCCCTACAATGTTCCACCCAACCATAGGCCAGTTGTGTTCATCAATTCTCTCAACACAACTGCCACCCCGAGCTGGGCATGATTCTTACAAGGAAAAGGGGACATTCAAGTTCATTCACAACCAATTAATCATTTCAACTGAGCCAAGCCAGTCCAAAGCTGGGTTTATCAGGATACACTTGAACCTTGGATGCTTGCACTCAAGCTCAAGCCAAAGCAATGGATTTTCCAACAGGATGGCCATGGGTTTTCCCAAAATGTTTCAGTCAAAAACGGATTGAGGGATGGGAAAAACAATCATAGGGAAGAAAATGAATTCTCCTCTAACTAATTAAGCATTCAATAGCCCAAAATGGTCTCTATGGAACCCCAAATCAATTCCTCTTCTTCCCCACCGGTATACAACACAAAAACGCCCTTCTCCCAGTTGAGAATGAAGGAAAACATAGACATACATGGCTGTAAAATGCCTAGGTAGCTCCAAACTCGTGAGGGAGGAAGACTAGTTGATGGATAATGGCTTGGGGAGCAATTCATGGCTCTTTTTCTTTCCCAAGAATCAAAACGTGATTTTCCATGCAAGGTGGCTTGCCCATACTCGAATTTGGAGAGCCATACCTCTCATTCCCCAAGGCATTAACTACCTCAACCAACTCTTGGGAGAAATCAATCATTGGGTACAAAAGTCAACATGGGTAGTGGAAGGTTTGATTGTTTCTCTCATTAACACTTGGCTTGACTTGATTGGCTCAAGGGTTTGAATGTTTTCCCTCCCAATTCCTTGTAAAATCATGCCCCCATCTCTTGTTGCATTGCATAGCTAGTTGTATTTTAAAATGCATATTTACATGATATTCAAATTTTCATTGTGCATGGCTAGCACGTGAACCATATGCATCAATAAATCGATGGCGGGGCCTTGGCCTTGAGATCCTCACCATGATTTTATAACAATATTACATCATTTACATTTTAATGCAATGGGGTAAAAATCGGGATATTACAAGTTTCGGGCTCTGAGGACAGTGTTTTCCTAGACCCACTTTTGTGAGCCTGAATGCATGAGAGAAAGATATGCCATAGGGAGTTTTACCACTTCAGGGTCATGCTGATTAGTTATCCTTCATGCATCTTCATGGGAATGAATCACTCTCAGCCTTCGATCTCGATCTGCACAATATTCCACAACTGACGTGACTTACGACGGTCACATTTTTCCTAACATTACTGCATCTCACATCTCCCCACATCACATCAATTCATGTTGGACCAAAAGGTGGTTTCTCGAGACCGCTTTTGCGAGCCTCAATGCATGATCAGTTTACACGTCATAAGGTGGTTTACGACTTGAGGGTCATGTTGATTAGTTATCCTCCGTGCGTATTCAAGGCCTTGAAGCACTATGAGCTATAAATCTCCACCACTACCCGACGGTCATATCTCCTCCGCCCTTGGGGTCATATCTCCTCCGCCCTTGGGCTCCATCACTTATGGTCACCTATACATGCAAATCGATTATGGTTGGCCTGCATCACACCTTCTTCCCATGCAACTCCTCCATGTCGGACCTATTTTACACGTGGCTCCTCCACGTTAGTTGTACATGTGACATGGGTGGGGACCAACTAAAAATTTCCAAATTTTTCAAAATTTTAAAATTACACAGAATTTTAATTCGACAATAAGGAGGATTAATTAGAAATTATTTTCGTCCACTTATCTGTCACTTAACAGAAAAAAGATTTATATAGCACCATTTATGATTCTTTTTCCTGTAAATCTATATTCATGGCCCATACAGCTCTAGTATTACAACCAAAAGCTCTTATACCACTCTGTAACATCCCCGTCACACAATCTGACCATCGGGAGGGGACATTAACTAAATTTGGGCTCTCAATTTTTTCCCCAAAAGCATAATACGATTTTCAACAAATAAAATGTGTGTAGAAACATAAATAAACATACACAGTGGAATTAAACTCTATACACACACATCTAGCATGCAAATACAAGCATAAACATTACATGAATAAAATAAAAGCATTTCAGATTCAAACGCATGAGAGTACTTATTTTTTTAAACGTGGATACAAGCAATTGTATATGTAAGAGCAATTTTCCACCCAACCATAGGCACTTTGTCCATAATATTCTCTTTCTGCTGAAAGGACACCCCCAAGATGGGCGGCCACCCCCAAGAT
Source organism: Larix kaempferi (assembly GCA_027924585.1). Lineage (NCBI taxonomy): Eukaryota > Viridiplantae > Streptophyta > Pinopsida > Pinales > Pinaceae > Larix > Larix kaempferi. Next base: position 10,595,067 of record BSBM01000063.1, on the reverse strand, counting down.
GGGAGACCACCGCCAAGATGGGATATGAGGCCACCAGGGAAAATAAAACACCTAGAGGATTCTCTCTCTCATCCCAAAACCTATGCTTCTCTCTATGCTTATCCAAATGCTCATACAGATCTCTACATGGTTATCACTTAGCCCTCATAGCTTGGGGGTGGCCGCCCATCTTGGGGGTGTCCTCCCAAGATGGGCGGCCACCCCCAAGATGAGCGGCCACCCCCAAGCTGGGAGGCCACCCCCAAGATGGGAGACCACCCCCAAGATGGGATATGAGGCCACCAGGGAAAATAAAACACCTAGAGGATTCTCTCTCTCATCCCACAACCTATGCTTCTCTCTATGCTTATCCAAATGCTCATACAGATCTCTACATGGGTATCACTTAGCCCTCATAGCCTTGGCTTCCACGATACCTGCCTCACCCAACACCCTTCTTGGCTCAGGCATACCCTTCTCCGAGCCATGTTTCTCTTAGGCAATCCATATTTCCTAGTTCTTCCAGTGAGTGCTTAGAAGAAATCGAATCTGATATATGCTGCTATAAAATCCACCTGTAGCTTCAATTCATGGATTCTCAAGTACCTATGAGCTGCAGAACTCAATGGGTAAGGGAACCTAGCTTGAAAAACCTCTTCGCTCACCTACATCCATCAATTTTCACTTCCAAATCTATAGCATAGTCTCCAAATTTGATTTTTTGGATTAAACACAGCATGGTAAGTTCATGGACAACAATGGAGAGATCTTCCTAGTGTATATCTACATGTAAGAATGAGAGAATGAGGTTTGAGTCCAAGGGATATGAGAAAATGGTGAAAGTACAATTGACATACCTCATAACAATAGAAGAAAGGACTCTTGGCAGCTACAGACTGACTTTTGTCATGACCAAACTGTCACAAAAGTGCAGTCAGCCCCATGCTGTAATAACTGCATGAGGTGACTTTTCCCACCAACCTCACACATGTATTTAATGATTGGAAAATAATCAAAAATGAGATAATTGGATTATTCACATCACATGATAGAATTTTGGGTGAGTTCTTAAGTTGACACTTGGAAGCAAGGATTTATTCCCCCATAGAACCCCTTTCCTCTTCCCCTCTAGTGAAATCGTAGCCCCTTTGGTGCTCTTTACACAACCATTGTTGGACCACTTTATTATTTATGCACATAATATTTACATACATTCTAAACTAACATGACAAGCCAAACACACAATCCAAATAACAATATGTACATCATACATGCCTATCCATTCACTAGTCGAACCTTGGCCTTGAGATCCACACTAGGAAACTACACTAGCATATTTACATCATTTACATAATTTTGGCTAAATACATTCCAAGTAGAAACTAGGGGTATTAAACGCACCAATATTTTTTTTATTAAAAATAATACAATTATTTTATTCAAAAATTCTCGCAAAATTTTACTAAAAGCCTCATAACGGTGCGTTAGTATATAAACGTTGTGCTGCGTGTCAGAGACTCTAACACACCGCTTCATCATTTTACGCAATTTTTTAAAACCTCATACCAGTGTGTTAGATGATACAAAATGCCCTATTGCGTGAACAACACCAAAATGCATTGGAGATTATTTTATTAAAAATATTTTTATTTTTTATTTTTTTTTAAAACCCACTCACACATGTGTACCTTACTGTTGCGCGCACCAAAACAAGGTTTAATAAATAAGAATGACTACCCCATCAAACTCATTTTTACCCTCTTCAATGTGATTGATATCACCTGCACCGGTGTTGCACCTGACCCACTTGGACACCCTCACATCTATGGTTCACGTGGAAAAATTCCTCACTCCTATTGGCTGCAAACTTTAGTTTGAATTTTTCCAAAGGGTGGTAAAAAATTCAACTTTTCCATACATCGCTAATATGCCTCCCCGACAGGTCATTCAACATGTAAATTGATTCTTACTTCATAATTTAACTTTTTAACAGATTAATTTTTAAAATTGGCCTTCAAATTGTCCTATTTAAAAATAAAAATAAAATTTGCATGGTGTATTCGAGCCTTTCGGCTCGCACCACCTGATGGTGCACCCTACAAAATTTTACAAGGCACACTATTCGTGGTGCAAGCCGAATGGATATATTTTAAAACATTGAACTTCTTATCGGTGCATTTGAAACTGAATAGCACCAGCCTTACGGTGCACTTATGTGTATTGAATGCACTGGTTAAGAAAAACTTGTAGATGAGAACATTAAGTTATACCATTCTATTAGTGCACGTTAGTGCATTGGTTTTCAATGCTTTGATGTGCAATAGGCACACGAGTTTTGAACCCCAAAAAATCATAATTTAATGGTGCTTCATTGGCACATCAGTGCACCGGTGCATGATGCTCTGACATACCCAAGGAGCACCGTGAATTGATTTCCATAAAAAAAACAATTTAATACACAACAATGCGTTCAAATAAATTAAGCGCACCATTTCTGGTGCACTGACGTGCCCAAGGAACACCATTAATAGAGCATACGGAAATATAATTTAACTCAGCTCCTAGTGCATGTGACATCACCAGTGCTCAATGCGCTCACTTGATTTAGGAACACCATCAACCAATTTTTAGAAAATATCCCGATGCGTATAGTCATTGGCACACTGTTGAAATAAATTTTAAATATATAGAATCGTAATTGTGGTATGCGTTACATATTTCAGTGCACCATAAATGATGCAGTTTATATATAAACACACCGTTAGTGGTGCAGCTTGTTTATAAAGCACTGAAAGTGGTTCACCTATGTTATTGAGGCGCATCGCTTCTAAAAAATATTATTCTGAGAGAAAATTGTATTATTGATGTTATTAAATAGGATTTTAATTGAGTGAAATATTACATGTTTTTATATATCTACTTATGACACTGATTCATGTTATATGTGAAACAAATACATGAGCGGCAACAAGCTGCTCGACAGGAGCATGCACAGGTGGATCCGTTCAACATGGTTAGAGAATGGGAGTTTAGGGAGAGGGAGATGGATTTGTATCCTCACCCCATTACTGGTCAGACTATAGATCTCTTGAGAGCTGCCGTCCTCATGAAGTTCTATCAGGAGGCTACATCCCTCAAGGGAAACTCTTCATTGTTGTGTCAGTTCATCTGACACCGAGATCATCAAATGCATGCATTTTGTGTTGGTACCAGTTAGTGGTTCCATCCCACTAAGGAGGAAATAAATTTCATCACTGGGATATTCAAAGAGTGGGGAGTATTTTCCCAAGTTCCCTCATGTCCAAGCTAGTGCTGGAGCAAAGAGTCAACTAGCCTACTCTTTGTGGTATATTAGTGACAAGGTCATCCATCTCTCTAATTTTTCAGGTGAGTGATGGGTAGCTTAGGATCTCTTCTTTTGGTCAAGAGGAGGTTAGGTTCCTCTCTCATTTTCTTACGATGCTAGTGCACTCCACTAGTGATGGGAAGCACATTAGTTTCCCTCTGTTGTATTATGTTGACACTTTAGTGTAGAGACATAGATGCATTGGGTGGCCTGCCCTTTTTTTGCGACAGTTTTGCAATGATTTGGATAAATGTCATGTAGTGATTGACTGGAGGTTCAAATTCCCTTTATATTCAGAGCTTTTTTTCCTATTTTTTGAGAGGTTTCCTGCCACCATGCCCTCCTTTCAACTTCTCCCTTACAAATCGATGACAGAGATGTGTATGCACATGTGGGGGCAGATGATGCCCAAAAGGGGGAATCTTGAATTCCTAGCTAGGATCACGTCAGATGTGGTCGAGATGATAGGAAGTGAGGAGGAACACACACTAGACATTGTGCCATATCCATCAGTGAGGTATTGGACTGAAGAGGGTGCCCCAAGATCTTATTCATACCAGAGGAGCCACCGAATGAGAGAAGTAATATTACCATTATGTTTAAATTATTCTAGTATCATTTTATTCTCCTTATACTTAATGCAAATGAAATATATTCTAAATATTAAATTCTTTAATGAAATTTTCTAATTAGTATTCATGTGTACTATATTTTTTGTAGACATTGGCACATTCCATGGTGAGGTTGGGCCGCCTCCTCCCGCTCAGGAGGATCATGATATGGAGGAGCAGAATTAGGTCGGGCCATAGTTGGCAGTGTTGGTGTATGTTTTTGTCATCATTTTTGAACATCAATTACGCTCGGCTCGACAACACATTTCTCGGCCATGTCAAAGGAAGATCGACATCTCAACGATTGCGTGAAGGAAATCGACGTCGTGGAACCTGGTGGATGCTCTGTGCACTGTCGTAACTATTATGAGGCCATTCTCTGGCTTATGTGTTGTCACGAGCTGTTAAGCAAAGCTGTTTTGTGGCATTAAGATTTCCTATTATTAGAGCAGTCGAACACTAAAGGGTCGACTTGCTCCTCTAATTGTAACACTATATATATAGATGTCCTCGTATCAGAGATGAGTTAGTCAAGTCAATCATTCAACTAGTCCTTTTTATCTTTAGTCTTGTTAATCTTTTCCAGCTGCAAATGGATACAGAAACATTGTAACTTTGTTTTTATTTAATACATCTTTGTTCTAGTTTTATGGAGATTTATCAGCATCCGTGGTGATTGACTGATTAAGGCTCAACCTTTGTTTGCTGAGAAGGGCCCCTCAACAACCAATGGTCTTCCGTCTGTATATATAATTTGTCTTTCTCTTCTTCAGATAAGTTGTGTTACTCGTTCAAATTCTGTATTTGTCTTATATATGATGTTTTTATTTCGTAACATATATGTTGTTTTGCTTTGTACATAAAGGATACCTGTATTTTATGTTATGTAAACCTTGTTGTTGTTCATATTAATAATATTTCCAGAATATAATTGATGACCAGTCATGTTTAGTCCATTTAGTTTGCTTAAATAGTTTAGTTCATTTAGTTTGCTTAAATAGTTTAGTCCATTTAGTTTGCTTAGTTTGCTTCAATGGTTTAGATTGTTTAGTTGCTTAGAGTTTAGTTAGCTTAACCTTCTAAGTTCACTCATAGTTGATGTTAAGTTCAATAGTTTCTTTCCTGCGGCAGAAGACTAGATTTAGTTACATTTCAGTCTCGTTTTAGGATGAAATAAAAATAGCTAGTTTCCTAAATTTTGATTCACGTAGATGGCTTTTTCTTATTCTATCTCTTAAATAGCTTACTCGCTTCTCCCCCTGCACTGTAGGATCACATGCATCAGCCAGCTGGTAATTAATATCATCCAATCTTCTCTTTCCTTAGTTTAAATCATTTTCTTCTATCCGGATTGTCATTCGGACAGCCATCCGGATCGTCATTCGGACCTCAACACATTTTGCATTGTTTTCATGCTTATTTTTTAATCCAGTTTCTTAGGCTTTTAATTGTAACATTTCTTGTTTTTAATTAACATCCTTAGGTATAATAAAGATCTTGTTTTACATTGCATAGGGTTTTCTTGATTAAGTTTCATCTCCATTCTTAGCTTTCATTCTATTTTCCCTTACTTTGCTTCAGTTGTTTTACAGGTTACATCTGATTCATTAATACTTTCCTGTTACAAATTTTATCAGTTTCATTCTTAGGGTGGTTTATTATGTGTTCTTAAGATTTCTTTTTTATTAAGAGTTAATAATTTCATTCTCCGAGTATCTTAATTTTGATAGTTTCTTCTTTAAATCACAAGATCAGTTTTCCATTCACACAGATAATGAAGATGTTCATAAGAAAGAGTTTGGTTAAAAAATAAATATCTTTATCAATTTTTCTACTTGCTTCTATATAAACATATCTTTATCAAGTTTGCTACTTGCTTCCTAACCAAATTCAATCTCAGTAAATGTCTTTATTAAGTTTTCTGCTTATTTCTAAGTTACATTAGTTTTACATCATTTTGCTTATAAGTAGGAAATAGATCACAATGTTTAAAGTTAATTGTAGTTGGATAATCTTTAGTTTACATTTGTTTGTAGAGGTTAAATTAGGATTGCTTCCCTTTTGCTTCCTTTGTACATTTGAAAGTCACTTTGACACTCTTCCTCAGAATCCCCAAGGAGAATGGGATTAGGTAGTTTAGTGTAATCTTGAATATTAATGCATGAATCATTGCTGAATTTATTAAGTAGTTTGTAGTCTTATTTTGAGTGAACATAGTTTCTTGTTTTCATAATTAATTTTTATAAATAGGTTTTTCAAATTTACTTACAGTTATTTTTAATTTCTAGATTAGAGTTTTTAATCAGCAGTTTCCAATTTCATCAAAGTAGCCTTGTTTTAGTTTTGTTTTCTAGAATAATTCTTATATCTTTCAGTTATCATCCATAAAATAGAGTAGTGTAGCTTTCTACTATTCTCATCTGTTAATTTAATCAGGTTTAATTAGTTCCTTTTTTGTCTTTCTGAAGTTTGACTCGGTTTTTCATTTTGAAAGATCTTTCGATCTTTTCTTTATTAAATATTTTTAAAGGTCTGACAAGCCGAAATCCTAGGTACCATTCTACCTCAGCATATATTGTGCCACAACTCTAAGAATACCAACCCTGGTCGATAATTAAATATTAGGTGATTCTTTGAGATAGCTCACACACCCAATAGGCAAGTAGACATCTTGGCCACTGCCCACGCAGGACCTAGGATATATATCACCGATATGTGGCAGCCATGTTGGACACATTATTAGTAGACGAGGAGGTTCAACCTATACGGGTGCACGACATTATTTGATAACCTCACCTTGCAGATATATGAAGGATTATTTTCTATGAGATGATGTTGTTGATGCAACATATTTTTGGTGTATGCATTTAATTAGCTGCCAGGAGGGTTGACCATCAACCTCCTCCTTCAAGAAGATTATGCATAGCTTTATAAGTTCAAGAAGATGATTATGCACAGCTTCATAAGGTTTTGAGATCAATTCCAAGGAGGGATATTGTTGAAATTTGGTTGTCATTGATGTCAACTAATGTTAAAGAGGATGTCAAATGGTTCAGTTTGAGTCATTGATGTCAATTGAAGTCAAGTGGATTCAGTATTCCCATTCCATCTTGAAGAAGTATAGAAAAGCCACATTGAATAAGTATATGCACAAGCAAGATGGTGAAGTATATGGATGTCAGTATGAAGAAGTATATCTAGAAGTTGCATCCAGTCTGAAGAAGTGTGTCTACAGGTACATTGTGCATATCCAGTTTGAAGAAGTACATAAGGAAAATGTACTTGAGCAGGTCACAATTCCATTCATTCATAGTCATTCAAGGTACAAGCCAAAGTGTTGGTGGGACAAGAAGTTTGGAGAGTGCGCAAGCGAGCCAAAAAATACATGGGACACAGTCTAGTGTGCGCAAGCAAGTCAAGAGAATATTCTAGAGTGCGCAAGCAAGTCAAGCAGAGTGCGCAAGCATCATGGAAGAAGAGATGGTTGAAAAGTTATGCAGAGTCCTGAAAGCACGCAAGTCTCACCAACTAGAAGAAGCTTTCAGTTGTTGAAGCATTCACAAGTTCCAAGAAGGGTGAAGAGGTTGAAGTCAGTAAATGCGCAAATTATACAGCCAATGACACATCAAGTGCACAAGACCCACAAGTGATTATACCACAAGGGTCAAAGTCCCACCAAGTTTAAGATCATGTATGTGCAAGTTCTGCAAAGCATTGAAACATCAAGTGTGCAATACCCACAAGTGATGGTATAGTAAGGGTGAAATTCCCACCAAGTCGAGTATCATGTATGCGCAGAATGCACAAATAAAGGACACATCAGTGGCGTAGAACAGTACATGTGGAAGAAGCACAATCGATGAAGCAAGGAAGAAGGAATTCCACACCCAACTTGTGGGCATAAAATCCATGTAGGACATGTGTAAAAACAAAACCAAGTTGGAGATTTGAGGTAATCTTGATGGAAAGGATAAAGAGCTTCTAAGTGGAAAATACAGATTTATATTCAGGGCATCAAGGGCTCAAGGCACAGAATAGTATGATCTAGCGAGGAGCTGAGTGCGCACAAGCAGAGGAATTATTTAACTTATGGTGTGAAGAATGATGCTGTAGATATATGACTATTGCGCTAATACAGAAAAGGTGGAATGTAGAGGATGCACAAATGTGTGAGGACCAAATGACCATATTGTAGACAACATAGAGATAGTCACATATGTTCTAAGATGGATTCACACATAAATAGATATGAAGTATATCAGAACATGCACGAAGTGAAGAAGTTTGATTGATGTATGAAGACTGAGTTGAAGTGTGCTAAATAAAGAAGACCATCGAGTGGACATAGACCGAGTTGCAGCAGAATCAAGTATGCATGTCATGATGAGGATGATCTAAGGAAAGTGTGTTAAACTGAAAGGACAAATCATATGATGCACAACATGTCATAGATTTTATGAAAGACTGCGGCACTTAAACAAAATAGACAGATATTAATAAGTGCACAGTTCCATCTGATATTGGTGCGTGACATCAAAACAACAAGTCATCAGTTGATGTACAGTATCAGTTGAGAGAGCAGTTGTGTAGTAGGAGAATGACATAGTAAATCAATGGTGCAGAATGCAGCAGATGAAGTAGCACACAATGTCAAGTGCGACATTAGTTGAAGTGAAGAATTGAGTGGAATGGGAAGTCAAGTGATGTATGCATGGAGTGGCAGCAATACGACTACATAAAGAAGGTGCGCACAACAAAACAGACATCAATAGATCAGATGTGTGCGCATGTTGGAAGTTCAATAAGGAAACATCTTATTTTTTATATCTGGGTGGTAGGAAGGGGCAAGGAACATCAGGTCGTAGAATCCTCCCAGTTGGTGCTAAAGAACATAGGGAGTCGGTGCTTCCTTTAGGTTGGTGCCTGTAAAACTAAGGGGTCGGTGCCTCCCTCCAATTGGTGTTGTTAAACAAAGGAAGTTGGTGCTTCCTTGAATGTAATATTTTCATCACAAAAGAACATTATGTGGTTTTCTCGCGTTTGGGTTTCCACATCAAAGTTCTGTGTGTCATGTGTTCTTTGTCTTGGTGCATATGTGGATGAATATTTTATTTATGTTGGATTCATAATTGAAGATTAATATTAAGTTCAGACCAATCTGTTAAAGAAGTTAAAAATTGATCATAACTGCACCACTATTGATTCACCCCCCCCCCCTCAGTATTAAATCAATTCCAACACATTTTTCGGTAAGATCAATTTCCTCATAAGGTTTATTCCAATTTTGTTGAGGTAGATAAATATATGAACCCGATGTTGAAAACTGATGTAGAGATCAAATGGGATGATGAGGCCAAAATAGATTTTGTTGCAATAAAGAAAGATTTGGGAGAATCCCTGGTATTGACTATCCCAGACTATAGAAAAGACTTATTGATCTTCCCATTTCCATCGAAACATATGATAGCTACAATCCTATTGAAAAATAATGGTGATGGCTTTGAGAAACCTATTGCATTCTTCAGCAAATATTCGAGGAACAGAGAACTGAAATATAACATAATGGAAAAAGAAGCTCATTCCCTAGTCAAATCCCTCAAAGATTTTATATAATATGTGGTGCAGGCACAAATCATTGATTTTATCCCACACATTGAAGTGAAATAGATCTTGTTATGGCCTCAAGAAGATGGAAGGTGGAGTAGATGGATCGTCAAGATTCAGAAAATTGATTGGTGATTGAGCCAAGTAAGTTGGTAAAAGGACAAGGCTTGGCCAAACTAATGACATAAGAAAACCTACAAGTAATTGGGGTGAACATGGTGTATGCGGATCAAGAAGAATATTGGAACAAGGAGGTAAATGGATATATCCATAACTATTACTATCAATTTGATTGGTATCATGTCATTGTATACCTACTGGAAACATGTACATGTGCCCCGGGATTGGAGAAATCTCATAGAAGATCCCTGAAGCTTAAAGTTACTAGATATTGTGTTGTGGGTATGGATTTACATTGGAGGAATCCATAAAGTATCTTGCTTAAATTCCTATTGGAATATGAAATAGAAACACTAGTCAAAGATATGCATCAAGGAATTTGTGGAAGACATTTTGTTGCTAGAACAATGACTCATAAAATTCGCATTTTTGGATATATTTCAGGAGACAAAAACATATATGCCATCCCTCCCATATGTTGTTGCCATTGTTTCAGGAGACAAAAACATATATGCCATCCCTCCCATATCATTTTATTTTGATTGGGTCTGTCAAGGAGGAAAAACACTTCCTAATATTACTCTTGCAAGTATTATAGACTCTTATAAAAAAAAAATTGCTGATTTTTTACCATGCTCACCACTCTATGAGGTCAACATTGTTCCACTTATCAACTTATATGTAATAATCAACCTAATTTTCAAAATCTTAATATCCTTCTTGTAATTTTCCACTTCCATGGACAATTTAGTAATGTTAAAATCAATGGCTTGGATGGTGTCCACTTTAGATGAATCTAATGCTATTGGATTCATATATTTGTATGGATCATCCATCAAGGAGGCTCAATTAGTCTTGTGCAAGGTATCTCAATCTATTTCCTTGCGGGAGGTGAACTTTTGTAGAGCTTTATTCTTTAGGTTTTTTGGAGGAGTCATTGTAACATACCTTGGTGATTAATAAATTGATTCATCTTTGATAGCAGATGTTTTCCCTTCGCATTGTAGGCGTTTTAGCACTCTAAATTCCATTTCTCTTCTCCCTTATAATTTTTCTCTTGTTTTTATTATGTTAATGGTGAAAGTACACAAAATATTGGGAAATAGCTATTATATGCTCTTTACATTTTCTAACAACATAACATATTCTAACATTGATGGTTTAGAAGGATCCCCTAATTGGGTTACAAGTGAACGTTGGGCCTAGTCTCAAAGAGGGAAACTATTCAAATTTTTTAGTATCTCATTTTCTTTCCATTCCTCACGCAATGATATTTAGAAGGTGGCCATTCAATGGTAGCTGAAATTTTGATAGAAGGATAGCAAAACAATGTCTTTGGCTATGAAATTTCAACTATAAATTAAATTCGTAGGTGCCACACATGTTTACTATTCACCCTTTTGTGTTTCCTTAGATAGAGGTTAGGAGCAACTTGAAAAAATGTTTAGAGGCTTTATTTAGACTCATAGTAGTGGAGAAAGAGGCTTTACAAAGTTGGTGGGTCCCTCTGTTATGCACCTAAGGACTAGGTAATAATGTAAATCAGTGTTTCCCACACTCAAGTGCAACAAATGTGTCTTAAATGGGTCAATGCAGTTATTGAATGGCAGTAAGAAAAAAATATTATTTTAATAAATTTCATTACCTCAACACACCCCACCCATCAAAACCCCAACTTGCATGAAAAAACGTTTGGGGATATTTAAATCTTCAAACTTTGCTTGTTAGCTCTAAGGTAATAATTAAAGGGGCCTTTATTGCTAAGACTATTTGGAATGTTTTGGAGGTCATCAATCACAAGCTAGTTTGGAAGTGTGGCTATTTGCATTTTATCATTCTCTTCAATGATCATTATTTATGGTGGTCATAGTTTGTTTTTTTAGGAAAACCCCTAGAAGAATGAGTATGGTTGTTGGAAAAATAGTTTTTTTTGCATCAACAATGTCACGAGTATGCCATTTATGCAGGATATATGAGTAAGGTCTCATTGAGAACATCAGATAAATATTATAGGGACACATGGAAGAGTCTAGGAATACCATATCACCATGTTGATGTTACCAAGGAATAACTAAGTGATGCATGAACCAATTAGGATTAATGTTTTTCCACACAACCCTAATGAGGTCAAAACATAGAATTCAAGAGGATATTTATCATATATGGGATGCAACACATGGTACTTGTGTATACATGGTATGGTACTTTATAGGTTTGGGAATTTGCATATATGTCGCTCATTGTTCTTTATTAAATGCATGAACTTCCCCATGGACCTGATAATAAATTAATACCTTTTCTATATTATGTTGGATCCATCGAGATGGGTGGATATAGGGTCTCTTGTTATTAAGGTGTACAACTCAACCAATGAAACCAACAACAATTCATAGCTAATTTACATAAATAAAAAAAAGGTATGAAATGAGGCTAGGTGGATTTGAGGGGTTAATATTATAACTACATTAAGGAAGGAATCATCCTAGAGGAACTAAATAATTGATTTGATTCATAACTTAAATAATTATAGCCTTTAAACCTCTACTAGTAGTACAACTTACCTTACCCACAATCACAAGCATGCAAGGTGGACGAAGTGCCTATCCAGGCATCATACCTATATACAAATAGAAAAAATAGCATTAGATCAGGTATTGCACAATGTGAAAATTTTATCACAGTTGAGATCTAGTAACATAAAATTCCTCGCAATTGATTTTCACAAAGATGTGCAGAAAGGAGAAAAATATGACATAATAAGATAGACAGAATAAAATCCAATTGAATAATTTTTATTCCTCCATTACATGCCAATGTATTGGCTTTCCAAATATAATACAATAGGAGAAAATCAAATCCTTCTAGAGGCATTCGAATTGGGTCACATGTGGCAAGCTTAGATTTAGTAAAAATCCCCATCTATGACAAAATCACTCTCCAACTCATAGCAAGAGATCACTAATTGGCTAAGTGGGACTAGCTAGTCAATGAGTGACAAAACCTTAGCTAATGAATAGCTTTTCAGGAGAAAAAGAAGGAAGAGGTTGAGGAAAAAGTTAGAAAAATTATGTAAGTTACCCTAGCAAGCTCATCCTTATCCAGGAGAAAAGCAGATCAAAAGCTGCTTTAACTCATAAAAGCATAATAAATATGGATAAACGATGGATGGACTCTCTAGCTCATAAAATATGCTTTAAAACATAAAAGAGGGCGCTATGATGGATAAACTATCACTAGAGGACAAAATATGCACCGGGGAGATAACTAACATTGTTCTAAACCACTAGGAAGAACAAAATAATGCACAAACCAAGGTTAGATGGGTTAATTATTCCAACTTCCCCCCTTAAGCTTGACTTATGTGAGTGAAATATAGGTGTATTGGGGCCCAAGAAACAAAGGATTATGGTCACCCTTCACAATTTATTATCCATGTAAGCTGAGGAAAGAAGGAAAACCCAGTGTGAAGAAAACCCCCCCTCAAAATGAACATGGAGTATATCAAAAATTTTACTTCAGACTACAAACATGAATATAACATCCCAAAGAGGGCCAATGAGGCCAATGATTGGAAATTCAAATATCAGTAGGTGCCTTCCTCTTTGCAAGAAGAGGTATTTTCTCCCAAGTGTGATAATGATGATTTTGAAACTTGCAATTTGAACCATGAGCAACTCCAAGAATGTATTCCACCATGATGACAATGTCACGAGGATCCTTGAACTTTGAACCAACAAAGGTGAGAGAAGATCCAAATGAACCTTGATGTGATTGAGACTTAAAACCATGTGAAAGGTAAAACCAATAAAATCTGATGATGATGGTGGTGGTGGCTTGGACATTGAACCAAATGAGTTGAGATCATCTCCAAGTGTGAGGAGAAAGTGTCCAAGCGAATGCATGATGTATCCAACTTCATTAGCACCTGGAAGAAATGTGCATGTGACCATGTAGGAATAGGTAGGAGGCATAGGACCAAGGAGAGTGAATACATGAACTCAATAGTTTGATATAGCTTCCAAAATATCTAATGAACCACAAACTTGCACATCAGTAAAATCATGGGGAGAAAGATAACATTCTAGATAAATAATGTTAGAAAAACAGGATCAAAGAGCAATAACAATAAACAATATGCAAATATAAATCACATAAACACAATACAAGAGAGACACCAATATAACGTGGTTCACCCAGTCTGGGCCGCGTCCACTGATAAATGTCCAGACCTTTTATTATTATACCATCCAACAAATGAAGAGATACAACCTGCATCACATCAGCTGCAACTTCCTCTTCACTCTCTCTCAGTCTCTCTTACACAATCACAAAGATATTTACAATGCTACAATACATTACATAGTCGTATTAAAATTTGTTCCTTTTAAAGGGAATTACCATGGGAAAATACTCTGGGATACCCAATACCATGGGCCCGTAAAATGTTGGCCAACCAAACAACCCATTAAATTTCTTTCGGGGGCATGGGGGGGAAATCCCCCCCCCCCGCTGGGATGAGTGTATAGTCCACTTGCATATCATATAAAACTGGGGTACAAACACCGCTGAAACAACAACATCTTTGAATTAAGAAGATTAGGCTCCACAACCAACAAATAACTAATATAGGATCCTCAGTTGTAGAAGTATGATAGGAGATAAAATGTAGGTAATCATTAGAATTTAACTTCTTAATATCGGGTCCAAATGAGTCTTGATGAGATTGAGAATCAATCCCAAGCGAATAGTGGTGTCCTCCATATTCTGTGCAACTATGAGAATAGGGGCTAGCAATCAAGTAGGAATACATAGGAGGCCTGTGACCAAGGAGAGCGAATACATTACCTCCAAACTTTGATATATCCTCCAAAACATCCAATAGATCACCATTTTGCACACAAGTAGACTCATTTGAAAGAGAGGAATCAAATTCCTCTTAAACTTCTAGACCTCAATAACTGGCTTATTTTCCTCAGAATTTGAATTAGAAGTGTTAGGATAATTAATACTCCATCCTTGTCCTACTTAGCATTATTTTCATTTACCTAGCAGTTGATGATGTCATTTCCCCCCTAGTGGTGTTCATATGTAATCTAGGTCCCAGTAGCCACCTAATGCGCCATGCATGCATGATTTTAGGACCACTAGAGGTAGTTCCCTACATTTTAGGAGCCAACTCAGTGATCTGGTTCAGTCCACCTAAGTTAGATGACTCTTGTGGGGGGGTTGTGATCCAATTGCCACTGATTATGTCCTCATGCACCCTTTTTTGATTGATTTGCATGACAGACTCATTAATGCGTCGTCCTTAGTCAGTTAACTGATTGTGTCTTCAGTTAACTGAGTTTAGGTTCAGATGAGTTGAGTTTGGGTCTTCTGGAGCACTTCAATGGTGATAATCCCTATGCTAGACACACTGAGACTCGAATTCTCCCAAGTGATTTGAATTCTCTCCATTGTAACATCATTGTTCATTATACTGATTATTGGATCATGTGACATTATTCTGTTCCTATCTGAGTTCTCATGCATGATTAATTGTCTGCTCATTTTTACTGCAATTTTCACTGTAATTCATCTTTTCTGCTCATTCTTTCTCTATGAGGTATACTCAGCTCCATGATCTATTGTGATTTAGAATTTCACATGGTATCAGAGCTCAGTGAGCATAGGTTGAGCAACTTCATTCATTAGTGCACTAGAATCCTTTGGATTTCCATAGCAAATCCCGACGCCATTGCATTGAATTCATTGGACAAATTGTTTGAGGTCTAGCCAGGTGTGAAGGATCTGGAAAAATGTGCATATTGTCCTAAAGCAGTGCTCAGTAGCAGTCTATCTCTAAAAATTGAGATCTTTTCAATGCAACAGTAGTAGTAGTACCACATTGTATTCTCTCCAACAATTCTAATGGAGAATTCGAATGCTCCTCTCTCTCACAGGATCCTAACACCCTTCAATTACCTTGGTTGGAGGGATGATATGAAGATGGTGTTGTGCAACAAATCACTGTACAATATAACAATGGGAAAGGAGGTCAAACCTCAAGCAGTTGTTGAGAAGTCCAAGTATCTGAATAGATTGGATGAAGCATTTGTTTTCATGTGTATTCATATTTCCATATATCTACTCTTTCACCTCAAAGGATTGAAGACTCCAAGAGAGGTTAGGTTGAATTTGGGGACCCTCTTTGGAAATCAAGATGAGATAAGGGACCATATTCTGTAGAATGAGTTTATTTCTCTTCAACCCGACAGTTTTGAAACCATCCAACAATTCTTTTCCAAATTCAAATCTTTGTTCATGCCATGAAAGCATTGTGGCATTGAGAAGAAGGATGAGTAGTTGGTGCTATCCATTCTGAGCAAGCTTGGTCCTGAGTTCTCCATCTTCGTTTCTACCTTTGATTCAGGTAGATTTTCAATCCCTGGTTGGAAAATTCCATCTCTATATCCATACACTGAATCTCTCATCCAAGAACAAGACAAATTGATTCACATTGGCACTTTGCAAGCCTCCAAAAATCGGGCTCTTATGGATAGGGAGTCAAAAAGTGTGAATTCTATAGAGAAGAAAAAGGGTAAAGAGAAGAATCAATTTGAGACCAAGCAGAATCCAAAGTCTAATACATCGAAAGGATCCTCCAGCTCCAAGAAGGATAAGAAAAATGGATTTGAGAAATCCAAGTGTTCCTATTGCAAGAAATGAAACCATCCAAATATTTCATGCATGAAGAAGAAGATAGATAAGATGACCAAAATTCATGAACATCACAACATTTCCCTCCTAGAAGACATAAGAGAGACTGATTATGGAAGTGAGTGTGATGGTCATGAGAGATGGCATGCACTGAAGGCTATATTTTCACAATCACAAGCCTTCCTTATAGATTCAGGAGTCTCCAACCACATGGTTTCCTCCGAAGAATCATTTTCTTCTCTAGATCTCAATGATAGTCCTAGTATTCACATGGGAAATGATTCTCAGATATTAGTTGAAGGGAAGGGCACAATACAATTAGAGCATGGAATGTTCAAAAATGTTATATTTGTGCCTTCTTTGTCAGCAAATTTGTTGTTTGTCTATCAAATGACTCACACAAGTTCACCGAAGAAAGTGGTCTTTGTTCCTAACACAATTGAGATTGCAGAGATCTCTAATGGGAAGATTATAGCGAAAGGGGTTGCAAACCATGCATCAAAGGAATATGAATTCTATCACTTTTTTCCATACTCTCTGCCTACTCCATTGGCATATGATGAAGATTAGAGTGATATCTCTTCTAATGAAGATGAGGATCAAGATCATGATGTTGAGAATAAAGTTCAAGCAGATCCAGATCCAGATCCAACACCTGTTCCCAATCCATGGCCAACGACAATATGGGATCGCAAATTCCTTGTAGCGGTTGGGAACATAGTTGGGGATCCATATGACCATAGAACCACTAGATCTTAGTATCATGCAAATCTTGCAGTATGTCATGCAAATCCACTTCTCTCAGATAGGTACTACATGATGGTGGGAATTGATCTGAAATCCCTTTAAGAGACTTTCCATGGGGGATCTACAACCAAGTACAAATTTTGGGTTGTTGACAAAGGATACTCAAAGGTTAATGATTTGGACTAGAATGAGCCATTTGCTGCAGTAGCAAGAAGGATTTCTGAAATATTTGTTTTGAAAAATACAACTTCGACATAGTGGGAGGTACATTATAGGAGCAGATCTAGATCTAGAACTTGCATTATTATCCTACATAAGAGCAGATTTCCTATATTTTTACAAAGTCTTTCACTCACAAATTTTTTGCACATGTGAAGGTTGTTTGAGTTTCCTGCTGTTCATTTTTTAGGGGGGTATTTTTCCCATGAGGTTTTTCCCCATTTCCTTAGTTTCATGAACAGTTCTTTTATCATTTATTTGATTGTATGGGTGACATATGGTCTCAGTAACCAAGGCACAGGATGTCCAAGTTTGGATTAAGGGGGCTGTTACGATAATAATACTCCATCCTTGTCCTACTTAGCATTATTTTCATTTACCTAGCAGTTGATGATGTCATTTTCCCCCTAGTGGTGTGAATATGTCATCTAGGACCCCGTAGCCACTTAATGCGCCATGCATGCATGATTTAAGGAACACTAGAGGTAGTTCCCTACATTTTAGGAGCCAACTCAGTGATCTAGTTCAGTCCACTTGAGTTCGTTGACTCTTGTGGGGGGGTTATGCTCTGATTGCCACTAATTGTGGCCTCATGCACCCTTTTCTAATTGATTTGCATGATAGAGTCACTAATGTTCCATCCTTAGTCAGTTAACTGATTTTGTCTTCAGCTAACTGAGTTTAGGTTCAGTTGAGTTGAGTTTGGGCCTTCCAGAGCACTCCAGTGGTGACAATCCATATGCTAGACACTCTAAGACTCGAATTCTCGCAAGTGATTCAAATTCTCTCCATTGTAACATCATTGTTCATTATACTGATTATTGTATCATGCGATATTATTATGTTCCTATCTGAGTTCTCATGCATGATTAATTTTATGCTCATTTTTACTGCAATTTTCACTATAATTCATATTTTCTGCTCATTCTTTCTTTGTGAAGTATACTCATCTCCATTATCTGCTGTGATTTAGAATTTCACAAGAAAAATCATAGGAGAACATGAGAAATGAATGGATTATTTCATCTTCAACTACTGTAGTTCCATTAGTTGAGCCTTCTTCATCATTAGCAACTACATGTGAAGGAGAGAGATCTGATTTCTCAACTTCTAGATCCACAAAAGAGGAGCTCTCTTCAATTACTACTCCTTGAAAAATAGGGGAAGCATTCGAATCAAGGAGAATATCTTCAACATGAACTGTATGTGTTGAATCTTCTGCAACTTCTTCCTCTTCATGAAAAAATTCATCTAAGAAGCTTGAGGCCAAGTCATTAGTGACATTAGTGAGAAAATTTGAGGAGGTATATCTGATAAGCTCGCTCTCCATATGGCTTATCTCTTCCTCATCATTTTCTTGGACAGATGCTCTGTCTAGAATTCTCTAGAGCTCACTTGGGAGATCAGTAGTATCAATGAGGTAGTGCATGTAAGGAGGAATTTCCAGACACATAATTCCAAATGCTCTATCATATTCATTGAACCAATTGCACTTCTCTTCATAGGATGTAGGCATACTAATAGCTACAATAGAGATATCAAAGAGATCCAAACTCTTCGTATGCTCAGACATCTCCAATTTCCAAATAGAATAATTTGAAGAAGATAGAGGAGGAACTGGTTTCGAATCCATAATGTTGTTGTACCTACACATGGAAACACTCAGAAGGAAACTTTTCTTAGATCAATCAAACTCGACTTTGACACTATGCAATTCGGGAGTGCTTCACACCTGTGTAGACTCCAATGGATAAACCAATGGCTTCAAGGAAATTGCCCCAATATTTATATGGAAACTCCACTGCTTCTGGTGCTACAATGGAAGTATCTAAGTGAGATTCAATTTATGATTAGCTCTAATACCATGTGAAAATTATTTCAAAGTCAGGATTTAGAAACATAAAATTCCTCACAATTAATTTTCACAAAGATGTGCAGAAAGGAGAAAACATGACAGAATAAGATAGACATGATAAACTCCAATTGAATAATTTGTAGTCCTCCATTACATGCCAATGTATTGGATTTCCAAATATAATACAATAGGATAAAATCGAATCCTTCTATAGGCATTCGAATTGGCTCACATTTGGAAGGATTAGATTTAGTAAAAATCCCCAACTATGAAAAAATCACTCTCCAACTCATAGAAAGAGATCACGAATTGGATAAGTGGGCCTAGCTAGTCAATGAGTGACCAAAAATTAGCTAATGAACATCTTTTTAGGAAAAAAAGATGGAAGAGGTTGAGTAAAAAGTTGGCAAACTTTCCAAGTTACCCTAAACAAGTTATACAAATTGACGAGAACCCGACATTATTCTCGTTTTTTGGGGGATCTATTTTAGTAATTTTTTTTACCTCCGTTTCAGAAAGTGTATATATTGGTAGCACCATTTTTCATTTTGAGCCCCGATTTTGCGATTTTGAAACTTCCTGGTCATAACAAAATTTTAATTTTGATTTACAACTATGTTTTTCCAAGTTGACAAGAACCCGAAATTGTTGTCGTTTTTTTGGGGGGTCAATTTAAGCAGCTATTTTTAACTTTTTTTCAAAAAGTATGTATATTGGTAGCACCATTTTTAGTTTTGAGCCCATTTTTTGCGATTTTGAAACTTCCTCGGCATAAAAATAAATAAAAATATTTACAACTGTGTTTTTCCAAATTTTACAAAAAAAATACATTTAGTAGCTCTTTATCATGATATATATATATATATATATATATATATATATATATAAATTTTTAAAAGCAAATTAAAATTAATTTGCTTTTAAAAATTTATATATATATATATATATATATATATATATATATATATATATATATATACGTGGGATAATCTCTTAAAAAGAGGATGTCAAGGTCTAAGTTGGTGCATTTTATGCCTTTCTAACGTAGAATCTGGACCTCACTTATTTGTTTTATGTCCCTATGCAGCAGCTGTTTGGAAGGCTTCCACTGCTGAACTAAATTCTAAGGAAATTCAAGAAGCTACATCCCTGGAACAAAACTTTCACTCTTGGTGGAGTGATAGATCGATACAATCCTATAACGCCCTCCCTTCCCCATTCATTTATGGAGTTTGGTGGGATCACAACTTAGCAATTTTCCAAAGTCGCATGATTCTAGTAGAAGTAACAACAGCCTTGGTTGTGCGGTGGAATAAAGAACACAAAGTTCTGGAAAAATAAAAAAAAGACAAGGTTTCTGGTGCCCCCAACAATTGACAAATGTATTCCGTGGGATTTTTTAGATGGTGCGAGCCAAGGAGTCCCACCTTTGGGTGGTTCTGGAGGAGTTTTATATATGGCTGATAAACATAAAATCGAGCTGAAATTTGCACCAGGGCACTGTACAAACAACAAAGTTGAATTTCCAGCTTTACTTTCTGTGTTGAAATTGGTTGTTGCAAGGAATGTGAACCGCATTCAACTCTTTGGAGACTCAAAAATGGTGGTCGATTGGGCCAACAATAACATTCAGATTAGAGCTCCTTATCTACAGCACCTCCTTCGAGCCTATTGTGGGCACAACAGATACCATGCTTCACTTAAGCAAGGGAACCCCATTTCTAGATAAACGCAAAGGTATTTGGGTGAATCATCTTGTAAATATTCAATTTTGATCTTACCTCTAAAATTCTTCACCCATGCGTTTGGTCTGTTTGTTTGTAAGGGTTTGATTAATTCTACCTGAGTGTTTCGGTCTTTAAAATCCAAAATTTTGAGTATTTTGTTGACTATCATCATCATCCCGAAACCCAAAATTTAGAGAACCCGAAACCCGCAACCCGACAGATGCGGGTTGCAGGACTACTGTTTTTAAGTTTTGGTTTTGCTAATTCCGAAACCCTCAACCCGACGGCTGCAGGTTACGGAATCCTTCATTAATAAGATTGAGAAATAATTACCCCGAAACCCAAACCCCGCAATGGTGGCATTCGGCTTTCGGGAGTGTGGTTTTTCATTTATTTGGTGTGTCTTCCCGAAACCCCGCAACCCGTAATTTCGAGATGCGGCTTTCGGGATGGTTATTTTACGTCACAGTTTGATGTTTCCAAAACCCGCCGCCCGCATAGTCGGCTTTCATCTTTCAGGATGGTTGTCTCTCCTCACATTTTCAAGTTCTTGAAACCTGCCACCCGCATGGTCGGTTTTCGGCTTTCGAAAATCCTTTCTCCTACTTCCAATTTTGTAAACCCGCAAATCCGTACTTTCGGGTTTCGGCTTGCGGAACCTTTGAATAAGAACTTTATGATTTTTTTCTTTTAACCTGATTCTGCATTCCACTCTAGTTAATCTCTGTCGTCCATCTGTTATGATCTCATGGTCATGTTGATTTTGGGCAGTCAGTTAATTCAGGCCTTCCATTTTGTCTTTTGAAAGCTGGTTCTACCAAATTATTATTTTTGTGCAATCCATGACAACAGACACTAATACCAGTCTATCAGTTATTTCATGTTGGATGGACGCCATATTTCCGCCTTAAGTTCACCATGTCTGGACTCGAGTTTTGGCATCTTGTCGTTTTGGTTCCACCACTTAATGATCGGATTTGTTACGTGCGAAGAGTTGATAGCCTGTGTACTAGGACTCCTAGTCGAGACCTTTTTGCATATCAGCTTTGTCACCATAACCTTCGTCTCCGTTATTAATAACCAGTCACAATTATTGATGGGAGATTGCTTGTAATGATGTGATCTTAAAGGCAATTCAAAATCATGTGAATAATAATTGAACTCGTACTTCGCACAAGCTTTGATCCGACTGGCACATACCTTGGATTTTCTCATTACAATTGAAGTAACTACAATGAATTGACTGGATAAGGTTAATCATTGCAGATTTCCCCGCCCGATTATCATTGACCTGCTTGTTGGCCTTTAAATAGCAATTAACATGAAAGTTCCAGTTCATCCATTGCCTTCTAAAACATGAAACACTCTATTTGGCTTTCTTCTTATATCCTTCTATCCAAGCCTCATTCAGAATGAGCAATTTTCATGCAGATGGTGAATTTTCTAATGTTCAGGTTGGAAATGAGGAACTCTACCCCTTATTGGATCAAGAAATGTTGTCACCACCTTTTGATGCAGGTGTTCCTGATCTTAGCAGCGGTAGCAGTGAAGAAGACTTCGATACTTTGTCTGCCTACATGCACAATCCTGAAAAGCAAAGGAAGGAAATTCTGGAGGAATCAACTGATCTCGATATTGATGTTATACAGGACTTTATAATCAATTAAGAACCTGATGTGCCGCCTATTGTTTCTGAAGTAAATCCTCTAATGGATTTCTCTATTTTTGACAGTGGGTTCCCCGACCCCTAATTTCCTACAACGGATGCTCTGCAAGACACACCACCTGTTGATGCTAGTGAACAATCTGTGATTAAATTTTTATGGTGCCACGATACCTTATTAGATTTAAGAACAAGTCTTTCTTTTTGTGAAAGGTGGTGAAAAATATTTTAAGCTTAAAAATAGCAAGATTTCTTGGATCGATGGTTAGACCCGATTTTGTAATCCCTATTTTGTAGAATTTCTCCTTTTGGAACTCTGATGTAAATTTAGTATATAAGGAGGAATGTTACTCTTAGTAGGGGGTCGGAATATTTGGAACTGTAATTCGGCAGGAGATAAGACTGAAGGTACTCTGTGGTCAAGAGTCATTGTAATTTTGGTACAAGGCACCTTAATATAGTAATGTTATCTTCGGATCCATCTTTTGATTATCACTTAAATTTCTTTAAGGATTTCTGACTTTATGTTCCAGATTTTTCATCCGTTATGCATATGATCTCTTGTTGAATATATAATGAATACATAGATCTTTTGTATTGGTTTTTCTGTATAACTGATGTGTGTGTGAAAATATTTGATTAAATACTTTCTTTATCGATTTCTGCAATTGATCACATATATATTCTGTCTCTGTTGATTTTTCAATCAACAAAAGGATAACAGATTACATCTTGGTGGTCTCAAAGCTTGGATTTGTTTGTTTAATTTTTATTAGATGAAGCGTAATCTAAGTTAGTAAATATCTCATCTAAAGACATTTATGTTTAAGGTGACAGACTGTTTGCTCTTTTATACTTCAAGGTTGATCTGCACAAACACTCAACTTTTCATATTAGAATAGATCTGACTTAGCATAGATTCTTTCCTTAGGTAGGTTAAGTTAGTATTGTTAACCAACCTTCATAATTTGTTTTCCTTTATAGGAAAACTGATCTTTTAAGATCAAATCTTTTACTCATAGAGTGCCAGCGGAGGCCAAATATCCGTGGGTGATTACCACACCAAACAGCTCGAGGATAGGGTAACTCTTGCATAGGGTTAACTGAAGCCTTTGGCTGGGTTTTCATCCCCTGTTGTGTGCCTTGGAACTCATTCCATCACTTTGCACTCACCCTGCATCCCTGAGGCATCAACAAATGGCGCTAGAAGGAGGGCGTGAACTAGCACATTGCCCACAATAAGACCTAGCTTCCAGTTATTATTTTTTAATGGCTCTTTCCCAAATCCTTGCATGGGAGTCTGATACCGCACTGAGCCTACGAGGGCCTTTACATGAACTCCCTAAAAAGGCAGTTAAGATCTTGCCAAATTTGATGGAGAAAGTAATGTCTCTGTCATCGAGCATATCAAGAGGTATGAATCTATTTTGCGTTTATTTAATATCATACATGAAGATGTTGCTTGCAGATTATTTCCATTTACCTTCGAAGGTAAGGCTTCTCTTTGGTTTTATTTTTTACCTTTGAGTTCGATTTCAAGTTGGTTAGAATTTAAGAATTTTTTTAGAGATTCTTTTGAAGATTATGATGCGGTTGAAATTCATCAAAATCTGATTCAAATGCAAGTACTTGATGGAGAATCAATTCGGGATTTCAACACACATTTTCGACAAGTGTACTATGGCTTACGCGAAGAGCATAGACCTGCGGCACAACTCACTTTCTGTTGGTATGTTAGATCTCTTCCCAAGATTATAGCAATGTTTATTTTGAGACAAGGGATAATAGATTTCAATGAAGCATGTAAAGAAGCTCAAGTTCTTGAGAAAGACTTGAAGGGGTATCCTTCAGATCTCTTCCATCCCTTCCTTTCATATGATGTTGAATCTGTTAATGAAGGATCAAATGTTTCACAAACTTCTCAATTTAATTCTCAAATCAATGACATGTACAATCAAGTTATGTCCGTAAAGAAAGAAAAGGATATTCAAAATACTCTACATAATTTGAAACGAATAATTTTTTCCTCCTTAGATACCAAAAAGAAATTAGATGCAAATTATATTAGTCCTTTTTCTCTTCCAAATGAATGTGAGTACCATGGATGTTTTACATATTCCCTCCCTTGTTTGGAATCTCAATCGGACACCGCTAGAGAAAATCTGAATTCTAACATTACTGATCTATGTAATGAACAGTTTGTTCGAATAAATTTTGAGCATTTTCCTTTTTATCAACTTGATCATAATGATCCAACTATTAATGAAAATGAAGATTTAAGAACTCATGAAGAGGGATTTTCATCTTTTTCTAATCATTTTAAAAGTCCTTTTATGAATAATATTCATTCTCCCTCAGTAAGTCAAAAGATGGATGTTCGAATAGAAATTTATGAAGACACTGAATGTACTTCAGATTCTGAAGACCATAATGATTCTTCTCATTTTACAAAATCTGAAAAATCTTCTTCTTCGTCTTTCATTTTGATTATTATGAACAGAATGGGAACCATAGGTCTTTAGATGATGAGTTAGCTGAAATTGAGATTGAATTTCAGAATATTTGTTCCAAATATGCTTTCTCTATGAATCAAATTTCAAATGAAAAGTTATTTCGATCAAATGCTTTGAAATCACATAAATCTGATACACTTGACAAGCACGAATATCTAAAAAATGAAGTTAATCATTCACAAGATTCAAATTCCGATGTTTCCTTTCAACACAATAACGATGATATATTGCTAAAGGAAATATTCTCCACTCTCAAGTTTGATGAAAATATTTTGGATTGTGATCTTAATAATTTCCAATACACTTTTTATGATTCAATTTATTTATGGTTGGCACAATCATTTTTGAACAATTTCCCATGTCATTTTCATTTCTTTGTAAATAAGAAACTTAGTTCATTTTTTCAATTTTTTGGATCTTCATTTTCAAAATTTTCATTGCTGATTCATCATTTGTTTTATCTTGCAGGTTTTAGGTTACTTGATTGGCTCCATTGGGTATTCGAATATACTTAGTTTCTGTTTATTTTAGAATAGTATAGGAGTAGGTATAGAACAGATTATTTTTTATAAATTCTTTAATGGTTAGATTGTTTTTTTCTCTCTCTTCAATAAAGTATTTGTGACGACAAACCGAATCTAAGGTGGGTTCTAGTAATGTTCGATTCCAGACATTGGAAGGTGTTGTGCACACCTATCCAGTGAGTGTTTTACTCCTCAAAAGTCATTTTGTATAAATCAGACTGATATTTTTGTACATAGATTGTTTTTGCTTATTTTCTTTTGTTTGGTTTGTTTTATTTTTGTATTTATCTTTTGTTTGATTTCAAAGCCCCACACATGTAGCAATATTTAGTAGTCAGTTTATCTCTCGGTGATGATTCCAGTTTTTGTTTTACGACTGTTTTCCAGCTATGATTTTGTCATGTATTTAGAAATCATTCAACATAGGACATATGGTTAATGACTGCGGGACCTCGAATTAATATATCTCTACGATGGTCATTATCTTACACATGTATTATTTGTTAATCGGAGTTTGAGGGATAACCGAGTTTCCATTGTCTCATGTCTCATGGTTTTAGTTGCATATCATATTAACCTTGCCAGCTTGTTCTGCTCTGGATCCTTTTACCATCACCTTAAGGTAAAGAAAATTACAAGGTGGGAGGTCTTGTCATCAAGCCTGCTCATTAGGTTCATAAGTGTTAAGCAGAATGACATCTTCACACCAAGCTACCACACTTGGAAGATGACTTTCAATTTCACTGAGAGTTGGAATATCCTATCACAGGTCGGTCCATTCATGATCAGCATAGCACTGGTGAGTAACACTACTGATATGTGGTCACCAAGCCATGGTAGTGCCTTGTAATTTTCCAACTTAATAAAATCTGAATTGCTGCATGTTTGTTTTAATACAAGATACCTGTGCATATGAGAACAGGGGGGTCTTATTACAAGCCAGCCCTACCACGATCATAAGTTCAATTTGGACTGAAGCTATCAATATATGGTTACCAAGCCATGATAGTTTCTTTCAACACCTCAACTGAAAGGCAAGGAGTCTTGTTATCGAGCTGGCTTGATCAGTTTCTGAATTCTGCTCGTGAGTGGCACTGCTTATATCTGATCACCAAGTCAAGGAAGTGGTTTTATACACATAATTATCTTTTAATCCAAAAAAAAAATGTTGCATGTAAATAATGTCCCAACAAATCAAGGTGATGTGTAATTGGGATATACAGAAGCATTTTCAAGTATGTGCTTAGGTTCAACACAAGCAGCTTCCCATGACTACATGCAGGTCAAAGGGTCTCAGTTGTCTCTTCAACCCCCTTATCAGATTTGCATTATTCTTAATATGATCATACATGGATATTTATTAATTTATGGTCCATGCTCGTCAGCTGTATTCCTTGTGGTCATTTTTTTTTAAATTCAGGCTGAAGAAAGGAGATCTAGCTAACATGTTTTAATGTTTTCTCTAAGTTGGTTTTTCATTGCAGAGATAACTGGTTCCTCCCAGCTAGTCGCCATTTTTTGTGGGCACAACAGATCCCATGCTTCACTTAAGCAAGGGAACCCCATTTCTAGATAAACGCAAAGGTATTTGGGTGAATCATCTTGTAAATATTCGATTTTGATCTTACCTCTAAAATTCTTCACCCATGCGTTTGGTCTGTTTGTTTGTAAGGGTTTGATTAATTATACCTGAGTGTTTCGGTCTTTAAAAGCCAAAATTTTGAGAATTTTTTTGACTGTCATCATCATCCCGAAACCCGAAATTTAGAGAACCCGAAACCCGCAACCCGACAGATGCGGGTTGCGGGACTACTGTTTTTAAGTTTTGGTTTTGCTAATTCCGAAACCCTCAACCCAACGGCTGCGGGTTACGGAATCCTTCATTAATAAGATTGAGAAATAATTACCCCCGAAACCCGAACCCCGCAATGGCAGCATTCGGCTTTCGGGAGTGTGGTTTTTCATTTATTTGGTGTGTCTTCCCAAAACCCGCAACCCGTAATTTCGGGATGCTGCTTTAAGGATGGTTATTTTACATCACAGTTTGATGTTTCTGAAACCCGTCGCCCACATAGTCGGTTTTCGGCTTTCGGGATGGCTATCTCTCCTCACAGTTTCACGTTCCCGAAACCCGCCACCTGCATGGTCAGTTTTCGGCTTTCGGAAATCCTTTCTCCAACTTCCAATTTTGCAAACCTGCAACCCGCAAATCCGTACTTTCGGGTTTCGGCTTGTGGAAACTTTGAATAAGAACTTTATGAATTTTTTCTTTTAACCCGATTCCGCATTCCGCTCTGGTTAATCTCCATCATCCGTCTGTTATGATCTCACGGTCATGTTGATTTTGGGCAGTCAGTTAAGTCAGGCCTTCCATTTTGTCTTTTGAAAGCTGGTTCTGCCAAATTATCATTTTTGTGCAATCAATGACAGCAGACACTAATACCCGTCTATCAGTTATTTCATGTTGGATGGACGCCATCTTTCCGCCTTAAGTTCACCATGTCTGGACTCGAGTTTTGGCATCTTGTCATTTTGGTTCCACCGCTTAATGATCGGATTTGTTACGTGCGAAGAGTTGATAGCCTGTGTACTTGGACTCCTAGTCGAGACCTTTTTGCATATCATCTTTTTCACCATAACCTTCGTTTCCGTTATTAATCACTAGTCATAATTATTGATGGGAGATTGCTTGTAATGATGTGATCGTAAAGGCAATTCAAAATCTTGTGAATAATAATTGAACTCGTACTTCGCACAAGCTTTGATCCGACTGGCACATACCTCGGCTTTTCTCATTACAATTGAAGTAACTACAATGACTTGACTGGATAAGGTTAATCATTGCAGATTGCCCCGCCCAATTATCATCTACCTGCTTGTTGGCCTTTAAAAAGCAATTAACATGAAAGTTCCAGTTCATCCATTGCCTTCTGAAACAGGAAACACTCTGTTTGGATTTCTTCTTATATCCTTCTATCTGTTCGGATATCCACATCATCTTTTTCAGGATCTTGCATGCAATTAGGGTTTGCATGCAAATTCTAGGGTTTGCATGCACTTTGCATGCATCCCAGTCACCAGTTTGATGCCTCCAGCACCGTAGCCACCTTATTCTAGCACCCGGGAGCCACTTCCTTCAGAGTTTTAGCCCTCCTAGGCTGAAAGGCGCCCACTTCTCACCTACTTCCAGAGAAGGGCACACTTGTTCACCTACCACTGCAGTTCCACTTCAGTTACATTCAGTTAGCTCCGATTCTCCCTGATTTGAGGCTAGTTTCACTCCCAACTGACTGTTTCACTTCCGTTGGACCTCCAGTTTGACTAGATGACTTGTTCTGACTTCAGTTAGTCTCCCATGCGCCCCCCACTGAGCCTCCTTCCCTTAATCAGTGCGACACACTTCAGTTACACATGACACACTCAGTTAGACTCAGATTGACACCTGGATGACTGGTTCTTTTGCATTGATGAGCACCACCGATTGATGATGAGGACTCCTAGTTGGAGTCAAGCTACTCCATTCAGTGATTCAAATGGCCTACTTAGTCAATTCGAATTGCTCATTGACAGATATTGTATTCTATTGTAATTCATTCACCCTTTCTGGGATATTGAGCACTGCTGCATGTTTTGCACAGTTTTACACCATATTTTCTATATTCATCTGTTGTGATTGATTTACTTGTTCATTAGATCTGCTGTGACTAATTTTACATGGTATCAGAGCCATTGCAGGGACAAGATCTCTTTTCTACAGGTGTTTATACAAGAAGATTTGACTGAATTGCTCAAATTGCAAAAAGTTTTGGCATGAGATATCTCAAGGGCATTCGCTCCTGTGCATGCAAAGCTTAAAAATACTTCCAATACCACTCCAGAAGCTTGAGTTTCCACATAATTCCCGGATCTGATACATTGGACCCATTCAACATTGTTTGATCTCCAATCCCAGGTGTGATGCAACTCTAAAAGGGTGGATTGTTCGACCTTACGTTTCTTGGTTTGATTGTGATTTGCAAGTTATCAAGCTCCTCTTTTGCATTCGCTACACTGTGCATGCAAACTCCTCTTTTGCATTCGCTACACTCTGCATGCAAGCTCATCTACATCAGTTTGACTCTCTCCTAGCAATGGAATACTCTTCTTCAAATCCTATCCTCACCCCATTCAATTATTTTGATTGGAAATATGATATGGAGATCATATTACGTTCAAAAGGTTACTACCGAGTCGCTCTTGGTCTTGAATTGGAGCCAAACAATGTGTCAGATCGAACCAAACACTACAACAAGCTTGATGAAGCTTATGGTCTTATTTGTCTCTCCATCTCCAAAGATCTTCACTTCCATCTCAGCGGATTGAAGACTCCAAAAGCCATATGGGAGCAACTTGAAACACTATTTGGCAAGCAGGATGAGCTTAGGGCTTTTCAATTAGAGAATGAATTGATTGGCCTTAATCCTGAGAATTTTGAGACCATCAATGAATTCTTCACAAAATTCAAGAACTTGAACTTGCAATTGAAGAACAGTGGAGTTATCAAAGAGGATAAACAATTGATCCTCTCCATTCTAAGCAAGCTTGGGAAAGATTATTCGGTATTTGTCTCTACTTTCAATTCCGGTCGGCTAACTACCCCGAATTGGAAGATGCCTACCTTGAATGCCTTCATTGAGTCCGTCACAAAAGAGCATGACAAGTTGATTCAAATGGGGTCCATAAGCTCCAAAGATTCATCCCTATATGTTCAAGGACCCAAGATCTCGAATGGTAAAGGAAAGCAAAAGAAGGAGAAGCCCAAATTCGAGCCTCACAAGCAAAAAGACAAAGGCAAACAAACGGATGCACCATCCAGTTCGAAGTTCAAGCAAAAGGGCAAAGAAGGTAACCAAAAATCTAAATGTACTTATTGCAATTGTGGCTTTCATCCCGAAAGTTCATGTATGAAGAAGACTATAGATCAAATGGCCCTCCTTTTGGAAAAGAACAACATAACTCTTCCCGACGGTGCAAGGAAGAAGGATAGGAATGATGATCATGAAAGAGGACAAGCACTCATGGCAACGGTTTCGAAGCCCACTACTCTCTTGATAGATTCGGGTGCATCAAATCATATGGCTGCAAATATTGATTCTTTTTCCTCATTTGATCCAAACAGCTCCATCCCCATCCATTTGGGAGATGACTCAAAAATTTCTTCAAATGGCAAAGGTACGATTCATGTAGATCATGGAAGCTTTCAGAATGTTCTCTATGTGCCTTCCTTGGCTTCAAATCTTCTTTCTGTGTATCAAATGACACACACTGGTGAACCGAAGCAAGTTACATTCATCCCTAATACAGTTGAAATTTCTGATATCAAAAGTGGAAGACTAGTTGCAGTCGGAAAGGCAAACCACACTGCAAAATGCTATGAGTTTTCACACTTTATTCCGCTTGCAAAGCCCACTGCTCTTCGCACACATGGTAATGAGGTTAGTAGGCTTTGGCATGAAAGATTTGGACATATTAATTATAAGTATTTGTTGCTGTTATCAAACAAATCCATGGTAGATGGTCTTCCACAACTCCGTTCCTCGAAGGGAATATACACTGGTTACATCATTGGGAAGCACCCCGAGCACAGATTCGACCGCGGAAAAGCTAGCAGAGCTTCTACTATTTTGGGGTTGATCCATTCTGATATCAGTGGTCCGCTGCCCCATATGTCATTAAATGGTTCAAGGTATGTTTTGACATTTATTGATTATTTTTCCCGCTTTACATGGGTATTCTTTCTCAAAAACAAGTCAGAAGTGCTTGGAAAATTCAAGGATTTTAAGGCTTCTGTTGAGACCGCCACTGAGAGAAAGATCAAAGCTCTTAGATCTGATAATGGTGGAGAATATATTAAGTCCGAGTTTCTGCAGCTTTGTGCCCAAAGTGGAATTCAGATCCAACATACAGTTCCCTACACACCCCAGCAGAACGGTGTAGCGGAAAGGAAAAATCGGTCACTGAAAGAGATGGCTACATGCATGATTGAATCAAAAGGTTTGGCTGCAAATCTTTGGGCTGAAGCAATCAATGTTGCTGCATACATACAGAACCGTGTTCCACATTCATCCGTGAAAGGTATGACTCCTTTCGAAGCATTCTTTGGTCACAAACCGGATGTGTCAAATTTGAGATTTTTTGGCTCTACTGCATGGGCTAGAATTCCTTCTGAGAAGAGACGAGCTTTGGATCCACAAAATACCGAGTGCATACTGATAGGATATGGGGAAGAATAAAAAGCATATAAAATCATGGATATCAGATCTAAAAAGATATTCATAGAGCGCAGTGTGCAATTTGAAGAACCGCTTCAAGAATTGCAACTAGTCGAGGAAAAGACTGTCGATTCACCGCCTTCACCAGAAGAAGATCCGTGCAGCGATAATGAAGGTATGAGTTCTGATATTTCTGATATTTCAGCAGCATATGATGATCATGACATATCAGGTTCGGAATCCGACCATTATGATCCTCCTCAGTTACCAAAGTGGGCCCAAAACACTCTCCAATCTGCTGGTTCAAACCTTGGAAATCCTGCTGATCCGAGACGAACAAGAGCAGACTTTCAAAGAGCAGGTATGGCACTTTCTATTGCTGATCCATTACTTCTTGAGATTTTTTATTTGATGGCTGGTTCAGATCCCACATCATACTATTCTGCTCACCGAGATCCGAGATGGCAAAGTGCCATGGACGAAGAGTACAGTTCTCTTCAAAAGAACAACACATGGGAGCTAGTTTCTCTTCCACCTGGAAGAAAATTAGTGAAGTGTAAATGGGTCTACCGTACTAAAGTTGCTGCTGATGGCACTATCAGAAAATATAAATCAAGGTTGGTGGCAAAAGGTTTTTCCCAAGTCCAAGGAGTGGACTACACTGAGACCTTTGCACCGGTTGCAAAGATGGATTCTATCCGCCTTGTTTTAGCTATTGCCGCATCCAAGCACTGGGAAGTGCACCACATGGATGTGAAGAGTGCATTCTTACATGGAGACCTTGCTGAAGAGGTATATATGCAGCAGACAGAGGGTTATACATCAGATCCATCATTGGTTTGTAGATTGAAGAAATCTTTGTACGGGTTAAAACAGGCCCCAAGAGCTTGGTACGCAAAGATGGACTCCTTCCTTCTTTCTCAAAATTTCCAAAGATGAAAATCTGATCCGAATGTGTATCTTCAGCGAGTTAAAGGTAATTTGTTGGTTATTGTACTTTATGTTGATGATATTCTCATTACTGGTAGCACACTTACTTCAATAAACAAGCTAAAATCTGCCTTAAATCTAGCTTTTGACATGAGCGATTTGGGCTTGCTGAGTCATTTTTTGGGCTTGGAGATAGCTCAAAATTTTGATGGGATCACTATATCTCAGCAAATATATGCTTCCGACCTGTTATTGAAGTTTAATATGGCTGAATGTAAGGCAGCCCCATTCCCATTCCTCTCAGGAATCAGTCTTAAGGAGGGAGATTCTACACCGCTTGCAGATTGCAGTATGTATCGACAGTTGATTGGTTCACTACTTTATTTGACACACTCACGGTCTGATATCTCATATGCCATGAGTGCCGTGTAAAGATATATGCAGCAGCCACATGAGATTCATTGGCGAGCAGCCAAGCGGATCTTGCAGTATGTGCAAGGTACGAGACAGTTTGGCATACATTATGCTGCAGATTCTGAGCTAGATTTCATTGGTTTTACTGATTCAGATTGGGCAGGTGATAGCATTGATCGAAAGTCCACTTCCGGTTATGTTTTCATGATTGGTCATGGTGCTATTTGCTGGTCCAGCAAAAAGCAAGCAGCCATTGCACTTTCTTCAGCAGAGGCAGAGTATCGAGGGGCAGTCAATGCCTGCATTCAGGCAGTTTGGTTGCAGGGTATTCTTTCCGAGTTTGGTTTTGGTGGAACTACTTCGACTGTCCTATTTTGTGACAATCAAAGTGCTATCAAGATCTCCACAGATCCAGTTTAGCGACAGAGGACCAAACACATTGAGATTCATATGCATTACATTCGACAGTTGGTGCATGACCGCACCATCATTCTGCAATATTGCCCTACTGATGAGCAAATTGCAGACATCTTCACCAAGAGCTTCACTGAGAAGAAGTTCTCTTACCTCCGTTCACTGTTGGGGGTGAGTTCCATCATGTTGGAGACAGATTGATTCATTATTATGCTTTAGCTTGAGGGGGGGGCTTTCTTCCCACTGGGTTTTCCCTCTTTCCTCACTTAGTTTATTTGCAGCATTTTTTGGATTATTGTATTGGGGTGACCTTTGGTCTTAGTTACCAGGGCCCCACATTATTTTTTGCACATCATAGTCTAGCTTGAGGGGGGGGTGTTCGGATATCCACATCATCTTTTTCAGGATCTTGCATGCAATTAGGGTTTGCATGCAAATTCTAGGGTTTGCATGCACTTTGCATGCATCCCAGTCACCAGTTTGATGCCTCCAGCACCTTAGCCACCTTATTCTAGCACCCGGGAGCCACTTCCTTCAGATTTTTAGCCCTCCTAGGCTGAAAGGCGCCCACTTCTCACCTACTGCCAGAGAAGGGCGCACTTGTTCACCTACCACTGCAGTTCCACTTCAGTTACATTCAGTTAGCTCCGATTCTCCTTGATTTGAGGCTAGTTTCACTCCCGACTGACTGTTTCACTTCCGTTGGACCTCCAGTTTGACTAGATGACTTGTTCTGACTTCAGTTAGTCTCCCATGCGCCCCCCACTGAGCCTCCTTCCCTTAATCAATGCTACACACTTCAGTTACACATGACACACTCAGTTAGACTCAGATTGACACCTGGATGACTGGTTCTTGTGCATTGATGAGCACCACCGATTGATGATGAGGACTCCTAGTTGGAGTCAAGCTACTCCATTCAGTGATTCGAATGGCCTACTTAGTCAATTCGAATTGCTCATTGACAGATATTGTATTCTATTGTAATTCATTCACCCTTTTTGGGATATTGAGCACTGCTGCATGTTTTGCACAGTTTTACACCATATTTTCTATATTCATCTGTTGTGATTGATTTACTTGTTCATTAGATCTGCTGTGACTAATTTTACACTATCCAAGACTCATCCAGAATGAGCAATTTTCATGCAGATGGTGAATTTTCTAATGTTCAGGTTGGAAATGAGGAACTCTACCCCTTTTTGTATCAAGAAATGTTGTCACCACATTTTGATGCAGGTGTTCTTGATCTTAGCAACGGTAGCAGTGAAGAAGACTTTAAAACTTTGTCGACCTACATGCACAATCCTGAAAAGCAAAGGAAGGAAATTCTGGAGGAATTAACTGATCTCGATACTGATGTTATACAGGAATTTATAATCAATGAAGAACCTGAGGTGCCGGCTATTGTTTCTGAAGTAAATCCTCTAATGGATTTCTCTGTTTTTGACAGTGGGTTCCGCGACCCCGAATTTCCTACAGCGGATGCTCTGCAAGACACACCACCTGTCGATGCTAGTGAACAATCTGTGTATAAATTTTTATGGTGCCACGAGACCTTATTAGATTGAAGAACAAGTCTTTCTTTTTGTGAAAGGTGGCGGAAAATCTTTTAAGCTTAAAAATAGCAAGATTTCTTGGATTGATGGTTAGACCCGATTTTGTAATCCCTATTTTGTAGAATTTCTCCATTTGGAACTCTGATGTAAATTTAGTATATAAGAAGGAATGTTTCTCTTAGTAGGGGGTTGGAATATTTGGAACTGTAATTCGGCAAGAGATAAGACTGAAGGTACTATGTGGTCAAGAGTCATTGTAATTTTGGTACGAGGCACCTTAATACAGTAATGTTATCTTCGGATCCATCTTCTGATTATCACTTAAATTTCTTTAAGGATTTTTTACTTTAGGTTCCAGATTTGTCATCCGTTATGCATATGATCTCTTGTTGAATATATAATGAATACATAGATCTGTTGTATTGGTTTTTCTGAATAACTGATGTGTGTGTGAAAATATTTGATTAAATACTTTCTTTATCGATTTCTGCAATTGATCACATAGATATTCTGTCTCTGTTGATTTTTCAATCAACAAAAGGATAACAGATTACATCTTGGTGGTCTCAAAGCTTGGATTTGTTTGTTTAATTTTTATTAGATGAATCGTAATCTAAGTTAGCAAATATCTCATCTAAAGACATTTCCGTTTAAGATGACAGACTGTTTTCTCTTTTATACTTCAAGGTTGATCTGCACAAACACTCAACTTTTCATATTAGAATAGATCTAACTTAGCATAGATTCTTTCCTTAGGTAGGTTAAGTTAGGATTGTTAACCAGCCTTCATACTTTGTTTTCCTTTATAGGAAAACTGATCTTTTAAGATCAAATCTTTTACTCATAGAGTGCCAGCAGAGGCCAAATATCCGTGGGTTATTACCACACCAAACAACTTGAGGATAGGGTAACTCTTGCGTAGGGTTAACTGAAGCCTTTGGCTGGGTTTTCATCCCCTGTTGTGTGCCTTGGAACTCATTCCAGCACTTTTCACTCACCCTACATCCCCGAGGCATCAACAGGGCCATACAAAGGCTAAGAAACGTTTTCTCTGTATTTTCTATAACTCATATTTACAAAGAATTAAACACATAAGCTAACCTTTTATAAAAAAATGCCTAGCTTTTAATACCAGGTCAGAAAGAGATTGAAGAAATCCATGAGGATTTGCAAATTTTTTGAAGTAGATGTCCATATCATGAACCAGGTCAGACAAAGATTGTATAAATTCATGATGAAATGTAATATATGGTGTAGGAGTCCACATCATGTATTTTTGTAACATTTTGAACAGATTTATGTATTTTGGAATGTAAGTTCCTGGAGGATAGTTCATGATCATTCTTTATTCAGAATGATTGATATTTTCCATATGGAAGATATATATATATGGAGTTTTATTCTTTAAATTTTCATCTTCATTAACTTATTTTTAAGGTTAAATTTGTAAAATAAATTGAAAATTTTGAAAAAAAAAACAAAACAAAAAATTTAAAAAAAAACTTGAAACAAAATTTTAAAAAAAAGAACAAATTAACAAACAAAATCTATAAAAAAAAAAAAATTTTAAAATTAATAAAATTTTAAAACATTACAAATTTTAAATTTTAAAATGAAGAAAATTTTAAAATTTAATTTAAAAAAAAACAAACAAAAAACTAACCCTATCGTCGCCCTCTGCCTCCCTCCACTCCCACTCCCACCGCCCTACGCCTCCCTCCACCACCTGCCCCTTCCCTTCATCTGAGAAGCTTGAGGCCGAGTCATTAGTGACATTAGTGAGAAAATTTGAGGAGGTATATCTGATAAGCTCGCTCTCCATATGGCTTATCTCTTCCTCATCATTTTATTGGACAGATGGTCTGTATAGAATTCTCTAGAGCTCACTTGGGAGATCAGTAGTATCAATGAGGTAGTGCATGTAAGGAGGAATTTCCAAACACATAATTCCAAATGCTCTATCATAGTCATTGAACCAATTTCACTTCTCTTCATAGGATGTAGGCATACTAATATCTACAATAGAGATATCAAAGACATCCAATCTCTTCAGATACTTAGATATATCCAATTTCCAAATAGAATAATTTGAAGAAGATAGAGGAGGAACTGCTTTCAAATCCATAATGTTGTTGTACCTGCACATGAAAAAACTCAGAAGGAAAATTTTCTTAGCTCAACCAAACTCGACTTCGACACTATGCACATTCGGGAGTGCCTCGCACCTGGGTAGATTCCAATGGATAAACCAATGGTTTCAAGGCAATTTCCCCAAGATTTCTATGGTAACTCCACTGCTTCTGGTGCTACAATGGAAGTATCTGAGTGACATTCAATTTATGATTAGCTCTAATACCATGTGAAAATTCTATCAGAGTCAGAATTTAGTAACATGAAATTCCTCACGATTAATTTTCACAAAGATGTGCAGAAAGGAGAAAAATATGACAGAATAAGACAGACATAATAAACTCCAATTGAATAATTGTTATTCCTCCATTACATGCCAATGTATTGGATTTCCAAATATAATACAATAGGATAAAATAGAATCCTTCTATAGGAATTCGAATTGGCTCACATTTGGTAGGATTAGAATCCCAAACTATGAAAAAATCACTCTCCAACTCATAGCAAGAGATCCTGAATTGGCTATAAGGGGGTCTCCGAATCCATCTGCGGTGTTAAAATTTAGTAAATTGTACAAATTCATTATCAAAATTATAATTTTCCACTATTGGAATGACACAACTAAAAATGACCACATAAATCACCAATTGTTATGTGGTCATTTTTAGTTTAGTTCTTATCTCATAACCAAATTGGTCACTTATCTTGGTCATTTTTTGTTTAGTTCTTATCCTGTGACCAAATTGGTCATTTATCTTGGTCAGTTTTAGTCAATTCACTTAAAATTTCTCAATTTTGGTCATTTATCCCTTGAAAAAGCTGTGGTGACCAAACTTTTTGGTCGCTTGGTCAATTATCTCTCATTTTGTACTAGTGCTAAGTGGGCCTAGCTAGTCAATAAGTGACCAAAAATTAGCTAATGAACAACTTTTTAGGAAAAAAAGATGGAAGAGGTTGAGTAAAAAGTTGGCAAACTTGCCCAAGTTACCCTAAACAAGTTATACAACTCAACGAGAACCCGACATTGTTCTCGTTTTTTGAGGGGTCTATTTTAGTTGTTGTTTTTACCTCTGTTTTAGAGAGTGTGTATACTGGTAGCACCATTTTTCGTTTTGAGCCCCTATTTTGCGATTTTGAAACTTCCTGGTCATATAAAAAAAAAAAAAAATTATTTACAACTATGTTTTTCCAAGTTGACGAGAACCCGAAATTGTTGTCTTTTTGGGGGGGATCAATTTTAGTAGCTTTGTTTACCTCTGTTTCAGAAAGTATGTATACTGGTAGCACCATTTTTCATTTCGAGCCCATTTTTTGCGATTTTGAAACTTCCTCGTCATAAAAAAAAATAAAAATTATTTACAACTGTGTTTTTCCAAATTTTACAAAAAAATTACATTTAGTAGCTTGTTATCATGAAAAATATATATATATATATATTTTATTTTTAAAAGCGAATTAAAATTAGAAATATATATATATACAACTGTGTTTTTCCAAATTTTACAAAAAAATTACATTTAGTAGCTTGTTATCATGAAAAATATATATATATATATATATATATATATTTTAAAGCGAATTAAAATTAGAAATATATATATATGGAGTTTTATTCTGTAAATTTTCATCTTCATTAACTTTTTTTAAGGTTAAATTTGTAAAAAAGATTGAAAATTTTGAAAAAAAAAAATTAAAAAAACTTAAAAACAAAATCAATAAAAAAAACAAAATATATAAAAAAAAAAAAATTAATAAAATTTTAAAACATTACAAATTTTAAATTTTAAAATAAAAATAAAATTTTAAAATTAAAAATTAAAAATAAATAAATAAACAAAAAACTAACCCTCCCACCGGCTTCCGCCTCCCTCCGCTCCCCCTCTCACCTCCCTCCGCTTCCCTCCACCACCCACCACCCACCCCTTCCCTCCACCGCCCACCATCCCCACTCCCACCCACCTCTCTCCCTCCCTCCATCCCCCTCCCCCGCCCCCTGCCATCCCCCTCCCCTCCCCTTCTCCTACCCCCTCCCCGTCATGCGGCAGGTGCCCACTTGGCCCCCCTACCGCGGCAATGCGATTCTCAGAATCACATTGTCGCGAAGGGGCGGCGCTTTGGCGGCAGAAGGAGTGGATCCTCTCCAAGTGTAGCCCCTTCACGGCGGCGCGATTATGAGAATCGTGTTGTCGCGCTAGGGAGGCTGCGTGGGAACTTGTCGCGTGACGTGAAGGGGGGAGGAGAGTGGGACGATAGGGGGATGGCGGGGGGCAGGGGAGGGGTGATGGAGACAGCGGGGGGAAGGGGAGGGGGAGGGCGGTGGGCAAGAGGGGAGACGGTTGGAGGGGGAGGGAAGGGGCGGGTGGTGGGTGCTGGAGGGAGGCGGAGGGCGGTGGGAGGGGGAGCGGAGGAAGGCGAAGGGTGGTGGGAGGGTAAGTTTTTTTTTTTTTT
Source organism: Larix kaempferi (assembly GCA_027924585.1). Lineage (NCBI taxonomy): Eukaryota > Viridiplantae > Streptophyta > Pinopsida > Pinales > Pinaceae > Larix > Larix kaempferi. Next base: position 10,555,314 of record BSBM01000063.1, on the reverse strand, counting down.
TTTAATTTTAAAAATTGTAATGATTTAAAATTTTATTAATTTGTTAATGTTTTTTTTTTTTAATAAAATACAAAAAATTGATATCTAGATAGATAGATAGATATTAATTTTTAATTTTATTCTAATTTTAAGTTTTTTTTTAAATTTAATTGTTTAAATTTTTTTATTAATTTTGAATTTGTTTAAAAAAAAATTAAAAGTTTAAAAAAACTTATTTGTTTTTAAAAAAAATGGTTCATGGATTTTAATTTCTTTTTAAATGTTAATTTTTTTAAAAAAATTGAATTTGTGTTTCAATTTTATGTTTTACAATTTGTTTTCATTTTTTTTAATTATTGTTATAAAAGTTTTTGTTTATAAATTTTCTTGTACATTTTTTTTTTAATTTGGTTTTTGAATTTTTACTTTTTATTTTTTTAATTATGTTTCTTTAAAGTTATTGCTTTTTTAAATTTTAACATCGAATAAAAACGGCGGTGATTATAAGAGGTTCACTTTTCAATCCGGGGGTCGATTTGGGGTTTCAATTGCAACGATTCCATCCATGGTTTCCAGAAAGTTGTAATTTTACTCCCCCAAAAAAGGGGTGATATTGTGTTTCCTCTCTTGTGCGTCCAAATATCATAACTTCTATGTTTTATAGTTTAATATATTGTTTTATTATGAATAATATCATAAATTCTTTTATTTTAGATTGAATGAGTGGTGAAATAATTTCTTGAATAATTTATGTTTAACTTAGTGCTACTTTTAGATAGTGTTACTAATCGTTTTAATAAATCCAATTTTAAATTATGATACAATGATATAATAATGTTTTGTTTTTTTAAAGTGTGCTACCGGTGGCATTAGTTTTCAATTCAGGGCTTGATTTTAAGATTGTTGTAAACACCAATAACGTTTGTTTTGGTCCGTGTCTATATTTTTAACCATAAAAAAAAAAAGCGATGCTACTGGTAGCACTGCTTTTTGATTTGGAGTTGTATTTTGGTGTTTTTTATGCAAAAATATGAGTGTTTATGGCTAGAGTTCTCGTTTTGAGTATAAAGTTATCGTCAAGTTGTATAACATGTTCCTAGTGCACCTATCTCATCCTTATCCAAGAGAAAAGAAGAGCAAAAGCTACGTTAACTCATAAAAGCGAAATAAAGTTGGATAAAAGCTACATGGGTGCTCTAGCTCATAAAAGCTGCTGTAGAAGTAGAAATAGGGTGCTATGATGGATAAACTACCAATAGAGGACAAAATATGCACTACGGAGATAACTAACATTGTTCTAAACAACTAGGAAGCATAAAATAATGCATAAACCAAGGTCTAGATGGGTTAATTATTACAACACACAATAAGCTAAATACAACATAAAAATAAAATAAAATAAAAAATAAAAAATAAAAAATAAAAAATAAAAAATAAAAAATAAAAAATAAAAAAAAAAAAAAAAAAAAAAAATAAATAAAAAAAATAAAAATAAAAATAAAAATAAAAAATAAAAAATAAAAAATAAAAAATAAAAAATAAAAAATAAAAAATAAAAAATAAAAAATAAAAAATAAAAAAATAAAAAATAAAAAATAAAAAATAAAATAAAATAAAATAAAATCAACAAAAAAATCATTAAATAATCACAAGGGTAAATAAAATGCATATTTCTTTTACTCACCAAATTCCCTGGATTTACTGATAGTTATCAGTTGCATTTATGTTGCACGTGAATACCTGTAGAAATCATGATATATATATATATATAGAAATCATGATATATATATATAGAAATCATGATATAGATAGATAGATAGATAGATAGATAACAAAATGATAAATAAATATGCAAACCAACATGTATCATACTCTAAAAACACCAAAGGGGAATACGTGTATGAGCTTCTCTATGTTTCGAGAATAATGTATTCTCTGCGGAATAGGTCCAACCACGTCAAGGTGGAAGCTCGTATGGACCATCCCCCCCCTTAACATCACTCTCAATTCCCCATCCACAGTCTATTTACCGTAACATACTTGAAAGAAGCACAGCTACATAAAACATAACACTTATTTAGAATTCTATTCAGCCTCAGAAAAATAAGATACAATATGATATATATTCAAATATTGAACTTATTAATTTCAAAGAAAGTAAACAAAAATCTTATTAGAAAATGATTTACACATAGATAACTGGAATGTGGAAATTCTTATCAAATTTGTATTCCTGATAGCAATGAGGATAAAACGTGTTTCCTATGAGAACGCATAGCAACGCGCATTTTTCCTCTTTGATAATAAAAAATTTATTGCTCTGAGAGACTTGCTCCCAATCATTCATACATCAACATGTGCAAAGCAAATAAAATGAACATATATAGAGGCTAATTACAAAATCAAAGAAGATGAACATACATACAACATAAAACATAACAGTCATATAAATTTCACTCATATAGAAGATCATCACAAAAAACTATAAATGTAAAATAGAGGTACATAACTAAAACATCGACATATAATCAAATCAACTTTAGGTTGTAATCATCAAGGTCCTCTAGCAAATATATATATAGTACAATTTCGCATAGTACAACAAAATGTGTCTGCCATGCATAGTGGCCAATCTCTACTTCTCTACTTCTTTTTAGGTTTTTTTAATGAAGTCCACAATTCTCTCATTGGCATCAACTTCTTCATTCTCGTCTCAACTAGTTTCATTTGGTACTGGATCGGTTTTATGAGACTACAAGATACGTCTGCATGTAGGCATCCTAGTTGTAGGATTGAAGCCAACTATAATTAAAGAATACCATCTTTTGATCAACTTATTTATACTAAATAGTAACCAAAAAAATATGAATTTATATAATTCAACTCGTTCAAGATACATGTAGTTGTAGTAGGGAGAACCTCTGGTTGAGCAGTACTGACTTTAGTCTCTAAATCTGGCTCACCATGAGGAACACCTAAATCTTCTTATCTTGCCTACGATAGCATTTGTAGACTTGTTATAGAACCATGGTCCTGATAGAATTGTACTTTAAAATTAATTATTCAAACAAAATGCATTGAGTTTGTATACCTCCTCGACGTTGATAGTAGAAGTGTCAATTTCATTGACCTTTTTGCTTTCAAACAGGGCATTGTAGCCTCCTTTGAATGCAAGTTTTAGGTCATCAGTTGTTGGCATGACACCAAAGTCAGTAGACTACATATCCCATAACATAACACATTTTGTCAAAGATAGTGTTTAAAACCCAAATGAAAATACAAAATTGACAATTTATAAATCTTAATGCTTACATATCTATGATAGGTTTATTGGAGTGTTTGGAATGTTCCCCCACCATGACCAATACTCCTTATACTTTTCTAAACATATTTATGCAGAGTTTTTTTTACTTCAATGCATCTTGATTGTAGCGATTTGCTAACCAGATGTTGGATGCACTAATTCATACATGTCAGGATGCAAAGATGAAAGAAAATATATTGTCATGCGTGGCTTTCATCCTCAAATTAGGTTTAAAATTGAATTACATCCAAGACAATCAATAATTCTCATTGACCTAGACAAAATAAATTCCTTGGTTTAAAAAATAACTAATTTCAAATATTCTAATACTACTTAAATAGGGATCTCTTGCAGGGATCATTTGGAAAAGGGTGACTTGAACAGTATGTTGGGCTGCAGAGCCACACCTAAGAGCAAAATCATAAGTCAATAGACGATGACGACCAGAGATCCTCTAAAAGAGGGTGATTTGGAGAGTATGCTAGTCCACAAGGCCACGACTATGAGAAAAATCATAAGTTAATAGAACGTGACGATAAAAAACTTGTAAGTGGTCAATATCAATTCCAATATGGAGTAGGACTTGAGCCTTGACATCAAAATAAAATTTGCAATTTTAAGCTATATTTGAACACATGATCCAATTAAGGGATGATCAATCCCTCTCACTTTAGGACATAAGTCCAAGGATGATACAATCCTATCACGTACATTTTGAACCAAAGGTTCAAGGATGATGCAATCCCATCACGTACATTTTGAACCAAAGGTTCATGGATGATGCAATCCTACCACGTACATTTTGAACCAACCGTTCAGGGATGATGCAATCCCATCACGTACTTTTTGAACCAAAGGTTCAAGGATGATGAAATCCGATCACGTACATTTTGAACCAACCGTTCAGGGACGATGCAGTCCTCTCACGTACATTTTGAACCAAACATTCAGGGATGATGCAGTCCTCTCATGTACATTTTGAACCAAATGTTCAGGGACGATGCAGTCCTCTCACGTACATTTTGAACCAAACGTTCAGGGACGATGTAGTCTTCTCACGTACATTTTGAACCAAACGTTCAGGGATGATGCAGTCCTCTCACGTACATTTTGAACCAAACATTCAGGGACGATCTAGTCCTCTCACGTACATTTTGAACTAAACGTTCAGGGATGATGTAGTCCTATCACGTACATTTTGAACTAAACGTTCAGGGATGATGCATTCCTATCATGTACATTTTGAACTAAACATTCAGGGACGATGTTGGTAGGCGGTTTGGTAAGGAAGAATCGCAGCATCGCCAATACTACGACATGTCAAAAGAGGTCGCGGAAGGCAGAAGGCTAGATTATTTTATGTATTTTTTAGTCGATTGTGTTGGTTGTGGAGCCAGATCTTCCAGTCTCATAGATGATATTGTCTTATCCGTGCACCCTGGAGAAATGTACACCCATTTTGCATTTTTAGGGGTTCAGGGCAACGCCCCCAAGTCATGGGGGTGTGGGGGCAGAGCCCCCAAGAAATGAGGGTTTGGGGGCAACGCCCCCGAGAAATTTTTTTTGGGGTTGTTTTCGCCAGCTTTTTTGGACCCATGGTTTTGTGTAACCCGTGGTACTTTTCCCATTGTATTTCCCTTATAAAAGAAAGACATTGTAATACGGCTAGGGTAAGATGTATTAGGTTTTATGCATTGTAAAGATCTCTGATATCAAGAAGAGATACTGTGAGACAGTGAAGAGGAAGTGCAGTGGCTATGCTATAGGCTGTATCCCTTCACTTTGTTGGACGGAATAATAATAAGGACTGGCAACTTCAGTGTGGACGTATCCCAAGTTGGGTGAACCACGATATATATGTTTCTCTCTTGTAATGTGTGTGTGATTATATTTGCATTTATGTTTATTGTTATTGCTCTGCGATCCTGTTTTTCTAACAATTGGTATCAGATCCAAAGGTCTATTTGGAAGATAAACCCACGGGAAGCTAGGGTTTCTGGTTCGAGTGGGAGCAATGGAAGAAGAAGGAAAGTTTAAGTTCGAGAAGTTTAAAGGCCAAAACTTCCAGTTATGGAAGATGCAAATGGAGGACTATCGGTACCAGAAGGATCTATTCCTACCGTTGGGAGGGAGAGCAAAGCAATCGGTGGCCATGAAGGACGAAGAATGGGAGGTTCTTGAAAGAAAAGCTCTGGGAACAATATGGCTGAGCATGGCTTCGTCGGTGGCTTTCAATATCTCAAAAGAAACGACAACTGAGGGTTTGATGAGCACATTGGGTAAGCTATATGAAAAACCCACGGACTCCAACAAGGTATTTCTAATGAAGCGTTTATTTAATATGAAGATGTCTGAAGGTGGATCTATTACTGATCGTTTAAATGAGTTTAATACGGTTAAAAATCAACTAAGTTCTGTAAGTGTGAACTTTGATGATGAGGTTCGGGCTCTTCTAATCTTGTATTCATTGCCAGAAGCTGGAATAGCTTGGTCATGGCTAGTAGTAACTCTGTCTCTGGTTCAAACACCTTGAAATTTGATGATGTTATTGGTGTTATTCTTAGTGAGGAAATGCGAAGAAAAAGCACAGGTGAGACATCAGGTAATGCATTGACCATGGAGACCACGAGAAGACAAAAGGAGAGAGGAAAGAGCCAAGGTAATCGTGGGAAGTCTAAAATGGGTAGATCCAAGTCCAGACTGGGAAAGATAGAGTGTTGGAACTGTGGAAAGAAATGGCATCTAAAGAAAGACTACAGATCTCTAAAGAAGAAAGGAGATGCACAGAAGGAAACTACCCAGGAAGCAAATGTAGCAGGTGATGTGTTACAAGATGATTTGATTCTTGCATTAGATAATACTAGTGATTATTGGGTAGTAGATTTAGGAGCTTCATGTCATGCTACACCCCATAGGAAATACTTTCATGAGTATGTTCCAGGCGATTTTGGACATGTTTTATTGGGTGATGATGAGCCATGTAAAATTGTTGGAATGGGTAAGGTATGGATAAAAGTTAAGAATGGAACTGATTGGCTGTTGAAAGATGTTAGGCATATTCCTGCTATGAAAAGAAATATGATCTCAACAGGACAGTTGGGAGATGGCGGTTGTCTATCTACGTTCGGAGAAAAGTGGTGGAATATCACTAAAGGCTCAATGGTGATAGCAAAAGGAGACAAGGTAGGTACGTTGTATTTATGTCCTCATAATACTGACCATTCTATCTCTTTAGCTTCCATAGGAACAGATACAGCATTGCGGCATCATAGGCTTGGCCACATGAGTGAGAAGGGGATGCAGATTCTCCACTCAAGGAAGTTGCTGTCAGATTTGAAGCAGGTAAGTTTGGAATTCTGTGAGAACTGTGTTTATGGAAAACAGAAGAGAGTCAGATTTCTCAGGGTTGGGAAACAGAAGAAGAATGAAAAGTTAGAGCTAGTGCATACATACGTATGGGGACCAGTGCAGGTACAATCTCTTGGTGGCTCTCATTATTATGTTACATTCATTGATGATGCAACTACGAAAACTTGGGTTTCTTGCATTAGATAGAAATCTGATGTGTTTGCTACTTTTAAGAAGTGGAAAGCTTTGGTTGAGAATGAGACAGGAAAAAGGTTGAAGTGTCTCATTTCTGATAATGGAGGTGAGTACTGCGGCAATGAGTTTGTTAGTTACTGTTCATACCAAGGGATTCGTAGAGAGAAGACAGTCCCAGGAACACCACAAGAAAATGGTGTATCTGAAAGGATGAACAGAACGATCATGGAGCGTGCAAGGTTCATGAGATTGCATGCAGGATTGCCCTTACAGTTTTGGGTGGATGTTGTAAATACTGTTGTTTATTTAATAAACAGAGGACCTTCAAGTGCTTTGGATGGTGGTATTCCAGAGGAGGCATGGACAGATAAAAAGGTAAACTGCTCATTTCTAAGAACGTTTGGTTGTGAAGCATTTGTCCATATTGATAAAGAAAATAGAACAAATCTTGAAGCTAAATCCAAGAAATGTACCTTTATTGGATATAGGGTTGATGAATTTGGTTATCGCTTATGGGATTATGACAATAACAAAATCATCAAGAGCAGAGATGTGATATTCAATGAAAAGGTCATGTATAAATATTAGTTGTAGGGAAAGAAACAGGAAAATGAAACCACAGAGTACACAGTACTTGATGAAATTCAAGAAAATGAAGTTCCAAAGGTGCCAAAAAATCAAGAACAACAACAAGTACCTGAAACTCCTGCAACTGCAAGAAGATCTACCAGGGTAAGCAAACTCCCTGAACGATACTCTCCTCCAATGTAATATTTGTTGATGACTGATGCTGGTGAACCAAAATGTTATGAAGAAGCAATGCAGGTGGAAACTAGAAAGAAGTGGGAGCAAGGCATGAATGAGGAGATAGACTCATTGGTAGGAAACCAGACTTGGGATTTGGTTCAGTTGCCTGCTGGTAAAAGAGCATTGCAGAAAAAATGGATTTACAAGTTGAAGGAAGAAGAAGGAGGCAAGAAGCGGTACAAGACCAGAATTTTTGTAAAGGGGTTTGCACAGAAGAAAGGTATAGATTTTGATGAAATATTTTCTCCTGTTATTAAGATGACTTCAATTAGGACTATTTTAAGTCTAGTGGCGGTAGAATATTTGCATCTTGAACAGTTAGATGTAAAAATAGCCTTTCTCCATGGGGATTTGGAGGAAGAGATATATATGCAGCAACCACAAGGGTATGAGGTCAAAGGGAAGGAGGATTTGGTATGCAGGTTGAAAAAGAGTTTGTATGGCTTGAAGCAAGCTCCAAGGGAGTGGTATTTAAAATTTGACAGGTTTATGACAGAACAAGGTTATAGTATATGTCATTCTGACCACTGTGTTTATTTCAAGAAGCTAGACAATGAAAGATATATTATCTTGTTATTGTATGTGGATGACATGCTTGTTGTAGGGTCTAACATGCAGAATGTAAATGTACTCAAAATAAAGCTAGCTAATTCATTTGCGATGAAGGATTTGGGTGTTGCAAAGCAAATCCTTGGTATGAGAATAACAAGAGACGGGAAAAATTGCAAATTGACATTGTTTCAGAGTGAGTACATACAAATGGTGTTGGAGAGGTTCAAAATGCAGAATGCAAAACCAGTAAGTACACCTTTGGCCAGCCATTTCAGTCTAAGTAAGGAAATGTGTCCCAAGACACAGGAAGAGACCAGTAAGTACACCTTTGGAGCTGTTTTCACCAGTTTTTTTCGAGCCCCATGGTTTTGGGTAACCCGTGGTATTTTTCCCATTGTATTTCCCTTATAAAAGAAAGACATTGTAATATGGCTAGGGTAAGATGTATTAGGTTTTATGCATTGTAAATATCTTTGAGATCAAGAAGAGAGACTGTGAGACAGTGAAGAGGAAGTGCAGCAGTTGTGCTGTAGGTTGTATCCCTTCACTTTGCTAGACATAATAATAATAAGGACTGGCAACTTCAGTGTGGACGTAGCCCAAGTTGGGTGAACCACGATATATCTGTGTCACTCTTATAATGTGTGTGTGATTATATTTTCATTTCTGTTTATTGTTATTGCTCTACAATCCTATTTTTCTAATAGACTGTACCGCAGAATGGGGGTTTTTGGGTCATTTGGACCGCGTCAGTTAGATTTTGGGTCATTTGTCGATTAGGAACTTGTTAGTAAGTGGACAAGCATTGTAAAGGTGAAATCATATATATAGACATGAGTTGTAAATGTCGAAACACCGCATCTTAGTACAGAGCTTGGATGTTGAGTGTGCGCATCTTTGAGTCTGTATGTGAGATCAAGAGTTATTGTTGAGATCTGGTTTTGCAGAGATGTTGTATCAGGTTTTTTGCTGATGTATTATGACATGACGGAACTGTTACTCCTTATGTACCTTTTTATGATAGTGCATGTTGCGATTCACAAATATTGCTATGATTTCTTGCTGCAATTAATATTTTAATGATGTACTTGTCGCGATGAATATTTATGTTGAATGATGCTATGAGTATGAATGATGTTAAACTAGAATGCATAGATCTGTCTTGAATGGTGCGATAAGTTAAGCAAGTGTTACCGCAATAATCCTCCTTCATTCGGCGGAAACATGGTTCCGTCCACTCTCCCTTGATCACCTCGAGTGAGACTTCATCTACTCCATAGGTGTTGCTGGACAAGGTAAAACCTGTCCAGGCCGGTGCTTAGGGAGATCGCGGTGGGTTGGTGTCGACAGTGATGGGAACCCCTGTCAATTGGGTTTGATTCAACAAATGGTTCCGTTGCCGAGACCATGTGCGAATTGAAAGGAGGATATGTTGTGGCATCCGACGCAACTGGAGATACAGAGCTGGTTTGATCAGAGGTTGCATGAATTTGTTGAAGAATAGAGCCAGAACACTCATCTGACGGTAGATCAATGGGTGGATAGATATATTCACGACGGTCCGCACGAATGGTTTTTCTGTGAATTCCCAGTCCTTTTGTTCGAGTGGTTGGAAAAGTTGACCTATCAGAAGAGGAACCACCAAGGTGGTGAGCCAACGGCCTGGACCCCGGAGTTGATCCAAGAACTAAAGGAAGTTGACAATAAAGCATCGCGGGCTTTTGAAGTGTGGCTTGATAGCATCTTGGAAGGGTATATCACTAAATTCGTGGTTGATACACAAAAGTATTATAGTGAAGCTAAAAGATATTTCTTCCGTGAACCCCGAGGAAGGTTTCTGTTGTCACTCCAACTGTCCATTAAGATGATTATTTGCGAAAAGGGTATATTGAAGATGCATATAGATCAGTAAATAGCATGGTGGGCGGAGGCCGTGGCTATCGCGACAGGAGGGGGGCGGTACATGGAATGATCAAGGGTAGATGAGCGCAGGTCACGACGAGATTGTGAGTGAAGTCGAGGAAGAGAGTGGTCTTACAAGGGGAGGAGCGAGGTTTCGACAGGAAAAGAGGCAGAGGATAGGAGAAGGTCCTGCTACGATCGAACCGCGAGTTAGCGAAGGAAGACCACACTGGATGAAGTGACCTCACAGTCCGGAAAAGGACGCACAGGCTATGCCCAGGACAGAGGCAGGACCTAACCCCAGCAGCAACGTACCCACACCTCCGCTCACTATCTGTCAACCAGTGAGAAACACCACTTCGACCCCACCGGGTCAACAAAATTTGATCGCTAATAGTTCAGTACCTACAGGAAGGAAACCCATGATGGCGGGCGACGATGCTAAGTTACCATTGTTCCATGGGAATGGTACGGATAACCCAGAACAGTATTGGTTTTTGTGTGAAGCGGTCTGGACTATAAAACAGATCATTGATGATGACGCCAAGAAAGGACAGCTGGCGACGACTCTGCGAGGTCGCACCTTAGATTGGTTTATGAAATTTGTTCTAGTCCCTACAGGAGCTCCAGCAAAGTTAAATGAGATCAGGGATGGATTGATTGCAGAATTTAGGAATCCCAAGCCTGAGGCTCAATATATCACAGAATTGAAAGAAATTAAGTAGTATCCCAACGAGACGGTGTGGGATTTTGACCAGTGGTTCAAGACGATGATAACGAGGGTTAGTTTCGATATGAGCGTTGTCCAACATAAAGAGTGGTTCATCGCAACACTACTACCGTACATTCAGCTACTATTGATGCAGCAAAACATCACGATGCCCAGTGAAGCCCTGGATATTGCAATGTGATTGGAGACATCGCCGATTGGTGAAAATGCAGCTGGGATGTCACAAATACAGACACAGCTGGCTAACTTGACCATACAGCTACAAGATCTGAAGAAGGGCAAGGAGAAGTGCGAAGAAGTATGGTGCATGCGATGTCAAGAGGAAGGGCATATGAAGGAAAATTGCCCCGACTTCCGCAACTATTTGGTTTCAGAACCCGTTGAATGGTGGTGGCATGCCGTGGTGTCGCGTTTGTCAGGTCTTTGGGCAATGCCATGAAGAATGTCCATATATGCAGAAGATGGTCACTAAGCCAATGAATTTGTATTGCACTTTCTGTAAATCCGTGGGACATGATGACAAAGATTGCCAGGAATATGGGTTGCTTCATGAGAGAACGTACGATGCATTCAATGTAAAAAATGACCAGCGTGTTGTACAGCAACCGCAACCACAGCCGTAGGTAGCCCAGCCATTACCTCAACCGTAGGTACAATTTGTACCGCAGCAGCAGTATGTGCCGCAATATGCTTTGATGCAAATGGCTCCACAGCATCCACCGTACGTTCATCAACCGCAGTATGCGCAGCAAGGGCAAGGCATGCAACCAGCTCCTATGCAGCAACAATATAACCAACCACAGTACCAACAGCAGGGCGGATTCCGTGGAGGATTCTGGGGTGGACGCGATGAAGGATTTGCTCATGGAGGAGGACGAGGAGGTCGCAGACCTGTTCATTGATATCACTATGCAGTATGGGGACACTATCAACGTGATTTCCCACTATTGCAGACACAGTGTACATTTTGCTTTGTTACAGACCATACAGTGGGGAATTGCCCGCAGTTGATTGCATGATGGCAGGAAGGGAATGTTCTGTAGTTGTAGAACCAAGCACAGTAGCCAGTACAAAATTAGGTGCAACAACCGATGTAGAACGAGAAACAACTCCCAGTTCAGAACGCTAATCAAAATGTGAACCAACAAGGGCATCCTGCACCAAATCAGAATCAAGGTGCAAATGTTGCGACAATTTCTGCGGAGCCAATACCACAAGATGCGGTTGTCGTAGTCATCACGAGGGGAGGTGCAGTAACAGGAGGGGACATTTGAAAGGCCAGACAAAAGAAGGTATTGTTTGACGTTGATTCTGAGCGTGATACGTTCTTTCAGGCACGACGCGCGATGGACTAGGATCGCGGTAAGGCTATTATCTGCGACATGCACCTCATTTTTTATGCGACTTCAAAGGCCGATCCATCAGCACAATCTAGTACCTTGCAGAAGTTTCTTGAGATTTGTTTGTTGTTGGAAAGAGATCCCGCGACCCTTGCTGAGATTGAAGTGTTGTTGCGGCGACCAGTTAGGGGACGGCAGGATTCCGCGGTCAACTCCTTACAACAACGGAAGACATGTAAGGAGATGCGAATGAATATCCAAATTGGGGATTATGATGTTGATTCAGTTATTCTGGATCTTGGTTCGGATGTCAACATCTTAACCAAGCAGGCATGGCAGAAAATGGGAAGCCCCCCATTGAGCTGGTCTCCTGTACAACTCCGGTTAGCTAATCACGCTAAAGTAACGCCGATTGGGAGAGTCCCACGTTTGGTGGTAGACATTGAGGGAATGAAGACCTATGTTGAATTCGATGTCATCGAAGTGGTTGAAGGAGGAAGTTCGTATCCCACGTTGCTGGGGATCGGATGGGCTAATGACAGTGGAGCGATAATCAACTTCAAGCAGAGGATGATGACTTTTGAAAACCGCGATCTCATAGTCATAGCTTCATTGGATCTGGCTGAAGGTCGCAGATACATTGAGCTAGTAAAGGACGACAATCCTAGTGGATTGGACCATGCATTCAACATTTCTGAAGATTATATTCATCCAACTGCCAATGGTGAGCTGGGATGGCGCAGTGACACCTCTGCGTCTTCCGACTCTAATGATGCGCTAGAACACTGGCAGAACCGCTTGCATGAGGTGTCGTTCCGCAAGTGTGGGTTGATCACGCAGTCGCTATGCCACGTCGCAATTGAAATGGTCACACTACCGGTATATGAAGGGCTTCCTGGGTTGTCTGACTTTCTGGCGATGTTCGAGGAATGAGTTTCAAACCCACAGTGATTGATGGCATTGGACGAAGCACTGAAGGCTGCTCCAGCACACTGGTGAGCGACACACAAAGCATCAATTGATGGATGGTCGAAATGCAGAAGATTGATGACGGTTCGCTTCAGCGATACCGAGGTCTACCATGCAGGGAAATATGATGGTCAAAATGATCCTCAAGGCCATTTGATGGAATGCCATACATTATGGGCATCGCGACCAAGAGATGAGTGGGTCCATGCATTTATCCATACCTTGGATGAAATGCCCCGGTCATGGTATACGATAGCTGAATTACGGGGAGAAATCACTACTTGGTTGGAGTTGACCATATGTTTTACTCATACGTTCAGTTTTGCTGACCCCAACCCGGATGTTCATAACGCTTTGCAGATCATCCCCGATGTGGTTCTAAAGGTTGTTCCCGTGGCGTACCCAGCGGATATGCATACGCACTGCCAGATCTAATCCATAATGGAATGTTATAATATCACTGGTGGGCCCGAAGACGGTGATGACCTGTGGAATGTCAATATTCTGGAGTCTAAAGGAAGTCACGATGTGGTACCACCTGGTGCTCCAAGTGACCCGTTTAGTCATCCCTTGAAGCTTCGCAAGATTAATATTGGGATGGATGCCACTCCCAAGTTCGCGAATGTTGGAGATTATTGGGATGATGAGATGATGGAAAAGGTCACTGAGTTGTTGCATGAGTTCCGAGACCTTTTTCCTACGAATTTCTCTGAACTGAAATGTATTTTGGGTGATCTAGGCGAGATGAAGATTCCCTTGAAACCAGATGCTAAACTGATCAGGCAGCGACCTTATCGGCTAAATCCGCGACATAAAGAGAAGGTCAAGGCAGAACTTGATCGCATGTTGGATGCTGGTATCATTGACCTAGTTGAAGAGTCGGAATGGATTAGTCCTATGGTGGTACAGGACAAGAATACTGGTGAGGTACGCATCTGCGTTGATTTGCGGAAGTTGAACGATGCCTTCTTGCATGATCCCTTTCCAACCCCGTTTACTGATGAAGTACTCAAAGGTGTGGGCGGCCAGGAAATGTATTCGTTCACGGATGGTTTCTCAGGCTATCATTAGATCCGTATTGCAAAATAAGATCGCCACAAGACGACTTTTGTGACCAAATGGGGATGCTTTCAGTATACTGTGATGTCGTTTGGGTTGAAGAATGCACCTGCGATATTTTCACGGGTTGTTGTTGCTGCATTCAAGGATTTCATCCAAAAGTTCTTGCAGGTATACATGGATGATTGGACAGTTTATGGTTTGATCTGCGATCATCTGTCCAATCTACGGTTGATGCTGGAGTGCTGTCGCCAACAAGAGATATCGCTGCATTTGAAGAAGTACATTTCTTGCGCACCATTTGGGATATTGTTGGGTCACATTGTGTGCAAACAAGGGTTGTTAGTCGATCCAGCGAAGATTGCACTCATTTTGAGCTTGACACCACTGACCACTATTAAGCAATTGAGGGCGACTTTGGGACATACTGGGTATTATTGCAAGTTCATCAAGGGATATGCAGCGATTACCGCCCCTATGGAAAATCTATTGAAGAAAGACGCAGTATTTCAATGGAGCACTAAATGTCAGGATAGTTTTGAGCAGTTGAAGGCTAAGATGGCTTCGGCACCGATACTAGTATTCCCAGATTAGAGTAAAGAATTCCATGTCCATGTTGATGCCTCGTCAATTGCACTCGGTGTTGTGCTAGCGCAACCAGGAGAGGAGGATCTTGATCACCCTATTGCTTTCGCTAGTCGAAAGTTGTATTTCACAGAAAGGAACTACACCACTACCGAAAGGGAAGGCTTGGCGATGGTCTATGTGCTACAGAAGTTCCGACACTACTTATTGGGAAGACATTTTAAGATGTTCACAGACCACTCTACATTGAAGTACCTGGTCAATAAGCCTGTGTTGGGGGGGAAGATATGCCGATGGCTACTTCTTTTTCAAGAGTTCAACTTTGAAGTGATTGTGAAGCCAGGGCAGTTGAATTCCGGCCCTGATCATCTATCGCAGATTGACACAGGAGAGGAGCCAACTAACATTGAAGACGGGTTGCCTAATGCGCAACTGTTTAGGTTTGAAGTAGCTGATGGCTATTTTGAAGAAATCATTCAGTTTATGGCAACAGGTACCGCACCAGAGGAGTTCACGACTAGTCAAAAGAAGAAGTTGGTGGTTAAAGCTACAGACTTTCAGCTCATTGCAGGAGAGTTATGCAAGATGGGTGCAGATGAAATATTGCGACGGTGTGTCTTGCCACACAAGCAAGCATAGATCCTGTCACAAGCACACGGAGGAGTGGCTGGAGGGCACTATGGCGGTCGAGCGACTGCCAGGAAGGTGCTTCGTGTGGGGCTTTCATGGCCCACACTACATAATGATGCAACAGACTATGCACGGTATTGCGATGTCTGTCAGAGAACTGGGAAGCCATCTAGGAGGGATGAGAGGACATTGATGCCTCAGTTAACACTACAGCCATTTGACAAATGGGAAGTGGATTTTGTGGGACCAATCAATCCACCGGGTAAGCGCACTGGTGCCAGATATATCATCATGGCGACAGATTACTTGACAAGATGGGCAGAAGCTGCACCATTGGTTGATTGTTCCGTAGCAACGGTTGGACGACTTTTGTTTGACAACATTATCACTCGCTTCGACTTCCCCAAGATATTGTTGAGTGACCAAGGCAGCCACCTTATCAATCGCACCATCAGAGCATTGACAGAGGAGCTGCAGATACAGCATAAGAAGAGTACGCCATATCACCCACAGTAAAATGGCACAGTGGAAGCTTTCAATAAGATATTGGAGCATGCGCTGACAAAGGTGTGCAACGCGAACCGCGACGACAAGGATCTGAAAATCCCAGCTGTGTTCTGGGCGTATCGGACCACATGCAAAAGGTTGACGGGACAAACACCATTCAAGTTGGTGTATGGACAAGAAGCAATTATGCCAATGGAGTACATTGTTCCAAGTCTGTGCATAGCGGCAACAACAGGGATGGATGCTGCAACAGCTTTGGAAGAATGTCTAGCACAGTTAGTACAGCTGGAGGAAGATCGCTTTATTGTAGATTTCCACCAGGGTGTGGAGAAGGATCGCCAAAAGGATTGGCATGATCACCACATAAAAAACAAACAGTTTCAACAGGGCGACTTGGTGCTGCTGTATGACAACAAGTTTATGAAACATCCAGGAAAATTGCAGATGCATTGGCTTGGTCCGTATCGCATCAGTAGCATAACTTTAGGAGGAGCGGTACAATTGCAGCAGTTGGATGGAGTGATGCTCCCAAATTTGATTAATGGTAGTAGGTTGAAGCCCTATTGGTCGGGCTTGGAACAGCGAAATGCCTGAGTCGCATCGGGAAAAAAAAAATGCATGTGTAGGTTGATCAGTGGATGGCGCACCAACGGGAACAGAATGCGGAAGTAGGGAGGCTTGTGACGCAAGTTAGGAGAGGTCCGCGACAAGTGACAAGGTCGCGACCAGGTCAAATCAGCAATAAATGCCAAAAGTTAAAACAGTTAATTAATGACGCTTGTTTAAATGATGGGAATTAATGGCGGATCCAGATGATCGACTGACAGGATCAACGGTGGATTTGCGTCATTAATACGGGATTTTGGTTGAGTTAATGCAGGATTTAGTGATGATTACGGAGGATTCGGTTGGACGCTATAAGAACGGGTCGAAGTTGGTTGGAAGGCACTGAGAATTCAGTTGGTAAGTGCCTGTGCAATGCGGTCGAGCATCGTTGTTGCCTGGTGCATGTAGTCGTGAGTTGGGCAGGTTTCAGTTGAACTTGTAGAGTGTTGAGCGTTGCGTGGGTCTGTCAACTACATCGGTGAAGCCATCAGTTGCGAAGCTGGGTAAAGTATGCCATGAGAACTAGAAATAGTTGATATTAGCAATGAGGTTGAGTCTCCTTTCACCGGGATTTCCATGAAGAAGAAGTCAAGTCTGCCAGAGACGTCAATCTTGAGGTCGAGATTGCAAACATGTCGGTGCGAGAGTAGGTAATTGCTAAGAAGTGTTGGGGAGGTCAGCTATCTGAATCACCGCAAAGCAAGCGTTAGCTTCGATCCTCCACTCCTGTGGCGGGGGAAGATGAAGGGGAAGTGAGCCCATCCAACCGTCGAGTTGATGAGTCTGCTGCATGGGAAGGACACTCGGCCACTGATATCCCGGGGTATGTCCCCCCCAGGCGACCCGGGGTACCCGGGGCACCTTCCTGGAAGGTGCAGAGGAATCAGAAGTACCCACTGAAGATTCCTACACTGTCGGAAGGACAAGAGTGCTCTGTTGACATTGGACCAGCACTGATGCGTTTGAAATACGATGACCATGGTATGGTGGCGTATAAGGAGATTACGTCACACCCGTATGAGCCAGGATCGTAATTGAGCGGTAATCTAGTTCCGCGTCATTGGGCGTGGGGTTTGCAACAAGCAGGCCTACTAGGCCTTATCAATATGCCCCATTTTGGATGGCTGCCGGAGGTCAATGCATGTGTGAAGCAGCTGCTGGCCTGCTTTCATGGTGGTACGTTGTGGCTGGACAAAGGAATTCTTGTCACAGTGCACTTGATCGCAGAAATTACTGGGTTGCCCAAGGATGGGGTCGACCCGTCGCAGTATCTCCGAGGGAAGGAAAACGATAAAAAGTTGGCCGCATAGTTGGTCAAGCGCTATGATTTGGAGAAGGATGGTCGAGGTTATCGCACCAACAGCATCAATGATCAAGCGGTGGTCAGCGGCACCAAGATACTCTTCTGTAAAGTGGTACGGGGTGGCCGACCCAATCATTGTAATTCTGGCATTGTGGCGTGTGCTGAACAATGTGCGGCCGGGGTGCAGATGAACTGGTCGTTGTTTTTGCTGAATCAGTTAGCGGAGGATGCCGCGGTGGTTCAAACCGGTAAGGGCTGGTTCACATATAGCTGGCTGCTGCTATTGATCGCATTCATGGCTTGGAAGGAGCCCGACGTGTACCAGGGTATGGAGGTTGACACCGTGAAAGAGCATCGTGGGGCACGGTATCAAAACCTATGGTTTGTCTTCGAACAAGAACGGAATAAGGAATGTACATTGTTGTTATGTTTATACTGGGAGATTCTCTGTGCAGCTGCAACGAGGGTGCCCTGTCTGTCTGAAGAAACCGCACCATAGTTTAAGCTGGTCATGGTGTTTGCAATTTGACCGGATTCCATTTATGTACAAGCCTGCGGTGACCCAGATAGGCAATGGTTGCTGACATAATATAAGGTAATGACGGCAGAGCTGTAGGCTATTGTGAACGACTGGCGAGCGGAATGGCGTGAACCTATGGGGTTGGTCGAGATTGAGGCTGGCAAGCCTGTGAAGGGTCCAGATGATCGCATATCGGCACAGGACCAGCACAGTCATCATGACTTAGAATGAGAACCCATAAGGACACAGTCAGATGACGACAACGACTGGGCCTTGGAAGAAAATAGAACAAAAGGGCACCAGGACCCTGCGACAATCAGTGGGCTGCCCTTGTCGACGGAAGCGCACTTGGGTAGACTTATACAAGCAATCGTTGATGCATCCACCACATCAACTAAGAAGATGACACAGGCGACAGATGAAGGATTCCATGCACTCACTGCGCGTGTGGACTCGTTGTGTGACATGGTTTCGTGGAGGGCACCGGAAGAAGCAGTGGCACCACAAGTTAGCACAATCATCATCGAGCCGCAGGTCAGGAATGTGGAGATTCCCCCGATTGCAATTGTGACTGAAGATGAGGCTATGAATGCCTTGATTCAGCAGTTGAAGAAGGTGTCCATCAATGTTAACGCATTGTCGGCGCAAGGATTGACAATTATGCAGACGGTCACTAGCTGCGAGATGGTTGACAGAATGCAAGAGATCAGTGTTAAGTGCACAAAGTTGCAGGAGAGCGAGGCAACTGCACAAGCAGCCATTGTATATTTGATAAGAAAGGCTGCTACAGCGCGACAGGTAGTGGATGAGCTTGAGGAAGACATCAACAAGGAGCGCGCTGAGAAGGCTCACAAGATTGAAGAGCTAAAGAAAGAATAGGACCACCTCATTCCGGAGAAGGCCCAAATGTGGGATGGCACTGTACGAGTAGAGCAGGCCATTGTAGAAGCTTATCAGCATGTGCCGAAGCCCATTAAAGGGTTGGATATGCTTCAGCGTGCATAGCAACTGGGGGCTGCTATTGTCCAGTTGCGGCACAAGAATCAAGAGTTACAAGCTAAGGTGAATCCCGGTACACCATAAGCATAAGTGGACAACTGCAAACGAGCCATTGAAGAGATAGAAACACAGCTGGCGGAGCTGGAGACAATGGCCACGAAGCTCACAACCGGCACTATAAAGTTTTTGGGCCGGATCGTTCAGGATGAGCAAGTTAAACAGCTGATGAATGTTCGACAAGAAGCGGAGGGGCAGTTGGAAACACTCAAAGCGACAATGCGCATGATGCCACCCATGGAGCAGGTTGCCAAGTCTGCGGATTTGAAATATCTATAGCAGCACATCGCCAAGGCCGATGAGCGACATAAGAAGCGTGACGCACAGCTGGAGGAGTTCCAGGATGTTGGTGGCCAGTTCATGATGAGGGCTGGCAAAGTTCTCCAGGCGGTACAGGGACATTGTCAACAAGTGGCTGTGAAGCTGATTGAGCACCCATCGCCCTAGGATGTCATCGATAGTCAGGAGGCGGCTACGGCAGCAAAGGAAATGGTGACGACAGTCGAGCAGAAGTACGAGGACTTCAAGGTCAAGACTACACAATACACCATGTCTAGTTGACATGGCTCGAGGGCGAGCCACAAGATTGTGTTGGGGGCATGTTGGCAGGCGGTCTGGTAAGGAAGAATCGCAGCATCGCCAATGCTGCAACACGTTAGAAGAGGTCACGGAAGGCAGAAGGATAGATTATTTTATGTATTTTTTAGTCGATTGTACTGTAGAATGCGGGTTTTTGGATCATTTGGACCGCGTCAGTTAGATTTTGGGTCATTTGTCCAAGTGTCAGTTAGGAAGTTTTTAGTAAGTGGAAAATCATTGTAAAGGTGGAAGCCTATATATAGACATGAGTTGTAAGTGTCGAAACACCGCATCTTAGTACAGAGCTTGGATGTTGAGTGTACGCATCTTTGAGTCTGTATGTGAGATCAAGAGTTATTGCTGAGATCTGGTTTTGCGGAGATGTTGTATCAGGGTTTTTGCTGAAGTAATATGACATGACGGAACTGTTTGGTGAAACTCCCTGTAAACCTTTTTATGATAGTGCATGTTGCGATTCACAAATGTTGCTATGATTTCTTACTGTAGTTAATATTTTAATGATTCAGAGACATATGTCTACGGATCAATTCAGGGACCGAAGTCCGGGGATGATACAATCCCCTCTCGTCAACTTAGACCAAGTCTTAGGACCACTTATCAACCTTATCGTTGATATCATCGACCTCATCGTCGGGACAGGTAACCTCATCATCGATACATGTATCCTCATCATCGATACAAGTATCCACATCATCAATACAAGTATCCTCATCATCGATACAAGTATACACATCATCAATACAACTATCCTCATCATCAATACGAGTATCCATATCATCGATACAAGTATCCTCATCATCGACACAAGTATCCATATCATCGATACAGCATCCTCATCATCATCGACCATATCACTCCCCCTTTCGAGGAGGGTCCTTCTGAACTACACCAAGCTTGTCTCGGAAATACTCAAACTTTACTCAAGACAGAGGTTTGGTCAATACATCAGCAACTTGTTCATCATTGCCCACATACTCGAGCTTTATAGCTCCTTTCTACACCATATCCCGTATATAGAAATATAGGATATCTATGTGCTTTGACTTATCATGGAACACTAGATTCTTCTGTCATCCTGATACAACTGTGGTTGTCACACAGGATCGCAGTGGATTCCATCTCTAAGTCAAACAATCCTGATAACAACTTCCAAAGCCATATTGCTTCACAACTAGAAAAGCAAGCAGCTATATATTCCGCTTTAGTTGTGTTGAGAGCCACACTAGACTGCTTCATGCTAAAACACGAGATCATGCCAGATCCCAGACAATAACATCCGCCCGATGTGCTCTTCATGTCTAATACACTTCCTGTCCAATCAGCATCTATGTAGCCATACAATCTGAAGTCGTGATCTCCAAGATAACATAGATCAAATTCTATCGTACCCTTTAGGTACTTCATCACATGCTTTGCATCTATACTGACTCAAGGTGTTCACAGCAAAGCATATATCTGGCCTGGTATTCATCAGATACATCAATGAACCAATAATTTGTCTATACAAAGTCACATCCACTAACTCTGATGAGTCATCATCTAACAGCTTCAAGTTGGAATCCATGGGAGTGGCCATGACTTTGCATTCCAACATATCAAATATTTTCAAGATTTTCACAACATACTTTCCCTGGTTGAGAAAGATTCCTTTGGGCCTTGCCATACTTCCATACCTAGGAAGTAATGCATCAATATGAGATCTTTCATCTCAAATTCTGTAGCTAGCTTCTTCTTACTTTCCATGATCTGTTTCTCATTCCCTGTCAGAAAGAGATCATCGACATACAATTATAGTATGACAGGTTCATCATCCATAACCTTAAGGTAAAGGTTAGGATCATCTTTACTTTTGGTAAATCCCAAGCTTGTCAAGAAGTTATTAATTCTCCCTCTGTGACTGAACATCATTCACACTCTGCATTGAGTGATCTTCTACATATCTTATTCGTGCCATCTCTCGTCGGAAGGGTCTACTGATATGAGCCTCAATATCATTCGAACTATTGTGGTGAGTTCCTTCTTGCATCCATCTAAGAGAAGAATTCCATCTGTATATAGATACCATCTTCAACCTTGTAGCAAAGGTTGAAATCCGCATCACCCATGGTGATCATTAAGCTCATCAAATGACTATCGATCTTGGATACCCGTACAGATCTTTCTTCAATTGAATCCTGGGAGTTTTCTCGATTAGTACTTCTTCTTTAATTACACCATTAGGATAATGGTCTTATCTAGCCACTTGGATCAAACATCTCGTCATGATCCTCTTCCTCTTTCTAAGATAATCTTCTAGCCACGAGCCTTCCATAGTATGTTTGATTTGTAAGCCTTCTTGTTGAACATCCATCACTTTTTCGGTGTTCATCATCCTTCTTTTGTAGATCATACCACGCGATCTTTTCTACAAATCAAAGTTAATCACATGATTAGTAATGCTTCATAATCATCAAATTATGTTGACATGATAACCTAGTGTGCATACTGATATGATTCACATAGTCATGCAACTATCTTGACCAATATTTTGGCACAACACTTTTCCATATCCTGTATGCATACAGTGGCTATCTAGATGCCTTCCATCTCTACCAGAACATACTGTCAAGAGCATGCATAGCTCTCAGCGTGTCAGCAAAGAGGTTTCATTCTAGATAAACAACAATGGAATGTTTGTCCAACTTACCCATCATATGCATATTAGTAGTATACTGTTCAATGCTATATGAATGCTTACACTATGCATGATATATTCTAGGAATACAAATATGCAAACAGCTATTACAAGCAATATCATTTACTATTTCAGAGATTCAAATAACAACTCAAATACTTATCTTGTATGTTTGTGTGGTTGCCTCCTACTTGATCTCTATATGTCTTTGAACTTCTATTCATTCTGTACCACTATGCATGCTTAAGTGTGCACTAGTGTCATCCTCATGATCTCATACATAATCATACATTCATTAGTATAATCTCAATACTATCAAAAAATTATGTATGGTCATGATCATTTCATACACATGTATACTTACCTAAGATCCTAACACAAAGTAGGATTCTAACTTGATATAGGAAAACATACCTGGATTATTATACCCAAACAATATCTTCAATGATTCTCTTCAATGATTTAGAGACCTTGTGCTAGAACCTGCATATCTCATAAGTTAAGCATAGTAGAACAAAGTCATACATAGCTCGTAAGTAGAGATTCTATGTGATCAAAGACTATGGATGAGTCTTTGTCTTCATGTCATCATGGTAATAGAACTTGATTTGTCTTTCTTGATGTACATGTATCTTGTTAGCATACAACATCATCCTCATACAACACCACAGGTGCATTAGTACAATCATAAGTGTCATAACCCTAATCAATGAATGTCTTCTATCACTCATATGCATTCATTATCAAACAATCATAATTGTATTAACCTTAATAACATGAAGACAAACATATTATGAACTTAATCAAGAATCAGATTTCAAAACATACCTGTGTCTCAAGTCATACCTGGTGAGTAGTCTTCTCTATAGGGATAAAACCCTAACCATCCAAGGTAGATTACTTTCAAAAAATATTCTATAGGTTCATGGTGCTAGGATGATAAATATCAGTGCCATTTAAACCTCCTTTATTGCTTTCCTATGAGTCTCCCAACTTTTCTAGGGTTTCTTCTTACTTGGAAACCCTAATCTTCAATCTCCTTCCTCCCACAACATTTTGATGGAGGATTAATATCTATGATGAATGGATTCCAAATCCATTATAAAAGCTTCCAATGTTGTATCAGGTGTCTCCAACATTGTATCAGGTCCTTCCAGACCTAAACACTGAAAACCCTAAGTGAGAGCTTCTTCCTCCTCTTCTTAGATTTCCTTCGTTGAGCCAATTCATATGTGTCGTATTGTTTCTGGTGTATATCTACAATTTCAGATCTGCAGGGTCTGAAAATTCGACCTGTGGTATCCTGACCTATCATATTTCCAACCCCATAGTTCTGGGCTTTAATGGATTCTCTGAGAGAGATTTATGCCAAGTGTCGCAACATGACCGGTTTATGGGATGAAACAACATAGCGAACTTGTACGGAGTGCCATGTGTCATTCTTTCAACTTCGGCCTCTGAAACCCGGACATATAAAACTACAGTCCGTTCCCTACCTTTCATTTTTTACAAAATTTCATTTGGAGCTTCCTAGCCCGAGTTATGACCTTTTTTCCTAGGTAACCTGTATAGGACTGCATTTTGGAAGACGTCGAAACCCTAACTTGTACGGATCATAAATCACAAAGTACATTGAATCGAAGGTTGAGCTTTGGACACAAGGTACAGGGGGATGTTATCTTCGGCCTGTGGAAGTTTCAGATCCTGAACCTTTTCCAAAATGGATCTATAGCGAAAGTTCCATGATGATTGGTTTTTGCTATATAAAACCCTAACTTTCAAATTGTCGCAAGTGAAGCAAGTGTCGTAAGTGCCATACATTGCCTTCCTCCAAGCTAGATCTGATACCATGTTAAGATTTAATATGATAAGATAGATAAAATCAGTATTCCATTATATTTCAAAACAATAGCATATACAGGATCACTGAAAGAACAACAAGCACAGCATAAACACAAGAGACACAATTTATCCTGGGAAACCCTCATGGGGTAAAAAACCCAACAAAGCTTCCTCAATATAGATGACCAGAAAATAAAAATATGTAATACCTAAACATGAGCTCCTTCTCCTCCATAGAATATCTCTCTCTCTCCTATGCGCCAATCACAAGTGAGTGAATGAGAGTGTGAGTGTCATAAATGATGAACACGCCTCCTCTATTTATACACTACTCCAACTTAACTTACTAACTAGGTCGGCCCCAACTTTAACCACTAGGGACTTAACACCCCATTACAATTGACTCTGGGCTGACCCCACTAGGGAAGTCTAATAACCCAAGTTACCACATTCTGACGGAGGAATAAACATCTATGGATATACAATAAGGTCTTCATGGAGGAATGATACATCTCCGGAAAAATAAAGTACAAATATAATATTCTTAGAAGTTACAATATTTCAACACTCTCTCTGCACTTGTTGATTCTCCTTTAAGCGCATATGCTACTGGGTCAACTTCTGAATCAACAGAATCAACTTCCTATGTTATTTCCTCTCCTACTACTGCCTCTGCTTGTTCTAATGCTGGATCAAAATAACAATTTACTGGATCAAGTACTTCTTTGAATGTATCAAATACAATGGCATATAGACTCACCATGTTTCTTACTATGTCAATGTTATGCATGCAACATTCAAATAGTTTTCGAAAATGCTCTTTCTGGATTCTACAAAAGATCCCCTTCCAATTTGTCGTTTGCTACCCTGTCACAAACATTGCCGCTTGCAACTCTTGTTTCTAATTCATTTTTAAATTTCATCAAACAAAAAGTATTGAATTTGTGAATATAAGTTGTGAAGATTGTATAATCAAAGTTATTTTTGGGTGTATTCAATTTATTTGCATTTAAAAGTACAATTTAAGTAATGAAAAATTATTTGACCAACAGTAATATAACTAAATTGAATTTCTTAATTTGCAATAAATGGTTAATGTTATAAATGGTTTAGGTTGATAAGAGTATTCATTCTTAATATACATATACACATTAACAATAAATTATTTTGCTAGAAACTATTGGAATGGTAAAGGCATTGGATGTGGGGCAATAGTGCTCTTCCTGAGCTTAACTCAATTTCTTTTGGGTTTATAACTATTCAACTCCATTGATGGGTCTAAGGGAACCCATTAATAATGGTTATGGGGCCAAGGTACAAAATTCCTCTAATCCTACCATCTAAAATAATGGTGTTGATGTCGGTAGCGAGATACCCACTAACGAAAAGGAAACAAAGTTTCCTTGTTGGCAGCATGAGGGATATCACTAGATAATGAAGAGAAATGGGATTGAGACACCCAAAAGGGGGATAAGGGGGTCACTGAGTGGGGGACTCGAACTTCCTTTATTCATAGCATGAAGGCATGGAAAACCTGGAAGCATGTGTGAAACTCATAATAATATTAAAGTAGGACCATAATGGGGGATAACCAATGGATGTAACTGCAATGGGGATGCTCATGGAGGAAAAATTAAGGCACTAAGGTTGAATATGAGGGAAGATAATATCACTAAGACTCCATGGGTGACACATCATAAAATGATTTGAATAAAGGTGACCATGGATGCTTCCATAAGAAATCATATACAGTCTATAATAGTGCTAAGTATGATTGTTTTAAATGATTTTCCAAATGTGTGAGTACCTAACAGAAAAATGGGGAACACAAGGAGATAAGTGTTTGATGTACAACGAAGTGAATCAATAGATGGAGTGATAGCATATGAAAGCAACAAAGGGTAGGACATGGATGGTAATATTCTTGAGGGAATATGAATGGTGGAAAAATAATGTAAGTTTTACAATATGGATGAAGCGGTGGGATTATTAAAATGTACATGAAACGTCAAAACGTTGTAAGTGTGGGACTCTAGGGGTAGGCCAAGGAGTGATAATCAAAAAGAATATGCGGCTAAATTTAGGACCAAAAACTAGATAGGCTCCCAATCTTATGGGGATTGAAACAACATGGACACTCAATGGAAAAAATCAGTATTACTAAATGACACCCATGTAAGGGAGGCTCTACTATCAAGAAAGGGCTAATGCAAGGGTAGCTAGGTTGGGCCACTTATCCAAATAGAGGGGGTCCTACAGGTGAAATGGTATCAAACAAGGTTAATTCATATGATGTTTTATAGATGGAAATCACCTATGATGGTAGTGCTTTCGCACTACAACAGGAAATACTGGAGGTGCTACCAGCTTAAGGAAGTCGAGGTAGAGAGAATGCGCGAGAATGGTTCTCGCAGCTCTGTGTGTGAGATATGGAGGTAACAGCTAGTAAACTAGGCCCTAAACTATTCAAATGAAAATATAAACTAAGGTATAAGGCTCATGGGCCGTGAACACCTAAAAAACTTGAAATGTAAAAATATACTAGTGAATCCACCCAGTAATAGTAAACCAGTAAATGCAAATGGTAAAAAACACGCAGTAAATATTTCACACAACTCTATGCATGCTTCATGGAATGATGAATGAAATTTTCTTTTTTTAATATAAAGAATATGGGATTTACATTCGGTTTCGAGTTACCTCGAAGAGTAATGGTCCCTTGCAGCTGTGCGATGGAAGGTGTTCCTAGTCTCCAGTTTTAATATCCCTATTGTGCAAAGTTCTCAAATACACCCAATTTCGAATCTAGGGATGATGTACACAATATGTTCCAAATGCTTCCAAATGTTTTTTAATGGTGCAAGGAGGGACTTGGGAGGGTATAGGACACTTTAGTAAAATCACTAGACACCCAAACGCCCACTATAGACATCCATGGTCTGCAATTTTCAAGGAGAGAAGATTTGGAGCAAAAATAGTCAATGGGATTGGTGAAAACCCACCCTAGGTCTGCCACTAGTTTCCCTTCCAAACACTGTACGAACTTCACTAATATTCAATATGAGAATTGGATCTGTTAGGGGACATAAAATGCAACATATGTGCACCATTCTATCAGGTTTCAAGTTCGAATAGGTCTTCCAACAATCAACAGATTATAGGGCATGTAATTTATGAAGAAAAGGTAGACAATGGGCCTTGAATTTATGTCACAAACTATAGTAAGAGGCTTTAGGGGTCTACATACATTATTTTTTCCATCAATTTAACTCCATATGCAGCTCAGAACATGGACAAAAATATCAGAAATATCTGATATCAAACAGGTACAATATCATCCCAAAATCACCATGAAAATACAATGAGGGAAATAGCTCGAATCTCGATATTACTTGGAATTATTACATGAAAGGATTGGTGTTTCAAGATGTGGCTCTCATGATAAGTTCATTACAGAATTATTAATCAGATAACGTGTCCATATGGTCAAAATATCAGTCTTCCATAAACGTATGCAAGGAGGAGTGCGTTATCACACTTGTACATGAACATTGAGAAGGTATTGAGAGAAAGATAGTAGAAAAAGAAGAGAGAACATGAATCGAACTCAAAGGGGCTCGAACCTGCATCAAAATGTCTCCATGAAGCTTTGTTGAGAGGTCTGAATGGCCTCTCCTTCAACCAACTTTGATAGGAGTCTTGCACCCACAAAATTGGTTCAATGGCAGGGAGGATGAACATCCACCATGCAAGGACAAGCTAAAGCTCTCCCAAATTGCAAATATGCAAATAAAAATGACCAAAAGCTGTTCTATTTCGACTTGGCCTCCTCTTAATAACTTTAGTTGACTCATTTACCTCTTTAGAACTCAAATTATCTCCTAATTACTCATGAAATTCGAATTAGTGGGGGTTATGACCCTTCATTGGCCCCACATGACACTTGGCTCATCTTCTGTCTCCAAATCCTCCATGAATTCGAATTGGGAATCTTTTGGATGCTTTGGAGATGTGTAACTCCTCTCATGCACCCTCTTGATCTATTTTTAGCTCTTACATTGTCATAGATGTCATAGAATCTGTCATAAGTATCATAATGCTTGTCATAGTTGTCATAGAATCTGTCATTGTCTATTTTTATCCCTATGACTCTTCCTCTCCCTTCATGAATGTTACCTCTTCCCTTCCAACTCGAATTTCGGGATGGCTCCATGTTTAAAGGAGGAATACTCTCTCATGTGGACCCCACATTTCCACTTATGCGCCCCCAAGTCCAACTAGGACCTAATGCCACTTCATGTTGGAGCATTTGACATTTATTCCATAATTTATTGGCCTATTTTTCCACTATCAATTTAGAATATTGAATTTTCACGAGAAACTATAGACCTTAGGGTTAAATGTCAATATTTTAATTCTTCCACATAACCCTTAGGAATTGGGTAGGCCAACTTAATTATTTATCTAAAAATAATTTAATTGGGGACATGACACCGAGTGTCACTAGTTCTCCAATTCAAAACTCACTAGGTGCCACTCTCAACAAGGGTTTCAAGCTAAATATAGTAGCTTAGGGTTTCTGGAGTAAAATGGGCAGAGTTTCGGTACGGAGAATATGATTCTTGTGAAATGGGGGGCCTCCACCCTTCTTTTATAAGATTTTTGACCTATGGTAACTTTTCCCTTGGTTTTGGGCATACTATGGTATTGGCATTAGGTTTCATGACTTTCTCGCTCTTCTTTGGTTTTTGAATTTTTTCCCATTTTTTTTCTTTTTCTTTTCTTTCTTTTTTTTGTGGGGAATCATTTGTGCGGTAAAAATACATAATTAGCCAATATGGTCATGTTGACAATACTTTTGGGTTAGTGGAGGCCTAACTTTGGGGAAATGGATGTATGAATGATGTAGCTAAAGGGTAGTGAGCTAGGTGGTCATCTTTTTTGTGTTAACAACCTATATTTGCCAGTTTGAATAAATATACCTATAATACAAAGTTAAATGCTAAGATAAATAATTCTCGCAACAACCTGGGCTTGCACACATGAAAACAATACCAAAAAGTAATAACAAATTTGGAAATAAAACCGGGTCTACAAACAACATAAAACGTGGCAAAGAGGACTAAATTGCATACATGCATGAAAAACAAGGGAAATAGGGTCTTCCCGAAAAGTTCTTAATCACACGAAACAAATCGTTTGATCAAGAAGCACACATAACTAGGATTATAGAAGTATGAACGGGGCATCAAATGAAGGTTGTGTGAGCCCCTATAGGCCAAAATAAATTTGGGTGATAAATAACTATAAAAGGGGACCATGGGCCCCACAGCCCTAGGTGTCATTTTCATTGTTCACAATTGGAGGAGATTATGGGGTCAATATCTTCAAGCATTGATTTTTCCCATTTCGTCTGTTAGATTTAGATTCTACGACTTATAGGTTAGTGGTCTCTCCCTACTCTTTAATGCAATTTGTTTATTGTTGTCGATTTGGATTGCAAGGCACCATGGGGAACCCCGTAGGGTTTTGGATGTAGGTCATGTTTGACTGGGAAATATGCACAACTTTAGGTCATGCTTGGCAGGAGAAAAGTGTGACTTAGTTGTTATTTTTAGACAACCAAGTGCAAACCAGGGTCACTCTTTTCATGGATAAAAGAGTGATTGGATTTATATTTCTTGATTATGCTAATGCCAAAATTTTGATGTGTAGGATGAGGGTTAACTAGATGGGGAGATACGCCTATGGGAAAAGGGGAGCCATCAAAGTTGATGCCCCAATGAGGGACAATCTCACCAGGTATGCGATTCATAAGTTCCTTGAGAACATGTTGATGAGGTCGACAAGACTATTGCTGACCAAGATCATTGAGTACTAGGACCCTGATGTCGGGGATTTAATTGTCCAGGGTGAAAAAAATGAGCTTATCTTTCTAGAAATATACTTTATGACTGAACTCCTAAAGATGGGGTCATATGTGATAATCAACCCGTGAAACCACATGATGTGGACATGGAATACATACTATCCAGGAACTACATGGATGATGTGTGGTTACATGGTTCCTCCATCCTTTTGATAGACATTGCGAGTCTATATACATGAGTAGTGACTGTAGGTGTAGTACAAGTACTAGGGTTGAGAAGGACCCATAAGATTTAGGGTGGTTAGATGATGATTGTTGAGCAGGTGTTGGGTTGGACCTACTTTGGGTGGGCCTCAATATTCTTGATAATGGTGCATCAACAAATTAACCATTGTAGATAACAGTGAGGTGATTTTAGATTTGGGGCCATTGTGCCTTCTTATTTGAGCAGGTGTTAATGTTGAGGCCCCATGTTTCTATCTAGGATGGTAGTCTGATTTAGCCCTGGATGCAATGATGGGGGGAGATGATGATATAGCGTGCAAGTGGTGTTGGGGGGAATGCCTTCGACCATGAATTTTTTTCACAATTGAGCCAACTCCTAGTAGTGATTAAGGACTACACATATGCTAGGATGGACTTCCAAGGAAACCCAAAGTTACCAAGCTCATCAATCTAGGCATGGGGACTGGATGTTAAATATAATGATGGATTATGATTATTTTAGTCTTGCTTACATATAACTAGCATAGATGGTAGCTATATTGATTTATGTGATACATGGTACTAATTACTCATCGCATGTGTGTGCAGATGTGGCACTAGTGACCCTAGTGAGCTTTCAACGACCATGGGGTAGGGTCGATCCTACCCCCAACGGAATGACGACAATGAGGGGACGAGGCCATCTAGGAGGGGTTTCATCGTGATATTGACCATTTGTTGGAGGGAATTACTAAAAATGGTTGGTAATATCTCAATGATGAATTGATTGTCATATGCTACTGGGAAATATTGGAGTGGCGTTCCACCATGCGGTGGATATCCATGGTTGTTCAAGGTATCTGAGACATCATGAGGGGGAATGTTCCGTACGTGGTTGAGGAGGAGGATAGCAAGGAGGAGGGTGGCTTCGATGACTCAATTAATGAGGATGATGATTATTAGTAGGAAATTATGTAGCGCCACTTCCCCCATGTTATGCACATGGGATTTTTTACTTATGTACCACATATTTTTATTGAGTAGTGGGCTCATGGATGTTAACATTTCTGATTTGGACTTATGCTTATATATTAACATAGTATGCACATAGATGTAGCTTTATATACATGAGCCTTACAATTGTTATTATGCAATGTGATGTATTCTTTTATGTACATATGGATGCGCTTTATGATGATGATGATGTGATATGCACATGCATTGTTTATTTCCTTATTATTGATGATTAATATGCCAATCTAGAGTTTGATTTTCTGTATTGATATGCAAAACTATTGAGACTCCTAGGTATATGAATGAATGTAATGAAAACAATTTGTATAACCATTTGTCTAGCTCGTAGATACTTCCTAAATATGCAAGGATCTTGTACCCAGTGCATTTATTCAACTGTGCGACAATAAGTTGGGAAATAAGATAAACACGAAGGTGACAAATGCACATATGGGGAGCATCAGTCGTGAGGGTAATCATGACATTGTAGTCCTCTTGATTATTGATGCCAGTACCGATACACACTCCATTGACATGGATGACAGAATGTGATGGGGAGTATATGACCTAGGTTGTTGAGACAAGATTCGAGGAGTATCAACTTTTGTCATTGGTAAAACCAACTTAATAAGGATGATGATAATCCATCTCAAGAGGAAAATAAAACAAACCAGAAAACTCATCCTACAAAAGGGAATATAAAGCAACTATAATACAAGCAAAAAGGGAAGGTCAATCTCAAGGATAGTATTTCTTGACATATAACCCATAGCGAGGGTTCTTGAGGAATTGACCATCTAAATAGGTCGGGAGGTATTTAATATTAATAAATAGAGAAACGTGTATGTGCTTAGGAACGTATTTATCCTTAGGAACGTGTACACATTATTATGGTGGTCTGGGGAGTACCAAAACGATAAAAATAAACATGTGTGCATTCTTAAAAAATGCTTGCATATTTCTACATGAGTGCATTCTTACGCACTCATTGTCATGTTTATGTCCTTCATCTTCTTTTAAGCACTGGTATATATACAGGGAGAAACATAATTTAATGTGAAATAATTTATGATAGACACTAATTTATCTTTACCAAATTTATCTTTACCAAACATGAACCATCGCTACCGCCTTATAGTTCAATGGTGATGGAGAGTAGAGGAAAATTTAAGAATATGTCTCAACAGAATTGAATCCAGGTGGATGGAATGAAATCTATCTAACCCCACCAAATGAAATCTATCTAACCCCACCAACCCATATCCTTGACGAGTGTTCTAAGTTATGATGAGCCATCCATAAAATATTTGATAATTCTAAATATTTTAGATATATTTAATAGATTATGACTTATGTGGATATGTAACGTAAACAATTTGAAGAAATGAATGAAGACACGTGTATCTTAACATTAGGCTATGAGATAATAGCAAGTAGTTTAGATGTAATTGATAGATTACCACTTATGGACAAATAAATTTGTGGAGATAAGCTAAACAGTGGAAGGAAATTAATGAAGCCACGTCTATATAAAATTGTGGAATATAATGAGATATATATATATATATATATATATATATATATATATATATTAGTATATACGTTAAAATATGTGCTATGTGCATTGGTATCCTAGATTTATAGGTATATTCTGATGGACTACCAGTGAGTTCAAATGGCGTTGTTTTTTAACCCTCGACAACATACGATGTCGACGACTTAAAACGTTGAAGATAAATAGAACAATCTGATGTCACAATTCGAAGATGTTGAGGGTTCCAATCAGCTCCACAAATATATTAAAATATCAGATATGATCGAACAAAAAAACTATATATATATGGAATGCTACCCATCCCAATTCTCTAGCTATTACTGTAGATTATGTTACTCCTTCCATCACTATGGGTTTGGCTGTAGATGATGTACAAAGACGCGTTGGCGATTATCATTCCAACCTGTGGGACAATGCTTTCATACAGTCTCTCTCAACGCCTAATGAGGTGATCAACTTTCATTTCAATTTCTTCTTCTTTCTTGCATTCTGTAGTAATCTACTAATTATCTTTTAGCCTTGCAATTTATCATATTTGTACTTTGGAATCATTTTCCCTTTTTACAGAGCACTGCAATTAACTATTTTGGCTGGCATCTTCATACCATGAACTACTGAAATTTGAAGGTTGAATTTTCTTTTCAGGGAGCCACGTACGAAGTTTGACAAACTTCTGGAACTTGCAAAATTGGAATTCGGTGTATTTCACCCTTTACAACAGACAGAGTTAAAACATATCTCCAGGTGATAAAACTGTCTTTGATTTTTATCTTGTTCAAAGAAAAACTTGGATTTGGGTCTTGTAATCTAATATTCATCCCTCAATTTTGTGTAGGTGGTGGAAAGATTCGGGTTTCTCTCAACTTACATTCACTAGGCATCGTCACGTAGAATTTTACACATTGGCCTCTTGCATTGCTGTTGATCCCAAACATTCTGCATTCAGATTGGGCTTTGCCAAACAATGGTTTCTTGGAATAGTTTTGGATGATATCTACGACACTTTTGGAACGAAGGAGGAGCTTGACATTTTCACAGCAGCAATTAAGAAGAGGTGGAGATTATCATTTTTCTAATAGGCTTTCACATATCAGAATTATTTTATAAACCAACATAGATCCATCTTAAAAGGGATCTAACAAGCTTTTAGAAGAATCAAATCTCTTAAAGGTGCAAACCTAT
Source organism: Larix kaempferi (assembly GCA_027924585.1). Lineage (NCBI taxonomy): Eukaryota > Viridiplantae > Streptophyta > Pinopsida > Pinales > Pinaceae > Larix > Larix kaempferi. The sequence goes on along the minus strand of BSBM01000063.1, from coordinate 10,520,982 downwards.
TTTTAGCCTGAAAATGTTGATCAGGAAGTGTGTAATGCAATGTTTATGGTTTTAATTTATCTGTAGTTTTATATGTTTGCAGCTCTAAATATTTTAAATTTAATGTGGGTGGACATGTGTTTTTATAATATTTTGTTATTTTTGGTAAAGAACAAATGTCAGCCATAAGATAAACGGAGTTACACATCTCTCCTTACTAGACTGTAAAATGAGCCTCTTCCACAAAAAATTATTGTTTCCTTAACTAATTTACAAAAATATTCATCAATGGATCACTTTTACCACCGATAACTAAAAGGAATCACAAAGCAAAAACAAATAAAACATTACCATGAAAGTCAAAATTAAAATCACACACTGATTGATTGCAGAGTGACTGGACCAAAATTTGTGGGTATGACTGGACCAAAATTTGTAGGTATAAAGAAATTATCTAATAAGTGATTTGCTATGTCAATATCTGGATTAACCATTAATTGACTTGATCAAAACTTGTGTTTATACGTTGTAATGATCAGATGGGATCCCTCGGCCTCAGAGTGCCTTCCTGAATATATGAAAGGAATATACATGACATTTTACGATTGTGTCAATGAACTGGCTACAGGTGGAGAAGACTCAAGGTCGAGACACCCTAGACTATGCTCGAAAATCTGTATGAAAAAATAATGTTCATCAAAATAGATAGATTGAGTTGCAGAAAATTTATATTTTTCATGCTAACTTTGTCACTAGTTGGCAATTTATGGCTAATTGAATTTTCTTTGTTGTTGTGCAGTGGGAAGCCTTATTTGATGCTTTTTTGGTTGAACCAAAGTGGATCTCCAATGGTTGCTCCAATTTCTTGGAAGAAACACGCTTTTAACATTTTGAGCTTTTTACCATCTTTACAAATACTTAAATGGAAATAAAGAAATTGATGATGAGAACAGTTCTTGAATTTGTATTTTTGTAACTCTCTTATTGTTATTATATAAGTAGAAATCCTGCAGTATCAGCATTAAATACACTGCTGTTAAGTGTTTATTGAAAGTTGTTTGCACAAAATAAATAGAATATGTCTTGGATATAGATTGCTCACAAATGTTCAAAATTGAAAGTTAGAAATTGCATTTACTTATTTAAAGACGAGACTATTCCATACTTTAAATAAGTCTAATAATTAGGGATAGATATTGTTGGTCGTATGTTTAGAGTTCCATCATCTCAGCTATACTATCACACTATAAGCCTTCTATAACATGCGTTGCCAACTACAATGTTAAACTCCCATAGGACATGTTCGTGAGAGTTGTTCTCTTATGTTATGATTCTAGTTAAACAATAAGTTGATGTTAATTATATTCTTAAATTAAGTTAAATATTTTGATGTAAATTATACAATTATATTGATAAATTAATTTAAATAATGAAAAATTTAATGTATTTGGTGTTTAATTTTGTTTTCTTAAATTTTAGTGAAAATTTGTTATAAACGTTAATTTTTAAATGGAAATCTTGATTATAATTTTTTTTTTTAATTCTATTTTATATTTAAGACAATTCAAAATATCATTTTTTTCATATCTACAAAATTTGTGATTTAGAAATATAATATGGTTTCGATTAAATTCATTGTTTTCACATTACATATTTATCTTAATGGAAGATACAAGCATCATATCAATGGTTCACTTGGCTCCACACCCATTAAATTACTGATAGAAATAAGAATTATTAAGACAAGATTAGATTTGTTATTTCCATTATCACATCCTAGATTCCACACATCAAATCAAGGGTCATTGGATGTAGAATCTCCACTTGAGATAACCTCACTTGATATAGATAAGAGTTATTTGGATAATAATAGATTTAGTGTTTCTACATCAGATTCTTATTTTCATTAAAGATTCTACTCATCAAATCAAATATTAACTTGACTTAGAATCTTCACTTGAAATAAGTTGAGTTCTCAAATATTTATATAGACCAAAGTTATTGGGAGCGAGAGTAAAGTTTTTGTTTCTATATCATAACATTTTATGGGTGAGTTCATGAAGTTGGTGGACTTTTTAAATGCAACTCCATTTTTAGAAAACTGTTCATATTTATGCCATAACATTTTCATTTAAAATTTAAAAGAAAATATATTTAAAATTACTAATTTTCTTTTGGAAAAATGTATTAGTACTATTTGTTATTTACATGTTTACCAATTTTTGTATATTGCTTCCATCATTTAGGAACTTAAAGGATAAACCAACATGGACATATACCTTATCATTTGCCAAAACATTAAAATGTTAATGTTAGAAAAAATCAAAATTGAGCTAGTTACCAACATAGATCCATCTTAAAGCCAGATCTATCAAGCACCAAGAGGGATCCAATTCCTTGAGGTGTATTTTTTTTCAACTTAAAGTTTTTACACATCAATAAATTTGATCCCTCTTGTTGCTTGATAGATCTGGGTTTAAGATGGATATATGCTAGTTTTAATTTTATTTTATTTTATGAGTTGTTAATTACTATTTTTTGTTTGTAACGTAATGCTACGTTACGTGACAGCATCTCCCCATACTAGGTTCTATAGCACCTCTCTCCTCTTGGTGCAATGAACATTTTTAATAAATAAAATTTATATATTTTGAAAAGAGATTCAATTTCTTACATTTCATATTTTTTACTAAAAGCAAGATTCGTTGTGCAGGTATCTCAAAATATCCATGTAAGTTGAAGGATTTTTTTTTTCACTTATATAGCATCTTGCATCTATCGTGTAAAAATAGACCATCTTTAACTGGTGCTCACCCTTATCTTGATTGAACATTCCATGCATCAAATCAAGGGTTGACTTGGCTTCATACCCATTGGATGTGTCCAATTTCCAATTCAGATAATATCAATTCTAAATTATTATTTTTTAACTAGTGGAATTGAACAGGTGTCTCCCATTCTCAACCTCTGTCGGGAATTGAACATGTGACTTGTGGTGACTTAACCACCACAATTGTCAATGTTGTATCAATGTGGGCTAATTCTAAATTACTGACATAGAGAAGAGTTACTGAGACAAGAGTAAATTCAAAGAATATACCAAGTTCAATTCAGGTTGACAATAAATTTTCATCATCAAAAGCTAAATGTCATAATTTCAGTCTTCCTACTGTCTCTATTTTGTTATTTGTTTCCATTCTTCATGCATAAGATGTAATACTTTTGCATTCAAATTTTTCGATTTAAAACTATTTTATCTATATATTAAATGTGTTTCATGTTAGAAATAATGAAGAAATGAATAATAGCTTGGAACCCTAGTAATTTATTGTTGGAATTTGGTTCAAGTTGGTTACAAGTTTTTTAGCTAATTTTAGAAACTAGATCCAGTATCTTCGGATCTAAAGAGTTGGTCTATTCTCCCATAAATATGTAACATGTTCTTCAGCAATAATAAATGAAGTGTGAGTGAGACAGTTCATCTCACGTTTGGGTGAATTTTGATGTCATGGTTTTTATTTTGGTTCAGAGCAATTGCGGGGTTGACTCTCTTAAGAGAGGGTCTAGATCATGAAGTGCTAAGGATGTAATCTACACAACAGCAGGAGGAGGATTAACATAAGAGAATGGATTGCTTTTATTTTTATTTTTTTTAGAGTGGAGTTATTTCTTGTGTGTTTGCTTATGAAGTATGTTTGTAGTTAGTCAAATTGAGAGTGATAGAACTATTGATCTATGTATTTGTTGAAGTTGCCACATGTGAACAAAGTTACCAGGAGAAATTATTTGAATAATCAGATCTATATCATTTCTTAAGCAAGTCATTGTAGATCTTCAAAGATTTGAAAACCAGAGGAATTAAGGAGAAGGTGCATCGACTGGATTTTTCTATGAGAGAAAGGAAATGCCCAAGTTTGGGCCATGACTTGGTCATTCACTAGTGATTGAGTTGACTAGTTAAATAGCCACCAATGCTGGAGGATTCGTTATCTCTATGCAAGAGGAGACTCTACCCTAGAAATTTTTTATGGCAGTTGTTGTGAAGAATTCGCTCTATGAATCATGTTTCCACCAAAAAGCACACATGGGGGGAAACACATCATAAATATTTCTAAGATATTAGGTGTGTCCTTGGGGGCAAGTCTCGAGTCATGTGTTGTCACCTGATCGTGACTCCCCTATTTAGGCAAACTCCTAACTGAAGCCAAGGGGGGTAGACCCTACTGAAGAGTTTCTAAGGCTCTTAGTTTGTGTTAATTGTTCTGGATGGGAATGTGTGTTATTTGGGAGTTTTTAGTGAAAATTGATTAAAACAAGTAATCGCACAAATGATGATTCCTTAAACATTAATAACATAAGCAAAATATATGGCATCCATCATTTGTAAATGACTGAAAAGTAAATACTAAAAGAATAATTAACCAGTGCCAATGGAGTCATGAAATACAAATAATGTTGTTGAAAATCGAGATTTTTGAAAGTGTATTTGGTTTACTTTAATTTAGAAGAAACGATGAGTTGGTTAAAGGGAAAAGGGGAATTCTCGATATAACTTACAGTACGGGGAATATGTCAGGATTTTGGTCTAAGTGGCTCTGCACAAGAACATGTGGGCTATAATGGAGTCTCGGGGGGGTGTTCAACACTACACCAACAAGGATGTAGCCTAACAGAGCCTTGAGGTCGCTTTCCAGTGGTTCTCGCTTCCTTTGCAAAATTTTCCCACTTTCGATCAAGTCGAAGTAACGCCAGTTTTTTTCGTTACGGGAATTAATTTGAAATGTTGTTAAGATAATTACTAATCTTGAAATTTTTAAGAGTTTTATCAATGTTTGCTTATAATTAAAAATGGATGTTATCTAATTACCTAATGACTATGTGTCAACTTTTTTATCATTCACCACTAATCGGCAATGCCTTTAGGAGGTGATGAGAGCATACTTCGTGGCAACGAGTCATTTTATTTTATTGAAAATGAAAGTAAAAGATACAAACTAAATAAATGACAATGATGCAAAATAAATACAAGTTTTAAACTAGCTATCCAAGAATCTCTTTTAGGTTGGAAGAACATACTCGGGAGAGCAGCGGGGTTAGTTCCAAAAAAAGTAAAATAAAACAAAAAGGAAGGATTTTCTAATTACTACAGCAGTGGATATCTTGAACCCTTTTGGTTAATTCAGTAGAGCACTATTGGGTTAGTATCCAATTTCGCCAAAAAATGAAAATAAACTAAAGCATATAGAAAGAAAGAAAAACTACTCTAATGCAGTGCAGGTATAAAGCAAATAAATAAATGGGACATATACAAGCTTCCCCAAATGGAGGAAGAAGGGTGTGGGAGTCGTAATCCCACTTTCACTTTATTAAATTATTACAAAAATTTAAATCTCCGACAAAGAGCGCTCCTGATCCGTAAAAATGAGATTCAAGAGACTTTAAGGAGCTTGAAAAAGCTCGAAAAATGCAAGGAATTAAAAAAGAGGGGTCTTTGATAGTTCAAGCTCCCCAATTCGCTTTGCTCCTTCCACTTTCCTACAATGAAAGACAACAAAAAAAAAAACAAATGTTATAGGAAAATGCCCAAAATCACTTTGAAAGTGTTTCGGCAGAGTTAGAAAAATATGCAAAAATTCAATCTAAGTTATGCTAAATCAAAAGAAAGAAATAACTAAGATAAGTTGTTTTTTTAGACCAATTTTCTTAGGGTCTTGGACAACCTTTAGAAGGAAGCCAATGATTAACAATTAAATGCTTCGATTTAATGTTTAAAACTTATAAACTAATCTACCTTTCAATCCCTTAAATTATATCAAAAATTTACTTGTAAAATATAGACTAGGAATTCTAGATCTAATAAAAATTTGAACCTTTCCAATGCCTTAGATCTAAAATATAAATTCAGATCTATCTAGATATTGATTGAAGCACTTAGATCTGAAAATAAGAACAAGTAACCAAGAGAAAATTTTAGATTTTTAAAGGACGGATGAAGAAAGAGTTGTCTTAGCTTGAATGATGTGAAGAGGAGGAGTTCCATGTAAGACAAAAGAGCATTAGATTCATAAAATAGAGGTGAAGAGGAAGAAAATGCAACTAAGCTTAAATTCCTCCTTCGCTTTTGGTGACTTGCAAAGCTTCACAACTACAAACAAACCATGATCAAATCTAGTATATTTTGATAAAATCAATTTGGGAGAGCCTAAGTATAACTGACTACATTTGGCTACTCTTAAACTTCAAATACAAAACATAAGTAAACAAATTGAAACTACAAATGTTTACCCTCTGGATTAATAATAACCTTATAATATAGAAACATATATATGAGTTTGTAAATGCAGAAACAAAGCTTAGACAAATATCACCTCAATGTAGATCAAGCAGTCACAATCATGACATTTGCACCATATGGACCTCCAAAGCCTCAATTTTATTCAAAATAGTTGCACAAAGGCAATACATTACACAAATAAGTAGAGGTTCCTTGCATCCTATCCTTAACAATGGAGCAAGCCTTACTTTTATACAAGAAAGGAGAGAGGGGGGGCGAATCATGGAGCAATCTAGGGTTAGAGAGGGTGCAACCTTGAAGAGGGAGTGATATCCATTTATTTAGGCCTCAACTAGCTCATGGTTGGAATTATAGGATGAGGTGGATGACACCTCAAGAGAGAGGAACCCCTCCTTAACATTGAAATCTCCTCCATCCTATAACAAACCTCCAAATAAGCAAATTCACCCATCATGAGGGGAGGGTGCGACTCCTAAGAGGGATTGACTTCTTGTGCTCTAATATTTGACTAAGAGTGCTAGGATTTGATTGATTCATCCTATGATATTGATTTCCAACTCAACTGGCACTTTATTTGGACCAAATTCCTCTTTTTTAGAGAAATTTATTTTCTCTGTATCTCTTTAATTTTAATTAAATAATTCTCTTTTATTATTTTCGAGAGAATTTTTATTAAAGTAATAAATAATCACTTAAAACTTAGGAAAAGTGGGTTTTGGAATTTTTTGGGTGCTCCAAGTTAGAAAACGAGCACCCCCATTTCAAAAAAAAACCCTAGACCACACTTTTATCATATTTTTAGATTTTTAATTCAAATCATTAAAAATATCATAAAATGGGAAAAAATATTTTTCTCGGAACTGACTCAAACTTCTATGGGACCTAGTGCATGTTCATAGTGACTCAATTATATGTCTATAAATATCATAAACATTGACACATGAACTTTAATAACATCCTAAGGACTAAACATCAAGATGACCATTCCAACTTTGGAGGAGCGGTGAAAAACTCATCGATTATACAACGCTTATTCACCATTGCATAATTGACAAGGGAAAAACACCATGGAATGATCACCTTTGATGTCTAAGTCCTATGAATCCAATTTATTTACATAAGACTGTCATTCTAGTACATTTTTACAATATCCCCAATGGGGTATGAACATGCAATTATTACAAAGTGGCAAAAAGGCCCTGAAAATAACTTTTGGACTTCTAAATATTGATGATGAACATTGGAAATGTTCATAACTCTAGTGGCTCACAGGAAATCCAAATAATGTACAAATTAGGAGGTAACATTTGGCTCTAACTGCGGGACGTGCACTCATTTTATTTTCAAGCAAAAAGAGTGGGAGAGAATCCCAAAACCTCTGGTTCCTGCACAAAACTTAAGTGCATCAATTCCACACATACATGAAAATATACCAAATGAAATCTAAGTTAAAACATAAAATACAAGGTTAGTATACAAAATAATATACAACAAAACAACTAATATACATGAGATATTGTACAAAAATAATATACAAAAGGAAAACACTAAAAAGACAAGGAGGTTCTAAAGTAACCTTGAAATGTCTCCATGGGCATTTATGTGTCACCGCTATAGAACAACTTCAGATGTTTCCCATTCACTGGTAGGTTCAACCTTTCTCCTTCCATGTTGTTGAAAAAAAAGGAATTTGTGTCGGCAAAATCGTGAACAATGAATGGCCCATTCCAGGGGCTACCAAATTTACCATGCTTGCACGGCTTATCTATTCGTTTGTCCCACAAGAGGACTGTGTCCCCAATATGGAAAAGTCTCGGCTTGGATGACTTATCGAAGGTACTCTTCATGCTCTCCTAATGTATAAAAATATGATACAATGTTTCCCTTCTGCTCTCATCTAGCTCAATGATATGATTTACTCTCTGCTCCATACCATCCTCTTATGAACCATACTCAATGAGCATCTTAAACACTGGTACTTTCATGTAGATGGGTAACTCTATGTGAAACCATACACTAGCTCGAAGGGAGACTTCACAGTAGCACTTTTATTACTTATCTGATCATCCCAAAGTGCATACTTTATCTTACTATCCCATGCTTTGTTATTGGTCCCCATAATCTTCTTGTTGATAGTCATTAAGTTCTTATTGGTGGACTCAACAAGTCCATTTCCCCGGGGGTAATAATTATATGAATGCAATATGTTAATGCCATATTTCCAACAAATGGAAGTGATATCAGTAGAACTAAAGGCCTTGGCATTATCCGTTGTTATCTTGAGAGGGATACCAAACCTTGTGATGATTTTATCTTCAAGGAAATCAATAGAAACCTTATATGTAGCTTCTTTGGTGGGTATGGCCTCTACCCACTTGGTGAAATAATCGGTAGCTATTAGAATACAAGTAAACTTGTTACTTGAATTATCCTTGATTTGACCAATGAATTCAATCCCGCACTACTGGATTGCGGGGAAGATCTACCAATTTTTGCTTCCTGGTAAAGCATTGACACTGCGAACAACATTTAACAAATTTATGAACATCTGTTAAAATGGTTGGCCGGTAGTAACCTGCTCGGAGGATTTTGTGGGAAGTTGTATTTTCCGCGAAGTGGCCTCCACAAAATCCCAAATGAAACTCTATCAATATTCTTTTGGAATCTTACTCATTAACACACCTAAGTTTTACCCCGTTTGGGTTCCTCCAACCCAAACCTTCTTGGGTGAGGCAATACCTAGAGGTTTTTAACCTTAAATCCCTTCTTTTATGTCCTTTGAGGTGATATGGGCAAGTAAGGTGGAGAAGGAAATATATGATGTCCGAATACCAGTAGTTATCAAGATTTTGCAATGCTAGTGTCATGACTGGCTTAGATCCACTGTTTTCACAAACCATTCCTAATGCATCCTCATTCTCTTGGGTCAACATCTTAGTTAGGCCTTGTCCTTTGATGAGCTTGGTCAGATTTATCTATAAGTCATATTCCTGAATCATTGACACCCATGTACCCCTCATTCCTAAACAATCTTGTTGAGACAAGATATCTTTGACAACATTAAGGGGAACATAACCTATGACTTTAGAATAACCAATGTAGGTCCTGAAATGCTTTAACGATTTAACCAAGACATAAGCCTGCTTCTCCATGATGGTGTATTTTAATTCTGAATTATGTAAATAATGGATCATAAAAGCAATGGGTTGCTTGAATCCTTCATTTTTCTTCTGGACCAAAACCCCTGCTATGGTATCTTCAGATGCAAAAGAAAAAATCATGAAATCCTTGGAATAGTCCGGGCTAACTAAGATAGGAGATCTTTTGATACCATCTCTTATACAAGAAAAATTCTCTCTTCCCTTGCTCGTCCACTCAAACTTGGCATTCTTCTTTAACAATTTATGCATGGGTTTCAATACCTCCACCAAGTTAGGGATGAATCTTCTTATAAAGTTGATGTGACCATTGAAAGACTAGAGGGATTTGACATTTTTAGGCAAAGGAATCTTTTTATTAATAGCCTCAATTATTTATGTCATGTCCCCCCCCTTGTGACCTTGGTCACCACTTGGATCCTCCTATCCCTAGGGGTCTAAGTTCACTATTAATTGAGTATTTAATTCATGGGGATATTTTGAGGCAAGTACACCTTAGGAAATAATTGATTATTGAAGTTATTTAATTAATTATGGAAGCTGGAATTAATATTGAGAAGTATTTTGGTGTTTTTATTATTTAAATGCTAATAAATGTTGCCAAGTTGGATAATGAAGGCTAGGAGGTCGAATTGGTGATAAGAGGATAACCTTGCCTAAGTGGAGGATATTTCAAAAAGGAAAGAAAGTCATAATGGAATTAGAAATTGACAAAAGCTAGAAAAAGTTGGCAAAAGCAGAAAAGTAGAAAGTAAATGGAATGGAAAGAATCAGGAAAATCATTCAAAAGATAATTAGCAACATCCAGAAAAGCAGTTAGGGTGCACTTGCCAATTCTGACTGAAGGAGGTTGAGGAAATAAAGTGGAGAAAGCTCAGAAGTTGCCAATATCGGAGAGGATGCGCCCTACCTCAACCACACGTGTGGTATGGATTTCCAAGCAAGCTATCTCATCTATTTAAGCATGACTCCAACTTCAGAAGAGAACTTTTGTCATTTGCAAATTTGGTCTGAGAGCTCTGAGCCTCTCTAGTTGAGTGTTTTTCCTCAACAAGTTTGCTTGGGTGATGTGCCCCAAGACTTTGTGAGATATCTAAGAGTGTTGTGTAGGTCCATCAAGTTATAATACAGCCAATAAGCTCCAGTACAGTTCATCCATGGATTCTTAATATCATACTGAGGAGGAGGCCACTTTTGGAGAAGAACTGCAGCTAGTTTTGGAGGAGGATCATTAGCAGAAGAAGATAGTTGTAAAGGATCATGCCCAGGACTTCCAGTGAGCTCTAGAAGTTGTATCAACATATATCAAAGGCTTCCATGTCCAGAGGTCGAATTCAGACCTGATCTCCCATTCCTCTCATTGCTCCAGTTCGTCCAGCTAAATTTGGAGGCGTTTCCCCTGATGGACACATCTATTTGAAGGAGGAAGTACTAGTGAAGTCTATCAACAGAAGGAGCAGCCAAATCATACCTATTATCCATATAGGTTCTGATCATTACATCAAGAATAGATCTACTATAAAAATCCTTCTCTCTATTCATCTTCTCCACCAATGTAATGCAATTTATAGCCTGTGAGGCACTATGTTTTGAGAAAGGAGCCACTGAAATAACAAGAAGAGTTATGTTATGTCTATTTCAATCCATTTATGTTGTTAATATTATATCAGAGATGCATAACCTTTCAGAACAGAAAAATCAGTTAATGGAAGTCATTTGTCAAGTTAAATTCCAAGACTAGCTCATTGAGAGGTTTTTCTAGACTAGTTTCATTGTTTTCTTTATAAAATGCAATCTGTGCATCCATTCAACCTCTCGTTTGTTGAAGTAGGTTAATAACTCAATATATTAACCATATCAGCCCTTAAAACTAGAATCTGGAATCTTCTGCCTTATGTTTGGGAAGCCAGCGAAATTCCTAGCCCGACAATCCCCGCTAAGCACTTGTCACACAAATCTTTCCAAACTTTGTCCAACCTGCTCCAGAATCCTCTTGAACATATCCAGCTACCACTGGAATGATATATACACTGTTACTAACTCCCACAACCCCTACCTGTCTAGTATCCATATGCCAGCTACCCAGGAAGCCTCAAAGTAGGCAATGGATTAATTCCATTGCTGAAAAGTGAAAGGTACTTGTACATGGTGCATAAGACATCTCCGATCTGCAATTTGACCTGCTGATGCACCTAACCCCATATAAATTCCAGAATTAAATTTTCATCCCACTATTCTCAGCCTTTAGCCTAGTACACCTCACTTACTCCTTGCACGATTTGAAGAGTTTAGCAGAAAATTGACTAGTGGAGTTTAAAGGAATTTGGAATTGAGTTAATATTCTTGGTAAATTGTTCCTAGGATATTACAATTTCAGGGTCAACCTTGACACCATATTTGGATATGATATGTCCTAGAATCTTTCCTTCATCGATACCTAGGACTAACTTTGTCGGATTCAAGGAAATGCCATATTTCCTACACCTTTCGAATACTTGTTTTAAGTGACTTATGTGGATAGATATTTATTTAGAAAATACATTCAATTCATCTTGATAGATTTCTATGATTTTACCAATTAGCTCCTCGAACGCATAGTCCATAGCTATTTGGAAAGTGGCACCAGCGTTCAATAATCCAAAAGGAATTCTCAAGTATTCGAAATTTCCCCAAGGAGTTGTGAAGGTAGTTTTGTGTCTTTCGTCTTTCTGAATGACTACCTTGTTGTAACCTGAAAAACCATCTAGCATGGAAATCATGCCAACACATGTGACCTCTTTGAGAACTGTTTCCATGTTCGGAAGTGATGTTGGCACGGGGCTATTCCATAGAATTTTTGGTACAAATAGTGACAAGGAAGACAAGTGGACAATGACAAAGGTAAAGAGTGATCACGAAGCGGAGCAAAGCAGTTAAAGTAGAGCGAAGCGGAGTAGGAGTTAGTTAGACTTAGTGGTTAAGATATGTCCACTTTGTGAAGTGGACCAATTTTGTAATGTCCACTGAGCCTATAAATATGAGTCGCATTGTAATCCTTTGCGCATCTTTGATCTTATATTTTGATCTAATTCTATCCTATTGTATATGGCGGTCACATATTGGTGATTGACTTTGATCTGAGTCTTTGAGGATCAGTTCTGCGGATGTGTCTTTGTCAATTCTGTGATTTGTAAGATGGATTTGATTTGATGTATTAATGAGAAGGAATGTTTCGGCTATGACTTTGTCTCTCTTGTGTCCCAGTACGAATACTTTTATAATGTCATCATTATGAATACTTGTGTTATGTCCTAGTTATGATTACTTGTGTTATGTCACAGTTATGATATGTATCGCAAATCTGTTAAATATGTTTCTATGATGTGTTACTACGTAGATCTGATTAATATGTCTATGTATGCAATGATGGTGTTATGATGCAAATGTTACTTATGTTGATTTCTGAGTTACATTGCGATTAACTGTTAATGATTCATGTCCTCTTATATCCGAGGAATATTGGTTCCTACATACCCCTTAGGTTCCTCAGGTGATAACTCACTCTCTTTTCCAGTGTTGTTGGAAAGGATAAACCCTTTTCTGGTTCGGTGTCTATGGGTGTTTGTGTCAAGCTTTGTTGACATTGCATGAAGTGAACGTGAAGTGAACCCCTGTCGACAGATCTGTGTCAACAAATGGTTATGTTGTCAAGACCCTATTACGAAAAAGAGAGGACATGTGGAATCCGACAAAGTCGGAGATTGAGGAGTGGTTCAACAAAAACACACGAGAGTTTGCCAAGGAAGAAAATCAGGACCTTGGATGGTCGACAGACCAGTGGTTGCAGAAGTACATCTATCCTGATATCCACGAGGTATTTTTCTACGAGTTTTCTATACCATTGTATGAATTATTGGCTAAAATAACTGAGCAGAAGATGAATTTCCAAGGAGGCGAGCTAGAGCATTGGACCATGGAACTAATCCAACAATTGAGTCATGTTAACAATAAAACTTCAAGGGTTGTCGACGTCTGGGTGGATATCATTTTGGAAGGGTGCATTACTGAGTTTGATGTCGATACAGTTAGATCGTACAATGACATGGAAAGGAAGTTCTTTAAAGGACCCAGAAGAAGGTACCTATTGGCCGTGTTACCATTGTGGATCAAAATACTCATTTGTGAAAATGAAATATTAAAGATGAACTCCGACGAGTAAAACTCTGGTGCGTGGAGGTTGTGGGTACTGCACAGATGTGGGTCTGATAGAATGATGCAGGGTAGATGGAAATGAGCTATACAGAAATTGTAAGGGAAGTTGTGGAATATTGTGGTTTCCTGAGAAGTAGGGCGAGGTTCCGGCCAAAGAAGAAGAGGAGGAATGAGATAGAGAGAGAGAGTTCTAGTACGACTGGAACGGAGGAATGTGAAGTAGGGACACAAGGGACTAAGCAACCCTACAGTGACGAAGAGGAAGACCAGGACACCCCTGAACCTAAGGAAGGACAAAACCAAAGCTATAACGTACCCACAACCACATTCACTTTGCCAAACTTTGGAGGAAGAAACACAATCTATTCGCAGGATTGTACTGCGGGTCACAATAGAAGTAATAGTAGTGGATCTATAAACACCGATAAAAAACCAAGGATGGCAAGAGACAACGTGAATTTTCCTCTGTTTCAGGGTAATGGGACAGAGGATCCCGAGCAATATTGGTTCTTGTGTGAAGCGGTGTGGATGGTAAAACAAGTACAGGATGAAACTATCAAGAAGGGACAGTTGGCGATGACCCTCATAGGTTGTGCATTGGATTGGTACATGAAGTTTATACAAGCACTTGCAGGGATTCCGCAGAAGACTCTGGCAGAAATTAGAGTTGGGATAATCAACGAATTTAAGAATCCTAAATCAGAATCGCAGTACATCACGGAATTGAAGGAGATATAGCAATTCCCTAATGAGTCGGTATGGGAGTTGGATCAGAGGTTCAAAACTCTGATGGCTAAAGTTAGTTTTTGGATAAGCAATGTGCATTACAAGGAATAGTTTATTGCAACATTGATACCGCACATTTGAATGTAGTTGATGCAGAAAAAGATACTATCTCAGGAGGAGAATTTGGAACCCACGATGCAGCTCGAAGCGTCACTGATTGGTGAAACAAGGATCAGCATGAGCCAGATCCTTTCGCAACTAGCAAACTTGACTATTCAGCTGCATGAAATTGAAAAGGGGAAGGAATTTTGCGAAGAGGTATGGTGTAGTCGATGCAAGTTCGAAGGGAATCACAAAGATCAGTGTCCTTAATTTCGTGAGTATCTATAGTCTGGTGCGCCCAATCCTCTCAGTCAAGGAGGAATTCCCTGGTGCTGAATTTTCCAAACAAGAGGACATCGATCGGAGGAATGCGTATATTTGCAGAAGGTTTTATCAAAGCCATCTAATCTATATTGTAATTTCTGTTGATTCGTCATCCATGAGGATAAATATTGTCGAGCATATGACTTGATTCAAGAAAGGACTGTTGATACTTACTTCATGAAGGGAGACGAGCAACAGCAGGCAGAAAGACATTCGACGCAGCTGCATTTAGTCAGCCGCAGTATAGTCAGCCACAGTGTAATCAGTCGCAGGATAGTCAGTCGCAGTACAGTTAGCCGTAATAAAATACATCCTAGTAAAATCAGACACAGTTAAACCAACAGTGAGGAGGACTGAGAGGAGGATATCGCGGTGGTCGTGGAAGAGGTTTTTGTCGCGGAGGAACCTTTGGTCGAGGTCGAGGACCGATCACATACTATAATTGTGGACATCTTGGACACTATCAGAGGGATTTCCCGAAGATATTCACTTGTATATTGTATGTGTTGATGTATTTGTAACTTCAAAAGAGATTCACTTGTATATTGTATGTATTACATTTGTACTTTATCCCCGACGGAGATGTCTTATTCCTCCAATCGGAAGTGTCGTCATTTGTATTCTATTGTTGTACCTCCGATGGATATGTTTGTTCCTCCGAGTTGGAGAAGTCATTATTGTACTTGAGTCATGTAAAGTCATTGAGGTCCATCCTCCCATGTATGACAGGGCATTAGACCCCGGAGTAGTGTCACGAGTGTCGTAACTTATATCTGATGGGCTATTAGACCACCTGTGTGGGGTCGGTCCTGTATGAGTCATGTGGGTTAAAGGGTTATTAGACCACCTTCTAGGGGTCGGCCCAGTGTGGCTTAAAGGGTTATTAGACCACCCTAGTGGGGTCGGCCTAGTTAGCATTATGTTAAGTGGTTAAGTTGGGGCCGACCTAGTTAGAGTTAAAATTCAAGTGAAGTAAAGTATAAATAGAGAGTGTGACTCTCTCATTTATTCATTCACACACTGACTCACTTCACATTAGTGACAGAGAGGAGGAGTGCGCACAAGTGGAGGAGGAGTAGTTGCTGCAGACATTTATCTTTTGGGGCTTCATCTTTGTGATCCTTGTATTGGTCCTTATTCTATCTCTTAGGAAGTTGCGGGGTTTTTCACCTTCTTGGTTTTCCCCGGTGAAATGCTTTGTGTTTCTTGTCTCTTGTGTTTGATATGTTGTACATGTTGTTCTCTCAGTTAGAATCCTAGATCAGATTGAATTAAATGCTGAAAAACTAACATGGTATCATATCTAGCCTTAAGGAAGGCATGGTATGGCATTTATGACACTTGTTGCACTTGCAAGCTAGGGATTGGTATAACAAAAACCAGTCATCGTGGTACTTTCTCTATAACTCAGTTTTGGAGAAGCTTCAAGATCAGAAACTTCTACAGGTTGAAGATGAAATTTCCATGTACCTTGTGTCCAAAGGACAGCTCATATTCGTTTTACTTTGTGAGATATGATCCGTACAAGTTAGGGTTTCTGCATATTCCAGAATGCAGTCCTAAACAGGTGACCTAGGTAAAAAGGTCATCTCTCAGGCTAGGAAGCTCCAAATAGAATTCCCTGAAAAGTAACAGTTAGGGCACGGACTTTAGTTTCACAGGTCCAGGTTTCAGAGGCCGAAGTTGAAACAGTGACACGTGGCATGCCGTACAAGTTCTCTATACTTTTTCCTCCCATAAACCGGTCATGTTGCGACACTTAGCATATCTCTTTCTCAGAGAATCCATTTGAGGTCAGATCTATGGCGTTGGAAAGGTGACACGTCAGTATACCACGGGATGAAGTTTCAGACCTTGAGTATCCAAAATTTCAGAGATACATTAGAAACAATATGGCATATATTTCTGTCCAAACAGAATTGGATTCTGAGCACTTTCATTTTTGGATCATCACTGCTACGGGAAATTAGGGTTTCTAAGAAAGTTGGAATTTTTGGAATCCGAGGCCATGGCTGGATGATCCTCATCAAAATAGAAATTTAGAGACCAAGATCGAAGTTTTTGGTTGGGTAGAACCCCGGGCTCTATCAAACCCTAGTTCGAGATTTTGACCAGAAAACCAGAATTTGACAGAAGCTGCAGATACGAAACTTTCAAAGTCAATTTTGAGGGGTCAAATTTTGGAGATTTCAAAATTGAAGTATACCTGCTTGATCAACTCAGCAAAGCACATCTTTTCATCCAATCAGAATTTTGAAATTCAAAGTTTGGATTTTTAGGGTTTCTCTGTCAAACCCTAGCCAGCTCCAGATCTAGATTCAACAAATCAAGTGGATTGGGTTAATCCTAGAAGATAATTATTTGGACACCTACAGAAGTTCCAGTTCCAAAGGGAGATGAGGCTAAGTCCTTACATAAGAAGACTACAAGCAATCCCGATAGGTATGACTTGAGGATATTCAGGTATGTTTTGAAATTTGTTCATGATTAAGTTTATGATATGTTTGTCTTCATATTATTGAGGTTAGTACAATATTGATCAATTTTAGACTTGTCTTATCACCTTAGTAAAAGTATGAATGCATAAGAATGATAGAAGACACTCCTTGATTAGGGTTATGACACTTATGATTGTACTAATGCACTGTGGTGGTGTATGAGGATGATGTTGTCCTCTAACATGAAAGGTACATCAAGAAAGACAAATCAAGTTCTAGATCAAGAACATATGACCATGGTTACATGAAGACAAAGACTTATCCATAACCATTGATCACATAGAATATCTACTTACGAGGTATGTATAATTTGGTTCTACAATGGTTAACTTATGAGATATGCAGGTTACTAACACAAGTCATTGAAGAGAACAAGAAGACATTATGTGGGTATGTAAGACATAACTACTAAGCATGATAATCCAGGTGTGTTTTCCTATATCGATTTAGAATCCTACGTTGTGTTAGGATCTTATATAAGTATACTTTTGTATGATTGATAATGATTATTCATGAAGTTATAGGTTTGAATAATCATGGGTCTATGCATATTATGCTTCTTAGTTTGATTATTGATATGACAAACTAGAAGAGTCCTATGGTCAAATAATAATATGCATGAGTAAAAGAAGTACTCCCTGAAACCTTGAATACTAATGCTTGTGACAATTTACCTATGTATGAAATGATCATGACCATACATATTTAGAATCATAATGTTTTGATAGTATTGAGATTATACTAATGCATGTATGATTATGTATGAGATCTTGAGGATGACACAATGATAACACTAGTGCACACTTAAGCATGCATAGTGGTCCAAGATGGATATAAGTTCAAAGACAGTTAATCTAGGAAGCAAAGATCAAGAGGGAGCACACTCCAGTAGTTCCTGCAAGGAAGCAAAGATTGATAGGGAGTCCACCCAACAACCAAACAAAGATAAGTATTTGAAATGTCGTTTATTATATATTTGATTACTTAAATGATGTTGTCCAGTCATGTACATGCTTATGTTCCTAGATTTAGGATGTATATTATGCATATTAGAAAAGCTGCATTAAATGAACAAGATACTACTAATATGCAAGTAATGGGTAAGTGGCCTATGGAATTGTACAACATTCCATTGCTACCTATCTAGAATGAAACCTCTTTGCTGACATGTTGGGAGTAGTGCACACTCTTAACAATGTTCTGGTAGAGATGGAAGGCATCTAGAAAGTTACGGGATATGGATAAATTTTGTATTGAAGCATTGGCTAAGATAATTGCATGATTGTATGACATATGTCTTAAAAGTAAGAATTTGTTCTGAAATATATAAGATGTTTCTAATCATGCAATTGAACTTGTCTTGTAGGAAAGACCATGTACCATCACCTACAAAAGAAGGACTACAACATTTGTTCCAGCAACGAAGTTCAAAGAAAACTATTTATTGAAGATATTGAAGAATCTGAAGTTCCCAGGATCCGGGATGCAGTAATAGAAGGATGCCATGATCGAGGAGTACCAGTCGATCATGAAAAATGATGTTTGGGATGTGGTCCCAAGACCAGAAGGAAAGTCTTTTGTGACTTCCAAGTGGATATACAAGATCAAGCATGCTGCAGATGGCAACATAGAGAAATACAAGGCAAAGTTTGTGGCTCACGGCTTCTCCCAGAAAGAGGGGATAGATTATGAAGAGACTTTTGCTCCTGTATCCAGATACACTTCCATCGGAACAGTACTTGTTCTAGCTGAAGTGATGAAGTGGAAGATACACCAGATGGATGTCAAGACAACTTTCTTGAATGGTATAGTCGAAGAGGAAGTGTATGTGGAGTAGCCACTTGGTTTTGAGACACATGACAGGGAGTCATATGTGTGCAGATTGAGGAAAGTCTTGTATGGCTTGAAGCAAGCACCTAGGACATGGTACGGCAGGAGAGACAGCTTCCTGTCCAGTTTGGGATTTACCAAGAGTAAAGCAGATTCCAACCTTTACTACAAGGTTGAGGAAGGCAATCTAGTAATACTCCTATTGTATGTGGATGACCTGGTTTTTATAGGAGAGGATAAGTTGATTGTCGATACAAAGAGAAAGCTTGCTGCCGAGTTCGAGATGAAGGACTTGGGTATGATGCATTACTTTCTAGGCATCGACGTGTGGCAGAGTGCAGATGGAATCTTCCTTGGACAAGGGAAGTATGCAATAGAGATCCTGAAGCGATTCAGGATGATGGACTACAAGGCCATGGCCACACCTATGACATCGAACCTAAAGTTATTGAGTGATGCTTCATCAAAGTCGGTTGATGTCACGGTTTATTGTCAGATGATTGGGTCCTTGATGTACCTGATGAACACAAGACCAGATATTTTCTTTGTGGTGAACACCTTGAGCCAGTTTCTTACAAACCCTAGACATGTTCACCTGATTGTTGTGAAGCATATTCTAAGGTATCTGAAGGGTACGATTGATTATGGGCTCAAGTATGATGCGAATCAAAAGTATAACCTAGAGGGTCATGTTGATTCAGATTGGGCAGGTAGTGCTACAGATAGGAAGAGCACTTCAGGGTGCTACTTCAATATGGGATCAAGTGTGATCTCCTGGTTTAGCAGGAAGCAATCCTGCATAGCACTGAGTACAGTTGAAGCAAAGTATGTTGCAGCTTGTTCGGCTAGTTGTGAGGCATTATGGATAGGGAAGCTATTGTTTGATTTATTTGATCTCCAGTTGGATGCTACCTGTATCTATTGTGACAACCAGAGTTGTGTGAAGTTGTCAGAGAACCCGGTGTTCCATGAAAGGTCGAAGCAAATCGAGATCAAATATCACTATATCAGGGATATGGTGCAAATAGGAGCAGTGAAGCTCCAGTATGTTACAACAGATGAGGAGATTGCAAATGTGTTGACCAAACCACTAGCCAGAGTGAAGTTTGAGTACTTCAGAGAGAGGCTTGGTGTTCTTCAGATAGAAGATACTTCGAGGAAGAAGTGATGGGGCACATTTGCAGGAGCCATTCCAAGCATGGTGGTAAGAGGATCCTTCCCATGGGTGTGAATGTAAGCGTTGTGTGATGAGCATCAGGACCATGCTTCGATTACTGCTATGTATGATGATCAGGATGATCATGTGTGATGAGCATCAGGAAGATGCTCCAAATGATATGCATCAGGACGATGCTGTGACGATGGTCATGCGATGATGATATGCATCACAACAATGCTATGACGATTATCAGGATGATCATGCGATGATGATGTGCATTAGGATGATGTACTGTAGGATGATGTACTGTACAATGATGATCAGTTTGATCATGAAGCATCAGGTTGATGCTCAGTGCGAGAATGATCAGGTGTATCATGAGTATCAGGATGATACTTAGAGGCCGTAGATATGTGGCAGGTTATGTAGTAGCATGTAATAGCTCCATGGGAGATCCGATAGGTTGAGCAGTAAGCTCGTAAAAGTCCTGGGATGCTCTTTCGAGGTTTTGCGAGGGAGGCATGTAATCAGTCCTGGAGATCCAATAGGTTGTGCTAGGCACATAAAAGTCATGGGATGCTCTTTAGAGATCTTGTTGATCGTGTTAGGCACATAAACATTTCTGGGATGCTCTTTTAATGTTTTTCCTGTTCACATGTAATCAGTCCTAGAGATCCGATAGGTTGTGCTAGGCACGTAAAAGTACTGGGATGCTCTTTAGATATCTTGTCGGTCAAGCTAGGCACATAAATGTTCCTGGGATTCTCTTTTAAGGTTTTGTGAAGTTCACATGTAATCAGTCCTAGAGATATGATAGGTTTAGCAGTAAGCTCGTAAAAGTCTTGGGATGCTCTTTAGAGATCTTTCCGATCATGTTAGGCACATAAACACTTCTGGGATGCTCTTTAAAGGTTTTGTGAAAGGGCTGCATGTAATTAGTCCTGGGAGATCTTGTCGGTCGTGCTTAGGCA
Organism: Larix kaempferi; assembly: GCA_027924585.1. Taxonomy (NCBI): domain Eukaryota; kingdom Viridiplantae; phylum Streptophyta; class Pinopsida; order Pinales; family Pinaceae; genus Larix; species Larix kaempferi. The sequence goes on along the minus strand of BSBM01000063.1, from coordinate 10,499,749 downwards.
CATAAAGGATCCTGGGATGCTCTTGTCAAGTTTTGCAGATGCACGTAATCAGTCCTGAGGATTCCACAATATGGCCAGCTTGTAGAGATGATGAAGACCTAGAGAAGGCTAGGCCTACAACCAGCATGAAAAAGGGTTGGCTCTGTAGAACTTCCAATGACGAGAAGAATTGAGAGATAGCCCAGTGATCGAGATGACGAGTATAGAAGCAGTGATGATGATGCTCCATGATCCAGTGACGATGATCCAGCTCTAGAAATGAAGACTTGTGCCTATATGTATTGATGACCGGTTTCAAGAGAATACCTTCCTATTTAAGATGGAGTGTTGATGTATTTGTAACTTTGGAAGATATTCACTTGTATATTGTATGTATTACATTTGTACTTTATCCCCGACGGAGATGTCTTATTCCTCCAATCGGAAGTGTCATCATTTGTATTCTATTGTTGTACCTCCGATAGAGATGTTTGCTCCTCCAGGTCGGAGAAGTCATTATTGTACTTGAGTCATGTAAAGTCATTGAGGTCCATCCTCCCATGTATGACAGGGAATTAGACCCCGGAGTAGTGTCACAAGTGTCATAACTTATATCTGATGGGTTATTAGACCACCTGTGTGGGGTCGGCCGTGTATGAATCATGTGGGTTAAAGGGTTATTAGACCACATTCTAGGGGTCAGCCCAGTGTGGGTTAAAGGGTTATTAGACCAACCTAGTGGGGTCGTCCCAGTTAGCATTATGTTAAGTGGTTAAGTTGGGGCCGACCTAGTTAGAGTTAAAAGTCAAGTAAAGTAAAGTATAAATAGAGAGTGTGACTCTCTCATTTATTCATTCACACACTCACTCACTTCGCATTAGTGAGAGAGAGGAGGAGTGCGCACAAGTGGAGGAGGAGTAGATGTTGTAGACATTTATCTTTTGGGGATTCATCTTTGTGATCCTTGTCTTGGTGCTTATTCTATCTCTGAGAAAGTTGCGGGGTTTTTCACCTTCTTGGTTTTCCCCGGTGAAATGATTTGTGTCTCTTGTCTCTTATGTTTGATATGCTGTACATGTTGTTCTCTCAGTTAAGATCCTATATCAGATTGAATTAAATGTTGAAAAATTAACAAAGAATGTCCCCGTCTAATCGCAAAGTGGTAGGCTAAGAATTGGGGGCAACCGAACCCGAACCTGAACCTGAACCAGAATCTTAATCCGAACGTGTAGAATATCTCAGTTAAGGTAAGAGGCCAACCAGTAAATGTCGTAGTAGTAACCAGAGGAGGAGCTGTGACGGGAGAAGATAGGCTACAACAGAATGTCCGACCCGCGACCCAGAAACAGGTATGATTTGATGTTGAAGCAAAAAAAAAAAAAACTTTTTGGGAAGCACGAGATGCACTAATAAAGTATAGTGTTCAATCGCCACCTATAGTCCATAAATAACCTGATTATGAGATGCCACCAATTTTTTATCCGAGAATGTCGCAAGAGCCACCGGGGAAGGTCAGTACTTTGAAAATGTTTCTAGAAATTTGTTTAACATTAGCAAAGGATCTGGAAGCATTAGCAGAGATAGCTAGCTTCTTGTATCGACAGAAATAAGGGTGACATGATCATGTCATCAACCGTCTGCATAAGAAGAAAACAGGAAGGGAGATGAGGATGAATGCCTAGATCGGTGCATATGATATGGATTCCATCATTCTAGATATAGGGTCTGATGTGAATATCCTGACCAAGCAAACATGGGAAGCAATGGGGAAGCCACATTTGGTATGGTCCCTTGTGCAAATCCATTTAGCAAACCAAACCAAGGTTACACCAAACGGTCGGTTGCCTCATCTACTAGTTGAGGTAGAAGGATTGAAGACATATGCAGATTTTGACATCATAGAGATCACTGATAACACCAATCCATATCTTGCGTTGTTGGGGATAGATTGGGCAATGGAAAATTAGGAAGTTATCAATTTCAAGAAAAGAACGATGTCTTTTTAGAACTACGAAATGAGATTCATTGCTCCACTTGATCCACTTGAAGGACAAAGATATGTTGAACCAATGAGAGACAAGCTCATGGGAGGATTGGAAAACATCTATACTATGTCAGAAGATTACATCAATATCATTGTTGATGGATAATTGGGGTGTAGAAGTATCATATCGGCATCATCAGACTCCAGTGAGGCTCTAGAGAATTGGAAAAATCGGTTGCATGAGGTATCAGTTAGGAAGTGCGCGCGGATCACTCAATCATTGAGATGGGTAGCGACAAAAGTATGTGATCTACCAACATACAAAGTATTGTCTAACCTGGAAATTTTCATCAATGAGTTTGAATACAAAGTATCAGAACCATGTCGCCTTCTATCATTAGATGAAGCATTGAAGGCCACTCCAACGAGCTGGTGGGGTGCGCACAAGTCGTTAATAAAAAACTGGAAACAATGTCGACAATTAATGGAAGTAAGATTTGGGGAAAATGACTGCTACCAAGGGAAGAAGTATGATGGAAGGATGGATCCAAGGGATCATCTAGGAAAATTCCAGGCCATATGGGGGGTGAGGTCAAAGCAATAATGGGTTCATGAATTCATCCACATGTTATATGAAGTGTCGCAGAGCTAGTATGTCTTAGTAGAGTTGAGATGAGGAACGACCACGTGGGAGGATCTAACCACTAGTTTAAGTCACACATTTAGTTTTTCCGATGATAAACCTCTAATTGATAGCGCACTGCAGGTAATTTGCGAAAATATATTTGAGACAGTTCCAACTGAAAAACCAATGGGACCATAATGGATTGCAACACCAAAGATGATGATGGAATGTTACAATGTTTCGGGAGGACCTGGTGATGACGAAGATCCTAGAGCTGTCTATGTCCCATAGTCAGAAGGAAGCCGCCATGTTGAAGCACTAGGTATGCCATTAGACATATTTAACCAACCATTGAAAATTAAGAAAGTAAATATTGGGTCACTGGAGAATCCAAAGATTGCCAGTATTGGAGACTATTGCGACGACACAACAATCGGGAAGGTCACCAACTTATTGCATGAATTTCAAGATTTGTTCCCGATGAAGTTTTTTGAGATGAAGGGCATGTTCGGGGACTTGGACGAGATGAAGACCCTCCTTAAACCTGATGCTAAGCCAGTGAAGCAACAACCATATAGATTGAATCCAAGATACAAAAAGCGAGTGAAGGCTGAGATAGATCGGATGTTGGATGCAGGGATCATTGAGCCTATCGAAGAGTCAGAATGGATCAGTTTGATGGTCATACAAGGAAAGAAGACTGATGAAGTATGCATTGGTGTTGACTTAAGGAATCTGAATGATGCATTCCTTCACGATCCATTCCTCACACCCTTTACCAATGAATTAGTAGAAGGTGTCGAAGGACAAGAAGTATATTTATTTACAGATGGGTTCTTTGGATATTAACAGATCAAGATTGAAAAAGAAGATCGACACAAAACCACCTTTGTAACAGAATGGGGTTTATATCAGTACACAGTAATGCCATTTGGTCTCAAGAATTCCCCTACAATTTTTTCAAGGTTAGTTGTTGCTGATTTCAAAGATTTTATTCACAAGTTCTTGGCGGTGTATATGGATGACTGGACTGTGTATGGATTGGTTAAAGACCATGTTGAGAGCCTCGGTATGATGCTTGAAAGCTGTCGACAACATCAGATCTTTGAATTTAAATAAGTGTATCTTTTGTGCACCATTTGGTATCTTGTTGGGACATATTGTCTGCAAGGAAGGTATGTTGGTCGACCCAGCCAAGATTGCGATCAGTGTCGACTTACCAGCACTTGCGATAGTAAAGCAGCTGAGGACCATGTTGGGCCATACATGATACTATAGAAATTTCATAAAAGGGTATGCAACGATTATTGCGCCCATGGAGAAACTATTGAAGAAAGATGTGAATTTTGAATGGAACGATGAGTGTCAAAAGAGCCTCAACATATTGAAGGAAAATATGGTTGTATCACCAATATTATCCTTCCCCAACTGGAAGAAATAATTCCATGTCCACGTAGACGCTTCGTCAATCGCGTTGGGGTGATATTGGCCCAGCCTGGAGAAGGGTCGATCGACTATCCTATCATGTTTGCTATCCGGAAGTTGTCAACTGTAGAGAAATATTATACAATGATAGAAAGATAAGGCCTCGCTATGGTATATGCATTACAAAATTCTGACACTATATGCTAGGAGGACACTTCAAGATGTTTACTAACCACTCAGCACTAAAGTACCTGGTTAAAAATCCTGTGTTGGGGGGAAGATATGTCAGTGGTTGTTGCTGTTTCAGAAATTTGAATTTGAAATAATTGTAAAGCCTGAACAATTGAATGCAGGACCTGGCCATTTGTCGAGTATTGAATCGGGCGAGGAACCAAGTAGAATCGATGAAGGTCTGCCCGATGTGCAGTTATTTCACATTGAAATGGTCAATAACCATTATGAACAGATTGTTCAATTTTTGGTGACAAGAAGAGCACCTGAAGGGTTCACCACTAATCATAAGAAGCATTTAGTCGTTAGAGTTGTTGATTTCCAATTGATCACGGGTCAGTTATATAAGATGGGGCCAGATGAAATTCTTGGTCAATATGTCCTTCCACATGAGCAAGAAAGAGTGTTGGATGAGGCTCACAATGGGATCACAGGAGGGAATTATGGAGGGTGTGCAACTTCTAGAAAAATACTTAGAGTTGGCTTATGGTGGCCAACACTGCATAGTGATGCAATATATTACTCCAAGAGCTGCGACATATGTCAAAGGACGGGGAAAACATCATGACGGGATGAGATGCCATTGGTTCCCCAGTTGACATTACAACCTTTTAACAAATGGGAAGTATACTTTGTGGAACCCATTAACCCACCAGGAAAGAGGACAGGTGCGAGGTACATCATTAATGCAACAAACTACCTAACAATATGGGCTGAAGCAACTCTAATGAAAGATTGCACAACTGCGACAGCAACAAGATTTCTTTTCAACAATGTGGTCACCAGGTTTGGGTGTCCAAAGATCTTGATGAGCGACCAAGGTACGCATTTTGCAAATCATACCATCAAAGCGATGACTGAGGAGTTTCAGATTGAGAATAGAAGAATTAATCCATACCACCCACAGGTGAATGGAGCAGTCGAAGCGGTGAACAAAATTATGGAGAACATGCTCACTAAGGTGTGCAATACAAACCGCGACGACTGGGACTTGAATATTCCTGCTGTATTATTATCAGCAGCGACAGGCATGAGCGACGATGGGGCTATTGAAGAAATATTGGTGTAGTTACTACAACTAGATGAATATCGCTTCATTACGGGATTTAAACAGCAAGTGGAAAAAGATCGATAGAAGGCATGGCATGATCGCCATGTAAATCAGAATCACTTTTAGGGTGAAGACATGGTACTCCTATATGACAGTAAGTTTGCAAAACATCCAGGTAAGCTCCAAATGCATTGGCTTGGTCCATACGTCATAAATTTCATTACTAATGGGGGCGCAGTTCATTTTCAAAAGTTGGATGGAACACTTGTGATGAGATTAGTGAATGGGAGTTTATCGATAAAACGATGACGAGGTTTGAGTTCATACATATGTCGATGGAAACACGACAAGGATCAAGTTCATATACCTGGTGATGTAACAACGACACGGTTTGGGCTTGGTCAATTTCCAAATCGAAGCCCGACGAGCATCAACTAGTCATATCGAGCAATAAATGAAGCAGTTAAGATGTGGCGGACGACAGCACAATTGAACGAAGATGCATTTAATGTCGCATCATTGAGCCATATTGGGTAAATCAACAATAGATTTGGGTAATCATTGTCCAAATCGATTCGACGAATGAAGAGCGGGAATCCAAAGTTATAAAGGGACACGCAACAAAACATTCTGACCCATTGTGCATTGTGAGAGTGTTTGAAGGTGAGAGTATTGAAAAAAATTAAAGATCGAAGTAAGAATATTATAGTCGGAGAGCTACGATGGATCATGTGATATCCAGCACCAGTACGCGGGAGCCACCCATGGCAAAGGCACACATTGTCAAAGAGAAATAAGAGATTGCATCTGCACCGGCCCAGATATTTCAAAAGAAGAGAAGCACCAACCAGCCGGTCGATATGGAGAGACAAAGAAAAACCACCCGCAGAACGATGTAGGTTGCAGCTACAGGAGGAGAAGAGGGAACTTCATGCATAGCAGAAGAAGAGGTGACAACAGTTAGAGGAAGGGCCAAGAAGCAGCAAGGTTCAAACGTGGCAGACATTCTAGGATATGTGTCATCGAGGAGGAAAGGGGCTCCATCGATAAGACTTGGGAAGAACGTCAAGTATACCATAGTGGAACCAGTGACACCAGAAGGTTCCCACATTACCGGTGGAGTGTTACAGCGGCTACACAAGCTGCAATCCAGCGACCATGACATTTTAGCATATCCCGAGTGCACCCAACAGATGTTCATGGAGAAAATTTAGGGGGGAAGTGTAGCTAGGGTTTTACCCCTAGCTTGTGCCAATGAGCACCTACTAAGGAGAATGGACTCCTTAGTAGCAGTTCAGTAAATGTAAATAATTAAGCTAAAACAGAAATTAAATTACTTCTAAAACATGCATGAAACATAAACATCAAATTTAAAGAATGGCTTTTTTGTATTGATATTACCTTCAATGTGAAGGTTTGATGAAGCCCTTTGCAGTGTCCAAGAGGATGCTCCAAGCTTCAATATGATCCTTCTCCTTCTCCAATGATGGGAATGGGCCAAAAGTGGCTCTCAAGGTGAAAGTAGTTCAATGGTGAACTAGGGTTTCGAGAGAGATTTTGGCAGAGTAAGGGTGCTAGTGATTGTGGATATGGAATAAGGGATCGCCATCACCTATTTATAGTTTTTTGGTGGTGGAGTGCTGACCCATGGTTTTGGGAAACACATGGTTTTGTGCAGCTGTATAGGGTTTTTTCCTCCTTTTCCTCATTATTTTATATTTTTTATTCCCTTTTTAGGGGATTTTTGCTATTTTTGGAGGAAAAGGGGGTTTTTTAGCCTTTTTTAGGCTATTTTGATGGTTTTGTGGCCTTTTGGAGGCATTTTAGGCCTTTTGGAGGCTTTTTAATGGGAGTTTTGGGGTTTTTAAGGGAAATATGGTAGGAAAATGGACAAATGAGCCATATAATGTGGTAGATGAGGTAGTGAACACTTTTTGGGTGTTAACAGATTGCCCCCTGATGTGCGAGGTCAGGAGCTCATCGTATGGCCGATGGACATCATAAGTCATGAATGGTTTTCCTGGGATGTGGAGAGAAGAGAAGAAACAAACTGAAGCCCGGAACAACGATCCCGAACAACTACAAGAACGAAAAGTACATAACCTCAATAATGGATGAGGAATCATCTGATCATATGGACGAGGCGGGCATTCCCATGCTCGTATCAGGATATAACATAACAATAACAATGGGGTCCAAAAAATGAGGACCTGAAATATACATGACCTCAAATACTGACTGAGGAATAATCTCAATATATGGACGAGGCGGGCATACCCATGCTCGTATCAAGATACATAAACATAACTGTGAGGCCCGAAAAGGGGGACCTGTAAGATACATGACCACTGTGTACATCATAAGAGTCCAGAGGGGACACAGATATGGGACATACTGCTGAGCTGATCATGTGTGAACTGAATAAATGGTGCACTGGAACAATCAACAGTGCTCCTGAGTGTGGTACCAAAGGAACTGATGAGCTGCTGGATCATAGTGACTGGGGTCATACTCTCCATGGTACACTGAACTGGAACTGATCTGGGACTGAAACTGGGTACTCAAGGACGCATGTAACTGGATGGATTCCGAATACAATCGCCAACGCAGCCCGGACATCCACGGGAACATACAACTGGACGTTCCGAAGTGACTCACCAATGTGGTAGAGTCGGGGGAAATCCGGGGTCTTCAACAAATAACTGGTGGGATATAATCCTACGCGATCCTCAACGATGCGATCAAGGTGCTGAAGTCGAGCATGTGAGGAACAACCACTCGGAGAGGCAATGATGACTCCTCTCAGAATGATCCATAGGCACTTACCACAAATGGTGATAAGTCCAAGGCGTAGGGACCTCTGGGCCTATCCTCTGGAATAGAGGAGCTATCGTCGACAGAGGGAGACCTGCAACTATCAAGGCAATGATGTTTCCTTGACAGGAGCGCGAGGTACAAGACTGAAATGTGATAGTGCTGGTGGCAGGACTGATAAACTGTGGGGGGACAACTGGGCAAGTAGAGTGGGTGGACTCAAACTTCCTTTGTTCAGAGTATGATTATGGGAATGATCTGGCAGCATATGAAACTGACTGAGGGGAAAGGGATCACAGCTGTATGGGATCTGGGAAGGTTGCTGGGCTGAGGGAGACTCAAGCTGGGGTACAATGGCAGAAGATTGCAGAGTACTCTGAACAAAGGCGACCTGATTGGGGGTGCTGCCGAGATGATCGATCATAGTGCCAGGAGGCACAGGAGGGTACTTCTTCATGGGTTAGGGAACTAGAAGAAGCTTGTGTATAAAATGATACTGTCGTGTGGATTTTACGAGCCCAGGACAGTTCATGCTCGTGGTTGCTTTCAATTTTAAGGAGTCTAAAAGCGATAAGAAGACTCTGAAGTAATGGAATGGTACTGTCGTGTGGATTTTACGAGCCCAGGACAGTGCATGCTCGTGGTTGCTTTCCATTTTAGAGAGTCTGAAAGCAGGTAAGAAGACTCCAGGGGGTTGCTTTTTCGTAGATTTAGTCTCCAAGGCCCAAAGAAGCATAAAAGGATGCAATGAAGAACTCTTCTAGCCGGTGTGACTAGAGTATTCCTTTTTCGTAATTAGTCTACCAGGTCCGGAAAAGGGTTAAACTTATACCAGATAGACGCCCTTTCAGGTACTTTAACGAGCATGACAAGGCTCAAGTTCATATACCTGGTGATGTAATGACGACACGGTTTGGGCTTGGTCAATTTCCAAATCGAAGAGCCCGACGAGCATCAACTGGTCATATTGAACAATAAATGAAGCAGTTAAGACGTGGCGGACGACAGCACAATTGAATGAAGATGCATTTAATGTCACATCATTGAGCCATATTGGGTAAATCGACAGTAGATTTGGGTAATCATTGTCCAAATCAATTCGACGAATGAAGAGCGGGAATCCAAAGTTATAAAGGGACACGCAAGGAAACATTCTGACCCATTGCGCATTGTGAGATATTTTGAAGGTGAGAGTATCGAAAAAAATCAAAGATCGAAGTAAGAATATTTCAATCGGAGAGTTATGATGGATCATGTGATATCCAGCACCAGTACACGGGAGCCACCCATGGCAAAGGAACACATTGTCAAAGAGAAAGAAGAGATTACATCTGCACCGGCCCATATATTTCGAAAGAAGAGAAGCACCAACCAGTCGGTGGATACGGAGAGACAAAGAAAAACCACCCACAAAACGATGTAGGTTGCAGCTACAGGAGGAGAAGAGGGAACTTCATGCACCGCAGAAGAAGAGGTGACAACAGTTAGAGGAAGGGCCAAGAAGCAGCAAGGTTCAATTGTGGCAGACATTCTAGGATATGTTTCATCGAGGAGGGAAGGGGCTCCGTCGATAAGACTTGGGAAGAACGTCAAGTATACCATAGTGGAACCAGTGACACCGGAAGGTTCCCACATTACCGGTGGAGTGTTACAGCGGCTGCACAAGCTGCAATACAACGACCATGACGTTTTAGCATATCCTGAGTGCACCCAACAGATGTTCATGGAGAAAATTCAGGGGGGAAGGAGGCCCAATTACAAGGGAACCAATGCCATGGGAGTTGGGACTACATCGATCAGGATTGTTGTCTATCATTCACATGTCTCATTTTGGGCGCTTGGCGGAGGTCAATACATGCATCAAATAATTGCTTGTCTATCTCCACGAAGGCTACTTGTGGCTCGACAGAAAGATCCCAATCAATGTGGATCTTATTGCGAGGATTACCGAGTTACCCACAATGGGGGTAGACCTATCGCAGTAGTTTCAAGGCAAAGATAATGACAAGAAGTTGGCAGCGAAGATGAAAGCCAAATATGGGGTAGTCAAAAAAACTCGCGGTTACTTGATCAACACAATCAACGACCAAGGTGTCAAGATCGCAGCAAAGTTGTTGGCAATCAAGTTAGTTCATAAAAACCACCCCAACCAATGCACAGCAAGGGTGATTGCATCAACATAACAATGTGTGGCCGGGGTTCAAGTGAATTGGTCATTGTGCTTATTGAATGAGCTTATGGAGGAAGTAGTTGTAGCACAGGAAAAGGGTAATCCCTTTACTTATTCATGGCTCATGTTGTTAATTATTTTGGTTGCATGGATGGAGCCACCACAGTATCAAGGAATAGAGACGGAAAGTGTCAAAGTGTGTCATGGGGCACAATATCAAAATTTATGGGCATTGAATGACAAGGACAGGAAGTGCGACAACAACATACAATTTTACATCTACTTGGAAGAACTGTGCGTGTAAGCATTGAAGATCCTACGATTGACATAGGTCGCGACAAGAAAATATAGGCGGATTGTGAGGCTCATTGTGGGGCCTCAAGCAATTTTTATCCAATAACACGCATACCCAGCAAAGCAGTGGTTGACCACGAAGTACAAACTGAATGAACAAGAGTTGGATGCCATCGTAGAGGAATGGCCAAGTGAATGGAAGACCCTGGTCAACGATGATCAACTATCGAATCTGGAGGATGGAAATCCGATGGATGTACCAAATACATAGACTGAGACGAAAGACTTAGAGGACGAGGATGAATAACAGGATGATCAATCAGGAAGTGAAAGTCATGATGGGTCGACCGACAATCAAACATATTCAGAGTTAGAAGCGTAGCGACAATAAGCAAGAACGAAGAGGAATAGAGGCAAAGGAGAAGGGAGTACCACTGTTGGTCTCCCCGACGAGAAGATGAACATGTTTCTTGACAGGATGACAATGGTGGCAGAAGAAAATCGAGCGAAAGTGACACAACATTCGACATAATATTTTGACCAAGTGTCACAATTGTTGCAAACACTGAGTAATGTTGTTATGGAAACCAGGGTGAATCTAGGGCTTGAAGAGGTAATTCAGTCAAAGGTACAACAGGAAGAGGTTGACATCGGCACTTAGCAGTGAATAGTGCAAGTTCTACCTGGCGCGATCATGACAAGTAATGAAGATTTATACCTCACCCTACATGAGCTCGACACTGTAAGTATAGACCTGAACATGTTACCTATGTTGATGCTTCATCGCACCCACATTGGGACCAGTGAAGAAATCCACGAGCGAGAAGCATAAAAACACGACCAAATGGTAAATTATAAGAGGTAGGTAAGAAGTGTTGAGGCGTAGATTGAACAACTCCGTGAAGAAAAAGTGATATAAATGAAGGAAACAAAGAGATAAATGGACGCTAGGAAGCGACTAGAGCATTCCATCTCTATGGCATGCAAAGATGCACCAGAAATATCTAAGGAGATGTTCGCAGAGGCCAAGGCATTGAAGTTGGGCGCTGTCATTGCAGATCTTATAAAATTTAATGAGGAATTGCAAACAAGGGTGGCACCGAGCACACCACCATACCAAGATGAAGCACCAAAGACCAACATTGAGAATACTGCGACGGAGATCGCTGAGTTGGAAAAGGCGGTGCAACACATAGCAGAGGAAGTATCACAATTTTGAAGAATCCTAATACAAGATGAGTAGTTGCACCAATTGAATATGCAACTTGGGGAAGAAGAGGCACAGTTGGAAACACTGAGGGGATCGCTAAAGAAAATGCCCCTACTTTTGCAAATAACTAAAGCGACGGAGGTGAAGGAATTACAGCAATGGGTCAACAAGGCACGACAAAGGTAGCAGAGGAGGACATTGAAGTTAGACGAGTTGCAGTCTAAGGCAGAGTAGCTAGAAATCGAAGCAATGCATATGTCGATGGAACCACGACAAGGCTCAAGTTCATATACCTGGTGATGTAACGACGACACAGTTTGGGCTTGGTCAATTTCCAAATCAAAGAGCCCGACGAGCATCAACTTGTCATATCGAGCAATAAATGAAGCAGTTAAGACGTGGTGGACGATAGCACAATTGAACGAAGATGCATTTAATGTCGCATCATTGAGCCATATTGGGTAAATCGACAGTAGATTTGGGTAATCATTGTCCAAATCGATTCGATGAATGAAGAGCGGGAATCCAAAGTTATAAAGGGACACACAAGGAAACATTCTGATTCATTGCGCATTGTGAGAGTGTTTGAAGGTAAGAGTATTGAAAAAAATCAAAGATCGAAGTAAGAATATTGCAGTCGGAGAGTTACGATGGATCATGTGATATCCAGCACCAGTATGCGGGAGCCACTCATGGCAAAGGCACACATTGTCAAAGAGAAAGAAGAGATTGCATCTGCACCGGACTAGATATTTTGAAAGAAGAGAAGCACCAACCAGTTGGTGGATACAGAGAGATAAAGAAAAACCACCCGGAGAACAATGTAGGTTGCAGCTATAGGAGGAGAAGAGGGAACTTCATGCACCGCAGAAGAAGAGGTGACAACAGTTATAGGAAGGGCCAAGAAGCAGCAAGGTTCAAACGTGGCAGACATTCTAGGATATGTGTCATTGAGGAAGGAAGGGGCTCCGTCGATAAGACTTGGGAAGAACGTCAAGTATACCATAGTGGAACCAGTGACACCGGAAGGTTCCCACATTATCGGTGGAGTGTTATAGGGGCTGCACAAGCTGCAATATAGCGACCATGACGTTTTACCATATCCCGAGTGCACCCAACAGATGTTCATGGAGAAAATTCAGGGGGGAAGGAGGCCCAATTACAAGGGAACCAATTCCATGGGAGTTGGGACTACATCGATCGGGATTGTTGTCGATCATTCACATGTCTCATTTTGGGCGATTGGCGGAGGTCAATACATGCATCAAATAATTGCTCGTCTATCTCCACGGAGGCTACTTGTGGCTTGACAGAAAGATCCCAATCAATGTGGATCTTATTGCGAGGATTACCGAGTTACCCACAATGGGGGTAGACCTATCGCAGTAATTTCAAGGCAAAGATAATGACAAGAAGTTGGAAGTGAAGATGAAATCCAAATACGGGGTAGTAACAAAAACTCGCGGTTACTTGATCGACACAATCAACGACCAAGTTGTCAAGATCGCAGCAAAGTTGTTGACAATCAAGTTAGTTCGTAAAAACCACCCCAACCAATGCACAGCAAGGGTGATTGCATCAACATAACAATGTGTGGCCGGGGTTCAAGTGAACTGGTCATTGTTCTTATTGAATGAGCTAATGGAGGAAGCAATTGTAGCACAGGAAAAGGGTAATCCCTTTACTTATTCATGGCTCATGTTGTTAATTATTTTGGTTGCATGGATGGAGCCACCGCAGTATCAAGGAATAGAGACGGAAAGTGTCAAAGTGTGTCGTGGGGCACAATATAAAAATTTATGGTCATTGAATGACAAAGACAGGAAGTGCGACAACAACATACAATTTTACATCTACTTGGAAGAACTGCATGTGCAAGCAGTGAAGATCCTGCGATTGACATAGGTCGCGACAAGAAAATATAGGCGGATTGTGAGGCTCACTGTGGGGCCTCAAGCAATTTTTATCCAATAACACGCAGACCCAGCGAAGTAGTGGTTGACCACGTAGTACAAACTAAACGAACAAGAGTTGGATGCCATCATAGAGGAATGGCCAAGTGAATGGAAGACCCTGGTCGACGACGATCAACTATCGAATCTGGAGGATGGAAATCTGATGGATGTACCAAATATACAGACTGAGACGAAAGACTCAGAGGATGAGGATGAAGGAGAGGATGATCAATCAGGAAGTGAAAGTCATGATGGGTCGACCGACAATCAAACATATTCAGAGTTGGAAGCATAGCGACAATAAGCAAGAACGAATAGGAATAGAGGAAAAGGAGAAGGGAGTACCACTATTGGTCTCCCCGACGAGAAGATGAACATGTTTCTTGACAGGATGACAATGGTGGCAGAAGAAAACCGAGCGAAAGTGACACAACATTCGACAGAATATTTTGACCAAGTGTCACAGTTGTTGCAAACACTGAGTAATGTTGTTATGGAAACTAGGGTGAATCCAGGGCTTGAAGAGGCAATTCAGTCAAAGGTACAACAGGAAGAGGTTGACATCGGCACTTAGCAGTGAATAGTGCAGGTTTTACCTGGCGCGATCACGACAAGTAATGAAGATTTATACCTCTCCCTACGCAAGCTCGACACTGTATGTATAGACCTAAACATGCTACCTATGTTCATGCTTCATCGCACCCACATTGGGACCAGTGAAGAAATCCACGAGCGAGAAGCATAAAAACATGACCAAATGATAAATTATAAGAGGTAGGTAAGAAGTGTTGAGGCATAGATTGAACAAATCCGTGAAGAAAAAGTGATAGAAATGAAGGAAACAAAGAGATAAATGGACGATAGGAAGCGGCTAGAGCATTCCATCTCTATGGCATGTGAAGATGCACCAGAAATATCTAAGGAGATGGTCGCAGAGGCCAAGGCATTGAAGTTGGGCGCAGTCATTGCGGATCTTATAAAATTTAATGAGGAATTGCAAACAAGGGTGGCACCGAGCACACCACCATAACAAGTTGAAGAACAAAATACCAACATTGAGGATGTTGCGACGGAGATCACAAAGTTGGAAAAGGAGGCGCAACACATAGCAGAGGAAGTATCACAATTTTGAAGAATCCTAATACAAGATGAGTAGTTGCACCAGTTGAATATGCAACTTGGGGAAGAAGAGGCACATTTGGAAACACTGAGGGGATCGCTAAAGAAAATGCCCCTACTTTTGCAAATAACTAAAGCGACGGAGGTGAAGGAATTACAACAATGGATCAACAAGGCACGAGAAAGGTAGCAGAGGAGGACATTGAAGTTGGACGAGTTGCAGTCTAAGGCGGAGCAGCTAGAAATCAAAGCAATGCCAGTATTGACACAAATCAAGGAGAATTTAGAGAAAGTGCATCATAAAGAAAGGGGGCATCTAACGGAGCAAGAGATCTAGGAATGCACAATGCTCAAAGTGTTGAGATATTGTAACTTCAAAGAATATTATATTTGTACTTTATTATTCCGGAGATGATTCATTCCTCCGTGAAGATCTTATTGTATATCCGGAGATTTTTATTCCTCCGTCGGAATGTGGTAACTTGGGTTATTAGACTTCCCTAGTGGGGGTCGGCCCTGTATGTGTTATGTGGGTCAAAGGGTTATTAGACCACCCTAGAGGGGTCGGCCCAGTCAGTTATAATGGGGTATTTAACCTAATGGTTAAATACGAGCCTACATGTACTTGTGTAAAATACATATCAGAGTAGTGTATAAATAGAGGAGGTGTGTTCCTCATTATACACACTCACTCACTTGAGGATAGCGCACTTGTGGAGGAGAGGTATGCTATTGTGGAGGAGGAGATCATGTCTCAGGGTTTCATCTTTGTATATTGCTGGTCATCTATATTGAGGAAGCTTTGCTGGGTTTTCTACCCCATGAGGGTTTCCCAGGATAAATCTCTGTCTCTTGTGTTTATGTTATGCTTGTTGTTTCTTCAGTGATCCTGTATATGCTATTATTGTGAAATGGAATGTAATGCTGCTATTTTCTGTCTTAGAATATTAAATCTTAACATGGTATCAGAGCTAACCTGAAGGAAGACAAGGTATGGCACTAACGACACTTGCTTTACTTACGACAATTTGAAGGCTAGGGTTTTATATAGCAAAAACCAGTCATCGTAGCACTTTCGCTATAAATCCGTTTTGGCGAATTTTTCGGATCTGAAATTGTTACAGGACGAAGATTAAATCTCCAGGTACCTTGTGTCCAAAGGAAAACCTCTAATTCGTTGTACTTTGTGATTTATGATCTGTACAATATAGGGTTTCTGCCTCTTCCAGATCTGAGTCAAAATCAGGTGACCTTGGGAAAAAGGTCATATCTTGGGCTAGGAAGCTCCAAATGAAATTTCGTAAAAAGTGACAGGTATTACACAGTCTGTAATATCTCAGAAAACTTTTTCAGAGGCCGAAGTTGAAGCAGTGACACGTGGCACTCCGTACAAGTGCGCTCTCCTGTATTATCCCATAAACAGGTCACGTTGCGACATTTGGCATAACTCTCTCTCAGAGAGTCCAATTGAGGTCAGACCTGTCAGGATGGAAAGGTAACAGGCCGATACATCTCAGAAAATGTTTTCAGAGGCCGAAGTTGAAACAGTGACACGTGGCATTCCGTACAAGTTCGCTCTCTTGTTTTATCCCAAAACAGGTCACGTTGCGACATTTGGCATAACTCTCTCTCAGAGAATCCAATTGAGGTCAGACCTGTCAGGATGGAAATATAACAGGTGAGGCTATCTCAGAAAACCTTTTCAGACCCTGTGGATCAAAAATTTTGGAGTTACACCAGAAACAATCAGGTACATATTTCTGTCAAAACAGAATTAATTTTTGGTACCTTCATTCATGGCTTCCGGAATTTAGGGCTTTGGAGAAAGTTGGAATTTTTGTAATCGAAGACCACGGCTGGATGCTAATCATCAAAATAGAAATTTAGAGACCAAGATCAGAATTTTTGGTTGGGCAGAAGGCCGGGTTTGATTAGACCCTAGTTCGGGACTTTGATCAGAAAAGTGGAAAATTAGGGCTTCTGTAAAAATGGGAATTTTTGAAATCTGTGACCATGGCTGGAAGCTCCTCAGAAAAATAGAAGCTTAGAGCTTTGGATCAAACATTTTGATTGGGCAGAAGAGTGGGATTCATCAAACCCCAGTTCAGGGTCACGTCCAGTGAATCCGAAAGTTTCAAAGGAAAAATTGAGGAGTGAAACTTTGCAGTTTTCAAATTCTAAATATATCAGTTTGATCAGCTCATCAAGGCGCATATTTCTATACTTTCGGAAGTTTGAAATTCAAAGTTTGAATTTTTGGGGTTTCTCTGACAAACCCATATCCAGCTCCAGGTCCAGTTCTTGCAAATCAAGTGGATAGGGTTAATCCTAGAAGAAGATGGATTGGTCACCTGCATAAGTGAAGGAGTTCCTATTTTAGAGGGAGATGAGGCTAAAGCGAAGGAGTTCCTATTTTAGAGGGAGATGAGGCTAAAGCTTTACATAAGGAGATTACAAGCGATCTCGACAGGTATGACTCATCGAGGTATGTTTTGATATTTGTTCATGATTAAGTTTATGGTATGTTTGTACAATCTTGATTTTTAGATTTGTTGTATCACCTTAACAAAATTATGAATGCATGATAGAAGATATTCATTGGTTAGGGTGTTGACACTTATGATTGTACTAATGCATTATGATGTTGTGTGAGGTTGATGTTGTCCGCTAATAAGATACAGGTACATCACAAAAGACAAATCAGGTTCCATGACCATGAAAACATGAAGACAAAGACTCATCCACAATCTTTGTTCTACTTACGACGTATGTATGACTTTGTTATATTATGCTTAACCTATGAGACATGCAGGTTCTAGCTCAGGATCTCTAAATCATTGAAAAGATTGTTTAGGTATGTTGTACATAACCAAGTAGGTATACTAATCCAGGTATGTTTCCCATGAATCTTACCTTGTGTTAGGATCCCCTATATAAGTATACTTGGAATGATTGGTTATGCTTATTCATAAAGTTAGTAATCAAGGGATTATGCATATTATATCTTTTATCTTGATTGATGATATGCATGAGTAAAAGAAGACTTCCCTGAAATCTTGAATACTAATGTTTATTAACTATAATCATGACTATACATTCTCAATATTATTTAGAACTATAATGTTTTGATAACATTTAGAACATACTAATGGGTGTATGTTTGTGTATGAGATCATGAGGATGACACTTGAACATGCACAGTGGTACATAATGAATAGAAGTTCAAAAGACATACAGAAGATCAAGCGGGAGGCAACCACACAAACATAAAAGATAAGTATTTGAGTTGTTATTTGAAATAGTAAATGATATTGCCTGTAATAGGTTGTATGCATATTTGTATTCCTATAATATATCATGCTAAGTGTAAATATTCATAGAACATTGAACAGTATACTACCAATATGCATATGATTGGTAAGTTGGACAAACATTCCATTGTTGCTTGTCTAGAATGAAACCTCTTTGCTGACATGCTGAGAGTTGTGCACACTCTCGATAGTATGTTCTGGTAGAGATGGAAGGCATCTAGATAGCCACTGTATGCATACAGGATATGGGAAAGTGTTGTGCCAAAGTATTGGTCAAGATAGTTGCATAACTATGTAAATGATATATGTATGCATAATAGGTTATCATGTCAATATGATTTGATGATTATGAAGTATTACTAATCATGTACCTAATTTTGATTTGTAGGAAAAATCGTGATGGATGTTCAACAAGAAGATTTACAAATCAAACAAAATATAGAAGGCTTGTGGCTAGAAGATTCTCTTAGAAAGAGGAAGAGAATCATGATGAGATGTTTGCTCCAAGTGGCTAGATAAGACCATTCTCTTAATGGTGTAATTAAAGAAGAAGTGTGAATCAGGTTCTGTATGGGTTCCCAGGATCGATAGTATATTGATGAGAATACATGAGGGGATTGTATCATCCTTGAACACTTGTTCTAAAGTGAGCCGTAGACAGGTGTCTCCGAGAAAGAAAAGGGATTGGATCATCCCTGGACTTTCAGTCCTAAAGAGAGCCGTAGACGTGAGGTCTCCGAGAATGAAGTCCTTAGTGGACAGTTGAGGGGATTGGATCATCCCTGGACTTTCAGTCCTAAAGAGAGCCGTAGACGTAAGGTCTCCGAGAATGAAGTCCTTAGTGGACAGTTAAAGGGATTGGATCATCCCTGGACTTTCAGTCCTAAAGAGAGCCGTAGACGTGAGGTCTCCGAGAATGAAGTCCTTAGTGGACAGTTGAGGGGATTGGATCATCCCTGGACTTTCAGTCCTAAAGAGAGCCGTAGACGTAAGGTCTCCGAGAATGAAGTCCTTAGTGGACAGTTAAAGGGATTGGATCATCCCTGGACTTTCAGTCCTAAAGAGAGCCGTAGACGTGAGGTCTCCGAGAATGAAGTCCTTAGTGGACAGTTGAGGGGATTAGATCATCCCTGGACTTTCAGTCCTAAAGAGAGCCGTAGACGTAAGGTCTTCGAGAAGTGGGGATTGTATCATCCCCGGACCTTGGTCCCTGAATTGATCCGTAGACGTATGGTCTTCGAGAATAAAGTGATGGGGATTGCATCATCCCGGAACCACTGGTTCAAAATGTACGTGAGGACTGCATCGTCCATGAACTGGGTTCAAAATGTACGTGAGGACTGCATCGTCCATGAACTGGGTTCAAAATGTACGTGAGGACTGCATCGTCCATGAACTGGGTTCAAAATGTACGTGAGGACTGCATTGTCCATGAACTGGGTTCAAAATGTACGTGAGGACTGCATCGTCCATGAACTGGGTTCAAAATGTACGTGAGGACTGCATCGTCCATGAACTGGGTTCAAAATGTACGTGATGGGATTGCATCGTCCCTAGACATGAGACTTGTCTTAAAGTGATAAGGACTAATCATCTTGTAAGTAGATTGGGATTGCATCGTCCCTAGACATGGTGAGGTGTCTTAAAGTGATAAGGACTAATCCTCCTGTAAGTAGATTGGGATTGCATCGTCCCTAGACATGGTGAAGTGTCTTAAAGTGATAAGGAATAATCATCCTGTAAGTAGATTGGGATTGCATCGTCCCTAGACATGGTGAGGTGTCTTAAAGTGATAAGGACTAATCATCCTGTAAGTAGATTGGGATTGCATCATCCCTAGACATGGTGAGGTGTCTTAAAGTGATAAGGACTAATCATCTGTAAGTAGATTGGGATTGCATCGTCCCTAGACATGGTAAGGTGTCTTAAAGTGATAAGGACTAATCATCCTGTAAGTTGATTGCATCATCCTTAGACATGGTGAGGTGTCTTAAAAGGATAAGGATTGATCATCCTGTAAGTTGATCTGGATTGCATCATCCATAGACATGAGAGATGTCTTAAATTGAGAGGGATTGATCATCCCATAAGTGGATCAGGATTGTATCATCCTTGGACCTATGTCCTAAAGTGAGAGGGATTGACCATCCCATAATTGGATCATGTGTGTTGCAGGGTATGCTGCTGTTGTGTATACTTGTATCAGTGTGGATACTTGTATTGATAGATGTATTAGTGAGAATACATGCTTTTGATGATAGATGTATTAGTGAGAATACATGCTTTTGATGATAGATGTATTAGTGAGAATACATGCTTTTGATGATACATGTATTAGTGAGAATACATGCTTTTGATGATAGATGTATTAGTGAGAATACATGCTTTTGATGATATATGTATTAGTAAGAATACATGTTTTGATGATAGATGTATTGGTGAGAATACATACTTTTGACGATACATGTATTGATTAATGTACTTGTATGGTTGAGGATACTTATGTTGTAGATCGAGATGATCCAGATGCTGTAGATCGAGATGATCCAGATGCTGTAGATCGTGATGATCCAGATGCTGTAGATCGAGATGATCCAGATGCTGTAGATCGAGATGATCCAGATGCTGTAGATCGAGATGATCCAGATGCTGTAGATCGTGATGATCCAGATGCTGTAGATCGTGATGATCCAGATGCTGTAGATCGAGATGATCCAGATGGTGTAGATCGAGATGATCCAGATGCTGTAGATCGAGATGATCCAGTTGTGTAGATGAGATGATTCAGATGCTGTAGATCGAGATGATCCATATGTTATAGATTGAGATGATCCAGATGCTGTAGATCGAGATGATCCAGATGTTGTAGATCGTGATGATCCAGATGCTGTAGATCGAGATGATCCAGATGTTGTAGATCGAGATGATATGACAATGCTGATGATCGTGAGATAACGATGCGGATGATCGTAAGATGACGATGCTAATGATCGTGTGATGACGATGCTGATGATCGTGAGATGACGATGCTAATGATCGTGTGATGACGACGCTGATGATCGTGAGATGACGATGCTGATGATCGTGTGATGACAATGCTGATGATCGTGAGATGACGATGCTGATGATCGTGTGATGACGATGCTGATGATCGTGAGATGACGATGTTGATGATCGTGTGATGACGATGTTGATGATAGTGAGATGACGATGTTGTTGATCATGTTATGACGATGCTGATGATCGTGTGATGGCGATGCTGACAATCGTGAGGATTCAGATATTGATGTTGCTGTAGCTGTTTGAGTGCTGCAGAAGATAAAGACTCAGTACTGAAGATGTTGATGTTCCAGTATTGAAGATATTCCAGTAACTGGTTGAGTTACTGATGATGTTGAGAAAGCTTCCAATGATTTATAGATGTATCATGTATGATGTTGATGACTCCTTGCTCGTGCAGATGCTGTTATAATATCCTTCTCGTTAAGGGGGAGTGTTGAGATATTGTAACTTCAAAGAATATTATATTTGTACTTTATTATTCCGGAGATGATTCATTCCTCCGTGAAGATCTTATTGTATATCCGGAGATTTTTATTCCTCCGTCGGAATGTGGTAACTTGGGTTATTAGACTTCCCTAGTGGGGGTCGGCCCTGTATGTGTTATGTGGGTCAAAGGGTTATTAGACCACCCTAGAGGGGTCGGCCCAGTCAGTTATAATGGGGTATTTAACCTAATGGTTAAATACGAGCCTACATGTACTTGTGTAAAATACATATCAGAGTAGTGTATAAATAGAGGAGGTGTGTTCCTCATTATACACACTCACTCACTTGAGGATAGCGCACTTGTGGAGGAGAGGTATGCTATTGTGGAGGAGGAGATCATGTCTCAGGGTTTCATCTTTGTATATTGCTGGTCATCTATATTGAGGAAGCTTTGCTGGGTTTTCTACCCCATGAGGGTTTCCCAGGATAAATCTCTGTCTCTTGTGTTTATGTTATGCTTGTTGTTTCTTCAGTGATCCTGTATATGCTATTATTGTGAAATGGAATGTAATGCTGCTATTTTCTGTCTTAGAATATTAAATCTTAACACAAAGCAGCAGTTAGGGAATACATCGACCCAATTAAAATAGTGTATGAAGAGTTTAAGGCACAAGTAAACACACCATCAGCATCCCGATGAACTGGCTCAAGGGTGAGCCACAAGTTTGTGTTGGGGGCCTTTTGGCACGGGACTATTCCATAGAAGTTTTGGTAAAAACAATGACAAGGAAGAAAAGTGGACAGCGATAAAGGTATTGAGTGATCGCGGAGTGGAGAAAAGGGGTTAAAGTGGAGCAAAGCAGTCAAAGTAGAGTAGGAGTTAGTTAGACTTGGTGGTTAAGATATGTCCACTTTGCGAAGTGGACCAATTTTGTAACGGCCACTGAACCTATAAATATGAGTCATATTGTAATCCTTTGGGAATCTTTGATCTTATATTTTGATCTTATTCTATCCTATTATATATGGCGGTCGCATCTTGGTGATTTTCTTTGATTTTAGTCTTTGAGGATCGTTTCTGCGGATATGTGTCTATGTCGATTATGTAATTTGTAAGACGGATTTTATGTATGAAGTATGCTTTTAATGAGAAGGAATTTTTCAGCTATGACTTTGTCTCTCTTGTGTCGCAGTATGAATACTTGTGTTATGTCATTGTTATGAATACTTGTGTTATGCCGCAGTTATGATTACTTGTGTTATGTCACAGTTATGATATGTATCGCAGATCTGTTAAATATGTTTCTATGATGTGTTACTGTGTAAATCTAATTAATATGTCTTTGTATGTGATGATGGTGTTATGATGCAAATGTTGTCGATTTCTGAGTTACGCTGCGATTAACTGTTAATGATGGATGTCCTCTTATACCTGCAGAAGCTTGGTTCCTACATCCCCCTTTGGTGCCTCGAGTGAGACCTCACTCACTTTGCGAGTGTTGGTGGAAAGGCTAAACCCTTTCTGGCTCGGTATCTATGGGTGTTTTTGTCGATCTTTGTTGACACTATGCGAACTGAACCCCTATTGACAGATTTGTTTCAACAAGAAAGTAGTTGTCCTTTTGACAAGCCACATTTAGATTTCTAAATTCTATGCATATCCTTATGCTTCCATTCTTCTTTCTAACAACCACTAAGTTAGAAAGAAGAATTCCTTGTTGGTGCAATAATCCCTACTATTAACATTTTCTCAAGCTCCTTTTTAACAATGGAAGCTAACTTAGGGTTGATTTGTCTCAATTTTTTCCTGAAAGGTTTAACTTCTTTGATTTCCTACTTTAAAGGTATAGTGTGTTGGAACACATCTTCACGATATGATTTTAATTCATCATAAGTAAAATCAAACACATCTCTATTCTCTTTAACCAAAATGATTAAGTCATTCCTTTATTTTTATGAAGTACCTTTTTTATTTTTATCATTTTAGGTTCTTTGTCTGTTCCAATGTTTATTTCCACATAGTCTCCAGATTTCATTGAATCAATATCGCTCTTCTTTCTTTCATGCCTATCAAATATGCTTTCAAGTGCTACCAAGCCACAAGGAACATGATTGTTGAATTGACTTCCCTCTCCCTGGTAATCTTTACCTTCCTCTTGAAAATTGACATTAAAGTTTGAGAACTCTTCCACATTATGAATAAACTTTAAGATTTGATCATCATCCCGAAAAACTTGCCAATGTTCCATGTTGTCTGGTACTGATGGTCTGAAATTTATTTCTAAGGTACAATCACCATTTAACATTTATTCTAAAGGTTGAAGTGTTTATGTTTAAACTGCTAACATGTCCACTGCATTGTTCTGATCTCTAGGAATGGATTCTATGTTTAAGGCATCAAATAATTCCATGGTGTCCCAAATTGCATTTCTATACTTTTTTAACCTATGACATTTACATGCAAATTGGTTTTTTACTTGGAGAACTATCAAATCAAAGTCTCCTTTTATACTTAACATCTTAATCCCCATATCTTATGCTAGTTCTATCCCAATTAAAAGTTCCTCATACTCAGCCATGTTATTCGTCGCTTCAAAATCCATTCTAAAATCAAAGTTGAAAACCTACAATTGTTGTTTGTTTAATGGTTGCATACAATTTGTTTAATGGTTGCCTACAATTGTTGTTTGTTTAATGGCTACCTACAATTTGTTTAATGGATGGTTATATATGTAGCAACATTGTTGATTGTTTGATGGTTGCCTATAATTTGTGTCATACATAGTTTGAGGTTCTTTCTTGCAAGGAAAGTTCTCTCTTGATCATCTAATTTCACTCCAACCCTCTCTCTTCTTACCTTATTCACATTTATGTCACCCTTTACACATCCTAGATGCATTTAAAACATTAGTTGTGGGATGCATGATCTAGAATTGATGCATGGTTCCAAGTTGGTGATTGCATGACTTGAATGTTGCATCAATTTTAATTTTGGAAACATAATATTAGACTAGGAAGCACGTTATTTTTGCATTACCAACAATTCAAAGCAAAGATACAACACAACTTGAGGATGGTATCCCTAAGGGACTCAAATTCCTACTCAGAACGAGGATGTTATTTACTTCAATACGGCTACCTACACTAATGTTTATCATGAGCGGCCTCCTAGAGTCTATGCTATGTGATTTTATACATAAATTTTGATTTTTGCACATGAAAATCAATTATACGTACCTTGCCAATATTTTTAAAATGGATGATAACCTTCCAACAATTGGTGATCCTACCTTTGAATTGTTCACCCATTTAGTCTCCACGAACATCAAGCTAAATAAAAACCAAGTCAAAGAGACAATGATAGAGACAGAGGTTAGCAATTTGATGAGTTCATTGTCAAAGTGTACAAGGTGATGAGTTCATTGTCTCATTTTAGATATCTCGCTATATTCTTACAATATTGGCTAACTATATATCTAATTCGATTAACTGAAGTTACAACCAAATAGATACTTGTTAGATATTTCTTCATCGAGTGAGGGAATCTCGATACAAACAGAGGGAAATGCAACTGCATCTAGTAGATATGATAGGCAAAGAACGACCAAAGATGAAAAGGTCAGAAGAAAATTGTGTAGATGTATGGAATTTGTTCTTGCCAAAGGAGGATCATGCTCCTATGATGATGAGAGCATAGGAGACATCAAGCTTCCACCCATGTATCAGCATCTGTTGAAACAAGGGATACCTAAGGAACTTCCTCCGTTGGACACTGACTTTAGTGTAAACAATAGGATGTATCGCATTGCACCATCCTCCCTACATGGCCTGGGGATATTTTCCATGGATGGAATAACTGTAAAATACAATACAATAATTGAATTGATGGACTATGTCGGACTATGTTACAACTATAGCTATTGGATGCTATTGGTCAAGTACATGTGAAGCATGCGAATATATGCACTCGTCACAAATTATATACAGCTAATAAAAAATGATAAAAATAAGGAAGTGACTATCTATATTGATGGAAGGTCTAAAGCTCCAACAATATCGCAGGGTTTGTAAACAAGACACGACCTAGGACAACAAACAAACAACCAAATTGCATACATGAGGGACACGAAGGAAATCGGGTAGTCATGTGAGCAATAAAAAAGATAGCTCCTAGGGAAGAGTTATTAGTGGATTACCATTTGAATCGAGTAGATACATCGACTAATAGTGTGCGGGTACTTATGCAACACCTATTTAAGCAAACTCTACTTATTGAATTATATTTTTTTATCTTCAATAATGTATTTTAAATATTTCACGGTTCTAATTTTATTGTAATGTGGCGGGCTGATTGTGGAAAAGGAATATCCTCATAATAGGTAAACAATTAACAAGTTTGATTTACATTTAAGGTGAATTTTATTATTTGTTTATAGAATTTTATTTGTGTGGCGATCAGTTTTTTTATCTTTAACAATTTTCTAAATATTTTTTGGTTTTAATTATGTTAAAATGTGGCAAGATGATCATGGAAAACAAATATCCTAAGAACAGGTAAACAATTAACAATTTGGATTTACATTTAATGTGAATTTTATTATTTGTTTATATAATTTTATTTGTGTGGTGATCAATTTTTATCTTTAACATTTTTTTAAATAATTCGAGGTTCTAATTATATTATAATGTGGTAGGATGATCGTGGAAAAGGGCCAGTCATAGAACATGTAAATGAGTAACAATTTCGACTTACATTTAACTTCAATTCTATTATTTGTTTATATAATTTTATCGGTGTGGCAATCAGTTATTTTATTGTTCTACATAACTGAAATAACATTTATTTTGTTGAAATATGTAGTCATTGGGCCATGATGCTCATGATTTGCTTGTCCAAGTGGATTTGTACACATCCCCCAATCCGATGGTATTAATAAATAAAAATATCAATAAAGTGAACAAGGAACTTGATCGCTTGTTAGACATTGTAGATCAAACTCCTGAAATCGAAGAAAGGATCATTCAAGTTATGACACAACTTAACACATATAAGGTAATAACCATAATTTAAAGTGATATTTTTATTTTTTTGTCATAAGATCAATTATGAAAGTTTTTTTTAACTTTTAGATTATTTAAACGAAGAAACATTTTCTTTCTTAAATAGAGATTTTTGCAACATGTTGACCCCCGCCTGCATGGTCTCGGTAGTAGTGGGACTGCACAAATGCCACAGATTCCCGACATATGCCCTTGTATACCTTCCAAGCTAGTCAGTTCTCCAACTTCCACACCTATAGTTGGGAGCCATGACATGCACCCCTAGGAAGCCACACAGCCAAGCTCTAGAGGTGCTGACAAAGATGAGGCTGATGATTTGGCCGATTATAAGGTTTCATTTCCTAGAGCGAGACATGTTACCTCCATAGGGACCCTTTCAGGAACATTTATGGTCAACAATGAAGGAATTCCATTCAAGCAAGTAACATTGCCAGGTAATTTTTAATATTTTAATTGTTTCATGTTGTCCATCTCAAACATAAATCATCTAGATTATTATTTTTAAATTAATGATCATATAGGCAACAACGATTTTTATAGGCACTTGGAGACCAAGGCATTGGTTATTTTTGGGCCCACCATATGCACAAGGTGGAATTCACAGAATTCCAAACTCAAAAAAGAACTTTTGGATTATCTTGAAGGCCTCTTTGGGGTAGACACATTTAATAAAATTGCAGTCACCTCCACAGTTGGACAACATTTAAAATATATGCACGACATTTATAGGGTTCACTTGGAAAAGAACCCTACGTACAAGCGTCCTCTAATAATTCCAAAGAGGGAGTGGAAGGCACTCATTGAGGACGTGAAAGATAAGAGATTTAGAAAAGAAGGAAAAACACCACCTGGTGGCGCAAGGTAAATTACATCTTGAATTCAATACCTGTAATTTTCTTTAGATCTAAACAAAAGTGTGGTGCATAACATACTTGAAACTTTTGATGATAGGTTTCTTATCACTTCGAAGAAAACAAAAACAAGGATTGCCAAACATGGGAAGCACAAGCTAGGACAGGGCAGCTATTTGAAGTTACAATCACGAATTGTAATTTACCTAAATACCTTAACAATATTATTTATATCGCCTTCCAACTTTCAGGTAATTGCATCCAATAACATCAAAAATGCATACTCTTATGCAATGCAGGGCGACGACTTCAGAACTACAACCACAGAGGAATACCTTAATATTGGTTACAATTCCAGCTATCAAGCTATCATTGAGCGATGGAAAATCTTGGGGTAGATCCCAAGATCTAGTGTGCAGGATAAGGTAAATAAAAATCATTCCACATTAACCTTTCACCACTTATAAAAATACATTCATGTTTGATATCATCCATAAATTTAATGTGTTACATCATTGTTTTAATCATGGGAGTATCTCTATGAATGAGCCCATAAGTACTGAAGAGCAGTGCACTGATAGTGGCTTTCCTCCACAATATGGTGCTCCCATGCAGCCTCATGATGGTGCTACGACTAAGGTCCACAATGGTAATATGATTGGATATTAATCATATACTTAATAATTTCGTAGTTATAGATTTTGTACTTCTGTTTTTTTTACTTATACATCTAGGATTGTGTCCTTATAAAGTTTGTGGTTTCAATGGAAGAGAATGTTGTACTTGAGGGTCCTATAGCTGAAGAGGAGCATAGGGCAGCGATTCCAATGATGTCCAGTGTACCAAGTAAATAATTACATTGAAAAGATTTTTTTAACATTACTGAACTACTCCAATGATATTTAAAAATTGGCTAGATAAATTTAATATTTTTTTTCTAAGCGATGCCCCATCACAGTGGCCTCCACACCACGAGTACCAAACCAGGTGCGCTTTGCGTGAGAGGCCGCAAGCACAAACAACTTCTCAAGAGCACCCATAAAATGAAGACAATATGGATGATGATGAACTACTTAAGAACTATAGGAAGATGGATAAAAATAAATGATGATGTATAATATTATTATGAGATAGATAGATGTATTGTACTTGGAACATATTTTGGATGGTAAAGCTCATTTATAAAAACTATTTTTTCTTACATATGCCTTTGAATGAGTTATTGCATACTTTTTTGTACTCATGACAGTTAAATATGAAATATAGATGGTTATTACTTAATTATGTTCAAAGCAAAAGGAAATCAAACAACTTTGTACTTATTTTATCTCAACTTTATTGCTTAGCTTTACAATCACATTTTATCAATTTTGTATCTTTTTAATGCATATTTTCTAGTAGAATATATATTGGGTATTGGGGACTTGGAGTGATGTGAGGGGGGGTATGGGCCATAAGAGTTTCCACCTTCACGTGGTTGGCCCTACTTAGTAGAGAATAATTTATTGGATCCGTTTAATCTTGAGAAAACCTCCCTCGATACAACGGAGCGGCAACAAAGTCAATGTTGACTTCATTGCTACTCCAGATCGAGAGAGTTTTGCTCCAATATTAGACGGCTCCAATAAATTATTCTCGAAACCAAGAGGAGCTTATTCAGGAGTGTTATTTATTTATTTATCCATCGGGTTTGTAGTTTGTTCTCATCGATTAAATCCATGTTTGAATATAGGATGATGAGGGGCTGGTCCAAAAAGAAGGCTTAGAAGGTGCTTGGAAACACTGTACATGTATGTTCTAACATTCTCATAAAAATGCATCTTATACTAGTAAATAATGGTACAAATATGACTTGTATTGATTTTGTATATATTTATGGAGGTTGAATGATTTGGCACTGCAAGTACTAGACAAACATAATAATGGATGAGTTGTGATCAGGGTAGGTATGTTATCCAAATAATTTTAATGGCTATTTAATTTGAAGATGTCTTTTTTTATATTAGTTTAGAGTGAATTTTTAATTGCTTGTGGTTTTCTCATGTATTTGACTGCATTTTGGTGTTTTTGTCAATTTCATTCAACCAAGAATATATGGTTATATTATATATGGTTCTACCAATGCTATTCTATAAATAGCGTGATCAATTTTAAACTGGAGAATATCACTTTCAGATGCGCAAAAGTCATTATTTGAAATATAAATTCCAATGTCTATTAGAGCATGTTTCCCCTTATGTAACATCATATAACAGTTTGTTTTCTCACATTAGATCCTAAAATGGGGAGATGGATACAACAATATTTAACTAGGAGTTGTAGTAAAACAATAGTATATTATTTACTATGTGTAAAACAATTGTTTCTTTACTATGTGTGAAATAGTAGTAAAACAATAGTTGATTATTTATTATGTAGTAAAACAATTGTTTCTCTACTGTGTGAAATAGTAATAAATAGTAGTTGATTATTTCAAATATGGGTTTAAAAAATAGTAAAGAAACATCATATCTCAACCTATGGATGATCTAGAAAATAACTAAGAACATTTTCCTATAGTAGCAACCTATGTGGTGACCTCATGAGCAGCACCCAGCCATAAAAAATGCAAATATTTCCAAAGCTAATGTGGATAACTCTCCTTGCAATTTATAACAATATTGAGGGACATTTTTGTCCATTTAGTTAAGCATTTTGTCTTCTTAGAGGATTTTAGTCCTTGTTTATTGGAGGACATTCCCTTTGTAACCCACCCATTTATCCATTTAGACTAGGTTTGAGGGCAACATCCACACTTGGATACTTTTTCTTCAGAATGTGGTGGAGAAATCCTCTACCTCTAGCAGGACATTCGTATGATTTTTGAAGGTTAATGGATCCTCTCTTTTGTTTTTAGTGTTGGATAGTAATGATAGTGCAGGCACATAGGATATGGTTGGTGGCACCAAACAATTAGATAATCACATTGAGTTTTCAAAATGTAGGAAATTATACAAGTTGACTTGGAGGTAGCTAAAGTAGCATAAGTCATGCCAGATGATTTTTTAAGCCAAATGTAAGTATTTGACTCATTCATGGGGATAGGGAACTATTATTGAAGTTGTTATCATAACCTTTTCCAGAATACCATATGTGCTTCTCTTCAAAATTCATGATTCTAAGGTCTTATTGTTGGCACAAGAACTTGTTTAAGACCACCATACAACTGTCAAGGACTATGCAAAAATGACTCTTCTATTGAATCTGGCCACTGGTTAGGGATTCCCTGGGGCTACGGTAGTTATGATTGTTTAAGTGGATGCAAATTGCCAATGAAAATTGTGATGAATTGCTTCCATATACCCACAAATCATGCCACCAAAACTATTGGAAATATTAATACAGAATTGGTACTAGGAACCCTACTTTATCTCCATACAATGTTGCCTCTTTTGTTGAAGACAAGGTACAGACCTGTTGTAAAAGATATTGAAAGTGGGTCATTTTTTGCCATTATTTGTTCTCAAATGGTGCCCTAATCATGCTTTTATGAGGCTATTATTTATGTCTCCTAAAAACATCTTGATTCGTGCCCATATTTCACACATTCAACTATCTCCAAATCTGTTGTTGTATGTGAATGTTTAAGGATTAGTCAAGTGGATTCCATATGTATTAGGACCTGAGGAACTCTGCTACAAATTCACCTTGATACTTTGAAATCTTGGACATCCAACCATAAACTGCTGCCTATGAATTCTGAAACCATCTTTCCTTATGATATTGCTATCCAGGAATGTCACAATGCCACCGATTAACTTTCATAGTGATATAAATGACCTTCAGACGTCAAGATACTATATAGTTTGCACCTAGATTTGTATTGAGGTATTATTTAATCCTAAAACTAGTGCTTTAACAATATGGGGACTGAAAAGTGTCCATCGAAAGGCTTCCTTAACTTCATATTTGTTATAGAAATTTCATAAAAATTCTATACAAGACTTCTAGTCCTATGGGATTCCATCACAACTCTCGAATATTTGCAAAATATACATGAAAACCCTAGCTTCTCAAATCCTTAAAATTGTCACACTTTTAGTGCTAACAAACAGTCAGCAATAAATCTCGTTTATATCCCTCGGATCCATAGAAAATTGCCAAGTCGTTGAACTTCTTAAGGCACATTGAAGGGCACAATCCCCGCCACTTGCATACCTAATCAAATCAGATTTTTGAAACAGCCTATGGCATATTTCTCCAACAGTAATGACATAAATATATGACATCTCATTCATTATTCCTTTGGTTTCTTTCTTGATGCATGTTCGCAATTTGTTTAGGCCCTTTTTGTGGACAATTTTGCAGCAGTTTATGGAGGGCATAACTAACAACAGTTTTTGAACCATCTTGTAGAATTCTAAACCCAACATTGTCATCACTGAGATGTATTCCCTCCACCATGATATTCTGAGACTATTTCTGACCATATTTTTGTGAGCAAAGCCTGTTCCTCATTATGTCATGTGCACAAACAATGTCCTGGAAAAGAGTCCTCAGTATGACACATCACTCAATATATAGCAAGAGTTAATGTATATCTTATGTTCCCGCCAACATCATCGTTTAGATCCTAGAGGTACACCTAGATTTGAAGAAGAGTAATGCATGCATTTCAAAGAAGAGTGATGTGGATATTTATAGATGTATACCAATTTGTGTTCAAGAAGTTTGAAGATCCAACTTAAAGTATGGAGGATACATTCACATGTGGAGTGGTGTCATGGTTAAGGAGACTCTGTCCTTTATCTCAAATATGTTGATTTGTTTGGGATTTGTCCCTAGATGTGTTTTTGTGGTGAGCACCCTCTTCACTAATACTTTGGACTTTGTCTCTATTACCAAGACCTTGTCTCCATGGATCTTCTTGCATCGCTCCATCCATCAAGGGTGTCCTTTGGCCCCACGTTTGTACATCCTAACTATAGATGCTTTCAATTATCTATTGGAGACATCCCATATTAAGGGGTAGATCCATGGTGTTCTTACCTTGAATGGCTCAAAGATGGTTAACAATTACTTTGTTGATGATTCTCTTCCTAACATTAGGGTAGAGGAGTGAATTGATGGGCCTTTACTTGTTTGGAAATTTTTTGCACAAACTTTAGGTGTCATGGTCAATGCTCATAAAAAAAAAATAGTAGGGTCAAATGGCCCTCCACATTGGATCCCTATAATTTGGTCCTATATTCACCCCAATTTTATTGTCCACTGTTTTAGTATTCCCTTTGGATTTTTCCTATATCTAATAGCTATGTGAGTATTATACTCCATGCTTCATCAAAGACAACCATTCATCCAATCCTCAATGCTTGCTCAGGGAACATAATCTATCACCTAGGGGTTTATTCCAAGGCCAAGTTGGCCAAAAGTGGATTCTCCAATGGCACATAATCTCCATCTAGTTATGCTCAGAGCACAGAATCTGTAAACATTGAGCCCTTCTCAAATGCCCCTATTCCCTGTAAAACATGAGGATGCCAATGACCCAAATGTGGTTAAGGAGAAACACCAGTCTCTTCTAGTGACCCCACATGGAAGGATTAAATATGGACCATGAAAATTAGGCAAGTGACCTATCCTTCTCAGTCAAACCTAATGATATTCATGCAATGTCAACAAAAATTCTAGGTAATAAAAGTTGTATCTTTTGCAACTTTTTGGATTTTTTTGTCAAATAACCAATCATACAGACAACATTCTCAAAATTTGGAAGCCAAGCAAAATGGGTGATATTTATTTTTAAATTTAAAAGAAATTATTGTGACAAACTAGCCATCCAAGTGTAACCACAATCAGCATATTTGTTTATATTTCATAAAAATAAAATGGAGTAATTAAATCAAAATTAGATATTGATTTAATACAAATGAATTTTAAACTTTATTAAATATGCTTAGTTCTTTTTATGAAAATTTGAAACAAAAATTATCTTATTCTTCCACACTACCAAATCTTTTCCATACTTCGCTATCACCAAAACTAATGATACACATAAATTAAGTGACTTTAATGGCCATTGCAAAAAGGGGCCAAAATAGTGATTTTGAAATTATTTTGTAAAATCCATTTTAAATGGTACCTATGTTTGGAGAGAACCTTACAAGAGGGACGAGTCTTATTGGTCATTTTACTATTAGAAAATTAGTAGAAGCAGCATATCAAAGCTTATAAACCACCATCCTATGTGTATGAAAACCTTAAAACAACAACATAAAAGTTCCCCTAAGCATTGTAGCAATAGTAAAAATGCCTAAATACTAAATCTAGGAGTACTTAAAGCGTAAACCAGCAATAAAAGATCCTAATGTGCATTTCTAGGTGAAACTTAAAGCCAAAGGCAAACTTGTTCTGTTACAGTGGGGTACTTGGTTAGTTTTGTTACAATATTTATTCTCAAATAGAAGCATACTTGAGGCAAAGTCAAAGTATAAGTAGAATTGGTAAATAGTGTTGATCATGTGCAATCAGTGAAGGTGATCCATGATCTTTTTTTACCTCCACATATTTGGATTTTGATTCCCAATCAATGGAGTGAAAACTCATGGATGCATACCTAGGATCCTCTTGAGGAGTAAGGCACATAATAGAATACCATAGAAAAATTGTTTATGCCTACCCTTCTTACAAGCCTTCAACTTCTCTCACATGTTAGCAACCACCATTATGCACCAATCATAAATTATCGAGCAAAGGAACTCCACAATATATTACATGATATCCGTAGAGGCTAAATGGGGTGTTTTTGACCCAATTGTCTAAGTGATGACAAATAAGGATATCTTCAGCCTCGGGTCCTAGATAGACCCAGTTGGCACTTGGTCACTAATACATATTGGAAAAAATCCGACGAATGGATTCCGACGGTACGGACTAGATTGGTCGTACTGTCGAAAATTCCAAGATAAATGTTAAAATTTGGGTGGTTATTTTTCCATGGAAAGAGCTTGCATTCCATATTTAGAAATGTATAATGTTCGAAGGGAGGTTTAGTTTGCTATAATATTATAATTTTAAAATACTTGCTCATATGAGGCACCAACATATTATATATGGCTAGGGAAGTACACCAATGTCATAACCTTGAGAGGAGTCTCTTCCATCACAGACTCGTAAAACTGCTTGTTAAAGAAACATTGACTTGAGAGGGAAGAGTGTGGGAAGAGTTTTTGACAACATACATAGTTAATGAAGAAACTACAAAATCTAAGGTCTGAAAGATTGAGTATAGGTAAGGTCAAGCATCTTCAAAATGATTGAAAGAGAAGAAAAGAATAGAATATGACTTCTATTAATGCCTTGAACAAGTAAGCTACAATGGACAATAATGTGGTATAATATTCCAATGCTCAAGTATGATGAATAGGTAAGTGTTTAATTGCACATAAATGCTTCAGGAAGCCATGGAAAAATAAGGCCACCTATGGTGAATTAGTAAAATTAATGAATATGTTGAAGGAGAAAGCACCATAAACTTCATCTCAGGTTGTTAAAAATTGAAAAGAAACTAGGGTTTCTATGGCGTGACCTAGTCTAGATACTCTCCTTGTGGCTATTGCCAATATGGAAATAGATATAGATAAGAAACTCCTATGGTTGTAGAATAGGGCCAATAATATGCTGAAGAAACCTCAAAGGCATAAGAGGTTGTGGGTGACATCCTAGATGATATTTTTGCAAAGTACTCATGAAATTGTTTATCTTAAGAATATAATTTCAAAATGGAAAGAAAAGGTTGAGGTGTATGATTTGGGTATCCTTTTAAAGGAAACACGAAAGTGTGAAATGAACAAGCTAAAACCAAAATGGGTAAGTCATTAATTGAGAGAAGAAGAGAAATAGAAAGCACAACTGAAATCCAGTAAAGGAATGGAGGAAGTTCGATTGCAAGAAATCAAAATAACTTACATGCCAGCATTACAAGGTATATCCTATCTACCACCAACAAGGATGTATGTAAATTTCCTTCATGAATAGTGGACAAGATTAAGTGTTTGTTGAAATGTTGTAAGGAAGCCTTATGACCTTAATAAGATCCATGATTTTGGCATTATCTACCCCACTTCAAATACCTAGGAACAAGATATAATTTATGAATTGTATTTGTTTAACTTCTTCATGGAATCAAAACTAAGGTAGACTTTCAATCCATAAGTTGGGGATATCCAATTATGAGAAATTTTCCTTATATCATGAATCAAATATAGCATAAAAAGGAATGGGATCGTCATTGTATTATAGAGAGACATGCAAGTTTGGTTGTTAGAGAAGAATACTATATTCCTTCCAAAGTGATAGATGACCACTATGAATTTCTAAAGGATCCTATGAGGATTTCCAAAATGAGACAGAATCAGAAGATTGAATTCCCACGGAGAAGAAATAGTACAATATTATGTAGTTGAAGCACTCATTGCTTCCCAAGAGAGATGTGGGTCTCTACCTTTATCATTGAATGTAAGGGAACATGCAGGATACTATAATATGAATGTTTCCCTAGGTAGATC
Source organism: Larix kaempferi (assembly GCA_027924585.1). NCBI lineage: Eukaryota > Viridiplantae > Streptophyta > Pinopsida > Pinales > Pinaceae > Larix > Larix kaempferi. The sequence continues at coordinate 10,463,634 of BSBM01000063.1, read as the reverse complement.
CAAATAATATACTAAGTATCTAAAGATAAATGGAACCAAATGGATTAGGCTGAGATTCCATTTCTCATTATTATTGTTCTCTAATTCTCACTATAATACCATTGATTCTTGGTCGAATGATTATTGTGACTCCATTTTGGTGTTGTTGTGACACCCCCCTTAGATCATATGACATCCATGTTAATTGAATTGGGAAAAACAATGATAGTTGCAATGTGTTGCATTTGGAATAGAAGGTGTGGAAGGATCATCCACCTGGGCCTTCAATCCAACGTGTGGCATCTACAATCCATGCAATTCAGTCCTATAAACAAAAAAAAATTGAAGGTGCTAGGGGATAATAAGATTTCATACTCTGTTATATTCAATCTGCTCAAACTCTAGTAGCAATGGGGGGTAGTGTCATTCGATGAGAACTAGTGGGAATTAGCATTTTTCAATGAATGGGTGTTGTACGCATAATTTGTTTTCCACAAAATGGGGGTTGTACGCATAAAATGGCATGCCCTCATTCGACCCAAAGAACGCACCTGTAGTATTCTCCAAGTTCGTGGCTCTATTTTTTTTGTAAAATTATTTTTCGTCATCGGAATTGCGACGTATATCACGACGGATACAACAGTTGGAGACATGGCCAAAACATTGGACAAATAGTGGATTGTTTTGTTGTTCTGAATTCATTGATGTAACCGTAGTGACATGCAATCATCACCATTGCAATGACCGTGAGTGGGATCCTCGCTAGCCAACCTTATGGTTAAGTGGAATTCTAATGACATAGATGTCGTAGAAACAACACATCGTCATCACAATGGTGACACAATATGGTCGAATTAGAGATGCCCGTGAGTGGAATCCTAGCTACCTGGCCTTATGGGTAAGTGGAATTCTGACAAGATATATGTCACAATAACGACGCGTTCTTGTCGCAATAGAGACGATAGTGAGTGGAATTTTGAGGAGGTTGACGTCGCCATCGCAACATAAGTTTGGTTGCATGGGAGATGTCTCAAAACGTCGTAGGTTATGTCGTCGGTATTGTGACGCCTGGTTATGTACTTGAAGGACCAAATATTGCAGGACATGTGTCTGCAAGCAACATCGGGTGTGCCACGATAAATCTATCATTGGAATTGTGATGTCATGTGAAACAATGTTTGGAGGAACCATTGTTTATTTTTATCCCGACAATATGAAGTCGGAAGGCCGACGAACCAACCATCAGAATTTTGTCTAAATGGCATAGTGTTACCTTTTCCATGTACAAATGCAAAATAAATTGGTTGATATATATCTCCCTAAGGATCTGTTTAACCCAAGCCACTCATCGTATCCAAAAGAGCACTAGGTTGATATGTACTAGGAGGTGGTGGTGGTTCAACTGGGTGAGAATAAGAGAATGGTGTCTTGATTAGGTGATGATGAGAGAGTGGTGGGATGACTGGGTGAGCAGAAGATGGTGGTTAGTCAACCTGTAGTGGGTCAGTTGGGTGAGTATGAGAGGGTGGTTAGACGATGTATGATGGTTCAACTACGTAAGGAGGATAGGGTGGTGGTTCGACTTGGTGAGGAGGAGAGGGTGTTGGTTCGACTTGGTGAGGAGGAGAGGGTGGTGGTTTGACTTAGTGAGGAGGAGAGGGTGGTGGTTCGATTGGGTGAGGAGAAGAGGGTGGTCAAATGACCTGTGGTGGAGGAGAGGGTGGTTTTTGATCCTGTGGTGAAGGAGAAGGTGGTCAGTCGACCTATGGAGAAGGAGGAGGATATGGAGGAGGTGGAGGATCGCCACCCTCGTTAGATGCATTAGAACTAGCACTCTCAGCTAGAGACCACCTATCTAGTATCTTGGATGCACCCATGATATGACACATAAGTGGTGTCATATCACGTGGGAGTATCCTCCAAATCACAACAAGTTTTGGGTCTCTGATGATTGTGTTGGCCCAAATAGGGTACACTCCCTATAGAACCAAAAACCTAGACACTTGATCCACCATCTCTTGGTGGAATCTAGCATCGAGCCTACATCGTAGTACAAGTCTCTATAACTATGGCATATCCTCTGCCTATACCATTTTCTCATCGGGTTGGGGAGGCACATCCCCAACATAATTGTTGATATTTGCAAAATTGTAGAGAACAATAATTAGACAATTTAATTAAACAATGTAAAGAAATTGTTATAATAAATTGCATATGCATTCTGGCTTGGCAAGTGCGGGAAGGGTCATTTTTTACCCTTGGGGGAACAGATAGAAGATTTCACTTGGGGACTGGGGAATAAATCAAACAACTATGAGGAATGGTTCGTCGTAATTAAGGGTCTGGAGATAGCAAGTTCCCTGGGAATAAAAGATATGGTTGTTTTCGGCGACTCTCTCATTGTCATAAGAGAATCACGAAAAATCATCATGAATTATAAATCCCCTACTCTCAAGATACATCATATATTCAAAAATATCCTCAGCAATTTCAATGCTGTCAAATTCCTCCATATCCTCCGAACAAACAATCATGATGCGGATCAAATGGTGAACAAGGGAGTTCATCTTGACCATGGCTACATTGTTTTCAATGGAGATAAGTATGAGCGTAGTTGGGTTCCTTGAACTTTTATTCATGGTTGAGATTCCTAACTCACCTTGGGTTTTGTGCGGGCTTCCCCCCCCCCCTAAGCAATTGTTAAACTATAGTCCTATTCCATGCATGGGCCTTCCCGTTCAACGAAGACAAGAAACATTTTCTGGAACCTTCCCATGCCTGCATTAAACTCCAGTTGGATCACAACTGGGAATCCACGATCCTAGCATCAAGTTAACAAGCTTGATTTAATACCTTCAGGTGGGCTCTTTCACTCCCAACCTACCTTCATTCTTCTCTCGCACTCCCTCCCCATTCTTCTCTGGTTCTCTGCAAAATTTTGGCCCTAGTCTGTAATGGGTGATTCGTTCCTTGGCCCTGCCCTGACACCCACCCTGGGTGTTGGCTCCACTCTTATCGATCTCCATCCCCTGTCTCACTTCCTTCTCTACAACAAGTCTCTCATCCTCAATCAGGAGCATGACCCCGCTAGTGTTTGTCCTTTATCCTCATCACTCGTCAGTTTCAGTGAACAGTTAAACCTCAACCATTCCACCCTGGAAGGCTCGACGTCTACTTTCTCTCAGCCCCTCTCCAATCTTGTTTCTACCCCTGAATCACAAAGCTTAATGGAAACCCTGTAGGAACAAATTCTCCTTATCGGGGTTGAAAACTCAGAAATGAAACGGGTTATCTGCAGAATGTATACCATGGTTCAGGCTACAAATTCTAAAATCAGAAACAACAATAATCTAATCAACGGGAGGCTCTCAAATCTATCTGATAAGGTGGACTATGTGGCTACCAGCATCTCAAATGTTGATTCCAAAACTGAGGACAATAATCGGAATATTATAGATGTCGAAGGGAAAATTGACAGGTTAAGGGAAGATATCACCCGCTGCATCCCTGGTCTCCGTGACAGTAAAGGTTCAGGAATCGGTAATCTTCAGGATATCTCACAAGAAAGCATACCGGGACCTCTAGCTCGGCATCGCCATTGAACTGACATATCTTTAGTATCACTGGTTTTTAACCAGCATTACTCTCTTTTCAAATACTATGGTTGTTAATGTTCTAATGCAGATTATGGTGGTTTTTCTATATTTTGTAGTCCATAGAATATGAGCTATTTTTAATTTCAGTATCTTAAACAAGATGAAAACTCAGTTTACTATTGGGTTCTAGACAAACATTCAGTTCTTTTAGTTATGTTTTGTTTCTATCACCTCCTGCTCAGGAAGTTCGTAAGAAGTTATAGCTTCCATAGTTTTGGGATATTTCAAGACAGACCTATTTTTTTAAAAGGAGACCAAGAGGTCATGGACACTATCTCCCTCTGGGAACATTCCCTCTGCTTATCATTGTACTCTCTTCTCTTTTTTTAAATACAAATTCTCCATAACCGTTCTTGTAAAAAACATAAAAAAAAATTGCATATGCATTAAAGTAGAAAATTAAATGCAACTAGATTAATCAAAGCATAAAGCTAATATTAACTCTATCAGTTGGTGGCTCATGGACGGTAAATAGGATGTTGGGACATCCTCACCAATCCAACCCTACGCATGGGTACAATACCATATCTAGGGTGTTAGCATCCTCACTAACAAGAAAATCAAGTGACTCATGAGTGATCCTGCCAACCAAGGAAATCAGACTGGCTCCTCTTGGGAAACATCTTCCACCACGTGCAAATATGCACCTCTGTCATCAACCTAGGAGGATGGATACAGAATGAGGGCTGAGTGACTATAAACCTCTCAAAAAATAAGGAAAACAAATCTGAAGCAAATTGGAAGGTTGTCTTGCCATCAAACATAGTGCAACAACAATCTATAGCAAAACAAAACTACTCCAAAAAATTGGCTAACCACCTAATGAATATGGGTCTCTACACTAAAGAATCAACATAATATAATAAGGGGAAACTATTGTGTTTCCCATCAATCATGACCAAAAGAGAAAGGCACCTAACCTCCTCTGCATTAAAAGAAGATATTCATTGTTGGCCACCAGCTACCTAGAAGTCACCAAGGTTAGTGGCATCCTCACTAACATATCTCACTACATATGTCATCTGACTAGTTGCTAAAACTACAGGTGGGACATCGGGGAAATGAGGCAAATCATCCCCTCTCCTAGATAATCCTATGATGAAGTATATCTCCTCCTATGTGGGCTGGAACCACAAATCAAGACCTGCCCTAAAAGCATGTTGTCATTGATCCCAACAATGGATCAAATGCATTAGTTGCTACTAATGCCCCCTTAGCGACATAGCATCTTCATAAAGTTGTAAGAGCATTCTGGATTGTGGGGTAATAGATCGAGGGAGAAATCCCTCTCCCTCTCTATGATCTCCCACTCACGTACAACATTGTATTAGTCCTGTCACTGTTGTTGGTCTTGTTGATGCTCTCGTCACTCCTATCTCAGCTTAAACACATATAACTTTTGTGAGAAACATATCGATAAAGAGATATATACCTAAATAAAACATAAAAATTTACTAAAATACATTTACATTTATCAAAAGCAAAAAAATATTTTTTTTTCGCATCAAAGCTCCTCAGTGCACCCATAAAATAGTAGCACGCCATCCCCGATGCTTATGTAAACTAATCGCATTTTTCATCGTGTTAGAAAAACAACACCCACCAAACACTATGCTTGAACATATATAAAGCGCACTGCATAAATAAAAACACTTTTTTGTAAGTATAGAATTTTCAATGCTTTGCATATCATTGCACATCGGTGCATCTATATATATCAAAGCACTGATCAAAACCATTGTTTTCATCAATATATTGTACGGTGCTTATAATGAAGATGCACCATCGATGGTGCATCAACATATAGTTAGCACCGGTGCATCTGTGTATATAGTGACCATCGGTATGTTTTAAGAGATATTACATGGTTTGGGTGTTAAATTTATTAATGTGTCCTGAAAATATTTTTATAGTGCTCATTATGAATAGGCATGCACCGGTGACGATGCGTCCAAATATTTAAATGGCACCATGTATTCTTTCTTTTTTCAATGAATCAATGAGTGCATTTAGGTTCATACACTGCAACAGATTTACAGTTTGTTCAAGCACCAAGAATGATGCATTAATTTATTTAAATATCACCATGCGTTTTTAAAAAATATGTGTTTGATAGGTGCAACAATGTGTTTTGATTTATGTTCACACATTGCAAATAGTGCGTCTGATTTATGGGAAAGCATCACCACCAATGCGTTAATTTTTTTAAAGGTGCTTGTTTCTAGTGTTCTCTATGTTTATACACAGTGCAACAATCATCAAGGCTAGTGTATGCCGAACAAACAAAGTGCACCATGCAGATCTTAATTTGTTTTTAAGAAAAGGGAAAATTGAAGGAAATTTTCAATTTTTAATACATTAAAAAATTAAATGAGAAGGTAATAATAAAAATACCTAGACTCTTACTTCCCTAGGAGGTATGGTTTCCATGTATAGAAGAAATTAAATTTTGCAATCGTGTGGAAAAATTTCAACTCCATTGACCAATCAAATCACGGGAGAAATGTAATTTGGTGCACTAAGTACGAGGGGTGGGTGTCAGAAAGAAGCACCGGTGCTTGGGTGGGCCAAGGAAATATAAGCCACTGAGAAAATGAGAAAATGACATTTTTGTGCCATTTTTTACCCTATTTTGATGTACCCAATTTTATGGCTAGTGCGCTTTATTAGGATACTCACCGGTGCAATTCATTTAATAGTACGCACCATTGGCAATCTATTTTTAAAAATTATTGTTTTTGAATATCATCAGGTGCATTATATCATGTTAAGCACCGATGTGTCTTTATAGATATAATGCACCAGGGATCCATAATGGATAAATTAAAAATAGGTTTTTCCAGTGCGGTGCATTGTAACATTGCACGCACCGATGCTTTTGTCTCATTTACACACACTGGACATGGTTTGTTGGGAAAATAAAATAAACATATTTATAAAAAATTCTATTGCATTATTTTGATACCGGTGTTTTTTTAATGATGTGCACTAATAGGTTTGGATAGATGTGGAGCACCATATGTATTTTATAAAAAATAAATTTAGCTTCTGGTCGGTGCTTTTTAGTTTCACCCGCATCGGTGCGTCTGTTTCATCATCATGCACCACACATTTTAACGAGAACAAAATATATATTTTTATGAAATTGCATCGAGCTATGTTGTATTCGGCATCGATGCCTTTTTTACTGATGTGCAATAGTGCGTGTGTTGAGTTGGTGCACCGATGCATCTAGATAGATGTCGACCACCATACATTTTTAATAATAATTTTATTTTTGTCTTTTGGTCGGTGATTTTTACTCCCACGTGCATCGATGCATCGGTTTCGGCATCATGCATCACCAAGTCTTGAAGGGAATATATATATATATATATATATATATATATATATATATATATATATATATATATATATATATATATATGTATGTATGTATGTATGTATGTATGTATTAAGCTATATTGCCATCGGTGTGCGTCATAGTGTGGTGCACTAGTAAGTTACTGCTCTTACTCCCACCCTCCTCCGTTAGAAACCTCTGTTATAAACATATGAATGGGATTTTTTGTGCAAGGTATACAAAAACCTCCACTAGAAGGTTTTTCCTTGTAGTGTTTGGCTCCATTCGAGCTTGTTTTGGGTTTTTTATGCCACTTATGGTGCAAGGAAAACATAGGCCAAGTTTACATGATGGGTGGACAATATCAAGATTTACAACGCTACATTATTTTTGAGGGGAGATAAAAAAAAAAGCATGATCACATAAGAAAATGTATTATTCTATTGTGAATCTGCAGTTCAAAATGGCACAATGTGAATTTATAGTTGCTATAGAATTGGTGCTTAGTTTATGCCATCAACCTCATTTTTTTTCTTACATCTTGTGCTCAAAGCTTACAATGTTCTAGCTTTCAATGCCCTTGATTTTGTTTTGATTGGTGAGTTGTAGTATCACTATTGGCATAGTCTAGAGGAAACGATGGTGGTGGTTCACCCAGATACAATGGAAATCTAATGGTGGTCCCTCAAAAGTACAGTAGTTGAGACTATTTCAATTGATTTATTTGATTTAGATTGTGTATATATGATGGAAGTCTGATGACTAATATGGCGTGGAGGAGCAACTCAATTCTTATATCACACTCCTAAAACTTTAAGATATATAGTATGGATCGGACCTGCTCCTATGTTATAGATATTTTTATCAATGGTGCATAAAGAGGCTTTGTTCCTTGTTATACAATGTTGACAATGGTGCATTAATTTATTTAAATAGCACCATGTGTCTAAAAAAAATATTTGTTTGGTAGGTTCAATGATGTGTTTTGATTTATGTTCACACACCGCAAATAGTGCATCTGATTTATGGCAAAGAATCACCACCAATGCATTAATGTTTTTAAAAGACGTGTGTTTCTAGTGTTCTCTATGTTTAAACACATTGCATCGATCATCGGGGACAATGCAAGCCAAACAAACAAAGTGCACCATGCAGATCTTAATTTTTTTTTTGAAGAAAAGGGCAAATTGAAAGAAATTTTCAATTTTTAATCCGTTAAAAAATTAAATGAGAAGGTAATAAAAAAACACTTAGACTCTTACTTTCCTCAGAGGCATGGTTGCCATGTATAGAAGAAATTAAATTTTCCTATTGCGTGTAAAATTTTCAACTCCATCGACCAATCAAATTACGGGAGAAATGCAATTAGGTGCATCAAGTACTGGGGGTGTGGGTGTCAGAAAGTAGTATCGGTGCTTGGGTGGTCCAAGGAAATATAAGGCACTAAGAAAATAAGAAAATGACATTTTTGTGCCATTTTTTACCCTATTTTCATGCGCCCAATTTTTTGGTATGCTAGTGCGCGTTATTAGGATACTCACAGGTGAGATTCATTTAATAGTAAGCACCGTTGGTAGTCTATTTTTTAAAAATATTGTTTTTAAATATCATCAGGTGCATTGTATCATGTTAAGCACTGATGCATCTTTATAGATATAACGCACCAGGGATCCATAATGGATAAATTAAAAAGGTTTTTCCAGTGCGGTGCATTGTAACATTGCATGCACCATTGCTTCTGTCTTATTTACACACAATGGACATGATTTGCTAGGAAAATAAAATAAACATATTTATAAAAAAATCTATTGAACTATTTTGATTTGTTTTAATGATTTGCAACAATAGGTTTGGATAGATGTGGATCACCGTAAGTTTTACATAAAAAAAAAATTGGCTTATGGTCGGTGCTTTTTAGTTTCACCTACACCAGTGCGTTTGTTTCATCATCATGCACCACACATTTTAATGAGAACAATATATATATATATATATATATATATATATAGAGAGAGAGAGAGAGAGAGAGAGATATGAAATTGCATCGAGTTGTGTTGTCTTTGGCACCGATGTTTTTGTTTACTGATGTGCAACGGTGCGTGTGTTGAGTTGGTGTACCGGTGTGTTTGGATAGATGTTGACCACCATACGTTTTTTATAATAAAAGTTTATGCTTTTTGTCTTTTGGTCGGTGATTTTTACTCCCACACGCATCAATGCGTCAGTTTCTACATCATGCATCGCCACGTTTTGAAGGGAATATATATATATATATATATATATATATATATATATATATATATTTATTTATTTATTTATTTATATATTTATTTATTTTCCAAGGAAAAAAGCGTAATTTCATTAGGAATAATCAAATTACATATTGCAGAAAGGATTCTAGGAGCCCTTTCCAGTAACAACTTTTCAGCTTATAAGAATAAAAATGCAGGTACCGAAGCACAACCAGAAAGAAAAAATAAATCGAATACACCCTATTTCGGGTCAACCAAGATTTTCTCATATACAATAGAAGAACCATCTCATAAAGAGCTGAACAGAAAAAGTAGAGAAGCCATATGAAATAACGCCTAATGTAGACAAATAACTGATAATCCAAAAACTTCTGTTGATAGCAGGGCCATCAGCTTCTGAAAATAGGGCCGCCAAAATGGTCACCACTGTGCCGTGGAAGCACAACCATTGTTCCATCGGCAAGGCTGTTGTCATCGCCGCCATAGGAAAGCTGGAGCCCGCAAGCTCAACATCCCCCGCAGCCACAGGAGACAACCTGTAGTTGCCATAGTCGAATTGTGTCGCTGTTTCCGCGCCCTGGACGCACTGCCATCCACCTCTGCCACCACTGGAACCTAGAGAAACCGTCGCCTCCGCCATTGGATCGCAGGAAGAGCCCGGAGACCCAATGGGTCGCCGCGCAAAGGGGGCGCCCTCACTCCAAGCACAGGGAGAATCCGTCAATCGCCTTCAGTCATCAATGACAGATAGAATCTCGGGGATAAAGGGGTGTGGCAACAATGGAAGGAACCATGGTCACCGTTTTCATCTCAGAATGTCGACTCTCAAACCCTAGTTGCAGAGCGGAAAGGCTGTATCGAAAAGCATTTGACCTACTCTGCTTCAACTAGAAGAGGGTTTTCAGGGGTGAATAACTATTTTACTTAATAATATATATATATATATATATCCATTTCCATTAAGCTATATTTTCATCAGTGCGCATCATAGTGTGGTGCACCAATAAGCTAGTGCTCTTACTCCCACCCACCTCCGTTAGAAACCTCCAATATAAACATATGAATGGGATTTTTTGTGCAAGGTTTGCAAAAACCTCCAATAGAAGGTGTTTTCCTTGTAGTGTCTGGCTCCGTTCAAGCTTGATTTGGATTTTGTATGCCACTTCTGGTGCAAGGAAAACATAGGAAAAGTTTACATGATGGGTGGACAATATCAAGATTTACAACGCTACATTAGGGGAAATAACCAAAGCTTTCTCACATGGGAAATTGTATTATTCAATTGTGAATATGCAAATCAAAATGGCACAATGTTATTTAATAGTTGCTATAGAATTGGTGCTTAGTTTATACCATCAACCTCATTTTTTTATCTTACATCTTGTGCTCAAAGTTTACAATTCTCTAGATTTCAATGCCCTTGATTTTGTTTTGATTGGTGAGTTGTAGTATCACTATTGGCCTAGTCTAGAGGAAACGATGGTGGTGGTTCACCCAGACACAATGGAAATCTAATGGTGGTTCCTCAATAGTAGGATAGTTGAGACTATTTCAATTGATTTATTTGATGTAGATTATGTATATATGATGGAAGTCTGTTGACTAAGATGACGTGGAGGAGAAACTCAATTATTATGTCACACTCCTAAAACTTTGAGATATATAGTATGGATCAGACCTTCTCCTATGATATAGATATTTTGATCAATGTTGCATAGAGAGGCTTTATTCCTTGTTATACAATGTTGACAATAGTGTTGAAATTTTTCATTATTCATGTGAAAAGGAGAGCATTGGTTTTGTTTCAATGCATCGAGAGAAATATTGTTTAGACCATAGTAGCATAATTTGAGTACGAATATGGATATGAATACGATTCGATACAGAAAAAATACGTAATGAAAAAATCTAGTACGAATAAAATACGGAAGTGTACTGCTTATATATAATAAATTTAATCAAGTATTCACAAATATACCATAAATGTACATAGAAATTTATACAATAAAATCAAACATATATTTAAAAACAAAAATATATAATTTCAACAACCTGGCAAACTAGTGTGAGTGAGGGAAACTAGTTATTAATCATTATTTTAATATATAAGTATGAAATTAAATGGTATTTCTATTTTATAATGTTTAAATAATTAAAGTTTGGTTTTTTAAATTGATTTTTGAAATTTAATTGTCCACTATTAAGAATATTTATTTGTATTCCACCTACACCGAATATTTGACGAATTCGAATTTGTTTTGAATTCCCGTACATGAAATGCCAATACGGATGAATTATGCAACTATGGTGTAGACCAATAATATGTCCATATTGTTGTGCATCAATTAATTGGTATACCTAGAGTCACTAATCAATTTGAGAGTTACAATTTTGGGTTACACCCTACACTTTTCATGCTTGGACAATTACATCTCATTTTGCAAAGGATGTTTGTTAAGAAGGAGTTACAATGATCATGGTTTGTTGTGGAATACTTCTAGACAGTTGTGGAAGAATTCTATGTAGCTTGTGGATAGTTGTTCCTTTCTCATCCTTTATTATCCTTTGGCTTGTTGGGATAATTCATTTATTTACTTATGCACCCTATTTATTTTTGGACACTCCATTACATAATAATAAGTGGATGATGATGTTGAAGTAAATGTAATGCCTTGGAGGATTTGTGGATCATCCCTACGTGGAGGGATCCCAACTTTATTTTTCCATTTTGATACCCTTATCATGATTAGATTGGATAAGTCTAGGTTTAATTTCTAGGGAGATGATATTATTTTGTTGTGATTTCCCTGTATTGAGATAATATTGCAAATACCAAGGTCATGGGATCATGATTCCATATATATCTCAATGGTCAATGGTTGAGATTTATAATTATTTATGAGTTATCTTATATTTGTGAGATGTGGCACCATGGTTCTAGTATGTTTAGTTATAGATTCCATTCATGTAGTAAGAGTGATAACAACATTTTTTGTACATAAACTTTGTGTTGAGATAGATCACATGGATTTGTAGTTCTTGCAAGGTGATGTTTTGTTGGTGACCCTACCCACCATGGTTTTCATGAACCTTGTTTCAGTCGCATAAATTTGGACCTATTTTAGCTTGGGATGCTTGATAATGCATGTAGTTATCAATCCTAATCATCCCAATATTGTGCTACCTTCTTGGAAAGATGGATTTTATTTGGTAATTGCAAAAAAATATGTTGCCCAGTGTTTGAGCATTGGGTTTGTAGTTGGTTATGCTTAGTTGTGGGTACATCTAATTAGTCTTGTTGATGATTGATGCACGACTATGGGGAACCCTAAAGTCAAAGATTGAGGAGAGAATAAGAGAGAGGAGCATAATTTTCCAACGTGGAATATTTTAGATGTTATAGTTTGGATTCCGGTTTGTATTTATCTTCCTTGGTTGGCTCAAGGACAAGTCAACAAATTGTGTTGGGGTCCTATTGGGTACTAGTCATGTGTGAATGCTACTATGGTTGTTTTGCTCGTAGTTATGATCATTGGTGAATTAGTTGGGTTATTATTGAATTTGTTAATGGAAAAATTAGGGGTTTTGAATATTTTATGTAAGTGGAGAGGATAGAGCATTTATTTCCCACCAAGGAGGTCATTTAGCATGTTTTATCTTGTACCTTATCTTTTAAAATGCCTCTCACCTCTAAGGAGTTTCCAGTGCATTCTAGAACCAATGGAGAGAGCCATTTCAACTCTCTTGTTATCATATGAAAGGGAGGCATGTGTATTCAATTAATGTTTCATGAATAACGTAGATTTGAGTTTCTATTAGCTCCTTTCGTGTTCCTATGTTTCATACAGTAGTTGTGGAATCGATATTATTGTGGTTTATGGAGTTTATGGTTGTTTATATTAAGGTTGTATTTCTAATCAATGTTGGCAATGTGAAGAATGTCAATAGGGTTAGACCCTTTCAAGGAAACTACACAACCACAAGTAGGCTCACACATGTGAAGCACTACACTCCAATATTACACATGTCAAGCTCCAAGGTGATGTCGTATACAAGCACGGATCCAATGCAAGGGAATTACATGAGATGTGCCTAATGCTCCTCCTAAAAGCCTCCAAGGACTCCAATGCTCCTCCTAATCCATGTGCTCCACTAGGTCCACTTCCCTTACATGAAAATTGTTGCAACCCAAGTGTCCCCAAGTTAACTCAATGCTTCCATTCAAGCATCCAAGCTAATCCATGCTATATAGGGTTCAACACACTCATTCAAAATGCCAAATTATCCTCCTCCAATGTAGGGCATTATCTAAGCAAGCAACCCCTCCACCCCCCACATGTGGCTAGTATATAGAATTCCACCAAGCTCACGAAATATCTCCAATGCTCTAAGGAAGAATGTCATGCAAGCACCCAACTGAGGTCAAGCAATCACTAAGTAATCCCTCTCCAAAATTAAAATCCATCATGAGCTATCCATGGGTTGATCATACAACATGTACACCAAATATCATGAGTCAAGCAATCATTAAGTAATCCATCTCCAAAATTGAAATCCATCATGAGCTATCCATAGGTTGATCATACAACATGCACACCAAATCCCATGAATCACCTCAAAACATGGTGTGTAAAAACATTTGAAATAACCTTGAAACCTAACATTATCTTACTAAATTCTCAACTTCTTTTATCTAAGTAATAGTCCAATACAATACTTACTAATCTAAACAAATCTACTCGTATTGACAATTTAATTAATATTTTTTAATATACTAATATATTAAAAATATTCTTATAATGATTACTTTACTCATAACATCCTTGATATTATCTAAATTCTTCACAATAACATCCATATAAAACACTACAAATTGTCTACATGGCATGATTGACCCCAAAATAATCTCCAATAGAGAAAGAAACATTCTATTGAGATATCATTTATTTCTATGTGATTAGTTTAACAAGCAAGTCATTTGGACACATTGCTATTAATTTTCTCAACCTTATTCATTAAATTAGATCAAACTAAAATGCACCATTACCAAAGTTAAGCTATAAAAATAAAAATATTTAAATAAAACCAAGCAACTGTGCAAAAGATTATATTTAACTAAAATTAAGCTAGAACAACACAATTATACATGCTACAAGGATATTATACAACGTCAAAATGAAGACATATGATATTTCAAGTTGGGATGTCATCTTCAATCTAGTCCTTCGATATCATTATGCTTCTTCTAACAATGGGATTATATGGTAACAATGGTTAGTATTTTCAATTATAATCTATACTTTATACTTTTTCCTAAATCCAACCATGCTTATGAATATAATAGCAGTAATATAAGCATGCTTATGAATATAGTAGGGCTTAGAACATTCTAAGTCCATAGCCATAGCCTTTGGATTTTCAACAACTAATCGCATAAAGAAACACTTTATAAGTTCATTTATATTAATATTTTGTACGATGCAATACTTAAATTTAATAGTTTATAGAGTAACGTTATGATTTGGATATTTTTCATATAATTTTTATTTAATTTAAAAAAATATTGAAAATTAGTTAGAATTATAAATATAAGTTATTAAAATTCCATGCAATAAAATATTCAAAAATATTGAATCTATTTACGCATTTAAAAATACAATTTTAATATTTAAAAATTACAATGTGACAAAAACCATATAATTAAATTAACTAAATTTTAATCATAATAATTAAAAAAAATCCAAATATATACCTTTTAAACTAATTCTTTCACTTTAAAAACGTACTTAAATTACATTTTATATTATTTATCATTCAAATCCCATGTCTAACATACAATCATCTTCATCTTAACACAATATAGGCAACTCTATACTAGTGTGCCCTTCCCCTTTTTTAAGTACATGATGGAATAATCTCCAACCTATGTAGGAGTTCTTGAACTACATGAACATGATTTTCTTGTGAATTGACCAATTTCGAGTCAAAATATGTCATACATGAACATGCATTTCTTTTGAAGTGACCCATGTGGTCACAATATGTCATGCACGCAGCACATACTAAGTGGGGTAACTAAAAACAATTTCTATCACATCCCAAAAATAGGAAGGGTATAGAAAAATGAATAAAAGTAAACAAATGAGCGTACATGTAAATCAACGAAGAAACATATGTATACATACAAAAGCAAGGGGACAACACGATTTATTAATAAACATTTAACATAATCCCCAAAAAAATATACATCATAAAATTGATGAACAAATTCCATACAAACCTTGGGTTAGTATATATGATTGAAAGAATGTACGTCCATAAAGCTAACCAACAAATTCCATACAAACCTTCATAAATCTAACCAACAAATTCCATACAAACTTTCGATACACATAGTATTGAAAGGAACATATAAAGGTCTCATAAGGATATTCATATTTTTAGGTAATCTTTAATAGTGTAAGTCTTAAAAAATCAAAATATTTTAGGCTCGAGGTATATAGTATGAAAAGCATAAATAATGTTCATTAGATGTAGTTTAGGTGGTTGGGAGGAATGATTTTTACTTTCCTCACTCAAGTTTAATTCGTGTAAGTGATATGATGCTCTTGTTGAGCTCTTATGTAATGATTGATTGAGTGGATTATGTAATATGATCATACCTTGATTCTCTGGAATAGCAGGTGTTAACATATCTCTGTGAAAAAGTATGAAAAACATAAATTAATGTGATATCAAACATGGTAACAATTAGATATTTTTTATTAAAATTAACCATAAAAATTCAATGTTACAATTATTATAATGGAATAATTTCAATTGTTATGTAATATGAACATTTTTAATCAATCTTATAACCCACTTAATAAGATATTTTTGATTAAAATTAACCATAAGAATTCAATGTTACAATTATTAAGAATTCAATGTTACAATTATTATAATGGAGTTGTTTTGATTGTTATGTAATATGAACATTTTTAATCCATCTTAATCCACTTTATTTAGAAAATATTTTGAGTACTTTTTTATATTTTATGATTATTCTTTATAGGTTTGTCCCCAATTCACATTAGATGTTCTTGTGCACATATTTTGTATAGCAAAGTCTGGATTGTTGTGATGTGTTATGGTTAATTTGTGATATTTTCCTTCTCAGTATTCTATGATATTTTGAATATAGATGTTCTTGTGCACATATTTTGTATAGCAAAGTCTGGATTGTTGTGATGTGTTATGGTTAATTTGTGATATTTTCCTTTTCAGTATTCTATGATATTTTGAATATAGATTATATGGATGAATTTATAAATTTATGTTTTGTTGCCCATTAAAAACGAGTGTATAATTATTTATTAGGAAAAAAAATGATTATGAAAATTGTATGCGGATACTTAGACTTTTTTTTTACAATTTATTAGATTTATGTTAATGTAGCTCGTTTTCCATCATACTATTAATAATGGGTACAATTTGAGAATGTTTTTCATTTTGTTGATTTTTCATATCTCAAACACTTACATACTTGTTATTTGTCAACATGGAGCTTTCAAGGTGGCTTAAGGTATACAATATTTGTCACAAATATCATTTGGTGGAATGGATAAAGTTGGCTTGGCCATATGAAAAGGGTGGTTGGTTGATAAAAAACATTCACTATTTATCCACGGCCTTATTATCCAAGAGTTTATGGTGTGCTCTTTCAGTGGATTGTGTTTGGGGTTCAATCCTTAAAGACAAATATTTTGGTCATCTTTCTACAATTGAGTGGATTCGAACTAAGGTTAAGAGTACCAAAGGCATCTCTAACATATGGTTCGGTCTACTTTCATCATTTTCAGTTATGGCAGAATGGCTGGCTTGGCTTCCGGGCAGTGGATGCAAAATTCTGATAATTGAATATCCAGTCATAGGTGGTCCTCTCACTTACAGTTTATCTCCTGAACTGATAACTCATTTGAGAGGTCGTCGCTATCTACACTTTAATCATATTCTATTGGAGAACAATCCTGATAAAACTTTCAATGTATGGATTGATGCGACTCAACTAGGTCTTCATGGAGGCTTGGCGGAGGAGTGGAATAGATACACTCTGGACCTGTACAGAGAGAACATCAGGGTTTCGGATCGTGAGGACACTCTCCTTTGGACTTGGAACTCCAGGGATGAATCCATCACAACCAAATTAGCATATGAATCATTGATATCAGATTCTTGTTTGGATTCGCGGTGGTGGCATCGTAGTTGCTGGAAGTGGCATATTCCTCTTAAAGTAAAGATCTTTGTGTGGTTCTTATTGGAAGGCAAATTATTGATTTGGAGCAATTTACAAAAACGTGGCTTCGTGGGTCCAGATATTTGAATCCATTGTAAATAGGCGTCTGAATCATTTATTCAACTTTTTGTTTCCTGCCCATACTCTGTTATGGTCCGGTCGATCATCTACTCCATGTTGGATATTCCTCAGGCCTAGAGGAGTGACATTATCCCGAATTGCTTCTATAACTGGTGGCTGCATAACAAAGTTTATGGTTAAATAACAGTCTTCGTATCCTGGGCTATCTGGAACTCTCGAAACCGTCTCATTTTTTATGGTGTTCCATTAGATCCTACTAGGATTGCGGTTTCAGCTATCTCTCACTTTCAGTAATGGGTTGGTAAAAAACCTTTGAAGTCCCCAGCCACAAATTGAGCAGCTTGGCCTCCACTTTTAATTAAGACGGGAAACCGTGCCCTTTTTTATGGAGTTACGTAGCAGGTGACTGGTAGATGTGGAGCCAGGGCTTTCATTGAATTAGATAATGGTGATATTGTTCATTTTTGGAGGTCCGGTGGTCCCGGTACAAACACCAAGGGTGAATGCTGGCTCTTTGGTTGGTTCTATTTTTTGCTCAACAGGCCAATATCGCTTTCGAACACGTTGTTGGGGATGCTTCTACCATCCTCGACTGGATTATTGGGCGTGGTTCTATCAGAGCTTTGGCTCTCTCTTCTTGGTTAGATCGAACTCGTTTGCTTATGGATTCCTTCCCTCGGACTTCATTCATTCACATCTTTAGAGAACATAATTCAGAAGCGGATGGATTTTCACGTCGTGGTTTGCTTGCTCAGGAAGGATGTATCTTCTATGAGATTTGTTCTGGTCCCCAAGTCTCGCAGCAGGGATTCTGGCACTTGTTCTCTTCCTAGGCCCACTACCTCTTTTTGCGGCTATTTTTTCTTCTTTCTTTTTCGTATCGGTTGTTTTTTCTCTCTTTTATTTGGCATCTCGGTATGCCTGTGATTGTACATATACATCTATCTTTTTGGTCTTTTTTGTCCGATTCCTACTATCCAATTGGACTCTTACTGGGTTTTTAGGAAGTTTGGTTCACTGATGGTTTATTGTGGACTGGTATTGTCCCTCTCGGTGTATCTTGGCGTATGGTGTGATTGCTTGTCCCTTTGAGTATGTGCTATGTTTCTTTGCTGCGGATCCTGGAGACTATTCAGTTGTCGGTCTCTTTTGTTGTAACCACAATACTTTAATATGAAGTATCAATATTTTTTGTTACAAAAAAAGATATACATTATGAAGTACACCAATGAGTGTGTGATCAAACAATATAATAATGTGATCTTAGATAAAACCAACAAGAGGAACTTGATGCTCTAAAGAATATAATGGAACAAACTCCTTTAGGTATCAAGCTTATTAAGTTGTCTTCTCAAGTATGAGAAATATATATTGTTAAATGACACCAACAATTTATTCAATCTCAAGTAAGTTATTAGGTGTTTACATGAAAACAAAATATTTAAGAGAACTCAAACTTCAGTTGTTTAGTTGTTTCTCTTAATGATTATTAAAGAAGTAATAATTATCTCTAAAAATAAATGCCCCTACCCTTTCCCTCCTTAAGAATCATCTCTATAAAATATTTTTCACAATATAGACTTATTTTACATGATACAAACAAAAACCTCATAAATAATTTCTTTGATAGAACACTAGAAATTTTTTCGTGAAAGCTTGGATACCTGCAAATAGATAACACTATCCTAGATAGATAGTGTTAGAGTTTTCACATGCTAAAGCTAAGGATGTAAGACAATCACCATGATTGAAGCCATCAAACACTAGGCTTTGTGTAAGAATGAACAAACCTAACATATGGCATGCATGTTGTAACAAATCCATAGATGATTTGATTTAATCCTTGAGGAAACTTTAAGCTAATTAAAGATAAAAATGAGACCTTATTATTTTATTAATTTGATTTTTGCTTGTTGCAATGACTCTTGTGATGAAGATGCCATTCCATGACACCACATTTCAATTATACATTTTGTCATTGTACTGGTCGGTACAAACTTCAAATGATTTCATTATGCATATTTATTAAGGAAATGATCTTGCACAAAAATGTTTACCACAAACCTAATTTTGATTACATGAGCATGGAGTTTAATCCTCTCCTAGATGAAGGAGTTGAAGGGTGTCTTCTTAGAAATGATATTTGCAAAGTCTTACTAGCAAATGTCAAAAAAATCTGTCATCAATCCATTCATTTATTTGATATTCAAAACCTGCATACATATACCGTACATTTGTTTGATATTCAAAACCTCAAAACATGCATACCTATACCGTACATTTGTTTGATATTCGAAACCTCAAAACATGCATACCAATACCATACATAAAAAATGAACCAGACAATAAAATATTCAACAAAGTTTTATTAGTCTATACTAGCATAAAATATTGTAGTGCTTGTTACAAGCATTAATACTACATATTACAAAGGAAGGAATGATGCAAGCATGCACTATCTTAATCATAATGGGAAAGAACTAAAATGAAAAGTGAATAATTAATGTGATTTGCAGAATACATATTTCTTTTTAGTATTTCAATTGTTTATAAATTTCCAACGAGAGACAATCAAGGAGCAAAATGCCAAAGAAGTGACAAAAAGGCTTTTGTATCCAACTCATTGTCTAGTTGGCATTGTTAAACCATCCACAACCCTTGTGAATGCGACATGATTAAATAGCATCTCAAACAAATAATTATCTATCATTAATTGGAACCCCAAACCTTATCAAACTAGCATTATCGAGATATGTGGATAAATAACAGTAAATATATTTTCAAACTATTTGTAGATAATACTTGGTAATCATTAATTGGAACCCCAAACCTTATCAAACTAGCATTATCGAGATACGTGGATAAATAACAATAAATATATTTATTTGTAGATAATAGTTGGTAATCATGAAAACTTTTAGTTTGAAGACATTATAGAATAGAGTGCTAGAGGTTGTTCGTCAATGAATCATCCTCCATTATTGCAAATAGCCCGTAAGTACATTTTCTTGCATATGTAAAGGATTTTTTTCATACTAGAAGAAATTATAACTTGATATTTCAAGTAAGTATCAAAGTTATATCAATGAACTCGACTGGGATGAGAAACCAGAGATAACTGACTAAAAAGGATTGTGCCTTTTAAAATACAGAGCAGTGCATAACCAAAGGCCTGTAACAAGATCTAAACACCAATATATAGGCACTAAAACATAATGCGACATATTAAAGTTGCCAATAGACCATAGACATCTCAAAGTTGTTCAAAGCTTATTACAAATACAAACATGAGAACCTCACAATTTAAGTAGGTAGGAAAAAACTATAGAACCCGGGATCATTCAGGATGAAGTCGAAATACATGCAAAGATTTTGATACCAGGAAAAAACATTTCTTAATAAATTTGTTTGCTTCTACTTTTTGCGTTCATTTTTCTTAAGTATTTGTATTTATACATTGCTTTTGTTAAACATTACATAATTTTTTCTAAATTTCATATATATTTTATTAATAAGAAGTTATATTTGCATTTTATCATTCACATAGTTAAGAATGTTAGACAATTTATGTTGGAATGTGTAATTTTAATATTTCATTCAGTCTAGTATGATGCCGTAACGTGTCTTATCTAGCAAAGGAAGGCATACATAACTCTAATATTATGTAAAAGGAGTACCCCACATGCATCATGGAGTAATATTTTCATATTTGCATTCATTATATAAGGAGGTAGAAAATCATTTATCCCACATGTATTTTGGGATGTTATTCTTCGACATCTCTAGCTATATAATAGAGGCGAAGGAGAGCCTTTGGGTATATGTTGAATATTGCGTTGTAATGATATTGTAAAGTTGTGACACATATTTCATACTTTGATTATTGCTGCTTGTATGGATAGAAGATATACTAGTAGATTCTTGCTTTGCATGCTAGTAGATTGTTGTATGTTTATGCATATTCTCAATATTTTAACAATTTCATCCCATATTCTTCATCTAGGAGGATGGGATCATCGTAGTATGCATTCAAACCCCATATTAATTGCTCATTTATATCCCCATTTTTGTTTATGGTTGTGGTAAATCATAGACCTCAAGTTCACATTGTAAATCTTGTAGAAAGAGAAGTAATTATCTAAACATGGAATGAAAATCCCTGTGGTAAGGGATATGCCATTGTTATTTCATTATAAAGGCATCACAAAGATAAAAAACTACAAGCATGGGGGCTCACAAAACTCACAATCCTCAAGTGCAAAAGAAAATACACCCTCCTTGGGGAAACATGTTGAATTCTCTTATGTACAATAAGAGAATATTATTATCTAACACTAAGAGGATATCCTATAAAGTGATGTTCTTGCTATGACAATTTTCCAACGAATAATTTGACAGATTCTGTGTATTTGAGATGATATGGCTATATACAATCTAGTAAAGGGAAAATCAATGGGTATTTTACTTACACCTTAACTCCATACATGATGCCTATCCCTACCAAGGTATCCATCTTTGAGAGTGTGTGCTCACTATAGTTATCGTTGGCGGCTAAATATATCGATATTGAGGATGATGCAACATTGGAGCTTGGGGAAACAAAGATCCCATAACCATTTTATTAATTTCAACACCATTAAAGGATCATTAATACAACTAGAATGCCCCCCATGCTCCATCAATACACGAATGTCCTCCTCCTCATTCTACGTATACCACATTAGACCCTTTTGATAGATCAATATTTACTTCCTACTACATTTGATCACTCTCCTTGGAGATTCAATTCAATGATTTCCAATGGTACTTGCTAACATCGAGTGTAAATCATGTCATATAATTTCTTTATTTCCGATTAAATCCATGAAACCTTTTTTTTAGATGAACATGTTAAATATGCACCGGATTCATCAACTTGGGAGTAGATTGGTGCATGATCGTCTTAGAAAATGTTAATCAGTGCCTTGAAACATTGACTTTCGATGTGGGGATCTTTAAAAACTACACAAAAACCTAGTAGAATGTGGTGCACAAAATGGATAAAGGCTCATTAGGAGCTAATAACAATCCAAATACTATATAATTTGTTATTTATTTTTTAATAGTAAGTAAAAGATTGTAGGGGTGGACCTAGAAGTGGTTGTTGAGGATGATGATATCTCAGCCAAAATAAAAAATATGATGAAGGTGGAAAGCCACATACTCAAACAACCTTAATAGGTTATAATACAGTCCATGGATATCATCATAGATCATTATAAGTACCTTGAGCTCGAGAAAATTGGGCAAAGAGATGAAAATATCTATGAAGGCAAGTTAGAGTTGTTAGATATCGACCTTGTTTATTTGATCGTCTCTATCTTGGCTCTAATCGCAACCGATTTATGTAATCCGCCAGGATTTGCTCCATTGCACCCACACATAACATGCAGCAATAATGCCCAAACCCAACTCACATTTTCTCCTCCTCCTTTTATTAATGTTAAAATGACCTTCAAACAATGATCTTTGTTCGAGTGACCGACCTGAGATGAAATCCCCATAGAAGGAACCTCACTTATACACTTCAATTTCTTTGGTTTCACATACTAGATTAGCGTTAAACTGTGTAACCATAAATTACTCAATTTACCAAAGAAATCCCCTAAATTGATGATGACTTGTCAAGCAAAAGCCTATCCCTCACCCCATTGTGGCACCAAAAGTATAAAATTTCCCCACATCTAACCTTAAAAACATCCAAAGTAGAGCCCATCTTCCACCTTGTAATAGTGCTCATTTTGACAAATTTATCCAAAATCTTAGCGAAAATCCTACCCCTTCCCACCAAACCCGCTCTGCTAGTGGGTTGTGGTACCAAAACCAATTTCCACTTGTTTGTCGTTTGATTGGTCTAGTTTGGGGAAAATGGAAGAGAATAATGTCTATATGGAATTTGTTCCTCCATCATTTTTGTTTAATTTGTCATTCTAATTATATATTTGTTATAGGCTTGTTATGCTCAATTACTTGCGGTTTTACACGACAATTAAGACTAGAATTGTGACTACTTTTTCTACAAGGAGGTTCACCCAATTTGCAAATCAAACCACCTTCCTCTTTGCCTACTTCTCCCCTCTTCATGTGCTATAGGCCCATTATCTTCATTTCAAGGTTGTACCCAACCTTCTTTGTGTTGGAACCACTTTACCCTTATATGCCTCTTCTTCTCACATTGGATCTCCATCTCTCTTTGTCTGAATCTAGCTCCCTTCTTGGCCCCTTCTCGAAATGCTAAATCAATTGCTCCATTCCCCTTCTACTTGAGAGGCTTTTCCTTTTATTTTTCCTTCTCCACTACCTTTTCCTCATTAACTTTGCCATCTATTAGCAATAGAGATGTTGGTTTCCTCCTCTCATGGGCTACCAAACCAACATCACCCATCTATCTCCTTTACTATTCAAACCCCTTCATCATTCTATGGTGGCCCTTCTCTCCATGGTAGCTCTTTGTGAAAACATGCCACATGGAACTCTAACATTCATTGGGTGGTAATTTGTTCGTACATCTCATAAATCTACAAGCATTCCTTCCATGTCATTTGTGAGCTTACCTTCCTTACCCACCTTTATGAGGAACTCTCTTAATCAATGATATTGCTTAGGCTTTAAGGATCTCCTTCTCTACAACCCTCCATTTTACATCTCGTCCCTACAACCTCAAATGGTTCCAAAGGATGACTTAGATA
This sequence comes from Larix kaempferi, assembly GCA_027924585.1. Classification (NCBI taxonomy): domain Eukaryota; kingdom Viridiplantae; phylum Streptophyta; class Pinopsida; order Pinales; family Pinaceae; genus Larix; species Larix kaempferi. Next base: position 10,439,320 of record BSBM01000063.1, on the reverse strand, counting down.
TGAAAGGTAAAAATAACCCAGTCTAACTTCCTCTCTCTCATTGAGCTTTGCAAAGATGCCCCTACAACAAGATCAAGTGGAAAAATGATGAAATACATAATGAATCAACACCAACATGGAATCATTTCTTGTGAACTCACAAATTGTGGCCATAGCCTTGCAAATGGAGATACTTACCATTAACACATTCAAATTGGATAGATGGATAGAGATCGACCTTCAATAAAGTTTCATTAAAAAAAAGTAATACATTATATTTTAAATAAAAATTATATGCTCTTATTTGTCAAAAAAACATCAACCAAATGATCATTATCTTTAACAATAGGTGAACTAAAATTTAAGAAAAAATAATGGAAATTAGATGTAATTCATTATTCTAACTGGTATTAGGTGATGAAGAATGATTCAAAATGGATTTTGGATGGCATATGATCTGCGTTAAATGCGTATCAATTATTTTGCACAACTATTTGCCGCAGCAGCTTTGTGGTTTTACCTGTCTCTGTCAGCGATTGTAAATATACGGACGCACGCTCTAGATTTTGGCTGTGCGCGGTAAAATATGTGATGGGAAACAGCGCTGGACTCAAAAGGTTAATGATATTAATCGTGTCAAAAAGTTTTGGCAAAACATCCCAGCATTGGCTGCGTGCAACAGCGAGCATTGTTTCGAAAATTGGAATTACGCCGTCAGTGTGTATAAAATATTACGCTTGATCGCCAGCGTAGGTGATCAATAAATACAGAGGTGTGGAGTTCACAATTGTCTGAACTAATGCAACGCAGCGCGTTCAGGATTGTGATATGGTGGAGCTATAGATTTTAATGGGTTTGTAAATTGGCGAAATTTAATTAGGGCAAGCATGCTGGCCTGTCTCGATGTTGGCATCTGAGGTAGACGACATACTGGAGTGGGGGCATGAATTGCTGTGCAGCGGCTTCGTACTCTGCGAAGTTTCAATGTCCTTGTGGGTGGAGTTAATGCTCTCTCAGATTTCTTTCCCCTTTGTTTGAATAATCCGGCTTCCATTCCCGTCTCCTAGCGGCGATTTTGGCTCTTTACTTTGAATGCGGAAATGGCTCCTTGTGTCTCTCGGCCACAGTCCCCAGTACTGAGTCTCAGCGGGAATGTCTGGCCTGTGTTGTCTCTGCCTGCGTGCCGCTTAACTTTTCTAACAACTTTCTGAGGCACCAATTTTGTCTTCCACCTCCAGGCTCCAGCTCACGTGCCTGTCACAGTCCCCCACCCTTCATTCTTTATACGCTTTCAAATTCTCTCAATTCAAGTCATTGCAGCCTCATCTCTTATCCGCCATGCCTGACTCGACTCCTACCTTCAAACCCATTTTAACTTTGCATATGGTATGACCCTGAATAGACATATATATGATCAAATGATCTATGCCACTTACTGTTTATTTGCTAAAAGTTATTAGGGTTTCTCCCCCTCTGTCATAGAACCAGAGTTTGGAGCTTCGGTGATCTCAGGGTTCTGGATGTTGCAGCAGCATAGAAACTGCTTTGCATGCTCAGTATTATTATATAGCAAAGCTGCAGTTGGGTTCAGAACTTTATGATCCCTAGGATATCAAGGCAAAAATGATTGCCCCAGATTGGGAATTTAATGGTCTCGTTCAATCCCCCTCTGGATATGACAGTTCCAGAAGCTTTTCATCTCTAGAAACCAATGATGTTAAGGCCATGGATCTTGAGTTCATGAGATTTAAGGAAGACGAGGAAGAAGAGAGTGATGATATTAATGTGCATGGCCATGCCAAACTGGACCTGGGTCTGAGTAGATCGGATTCAAACGTATGTGAGGAAGCTGGATCAACATTCAAAGCTGATCATGGGTTCAGGAGAATCCTCATGACTTCTCTTACGACCGACTCAGATGTTAATGATGATCAAGTAGGTAGATTTTCCTTCTGCAAGCTTTGGGTTTTGTGTTGGGATTTTGTATAGTTTGACACTGAGTTATTGTTTGATGCAGGTTGGAGAAATTACTGAACAAGAAAATGCTCCAGCTGCTCGTGCAAACAAAGGAAAAAGAACCGTAGTTTCGTCCAAGAATGGTCCTAGGGTTTGCGCCGACTGCGAGAGGACCACAACACCGCTATGGAGGAGTGGCCCACAAGGCCCTAAGGTAATGTTTTCTAGGTATTTTGAAAAGATCTCCCTATACCATTTATAGTTCTGTAAATCGTTTTTTAACATCATATCCATGAAAACAGTCCCTCTGCAATGCCTGTGGCATACGCTACAATAAGAAGAAACGGGCCATGATTGCAGCAGCCGCTGCTGCTACTGAGTCTTTATCACACAAGAAGAGATCAACCAATTCATGGAAAACAGGTCTAGCAGGCTTGAAAAAGAACTTCAAGTCTACTACGAAGAACTGCCTGGACACTGCCTCTGATCGACAAGTTCAGTTCTCAGCTTTCTACAAGAATCATGGTCCTGGAAAGGAGTTGTCAAGGCTGCCCTTACTGAGAAGCTTCGGTGAACTTGAAGAGGCTGCAGCATCGTTAATGGCAATTAAATTTGGTCATTGTCATGAGTGAGAGCGTAAGCACTTACCATTGTGAAGAAATTATATTCCATGACTGTATGAGGTGATCCTGTCAATCTAATCTATGTGTGGGCAGATTCACCGAGCTTGCCATTAATAATAACCTTTTGCATCGGTTCTGATTGTACTTTGTTAAACCAGCGGCAGCGTATAATATGGGATTTGTTCCTTTACTAACCCATAATTTTTTTTCCACGCTTAGGTATATGAGGTACAGGTAATAGGAGGGAGAGGAAATACCCCAACCACTTCCTTCCTGACTCTTCATGATATCTTAATTGAGCCTCAATTGTACTGCACTCTAATATTTTATATAGTTATCTGGAATGAATGGCAATCTGAATGTGTGTCGATAATAATTGTATTTTGGATTTTAATTAGGAAATATTCTAACTACTTCTTTCCTGACTCTTCATGATATCTTAATTGACCCTCAATTGTACTGCATTCTTACATTTTACAGGTATCTGGAATAAATGGTAATCTTAATGTGTCCAGATAATAATAATTTTTTGGATTCCTATGGTGTTGAGCATCTACATTTTTTGTTGCATTTCATTCCTAGCATTTTAATTGAAGCATGATTATATGTATGGTACAATCAACAGTGTTCTAATAATATATCAACAGACCTGCTTAAAAATCAAAGTGTTCTAAAAGAATCTACAAACCTGCTTAAAATAAGGGAATTTATTTGAAGTGTCAGTATCTGATCAAAAACTGTTTTATGAAGTTGCTGCAGGACGATTCTGGTTTGAAATATGGCCACAAATTTTCATTCAATAGTAAGTTACTAAATGAGAAGCTTGATAAATAATTTGTGATTACTTTCTCAATAAATTATATCCAACTGTAGAGTCAAGCCAGGCATGTGCAGTTTATCATCGAATGTTTTCCAAAATGGGCAAGTGGAAATTAACGGTGGAATGGTATGCCCCACATTGGGATAAGAGGAACATTGGAAAGTGCTTAGTAGGGTCCAGTCCTGCCGAATATTTTCAAGGTTTTTTGGGAGTTGTAGTTCCTGCCGAATATTTTCAAGGTTTTTTGGGAGTTGTAGTTCGACAGATCCAGTGTTTTGGGCCACACAGTGTATTTTGGAAGTTATAGTTCAATCGATTCAGTAATTTGGGTCGACAGACGCTTTAGTTTTGGTAAGATTAGATTTTAAAATATGTCGTTGCAAAAATATAAAAATAATATAAGATTAGATTTAAAAAATGCCATTGCAAACAATAATAAAAACAATACAGCAGTGGGAAGGTTCCAGATTCTTTCATTAAGTGCTATCATTGTTTTAGTGCTTTGAGTAAGTTTTGATATTATATTTCTACTTGCAATTATGCTAATATTATGCACAATTCTTAGTTTCTTCTCTATTTTTTTGACCTGGCCCTTCAGTAGGAGATCTAAAGTAACATTTGACCCAACACTCGACCCATCCCTCGGCCAGAAGAGATCATAAAGCTGTATGATCTTGATTGTACCATAACCATTCTAGGGAAGTCTTTTCTATGAATTGGCAATTCATAGATTTGCAAGATGAGATCATAAAGTTGCAAGATCTTAATTCTACTATGCAAGGGGAGCCTTTCCTAAATATTTAGGAAAGCCTGTGAATGGTAATAGATTTGCAATTTTCGTAGAGATTTTGGCCAAATTGTGTAGTTACTCTCGTTCCCAGAACGTCCAACGGAAAGCCTGTGAATGATAATAGATTTGCAATTTTCGTAGAGATTTTGGCCAAATTGTGTAGTTACTCTCGTTGTTCCCAGAACGTCCAACGGGTCGGTTCCAGAGAAGGTCTGGTAAGACCGTCAAGCAGGACTAAAGCCTTTGCTACGGAAGCATTGCTTCCACCTTCTCCCAACCTTCCATTTGCTTATACCCTCCACCGTAAAGCTCCTTACCTTTTTATTCTTGTAGCTGAGGGATTGAGTAGGCTGATTTCTGAGGCTAGATTTTGGCCAAATTGTGTAGCCCTTATTCATCTGTCCTCGTTAGCATTCATCTGATCTCAACCTATTACTTATGTAATCTCCAATATACAAGTCAACGTGATTACCGTTGGCATGACTCGGCAAACTCTATGTTCATGATGAATTCATTCCCAACTTTGTCCCAAACTATGTACATACTGGATTCTATGTCCACCACTGGAGTTGGGAATGAATCCAGTATGTACATGTCAACATGATTCAATTTTGTTTCAACTACATCCACCATTGCCAAGACTTTGCAAACTAATTTCACTCCCTACTCTGTTCACCATTGTCAAGACTTAGCAAACTAATTCTATGTTCATGCAAGATAATATGGGGGCACTCAAATTGTGGGGTGATGAAATCATACCCATTTTTTTTTGTAGCTGGTATTGAAATCATACGGTGAAGTTTTGGATGAGACATAGTTCCACCTCTTTTGGGTGAATATTTGGATGAGACATTTACATGGTTATATTTTTTAATGTATTTTTTTAAAAATCTTATTGGGTAGTGGCCAAAAATCTTAGCTACAAAGTTTTTTAATAATGAGATGGAACTATGACTTTCATTTCTTAATAATGAGATGGAACTATGACTTTCATTATAGTAAATTACAAAGTTACAAAGTTTCATAATAATTAGATGGAACTATGACTTTCATTTCTTAATAATGAGATGGAACTATGATTTTCATTTCTTAATAATGAGATGGAACTATGACTTTCATTATAGTAAACTACAAAGTTACAAAGTTTCATGAGCAAAGTTCTTAATAATGAGGTGGAATTATGACTTTCAAAAAGGTGAATTTGTGTAGATATTCACATAGTTCTATTTTTTATATATTTTTTTAAAATCTTATTGGGTGGTGGCCAAAAACCTTAGCTACAAAGTTTTATGAGCAAAGTTTATGAGCAAAGTTTCCTAATAATGAGATGGAACTATGACTTTCATTATAGTAAGCTACAAAGTTTCATGAGCAAAGTTCCTGATAATGAGGTGGAATTATAAAAGTTCATTATAATGTGTGAGATTTAGAAATAATTTTTACCATACAAGAAAGGTAATTTTTACCAAATTAATTTAAATACAAATATTTTTTATTTTTCTTTGAACTAATGAGATGAGTGTTTCCAAGTTGATTATTCAAAATATGACTTATCAATTTGCTAAAATTGATTTTGGTGACTCATTTTACAATTGATTTTGGTAACTCATTTGAAGTGATGATTGAAGTACACAATTCAATTTGATTCCAAATGGATCGAAGTACACGATTCAATTTGATTTTATTGTTTTCAAGTGATGAGATTGAATTTTTCCAAATTAATTGAAGTATACCATTTAGTTTTGATTTTTTAAAGTAATGATGTTGGATTTTTCCAAAATGATTATTTACTCTTAAAAGTTAATAGTTATTAATATATTCATTTGAATTGATAAATACATTTCAATTTGGTCACTCACTAGTTTTTTTAAGTAATGATATTGGATTTTTCCAAATTGATTATTTACTCTTAAAAAATAATAGTTATTAATATATTCATTTAAATTGATAAATACATTTCATTTTGGTCACTAGTGATTCATTTTGATGAAGTGACGAATAATTTTTGAAGTGATGTGATGAGATTGTCTATTTTAAAGTTCATTTGAATATATTTATATGATTACATTGATTTTTGTTTGAAGTGATGATGTTGTAAAAATTAAATTAAATTGATTTTTTAAGTAGTTTTTCTAAGTAATGATATTGTAAAAAATAAATTAAATTGATTTTTAAGTAATTACATTGTAAAAACTGATTCTTTAAGTAATGATAGTGTAGAAATTGATTATTTTAAGTAATGATTTGAACTTTTTTACAATAATTTGGATTTTTATGTTGAAATTGATTTATTTGAAGTGATGATATTACAGTTTTCTAAATTGATTTTTTTGAAAGGATAAAATTAAATCTAGATATTTATGTTTAAATTGATTTTTTTAAGCAATGAAATTGACTTTTTCTAAAATTTTGGGTTTAGTTAACCTATATTTTTTTTGTGACTAATAAAGTGGTGACTAATGAGAAATTGATTTTTTTGAAGTGATGAGATTGTATTGAATCTTTGAAATGATCAGATTGTATTGAAGTAATGAGAATGTAAATTTTTATATTCATTTAGATAGATTTTTTTGGAGTGATGACATTGTAGATATTATATTTTGAAGTAATGAAATTGCATTGAATTTTCTAAGTGATGATATTGCAATCTTTATTTATTTGGATGGTTATGTTTTAAATTGATTTTTTGAAGTGAAATGTTTTTACTGATTTTTTACAAATGACTAGTTTTTGGTTAAACTGGGTAGCATATTTAGATTTTTTTAAAGTGATGGATTGCACTTTTTTTTACATTTATTTAGATATTCAAAAGTAAATTGATTTTTGGAAGTGAAAATAGTGCATTTTTTAAATTTATCATTTAAAATGCTATAAATTATATATTTGAAGTGGTGAGATTTTGTCTGTAAAATTGAATTAATATTTTTTTAATTATTAGCTATTTGATATTTTAAAATATAAAATTGCTTTTTTGAAGCACCTATTCACTTTTATAAAATTAAATTAGTGTTTTTTTTAATTATTAATTATTTGATATTTTAAAATATAAGATTGCATTTTTGAAGCACCTATTCACTTTTATGAAATGATGAGCTTGTAAAATTGAATTAGTATTTTTTATTATTATTAATTATTTGATATTTTAAAATATAAGATTGCATTTTTTCAAGCACTTATTCACTTTTATGAAATGATGAGCTTGTCTTATTTCTTTAAGTGGTGAGATTATATTTATTCACTTTTATGAAATGATGAGCTTGTCTTATTTCTTTAAGTGGCGAGATTATATTTATAACATGGTTATTGATTTTGTTTTTTTTAAGTTGATTATTTTAGGTGGTGGTGTTTTTTATTTTTTGAAATGATGAGATTGTATTTTTAAAGTAGTGATTGCTTTCTTGAAGTGAATTGGTGAGATAGAATTTTTGAAGTTATGATGTTGCATTTTATCGTATTAATTGATTTTTTAAAATGAAATGATCATATGTATTTTTGAAATGGCTAGATTGAATTTTTGAAGTGGTGAATTGTTTTTCAAATTGAAGCAATGAGATTGCATTGTGGTGAGATTGTATATTTGAAGGAGGGAGCTATTTTTTCAAGTAAAGCAATGATTTTTTTTTTTTAATGGTGATGTATTTTTATGACATTGCATTTTTGAAATGATGAGATAATATTTTTAAGGTGGTAATTTTTTTTGTAAGTTAGAACATTATATTACAGTACACAAAAAATACATATATAGAATCTACCATGGCCCTGGGAAGAGAACCTAGTCCATTTCACAAGCAATGACTAGTTACAATCCATTTACAACTTTGCCAAACTTGATTGAAACTTTTGTTCCAAAGGAAAAATCTTAGTCTCTCTACCACTAGAGTGAAAACCAGAGAAATTTTTAGGGGCGAAATTTAGCCAATTGGCTATTTTTTGGGCATTTTTTCAAAAAATAAATTCGCTATTTGGTCATTTTTGGTCTCTAATTCCGCCTATATTTACATAAAATATGTTTTTTATCATAATATTCGCCAAAATTTACAAGTTTTGGTAGTCTATTGTATGTTTCATATTTAATATTTGCCTACCAATCTATATATATGTTTTTTTTCTATCCGAAATAATTGCCTAGAATACTATACTTAAGTATACTTTTATAATCCTTAAAAAATACCCTTCTGAAAACTACTTTAACCAAACTAAAGATTTTTACTTTAATCTTCCAAGTCATTTCCTTTAGATTGAAAAAACTATTTGCATGTGCAAATAGATTTCTTGATTACATAGCAGAAGACTGTGATACATTACTACATAATCTATTTTCTTTAGAACTAAAAATTATTGATATATAATCGACTAAAAGACCAACAGAGAAACATATGGCCGATAGAGAGTGGATGTAGAACCAACAGAGAAGCATATGGCCAATAGAGAGCTAATATAGAACCGACTGAAAAAACCATCATAAAGCATATGGTCGATAGAGAACCAATTTAACAGAGAACATAAAACATAACGGTCCATGACATTTGTGAACCCAAAGACAAGACATCTGGCATCCTAGCAATGCGAACTCGCCTCCGAGAGACTTGTTTCCAAGCGGCAATGGCATGGCGAAGGCTCCAAAGCTTTGACTTTCCTCTCCTCTGGTGCAACAACCTCTTTGCCCCCTTGAGTCGCCTTCATAGCCTCCCCTTCCTCTTTCATTTCCAACTTCACGCTTTCGGAACCACCTTCGCATTGCTGCACAAGAATCCTTAGATTGATGGTCGGAGGAGCGTAAGGAAATTGTGGGAGGGGAATGTGTAGTGCCTTTGCAAATTCCACCACCTAGTGGATAACACCTTAGACCTGGAGAGCAAGAGCATGGGTCTTTTCTTGCATTTCCTCCACGAGAGTTCTCACATCATTCTTGATATCAATCAACACATTCATCAGGGTAGACAAACGGTCTACCATCGCCCCTACCTCCAACACAATGCGAACATGTCAGTGGCCACCACATCGTCTTGAAGCTCTTAACCTTTTCTCACCATTCCAATGTTGTTGTCATAGCGGCCTGAGAACGGAATCCCACCACCTTTGCAACACTCTAGGAGACCGACTACAGAAAGAATGAGAATAAGAAGTTCAGTGCTTCAACGACCAAGCCCATAAAGCCATCTCTCACTGAAATCAAAACATCCCATCGCCATTATTACTACCAGGTTGGAAAGAAGACGAGGCTCAAAGTTGAACGGATGGAGGTGATGGGTTGTAATTTCCCTCCTCCTTGAGCTGGTCTCCCACTACCATACCAATCCTTTCAACAACATCCCATCTGAGGAGGTAATTGATTTTTTGAAATAAGTGGTAAGATTGCATTTTTGAAACAATGAGATTGAATTTGTAATTTAAAAAGGTTAATAAAAAGATTGTATTTTTTAAGTGAAGTGGTGAGATTGCATTTTGAAGTTTCTAATAAACTTTGAAAAGCTAAGTGGTGATATATTGAATTATAATTCTGAATATACATTTTAAGATGAAATCATCATAATTTTAAAAATAATATTAAAAATAAATTAAGATTATTTTTATTTAAGTTTATAGGAGAAATAAATAAAATAAAAAATTACAAAATTTGCATTTACATTTGCCCTTCGATCTTAAAAATATTTGAACTTAGAGCATGTTCTATCTTTTAATGGGGGCTCTTTAAATCATTTTTAATACTATGGTCTATGTTATTCTACTTATGTTGTGAACATGATAATAACTATATTGATAATTATAACTACAAAATAACCCAAACCTTTTTTACTTATACTCTTAATCCAAGTTTGGTTCTAAAAACTAATGGAAACAATGCCATTGTAATTCTGAACATTGATATTCCATTGTGCGCAAATTAATGAGTAAAAGTAATGTCATTGTTTTGATGAAAATTGGTGATTAAAACTTAAAAAAAAATCATATTGTTATCATGAATATTGATGAAAATGCAGAGCCAAGGTTCAAATCATTTATGAAAGATCCATTGTAATGACCATGCATATCATGTAAATGCCCCGTGAAAAAATGAAGATGGGTGTCTATTTTGGGGGGTCTCGTGAGAAAATAATTCTGGTTTTTTCATGTTTTTCAACTTCGGGTGAACAAAAGTGATATTTTTGTTTAAAATTTCACTTTTCCGTAAAAAGAAAACTTTTGTAGAATTATGTTAGCTTTCTACTCATAATTTTTTCAATTTTTTTTATTAAGATTTGATATGTCGATTTCGCAAATGTTTGACAGTGTGTTCTTATAAAATGAAAAGACTACAAAAGAGTTATGATTTGTTGCACCACTAAAATCGTTGTTAGACTTATGTTTTGCAAAAACAGAAAATGCTACGACAATCTACACACAATGTACTAGTGCCTGACTATAAGTTTGCATCCAATGGACCTCTATACTAATTATTATATTTTTTTAAAGTCGATCAATGGGGAAACTCAGTCGATTTTCAACAACCTTTTTGTTGCACCACTTTTCTCTCAATCCGCTATAAAAGCAAAAAATCTACGAACACCCTTTTGAAGTAGACACGTCAATGAAGAGTCCCACATTTTTTTCAATTTTTTTGGTGTTGTATTTTCAAAGTTATGGATTTTTCTTTTTGCTGTTTTTTTAAAGAGCTGAATCATAACTCGACACATGTTACGAAGATAAAACTTAAAAAATATCAGTTCTTATCTATATACAACAAAATTTATACCCTCGTAAAGTAGATTCAATGATGAATCTACTGGTATGAAGTCCGACATTCGTTTTGTTGTGTAAGAGGTGGTTTTCTCCTTCCGAAAATGGAGAAACCTGAAAGTTTTGCAGAGATCTGAATCTTTCATGTTTCAGAGATTATTCGGCCGAAATAATTATTTGGCCGAATAATTATTCGGCCGAATAATTATTCAGCCGAATAACGGTTTTCCGTAACGGCGCCGTAAATTATGGCGAAGGTTATTCGGCCGAATAACTAAACGAAAAAAAATCACGTCGGTCGGAAAAAAAAAATAAATTTTTTTTATAGTCATATAAATAAACCTAAAGTTAATTCATTATTTTCGCATGTTTGAACTTCGCATTTTTTTGTCAAACTAATTTCGGAAGGAGGAGATAATTTTTGCAAAAGGAGGTTTTTACAAGGTATGTTTCTTCTTCTTTTTTACAAAAGGCACATTGAAAGAGTTTTTTTTTCTAAGGCATATTTGCAAGGAGTTTTTCCAAAATATCTCTTTTCTTATTGCATTTTTACAAAGAAGACATTTTTTGCAAAAGGAGGTTTTTACAAAGTATGTTTCTTCTTTTTTCCAAAGGCACATTGAAGGTGATTTTTTTCTAAGGCATATTTGCAAGAAGTTTTTTCAAAATATTTCTTTTCTTATTGTATATTTGCAAAGAAGACATTTTTTGCAAAAAGAGGTTTTTACAAAGTATGTTTCTTCTTCTTTTTTCCAAAAGACACATTGAAAGTGTTTTTTTTTAAGGGATATTTGCAAGGAGTTTTTTCAAAATATTTCTTTTCTTAGACATGTTTGCAAGGAGGTTCTTTGCAATGATGGTTTTTTTTCAAAGTAGCTTTGCACTTTTTATTTAATTGAAAGAGGTTTTTTCAAATAGTTGTTTTGCTAAGGTATTTTGCAAATGATTTTTTTCCAAAGTAGTTTTGCACTTCTTATTTATTTGAAATGAGTTTTTTCAAATAGTTATGTTGCTAAGGTATTTTGCAAAGGATTTTTTGCAAGGTAATTTTGTACTTCTTATTTCTTTGAAATGAGTTTTTTTCAAAGAGTTATTTCTTTACAATGATTTTTTCCCAGATATATTTATAAATAAGTTTTTATTCAAAGTACTTTTTTCTAGTGGTTTTTTTCGTAGATATTTTTTCAAAAAAGTATTTTTGCAATGAATTTTACAACAAAGATTTATTTACAAGGTGTTTTATTTTCTTTCTTGGCACAATGTGTTTTTATTATTTTTCAAAGAAGATTTTTGTTCAGAGAGTTTTTTCAAAGGAAAGTTAATTCCAAAGAAATCTTCTTCAAAAGACTCTTACAAAATTTTTATAAGGTAAAGTAAATTTCAGTTCATGTTTTTATAAATTCCGTAAATGTTTTTAAATCTTGATTTATTTATTTTTACTATAAAGTAACATGATTCTTTAATTTATCGTTTATAGATTAAACAACCATGAGAAATAAGAGAAAACGTCAAAGAAAAGCTGATCGTAAACGTGATGATGATGATAATAGAGAGAAACAAAAACTCAGATATATTGCCAAAAAACAAAGGGTTGCCGAAATGGAAGAGAGAACTATTGAAGATATAAATACAGATTTACATGATAATGTTGAAGAAATGGAAATTGAAAATAGAGTACAAGAAGAACAAATTGAAGTTGAAAAGAACATTGTAGAAGATGTAAATAGTGATTTACATGCTAATGCCGATGAAATCAATATTGAAGATCAAGTTCAAGATCCAGAAATTGGACCTGGTATGTATATATCATATATTTTCCAAATTCATTTTTTTATAATGAATTTTATTTTTTGATATATGTTAAATTAAATTTAACTTGATGTATAGGTACTTTTACTATTGATGATGAAATGTTAGAAGACATTGATTGCGACAAATATGGAGAAAAACTACCAATACATGTTGCACGATATCGTGCTACAAAAATTTATGATGAAGTTCTCAAGGATTACTCAATAACAGGACAAACACAAATTTTGAGATGTTTATTAGTGTCCAAGAAGTTAGAAGGTGCTACATCATTATTGGGTATTCACAAAGTAACAAAAGAGTCGAAATTGAAACAAAATGTGATGGAAAATATAGGCGATGCAATAAAAAAATTTGGAAAATCCAGGAAGAAAGATATCAGTGCTGCACTTAAAGCAATTCATACAGCAATTCTTTCAGCTAGTACTAAACAAAAGCGTTTGACAACAGAACTAGCAAAAGCAGTTGGAACATCAAGAAAGATATTATACAAACATAGCAAATTCAGAATGCAAATAGATGAAAATAATGAACTTGCTTGTTGGGCAATTATTTGTAGACAACCTTACAAAGATAGATTAGGAGCAGGTGTTAAAGATATTGTACGAGAATATTGGTTGGAACATGCTCGAGTTTCACCAAATTCAAGAGATGTGATACGCAAAAGAATATCACGAAATGTATATGAAAGCCAACCAAAACATATAATGGACATGACACAAGTACAATTGTTCAATAAATTCAAGGAAGATCATCGTGAAATTAATATATCAATCACTACATTTGTGCAACAAAAACCATGGTATGTTCGACCTATAACTATACATGATACATGTTGTTGCCGTTATCATGTGTAATTTCAGTTATATTATGACACGTTTCTTGAATTTGGTAAAATGTTTTGGACAAATTCACCACCTCCGCCGACGATACGTGAATTTATATCTCAAATTTTATGTGAGAGAAATCACGATGAAGCATTTTATTCAAAGAAATGTGTCAATGGAAAACATTGTCATCATTGTGGAAATTTGGTGTTATTCCACAATAAATATCCTATCGATAATGATCAATCGTTGTCAAATGTAAATGTTGATTGGAAGAGATACGAATACATCAACTATAATACAAATTCTAGTGATTCACATTCCAAAAGAATTGATTTGCTAGAAGACAAGATATGCGTCACAGATTTTCTCAAAAAATTTGAAAGCGAAATTTATAAATACACCCAGCATTCACATAGAGCACGATGGCAAGATCTTCAATTCAAACAGTCTCGTGAAATTTTTCCACCCGGAACAATTTTGTCGGTGGTTGATTTTGCTGAAAACTATACATTTGCTGCACAAAAAGAAATACAGAGTGAATACTATCACTCTGACCAAGTTTCGATATTTGTCCATGTTGTATATAGACATTCTCAACAGGATGTCGATGGCATTGAAAGCACATGTGACAATCGAGATGTGATTAAAGAATATCACTTCTATATCAGCGATGATCGTACACACGACACACATTTTGTCCAACATTGTATAGAAAATATTTTCTATGACTCACTGAAAAAACGCGAAGTCAAATTCAAAGAGCATTGGATATGGTCTGATGGATGTGCGGGTCAATTTAAATCTTCACGATCATTTTTTGGTTATGTCGACTTCATAAAGCGCTGAACATTAAACATCGCTGGAATTTCTTTGAAACTGGGCATGGAAAAGGTGAGCATGATGGTGCAGGAGCATGCGTGAAAAGAGCACTTCGAAGATGGCAAATGAACTATTCTTCTGCACGGTTTCATTCAGCTGCAGAGGTTGTCCAATGGTGTCAATTAAATCTAAGCCATGATTATAATCAACAATCAAAAGACGTGCGCAGGTATGTCCACTATTTTTTTAATTTATATTATTTCTTAAAATTTAAAAAAATGTATATACTAACATTTAAGTACATGTATACTATTTATTGTGTAGGTTTTTTTGGCTTGTTGGGGTCCAAGATATAAATAGATCAATACCATATGACGCTAGCACCATACATGGAACTAGAGATCTTCACTCTATTCAAACAAAATCATTTCACAACGTGTTTGCATTTGACAGTAGAAAGCAATCATGCTTTTGTCATATTTGCATTGAAAATGTTGAGTCTACAGAAGTTTGTGAAAACATAACAAACAACTACGTAAAAGCTTGGAGACACACAGAGATTAATCCAAAAGGAAAAATGCCACTAGCAAGTGTTGAAGAATTAGAATCAGAAGAAATAGCAATATCGTCTGATGGCGATAGAATTTCAGATCTCGTAAGAGAAGGTAATAAACTTGTTTTTGACTTTTAAGTCAATTGTTCATTCTAATCCATCGCCATAAGTATAGTCAATTTAATTCATTTAAATACGCTAACACCAATCATAATTTGCGCAGAAGATGTTTTCGCTGTGATTGCACCTGTAGACAACAACGAAAATGTCAAATATTATTTGATGCGATGCACTGAAGGAAAAATGAAGTTATTGGAGGACTACAACGATAACGGATTTACATACGAAAGAGGATCCATCATTTTAAAAGGCTACTTTTTTCAGCAGACGCATATGACTAAAAATTATGTCTACTTTCAAGATTATGAGCCCGATGTTATATGTTGTCAATATAGTCATTTAGTATGTGCATCTCGAATAAAATTGATACAAGTTCCATAAAAAAAACAGTTAAAAACCAAAAAATGGAAACTATCCATATGTGACCATGAACGGATAGTTGAAGATGGCATTCCATTGCGATGTTTTTAACTACATATCAAAAATAAATTGATCTATATTTTTGGCCATGTCAATTGTTGTGTGCAATATATTTTTTGTCCAATTATCAAAATTGTTGTGCATAGTATATTTTTTCATTGAGATTTTATGAATATTTTCTTGAATGACAACTAACATAAGAGCTTAAATGGTTGTACTTTAACATGCTTAAAAATGAATTCAAATATAATTTGAAAATTCAAAAGTACTTTATTCGGGTCCCCATATGTCTATTAGACCACTAAGGGATGAGATAACGGATATGGCTATCCCCACTCCGCCCCGAATTTTTACTTTTGGTTGATTGATGCTAACGAAAAATCACAAAAAGACCTATTAAATTTTGTATTCTTTTAATCCATCGAACATGTTTCTTTAATACATACTTCACCATAAATATGATCTTAAATAGATGTCTGTAAATTGTCACCAAGTTCTCCGTCCCAAATCTTTAATTTAAAATATCGCTTGTGCAAATTCACATAACTGAAATCATGGCAAATGGAGACAACGATCATTTGATTTTTAATCACAAGCAAGGATTCCAGGATTGTGAAGCTTATGCTAAATTAGAAAAATGATTATTTACAACAAATCAATAAAAATTCATCAAATTGTTGTTTAAAATCATTGCTCTAATTTAACACAAACTTCACAATCCTGGAATCTTCGCTTATGATTAAAAAACAAAAAACCGTTACCCCCATTTGCCATGATTTCAGCTGCATCAAATGTACCTGAACATTGAAAATAAAAATTAAATTAATTAAAAATCCATTATATCAAAATTTGAACTTAACATATATTTGCTTTTAAACTTCCTAATTCATCCATATTTCTATCAAAAATTTTAACATTCATAAACTTCTGCCCAACATTAATTCTTACCATAACATTCATTTTCAACATTGAATATTTCCTAACTTAGATTAACATTTTAAACATTCCCAACACCTCCCATTCATTCTTTCCCAACAGTCATTCTTCCATAACATTCATTCTCATCATTCAACATTTCCTACCCTTGGGTTGCACCTATCAAGACATTTTAAACATTCATGCAAAACATATTATAATAACATTTATTCTCAACGTAACAAATTGAAAACATTCCTTCTTCCATAACACCTCCCATTCATTCTTTCCCAACATTCCTTTTTCTCTAACACCTCCCATTCATTTTTTTCCAACATTGATTCTTACCATAACATTAATTCTCAACATTGAACATTTCCTAACTTAGAATAACATTTTAAACATTCCTAACACTTCCCATTCATTCTTTCCCAACATTCATTCTTCCATAACATTCAAAACATTCAACATTCATTCTCATCATTCAACATTTTCTAACTTCATAACATTCATTCTCATCATTCAACATTTCCTAACCTTGGATTGCACCTATCAAAACATTTTAAACATTCATGCGAAACATAGTATAAATATTATCAAAACATTTTAAACATTCATGCAAAACATATTCTAAACATTTACCAAATGAGAAATAATGGACATGTACTCATGTATATAATCCAAAAAAAAGTTGATGAACATGTGAATTCAATGTACATATATATATAATCAAAAAATAAATACCCTCCATGTTCAAAACAACTACAATATATATATATATATCAACAAAAACAATAAAGTCTGAACCATTATCCATTTAGACCAATATCTTTCCACTATTTTCCACTAGGACCTTCCCTGGGATTCAACTCAACCTACAATACACAAAAAAACAAATTATAAATTTAGATCATAAATTATTTAAACAATTTTAAACTAAATTCAAGATATTAAGATATTAAACTCATCTACAAAACAATTCAATTATTAAAAAAATCGTACATCAAATTCTTTGAATGCATGTCCACCACTTTTTTCCACTAGAGCCTTTCCTTTGGCTCCAAAGGATCTCAAAGAGCCAAGCTGCAACATGTACAAAAACAATTTTCAAATAAATCCAAAAAATATAAAACATTAAACTTATATCAGAGATCATTTCTAGTTCAACAAAATTACCTCGGTGCCAATATCTGTATTCATTAAAGACCCCACATCTTCGCCCCCAATTTCCAAATGGTCTCTTCCCTAAAATTTAAATTTTGTTAATAAATAAAACATAGTAGATACAAATAATAAATTAAGCAATTAACTTAAAACCAAAACAAAAAAATTAAAATCATTAGCTCACAAGAGATGGTAAATCATCTAAAAAGTTGGAATCTAAAGAAACCTGCATAGATAAGTCAAATTAACAATAAGATACATTGATATTTATTAAAATTCAAACAAACAAAAAAAATATCAAGTTCAATCATAAATATTATAATTAAAATACCTCTCCTAAGCGCTCTTCATTTTGACTAAGATGCTCTTGGTTTTGACTACTGGAGACTCGAAAATTATGTGCATTTAACATTCTCGAAAACTGCAAACAAAATACATTTGCTTAATATATTTATTACCATGTAGCAAAAAATTCAATTCAAAATGATTAATAAAAAATCAAATAGATTGTCATAGCATAATCAACAAACCTCTCCCATGCTCGATGTGTCATTGGATAACACATCTGAAGCTATATCTCGACAAGACTTAGCATAAGCCCTGAGATCATCGATGCTCAATGCATCTACCTCGTCATTCGTCTTGTAAACAAAACTTTGACGAACAATAGCACGAGCCCTCTCTCGCCCCAAACCAACTTCTACTCCAGCAAGAGCTGAAGCTAAACCATCACCTACCGATTCCCTTCCAACTGTCCCTAGTTGAGATGTTGTCTCCATCTCTGATCTTAGAGCCACAACCCTCGGTGGACAAGGTATCTCAGGTGGAGGTTGTATAGTGGTAAGGTCTCTGAGAGCGCCTTTTCGATTATATATTCTACCCTTTCCAACTCCATAAAAGTCAGAAGGAACATCAGTATAGTTAGGCTTCATACCTAAAAAAAACTCCGCATAAAAAAATCTAGCAAAATAATTAGGAACCTCATCGTTCCAGGGCAATCGACCATAAGCTGCAAGAAATCGATCATATATTAAATGTGCAATTTGAAGATGCTTGAAATATTGCACTTTCAACATTTTTCGCTTAAGGCCTTCTTTGAAATTGAACATTGAATTGGCTTGTTCTCTGGTGACTCTCTCCTTCACAACCTCCCACTTGTCTG
The DNA here is from genome assembly GCA_027924585.1 of Larix kaempferi. Classification (NCBI taxonomy): domain Eukaryota; kingdom Viridiplantae; phylum Streptophyta; class Pinopsida; order Pinales; family Pinaceae; genus Larix; species Larix kaempferi. The sequence continues at coordinate 10,420,643 of BSBM01000063.1, read as the reverse complement.
GACCCATAACTTGGTCCCTTCGCATCCGCATCAAATGAACAAAACCATTTGTAGTTGGTCCAAGTTCCTCGTATGCATCAATGAATTTTTGCAAAGACGCCAAAACAATCTCTAGACTTTGTCGGCTCTCTGGAGGGAGATCCAAAGAACAAAGATCATTGTTCAACCTGTCATAGTGGGATCTACAACTTTCAAGAATAGTTTGTTGCACAACACCTTGCCATGGAAGCTCATCAGGTAAATCAGATGGATAAGTTGATATGGGTGTACACCCCTCGGCTAGTGGAACATATGTCGTCCTAGCTCTAGGAGGATCTTCATGACCCTGCTCTCCACCCACACCTATTCCATCATCTACAATCCTATTTTGATCTTCCCCTCCCTCCGTCGAATTACACACATCTTCTGAACGTCGCTCTGCTTCAAATATAGCCGTAGTCAAGAATTAACCTTGTCCATAAATTCAAAACACGAAAAAATACAAATTATATATTATTAAACATTAATGTTCATACCAACAGAAGGTTGAGATCGACGCTCTCCCACAGAAGACGAAGGAGAATCATTTGTACCCCTTCGAACTTGTTGGTGATTAAATGACTGGGACCCATGAAATAAACTTGAACCCCACGGTGAATTCGACAACCTTCGACTACCAATTGGAACACCAATTCCTGAGGATTGTGATGACCTCCTACGCTTTCCCTTCGAAGACTCTTTTTCCATTTGATATAACTTCTAAATTTACACAAACGTTAACATATTGAAATTGTACATGACTATTCTACAAGCATCAAGCCAATATTTGATAAAAAACTATAACAAAATGTAAGTCCCTCTCCTAACTCTAATTAATTAACTAAAATTCTTTACCATCACTAATATTGCAACGTAAAGATATATCTAATAATCATTTCATTATCAAATATAAGTTATAACACGGTTAATTGAAGTAGTATAGTAACCTTAAAAACTTTTAATCCAACAAATATGGTTGAATTATATATGTCAATGAACAAACATCTCACTAAACATATATATATATATTCTTATTAAAAGAATTCTAGCTTATATTTATGATAATACAATTTACACACATTGAAGTTGTACATGTTAATTCTACAAACTTAAAAACATATCTATTAAATATCTGCATACAAAATGTAGAGCTGCCTAAAATAGTATAACATATATATACCCTTATTAAGAGATTTCTAGTTTATATTTATGATAAAACAATTTACACACATTGAAGTTGTACATGTTCATTCTACAAACTTAAAAACATATCTCTTAAAGATCTGCATACAAAATGTAGAGCCACCTAAAATATTGTAACTTATTTTCTTTCGTAAGTTCCTCTCCTAACTCTAAGAACACTATTGCAGCATAAACATAACATCAATAATCATCTCATAATCATATAATTGTAATAAACACACATTTTATTAAATTTGGAATTAAACAGTGGATCTAGAATTCCAAAATAACTAAAAACCTCAATTTTGGTGATATCTTTGGAATAAAACATTTCCAATTTTAGTGAAATATGTGTTAATAGTATAATAACCTTCCAAATTTTTCAATGATCACTTATGTTTTCATTCTATATCTCAATAAACAAACATTCCTTAATTTTTATAAAAAAAATACCTAAGAACTTACAACATCGAATTTTTAAGTGACTTTCTACATGAAATCTGTTCATGAACAGGTTCTGTTCATGAACTCATATAACATTCTTGTACCTCACTTAACATAGTAAAACCACCGGTTGACCATTTATAAAGTTGTGTAGTATACTCTTTATTATCTGCATGGCCCATGGTTGAAATCCCCCGAGAACTGCATTACCTCTGTAAACTAAAAAAAGTTATAGTCCATGACTCATAAATGTGTGTATGCTTATTAAGGCAACGTAGTGGGTACATGTGGACATGTTTTGAACCCCTTTTCCATTAATGCCAATCACTTAGTCTTCCATCTTGCCTACAAAGCTTATGGACCTTCATTAAGAATTAGGGAAACTTAATATGAAACTCGTTCAGGATTAGGGTTTAAATATCCATATATATAAAGAAGCCATGGGGTTACATTTCATAAGAATAAGACAAATACATGTTATGTTGTTTGATTTTCATTTTATATATTTCAAAGCCTTACTTGCTTTATACTTGCTCTTACCATTTTTATATAAAAAAAAGGAGTAACCACTACCGCCTATAATTTGAGGGCATATAACATGAACAGAATTCTGTTCATGAACTCTGTTCATGAACATAGTTCATGAACAATGTTCAAGGACATACAAACTGATATCTCTAAAATTAAAATTGAATATTAAAAAATTAAACCTTCTGATTTTAACCCCCATAACAGATATTTTTTTTAATTTTCTCCTACTGCCAACAACTCAAGAGCAGAGTTCCAGACCTCTACTCAATAGCATAAAAAAAAATATAAAAAGATAAACATTCAAATCTTAAACCTCGGCAAATATTTTTTTTAATTTCATTCATAATACTACATTTTTTTTATCAAAGCACGAGTTTGCGAAACGATACATACCTGTATCCAAACGAGCAGTGAAGAGATCGTCGATCCACGACGCCGCGACTATTCGGTCCACCAACTCTCCAAACACCAACTAGTTCCTTCACCAAGCAACAAATAATGTCATCAACTAAAACCTATAACATACACAAACAGAATCAAAACGTCACAACAGAAAAACGCACCTTTCAATGACGAGGTTTCAACCCTGCACACAAAACCGCAACAGCCGATGAGCCGACGAGCTTCCGAGAGTAACAGCCGACGAGCAACATCCAACGAGCAACAGCAAGAAATAGCCGACGAGCCGACGAACTATCCAACGTAACAGGCGAGCGGCAGCAGGTCGTGGAGCAGTTGCGGGTCGTGGAGCAGCAGCAGGGTGGCGAACGTAACAGCAGCCGATCGTGGAGCGGCAGCAGGTCGTGGAGCAGCTGCGGGTCGTGGAGCAGCAGCGGGGTGGCGAACGTAACAGCAGCCGATCGTGGAGCGACAACAGGTCGTGGAGCAGCAGCGGGTGGTGGAGCAGTAGCGGGGGTGGCGACAAATCTACTGCGGGCCCGTTGCGGGGTCCAAATATTTTCAGCAGGGAATGCCAAATGGCAGCCGATGCTGGGTTTTTATGCAGAAAAATAGTTCGGCCGAACAGTGTTTCGGCCGAATAATTGTTCGGTCAAATAATTATTCGGCTGAACACTTTTTCGGCCGAAAAATTGTTCGGTCCGAACAATTGTTCGGCCGAATAAACTATTCCCCGAATTTTTTTTTTCCGTCCGGCAACTGTTTGCACACATTTCAAGGATCCCCGTTAAACTAGACGGAGAACTGTTCGTGGTTATTCGGCCGAATAACCTCTGCATTATTCGGCCGAAGAATGTAAATTATTCGGCCGAATAATGTTTATTATTCGGCCGAATAATATTTATAATTCGGCCGAATAACTGCCGCTAAGACGATTTTGCACTGGTTTCTCACGGAAGTGTTACCCACCTTCACGTTTTCACCCTGGGATGATCACTATAAAGAGCATAAATCCAATTTCAAGTATGGAAATTTACATTTAAAGAAATTGAATCTCCTTTCATGTGATATAGATGTGGATTTAAGATAAATATAATGAGTTTTAATTTTTTGATTTTACAGGTAGACATATTACTCTATGTGATGTGATTAGAGTTACCACATCAACATTATAGAAATAATATCAATACAAAATAATAAAAAATTACAATATCATGATGACATTTTCATTATTAACTTTAATTATTATATCTTAAAATAATAAGAAATTTTATTTTTATTATGAATATTGATGATCTAGAGTCACATTCCAATAGTCACTTGAACTCTTTAGTTTTTCTCAACAATGGAGTTTTTCCAATAGTCACTAGTCCTCTTTAGTTTTTCTCAACATTGGAGTTTTTCCAATTGACATTAGTATCAAAAGGCTGACTTCTTTTCATAACTTCAGCATTCTGCTTCATGGCTCCAATCTGTTTTTGCCCTTCTGAGGTATAAGTGAAAGCGTATCAAAAGGCTGACTTCTTTTCATAACTTCAGCATTCTGCTTCATGGCTCCAATCTGTTTTTGCCCTTCTGAGGTATTGAAAGCGTTTTTTCTTTTCTAAATTCGTGATTTTTTGTCTGCATTATTTTTCCATATCTCACTGCATTTAAAAACAAACTCTGCGCACGTGAACCCTTGTGCTTTTTTAATCTTTGTTGCTTTGTGTATACGTCATTACGTCTGCATCTTAATCCATATCTCCGCATCTACGTATATATCTTGCATATATCCTGCGTCTCATATTTATATATATAATGCATATATCCTATGTATACCACAATGAACAAAAGAAGCGACTGCAAATGACCTCATGAAAATTTGAGAAGTGACTGAAAATATGAGAATCAACTGCAAACGATTAAAGATTGACAGTGTTTGACCTCTTGCGCTTCTGATTAAAGATTGCATTGTCTCTTCAAATTCAAATTGGTCTATATGCTCCACATTACATGCAGTGTAACATCCACCTCTACGTTGTATGGTAATACCTTTGCGTTGAATCACCTCAAATATTTTGTTTTGGATGCATACTTTGATTGCTGTTGAATTTACAAAATCCTGAGTTGAACGTTGGAGGGATGGAGGCCACTCGTGAATGTTATACACAGTAGTCTTATCAAGGAGATTATTGCCAGTAATCTTATCAAGGAGATTATTGCTCTCTGTTAGCAGGGACTGTGCAGTATTATACTTCTTCCCTTTCTTTCAAATCTTGAAAGTCTTCTTCGCTAACAATATCATTACTGAGTTTAAGAATATGATGAAGAAATGATAGAGTTATTGTTGTAGAATTCCATCCTTGGTTATTGTATCTTTGAAAAAATTTAGTTGTGTATTTCACGTTGTTTATAAAAATGTATTCACTTGTCTCCATTGTTCATTGTTCGAGTGGTGTTGAGCGAAAAAGATAACTATTCGACAGAGATAACTATTCAGAATGGTTGAAGAAGATCAAACATACTTTCATCTTCAAGCCCCTACGGGATGACATTTGCTGAAGGAGAAGGTGGTAATGAATCAGCAGGGCATACAATAGACCAAAAAAAAAAAAAAAAACTTCAATATGGAAGAGCATAGACAAGAAATCATATGCACTAATCCTCACTATAGTAAGTGAAAAAGTGATTCTATGTACTTCATCTACCAAAACTTCTCATGATGTTTTGAATAAGTTAAAAGATTTGTATGCATAGGATAATGATCCCGGATGGCTGGATGGCTGTAACATATAAGATATGACATTGAAGCTATTTGTGTGAAGACATACCTTGTTCTTAGAGCTTTCATCATGGTCCTCTATCTCACATATTCACACTATCTTGAATCACTTCAAGCTAGTGGTCACTTGAAACACCTTAAATTTGACATTCTAGTCGAGAAGATTGTAGAATGAGAGAAATCTTTCCGTAAGAAGACAACTCAGCCCAATGGAGAGACCTTGTATCTTTCTTAGAAAGGAAATAATTAGTCAACTGATTCTTCTAGAGGAAAAAGCACTAAGGGAGGATGTGGAAGAAAATTTTTCAGAGACACGGGAAAAACACTATCTTAACAAGAGATCTGATCTCTTTGGTGTGTAAAGAATGGACATGATGTAGTCTTGGAGAGATACTTGGTTGCTTGACATTGGTGCAACTAGCCACATGAAATTTAGAAAATATTTCTTTGAAGAATTGATTTACAATGTAGATGGTGTAGTATATTTTTCATATAAGTCCAACCTTACACCAAAGGGGATTTCCACCATTAGGCTCAAATTGCATGGATTCCTTGACTTTCCCTTGCATAATATTATATATCTTCTAGAGTTGCAAAGAAACTTACTGTATGTTGTGCACCTTCGACATCAATGCCATTCCATCCACATATTTGATGGACAAGTTGAGATAAGGAGATGGCAACCAAGCCATTGTGTTTGAATGGAAAGATGAGAGACTATTGACAAGGTAAATTGTTTTTTAATCTCTCATGGCATGCTAGATATGGACAAATTAATTATAACACTCTAGGATTAAGGGGGGAAACCCACTTGGTAGGGATTATGGTTCCTTTTGTAAATTAATTTAGTTGTTGGAGAAATAAGGTGACTTGGTAAGGATTATGGTTCTTCTTGTAAATTAAGTTATTGGAGAAATAAGGTGAAGAGTCATGTACCTTTGGTATGTGAAAACCAAGGGTCACTTCTCTTATAGAAATAAGACATTATAGTTAATACAAATCAATGAGTAAATATTTGAAAATGGATGATTATATAATTTCAAAGTAGTAAACATTCAAATTTTTAGAAAGACTTTTTTCTTATTTACATTTATCATCTCCTACATGTAAATTTAATTAATAATAAAAAATGGAATCTAATTCAAATCTAATTAATAGATGGAGAAAAATCATAACCAAAGTTTTTAGTTTCTATTAAAAATACTTAATTTCAAATGTATAAATTTTGAATTTTTAAAATAAATTGATATCTTACAAACAAACAAAACTATAAAGCTTGATACTAGTTAAATAAATTTAATTTTCCCATCTTTTGTTTAATCTACCTTATATAGAATAAGAAAAATGATTTTCCAATATTTTGTTTAATCTATTATATATACTGTTAGTGCCATAATTTGTTCCTAGACTACTAAGGGACAAGCCATCAAGTCTTTACAATCTCAGTCTCAAGATAAATATGCAAGAGTTTTTTTTTGTTGGTTTTAGGTTTAATGATTTGAAAACTTCAATATTAAGAAAGAAAGGAAATTCAACTTCAATTAAACCATGTAGCATAAAGAATTGAAATCACAATCTTAATAGCATAACCCATCACATTCCAAAGTCACACATTCAGGTTTATATCTACAATATATAAGCATTCGTTGAATAAAAAACATTAAAACAAGAATGAAATTATGCACTGTATGACCACACTGGTCGGGAATAAAAACACAGTCAAGTAATATAAAGATGGATTATAACATATATATATATGATCTCAGTCTTCAAACTTACATGATAAACTTGAAAGCATATTCAACAGTATTGCATACTAGCTTCAAACCAAAAACATTGAACCCTTGTTCATTCACATTTACTTCCTTTTAAACATCTTTCAAAGAAGTAGTTTGTAACTACTTTTAGGTCTTTAGGTCTCAAAATAGTTACCTAACCGAGCTTTTTAAACTATCGTCTTTAATTAAAACCTTAACTACTAGTTATTACATACTTGATACAAAAATGAAAAAGAAACTAGGCATTAGGTAGCCTTCCTTGTAGCTTCGACCAACATTGCAATTCCTTCCAAAGCATAAGTTCTTTTGTTGTGCTGTGGCTGCTCGGCTTCTAAGTCTTTGACCTTGTCTAATAGAAGTTTGTTCTTCTCTTTCTGCTTTTGCACCTATCTATTTAAATCATCGACTTTAGTTTCTGCTTCTCTTTTCCTCTTCAGAGCCTTCCTAGCACCACCAATTAGCTCTTGATAACGATCATTAGCTTCTCCTAAGTCCTCCCTTAAAAATTTATTAGACTTTGTAAGCTTATCATTGTCTCATTAAGGAAAACTATTTCTGCTTGTTGTTGTTTTTGAACTTTCTTGAGTCTTTCAATCTCTGAACATATGTTTATTTCTCCATGCAAGGTTGAATCCTGAGATGTGGAAGGTGGAATATCCATCTTTTTGAAGATCAACTCTTCTTCATCTTTATCCCTTTTTAATCTTTGTGCAATTTCAAGTTCATCTTGCTCCATTCTAAGAATCATTTCTTCTTCTTCGACTTCATTAACCTCTTCCCCTGCTTCTTCTAACTTGATGTATTCCTGCTGTAAGGTGGTTTGATAAGAATCTGACCCAGTTTCTACCTCTTTATCTTCATCATCAGCTGAGCTTGGAATTATATTTATCTCCTCTATTTTCTTATTTGAACTTGAACCTCTTTTCATATTTCCTTTTATGGCTGATCTCGTTCTAAATATCCATCTTGATTCTTTTAAATGTATAAGAAGATTTGCGTATGCTTCAAAATATTTATCTTGAGGAGTTTTATCTTTTGAATTCTCTGCAGAAGCTTGTGCAACTGGAATCTCAACCCTATCTTGTTCTGATATAACTTTGTCTTGAAATTGTTCAACAATAGGGTTACTAGTCTGTTTGATTTCTTGAATTTTTTGACCCTATTCTGGTTCTCCTTCAAATGCATTAACCTTATCTCTTCCTGGGCCTTTTGGTTTGTTAATTTCAGATACATCTATTTGCTCGTCGTTTTTAGATACATCTATCTATCTACATTAACCTTTACATTTATCCTTTGATAGGGGCTTCTCTAAAATTTCCTGTAACAATACTCATGCCGCCTTATTCTTCTTGTTTTCCCTTTTAGGTTTTCTTTTTCTCACATGCTCATCCCTCTCAACAATGAAACCAGACCAATAGATAAAATGTTTCGAGGTTTTCTGCTCTTTCTTTAAGACTGTTTGAATAATAAGTTTTATCAGTCCATGGTGAAATACTGACTGCCTTGAAACCTTGGACTGCGTCTTTACCTTGTTTGACATTTTCTGGATACTCTTATACAGGTAGAATGGCACATTCATCTTATAATTTATCTTAATATGCATTAAAAATATAATATGATATTTAAAGACCATTGAGAACCTACCTTCGCAAGTGATATAAGCTTGTATAATGCTTAGCATCTGCCTCCATTCGGGTCAAAAATTTGAAATATGAATTCCATTACCCCAATTCGGAGTTTCTTTACCTGGTAGTAGGAAAGGATTTGGGTCAAAGTCGAAAGGAAGTTTCTTGAACAATAGCTCTCATTCCATGGCGATACCTGTAGCCTCGGAAATTAGGGCTTCCGTGAGTTGAAAACCCAGGGTTCTAAATTTGATAACATCTTCTTTCAATTTTTTTGCAAGGAAAATCGAAACCTCCTCATTAAACCCTGTGATCTTTTCAAAAAAATTAAACCACTCAGCGGACCTAAACACGTCTACACATAACGGAAATTTCTCTATCCACTGCATATCCATCGGCTCCAACTTGTTGGTATTACCACTCCTCTTTCCCATTTTAATAACTACAGCTCACGAATTATACCTCTGAATTTAAGAAAATGACAAATGTTTAAGGTTTAAGTGATAACCGCATTCAACGAACAGGTGGCTTCAAATCTGCGATCTCCAATTTAACTTGTCGCCTCCAACTTTGATTTTCCCAATGATGAAATGTTACAAAACCCACCGCTATTAGAAATTTTTGACATGTGTGTTAGCACGTCAAATAATCATAGCAAAGCTTTCTCCGGTCATCATAAATTTAGCAAACCATTACCCAACATAAATGATCACGTTTTTCCATGATAGCGGATTCTTGAAGTGCATTAGGGTCTATTTTATAATTTGCGCTACCAGAATCTTCAAAATAGCATCTTTGATAAAAACCCTTGTCATAGAACTTGAAACTTAGTCATAGACTTTATAACCAGCATAGATCCATCTTAAACCCGTATCTATCAAGCACTGAGAGGGATCCAATTTCTTGAGGTGTATTTCTTTTTTTAAATTTAAACTCAAGAAATTTGATTATCTCTTGAATGATAGATCCTGTTTAAGTTTTTATTTTATAAACGAACATCTATTTTTTAATTACTTTTCATAATATTTTATTTTATGGACCAAAGCGAATTTTTTTAAAATACTTTCCATAATTTTTTTATGAGTAGACATGAATTTTTTTAATTATTTTGTTAGTAACAAACATTACATCACAAACGTTACAACATCTCCCCATACTTACTTTACTTTACGTTACTTCTTTTTAATTTACTTTACTTTACTTATTTTTACTTTACTTGCTTATTTTTACTTTACTTTACTTTACTTTTTTTACTTATTTTTATGCGCAATCATCTTTTACGTTTTATTAGATGTAACGCTACATTTTTACGTTTTATTAGATATAACGGTACATGATGTTAGAAGATCTCCCCCATACTGGGTTGTAGAGCACCTCGTTTCACTCGGTGCAATAAGGCATGAAAAAGCATATCATGAAAGCTAGAGATTAATACTATGTTGATAAGCCATTTGAAAAGTTCAAATTAAAGTAAAATAAAATCAATCAAAATTAAATAAAAATAATTTGAAAGCAAAATAACAAACTAATCATAAGAGAAAAAATCATAAAAAAAAGGGAACAATTTAAGCATTAACATATGGCTCTAGTTGCGGGATGAAAGCCTCCCTGTGAGGTTTCAAGAACTCGTAGACCAGTGCCTTACTGTCACCTAAAACAACTCCTTATTATGCAAAATTCCATTGGGCATAGAGTCTTATTTCACACCGGTATATACAATGAATAAGTTATCCTTTACCTTTAAGAATTGTAGAAATGCTTAAGGAACCGTCCATTAACTGGAGTGAACAGTTCTTCACCTTCCAAAGTTTGTAATATAAAAGTATTATTTTCCAAAATCTTTGAAATCACGAAGGGACCTAACCATAGATTATCAAACTTACCATGTTGACCTTTCTGGTCTCTCCTCGCATCCCATCTGAGTACCATATCGCCAACATAAAAAGTATTTTCTTTTACCTTTTTATCAAATCCTGCTTTAATCTTCCTTCTGTATGCATCATCTCTTTCAGCTATAGCCTCACATTCTTGTTGCAATTCAATCAACGAAAAAATTCTTCTTTGGAGGTCATTAGGTTCTTCTTGACAGTCTTGGAAAAACTTCATTACTGGGACACCTAATTGAATGGGAAAGACTGCATCAGTACCATATACTAATTGAAAAGGAGATAGACCTATTGCCTTCTTGGTAGTTACCCTATCTGCCCACAAAGCATACTTTAGCATTGAATCCCATGACTTCTTATCTTGGTTTAACAACTTTCTAATACTTTGAATAATGTTTTTATTTGATGATTTTGCCAAACCGTTACCTTGGGGATAATAGGGTGTAGAATGCCTCAACTCTATTCCATTCTGTTCACAAAAACTCACCATAGCTTTTGACTTGAAAGCAGGTGCATTATCAGTCAATAACCTATGTGGACAGCCAAACCGACTCAAAATATTTTCCTGTATGAAACTCATGATAACTCCTTCAGTTGCTTTACATGTTGGAATTGCCTCCACCCATTTAGTGAAAAAATCTGTAGCTGTAAGTATCCACCTATGTTGTCCACTTGATGTAAGGTTAATTTCGCCTATAAAATCTAATCCCCATTGTTGAAAAGGGGCATTAACTGCAATAGGATTTAATGGTAAAGAAATGAGCTTTTGTTAGCTGGTAAAATTTTGACATTGAACACATCCTCGCACCTGCTGGTATGCATCTGAAAATAAAGAGGGCCAATAAAAACCGGACCTAAGAATTTTATATGCTGTAGATTTCCAAAACTTGTGACCCCCACAAGCACCCTCATGCATTTATGAAATCACCTCATTCACCTATGATTTCTCTAGACATCTAAGTAAAATTCCACCTGGATCCTTCCAAAACAACTGCCGATTAACCAAGCAATATTTTGTAGCCTTCAATTTCAATGATCTAGATGTCTTTTTGTCAAAATTATCTAAACATTTTAGATGCAATAGAAAATAAACAATATCAGAATACCATTCTGATCCTGCATATTTATCTAAAATCTGCTCTTCATTACCCTTCATCTGCAATTCTTCTTGAGTTGGCTGATTTGCCACCAAATGATATCCAAAGCTTCACAATTTGAATAAGCTAACAGTTTTGCTAAACCCTGTCCTTTCACTAAATTTGTAGGTCTGATTTCAACCTCGTATTCCATGATTTTTGCAATCCACCTACCTCTTTTACCCTCACTGTCTGGCTAAGTTAAAATCTCCTTGATAGCAGCATTAGGTACATAGGAGATTATTTTTGAATGCAAAATGTAAATCCTGAAAAAATTTAAGGCTTTTACAAGTGCATAAGCTTGCTTCTCAAGTGTATTGTACTTCAATTCTGAATCCCTGAGAGTTTTACTGAAGAAAGCTATTGGCTGCTCTAAATCATTTGCATTCTTTTGTAAAAGAACAACTGCTATTGTGTCTTGGGATGCAAAAGAAAAGGTAAGGAAATCTTTTGAAAAATTAGGACTTACCAAGACTGGAGCTTCTGTCAAAGCTTGTTTAATCTTCTCAAACGAATCCTTAGATTCAGCTGTCCATTTCACTTCTTGATCCTTCCTCAACATGGATGTAATGTGCTTAATAGTTTCAACAAAATTCAGGATGAACCACCTCAGAAAATTAATTTTCCAAATGAATGATTGAACATCTTTTTTACTCCTCGGGATAGTAATCTTCAGAATTGCTTTGATTCTTTCTGGGTCTATTCTAATACCATTATCTGAAACAAGATGACCCAGAAGCTTACCTTCTTGTACAGCAAAATGTGACTTCTTGGGATTCAAAGACAACCCAAATTTCCTACACTTCAGAAATGTTTGCTCAAGATGCTTCAAGTGCTCATCATCAGACTGAGAGAAGATTGTAATATCGTCCAAATAGATCACAACAAATTTCTCCTTTTCTCCTACAAAGGCTATATCCATAGCTCTTTGGAATGTTGCACCTGCATTCATCAATCCAAATGGCATTTTATCATACACGAATGTACCCCATGGAGTAGTGAAGGTTGTTTTCTCCCTACCATCCGGATGTACAACTATTTGATTGTATCCTGAGAATCCATCAACCATGGAGATTCTCTAAGCACCCACTGCTTTTTGCAGAATTTGCTCAATCTTCGGTAAGGGGTAATTGTCCTTCAATGAAGCTCTATTAAGATTCTGGAAATCCACACATAAGCTAATCTCTCCAATCTTCTTCCGAACTGGAACCAAGTTAGCAATCCATAATGAATATCTCAATGGAACAATTATATTTGCATCTAGTAACTTTTTTACTTCTTTCTCTATAACTGGCAGCAGAGCGGGATTAATTCTCCTCAATTTTTGTCTGAATGGTTTCACATCTGATTTTAAAGGCACTAAATGTTGAATAATACTTGTGTCATAAGTTTTTAAATCTTCATAGCATTAAGCAAAAATATCAACAAACCTCCTCAACAATGCAATATACCTGTTTCTTTGTTCAACTGGAAGAGACTTAGAAATCTTCACCATTCTTGGCTGCTCCTCTGTACCAATATTGCAGCTCATGACATTTTCTTCTGAAGATTGCATTGATGGTTTCAGCAGAGTATCATCTTTGGAAAATATTCTTTCAAGGGGGACCAATCCCTTAGGAATAAAATTACCTTTCAATTCAATGATTTTTTGATCAGCAATTATATTTTCTGTATATGCAGCAGTGTCATCTAGCTCTTCATCTTGATCTTGATCGATTAGAGAATTAGAGAAATCTCCAGCTAATTCCAAGAATTTTTTAATCTCTACATCATCCTCAAAAACTCTCCATTGTTTAATATTATCTGGCACTAAGGGTCTATATTTCACTTCAATTGGGTATTTCAACTGAGTATGCTTTGGAATCCTGAAATGAGTGGCTGCCAAGGCCATTGAATCTGCGCTCTGATTTTGATCTCTGGGTATAAAAGTAATATTAAATGCTATAAAAAAGTTGTCAATCATATCCCAAACCTCATTTCTGTAGACCTTCAACAAGTCCTGCTTTACTTGATATTTTCCCTTCAATTGTTGGACAACCAATTCGGAGTTTCCATAAATAGAAAGTTGTTGAATTCCCAAATCCTTCGCAGCCCTTAGGCCAAGTATCAATGCCTCATATTCTGCTGTGTTGTTGGTAGTGAAAAATTCCAGTTTATACATCAAACTAATTACTTCTCCACTAGGGGAAATCAAAACAATGCCAGCTCCTGCTCCCTCTTTACAAGAAGATCCATCAAAATACATCTGCCACAACTCATCTTTTTGTTCAACAGTAGGTTTTATTAATGCTTCTTTTTCTACCCGCAGTACTCTGTTTGTGCTCTCATCACTAAAATGAAGCATACAAGAGCCCAACTCTTCATCTACTGAATATAGGGAATGATTAGTTGGATTCTTATCATCAGTGACTATAAATGCATACTGTAACTCTCTGTATAATCTTTTGTTCTCTCCACCAAACACTGGAATAGTTGCATAAGCCAAGTCCATTTGTAATGTACCACCTATTTTCTCCGCCCAAGGCCTTGAGAGCAACATGCCAAACTTAGGAGATATGTCAGCAACTACTACATCCATTATAACACTCTTCATTGGTAATTGAGAAAGATTAACCACTAGATCCTTTATTACTTCTAGACATTTTACATCTCTAGAATCAAATGCAAATAAATCATGATATGGTTTAGTGACACTCAAACCAAGAGAATCCATCACTGCCTTAGGAATCAAGTTATGTGAAGCTCCAGAATCTAGAAGACAATTGTGAATCATTTGGTCATGGATAGTCAAAGTTATATAAAAAGGTGGAGAAAAAGTTGCAACACTTTCAGGCTTTTCAAATGAAGCCGACCCAAGAATAATTGTTGGTTGTTCTTCCTATAAATTCACTATATCTGAAGGGGAAGAATTTACCGGAACATTCAACAATTTATGTGCAGAATCTCTAAAACAAGGAGTTTCTATTAACTCAGTTAATGGTACTGGAACTTTGATTTAATACAATTCATTCTCAAAGTTAAAAGTCTGTGAACTTTTGATGTTTTCTTCAATTTCTGCTGCTTTAGTCTGATCACCATGATCTTGTTTATTTCCCTGAATTTGATTAGGCAACTGTCTGACAGGTGGGACTACTTTCTTTTTTGGAATTTGAACAACTTGTTTAGGGCCTGATCTTAAATTTTAAGACTTCTTTGGATCAGTCTGGCATATACTAACTGAAGCCTGAGGATGATGATCACTTCCTTCCTGATAATCATATGAATCATAATATTTAGAATTCTGATAACTAACTTCAGTAATAAAACCTTCAAATGATAATTCCCCAAAATAATTTAAATTCTGATTTGAATCCTCCTCATACTGTTCCTCTTCCACCTATTCAACTTCTTCTACAAAATTATTTTGAAAAGGGGGAGGAACTCTTTGATCCTCATTTTCTCTCCTTTCCCCCTGAATATCATTGTTTCTCCTTTCCCGAGGTATAAATCTTGGTACAAATGGTCTTCTAAACTGGTTTGGATTTTGATTAGAATTTCTTTCTCCATCTTGAAAAGGTTTATTAGAACTCTTCTCCAACTCCAATCTATTTACTTTTGCAGTCAAGATTTTTATAATATTTTTTTTTTAACAGAAATAGGGAAATAGATTGTATTTATAAAAGCTGTGCACAACTATTCATTACATGCATTCAGTAGGGTTTTTAACAGAAGAGGAAATTTCTGAAAAAGATTGTAACTATGATTTCTAGCAGCATGGCTTTAAAAGATCTAAACTTTGTCTTTCTAAAATTGTTCAAAATGTTGCTGGGATAAACCTTGATAAACTGTCTGTTGAGTATAATGCATAAATACATTGGCAAAATAGATACAAAATTTTGAAACCTGGGCTAGGCTGGAATTTAGCCATAATTCTTGAACTGAGCAGAAGCTGCGTCCACCATTTCCTGATTGATCTCTTGGTTGACCGTGGGGTTTTCCTGCACATAACTTCCCTGAGTTTTCCCTGTCAGAACTGCCATGTCTTCCTGTAGCATGTCCACTTTTCCCATCAGCTCGAACAAATTCTTCTCTAAGTAATCTATCCTCGAATCCTGGCAAGAAAGCTGGGAGACCGTGTGATTAAGATCCATGGCCATCTCCTCATTTTGCTTCATGCTGGTGCAGACGGCGTTATATGTGTTGCGAACCAAGAGTTTAATATCCACCACAGTGCGGCTCAGGGAAGCTATGGCTGCCATAACGCTTTGCATTGTTCCAATGTTAAATGGAGGCGGAAGAAGGGGACGGGAAGGAGGGGAGTCTAGTTCGCAGAGGGAGAGCCGACTCAAAGCACAAGAGAAATGAGGAGGACGAGCCATTGCGGGGAAAGAAGGGGAATGAACAGAGGGAGGAGTTATTAATGGCTCGTGGGAGATGACAGCACATCAGGGATCCATGTGACAAGTGCATGGAAGGCCGGGGAGGCGTGTGGCATAAGCAACGGGGGGAGGGGAAAGCACATAACCAAAGTTTGAGTGAGGAATGAGGAGGACCCTCGAGAATTCAAAGGACCCCTTTTGTTTTGTTATGAATTTGTTAACCCTTAACATTTAACTTAGGGGATGAAGTGAAACCCCATGGCACCATTTAGGTCCTTGACGTGCCCAATTTCTAACAAGATTCCTTTATTAGCCTCTAAGTCTGCGAGCCTGTTGTTCTCTCGGCGGATGTGAAAAAATGAGACCTTTGGGAGATGAACATTGGTTTTTAGTCGTTGCATGTATCTGTAGGCTTTTGAACCTTGAGGAGCAGAACCCCTTCTCATGATTTGAATAACGTGTCTAGAGTCTCCATAAATTCTTAGATTGTCAATGCTGAAGGAGGAGGCCAAATCTAATGAGAGAATGAGCGCTAGCCATTCTGCCTCATTATTTGTCTTGCTACCTAGGCCCCAAGAGAAGGCTGCGACTTTATTTCCTCCGGGATCAAAGAGTATCCCACTCGCACCTGCCACCCCGGCAAGCTTTTTATAATCTTATTCATCTCCTCCATCTGACTTTCTTCCTTCTTTGATGTATGAGCTACAGGTGTTACTACATTTTTACATTTTCGATCATGAACTTGATGGTCTGTCTGCTCTTTAAGTCTATTTGATGCCAGAATATTGGAATCCACCTCTAAAGTAGCTTCTTGCATATTCAATAATGTTACAGGTCTCCTCTCTCTCAAGTGTAAGGAAAAATCATGGTCAAATGCATTTGCATATGTCAGTTTAGCCAAAGTCTCAGAAGGTTTAATTTCCAATGGGATCCTGCCATACATTTTGTTGAAGTGCTTTGAAAATCAGCTATGGTTTCACCATGTTTTCTCTTTAGAGCTGCAAATTCAGTAATATAATATGTGTGATCCTTTGTGTCTCTCCATTGCCTCATGAAAAATTCTTTTAATTCTTCTATCAAGGTTATTGAGTTTTGTGGTAGCTCCCTGAACCATTTTCTGACATCACCATCCAAAATTTGCACAAATATACGCATCCAAACATCCTTTGTTTCTATATTTTGGTTATCAACATAGCTAAGGAATGCAATCCAGTGTTCCTCTACAGTTGTTTCTCCTAGCCCATTAAACCTGGGTAGATATTTTTGATAATCCCCCGCTGGAAGAGCATTTAAAGGCTATGGAAGCACTAAGGGTGCATACCTAGCTGCAATAATTCTATCCATCATATCCAACTGTTGTCTAGCCATCTTAGAAGTAATCTGATTGGTTGAAGACAAAGGTTTATTGGTTTTGATTGAACTAAGTTGAAAGATAGGTGTATTAGTTTGAAGTAATGGAAATAATTCTATTTTGAGTTTCTTGGGAGACAATGGACTTGTAAAAGTCTGAATATCAACCTCTTGTAATTTTGGTTCAGAATACAAAAATGGAGACAAAGAATGTAATTGAGTCAGTGAAAACAAGGATGGGGAAGAATGAGATCTTCCGAAAGAAGAAGTATGTGTATCTCGTTTTTATTTCTTTAAGATATTTTCTGGATCTGACACACCTGGGTGTAATGGTGAAGTAGGCTTCCCCCTAGTCCCAGACCTCCTAGAAGCCACTGTGAAATACTACTTTTGGTGAACTTTAGTTTGAAATAAAAATTCTCTGATTCTGTCCACCTCAAAACCAGAACAACAAAGATATCCCAGCGAAGATGAAACTTCAGTTCCATCCCCGACAACGGCACCAAAATATGTTAGTGCTAGAATTTGTTCCTAGACTACTAAGGTACAAGCTAGCACAATCTTTACAATCTCAAGATAAATATACAAGAGTTTTTTCTATTGGTTTTAGGTTTAATGATTTGAAAACTTCAATATTAAGAAAGAAAGGAAAATCAACTTCAATTAAACCATGTAGCATAAAGAACTAAAATCATAATCTTAATAAAGCATAACCCATCACATTCCAAAGTCACACATTCAGGTTTATATCTAATATACATAAGCATTCGTTGAATAAAAAACATTAAAACAAGAATGAAATTATGCACTGTATGACCACACTGGTCAGGAATAAAAACACAGTCAAGTAATATAAAGATGGCTTATAACATATATATATGATCTCAGTCTTCAAACTTACATGATAAACTTGCAAGCATATTCAACAGTACTGCATACTAGCTTCAAACCAAAAACATCGAACCCTTGTTCATTCACATTTACTTCCTTTTAAACATCTTTCAAAGAAGTAGTTTGTAACTACTTTTAGGTCTTTAGGTCTCAAAACAGTTACCTAACCAAGATTTTTAAACTAGTGTCTTTAATTAAAACCTTAACTACTAGTTATTACATACTTGATACAAAAATTAAAAAGAAACTAGGCATTAGGTAGCCTTCCTTGTAGCTTCGACCAACATTGCAATCCCTTCCAAAGCATGAGTTCTTTTGTTGTGCTCTGGCTGCTCGACTTCTAAGTATTTGACCTTGTCTGATAGAAGTTTGTTCTTCTCTTTATGCTTTTGCACCTATCTATTTAAATCATCGACTTTAGTTTCTGCTTCTCTTTTCCTTTTTAGAGCCTTCCTAGCAACACCAATTAGCTCTTGATAATGATCATTAGATTCTCCTAAGTCCTCCCTTAAACATTTATTAGACTTTGTAAGCTTATCATTTGTCTCATTAAGGAAAACTATTTCTGCTTGCTGTTGTTTTTGAAATTTCTGGAGTCTTTCAATCTCTGAACATATGTTTATTTATCCATGCAAGGTTGAACCTAAGATGTGGAAGGTGGAATATCCAGCTTTTTGAATATCAACTCTTCTTCATCTTTATCCCTTTTTAATCTTTGTGCAATTTCAAGTTCATCTTGCTCCATTCTAAGAATAATTTCTTCTTCTTCGACTTCATTAACTCTTCCCCTGCTTCTTCTAACTTGATGTAGTCCTGCTTTAGGATGGTTTGATAAGAATCTGACCCATTTTCTACCTCTTTATCTTCATCATCAGTTGAGCTTGGAATTATATTTATCTCCTCTGTTTTCTTATTTGAACTTGAACCTCTTTTCATATTTCCTTTCATGGCTGATCTCGTTCTAAATATCCAGCTTGATTCTTTTAAATGTATAAGAATATTTGCGTCTGCTTCAAAATATTTATCTTGAGGTGTTTTATCTTTTGAATTCTCTGCAGAAGCTTGTGCAACTGGAACCTCAACCCTATCTTATTCTGACATAACTTTGTCTTGAAATTGTTCAACAATAGGGTTACTAGTCTGTTTGATTTCTTGAATTTCTTGACCTTGTTCTTGTTCTCCTTCAAATGCATTAACCTTATCGCTTCCTGGGCTTTTTGGTTTGTTAATTTCAGATACATCTATCTGCTCTTCATTTTCAGAACCTTTACATTTATCCTTTGACAGGGGCTTCTCTGAAATTTCCTGTAACAATACTCCTGCCGCCTTATTCTTCTTGTTTTCCTTTTTAGGTTTTTGTTGGCTATAATTGACCCAGAGGTTTTCTATAAGACCCAGGTTCTTCGCGGTTTCCCTTTGACCAACAAAACCCCTTCGCACTGGCCCTTTCAGCAACAACCTGCGAGCAGGTTGAGGTCTCACCCGAGGTGTATCTATGGGGTACTGCGGAATCAGGTTTCCACAGTAAGTGACGAGTTGCTTGGACAGACGTACTGCGCAACGCAACAGGGGGTATGTGCTGCAAGGTGAGACTATGCAGCAATGGGAAACGCTGCGGTCCACACCACTAAGTTCTTCTACTACGGGGCTTCTACTGAAACTGCGAACTATGTAGTTCAACTTTATACTCAACTGTCTTGAAAATGCTTAAGGTTCTGAATTGAGTATCACTCATCCACTCATTCAACTACTCAACCGATTATCCATCTACTATTCGTTCATCTACTTGGTATGGTTATGATTTGAGCATATTCTACTGATACCATCTAATTGTTATGCATTTCTTCTATTGCGCATAAGGAAGTACTTAAGTGATCTATTAACACTTACGCAACTAACTGACTCACTGCTCTCAAACATAAACTAAATGTTCACCATTCATCTATTCATGCAGAACTTAACATATCATCTCCATACCTCTTCTGATGGAAAATGCATACAACAGTCCTCTCATAACAACATGCAAGGAAACATCTAGACATTCATTTACAGAAACATAGATAAGCATTCATCCATAAAACACAATCGCGCAACACAATATTTAACATGGTTCACTCCCTCGTATGGGAAGCTACGTCCACAAGAACGATTGGTAATATATATCTTTAAAAAGGGATGGGGACAACCGTTCTTAGTCTACGCACTCAGCTACAGACTCTCCTTCCTATCAGATAGGTCTCTGCGCACACAGCTGCAGAGCCTTTACAATCTTCTCAACTCAAAAATAGATTTTACAATACAATCACTCGACTATTCACCAACACCGAGAGAATCTCAGAACCCAAAAATGTAACAACCCCATCCCATAAAAAAATGTCTTCTTAAAATAGACCATGCCCGAAGGTCATGTCCTTACAATGTCGAAGACCTAAACCCAAAACCCCTTAGGGTTTACAAAACCGTGCCGGTTTCCCTAAACTATCTTGCTGGCATCTGGTAGCATCTGCCTCATCGTGTCGGTTCTCCACATCTTCATTCTGTCGCTATCGGCCTTCCTGTCGCACGCATGCCAACAAGTCACTTTCACTGAACCGTTCATCTCTATTGGTCTCTCCCACTAGGCATGCCAAGCCATCGCTTTCCCTGAGCTATCCTTTTCTTAACAAACTTGTGCATTAGCTGCCCTCCTGATTTTCTCATGCCCACTGCTCGGCACTTCCTGGAGCATCTTTCCAAAATTAGACCACTACTGGTCCATCCGGTACCTGTACCTAATCCTCGTCCAGCACTCCACTTTGTTGGCTCCACGTGTCTTGACTGGTTTGCAGCATTACTTCCTCACAGCGCTGGTCTTCGCGGTACTTCCAAAATTTGGATGCTGCACACAACTTCGCAGCATGGTCAAAACTTGGATGTTGTGCACAACTCCGCAGCACCCTCAACACTTATACAAAAATTTATCTTTTTTTGAGATGCGCTCAGCTCAACTTTTCCTGCTTATCAAAAGTGTTACCAAAACTCTGCGCCAACTTGGGCCCAACATGCCCCTACACTTACATGTGGCTCATCCCCGAGTCACTTCCTGCTTCGTCCGTCTCGTTCTGCTCCATGATCGGTGGAGCTAATTTTGATGCGAACTCATTATAGGTGCCGAACAACTGTTCCACTACTTCTCTGGTATCTTGTTCAACTTGTTTTACTGTCTCAAGCAGTGTTGGGGTTATATCTTCTCCAATCTCTCCTTGTACCTACTCCTGGTTGTCATGCAGTTCCTTCGGCTTGTATTCTATCTGCTGCGACACTGCTGTGGCATCCTCCAGGAGTTTCTACAACTAATTATCCATCTCAGTCTCTTTTTCTCTTAATTCCTGTACTTCCTTCTTCAAGCCTGATATCTCCTTATACCTCGACAGCCTCTCCCTGGGTGGCAGAGCCTTGAGCTCTGCGTCCAACTTTTATAGCGCGGCCTGCTTTTCTTTTACTGCAGTCTTCACCTGCAGTAGTCCTTGATCCTCTTCAAGGGCAATGAATGCCTCTGAAACCTTCTCCAAGAGATCTTGGCACTTAGCCATCTCACTTGTTATGCTCTGTGCGGCGGCACTCACTGTTTGTTCTCTTAATTGTTGCTCAGTTAATGGCGTCTGCGTATTCAGTTTTTCCTTCAAGGCTTCAAGCTCGGCCTCATAGAGGATGTCCTTATCCTACATCTCCATCTTCAATGATCTCACCTTTTCTCCGATCCTCATAACTGTGTCCACAGGATCATCCTGGAGTTCTAGATCTTCAATATCTTGCGCAACAGTAGATATGGTAGTCTCCAATTGTTTCCAGCAATCATGTTCATCACGTAGCTGCATTTCTGCATGCGACTCGAGCTGATTGTTTGCTACGTGCAGCTCCGCTTGTGACTTCATGGACTCTACTGTTCGTTCATGCATCTGCTCCACTATCTGCATGTGCAAAAAGTGTAATCCTAGCAAAGGGATTTTGGCCAAGTCGAGCTCTACCCGCTCGACACCCTTTGTGTCCAGGACGATCTGTTCTGCCATTGGTAACGCTATGGTCAATGGGTCTAGATGTATAACCCTGGTCTTAGAAGGAAGCGTTATGGCTAGCTGCGGCGGTGTTTGCTGCGAGGTTCCTTTTGACCTCCCTTCAACTCCTGCTTCACGCGACAAGGTTAGGCTCTTTTGGACATCGTCCATTTTCTTCATAAGACCTTGCAGTGCGAGCCTAGTATTTTGCAGGTCATCCTAGATGACCTTGTCCTTCTTATCTTTTTCTGTCATTATCTCCCTCATATTCTCTGAGACCTTTTCCGCAATTATGTTGAAGTCTTCTTCGTTCAGCACTGTCTCAGATTGACTCTTTGTTGCTTTCATTTTCTTCCACGCCTTTGGCTTCTGCGGGGTTTCAAGTTCCTTCCTCTTTCCTTTTTCTTCTACAATAGGGCATGATAGTAGGACGGGTTCATCTTCATCTGAGTCAGTTTCCACATCCATTACTTCAACACGGAAGTCATCCGGCCAGTCCTTCATGAGGATATCTATGTCGTCCTCATACATATGGTAGTTACCCGCTTACCATTGTAGCTTATTCTATCTCACTTTAGGTGAAATAAAGATACATTGCATATTTGCCATAAAATCAATTATGCGAATGTACTTCGACATTACCTGTTTTGAAATGCAAGATGTATAGGTGATCACGTCGCACAAGTGAGTGTAATACTGATAGAAAACTTCAACTATTGCGTGTTGTTGCTCTGCGTTGATATTTTACCAAAGGTTGGCATAGCGGAATCCTCTGGGATCATTGCTTTCTGTAATGACACCCACATAATCCTTTGGCTCCTTCCATCTAGAAAAGGCGACGAGGATGATCAGCCATGTAAAGTGTAACTGTCCGTCATTCTCCTGGGTATCATTGAGTTCGTCTAGGAACTCATTTAGAAGGTACTGACACCAATTGAATTGGGTGCCTTCAGTCATTGTGGCACCGAGTAGAATTACGCCCGTAGGCACCTCTGGAGGCCTAGCTGTTCTTATGATTTTTCCTGCGAGCAACTGTGTGACAAATATTGTCTCTCTATCTTCAATTTCTTCTGTGGGCAACCCTCTTTTTCCCTTCACCAATGCATGGATCTGCTTCATTTTCACGACAACTTCTTTTTCCTTACCCTTCCCTTGCAAGAACTTCTTGGGATCCTTGCCACGCTTACTTAATCCTGTTATGCGATGGATTAATTCAATGTTCAAATCCACATTTCGATCCATCCATGGGTATCCTTGGTGAATTCGCGCCATTAGAGTGCGAACCACTACATTAAGTTCTAGTGAACGATCAAAATGAGGTATTCGAAGCAGGTTCAACAATCCGGACTCCACTGCCGGCGTCAACCAGCTTTCGGCAACCAAGTTAAATATGCCCTTAGCATCTTTGTTCCAGCACATGTACTAGTCAGGCTGGAAGTGTGGGTACTTGGGATCATGGGGCTCTTCCTTCTGCAACCCCAGGAGGTCATAGTCTTCCCATTTACACTATGGGATCTTTCCTAGTAGGTTCTTGGCAACCTCTACGTGCTTCGAAATGGGTGACAAGGGGATTTCATAACGGGTAGTCTTGACCGGATTAAACATAGGGGCATCCAACGCCCGAGGTGATATGTACTCCTGTGTCAACTTCAAGGGTTCCTTTTGAAAGACTGGCGATCTTTGTGCCGTCTGGCCTGTCTTGGGAGTCTTGCTTCATGGTCTAGCTGTGGCTTTCCCTTTGTCCTGCATGGCTGGATTATGTCGGGGTGACCTTCTAGATGCTTGACCGGGTTCAAGTATAGCCTTCTTGGCAGGGGTTTTCATTAACTCTGCAATCCCCCCGTGCTGAAAAAATCGGATTGCTTCTTGAAGTGTAAGCTCTTCTTCTTTGTCTGCTGATTTGGGAATTCACTGGCGAGAGTAGGAAACTGTTTCAGGAATATGGCTAAGAATTGATAATACAAGAGCCAACGCATGAAAATTCTAAGTGCCTGGTAACGCCCGCGAGACCTGATGCGGTGTTATTTATAGGCCCAGTTGAGTTCCCCCGGCTCCTTCCAATGGCTAGATGAGCATTTAATGTGGTGTCTGTTGGCCAATTTGAACGAATCCTTCGGTTCCTTCCATCGTCAGTGTGTTTAGAATGACTATATTTTCATTAAATGCTCGAGCGAGTGCTTGTAACGGTCACCTAACGACTATTTTTCTCAAAAGCAGTGTAACGACTATTTTTCTGAGTGCTACGCCGAGTTGCGTGGAATTCCATCTCTGATCTTGCGCAGTTACTTCGCGGTGCCAGTGTTTGAACTGCATGGCTTCCTTTTTCTTTCCTTTCTTCTTCCCCCCTTTTCTTTTTCCTTCCGCGCAGCTTCAGCAGTGGTGCGTGGTACACACATTGTTCTACTTATCGTACATGTACAGGCTCCTTTACATTTCCAGTGTCCAATTTCAACTGTGCTTGACACTTAGAAATTTCTCCCTCTTCTTATCATTCAGGATTTTGCGAAGCAGGGCTGTCATGGTACAGCTTTAGCCTGCTTCCATTTATCAAAGTTGGTAGGGTATCACTAGCTAAATTGGATAACTGGACTGCACCAGTGTTAGTAACATGTATCACAGTATATGGACCAAGCCAATGCATCTTAAATTTACCAGGAAACTTCATGAATTTGCTATCATACAGGAGGACTAGGTCACCTACTTGAAAGCACGTATTCTTTATATGGCGATCATGCCAAGCTTTCTCACGGTCTTTCTGAACTTGCTGGTGGAAGCCGGCAATGAAGCGTTCTTCCTCCAACCCAACGAGGTGTAGCGACCTTTTTTCTAATGCTGCGTGGTCTGCCATCCTTGTGAACGCAACGATCCTTAAGCTAGGGACAATGTACTCCATTGGCATTATAGCTTCCTACCCATAAGCCAACTGAAAAGGTGTATGTCTTGTCAATTTCTTGCATGTAGTCCTGTATGCCCATAACACAGAGGAGACATGCAGGTTCCAATCATCTCTATTCACATTGCAAACTTTAGTTAGTGCATTCTCCAGTATTTTATTGAAAGCCTCAATAGTGCCATTCACCTGTGGATGATATGGAGTACTGCGCTGATGACGAATGTGGAATTCCTTTGTGAGTGCCTCAATGGTCTTGTTTAAAAAGTGAGTACCTTGGTCACTCATCAAAATCGTTGGATAGCCAAATCTTGACAATATTTTTTCAAAAATGAACTGCGTAGCAGTATTGGCGCTACAGTCCTTTTTCTGGATTTTCTTCTGCCCATCTGGTGAGGTAATCAGTAGTAGTAATAATATACCTCACACCAGTTCTTTTTCCTGGTGGGTTTAAAGGACCCACAAAATCAATTGCCCATTTTTCAAATTCCTGCAAGGTCAACTGTGGGTTCAATGGAATCTCATCTCTTCGTGAAGGTTTCCCTGTCCTCTGACAAACATCACAGTTCCTGCAGTGTTCTTTGGAATCTTTGTGGATCGTGGGCCACCATAGCCCTGTGTGCAATATCTTCTGCGTGGTATCCCTTCCTGCATAGTGACCTCCCGCGATCCCTGAATGCGCGTCTGCTAGAATAAACGGTTTCTCATGATCTAGTACGCATCTGTGTAGGACTTCATCTGGACCGAGTTTGTATAACTGACCTGCAATTATAGTGAAGTCTGCGGTGCGCACCACTAGCTCCTTCTTCTGCTGGACATATAGTTCCTGCGGTGCCAGCCCTGTTGTCAAAAAATTAATGCTATCCTTATAATAATCATCGGCAACCTGTATAGCAAATAGCTGTGCATCAGGCAGACTGTCTTCAATGTTCGTCGGCTCTTCTCCTAACTCAATCCTTGACAGATGATCAGGTCCCAAGTTCAGTCTACCTGGATTAACAATAATCTCAAAGTCATATTTCTGGAACAACATTAGCCATCTGCATATGCGTTCCCCTAACACTGGCTTGTTGACCAAGTATTTCAACGCATAATGGTCAGTGAACATAAGGAAGTGCGCACCAAGCAAGTAATGTCTGAATTGCTGTAGGTCATATACCATCGCAAGCCCTTCCCTCTCGGTAGTAGTATAGTTCTTTTTTGCTGTTGAGAGCTTCCTGCTCGAGAATGCAATAGGGTGGTCAATACCTCCTTCTCCTGGCTGAGCTAATACGATTCCCAGGGCAATGCATGATGCGTCAACATGGACATGGAATGGATTCGTCTAGTCTGGAAAGACTAGAATCAGTGCAGTCACCATCTTTTCTTTTAGTGTATCAAAACCCTGTTCGCATTTCGCGTTTCAAATGAACGGTGCGTCTTTCTTTAGCAGCTTTTCCATTGCTGCGGTTATCTGCGCGTAACCCTTTATAAATTTCCTATAGTATCCAGTATGGCCTAAGGTAGAGCATAACATCTTGACTGAATTTGGTGTTGGCAAGTTCACAATTATTGCGATCTTCGCAGGATCCACCATCAATCCTTGCTTACAAACAATGTGCCCAAGTAGAATCCCATAAGGAACACAAAAAATACACTTCTTTAGATTTAAAGAGACCTGATGTTGTCGACACTTCTCAAGCATCATTTTGAGGTTCGCACAATGGTTCTTCAATAGACCAAACACAGTCCAATCATCAAAATAGGATTCGAGAAACTTATGCATAAACTCTTTGAATGCTGCGACGACCACTCTGGAAAATATGGCAGGTGCTTTCTTTAGGCCAAAAGGCATTACTCTGTACTGGAAGGATCCCCATAATGTAGCAAAAGTCATCTTATGCCTGTCTGTGGGATCAATCCTTATCTGATGATACCCTGAAAAACCATCAGTAAAAGAATAGGCCTCATTCCCTCCAACATTGTCAAGCACTTCATCTGTGAAAGGAGTAGGGAATGGGTTGTGCATTGAAGCATCATTCAGTTTTCTAAGATCAACACAAATCCTGATCTCACCCTTTTCTTTCTTGTCTTGAATGACCATGGGACTAATCCACTCTGATTCCTCGATAGGTTCAATTATTCCTGCTTCAAGCATCTTATCCAGCTCTGCGCATACTCTTTCTTTATAGCGCAGATTTAATTTGTATGGTCTCTGCTTCACAGGCTTGGCACTTGGTTTCAAGGGGATCTTCATGACCCCTAGGTCTCCAAAAATGCATTTCATTTATGTGAATTTAGTTGGAAACAGTTACTGATATTCATGCAAGGTGTTTGTGATCTTTGCAACAGTCTGATCGTCCCAATAGTATCCTATTGCCGTGAACTTCGATTCTTTGCTTGTGCCAATATTCACCTTCTGCGTCTTTACTGGCCCACTCATATCTAGGATTTCTAGCGGAGGTCCTTCTACGTCGCGCGTGCCCTACGATTCTGGTATGGCTATGTTGCTTGGGTCATCCTCTTCATCTTCATTTCTATCATCGATGTCTTCAGCTAGGTTGTAACACTCGATGGGGTGTTCTTCGTGTTCCTTCCATTTTGTTTGTAGGTGCGCAGGAACGCGATTTGCCCCAAAGAATTCCTCCAACGTCATATTTCTGTGAGGATAGTCTTCCCTGAATATGTGTTCCTTAATTATCCGCAACGCATCATGGATCAATGGGTTCTCATCATCAAAGCTGAAGTCCCTCTGGAATTTCGCAGTCAGCCTGTCCCAATCAGTGGTTTCTCTGCGCAACTCCAGGTCTAAGTACCATTTCTTTGGAATGTCATCATCTAACATATGTACAAATAGATGCACCCATTCTATGTGTGGCCTTTCTGCCCATGCCTGTGAACAAACTTCAATGTGTTGACCAGGATCTCTCTGTCCATTAAACTTTTCAAAGGGTAAGGTAACCCTTCCAGCAAATCAGATCTGCATCTTAATTCTGCATTGATCCCAAGTGGTCAATGTCTGCTTGTGCGCATTCCACCATCTGGCGGGTGTGTCGCACAGTGCCATATCCAATGTTGGTAATCTGTGCTCATCTGTAATGGCTGCAGTATATTCCTGGATGAAATTGTAAACATTAGCAGAACCATCATATGTGGGAATAGGACTTACCTCCTTCCCGATCCAGCGCAGTGATTTCGTAACCTGCACGCACGTTCTTGCTGATACTTCATGCATCCAGCTTTGCCAATTTTCCAGTCCAGCCTCTGAATTAGAGACACAGGAGATGTCAGATCTCCAGCTGAGCGTACCATCTGCAGTAGGATTAATGTAATCGTCCTAGTTCGCTGTGAGCTGGTATAATTGGTCCAAATCTTGAGCCTTGGATTCCTCCTGAATCAGCTCGCTGTATCTGTCACCATCTGTAGGATCCAATGGTACGATGACCTTGATATGATTTCCTTCAAATATCATCTTCTTTGTCTTCATATTTATGATGGCCAAGTTATCAATAGCCCAGTCAATTACTAGCAGTGCAGGAAAAGGTTGACTATCATCCACAATCTTGATAACTTCAAAGTCTGCATGACTTTGGACTCCATTGATGTCGACTACTACATCAGCTAACCGACCAAAAGTTATGAGTTTCTCTTGGTTATCCATTCTCAACTGGATAGGTGACCATGACAACTTTGGTCGACCCATTTGTTTCCATGTGTGGTTAGTCAAGACATTTACTTCAGATCCCAGATCAAGGATGACTTCATCCATTTCAAAATCTCCAATCTGTGCGGTAAACCTCATTTCTCGGCCTATTCTTTTATGGTTCCTTATGTGATGTATTGTGCTATCCAAAGTTTCTATTCCTGTCTGTGGTTCATATTGGTTTATGAGCTTCTGTAGCTCTAGTATGGAATTTTCACTTTTTAGTAACTTCATGCAGCTTCGCAAGAACTGCGCAACGGAGGTGCTGACGTCCGTTGCGGTGCTTGTTTTGTCATAGGCTGCTGGCATGTCTTCAACATGTGGTGCTTCACTGTGTAGCGGGATCCTCTGTGATTCTGTTGCCGGCTCTCTGAAGGTATCCCGTGCGTCGATAAAGACTTCCTTGTTCTTTCGTAGGTCGAGAGTAGGTATTTTTCCTGGAGCTTTCCTTATCCATACTGTCTCAAGAGGGATCTGCTTTGTGTGAGACTCCCTTGACGTGGAAGCTTCTGCTCCCCTATTGCGGCCTATCTCAACGCCACTGCACATGACGACATTGATGCTTGGGTCTACTGGTCTGCTCTCCACTGTGATACACTAGACATTCGTGTTTGGTGCGTCCGTCCATCTTCTTTTCTACATTTCCACCTCTAGCATTGGGAAATATTCAATAACATGCGCGAATGATTTACAGTAATTGCATGTAGTGCATGGGTTAACACAATCTCTATTACATGACTTGGCTGGCCATAATTATAGCAAATAACCTGGCCGCGGCCTCTTCCCTGCACCGGGCCAACATTTATTCCTCTGCCGTGGTATCCAGCACCACGACCTCTGTATCCTCCTTGGTCATATTGTGCATTCTCTTGTTTCGGCTGGTTATATTCTTGTACGCGGTACAAGCCAGCACCTCTCATTGAGTCCATATCTTGTTTTCTCTCATTCATTAGCTCATATGTGTGGCATTTGGATTCATCATGTCTAACTGATTTATAGAAAGTGCAGTATAAATTTTTAGGTGTTTTCACATACTTCTGTATAAGATAACAGTCTTCAGGTCTGTGTCCTGTGGTTCTACAAATTTCACACCATGATTCTGATTTATCAGGTTGGGCGCACCACTATTAAGATAGTCGCGGAACACACGGAAGTGCTCCCAGTCATGGCCTTCTCCTTTGCAACTTGTACACCAGACAGCATGTCTAGGTTCATACCTTTGTTCTTTGCCATTCTTCATGCTTTGCAGTTCTAGTGTCAGGGTGGTCAGCTGGTTCTGGATCCGAGACATCCTAGAACTAGTCTCACCAATCGGCGAAGCCTCTAGCTTCATTGCGATTTCCAAGGCCTTTGCTTGCGACGTAACCTTCTGCTGCATCAATGGTAATCTAATATGGGGCAACAACACAGCAATAAACCATTCCTTGTGCTATTCCAGAGCTATAACAAAGCTTACTTGGTCCAATAGGGTCTTGAATTTCTGATCAAACTACCAAACCATTTCAGTCGGTTTCTGCTTTATTTCTTTCAACTCGATTATACACTGAGATTCAGATTTGGGTTTCTTAAACTCTGCCACAAGCACAGCTTTAATTTCTGCGAGGGTTCTGGGCTATGTCTTAGAGTACTTCATGAACCAATGTAAAGCTCTATCTCTGAAAGTGGTGATGAGCTGTTCTCTCTTCACGGCATCATCCTGGATTTGTCTTACACTCCATACGGCTTCGTAAAGGAACCAATGCTGGTCAGGGTCTTCTAGGCCAGTTCCTTTGAATATCGGTAGCTTCATATCTGTGTTTTCCATTGTCCTATTAGGTGGTGGAGCTCTCGGATTAGTGAGCGGCTGCTGTAAAGGGCTATGTGCAGTGAAAAAAAATGGGCTTATCGGGATAGACGTACTGGGATGAGTATTCTACGGGGTGGGCTATGTAACGGGTGGGTTCTGAGATAAGGGTGGCGCGGTCTCTGCAGCCGGTTGGTTCTCAGGGGTAAATGGTGGGATTCATTGTCAAGGTCACAAGGAATCTCGGTATCTATGTGGAGTCTAGGGCCTCCAAGATTCTTATTAAATTTATATCTCTTGCCACTTCTAAGATTATGGGTATCTTCTTCAGAATCACTATATATACTGTTTACCATGACAGACTTGATAATATTACTGCATTCTTAAAACACCTTTCTCAGCTAACAACATCTTAATGTATAGACTGAGATTGTTCAGCAACTTACCTTGGAATCCTTCGAAAAAATGTGCTTCTTCTTGGCTGTAGGATTTGATCGTGTCTACAACAAATTTTGTTACGAAGCCTTCTAGCATATGATCGACCCAAAAGTCAACTGCGCGTGACAATGGGTTGTCGATCGCTTTGAGCTACACTGTGAGCTCGGTGTTAATTTTTCAGAATTTAATTCAATATGATCTAGGATCTTAACCGAGAGAACAACATGTACAACATATCTACAACATATCAATCATGGACACAATAGTGCAAGCACATAAGAGACATAGAGTTTACTTGGGGAAAACCATAAAGGTGAAAAACCCCAATAACTTCCTCAGAGATAGATAGAGCAATGATACAACCCAAGCATAAGAGATAGACATCTCCTAGCAGCAACTTCTCCTCCTCCACAAGTGTTCCACTCTCCCAAGAGTGTGAGAGAGAATAGAATGATGAAATAGAGTGCCTCCCGCACTCAATTTATACTTGACTTGACTAGCCTAATAACCTTTACTAGGTCGACCTCAACTTAACCACATAACATAATGCTAACTGGGCCGACACCCATTAGGGTGGTCTAATAACCCTTTGACCCACATGGCTGACCCCCAATAGGGTGGTCTAATAACCCTTCGACCCACATGACTTATACAGGGCCGACCCCAACAAGGTGGTCTAATAACCCATCAAGTATAAGTTATGACAATTACAATATAAATGACGACACTTCCGTATAGAGGAATAATAACATCTCTATAGGAATACAAACACTTCCATATAGAGGAATAATACCATCTCTATAGGAGTACAATATACATATATGAAATACATTCCGAAGTTACATATACATCAACACTCCCTCTTAACTAGGAAGGTATTTCTCGACACAGGTCTTCTAGCACAAGTCTTCTTCTCTGGATCATCGTCACTGGATAATCGTCATCGAGTCATCGTCATTGTCACTGCTACTGCTATCTCAATCAATCTCTGAATCTACTTGTCATAGGATGTTCTATAGAGTCAGTACTTTTTCATACTGGATGTAGGCCCACCACCTGCAGGTCTTCATCATCAATGGCCATACTGTGGATCCCAGGACTGATTACGCACGTCAACAAAACATAGCACAGACTATAGGTTCTTTTACATGTTGACCTTCACAAAACCTACTCAGAGCATCCCAGGATGTTACGAGCACACAACTCTACCTGTTTGGATCTCGATAGAGCACCCCAGGATGTTACGAGCACACCACTCTACTTGTTCGAATTTTAAAGGATCTTTTCTATGTGAACTTTCACAAAACCTACTCAGAGCATCCTAGCGCAGACTATAGGATCTCAATAGAGCAACCCAGGATGTTACGAGCACACTGCTCTACCTGTATGGTTTTTAAAGGATCTTTTCTATGTGAAACTGTAGCAAAACCTACTCAGAGCATCCTAGCGCAGACTATAGGATCTCGACACAGGTCTTCTAGCACAAGTCTTCTTCTCTGGATCATCGTCACTGGATAATCATCATCGAGTCATCGTCATCGTCACTGCTGCTGCTATCTCAATCAATATCTGAATCTACTTGTCATAGGAAGTTCTACAGAGCCAGTCCTTTTTCATACTGGATGTAGTCCCACCACCTGCAGGTCTTCATCATCAATGGCCATACTGTGGATCCCAGGACTGATTACGCACGTCAACAAAACCTAGCACAGACTATAGGTTCTTTTACATGTTGACCTTCAAAAAACCTACTCAGAGCATCCCAGGATGTTACGAGCACACAGCTCTACCTGTTTGGATCTCGATAGAGCAACCCAGGATGTTACGAGCACACTGCTCTACCTGTCTGGTTTTTAAAGGATCTTTTCTATGCGAAACTGTAGTAAAACCTACTCAGAGCATCCTAGCGCAGACTATAGGATCTCGATAGAGCAACCCAGGATGTTATGAGCACACTGCTCTACCTGTCCGGTTTTTAAAGGATCTTTTCTATGCTACCTGTAGCAAAATCTCGAAAGAGCATCCTAGCGTAGACTATAGTATCTCCCAGGATCTTTTCTATGCTACCTACACAACCTGTCCACGGCCATAGAGTATCAAACCGATACTCACCATACATCATCCTGATGTACATCATCACATGATCAACCTGATCATCATCATAGCATCAACTTGATGCATATCATCTGGGGTGACATCCTGAAGCTCGTCATCTATGATCATCCCGATCATCATAGCATCAACCTGATGCATATCATCTGGAGCAACATCTTGAAGCTCATCATCTGTGATCATCTTGATCAAACAATATATCCATCTGATGCATACATAGTATCTACCTGATACATATCATACATGATCCACCTGATCATACAATGCATCCATCTGATATACATAATGCATCCACCTGATACATACATAAGTACATGATCACACTGATCATACAAGTATCCACCTGATACATATCATCATACATGATCAACCTGATCATATCCAACATCAACATGATGCATACATACATACATATAAATGATCCAACTGATCATATCCAACATCAACATGATGCGTACATACATACATATAAATGATCCAACTGATCATATCCAGCATCCAACATGATGCATACAGAGCAGTAACTGGAGCATCATCCTGATGCTCATCATCCAGTGCTTACATCCATAGCCATGTGAAGGATCCTCCTTCCAACATGCTTGGAATGGCTTTAGCAAATGTCTCCATCACTTCCTCCTCGAAGTGTTGTCAATCTGAAGAACACCAAGCCTCTCTCTGAAGTACTCGAACTTCACTCTGGCTAGTGGCTTCGTCAGTACATCTGCAATCTGCTCATCCGTCACAACATACAGGAGCTTCACTGCTCCTTTCTACACCATATCCATGATATAGTGATATTTGATCTCTATCTGTTTCGACCTGTCGTGGAACATTGGGTTCTCAGACAGCTTCACACAACTCTGGTTGTCACAAAAGATACCAGTAGCCTCCAGCGGGAGATCAAATAACTCAGACAGTAGCTTTCGAAGCCATACTGCCTCACAACTAGCCGAATAGGCTGCAACATACTCTGCCTCAGCTATACTCAGTGCTATGTAGGACTGCTTCCTGCTAAACCAAGAGATCACACCTGATCTCATACTGAAGCAGCACCCAGATGTGCTCTTCCTATCTGCAGCACTGCCTGCCCAATCTGAATCAACATAACCCTGCAGGTTAAACTTTTGATTCGCTTCATACTTGAGCCCATAATCAACTGTACCCTTCAGGTACCTCAGAATATGCTTTACAACAACCAGGCGAACACTCCTCGGATCCGTAAGGAACTGGATCAATGTGTTCACCGCAAAGCAAATATCTGGTCTTGTGTTCGTCAGGTACATCAAGGACCCAATCATCTGAAGATACATAGTGATATCAACCGGCTCAAATGGAGCATCACACAGAAGCTTCAGGTTTGATGCCATAGGTGTGGCCATGGCCTTGCAGTCCATCATCCCGAACCTCTTCAGGATCTCTACTGCATACTTCCCTTGTCCAAGGAAGATTCCATCTGCACTCTGCCACACCTCCATACCTAGAAAATAGTGCATCATCCACAAGTTCTTCATCTCGAACTCAGCAGCAAGCTTCCGCTGGGTGTCGGAAATCAATCTATCTTCACCTTTAATAAACAGGTCATCCATATACAAAAGTAGTATCACTGGATTGCCTTCCTCAACCTTGTAGTAAAGGTTGGAATCCGCTTTACTCTTGGTAAAGCCCAAAACTGGATAGAAAGCTGTTTATCCTACCATACCAAGTTTTGCACATATATGACTCCCTGTCATGTGTCTCAGAACCAAGTGGCTGCTCCACATACACTTCTTCTTCAACTACACCATTCAAGAAAGCTGTCTTGAAATTTATTTGGTGTATCTTCCATTTCATCACTGTAGCCAGAGCAAGTACGGATCTAATGGAAGTGTATCTGGCTACAAGAGAAAAAGTCTCTATGCTACCACCCGCAGCATGCTTGATCTTGTAGATCCTCTTGGAAGTCACTACAGACTCCCCTTCAGGTCTTGGGACTGCATCCCAAACATCTTCATGATTGACTGGTACTCCTCGATCATGGCATTCTTCCCAGATCCTGGGAACTTCAATATCTTCAATAGATAACTTTGTTGCTGAACAAATGTTGTAGTCCTTCTTTTGTAGGTGATGGTATACAATCTTTCCTACACAACAAGTTAAATTGCATGATTATAAAACATCTCATAGTTTTCAGAACAAATTCTTACACATACAGAAATATGACATACAGTCATGCAATTATCTTAGCCAATGCTTCAATACAACATTTATCCATATCACGTAACTTTCTAGATGCCTTCCAATCTCTACCAGAACATTGTAAGAGTGTGCACAACTCCCAACATGTCAGCAAAGAGGTTTCATTCTAGATAAGTAGCAATGGAATGTTGTACAGTGCCATAGGCCACTTACCCATGTATATTAGTAGTATACTGTTCATCAATGCAACTATTATAATATGCATAATACACAACCTAATTCTAGGAACATGAGTATATACATTATTGAACACTATTATTTAAACAATAAAATATGCAAGGACTGATAATTCAAATACTTATCTTTGTTTGTTTGTTGGGTTGAATCCCTCTCAGTCTTTGCTTCTTTTCTGTAACTCCATTCTGATGTGGATTGTGAGAAGTGGTCAACTCCCTCTGAATATCTGCATCCTTGTAGAAACTACTGAAGTGTGATCCTTCTTGATCTTTTCTTCCTTGTAGGAACAACTGGAGTGTGCTCCCTCTTGATCTTTGCTTCCTGGATTACCTGTCCTTGAACTTATATCCATCACTATGCATGCTTATTAGTATCATCATTGTGTTATCCTCGAGGTCTCATACATAATCACACATTCATTAGTATAATCTTAATATTAATAATCTTAAACATGTATAGTCATGATCATTTCAAAACATAGATAATAAACATTAGTATTTAAGGTTTCAGGGAAGTCTTCTTTTACTCATGCATATTCTTATTTGATCATAGGACTCTTCTGGTTAGTTAAATCATCAATCAAGATAAGGGACATAAAATGCATAAACCCTTGATTACTTACATTTCTAACTTTATGAATAAACATAACCAATCATACCAAGTATACTTATATAAGGGATCCTAACACAAGGTAGGATTCTAACTTGATATAGGAAAAACATACCTGGATTGGTATGTTAGCTAGTTATGTCTAACATACCCACATGATGTCTTCTTGTTCTCTTCAATGAATTGTGCTAGTAACCTGCATATCTCATAGGTTAACCATTATAGAACCAAGTTATACATACCTTGCAAATAGATCTTCTAAGTGATTCATGACAATGGATGAATCTTTGTCCTCATGTCATCATGATCATATTTTCTTGAACTAGAACATGATTTGTCTTTCTTGGTGTACCTTTCATGTTAGTGGACAACATAAACCTCATACAACACCATAATGCATTAGTACAATCATAAGTGTCAACACCCTAATCAATGAATATCTTCTATCATGCATTCATAATTTTATTAAGGTGATACGACAAGTCTAAATTTAATCAAGATTGTACTAACCGTAATAAGATGAAAACAAACATACCATAAACTTAATCATGAACAAATCTCGAAACATCCCTGGATGAGTCATACCTATCGAGATTGCTTGTAATCTTCTTATGTAAGTCCTTAGCCTCATCTCCCTCTGAAATAGGAACTTCTTCACTTATGTAGGTGACCAATCCATTCTCTTCTAGGATTAACCCAATCCACTTGATTTGCAGGAACTCGATCTAGAGCTAGATTAGGGTTTGTCAGAGAAACCCTAAAAATTCAAACTTTGAATTTCAAACTTCCGAAAGCATAGAAGTATGCGCCTTGATGAGCTGATCAAGCTGGTATACTCATAATT
The DNA here is from genome assembly GCA_027924585.1 of Larix kaempferi. NCBI lineage: Eukaryota > Viridiplantae > Streptophyta > Pinopsida > Pinales > Pinaceae > Larix > Larix kaempferi. The sequence goes on along the minus strand of BSBM01000063.1, from coordinate 10,383,477 downwards.
TGAAAACTGCAAAGTTTCACCCCTCAAATTTTCCTTTGAAACTTCTGGATTCACTGGACATGACCCCGAACTAGGGTTTGATAAATCCCACCCTTCTTCCCAATCAAAAGGTTCGATCCAAAGCTCTAAGATTCTATTTTTCTGAGGAGCTTCCAGCCGTGGTCACAGATTTCAAAAATTCCCATTTTTGCAGAAGCCCTAATTTTCCACTTTTCTGATCAACGTCCCGAACTAGGGTCTGATCAAGCTCGGCCTTCTTCCCAACCAAAAATTCTGATCTTGGTCTCTAAATTTTGATTTTGATGAGTAGCATTCATCTGTGGTCTCCGATTACAAAATTCCAACTTTCTCTGAAACCCTAAATTCCGGAAGCCATGAATGAAGGTGCTAAAAAATAATTCTGTTTTGACATAATATGTTCGAAAGGGTTTTTTACAATCTTTCAAGGCTATTCCAAAGTGAAAGGATTCTTGAGGATCTTTCTCTTCTCCTTTTCTCTCTCAATTGTGGTAAGATCTTGAAACTCTTGTCTTGCATTGTTGGAGGTGTTGGCACAATATTTTTTCTAATTTGATTGAGAAAGGGATAATCTAGAATTTGTTTTGATATCACCTGAGCTTGGTGAGGAAGGCGCTTAAAGAAGGTTCAAAATATCGAAAGAAAAATATCCCATATCACCGTCGGCCAAGTCAAAATAGAGCCAAAAGGTTAAAGGAATAGTTTGGAATATCACATAAAGGAAATGAACGGTCCAGATTAAGGCGGAAGGAAGATCAACGATAGATAGAGATTTCTCCCGAGAACATAGAAGGCATATAACACAAGCAAAGGTCTCTGAAGTGATCATTGGAGCGTCGTTAAATGGAGGAAAATATCAATGGTCAGTTGATTGGTTGATGAGAAGATATACGACTGATATGAATTTCGCGCTACCAACATGCACGTAGAATTGAAGCACTTGGTGGTTGCGAAATACCAAACCACCATCCACGCGTCAACACCACAACATTTCTCAAGTTGGAAGGGTGGTAAAGGAAACCACCTTCCACCATTGCGAAACCACCATTTCAGAAGGTATAAAGGCCAAGCACACGTGAAAGGTCGACATTTTTCACTTAGTATCAGACTAACTGGGACATGTCATGTGCGGTGAAGAACACGGCAACAGGTACCTTTCCAGCTCGTTCGTTTCCAGGTAGGTTCTTCGAAAATTCCTGCGTTTATTTCAGAAGGTTTTCACGATGGAAAGTGTGAGTGAAATAGGAGGTCAGAATGATGAATTTGTTAAACTGGAAGAAGTCCTAGAAGACAGGGATGGGGATATATATGACACTGTTATGACCATATTTTCAGTTTCAAAGATAAAAAACAGGATGGAGGGTTTACAGAAACAAAATGTAGAGGTACATAATGTTTATGAATCCAATTTTATCCATTTCTTCCCTGAGAAAACCCTAGGTTTTCCCGACTTCATTTCTTGGTGTGCTAAAAACTGCTCCCAAACTGAAAAGGTTATCATGAACTCGTAAAGAACTAAAATTCTCTGTCCCATCAATTCGTCGGTTGTTAGGAAGTCATTAAAAGTCCCTTTATCTTTCTCCCAAAACCATGAAATTTTTTTCGAAGAGAGTTTTGTCACCCTATACAGACAATCCCTCCTTGAAACCAATAAATATTTTCTATCAAATTGCCTTAAACGAGATATCGCGATCGATAACATACCTTTCCCACTAGATATCACCTTTTGCAATTAAAATTCACAGCTTGTTTTGTCATTAAGTTGTCTGTTTTTAGGGCTTGATAATGACCTAATGGTCATTGAAGTTCAATTAGGTTTTACTTTTTAGGTTGATTTCAAGTTTACGAGGGATAGATTCCAACCAAACCCCTTGTCTTAAGTTTGATGAATTCCTAGCTGAGAATATTCATTCTCAGTTAGTGAATTTCCAAAATACAAAACATTTCAGATTTCAATCATACTTGATGAAAATGTTTCTGTTTTCAACTGAAGGGAACTTGCATTTTCCAGAGGTAGTGTTTTCAGCTATAGTAGAAAATAACATGTTCAATTTTATGAATCTCATACTATCAGAGGTGTATAGGGTAATTTTTGAGGGAAAATTTCCAAGAGTGTTTCCAGAAATGAACACCTTATTGCAGTTGAGTCCAGAAAAGGAAGCAGGTGACTGGTTCTTGCTAAAACAACACACAGTGATCAAGCTCCATGGTTTTGTAAAAGAGCCATATTTTTTACCAACGTTCTTGACACTGAGGGTATTCGCCTTAGAATTCATCAGGAAGAAGTTGATAGTTGAAAATGATCATTTTTTGGCATTCAAAAAGGATTCAGATATGAAATTCCCATTGAAAGTAGGCCCTTTCATCATAAAAACCAGAAATGCTCTTTCATTTCTAGAAAAAGAGTTGGAGATGATGAATTTCACAAAAGATATTGATTTTAATTATGATCCACGCGATATCATCTCACAAGGGAGGAAACAAAACAAGACCATAGCCTTTGAGCATCAAGAGGTTGAAGGATTAGCTGGAAAAGCTATTTTTTTACAATATGAATTTGATACAAATGTTTCATAGAACTCATAATCCAACCCTTCAGCATTAGCAGTTTCTACAACTGAGTTAGTACATACCCCTAGTAAAATTGAAATTGCCAGCAAGAGAACCTTTTTTGAGACCACTGATATGGAAGTGGAGGAACAAGGAGGAAACAAAAGACTGAAATTATGTCAAGAAAAGGAAATAGTTATGCTAGACAGTGGAAAGGGGAAAGAAAAAGATAAATTTGAAGGACCAAAAGTTCAGTTGTTTGATTACATGTTTGATGAAACAAAGGCCACAGGTTCAGCTGATAGATACTAATCCAGAGATGAGCTATATGTCATATATGGCCAGGATAAACAAGTTGAAACATAGAAAAATAACAAATTGTTTCCCAAAGTCAGGAATATATCAGATTCAGAAATCACTTTGATGATTGCCATAGATCCTACCAAAAACACCTTGAATTTAGCTATATCTTCAGATGAAAAGGTTACTAAAATGAAAATAAATCTACATAAGATACCAGTCCCAGACAAGATACATTTGCATAGGAAAACTGGAGAAGTAATTTATACAGACTTGATGAAAGCTACCTTGAAAATTGCAAAATTGCAAAACACATAAAATAGGTTGGAGATCCAGCTAAGACAAGAGAAAACAGAGAATAAATCTTATCAGCAGCAAATTAAAAAGCTACAGATTGAATTGGTAGAAGCAAATGATGAGCCAAATAAAGGTCAAGCGACCAAGAAGCTTCTAAGTGAAAAAGTTCAAGCAAGACAGTTGATTCAAGCATATGAATTGACAGTTTTAGAGAAAGAAAGAGAATACCTGTCACAAGAGCTGGATGAATGTAAATCCAAGCTACTTAAATTTGAAGAAAAATAAGTGAGCTGGGAAAAAGACAAGTTAAATCTGTGGGCTTAAGTTGAAGATTTGAAGAAAAATTTAGCAAGTGCAGTACATGAAGGGTAAGGGACAAGGCAAGAAAGTGAGGAAACAAATACATAAGGATTGATTCAAGCCATGTCACAGGTGAGATTGAAAGAAGTAGAGATCAAAAAATTGAAAGAATACATTCAGATATTGGATGAAGATAACCAGAAGAAAGAAGAAGACAAAAAAGAGCTTGAAGGTAAGAATAAAGAGTTGATTGATAAGAATCGGAAATTGATATCTCAGGTTATAGGGCAGCTTCCTTTGCAAGGTGCAAAGCATTTAATTTGGGATTCAATAATAAATAAAGCTGGTAAGTTCAGGCCATTTTTTCAATTTTATGAAAACAAAAGAAATAGTGGCAAATGATAGCATACATAGTTGTACAACAATGAGAGAAAATTTGGATAAAAAGCCAAAGGAAAGAACCCAAAATACAATCAAATTCCTAAATACTCTCACAGAAGATGATTTAAAGGAAATGGCAATAAAAAACAGAATAGCAGTAATAACTTGGGCAAGAAGAGTATTGGGAAAGCATAATTATGTTGAAAATGTCAAAGCTAAAGTAGATCAGATGAAAAAACAGGTTGAATCTTTCAAAAGGTAATTTGCAAATTTGATTAAGAAGGGGATTCCTTCTTTTCGGGATGAAAATGATAAGTTAAACTCCCAAAATGACTATAAATATTTGTTGTTTGAAATCAGGATGAATCATCAAAATTTTGAGGATATGACCCATGTTTTGATAGGAAAAATTGTGTTGGAAAAGCTTGTTGATGATTTTGAAATTCTAAACCAGTTGGTAATGATAGGAGCAAAGATACCTCCAATATTTATTGCAGATCACATGGAGATGAAAGTTTTAGCCAAGGATATGACCAGCTATGAAATCCCCTCTTCAGAGCAGTGGAAGACAATAAAGAAATATGGAAAAATGAAATATAGTTTGCACACTTGAAGACTCTTGTCCGAACAAGAGATTTGTACTAGGAGCTGTAGCTGATTAAAAGACACAAAATATTATGTTTTAACATATGAAAATAATTTTTTTGACATAAATAGTATGTAATAAGTAGTTAGGCTTTCCTATTTATGGAAATAAGCAGTTAGGTTTTGGCTCAAGCAACCTTTTCATGTGTAAAAACACATTTTGACAATGTAGTTAGGTTTGGAACCCGTGAAAAAGACACTTATTTTGTATCGAGCTTCCTCAAGAAATAATAGAAATTGCCTACAGAATTGAGCACATTTTCAGAAACAAAGATAAATGTGTTATTGATTTACAGTCTGTGATTTTCTCTCTCTTATGTGATTTGTTATTCCAGTAATTTCTTTTCCATTATGTTTTCGTTCATGCTTAGATGAGATTTTTGTTTAAGTCAGAATTCATGTTATCATGCTCTGATTTATTGGATCTAAGTATTCACAATCGTTCTCCTAAAGTTGATGTTGGATTCATCTACAATTGGTGCCCAATGTTGATGGATTGTTTCTCATTCTTCCATTACCACCTGCAAACAAGAACTTGAATGTGAAGAAGTAACTACATTGCCTTTGTAAAAACCTACATTGTTTAAAATCTGCTTATTTTTAAAATATTTTTATTTTGACTACATGCCCAATGGTATCCATGCATTTCAACCTTTTACAATTTTAAAGCATAATCATTCTGAAATATCTCTAGCCATTATATTTGTTTGTTGAGAGAGCCCTCTCTGGTAGGAAAAAAACCAGTTTTCCTCCTAAAGATTGGTTTGAAATAGTTACCTTAAAACTATGCTTCTACAACCAAGGGAGAAATTTTGAGTGCTAACAGGAGGCATCCATGGTAAGACAAATTTAGGGTTTTGTGCATGAAAATTTAGTCTTGTTGGGTGATACATCCCTCTTCAATGTTCTCTCTTGTTCGGGATTTGGAATCTTGTTTTCCCTAACTAGGTCAAGTGATAACATAACCTAGGGTTTCTTAGCCTTACCTTAATTCATTCAAATCTTGAATTTCCAATTCTTGGGAGAAATGCTAACCCTGATTTATCATTTCCAGGTGGAATAAGACCTAGGTCTATTTCCCTCATCTTCACCAATTCAATTTTACAAAATTCCTTGTACTATATTGAAAAAATACAAAAAAGTCAAATATATGAAAAAAACCTAAAACTTAAAAATTTAAAAATTGTAATACCCCCAATTTTGGCTTGGAATGTATTTAATCAAAATTATGTGAATGCTGTAAATATGCTAGTATGGATTACTAGTGTGGAGCTCAAGGCCAAGGCCCGACTAGAGAATGGCTAGGCATGTATGATGTATATATTTTTATTTAGACCATATGGCTGGCTTACTATGCCAATTCGAAATGTATGTAAATATTATGTTGGAAATTAATAAAATGGTCCAAGATGGTTGTGTAAAGAGCACTAGAGGGGCTATACTGCTACATAGGGGAAGAGGAAAGGGGGATATGGGGAAACCAAATCCTATGTTTCCATGTGTCAACCTTAGAACTCATCCAAAATCTTCCATGTGCCTTAAATAATCCACTTACCTTCTCTTGAATATTAAATCCAATCATTGAATGCATATATAAGGTTGGTGGGAAAAGTCACTTCATGTAGTTATTGAAGCATGGGGGTTGTGAGAGTTATGTTAGTTGTAAGTAGTCATATTTATTATATGGTCATAAGCTATATCGGGTTTCTTTTCCCCCTACTTCATATCCTTGGAGTCAACACTCTTTTGATCATTCTCCCATGCATGTTTTCTACACTATGCATATTTTTCCATGGATGTTCATGTGTCTTACCAGAATGTGTTTAACCCATAAATTCCAATTTGAAGACAAAGATGCATTTTTGGAAGGGAAAATAGTTGTTTGTATCATGGAGGTTGGGCAAGCCAGGAACCTTTACCCATTGATATATGCTACTTTTGGATGCTTGACAAGCCATGGATTAATGTTGCAGGAGGTTCTCCATTATCATATAGCAAGTTGGACTCTTACTGCACACACTAGTAAGCACTGTAAGGGTTGGATTTCCCGAGGGAACTGTGTATCAGTGAAGGGAAATGCATTCCTTGTGTTGTGTGGGGCAGTTGGAAGGAGTGCCATGGCCCTGATGGCTTAGTGAGACCCCTATAAAGCTCTGGTTGATATTTTTGGTTAAGCACAATGAGCAGACTGGGTTGTGGGCTGAGAGATAGAATCCTATAGGTGTTTCCTTTTCCCTGGTGGCCTCATAGCCCAACTTGGGGGTGGCCTCTCAGTAGAAAGAGTATACGATGGACATAATGCCTAAGGTTGGCTGGGAAATCGCTCTTACACAACCAATTGTTGGGAGCTTCTCTACTTAAAGATAAGTATTCTTATGTATCTGATGTGTAATGATTTTTAGGTGTATTCATGCTAGAATTATGCCTTTAAATTGCATATGTGTGTGTGGATTGTATTATTTCCACTATGTAGTTTTATTATGTATCTACACACATGTTTGTTTTTACTGTTATGAATTCATAATTTTTCTTATGGGAGAAATTTAGAGGCCCTGATTTAGTGAATGTCCCCTTTTGTTGGACAGATTGAGGGATGGGGATGTTACAAAAATCCAAAAAATACCACGTTATTGGAAAATATAATCCGTTCAATTGATGTGTCCTTGTTGGTTTCATGATCAATCTTGAAGGGCATCCTCTTGCTGTGGCTAATTTGAGATGTTTACAATTATGTGCAAATGCTAGTGTATTTTTTTTCCAGATCTGATTTGATAGGTACAACCATCAAAATTCATCTATGGGGGGTCTCACAAGCTATAAACACGGTCTATTATCAACCCTACTCTCTTGATAATTCATCTAGTCATCCAATTTGACCTTCTTGTGATTTCTGGTATCTGGTTAGGGAATAAACTAGATCTGGTAAGTCATTTGCAAATTTGTATTACTCATTCACTTGCTTCCCTAAAGGTGAGATTCTTATCCCTCTCCATCAGGGATACCTTTCCTTGGTAAACTGGTATTGTTCTAAGTGGTTTTTATATATATTTGAGCACATATTTTGTGCATGTCCTCTTATAACAACAATTTTTTTTTTAATCATTTGAAATAATTGTGAACTGTTGGAATACCCAATTGGGAAGATAACCAAAGAAAATCAAAGAATAGACATGAAATCTCATTCTTTTGAGTAAAAGAATATACATATAAATACAACATAAGGTGACTTTTGGTTTCATCTTCCAAACCGTCTCTTGGAATCCTCATGACCGTTCATATTCACCTAACCCTAATGGATTAGGTTCCAACATCCCTCCCTTAATCCGAAGGGGTGTATATGAGTCCAATAAGAGAGATGAAATATGGAGTTGCAAATGGATGAAAGTGTTATGTGAATCAAAATCTAGCATAAGATGATGTCTTCTACTGAATGGGTGGTTTTGGATAGCCATAAACCGTGGAAATTAGTGCTCACTCTCGTAGTGGCTTAACAATTTCCCGCTAGAACTTGGCGCTCACTTTGGTACTGGCTAACCGGTTCCCTACAGAATTTGGCGAGAAGGATCAATGGTTCCCTTTGGAAAATGGTGGTTTTAGGAATACCACAAACTAAATCATGCTCAGGAGGAACATGGATCTGAATTTGGATCTACCTGCAGCTATGACTATGGCTAGGTGGATCTTGCTCGAGGATCTGGAAATTGGCACAAGGTTCTGGCTATGGCTCTAGCTCTAGTTCAATCTTGTTTGTTCCCGCTCACTTGTTTGTGATTGGTATTCATTCCCCCTTTTCAGGAACAAGGTGATGAGTAGAAATTATCTCAATTGTAATATGTGTCATTACATGATAAAGAACTCTCTGGTATGGTGTATAAGTATTCTTGGTTGTTGATCACCATTGCCAAGAAGAAATATACCCATGGTAAATCTTCTCTCTTGCAAGTTTCTTCAGTATGAAGCATCTGTCTGAAGAATGAGAATGATTTCCACAATGCTTACAAGGATGGAGATTAAAATTAGTGAATAAATCCCACATGAATTCCTTGTAGTTTATACCATACAAAAGTCGACCAACCAATATTTTGTCATTCGAATATCACCCTTTTAGTTTTCAAAAATTACTTTCCATGTATTTATAACTCCATAAAAATGCATTCAAGTTATGTTAAGTGCATTTTAGGTGCCACATACCCAAGTATACAATCTAAATGTGGAAAAAATGGCGTAGATCACAAATAATACATTTTGACCATTAAATAATGCCTCCGCTGAAGGAATACAATGAGAATTTAGGAATTCGGTGTGTGTTAACAAAATCGATGTAGAGGAACAAGGGATTCTTCATATAAAATATCAAAATAGTGCAAATTACAATGAAAAAGAAGATGATGGGGAGCTCAGAAGCAATAGAAGTAGCAATAGCGGGAGTGATAATTGTAGGTATGCCAACGGTACGACAACCGATTCATATATCGATAGGCAAAACTCCAACATTTCTCTACTGGATGTGCACTCCTTTAGGACAAAAGGACGAAAGAAATATGGTCCACAAACTCCTCGTCGTGACAAAGTTTATGATTATATTATTTTTCGTGGAAATGATATCGAGGATTTACACATAAAATATTCCCCACCAACTCTAACATCTTAGATCCACAGTGACCTAGAAATAATCTCCCTTTAGTCCCAATTTGATAACACGCATATCCATCTCAGCCATTTATGCAATAGGTCTAGTTAGAAGTGGGTCCTTACCACATCTCGCTTCTCATGGTGCATCACCATTTTGAGGTGGCACTCCGTTGTACCCAGTCGATGCAGCGCTGAAATGTTGAGCTTTGTAGTAACCTTAGGTGTTCCGAGGGTAATAACATTCCTTTGAAATGTTGAAACAACATTATTGATTTAGAAAGCATTGGTATCCATAGCCTGAGATGGGTATTTCTATTAATATAGAAGGAAAGAGTCTAAAAAAAAAGAAATATCTTCTTGAGAAATGTGTTGCAACTACACTTTCATTAAAATGAAAAAAAGTGATGAATCACATCTCCAAACATTGTTGAAAATTCACCCACGGAATAGAGTTATCCTTTTCATGATTTTTAGTGAATTAACATTGGAGACTAGCATGAAGTTTATAGTATCACTTAGAATGCGAAGAGTCTGTTGTTGAAACCACTGTGTTGGCTGTGAAAAATTACAACTTTGAGGTAGCTTCAGATCCTTGGTCTCAACACAACATTGAAGGTTATTTTCTCAACCACAAAATTGTCATGCATTTGGGGATGTGGTGGAAGCACAGTAAAGACACATCAATTCGCAAAGAGAGGGTATATGCACCAATATACACGCACTTGAAATAATTTAAGCATGATAGAAATAGATTTTGAAAGTAGTACTAAGCCGATACACTATAGAAAGGAGACAATATGCCACAGGTCCTTACTCGTTGTGTGAAATTCACCCTAAGACTGATTTTGCAAGAGGTCATGGGCGTTGTTCTCCTTTAGGTAGTGAAGGTCTCCAATTCGAAAGTGGTCTCCAATATGCATTCTCATTTCGGGCATATAGGTCTCCAATTTATGGTGACTTCCTCAACAAAGAATATCCTCACGTCGACAATGCACGAGACTAGATAGATTACGAATTACATGTCGTGTGAAGCCAAGTATAAGAGGTACCAGATTCTTAGAGGAGTATGAGAGGAGTGGACTACGGGAGGAGTATGAAACCATATGAGTCCCCAGAGGAATACTGTTAACAACTAGCACAAGACTCTAGATATGTCTATGGGAGAAGATACCAATACGTGAAATTAGGGTTTTCACATGTAGAGAGAGTATATTGAGCAAGAAGATTGACAGAGCGCAACTCTGACATAGTAGGGTTGGAAGAGCAGGAATAACAAAAATGACCAATAAACATTAGGGATATGATACCACTATTGGAATGCCCAGTTGGGAAGATAACAAAAGACAATTAAAGACAATCAAATAATATACGTGAAAGCTCATCCTTTTCATTAAAAGAATATACATATAAATACAACATAAGGTGACATTTGGTTTCATCCTCCAAGTTGTCCCTTGGAATCCTCATGAATGTTCTTCTTCACCTAACCCTAATGGATTAGGTTCCAACATGAACAAGTATCCTTTCTAACTCCTATCCTCTTGAAGTACTTGATAAACATGCTTGTATTCATTGGTTTGACTCCTTAAGGCATTGATCTTTGTCAAGAGATTAATCGTGGGATATTCTTGTTGTGTAGGTATATTTAACCTATATTAGTGACTCCCCCTTGGTCTCTAGGACTTGTATTATAGCGTAAGGATAGTGCATTTGGTGATAGTGGGTGCATCTCCTGGAAGTTTCTAATCTTAGCACTGACCTTCATTACCTATCAGAAGGGTACTAATTTGTGTTGTAACAGGCCCCATGCTTATGTGGGAGTTGGTTGGACTACATCAACAAGGAGGCTCACACTAGTTCATGAGACCATGGTTCCTACTTCAACATGGTAGTCAACATTTTCCTATGGGACCTTTGACAAAGCATCTAGGAAGACACTTTCCTAAGGGGGGTGGAGTGTTATGAACCTAATCTTAGGAACCCGTATCAACCCTTCTCTTTACTTTGTTAGTATATTGTTGATTTGACACATATGCTTTGTAAGTGGTCCCGTGAGTATATTGTATTATCCCACATTCATGGGGAGTAATAGTTGTTTATTTTAGACTTAGTATATAAGTACATGTTGAGGCCAATGAAGGAATCCACACATTATTTTTATTGAGCTTGCTCAACGAGGTTCCCCCCTTGAAGTGGCCTGCGGCCAATAAATCCCTTCTGTGTTCTGATATTTCTGATATATCGTGCATTTTCATCATTTAATTGTTGGAGGTTCCCACATTTGGTATCCGAGCACTTTCTTGGGATCACTGGGTGGAATTTTTGCCAATTTTTTTTTCTTGCATCTGTCTTGTTCCTTTCAACTGCACGTTCGGATCTGGGAATAATTCATATCCGCTTAACTGTGGGAAGTACCTGGGCATATCCCTAAAAATAATTGTGAGGAGTACCACAGGAACCCCGAAGTAGTTGGCCCATTGAGAGGACCTTCCAGTGAAAAGGGAAATGACCCCTAACTGATTGACTAGTTCCCACCCATGAGGTAAACCAAGAGCTGGCGTTTGTGGCAAAGCGGTTATCAGTTTTACCTGAGCCGTGGAGTGAGGGGTACTGCCTCAATACGCAAGCCGTTATACATCATTGGTATCCAAGTGAATCCCATGAACCTTTATGAAGTTGAGCATACCCGGGGTCCATATCTATTGACAACTGATAAATAGCAGATTGCATCTGTCCAGAGCCATTGCAGATCAATTCCAAAAAAAACCAAGTACAAATTTCTATTTTTTTTCCATATCTTCTTTGATTTAGCTCTATTTCCCTTAAAAAATCATTGGAACTCCTGCACTTCCATTATGCATATTTCCTTCCTGAGGACCCTATCCCAAATTCAACTTTCTGAATCCTGAAATCCCACATCTGTCTATTTTTAGGGTTTACCATAACTTCTTTGATTTTCACCCAATAGGCTTCAAATTTTGCCACAGTTTTCATTTCCTATTTCTTCTTCTTTGTCCCCTTTGGACAAATTTTCTCATTCTTTCACCCTGCCTCTGAAATCCCCATTTTATGCTTCCTTGTCCATTAGAAAGTGTCCAAAACCTAGTCAAACCCCAATTACCCATCATATTTTTTCTCAAATCCAAAATTTCCTTTACTAAAGAAGTTTTTGTTTTTGTTTTTCTACCCATCCCCCCGCCCCCCAAATAAATAAATAAATAAATAAAATCCTAGTTATGGTTGTGTTGATGCCTCAGGGGTGGAGGGTAAGTGCAAAGTGCTGGAATGGGTTCCAAGGCACACAATAGGGGATGAAAACCTAGCCAAAGGCTTCAGTTAACCCTACGCAAGAGTTACCTTATCCTCAAGCTATTTGGTGTGGTAATTACCCACGGATATTTGGCCTCCACTGGCACTCTAAGAGTAAAAGGTTTGATCTTTCAAATATCAGTTTTCCTATTAAGGAAAATGAAGTGTGATAGCTGATTAACGAACCTAACCTAACCTACCTAGGGAAATATTCTATCCTAAGTCAGATCTAACCTAAAGAGGAAAAGTTGATAATGTGCAGATCAGAACTGAAGTATGATAAACAAGTGATCAAGTACCTTAAACATAAATGTCTTCTGTTTTTTCACTTGTTAATTAAAGTTTTATCAATTAAGAAATTTAGTGACAATGCTTCAAAGTGTTTAAGCTCATTCAAATAACTAATCTATAATCATGGTGTTAATTGAAAAATTAACAATTGATTATGCATATTTAATTGCATCGAATCATTTGCAGAAATATAAAAGTAATAACTGTTCAATCAAAGAAATTTAACAGAACAATCAATAGCTTGGACCTAACATACAGAAAAATCAATATGAAGGCTTTGTGCAGAAATAAATAACCTGCAAAGGATTAAATACATTTAAACCGATGACAATCTGAAACATTTAACTCAGCGATTCTCAAAGAAATTTGAGGAACACAAGAAGGTGGAGAAAATATAACTTTACTGCATATAAAAGTCTTGTACCAAAATTACAATGGCTCGAATAGACAGAGCATCTTTAGTCCATACTCCTACTGAATCAAAATTCCAAAATTCCCAACCTCTTGCTAAGGGAAACATTCCTCCTTAAATACTAAATTTTACCCAAAATCTCAAAAGGAGAAATTATACAAAATAGAAATTACAAAAAATCGGCTCCAACCGTCGATCCAACAAAACTTGCTACTTTCTAGCTTGAAGGATTTTCCGCCACCTTATTACCAAAAAGATGTTACAAAGACTCGCTCTTTAATCAGATAGGGTCTCGTGGCACCATAAAAATTCAATAACAGATTGCTCATTATCTTTGACAGGTGGCATGGTTTGTGAAACATATGCTGTAGGAAATTCAGGATCAGGTAATTCATGGTCAAAAACAGTCAAATCCATTAAAGGATTTACTTCAGAAGTAGTGGCCGATACGTCAGGTTCTCCATTGATTATAAAGTCTCATATGACATTGTCATCAAGGTTAGCTGGTTCTTCCAGAATTTCCTTGCTCTGCTCCATGGAATTTTGCACATAGGAAGATAACGCTTCAAAGTCCTCTTCACTATTGTCGCTGCTAAGATCGGGAATACCTGCATCAAATGGTGGTGACAACGTTTCTTGATACAACAAGGGGTAAAGTTCCTCATTATCAACATGAATATTAGAAGGTTCACCTCCTGCATGGAAATTACTCATCCTGGATAAATCTTTAGATAACAGGATGACCAAAACACTGCGCAAAAAGTTTCCTATTACAAAAAGCAATGAACAATGTAGAATTTTCATGTTAATTGCTACTTTAAGACCAATAGGCAGAGTGATGTTGATTGAGCGAGGCAATTTGCAATGATTAAACTTACGCAGCGAACCCATTATAATTACTTCAACTGTCATGAAAAAGCCGAGATTTTGAGTTTAAGCTTGTGCGAAGTACAGGCTCAATCACTGCTTGCATGATTTTGAATTGCCTTTACGATCACATCGTCATAGGCAACTTCTCATCAATAATTATAACTGGTAATTAATAATGGAAACGGAGGCTATGGTGATAGAATTGACTTGCAAAAAATCTCGATTAGGAGTTCTAGTACACGGGTGATCAGTTCTTCACACGTAACAAATCGGATCAATCTGACCCAACTTCGATGAGAATGATAGAAGCTTTGAAATCGGATTTTAAGTGAAAAGACATGATCATTAAGAAGCGGGAGAAAAACGACAAATTGTCAAAACTCGAGACCAGACACGGTGAACTCAAGGCAGAGCAATGGTGTCCATCCAACATGAAGCAATTAATAATCTTGTAGCAGTATCCATTGTTACAAATTATACAGAAAACTAATAATTTGGGAGAACCAGCTTTCAATAGACAAAATAGCACATTCTGACTTAACTGATTACCCAAAATCAACATGGTCGCAAAATCATAACAATGGACGACTGAGATTAGCTAGAGCGGGATGCGGAATTGAATTCAATTATGTTCATGAAGTTTTTTATTCAAAGATTCCACAAGCCGAAATACGAAAGTACGGATTTGCGGGTTGCGGGTTCACAAAAAATGAAAGTAAAAAAAATGATTTCCGAAAGCTGAAAACCTACTGTGCAGGTGGCGGATTATGGAAATTTAAACTGTGAAGAAAAATAATTATTCCGAAAGCCACATCCCGAAACTACGGGTTGTGGGTTTCGGAAGCACACACCAGACAAAACGGACACCATGATCCCGCAAGCCGAACGCCACAATTGTGGGATTCGCGTTTCGGGGTGACCACTTCCGATTTTATTGCAAAACAACTCCGCTATCAGCAAATGTCGGATTGCGGAGTGCGGAGTCATTAGAAATCAAAACTTAAAATAATGTTCCCGCAACCTGCATTTGTCGGGTTGTGGGTTTCAGAACCTCAAACTGTTGGTTTTCGGGATGATGAGAATGATCAACAAAGCACTCAACTTTTGGGTTTATCCAGACCAAAATACTTTGGAAGACATAAAGAACAGTGATAACCAATCAAACCAGAGGCATAGATGAAAAAATTCTAATATTTACAAAATGATTGACCAAAATACCTTAGTGTTTATTAAGATGGGGGCTCCCATGCTCAAGTAAGCATGGGATATGTTGTGGTCACAACAGGTTGTCACTCGCGCAGGAGCAAAAAACATGGAGGAAGAACTTGCAGTCCTCAAGACCAAAATCCAAGCTCTGGATGAAACAATTCTCGGCCTCCATCTTCAACATTCAACCATGAACATTAGACGACAGCTAGAGTCTTCTGCAGACATTGGGTTCTCTTCTTCCAACACTTTTCGTGGGCCGAAGCTTGATTTTCCTCGCTTCAATGGTGATGATCTGACTGGATGGATATACTGGGAAGAACAATATTTTAGTCTGCATAATAATTTTGATGTCAACAAAGTTCCACTTGCATCCTTTCATTTGGAACATGAAGCCCTTCAATGGTTCTGTTGGTACATCAAGGCTCATGCAGAGCCAAAATAGACAGATTTTCACCAACTCCTTTTGCAACGATTTGGCCCTAGTGCTTTTGATGACTTCATAGGAGCACTCACTAATATTTGCCAAATTGGCACTGTGAGAGAGTATCAGACAAAATTTGAGAAACTGGCCAATCACACAGAAGGATTGCCTGATGAATTCTACAAGAGTTTTTTTGTCAGTGGTCTAAAGGATGCAATCTGATCTGAGGTTAAAATGTTATGTCCCAGCACAATGATGGAAGTCCTAGGGTTGGCTAAGTTGGCAGAGGACAAGATCACAACCCAACAACGTTCCAAATCCACTTTTGTTCCATTTAGAAATATGGTTTCCCAACAACCTCCCATCACGCCAGCTCCTAGAGAAACTCCTATCAAGCATTTTTACAGAAGCAGAGATGCAGGCACGTAGATAAAAAGGGCTTTGTTATAATTGTGATGAGAAATTCACTCGAGGACATAGATGTGTTGAGAAAAATCTCTATCTATTGGATGTGGATTCTCCTCCTCAATTGAAATTTGTGAAGAAGCTCATGATACAGTAGATGATAAGGTCGACATTCAACAGCCTCATGTTGACCCTCCTTCTAAGGATGACCATCCAGAGATATCTCTCCATCCTTTATCCGGAGTCACCACCCCACAAACAATGCGGGTCAAGGGTTACTTCAAGAAGATCCCTCTTACAATACTCATTGATTCTAGTAGCACTCATAACTTCATTGATCCTCGAAGTGCCAAGAGGCTGATTGTGTTTGTCCATCCTTGCTCCAGCTTTGAAGTCATGATTGCCAATGGGGGCACCTTACCTTGCAAGGGGAAGTGTCGCAATGTGCGTATCTCTATTGGAGATTATAACTTGCGCTTCGACATGTTTGCCTTTCCCTTAAGCAGATGTGATGTGGTTTTGGGAGCTCAATGGTTACGCACACTTGGACCCATATTATGGGATTTTGCTGAACTTTGGATGCAGTTTTCAGTCAATGGGAAAAAATACACATTGAAGGGATTACAACCAGGGTCTCTCAGCATCATCAGTTCGCATCACATGGAATATCTCCTTAAGAAGAATTCGCATGGTGTCATCGCTCATCTCCATTCCATTCATATGAAACCATCATCGGTCTCCACTACTCCTTTGGATCTACAAAATGTTTTGGATAGATATGCATGTGTCTTTGCTAATCGAGTGGGATTGAGTGACTACTAACACAAGTTTGTCAAGGATTACGGGAATATTGCAGCTCCATTAACCGCTATCTTGAAAAAGGATCCTTTTACATGGACACATGCTACTGAGTGTGAATTTGACAAATTGAACCAAGCTATGTGTACTACACTTGTTCTAGCTATGCCTAATTTTTCCAAGCCCTTCACTATTGAGAGTGATGCTTGCGACAATGGACTTGGTGTTGTTCTCCTTGAAGATGAACATCCCATTGCGTTCACCAGCAAAGTCCTTTCTCGAAAGAATTTAGTCGCCTCTACATATGATAAGGAAATGATGGCTATTTTGCATGCAGTACAGAAGTGGCGACCATACCTATTAGGGAATCATTTATGCATCAAGACTGATCACCCGATTCTGAAATATTTCCTAGAACAACGAGTCTCCTCCCTAGCACAATAGAAATGGGTTAGAAAACTCATGGGTTATGACTATGAGATCACTTACAAGAAGGGTAAGGACAATCTTGTGGAAGATGCTCTTTCTCGCACATTTGATGAACATGTTTCTCTTCCATCTATTTCTATGCCTGTTCCAAATTGGTTGCAATCTGTTCAACATGGCTATGTCAATGACTCCTCATTATCTCAAATCATCCAATGGTTGGCCAACAAACCTTCTACTGTACCACATTACTCTTGGGATGGTGCTTCCCTAAGATACAAGGGTCGTCTGGTTCTTCCCCAGAGCATAGATATTCAACAGGATGTCTTCTATGAACTCCATGCTTCTCCATTGGCAGGGAACTATGGGTTCCTCAAAACGTATGAGTGGGAATGGTGTAACTTCTTTTGGAAGGGAATGCAAAGGACATTTCAACAGATGGTGGCTGAATGTGATACCTTCTAGTGCAACAAGGGTGAAACAACACTTCTTCTAGGATTTCTCAAACCCTTTCCCATCCCTACACAGATTTGGACAGATATTTCTATGGATTTCATTGAAGGAATCCCTAAATATGGAGGGAAGACAATGATTTTGGTTGTGGTTATCACCTCTGCAAATATAGTAATGTTTGTGCCCTGAGCCATCCCTATACCTCCTCCTCAGTCGCACAAATTTACCTGGATTAGATCTTCCGTATTCATGGAATCCATTCTTCGTTTGTCTCAAATCGCGATGCAACTTTCACCAGTCATTTTTGGACAGAACTATTTCTCCACATTGGCACCAAACGGAAGATGAGTTCAGGGTATCACCCACAAACAGATGGTCAGACTGAAGTTATCAACAAATGTTTGGAAACTTATCTTGGTTGCTTCACCTCCGAACAACAACATCAATGGGAAAAGTGGATCCCTCTCGCTGAATGGTGGTACAATACCTCCTACCACACTGCATCTAAAATGACTCCATATGAAGCAGTCTATGGTCAGGCACCACCAGTGCTTCTTCCATACACCCCCAGCAGGTCACCAGTTCAAGAAGTTGACATGGTTCTTCGAACCCGAGATCAGATTCTTCACATTTTGTAGGACAGTCTTCACATGGAAAGAAATCAAATGAAACAACAAGTCGATCAACACCGTTCTGAGCGCACTTTTCAAGTCGGTGATATGGTTTTTCTTTGTTTATAACCTTACAAGCAATCCTCCCTAAAACTCAAAGGGCATCATAAGCTGGCTCCAAAGTTCTATAGGACATATAAGGTTCTTTAGAATATTGTGTCCATTTCTTATAAATTGGAACTTCCTCCTTCTTCCCGCATTCATCCAGTATTTCATGTCTCTTATCAAAAGAAAGTTCTTGGCACCAACATCATAGCACAAACTGTTTTACTAGAACTAGATAATGAAGGATCCATCATTTTGGAGATGGAGGCCATCCTCACTACGCACACTCGTCAGATTCACTCTCGATCCATCACAGAGGTATTAATTCAGTGGCACATAATGCAACCATATGATGCTACATGGGAACCACTCCTTCGGATTCAACAACAATTTCCACGTCTAAAGCTTTGAGGACAAATCTTTTTCTAAGGAGGAGGGGATGTTAGGAACCCATGTCAACCCTTCTCTTTACTTTGTTAGTATATTGTTGATTGGATGCATATGCTTTGCAAGTCGTCCCGTGAGTATATTATATTATCCCGCATTCATGGGGAGTAATAGTTGTTTAACTTAGACTTAGTATATAAGTACGTGTTGAGGCCAATGAAGGCATCCACGATTTGTATTGAGATTGCTCAAAGGAGATTTCCCCCTTGAAATGGACTGTGATGTATAAATCCCTTTTGTATTCTTCTATTTCTGATATATTGTGCATTTTCATCATTTAATTGCTAGAGGTTCCCCACACCTACCTAAGGGATAATGGGTGGCCTGGAGGGCCGATTAGAGTAAAAGTGGAGCCCATTCAATATATAGTAGGTAAGTCCACTATATTGTTATTATTAAACTAAGTTAGTAAATAAATGTAATGAGACCTTATTAAAGAAGGTCCACTAGGTGTTGAGGAGGTTAGTATTAGGGAAATTTTTAGGGACAAAATTTTGCCAATTGACTATTTTTTGGTTTTTTTTTTCAAAAAATAAATTCGCTATTTGATCATTTTTAGTCTCTAATATTGCCTATATTTACATAAAATATTTTTTTATCATAATATTTGCCAAAATTTACAAATTTCAATAGTAAATTGTATGATTCATACTTGATATTTTCCTCCCAATCTATATATATCTTTTCTTCAATCCAAAATAATCGCCTAAAATACTATACTTAAGTATAAATTTATAATCCTTAAAAAATATCTTGGTTAGTATTGCATGGTGATTCCACAAATAAGGATGGATTCCTCATTATGGGGTAAGAAATATAATTATTTTATGTTGTGCTTAGCTCATTTGGAGGAAGCCCCCTCAAAGAGGCAAGTGAATAGGGTTTGATTCATCCCATCAAAAGAACTATCTATCTTAATGAAAAAGTGGATTATTTTTGTTATGTATTGTGTTGTGTGATTTTCTTGGATATATTCTTTGTGTTAATATTTTCAAATATAAGTTACATAAAACAAGTTCAAATCATAGTGGGTGTTAAGCCTCAATGTGTGAGAGAGAGGAAAGTTGTTTGACCTCTGATGGTTGGTTTCCTCCATTGACAAAGGGAATTTACACATGAACTACAAAGCAAAGTACGTGGACATTAATAGATACTTCATGCTTTCTAAAAAATGTGTTTCAAAATATAAAATTATCCATTCAAATGCCTCTTTCTCTCATTGTTGGCATATTTTTTTGTTTACAATTATTATAGAATTTATTAACATAGTATCAAAGCCATGATAAGAATTTGCATCTGTGACAATAAAAGTTAGGGAAGCAAGATTAAGGAGAGTCGAGACGTCAAGCTTCACTCTTCCCCGAAGGAAGCCACTGACGAAGGTGCAACGCCTGCATCTTCAAATATGTGGTATCAGAGCCTGCATTAGCGATTTACTTGGTATGATTACTATGGATCGATCTGTCTCATTTAGATATATTAAAAATGCTAAGGATTTAGCCTCCTGAAGTTCATCTGCATCTGCTTTATCTGATATGTTGGAGTCCTGTTCTACTACTACTTTAAATACTGTTGATATCGAACTTGTAGAACAAAATCCCCAAGCAGCCTAGAAACTTCCTACTACTACCCCTAGTCAAGTTTATGGTGATTTAAACATGTTTAATCTTAAACGTGTTAGTCGAGTAAAAGTTAAAGAAGCCGTTTCTGAAGTTCAAGAAAATTGTGATACTACTCAGACTATTGCTTTATTAGATCCTAAAGAAATCCAAGCCGAAGCCAAACGCCATGGAACTAAATATCTTCATTTAGGATGTATTCGAGTTGGCATTAATGCCTTAACTCATAGGGGTCTTAATACATATGTCCTCTGTACACTACGTGATCTTACACATAATAAGTTCACCGATTCTTTAATTGGTGTTGTTGTTGCTCCATTATCAAATGGCCCTGTCTGGTTTGATTGTTATCCAAACTTTTCTGTTTATTCCTTTGATGAACATCTGGCTGATATCCTCAAGTTGTAGATTAAAACGTCTGGTTTTGATATGCGTAGCCGCAGAACAAATATTTCTATTCAAACTCGCGGTTGTTTCCGCCATACCTATACCATGTACCCGACTGTTCTGCATACTCCTAGCCAAGATTCTCAGGCTAGTACCCTCGTACTTACTGATCCCTCAATCAAAAAATTGAACATCAAACTATTAAGTGAGACCAGTTATATTTTCCCACTCATTGGGTTTTTGATACTCCTCCTTTTCCAAAACAACGTGCCATCACTACTGCAAACATCCAAGAGGGTTCTTCCTCTGCTATCAAATCTTTTCCTCCTCTTACCATTTCCTCACCATATCCATCTCCATCTCCTATTGCATGTCTTCACCCATAATTACAGACACTGGCCACTTCACTTGGCCCTGTCCCTTTTTCTGTCAAATGTCTTGATTGTTCCCATCTTGTCTCTATTCAGAGCTTAACAACCCAGCATGGTGACAATTCGAATTCTGGTTATGGTTTTGGTTCTCCTTCCCTCTCTGACCCATAACATCTTAGACATATACACCACAATCCACGAACAAACCTTTCGCCATCTACCCTTTCAAAAGAACCTTGTCCTCATCCAAAATGTGCTGATATTAGTTTCCCTCATGATGATCATGTTCTAATGATGCATTCCATCCCTGTACTCGAAACTGACGATCCCCATCTTAAAGAAATCTTTAGCTATTGTCGCCCTCCTGGCATGCCTAAATATGGGTTAGGATATATTGAACAGGCCAACACAGTCATCCCTGACTGTCGCTTTAACAATCCTCTATCATCTGATATTCAAAAGCACATAAATTCTTTACTCTCATGAAAGGCTGCAAAAAATGGCAAGTAGATAAAGACTGGATGAAAAGAATGATAAATTGGGATCTGTTTACTCATCCAGAGACTATAGAATTCAATGCATCAGCCTCTATAGAACAAAAACATAACTTAGCACAAGATTGACAAAGTTATATGGATGTCCAAGACTATTGGATCTCTTTCTATGAATGGAATAGAAAAGTTTCTGAAAAACAATTGGTCCAAATGATGGACTCGGAGAAAGGAAAAGGACCAGAAAGCCCTAAGCACAAGTGGAAAAGCATTGATGGACAACAAATTGTGGAGGAACAAGAGTCCCTTACTAAGTAAATAACTAGTACAAGTAACGTAAGAAAGCCATAAATGACTTGTAGTAAAGTAAAAGATGTAATGTATGGTAGATGATAATGGTTACATAGTTTGGGGATTTTATAGGCCCACCATGTACCTTTTCGACAAAAGGTCATGACTATTGATATTTGTTTATTTAATAAATTAATATTAATAGTTAATATTAATTTATTATTATTTTTTTGTTACATTGCCTTCCCCTTATGGGAAGCTTTGTCCTCAAATTTGTATTGACAACAATGTATGATTTCCCTTGAACGATCGTCTCGAGATTCTTTGCGACACTTGATGAAATAAGATGATATGAGTTCTAGATTCCCTGGGATAATTGTCGCATCGTATCTGCTGTGGTCCATCCCAAATCTATTTTGATTGTACTTCTGAGATCGTTTTTGGGAATGGGTCGTTTCAATTGTTGCTTAGTATGTCAAACTGTTTTCCTGTCAACATAACTTTTTTGGAAATGTTCATTTTGACCCTGTCGTTGGTCAAAATGGTGATTATAATTGGAATGTTTGTAAGGAGTATGTGTTGTTTGTTTTTCTTTCTTTTGAACTGTGGTGAGGACTGCCTTCACTTCCTCGACTTGATTTTTGGATGCAGCTTCCTGGATTTGCGCTTCTTGGTTCTCTAGTAGATTTTTATGATTCTAAATCTTTTCGATTCTTTCATCTTGCAACTTTTTATCAATTTCTAACTTCTTGATTTGATTCTCTAGTTCTTGATTATGATTCTTTAGACACTGGTTTTCTTCCTGCTTTTCTAGTGTTCTTCCTTCGAGGTCTTCACTAGAGTGTTCCCTCTTGCTACTGTTTTTTAATTTTTTAATCTTTGTAATCAGTGTTTTGTTATGATTTCGTAGTCAAAAAATCTCTTCAGTATTGCTTGATAACACATTGTTTACTTTTTTCAGTTCCATCTTATGTGTCTTCTTACTATTGTCATACTGCTTCTGGAGTTTTTCTTTTTGCTGTTGACGATGACATAACTCTGTTTCCTGATTTTCTAACTTTCTATGGACGTGCTCCAACTCATTATCTTTGTCCATGATGAGTTTGTTTAAAAGCTTTATTTGTTCTTCTAACTGTTCATATCTTCCATCAGTTGATTCTTCATCTGTAGTTTGCGATAAGGGAACTATCACTGAGAAATCATGTAATGTTATTTTCTTCTTCTCATGGAAGAAGGTGATGCACTTCTTTTTTGCATTGATGGAGACTGTTCCTAGTGTTTCCAACCAATTATAACCCAACATTATGTCGATGAGATGGTCGTCTATAGCTGCGACGGTGAATTGAGCTGCAAAATGATAATCATCGATTTGTAATGGTACTTCTATCTGATCTTTGTTTGACTCATTCTTCATTGATTCTTGAACTTGCACTTGATTTGCGACATCAATATTTATAAAATTTTCCTTGCTGGATGGACAAATAGCGATGGAAATTGGACTTTCATCAAATATCCCATTAACTTTCAGCATGGCCATCGGCACTTTTATCGGAACGTTGAGAAATCTTTTCTTTGTTTTATTAAAATCTGTCTCTTTCATTTTTGCTTGTCTTCTTTCCTGATTTTTTGGCTTCCTTCCCCTTTTTATAAAATAATTGTAATTAATTACAATTATTTAATAATATTAATCATTACTAACAATAATAATAAATATTATAATGTTTGTGAATAGAATGGGTATAGAGTTTTGAAACAATACAATATATATATTATTATAAATAATAATATTATTATTGTAATTTTTGTTTGAATAAAAATAATAAGTATTATATTTAAATAATTTTATTATAAAGGTGGAGTAATAAGTTTCTAATGAAATTAAAATATTATATAATAATATATAAAACTAAGAGTGGGTTTGATAAAACCAAGGGACGGTTTTATAAAACCAAGGTCTCACAAAACCATGGGCATTGTCATAAAACCATGTGCGGTTTCGTGAATGTTATTCTTACTTCTTGTTCTTACTTTTTTTTTTTTTTACTTCTTTTTTCACTATCTTCTTTTCTTTTTCTTTAGGTCAAAGACCTTATTTGGAGAAACTCTCAATTATTTGGCCAAAAGCCAAATCAACCAAATCACTTCTTGTTTCTTCTTTTCTTCTTTTTATTTTTTTACTTTTGTCTTTTTATTTCTTCTCTTTTGTTTTTTTTACTTTTTTGGAGTTGGAGAATGGATTTTGGCCAAGGGCCACTCTATGGTCAAAAACCAATTGACGGGAGAAACTCCCAATAATAGCCAATGGCTGGAATCTGTCCAAGAAGGGGCTCTAATACCAGTGGAGGAACAAGAGTCCCTTACTAAGTAAATAACTAGTACAAGTAACGTAAGAAATCCATAAATGACTTGCAGTAAAGTAAAAGATGTAATGTATGGTAGATGATAATGGTTACATAGTTTGGGGCTTTTATAGGCCTGCCATGTACCTTTTCGACAAAAGGTCATGACTATTGATATTTGTTTATTTAATAAATTAATATTAATAGTTAATATTAATTTAATATTATTTTGTTGTTACAAATTTAGTCTGCTTCTACATTTCCTCCCTTCAAAAGCATTATGCTAGAAGAAGAAAAGAAACAATTTAAAGCTATCCCTCTAGTCCTGGCTAGAGAAGATTCCCAAATCAGCAGTATTGATAAAAGATTAATACATATTGTTTCAGAGAAAATAAATTGGACAAATATTTCCTTACGAGGAATGGCCTCACATACATTTGTGAAAAATGACTATGCTCGTAGGAGACATTTTGACTAGTTGCAAGTTAAAATGAATGAATTAGCCTCCTCAAATAATTCCCTTTCTTTGCATATTTCGGAAATTAAGACAGAAGTTACTTTAACAAACTCTGAAGTAAAAACTCAGAGTATAAAACTGGATGAGTTAAAGGATTCTTGTTCTGGAATCACAAATACATTATTTGAGCTAGAAGAAAAGACAGATGACATCAAGCATAGAGTCATACAGATACAAGAAGACCTCCCCTTCAAAGGACAATCTGATCAAGAAATTCCCTTGTCTAACCTATTCTCCCAATTTGTTGGAGGAATCTCTAGCACTTACCATCCAGAAAAATCTGAAGTCAAAGACAAATTTCCTTCTTTAGATGTAACCATAACTTATCCCCAATTTGGAATGAATGAGGAATACGATGCTTGTCATTTTGTGCCTTAGATTTCTCACTAGCTCTATGCAACAGGTCCTGTGCTTGCTTCTGGATGTCTCATATCTGATCTCTGACCTTGACTTCTTTATCAACTTATCGCTGGCTTTAGTCGGTGTCGCTCTGCTGTGTCGAGGAGCTGATCAAGTCGATAGGTGCTAAGGGTTGAAATTGGGAACAGATATCCAATGGAATATTGCATGTAGAGCTGTGCTGAGCACGATTGTAGTTGTGTTGGATGTATGGAATACTTTCATCCCATGGGCGTCGATGATTGTGGTTGTACACGCGAAGGAGTTGTACTACCTAGTGATTCACAACTTCCGTCTTCCTGTCGGTCTAAGGATGGAAAGCCATAAAAAAAAAGAGTCGTGTGTCTAGCAGTTTCCAGAGGGTCTTCCAAAAGATGTTGAAGAAATTTGGCATCTCGGTCGGAAATGATGGTCATTGGTAAACCAAAGTGTTTCCAAACATGTGTAAAGAAGAGTTGAGCGGTCTGCTGTGCTGTCGTGGTCTTCTTACATGGTATGAGAATGGCCATCTTGGAAAATATGTTGAATACTACAAAGATCGCATCATTATGATGTATGGTAGTAGGATATCTCGTCAAGTAGTCCATAGAAATAGATTCCCATGGTCGGCTAGGAACAGGCAGCGATGTGTACAATCCCTATCGTTGATTAGGCGGTTTAGAAATGGCACAAACCACGCATGATCGAATGTACTTTTTGACATCGGATTTAAGTGTAGGACAAAAGAAATACTTTTGTAGAATAGCAAGTGTCTTTGCTACTCCAAAGTGTCCTGCAGTCTTGCTAGAGTGTGCATCCAAAATGAGCTGCTGTCGATGCTCACCGGTCGGTTCACAAAGTTGTCCAAGCTTGTATAGCAAGGTGTATTTCAAGAAGTAGTCGGAGGTTGACGACTTGTTAGTATGTAACTGTCGTTAGACTGCTGAGAAGTCATGATCATCCTCATACAACTGTGTCCAAGTAGACGTGTCGTATCCCATCATACTCATCATTGTCAAAAGGAGAGTGATTGATGGTTGATTGAGGCAATCGACGATGACATTAGCTTTACCTTTTCGATACTTAATCACCAATTGGAATTGCTATAGGTAATTAATCCACTTGAGTTGTCAATTTGTCTGCAACTTTGATTGTGTCGGAGTGAATTGTAGAGGCTTGTGATCCATGAGAATGACCGTTTCCTTTGCAAGGATATAATGCCTCCATTGCTTGAGAGATTGCACAATGGAATACAGTTCTGTTCGTATGTCGAATATCTTCTAACTGTGTCGTTAAAAGTTAGGAAGTTCAGAAGATTCAGAAAAAGAAGAAAGCGTAGAGGAAGCAGAAGAGGAATTAGACAAAAGCATTCCTAAACTCAAAGTTTGTATGGCACATAGCAACGTCGGTGAAGATGCTTAGATGTTAGCCCAAATACAAGCTCTTCCTGAAGGAGATATGAAATCTAGTCTCCTAGACTCATTTCTCAAGACTATGATGAAGACAAGACACAATTCTGCTCAAGAAACTACATCTGGTAAGAAGCCTATATTTGTTGATACCTCTTTCGAAAGAAATACTAAATCATTCATAAGGCACAATAGGAATGAAAAATTGCAACCTCTCACATTGAATGATTTAGGGAAAGAACTGAACATGTTAAAAGGACAAGTAATTAATCTTAGGAAAAAGGTTCAAGATCTTGAATGACAGTTCATGGATGGAAAAAGATATAAGGTTGATTTATGGGCAAGGGAACAAATCCAAAGGCTAAAAGAAGAAGCAAGACCTTCTTCTTCAAAAGAAATACCAGTAGCAGAACAGGAAAATACAAACATCCGCATGTTTGATACCATAGGATTCGAAGGTTTAAATTCTATGAAAGTCCTGACTATCCAACATCAAAAACCCTTGGTAATAATCCATCTGAAGATCCAGGATAGGGTTTTAAAGCTAAAAGCCATTATTGACTCAGGAGCAGATGTCAATATGCTGCATAAGGATTTCATTCCTACCAAATACTGGAGAAAGACATCCCATGTTATTACCGGGGTAGGAAATACTCAAATCTCCCTAGGTTATGAAATTCCCAAAGCAACTTTGTGTTTTGAACAATATTGTCTAGACATGAAATTCTTTCTCTCAGAAATTCTAGTTGCTTGTATACTTGGTACTCCTTTCCTTGCAGCTGTTGAACCGTATGGCTCAGCGAGGACTCCTGAAGGGAAAGCTGGATATTTCATCACTCTTCCCAACATTAAGATCCAATAAGGAACTGCAAAAGCTGTTCGTGGCATAAAATTGTTCTTCCTTTTGTCTCTACTCCACAGACTTCAACAATGGTCCAGATTGCTCTGACTATTCAGCAGAAAGAAAAGAAGATACAGGAGTTGAAGAATTTGAAGGCTGTTTTGAGAATTGATGATCAGCTAAAGCTTTCTCAAATTCAACAAAACATCATGCATATTCGAAGACAATTTGAGGAAGAGGTATGTTTTGAAAATCCCACTGCTTTTTGGAAAACAGCTAAGCATTTTATCCAACTTCCTTATAAAGAAGGATATGAAGGGAAACCATGTAAAATTTGAGCAATCCCAATGAATTCCCAATATCAGAAGCTCTATGAAGAAGAAATTAAAGGGTTGTTGGAAAAATGATTAATTCGACATTCTAAGAGTCCATGGAATTGTTACGGATTCTATGTAAATAAACATTCTGAGTTAATAAGGGGAGTGCCAAGGATTGTTGTCAATTATGAACCCCTAAATAAAGTTCTCTCAGATGATACTTACCCCATCCCTCACAAGTCCAACCTGGTTAATAAATTTGCAGGAGCCAGAATATTTTCAAAATTTGATTTAAAATCTGGATTCTGGCAAGTGGCCATTAAAGAAGAAAACAAGTTTAAAACAACTTTCAGTGTGCCTGCTGGACACTATGAATGGAACGTTATGCCCTTCGGACTGAAGAATGATCCTTCAAAATTTCAGAGGGTTATGGATGACATTCTGAAGCCATACTTCGACTGGCTAATAGTATATATTGACGACATTCTTGTCTTTTCTGATTCAGTGGAGCAGCATTTCAAACTCCTGCGAACATTGTTGAAAGTTATCAAAGAAGCCGGCCTGGTTTTATCAAAGAAAAAACTTGAAATGTTTCAGACTAAGATTAAATTCTTAGGACATGTTATCTCCAATGGCACTCTGGTTTTACAGCAACATGCGGTAGAATTTGCTGATAAGTTTCCAGATAAAATTTTAGATAAAATCCAGTCACAAAGATTCTTGGGTAGTCTAAATTATGTTAGTCATTTCTATAAAGATTGTGCCAAAGATCACAAAATCTTAAATGAACGACTAAGGAAAGAACCATCTCCTTGGACCCAAGACCATACGAAAGTTGTCCAGAAAATCAAAGCTAGGGTAAAGACACTACCCATCCTCCATATAGCAGATGATGATTTGGCCAAAATTGTTGAGACATATGCTAGTAATGCAGGATGGGGAGCAGTTCTGAAACAAGTTAGGATCAAAGAAAACAAAAGGAAGACTAAAGAAATTTTACAAATCGCTTCAGGGATATGGCATGTGTTAAGTTTAAAACAATTATACTAGCAAGATCACTGAAAGAAACATAATCACAAGATAGACATAAATTTTACCCTGGGAAACCCTCACGGGGTAGAAAACCCAGCAAAGATTTCCTCAATAAGATGATCAACCAAAATACAAGATGTGCTCCAAGACTTGTCCTTCTTCTCTACATCCTATGCAGACCTCCGAGACACAAGTGCGCTACTTTCTGAGTTGAGCAAGTGTGTCAAATGAGGAACTCTCCTCCTCTACTTATACTGATTCTCGAATGACCAAAATCCCTAATGGGGTCGACCTCTACTGGTGAATTCTAATAACCCCTAAAATATAAACTCAGGGCCGACCCCCACATGTTGGGTCTAATAACCCTAGTTACCACAAACCATTGGAGGAATAAACATCTCCGGATACATAATAGAATCACCTCGGAGGGATGAAACATCTCCAGAATAATAATGTACAAATATAATATTCTTAGAAGTTACAATATTCAACACTCCCCCTTAACGAGAAGGATATTATAACAACATCTGCAGGAGCAAGGAGTCATCGACTACATCATACATGATACATCTATAAATCATCGAAAGATTTCTTCAATACATCATCATCAGTAACTTAACCAGTTACTAGAACATCATCATCATCGCACGATCATCAACATCGTCATCACACGATCATCAGCATCGTCATCATCATCATCACATGATCATCATCATCATCATCACATGATCATCAACATTGTCATCACACGATCATCAGCATCATCATCATCGTCATCACACGATCATCGGCATCGTCATCACACGATCATCGGCATCGTCATCACACGATCATCAGTATCGTCATCACACGATCATCAACATCGTTATCACATGATCATCAGCATCATCATCACACGATCATCAACATCGTCATCACACGATCATCAACATCGTTATCACACGATCATCGGCAATCCAAACCATTCATTTAGGACTATATCCAAGGATGACTTAATACCCACCCCGTACATTTAGGACTATGTCCAAGGATGACTTAATTCTCACCCCGTACATTTAGGACCATGTCCAAGGATGACTTAATCCTCACCCCGTACATTTAGGACTATGTCCAAGGATGACTTAATCCTCTTCCTGTACATTTAGGATTATGTCCAAGGATGACTTAATCCTCTTCCCCTACATTTAGGACTATGTCCAAGGATGACTTAATCCTCTTCCCCTGCATTTAGGACTATGTCCAAGGATGACTTAATCCTCTGCCCATACATTTAGGACTATGTCCAAGGATGACTTAATCCTCTCCCCGTACATTTAGGACTATGTCCAAGGATGACTTAATCCTCTCCCCGTACATTTAGGAATATGTCCAAGGATGAATTAATCCTCTCCTCGTACATTTAGGACTATTTCCAAGGATGACTTAATCCTCTTCCCGTACATTTAGGACTATTTCCAAGGATGACTTAATCCTCTTCCTGTACATTTAGGACTATGTCGAAGGATGACTTAATCCTCACTCCTGTCCATCAAGGACTTCATTCTCAGAGACCATACGTCTACGGATTCTTTTAGAACAT
This sequence comes from Larix kaempferi, assembly GCA_027924585.1. Taxonomy (NCBI): domain Eukaryota; kingdom Viridiplantae; phylum Streptophyta; class Pinopsida; order Pinales; family Pinaceae; genus Larix; species Larix kaempferi. Next base: position 10,353,026 of record BSBM01000063.1, on the reverse strand, counting down.
ATGTTCAAGGATGATACAATCCCACCTGTATCCTCATCAATACAGATATACAAGTATCCTCATCAATACATCAATACAAGTATCCTCATCAATACAAGTACAACATGTATCAATACATATATCATTAAAAGCATGTATCCTCATCAATACATATATCATAAAAAAAACATGTATCCTCATCAATACATATATCATCAAAAGCCTGTATCCTCGTCAATACATATATCGTCAAAAGCATGTATCCTCATCAATACATATATCATCAAAACAAGTAAAATAAGTATTCTAAGTATAAGAGTCCTAAATCTAAATAATCTACGCATAAGTATCTAAGTGTAGTAAACAGTTATCGACATCATCGACCTTGCTTGTTTCGGAAGTATTCAAATTTCACTCGCGACATAGGTTTGGTCAAAATAGCATCAATTTGATCCTCAGTGCTCACATACTCGAGCTTAATAGCTCCTCTCTGCACCATATCTCGTATATAAAAGTATCGAATCTCTATGTGTTTTGACTTATTGTGGAATACATGATTTTCTGTCATCTTGATACAACTTTGATTGTCACACATAATCACAGTGGGATGCATTTCTAAGTCAAACACTCCAGATAGTAGTTTTCGAAGCCATACTGCTTCACAGCTAGCAGAGCAGGCAGCTATATATTCTGCTTCAGCAGTACTGAGAGCCACACTGGATTATTTCTTGCTGAACAAAGAAATCATGGCAGATCCAAGACCATAACATCCACCTGATGTACTCTTCCTGTCTAAAACACTTCCTGCCCAATCGGAATTTGAGTAACCATGTAATCTGAGTTCATGATTTCCAAGGTAGTATAGACCAAAATCTAATGTACCTTTTAGATACCTTTTTACATGCTTTGCAACTATTAGGTGAACCTTCCTTGGTTCTACTAGATATTGACTCAGGGTATTTACAACAAAGCATATATCTGGTCTGGTATTTGTTAAATACATCAATGACCCAATGATTTGTCTATATAGAGTTACATCCACTAATTTTGATGAGTCATCAACTAATAACTTCAAGTTGGAGTCCATGGGTGTAGCCATGGCTTTACACTCCAACATATCAAATCTTTTCAAAATCCCCACAACATACTTACCTTGATTTAAAAAGATTCCTTTTGGTTCTTGCCATACTTCTAGACCTAAGAAGTAGTGCATTAATCCAAGATCCTTCATTTCAAATTCTAAAGAAAGCTTCTTCTTACATTCGATAATTTGATTCTCATTTCCTCTTAGAAATAAATCATCTACATACAACAGTAATATAACAGGTTCATCATCCATAACCTTGAGATAAAGATTTGGATCAGCTTTACTCTTGGTAAAGCCCATGCTTGTTAAGAAACTGTCAATCCTTCCATACCAAGCTTTGGGAGCTTTCTTCAATCCATACAAAGCCTTTTTCAGCTTGCATACATGTGTTCTTCCATCTTTAACCTCAAATCCTTGTGGTTGTTCTATGTACACTTCTTCTTCAATTACACCATTCAGGAAGGTTGTTTTAACATCCATCTCGTGTAATTTCCACTTCATCATAGATGCAAGTGCCATGATAGTTCTAATTGATGTGTACCTAGCAACTGGTGCAAATGTTTCTTCATAGTCTATTCCCTCCTTTTGAAATAATCCTCTGGCTATAAATATTGCCTTATATTTTTCAATGCTACCATCTGCAGCATGTTTTATCTTGAATATCCATTTGGAAGAAACCACACTTTTATGTTTTGGTTTGGGAACTATATCCCAAACATCATTTTTCATTATTGACTAGTATTCTTCTGTCATTGCTTCTACCCACTCTTTCTTCTGAGCTGCCTCCTCGTAGCTAGTAGGTTGTTGATCCACAAGATCACACATCAAGGCCAAACAGTTGGATACTAACTTGTGTTTCTTCCTTTCTCTAGTGGAACCTTCAAGAGCTCCATATTTTTCAGATCCTTGAATAATGTCTCTAGCCCATGCTGGCCTTCTTTTTCTAGATAGATTTGTAATGGGGGGTTCTTGTGGTTCTATCATGTCATGGTCCTCTGGTGCATCATCTTCAGGGATGGGTACAGCTTCTGTGACTCTAGGAGGTGTATCTTCTTCATAGATTTCTTCAAGTTGGCACTTCCTAGATTTCTTGATAGCTGCTTCTTCATCAAATGTTACATCTCTACTTATTTCCATATGATGAAAACTAGGTATGTAAATTTTGAAAGCTTTGGATGTTTCACAATATCCAACAAATATTCCTTTCTTACCAGAGGGATCCAAATTGGTTCTCTTTTCTTTTGGAATGTGAATATACACATGACATCCAAATATTTTGAGATGACTTACCTCAGGCTTCTTTCCTGTGAACACTTCTTCTGGAGTCTTACATTCAAGAGCACTATGAGAAATTATATTTTGTACATAGCCAGTTGTCCTGGCTACTTCAACCCATAGATACATGCGAAGATCTTGATCATGTATCATACTCTTTACAGCTTCCATGATAGTTCTATTCTTTCTCTCAGCAACCCCATTTTGTTGGGGATTGTAGGGAGTGGTTAGTTCCCTCTTGATTTCAGCTTCTTTACAAAAGTCTTCAAAGTCCTTTGAAGTATATTCTCCACCATCATCTGTTCTGAGAATCTTGATTTTCTTTTCTGAGAGATTTTCTATTAAGGCCTTGAACTCTTTGAATTTTCCAAAGATTTCATTCTTACCTTTTAGAAATTATATCCAAGTTTTCCTTGAATAGTCATCAATGAAAGAAAGATAGTATTCAAACCCACTTAGGGATGTGGTGGGAATTGGTCCACATACATCTGAGTGTATTAATTCCAAAATGTTCTTAGTCTTTGTTTCACTCTTTGTAAAAGGGTTCTTGACATTCTTCCCTCTTTCACATCCTTTGCATGAGCCACTATGGCCAATCTTTAAATCTGGTAATCCTATGACCACCTTGCTCACATAGGGTAGATCCTTGTAGTTAATGTGAGCAAGCCTTCTATGCCATAGTTCACTGGGTCTAGTGGTTTCATGGACAAGGGAAGCTTCTGGGTGACCCTTGAGTTTGTAGGGACCTCCTTCTTCTTCACCAATGACAATTGCATCCTCAATAGATTTTCCTTTGGGCCACATAAGTAATTGACCATCAATAAATGCAATTCTAAATCCTTTCTTATCTAGTGCTGAGATAGAAAGTAAGTTATTCTTCAACCCTGGAACATATAAAATTTCTTTCATCTTCAAGGGCGTTCCAGAATCAAGCTTGTAGCTTGCTTGACCAATTCCCTTAATGGGATATTGATAATCATATCCTAGAGATATTTTTTGTGGAGAAGACTTTTCTTCAAGTCTTGAGAGAGTTTTCTTTTGACCCGTCATGTGCTTTGAAGCACCATTATCAATGAGCCATGTATCTTTTCCAAGAGACATAGATCTAGAGAGTGCAGAAAATAGAACATACTCTTCTGCATCTTCTTCTTCATTTCTTCTAGATCTTTTCCTAGGGAGAGGCCTTTCTTCTTCTTCTTCTTCACTATCATCTTCTGCAAGATGTGCTTAATGTCTTTTATAGTGAATATTTTTCTTCTTGATTGAAGGACAAAATCTAGCAATGTGTCCTATCTTATGACAATTGAAACATTGGAAGGAAGAGAACTTTCCTTTTCCTTTCTTCTGAAATCTTTGTGGAGATTGAGATTCCTTGTGCTTGTCCTTCTTGAAGTAAGATTGATTCTTTCTTCTATTAGTGTGTGTAGCCAAGGCTTGATCATCCTCCTTGAGAAGGGCTTCTCTGTTGGCTAGCCTAGCTTCTTCTTGAACACAATCCTCCCATACTACATCAAACTTCATACTCTCTTTTCTGGAACACATGGTTTGTATAAATGACTCCCAAGGTTTAGTGAGACCATTTAGAGCAGTCATCACAAGTTCATCTTCATCAAGAGTATCACTAATGGCCTCTAGTTGTTCCTTGATTTGGGAGACCTTTGAGAAGTAGTCTTGAATGGATTCTCCTTTGTGCATCTTGGTACTCTTCAACTGAGTTATTAGGTTCATCTTCCTATTGATGTTCTTTCCCTCATACATCCTTCTTAGGGCATCATACATTTCCTTTGGGGTCTTCTTGGAAGCCACTTGGGGAATCAAGTAGTCTTTAATAGAATCAGCTATGATTCTCTTTTCCCTAATTAAATCCTTCCTATGCTTCTCTTTGGCTTGATCTCCTTCAGGTTCTGTAACTTCATCCTTGATATAATGAGCAAGATCATTCTCTTCAAGAGTGAGACCAATTCTGTATTTCCATGCTTGGAAATTCTCTATACCTTCAAGCTTGTCTCCAAGCTTAGTACTTGGAGCCATCTTCTCTTGGGGGAGTCCAAGAGATTGAATTTTAAGAGATAGAGTAATACTTACCAGGAGATGTACTTCCCTTTTGCTTTCCAGATCTGCAACAAAATTTCTGGTTTATCGTACTTTTGGTAGAATTAGGGTTTGAATTTCCCGGAGTTCTATCCAACCAAAAATCTCGATCTAGGGCTCAAAATATTGATTTTGAGAAGGGCTATTCAACCTAGCAACCAAAAACAAAAAATACTAACCTTTTGCAGAAACCCTAATTTTTGGGAGAGAGAGAGAAAGATAATTTCACCTTGTGAAAGATGTTCTATTCAGGCTAGCTCTGATACCATGTTAAGTTTAAAACAATTAGACTAGCAAGATCACCGAAAGAAACATAATCACAAGATAGACACAAATTTTACCCTGGGAAACCCTCATGGGGTAGAAAACCCAACAAAGCTTTCCTCAATAAGATGATCAACCAAAATACAAGATGTGCTCCAAGACTTGTCCTTCTTCTCTACCTCCTATGCAGACCTCCTAGACACAAATGCGCTACTTTCTGAGTTGAGCAAGTGTGTCATATGAGGAGCTCTCCTCCTCTACTTATACTGATTCCCAACTGACCTAAATCCCTAATGGGGCCGACCTCTCCTAGTGAAGTCTAATAACCCCTAAAATATAAACGCAGGGCCGACCCCCACATGGTGGGTCTAATAACCCTAGTTACCACAAACCATCGGAGGAATAAACATCTCTGGATACATATTAGAATCACCTTGGAGGGATGAAACATCTCCAAAATAATAATGTACAAATATAATATTCTTAGAAGTTAGAATATTCAATAGCATGATGCAGAAAAGAACTATTCTGCATTAGACAAAGAAATCAAACAGCCTTAAATGCTGTTAATAAATTTGAAATCTTTCTAATCAACAAAAGATTTCTCCTGCAAACAGATGCAGCAACCATGAATAAAGTCCTGAACAAAGAAGTTAAAAGGGCTAGTGATGCTAAGTTTGCAAGATGGAAAGCCCTTTTTTCTAATTTTGAATTTGAGATTGAGCATATTAAAGGATCCGATAATTGTTTGCCTGATTTTCTAAGCAGAGAAAATTTAGTACAGGTTACAAGCGAGCCTGCAAAAATTTGCACATTATCAAACGATCCTGATCATTACCTAGTCATAGTCAGCGAATGGAAAAATAAACAAGAGGAGACTCGAGAAATCCCAGACAGCATGAGTTGGACTGAGTGCAAACAACAATGGAAACCAACCTAGCAACTGCACAGTACCCAAATCCTCGATCAAAATCTTCAACCATGTTCATTACTCTTGAGACTTGTACCTGAAATCCACAGAAGACCCACTTCATCAGTCTCTGTTTCAGAATTGACATATGAAAGAACACTCCAAAGGGCTATAGACGCGTCCCTAGCACTAACAAACACCTTTAGGGATGTAAAATCCATATGGAAAAGATTTTATGTTCTCCCTGCAATAGAAAATCAATATTATTGTTTGGATCAACCAAGAAATCTGCGTTGGTGGCCAACAACACAAGCGGATCAAATATTTCCAGGTACTCCATACATTTATTCTGAGTACAAGCAAATGTGGTGGGATTTCTTATGCAAAGATGATGTTCACAGAACGTACACCTCTCTTGTCAAATTTGGGGCCATAAGAACTGCTTTACAGTTCGACATTCCTGATTGGTTTTTTGACTGGTGGAAAAGATTCGGCATCAACTGAAGCGCAGTGGACCCATATGTTATAGAACAAGAATACATTGCACATGGCGTTGCACTCGATAAGATACGAGATCTGCAAGATTCTGAAGTCATGGATGAAAGGCAGGTGTTAGGTTACTTTTTATTAAGCCATCACCAGTGGCTAGTCCGCACGAAAATCAAAGTACACAATCTACAAGGACGTCTCATTGTTATCAAACAAATGTACACCAAGATGTGGGACACATTAGTCTATCCTAATCGATACGGGGATATGTATTATAATTAAAGTATTTCAGGCTGACCATGGTGTCTGATAGTTTTCCATGGGATTCTGTAAAAATCTCCACTTTGTAATCTTTTAGTCTATTCGTAAGGTTTTCCGTGGGATTTGATTCCTAAAAATATCCATTGTGTTCATTTTTTGTCTTGTCAGTCTAAACTTTCCAGAAGAATCTCTGTAACTCGAAGCACTTCTTTGACTTTTGGTGTGGATTGACCCACATTACAGAGAATCTACGGAAAAGTTATGGGTCTTTCAGTCCCGACCTCCAAAAAAGTGAATGATTTGAATTGTGTCACTTACTCCTCAAAATTCTTATAAATAAGAGGAGGAGCGGATCATTCAGGAATTCGGGTTTTGGGAAGAAGTCAGTCTGTATGAGTCTTCTAAGCTCCCTTCTTTGAGCTTTGAGTCTTTCTAGGTATTTGTTTAGTGTTTGTTCAGATTCGAGTATCCTCTCAGCCTTGCATTGGGTATTATCCTGGCTGATCAGAAAGAAGTTTGAACTATTTTCCGCATTTTGTAAATTGCCATCAGGATTTTCAAGTAATATAAAAGTTTGTTTTCTCGAGTGATTCCTTGCTGTCTGAAATTCATCTGAAGTTCATCCAAAGTTCTCTTAGGATCTGGAGCACATGAGGTCTGCAATCTCATAAGGCAGGATCCCCTGAAAGGGAATGGATGAGTGTTGATCTTCTTGAAGGTTCATGTAGGAGTTCATGTAAGAGTTTTGAAGAAAGCAAGGAGAGTCGAGACGTCAAGCTTCACTCTTCGCCGAAGGAAGCCACTGATGAAGGTGCAACGCCTGCATATTCAAATATATGGTGCATTATTAATATTTTTCCCATAAAAATAGCATTAAAAAATACTATGATGGCTCCAATGGATTTTAATGTGGTTTCTTTTTCATCTTTTATTGAATCCATAATTCCGTCGAAGTTGTGTTGCTTATCTCACAAAATTATGTTGCTTTTAGTGGTGCTCATAACATTTGAAATAGTCTCGAAAAAGGATTTTCGAGAACACAATTTGGCATGGATGTTGGTATGGACAGTTTTACATCTTAGTTTAGTCATAATATTGTAGAAATTGTATGTCCAATTTTATTTTATTTTATTTTGAATGAGTTAATCAAATAACAATATATTTCTTAATTCATGAAATCAAATTTGATAAGTAATTTCCTCACAATAGTTATTATTATTATTTTTGTTTATATATTAATGGTTGAATATATCTTTAATATGTTCATGGTTATCAACCCACTAAGCTCCTAACCCTTAACTGAGTAACAATAATTAATTATAACATTACATTTAACTATGGTTATATTAATGGTTACCTATGGTTAATGTTATTCCACTAATCCTTAACATAATATCCACTAAAAATATGAATGTCAATCTGTTATTTCAATGTTTGACGTTATTAACCCATCGAAACTTTAATCTAAACCTAAAAACAATGGAGTGGTTGAATATAATTATTCATGGTGGATGGGTGTGTCCAAAACTAACTTAAATATTTTTTTTTGGAAAAATGAGATGGTATTTCTCTCCTATGATCCTTAAAAAACATATCGACCTTCACATCGTTATGTCCCTACGTCACTAGAGACATATAGCGAATGCGGGCAAGTGATTTTTTGGTGATGGAAAACTTTGGTGTTTCCAAAGTTCGGAGGTCTGTGAAAAATGATAGTTGATGCGTATTGAATGATGGATGGACATTTCTGTGCAGTTTGATCGGACCGATTGATAGTTGTGTGCTATGAATATTTATTTAATATTATTATTTATTAATTAGTAGATTATTAGGTTATTGGTGAAAGGGTGTAACCCTTCACAATGTTGGATCAAGCCCTATATAAAGGCGATCTTATTGTATCATCTTTTATCTTATCAATTCAAATTATATATATCTTATTCAATATGGATCTCGCATCCTAGTTTTCTGCCGCATTTGGTATCAGAGCGGAACGCTCCTCCACTTGAGCTCGGATTCGGCTCACACTCAGAGCGGACTCGCTCCTCCTCAAGTGAGCTCGGACTCGGCTCCTCAACTCCTCCAGCGAGCTCGGATTCGGCTCCTCATTCCACCCTCCACACCACCTCCAAACCCTCGTCCTCCCCTCCGCCTCGACCTTCCCGCAGATCCCTGCACACCATATCCCTATCCCGTGCAGCTCTCCCCTCCTCATTCCACCCTCCCTCAACCACGCCCACGCCCAGCTCCTCCTTCCTCCCCGTCTCCCTGCATACTTTCCCGCCAGCTTCACGCCCACGCCCACGCCCACGCCCACCAGCTCCCCTGCTGCGACTCCCGCGCGCTCCTTCGCCTGTTTTCCCGTCCACCTTTCCACCCCCGCTCTCCCTCACATCCGTCCTCCACTCCTTCCGCGCTAGCTTTTCCCTGCACGCACACTCTCTGCGCCTTTCTTCCTCACGCCTCCGCTCCAGCCCTCCTCTTCTCTGCCTACTCGCGCAGCTCTCCCAAACCCTCGTCCTCTCCCACCGCATCCACGCTCCCGCCTACTCGCCCAGCACACCCCTCCACGCCCACTCCAGCACACCGTCCACGCCACACCTGCCCCATTTCTTCCCTCGCTAAGCTCTCTCCATTCCCCTCCGCATTTTTCCACCGCCGCCTCCCCACTATCACTTCCCGCCATTCCCAAGACCTGCATACATTCAAAACACAAAAATATTAATAATACATTTTTTATTATTATATTTTTTCATACATAATAAAATTATTATAATTTAAATAATAAATACTGTATTATTATTTTAATATACAATAAATTATTATTATAATTTAATAATATTTATTATTATTTTATTCCTTTCCTAACTCTTATCCTAAACACCAAAATCGATTCCAAATATTCACCTCCCCACACCCGGTCAAGAAAAATGGCTGAGTTACGAGACCGACTAGAAAAATTAGAAAAAGACCAAATTAGAGATTTAAAAATCGTCGAAGGTCTAAACTCTAGAATGGACAAACTTGAGAAAGTGTTTCAAGAAGATTTTAAGGAAGAGATGAAAAATAACAATGCCGTGCTTAAAAAAGAAATCAAAGATGAAGTTGTTCTGGTACTAGAAAGAAGTCTGAGTGAAAAATTTGACACTCTAAACGAAAAACAAAAAGACTGGGATGACAAAATGAGTGTTATGACTCAAAACATAAACACCATAACCCAGAACTTGAGCACCTTGACGCAAAACCATAATATATTAATGGAGATGTTACAAAGACTAACGCCTAAGACAGACCAAGTCAGTAGTCCAGATGTGTTAGATGCCTCATCTCATATTGTCACACAGGAAGCACTTGCCAAGAATCAAGAAGAATTGCAAAAAGAAATAAAGATTAACAATGCGACGCTTAAGCAAGAGATAGAAACAAAAGTACTGCCAGAGATGGAGGCACGATTAAACAGCCAAATAGAAGCTATCAGTAAGATAGTAGAGAATAAAAAAGATAAAAATCACCGCCAACAATGAAGCAGTTCAAATATGTCACTTACGTCATCCAGTAGTTCCGATCCACCATCAAAACATAAAGCAAGAGGGAATCAATATCACCCTTACATAGTGTACTCACCTAAGGCAAAAATAGAGTTGTCGAAATACAATGGAAGTGAAGACCAATGTGTTGCTTGGTTAAACAAGGCAGAAGAATACTTCGACATTTACAATATTCAATCTGATGAGGAGAAGGTGAAATATGCATCAATGCATATGGAAGGGTATGCCTATAATTGGTACCTTTGGTGGAAGAGAGACAATTTTTCCTACACCTGGAACTTGTTCAAAAATGATTTTTTTAATAGGTTTCAAGGAATCAAGGAAGATGAGTTTTTCAGTAAACTTACGAGATTACAACAAGTTGGAAGTGTTGAAGAATTCACACACCAGTGGGAATCCTTGTCGACACGAGTATTTGGGTTGTCTGACAAGCAAAGAATCGAAACCTATTTAGGAGGTCTTAAACCATACCTCCAAAGAGAGTTAAAGTTACACGACATACCTAACGTAGAGGTAGCAAGACATAAAGCAAAAGCCGTAGAACGCAAACTAGAAGGAATAAAAACAAGAGGCGACAACCATCATCGACAAGAAAAGAGACACAATGTAGGTACTGTGAAGATACGTGGTCACCCGGCCATCAATGCCACAAACCTCAATCATATGCCTATGAAATGGAAAATAGATCAAAGCCATCTAACAGTTACTCTGATAATAGAAAGAAGAAGAAAAACATATGTCGTCGATGCGGTGATGATTGGATCCCAGGCCATAAATGTAGGAACAATCAGACAATACAGTGCAAAATCATCAATGGAAAGGAAGTGCAAGTATCTACACAAGAAATCACGTCTGATTCTAATACCGACACTGAATCTGAATGACGAACGACATTAGGAAAATACTCAAGCTTTGAGGACAAAGCTTTCCTAAGGGGAAGGCAATGCTATGAATATTTATTTAATATTATTATTTATTAATTAGTAGATTATTAGGTTATTGGTGAAAGGGTGTAACCCTTCACAATGTTGGATCAAGCCCTATATAAAGGCGATCTTATTGTATCATATTTTATCTTATCAATTCAAATTATATATATCTTATTCAATATGGATCTCGCGTCCTAGTTTTCTGCCGCATTGTGTAGGGCTCCATTGGTTGTGGCTTCAATGGCATCAGTCTCAGCTTCTCGAGCCTAGGCCCTGCTGGAGAGATGGTGTGGGATAAATTAAATGACAGGCTCTCGGATTTGATGTCTGAGGTTTGAGGGAAGTTTGAGGTTCAATGTGTTGTAGGGTTCATACTTGGTTTTTATTGTGGGTTTTAAATGATGGACTGTGTTATTATTATGTTTGTTCTGTATGCTCTACGGATGATAGTTGCTAGTGTTAATGTGGTGGGGAATGGGCATTTTATTTGGGTGTGGTGGTCGGTGCTTTGTTCCATTTGCTCAGTTTTTCCTTCACGGGTGTTAGGATATTGTTGTTCTGGGTTTGACTTGTCTTCGGAGTGGGTATGATGGTTTGGTATCTTTGTTATTTTCCTAGTTCTGTCGGTCCTTATGCGATTCACTTTGTTTTTACGGTGGATTTAGGGTATTTTCAGTTCCATTTATGTTCTAAGTGACGAAGTTCGAGGTTTTTCGATGTTCATTGGGTGTGATGGCTTTACTTTGTGCTTTTTTCTTGGTTCTTTCAGTGTACTTAACAAATTCATGGTTGCATTGGTCTTCAGAAGAATCGAATTGGAGGTGATAATTTTTTCCCTATGAGCTATTTTTTTCCTCCCTTTATGTTTTGTAATACAGGTTTTAAACATTGTTGTTGTTTGTTGGGTGCAGGGTTGTCTATTATGTTCCTATTTTCCCTTATTTTGCATAGATTTGGTTAAAGAGTAAGTCATTGTAAAGTGTCTAGTTTTTACAAAATTTACTATCTTTAACTAGTATAATTGTTCACTTAAATGAATTCCTTTGTATAGATGATCTAGGTCATGTCCAGGAAGCATGAGGGGGACAACAGTTCGAATGAATGAGTCGGATCTGTTATGGCGGAAGTAATAAAAAGCAGAATGAGAAAAGTAGACTTACACTACACAGATAAACACAAATATGCACAAACAATATGCAGGAATGCGAATTGTTATTCTCTATTACTTGCGAACAAATAGATTGATGATAAGATCGATATATGTTACAATATTATACATGCTTATATAGGATTATGAGATGCTTGGGTGACTGCCCGTTACGTTCAGTTACAAAGAAGAAGTTAGAACGGTTGAACAGTTCAACTATTACAATCGACTGAAAGACAGAGAGACAGTCTATCGAAGTTCGAAAGTCGCTGGTCACATGTCGATGCTGCATGTCGATGCCGTGAAACTGTGAGTTTGTTGAACATGTTGAAGTTGCGGAGTGTCGCAGTATGTCAAAGTCGAGACTCATCGGATTTGTGTCAAAATCGAAACTTGTCGGAGTTGTTGAGTTTGTTGAAGCCATGTCAAGTCGAAACTTGTCGAATTTGTATCGACATCGATGACTTATCGCAGTCAATGTTAGCATTCGATAACAATGCCAACTGCGATGTGGATCAAACCTCCTTTCATAAAACAAGGGAATTGTGTTCGTCCTTGTATGGTGTACTTGTTGTCCCACAATGGTGTTGCAAGGAAGAGGCTCCTGAACATCTGGATGGATGTCTTTGGGATCTGCTGTTGGTAACTCATTTTTTTCCAAGAAGGGTGTATGGTATGGTCGAAGTAGATACAGATTGAATACTAGATGAAGACCCAGGCATGTAGGAATGTAGAGCTAAAAAGCGTTTTCGCCAATCTATCGAAGAATATTGTACGGACCATATCGCAAAGGTTTTAACTTCTTGAAAGGACCTTTGAAGAGCTCCTTCTTCAGATGTAACCATAAATTATCCCCAATTTGGAATGAATTAGGAATATGATGCTTGTCATTTCAGGCCTTAGCTTTCTCGCTAGCTCTGTGCAACATGTCCTGTGCTTGCTTCTGGATGTCTCATATATGATCTCTGACCTTGACTTCTTTATCAACTTATCGCTGGCTTTAGTCGATGTCGCTCTGTTGTGTCGAGGAGCTGGTCAAGTTGATAGGCGCTGAGGGTTGAAATCCGTAACAGATATCTAATGGAATCTTACATGTAAAGCTGTGCTGAGCACGATTGTAGCTGTGCTGGATGTATGGAATACTTTCATCCCATGTGCGTCGATGATTGTGGTTGTACATGCGAAGCAGTTGTACTACCTAGCGATTCACAACTTCTGTCTTCCCGTCGGTCTTAGGATGGAAAGATGTAGAAAAAAAGAGTCGTATGTCTAGCAGTTTCCAGAGGGTCTTCCAAAAGATGTTGAAGAAATATGGCATCTCGGTCCGAAATGACAGTCATTGGTAAACCAAAGTGTTTCCAAACATGTGTAAAGAAGAGTTGAGCGGTCTGTTGTGCTGTCATGGTCTTCTTACATGGTATGAGAATGGCCATCTTGGAAAATCTGTTGACTACTACAAAGATCGCATCATTATGATGTCTAGTAGTAGGATATCCCGTCAAGTAGTCCATAGAAATAGATTCCCATGGTCGACTAGGACCAGGAAACGGTGTGTACAATCCTTGTCGTCGATTAGGCGGTTTAGAAATGGCACAAACCACGCATGATCGAATGTACTTGTTGACGTCGGATTTAAGTGTAGGCCAAAAGAAATACTTCTGTAGAATAGCAAGTGTCTTTGCTACTCCAAAGTGTCCTGCAGTCTTGCTATAGTGCGCATCCCAAATGAGCTGTTGTCGATGCTCACCGGTCAGTACACAAAGCTGTCCAAGCTTGTATAGCAAGGTGTATTTCAAGAAGTAGTCGGAGGTTGATGACTTGTTAGTATGTAACTGTCGGTAGATTGCTGAGAATTCGTGGTCATCCTCATACAACTGTGTCCAAGTAGTCATGTCGTATCCCAACATACTCATCACTGTCAAAAGGAGAGTAATTGATGGTCGACTAAGGCAATCGACGATGACTTTAGATTTTATCTTTTCGATACTTAATCACCAATTGGAATTGCTGTAGGTAATTAATCAACTTGAGTTGTCAATTTGTCTGCAACTTTGATTGTGTCGGAGCGAATTGTATAGGCTTGTGATCTGTGAGAATGACCGTTTCCTTTGCAAGGATGTAATGCCTCCATTGCTTGAGAGATTGCACAATGAAATACAGTTCTTTTCATATGTTGAATATCTTCTAACTATGTCATTAAAAGTGTCGGAATGAAAGAGACTGGGTGAACAGACTAAGTGATCACTGCGCCCAAGGCATAGTCCGATGTGTCCGTTTCAATCTCAAAGGGCTGATGCAAATCAGATAACACAAGTACTGGTGCAATGCAGAGTTTGTGTTTGAGATGTTCAAAAGCTGCTTGATGTGTTGTTGTCCATTGGAAGAAAATTTTCCCATTTCCCTTTGTCAACTGATTCAAGGGCCAGGCTATGTGACTGAAGCCAAGTATGAACCATTGATAGAAATTCTTCAAACCAAGAAAACTTCTTAGTTCTTGAATGCTTCTAGGAATGGGCCAATCTTTAAGGATCTGTATTTTGTCTGGATCGATGTGAACACCTCCAAAGTCAATTACATACCCCAAATATTTGATGTTGGTCATCGCAAAAGATCACTTGTCCATGTTCAAATAGAGCCGATGTTGCTGGAGAGTGTCGAGGACTTGTCGTAGATGTTTGACATGTTCTTCCATGATTGACTGAAAATCAATATATCATCGAGATAGACAATGAACCATTTGCCGATGAAAGGTCAAAGAAGGTTATCCATATGTTGCATGAAGGTTGCAAGTGCATTGGTTAAGCCGAAAGGCATGACTAACCATTCAAACAATCCTTCCTTGGTCTTGAAAGCATTTTTCCACACATCTGAGGGATCAATTGGAATCTGATGGTATCCTGACTTGAGGTCGAGCTTAGTAAAAAAATTAGCACCTTTCATACAGTTGATGAGCTCATCTATCCACGACAAAGGGTAGCGATTATTTATCAATTTTTTTTTAGAGCTCTGTAATCGATGCACATGCGCCAAGTCCCGTCTTTCTTCGAAACTAGGATGACTGGACTTCCACAAGGAGAGGAGCTTGGTTGGATATGACCTGTGTCGATCAATTCTTGGATCTGTCTATGAATCTCTTCATTTTTGAGAATGGATCTTCAGTAAATAGATGCGTTAGGAAAAGAAGAACCAGGAACAAGTTCAATGGAATGTTTTACCTAACAATGTTGAGGTACTCCGTCGGGAGCTTGAAAGAGGTTCTGGTAATCATCGAGAATATGATCAACTTGTTGATTCTGTCGGGATATGCATTGTTCGGTGACTCAACTCGTCGTTGCAGTATTCTTATAATGTTGCAGCTTGGTCATGATTAATGCAAACTTTTGAGCATGATTTATGAGCTTCTTTGTATGTTTGGAAGATATCAGTGCAATCGTTGGTGTAGGTTGGCACTCTGGTATGCTGAACCATCGATTTTGGATTCTGACAATCACCTTCTGAGGCCGTGACTGATAACTTCCATGTCTATCCCAGAGGTAAGGTTTCCCAAACAGGGCGTCGGCTATGGAGAGTGGTGCCATGTCGCAGAGTAATTCATCTTCAAAAGGCTTTATGAAGTAGGCGATCTTTCATTGTCGAGTGATCATAGTTCTTTTCCATCCTTCATCCAACCGATGTTGCAAGGATGAGGATGCAGAGTGGTAACAAGACCTAATTTATTTACGATATTTTTAGAAATGAAGTTCTTCTGGATACCATTGTGCACAATCATATGCAATGGGTTGCTCTGGACCCATATCCTTGTATGGAACAGGTATTCTCGTTGCTCCTCGTTGATGATAGTCAAGGCTATTGGAGTGGTCTATGTCAAAAGGGTCATTGCATCTGGTTTAGATTCTTCCACTGTCTTTTTGAACGCGTTCGAGGTCAACACTTTTTCCAAAAATGTCTTCTGAGGTTTGCATTCAGATGTATCCTACCAAGATGAGTGGTGGTAATCACACCATTTTCCGGTCGGTGGTTGTTTGCTATGTTCCCTCTTGTGAAAAGATTGCTTGCTGTGGTCTGGATTTGGTAGTATCGGTTGAGAATATTTCTACTTGTCGAAGCCGGATGGTGCCTTCTTGTCAAGTGGTCATCCTGATGTCTGCTTTGTCGTGAAGCATGCTTTCCCTTTTTGCTTGGTTTCAAGTTTGCTGGCGTAGTGGAATGCATCCGCAAGCATATTGACAGTCAGAAATTCCATCTCCTACTGAATGTACTAGGACAATCCGCTAACGTACTTCAGAACAAGCAATTTCTCTTCTTCTTGGATGTCAAGTCTAGCCATGAGTCGGTAGAACTCGTCGGTGTAACTTTGTACTGATTGGTCTTTCCATTGCCTTGGCTGCTGCCACTTCTTATACTGCTACTCGCGGTACTTAGGCAGGTAAAATTCCTTTTGGATGTGTTCGACGAATTTATCCCATGTGTCGATGGGGTCTCCGCTTTTCTCCATCTTTGTCGAGAGGTTCTCCCACCAATAGTGCATAGATGTTGACATCTTTAAGGATGCAATGGTGATCTTTTCAGCTTCTGAGAGTTGATTCACAGCATAATAGGATTCCAATTGTTGTACCCAATTGTCGACGGATTTTACGTCAATTTTACCTTCAATATTCGGTATTTCCAGATTCATTTTCACTTTGAAGGGGATGATTTTATCGGAGTGAGATTCATTTTCACTTTGAGAATTTCATTGAACTGGGCGAACATTTCATTCCGTTGTCGAGCTAGAGATTGCTCAATAAGTTGTGTTGTCTCATTGACTGCATGTTTATCTTCTGTTTCTTATGTCAATTCTAAAAGTAGTGTCTGCTTGGATTGCTAAGATTTTGAGCGAGTTTGAACTGACATAAGTCAGGTAACTTCGAGAGAAGTTTATACGCAAAATTAAGAACGAACAAAGCTGAGTGCTCTGATACCAATGATCTAGGTCATTTCCAGGAAGCACGAGGGGGAGAACAGTTCGTCCGAATGAGTCGACTCTGTTATGGTGGAAGCAATAAAAAGTAGAAAGCAAGATTATACTACACATATAAACAAAAATACGCACAGACAATATGCAGGAATGCGAACTGTTCTTCTCTTTTACTCAGGAATAGATAGATTGATGATAAGATCAATATATGTCACAATATTATACATGCTTATATAGGAGTTTGAGACGCTTGGGTTCCTAACCGTTACATTCAGTTACAAATATTAGGTTAGAACGGTTCAATAGTTCAACCGTTCCAGTCGAATGGAAGACACGGAGACAGTCTGTTGAAGTTCGACAGTCGCTGGTCGCATGTCGATGCTGCATGTTGATTCCGCGAAACTGTGAGGTTGTTGAACACATCAAAGTTGCATAGTGTGTCGCAATATGTCAAATTCGAGACTCGTCAGAGCTTTGTCGAAATCAAAACCTGTTGGAGTTGCTGAGTTTTTCGAAGTCATGTCGAGTTGAAACTTGTTGAAGTTGTATCAACATCGATGAATTGTCACAGTCAATGTTAGCATTCAACAATAATGCCAACTGCGTTGTGGATCAGACCTCCTTTATTAAGAAACAATGGTCTCCATTGTTTGCTCGCGAAGGTGAGGAAACTTGTCGGTTATTTCAGTAACAGAGTACCACTTTCCTTGAGAAGGGAGCTGGCCGACTTTTGCAACCTGAAACAAGGGAATTGTGTTCATCCTTGTATGGCTTACTCGTCGTCCCGCAATGGTGTCGCAAGGAATAGGCTCCTGAACATATGGATGGATGTCTTCGGGCTCTGCTGTAGACACAGGCATGCAGGAATGTCGAGCTGGAAACCGTTTTCTCCAATCTCTTGAAGAATAGTGTACGGGCCATATCGCAAAGGTTTTAACTTTTTGAAAGGACCTTTGAATCGCTCCTTCTTGAGATGTAACCAAACCTTATCCCCAATTTGGAATGAATGAGGAATACAATGCTTGTCGTGTTGGGCCTTAGCTTTCTCGCTTGCTCTATGCAGCATGTCCTGTGCTTGCTTTTGGAGGTCAAATATCTGATCTCTAAACTTGACTGCTTTATCAACTTCTCGCTGGCTGTAGTCGGTGTCTCTCTGTTGTATCGAGGAGCTGATCAAGTCGATAGGCGCTAAGGGTTGAAATCCGTAACAGATATCAAATGGACTCTTGCATGTACAGCTGTGCTGAGAACGATTGTAGCTGTGCTAGATGTATGGAAGACTTTCATCCCATGTGCATTGATGCTTGTAGTTGTACATGTGAAGTAGTTGTACTACCAAGCGATTCACAACGTACGTCTACCCATCAGTTTGAGGATGGAAAGCTATCGACAAAGAGAGTTGTGTGTCTAGCAGTTTCTAGAGGGTCTCCCAAAAAATGCTGACGAATCTAGCATCTTGGTCGGAAATGATGGTCGTTGGTAAACCAAAGTGTTTCCAAACATGTGTAAAGAAGAGTTGAGCGGTCTGCTGTGCTGTCGTGGTCTTCTTACATGGTATGAGAATGACCATCTTGGAGAATCTGTCGACTACTACTAAGATCACGTCATGCTGATGTCTGGTAGTAGGATATCCCATCAAGTAGTCCATATAAATAGATTCCCATGGTCGACTAGGAACTGGCTGAGGTGTGTACAATCCCTGTCGTCGATTAGGTGGTTTAGCAATTGCACATGATCGAATGTACTTGTTGATGTCGGATTTAAGTGTAGGCCATAAGAAATACTTCTGCAGAATAACAAGTGTCTTTGCTACTCCAAAGTGTCCCGCAGTCTTGTTGTAGTGCGTGTCCCAAATGAGCTGGTGTTGGTGCTCACCAGTCGGTAGACAAAGATTTCCAAGCTTGTATATCAAGGTGTATTTCAGGAAGTAGTCGGAGGTCGATGACTTGTTAGTCTGTAATTATCGGTATACTGTTGAGAAGTCGCTGTCGTCTTCATACAACTATGGCCAAGTGGTCGTGTCGTATCCCTGCATACTCATCACTGTCAAAAGGAGAGTAATGGATGGTCGAATGAGGCAATTGGCGGCGGTTTTAGCTTTACCTTTTCAATACTTAATCACCAATTGGAATTGATATATGTAATTCATCCACTTGGGTTGTCGATTTCTATGCAACTTTGATTGCGTCGGAGAAAACTGTAGAGGCTTGTGATCCGTGAGAATGACTGTTTCCTTGCCAAGGATGTAATGCATCCATTGCTTGAGAGATTACACAATGGCATACATTTCTTTTCATATGTTGAATATCTTCTAACTGTGCCGTTAAAAGTCTCAGAATGAAAAGCGACTGGGTGACCAGATTGAGTGATCACTGCACCCAAGGCATAGTCCGATGCGTCCGTTTCAATCTCAAAGGGATGATGCAAATCAAGTAACACAAGTACTGGTGCAGCGCATAGCTTGTGTTTGAGCTGTTCAAAAGCTGCTTGATGTGTTGTTGTCCATTGGAAGACAATTTTCCCATTTCCCTTTGTCAACTGATTCAAGGGCCAGGCTATGTGATTGAAGCCGAGTATGAACCGTCGATAGAAATTTTCCAAACCAAGAAAACTTCTTAGTTCTTGAATGCTTCTAAGAATGGGCCAATATTTGAGGATGTGTATTTTGTCTGGATCGACGTGAATGTTTGTAGAGTCAATTACATACCCCAAATATTTGATGTTGGTCATCACAAAAGAGCACTTGTCCATATTCAAACATAGTCGATGTTGCTAGAGAGTGTCGAGGACTTGTCATAGATGTCCGACATGTTCTTCCCATGATCGATTGAAAATCAATATATCATCGAGATAGACAATGAACCATTTGCCGATGAAAGGTCAAAGAAGGTTATCCATATGTCGCATGAAGGTTGCAGGTGCATTGGTTAAGCCGAATGGCAAGACTAACCATTCAAACAATCCTTCCTTGGTCTTGAAAGAAGTTTTCCACACATCCGAGGGATCAATTGGAATCTGATGGTATCTCGACTTGAGGTCGAGCTTCGTAAAGAATTTATCACCTTTTAGATAGTGGATGAGCTCGTCTATTTGCGACAGAGGGTAGCGATTCTTTATCGAAATTTTGTTGACATCTCTGTAGTTGATGCACATACGCCAAGTCCCGTCTTTCTTCGGAACTAGGATGACTAGACTTCCACAAGGAGAGGAGCTTGGTTGGATATGACCTTTGTTGATTAATTATTGGATCTGTCCATGAATCTCTTCACTTTCGAGAATGGATCTTCTGTAAACAGATGCGTTATGAAAAGAAGAACAAGGAACAAGTTGATGGAGTATTTTACCTGACAATGTTGAGGTACTCCGTTGAGAGCTTGAAAGAGGTTCTGGTACTCATCGAGAATATGATCGACTTGCTGCTTTTGTCAGGAGATGCATTGTTCGGTGACTCGACTCGTTGCTGCAGTATTCTTAGAATGTTGCAGCTTGATCATCAATAATGTGAACTTATGAGCATGACTAATGAGCTTCTTTGTTTTCTTGGCAGATATCAGTGCAACCATTGGTGTAGGTTGATGCTTTCGTATGTTGAACCATCGATTTCGGATTCTGACAATCACCTTCTGAGGCCGTGACCGATAACTTCCATGTCTATCCCATAAGTAAGGTTTCCCAAACAGGGCGTAGCCTACAGAGAGTGGTTCCACGTCGCAGAGTACTTCATCTTCAAAAGGATTTATGAAGTAGTTGAGCTTGCATTGTCGAGTGATCAGTAGTTCTTGTCCATCCTTCATCCGATGTTGTAAGGCTGAGGATGTAGAGTGGTAACAAGACCTAATTTCTTCACAATATTTTCATAAATGAATTTCTTCTGTCTACTGTTTTCCACAATCAGATGCAATGGGTTTCTCTTGACCCATATCCATGTATGGAATAGGCGTTCTCATTCCTCCTCATCGATGATAGTCGAGGCTATTGGAGAGGTCGATGTCAAAAGGGTCTTTGCGTCTGGATCAGATTCTTCCACTGTCTTGTCGAATGCATCCGAGGTCGATGCTTTTGCCAAAAATGTATTCCGAGCTTTGCATTCAGACGTATCATGCCAAGATGAGTGGTGGTAATTGCACCATTTTCCGGTTGGCGGTTTTTTTCTACGTTCCCTCTTGTGAAAAGGCTTCTTGCCGTGGTCTGGCTTTGGCGGTGTCGGCTGAGAAGATTTTGAATTTTCAAAGTCAGCTGGTGCCTTCTTTTCTTGTGGTTGTCTTGATGTCAGCTTTGTCGTGAAGCGTGCTTTCCCTTTTTGCTTGGTTTGAATTTTGTTGGAGTAGTGGAGAGCATTCGTAAGCATATTGACAGTCATAAATTCCATCTCTTACAGAATGTACTGGGACAATACGCTAATGTACTTTAGAACAAGCAATTTCTCTTCTTCTTGGACGCCAAGTCTAGCCATGAGTCGGTAGAACTCATCGGTGTAACTTTGTATTGATTGGTCTTTCCATTTCCTTAGCTGTTGCCACTTCTTATACTAATCCTCGAGGTACTTAGGTGGGTAAATTTCCTTTCAGATGTGTTCGACAAATTTATCCCATGTGTCAATGGGGTCTCCGCTTTTATCCATATTTGTCGAGAGGTTCTCTCACCAACAGTGCATAGATGTTGACATCTTTAAGGATGCAATGGTGATCTTTTCAGATTCTGAGAGTTTATTCACAGCGTAATAGGATTCCAATTGTTGTACCCAATTGTCGACGGATTGCACATCAATCTTACCTTCAAGATTCGATATGTCCAGATTCATTTGCACTTTGAAGGGGCTGATTTTATTAGAGTGATTTCTCGACGAAAATCCTCTGGATGTCGAAGAAAATCGCATGAGAATTTCGTTGAACTGGGAAAACATTTCAGTCCATTTTCAAGCTAGAGCTTGCTCAATAAGCTGTGTTGTCTCGTCGGCTGCATGTTTATCATTTGTTTCTTCTATCATTTCTGAAGGTAGTGTTTGCTTGGATTGCTAAGATTGCGAGCGAGTTTGAACCAGAATAAGTCAGGTAACTTCGAGAGAAGTGTATACGCAAACTTAAGCACGAACAAAGCTGAGTGCTCTAATACCAATGATCTAGGTCATGTCAAGGAAGCACGAGGGGGACAACAATTCAAATGAATGAGTCGGATTTGTTATGGCGGAAGCAATAAAAAGAAGAATGGGCAAAGCAGGATTACACTACACAGATAAACACAAATACGCACAGACAATATGTTGGAATGCGAACTGTCTTCTCTATTACTTGCGAACATATAGATTGACGATAAGATTGATATATGTTACAATATTATACATGCTTATATAGGACTCTAAGATGCTTGGGTACCTTCCCGTTACGTTTAGTTACAAAGAAGAAGTTAGAACGGTTCAATAGTTCAACCGTTACAGTCGACTGGAAGACAAAGAGACAGTCTGTCGAAGTTCGACAGTCACTAGTCCCATGTGGACGCTGCATGTCGATATGACGAAATTGTGAGGTTGTTGAACATGTCGAAGTTGAGGAGTGCGTCGCAGTATGTCGAAGTCAAGATTCGTCGGATTTGTGTCGAAATCGAAACCTATCAGAGTTGTTGAGTTTGTCGAAGTCATGTCGAGTCAAAACTTGTCGAAGTTGTATAGACATCGATGATTTGTTGCAGTCTATGTTAGAATTCGACAACAATGCCAACTGCGATGTGGATCAATAGAGATTAATTTATTTTCCCCAAAAAATTTGTTTATGGAAATTACCTTAAGTTTTGTCTATATAAAAACTATATTGTTATGTTAGTAGCAATGTTCTAAAGCGATAAGTAGGTCAGGTAATTGCTTCTCTGTTAAGCCCTAAATATGGGTACATTTCCTCTTATATGGGTCACATTAGATTAGTTCTAATGAAGGCTTAGTCCATTAGTTTTTATTATCATTAGTATGGTTATATTAGTTATGTCATATTGGGTCAGTTAGTTGGAATTGTACCTCTTAGTCTCCTATATATAGGAAGGGGACCTTTTCATTTGGAGCATCTTGTCTTGTCTTGTGTACTTAGTACATTGTATAATTAGGTTTCCCCCTCAAAGAGACTTGTTGTGAATATATTTTATTCATAATAGTTGTGGAGTACTCTTTTTCAACTATTTCTTCTCTTTTCATGCTCCTTTTGGAAATTTGTTGCATAACATTTTGTATCAGAGCTCTTTCCTCGGGACTGGTTTCTTCAAAACAAGTCATATTGGAATTTTTGCTATATATATTTTTCCACAGGGTCCCAGATAGTGAAACTCAAAACCCATATCTAAAACAGTTTGAGATACCTATGATAATTTTCTTAGATACTAACTCATTACAGGTTCGGATTTATACCCTTGGGAAAATAGGGTTTTGGACTATCCCAAAATCTAGTCTCGAACATGTGTTCTAGGGAAAATTGTTATATCTGGAGCATGCGAGATCCAAATTGAGTGAGACAAGTTGCATACAAAATATGAAAAACCATAGTATCAGTGGTAGCATTTTTCAGAATTATATTAAAAAAAATGGACATGTGGAAGGCTGTACACTCTCGCTCTTTTGAAAAGACCAAAATAACAAGTGTTGGAAAAATTATCACAACTTTGTTTTGGCACACCCAAATTCAATGCGACTCGCGGAATTGGAAAGAAGACCTATTAGGATACCACAGGCCGATTTTTCAGACCTAGAGGATCTCAAATTCAAATTTACCTAAGTTCCAAGTCGGCTAGTAAACATTCTCTAAATCAGGGTTTGAAAAAGGTACGCCATTCTAAATTTGAATATCTTTAAGTAGAAGGATATAATTGAGGTTAACCATAGGGTGTGATATATATTTATATTGTTCAAAATTCCACTTAAAGGTAGTGTAAAAACTCACACTCTAATCAATCCAGCAGGATATTCATCCCTCACCTTTGATGAAAGTGAAGATCTATCTTTTCAGGTGTCCATGTTAGAAGATATGATCAAAGGGACAGTGAGTAAGGTTGATTTAGTTAATTTGGAGACTAATATGGAGGAAAGAATGGGACATATTGATAAAAATATAGAAAGGATTTATAATCTCTTACAAAATCCAAAGGAAAATCTTCCTAAAGGTGATGATATGTCCCGGGCTATGCAGGAAGATAAAAATAGTGTCCATGTTGAGCAACCTTTCATTAATACAAATTATCCAAGAGGATTTGATGCTAATAATGAAAGTAATCATGGATGGTACCCAAGGGGTATCCAAATCCCCAGGATTGACATGAGGAAGTTTGATGAAAGGACCCCATAACATGGATATTCTAGATGGAGCAATTATTTGATATACACCAGGTGCCTAACCTCCAAAATGTACCTATTGTGTCTTTATATTTAGAACATGAGTAGTTTGTTTGGTGCCAATGGATTTGTGAACACAAAAATAAATCCATTATCTCTTGGTCCATTTTTACAAAAGAATTGATATCATATCATGATGATGTTAAGAGCAATTCTTTCTTTACTGAATTGATAAATCTAAGGAAAAAGGGACCAGTAAATGAGCACATTCAATAGTTTCAAAAGTTGAGTCTCAGAGTGGAGGGAATACCAAATGATAAATTTTTAGATCTATTTATTGAAACCTTGAAGGATATCATCCAACATGAGGTGTGCCTCTTCGAACCCACATCCTTAGAGAAGGATTTCATGTTGGCAAGAAAAGTTGAAAGTAAAAATATGGTAATGGATACTAAAAGGACCACCTCCAACACATATAGAGAGAATAATGTTCCTTCTTCTAACCAACCTCAAATTTTGACACCTCAACAATTGGATGAAATAAGAGCAAAAGGTCCATGCTTTAATTGTGACCAAAAGTATTTTAAGGGACGTAAGTGTTGGAAGAAGAAATTATTCTACATTGATTGTGAAGAGGAATAAGAAAAAGAACAAGAACCATCTCCAGTTGAAGAAATAGAAGATACTACTACCGAAGAGATTACTCCCACCATATATTGTCATGCACTAGCTGGAATTAGCACTCCTCAAACTCTGGATATTGAAGGATATATCAAAAAGAAAAAGGTAACAGTGTTGATTGATTCTGGTAGTACTCATAATTTCATTTATTGTAAATTAGCCAAAGTTCCCAGATGCTTTGTATATCCAACACCAGAGTTTCAAGTAATGATTGCAGATGGAAGAACTATCAATTGCTCTGGGACATGCCATAATATAAATCTTACAATGGGGGAATATGTATTGAATATTCCAATGATTTCTATCACAATGGGTGGTGTTGATGTTTTATTAGGGGTCCAATTGTTACAATCATTGGGAACCGTGGCTTTTAATTTTCAAAATATTTTCATGAAATTTTTATGGCAAGGAAAATAATATGAATTAAATGGTATCACAAGAAAACCAAGCAAGGTGATAGGCTCTAATGGTATGAAAAAATTATTGAAAAAGGGACATCAAGGTGTAATTACACAATTATGCTCATTAGATGTTCAAACATCTAAGACTTTGATTTCCCCAGATCTCCAAAGGGTCATTAATAAGAATTCCAAGGTATTTGAAGATATTCCAAAATATCTTCCACTTGTTTGATATTTTTATCATGCTATTCACTTAATTCCAGGAAGTGTTCCCGCTAACATCAGACCTTAGAGATACCCCTATGGCCAAAAGAGTGAAATTGAGCGTATGGTTGAAGAAATGTTAGAATCTAGAATAATTAGGACTAGCCAAAGTTCTTACTCCACACCAGTGGTAATGGTACACTAGAAGGAGCGATCATGGAATATGTGTCCAAATTATAGAGATCTCAACAAGATCACCATTAAAGATAAGTTTCCCATTCCTGTAATTGATGAATTGTTAGATGAATTACATGGAGTAGTTTTCTTCACAAATTTGGATCTTCATTCAAGGTATCATCAGATTAGAATGAAGGATGAGGAAATCCCCAAAAACACATTCAGAACACATGAAGGTCTTTATCAGTTTTTGGTAATGTCATTTGGTCTCACAAATGCACCTTACACATTTCAAGGTTTGATGAATTCCATTTTCAAGCCCTTCCTTAGAAAATTTGTGCTAGTATTTTTTGATGATATACTAATATATAGCAAGTCTTGCGAAGAACATTTTCAACAAGTTGACAAGGCGCTATAACTACTAAATGAGCAACAACTATATGAAAAACCTTCCAAATGTTACTTTGGGGTAAAGGAGCTAGAATATCTAGGTCATATTGTATTTGATGAAGGTGTCATGGTAGACCCTAACAAAATTAAATCCACGATGGACTGGTGAATTCCCAAAACCTTGAAGAGTCTCTGAGGATTCTTATGGTTGACAGGGTACTACCGCAAGCTTTTTATGACTATGGAAGAATAACAACACCTCTAACAACATTATTGAAGAAAGAAGAATTTTCTTGGACTCCACAGGCAACTCAAGCTTTTGAAGAACTTAAAGAGGCATTGTGCAAAGCAACTATTTTGGACACACTAGACTTCACAAAAACATTTATTGTGGAATGTGATGCCTCAGGAAATGGAATTGGTGATTTTCTAATGCAAGAAGGACACGCTCTTGCTTTCGAAAGTCGACCAATCAAGGGAAAGAACTTACAAAAACTCATTTATGAGAAGGAAATGATGGAAATACTACATTCACTTAAGCAATGGAATCCTTACCTAATAGGTAGGCACTTCAAGTTCAAAACTCACCATGGCAGTCTTAAATACTTCTTGGAACAGAGAATATCTTCATAAGAGCAACCAAAATGGGTAACCAAGATGTTGGGATATGACTTTGAAATCATCTATAAAAAAGGGAAACAAAATGTGGTGGCAGATGCACTCTCCAGAAAAGATGAGGATGTTGGGGCCATAATTTGTGCGATTTCTATCATACAACCCGATTGGGTGGTAGCAGCAAGGGAAGAATGGAAAAATGACATATCTGTGTGGATTCTCATATAAAATCTAGATAAGGATCCCAATGTATCATATATTTTTGCATGAAAAAATGATTCACTATGGTATAGGGACCGCTTATATCTATGCAAGAACTCCCAACTCAAATAGAAGGTCCTTTTGGAATTACACAGCTCTATTATAGGTGGGAACTCAATATTCTTGAAAACCTACCATAGGGTCAAGAAGGAATTTGTTTGGGAAGGTATTAAATCTGATTTTCAAAAGTTCATGGAAGAATTTTTGGTTTTCCAACAAAATAAGGTTGAAATAGTTAAGACCTCGGGTATTTTACAACATTTGGAGATACCCTTCTTGTGCTGGGAGGAAGTCTCAATGGATTTTATCATAGGATTACCCAAGTCAGAAGGGAAGAATGTTATTATGGTGGTTGTTGATAGAATCATGAAGTATGCACACGTTTGTGCACTTTATCACCATTTTAATGCAAGTACAGTATCTTCCTCCTTCACAGATACAATTCAGAAGTTACATGGAAACTCGAAGATTATTGTAAGTGATAGAGATCCAATTTTCACCGGTAAATTTTGGACTGAATTATTTTTTTTTTTGGGTACCCAGTTGGCTCATAGTTGATCTTATCATCCTCAATCTAATTGGAAAACTGAAATAGTGAACAAATGTTTGGAAGGATATCTTCGTTGCTTTGAATCTAATAAACAAACACAATGAGTGAAATGGTTGTCTTTGGAAAAATGGTGGTATGATACTTCCTTCCATACATCATCAAAAATGTCTCCATTCATGACACTTTATGGGTACCAATCTCCATCTATCACATCTCCCTTAAAAGGAAAATCTAAAGTTCAAGTTGTGGAAGATCACATAGAGCACCAACAAGAAGTTATCCAAATACTAAAAGACAACCTGGCTATGTCAAAAAACAGGATGAAACAACAAACATATCAACATTGTAGTGAAAGTAGTTTTGAAGAAGGGGATTGAGTATTTCTAAGGATAAAACCTTACAAACAGATGTCCCTCAAGAAACTAAATAAGGACAATAAATTAGCACCTAAGTACTATGGTCCTTATAAAGTGTTGCATAAGATTGGTAGTATGGAACAAATTGTCGCTCCCTTCATCTTCAAGGGTACATCCAGTTTTCCATGTTTCTTGCTTAAAGAAGGTAATCAGAGATAAGATTCACATTCAAACAAGATTACTAGAACTTGATAAAGAAGGAAAATTCATATTGGAACCTGAACAAATCACTGACAGAAGGACCAAGTAGCTACAAAATTGGGATATTACAGAGTACCTCATCAAGTGGAAGAACTTATCAATTGAATATTCGACATGGGAAGATGAGTCCTTCATACAAAAGCATCCACAACTAACCAAGTGTTGAGGACAACACTTGTCTGAGGGGAGGGGCATGTTAAACACTGAATGTGGGAAAATTTCCCCTTATATGGATCACATTATATTAGTTCTAATTTCGTCTTGGTCCTTTAGATGTTATTATCATTAATATGGTTATATTAGTTACGCCGGCTTGGGTCAGTTAGTTGGAATTTTACCTCTTAGTCTCCTATATATAGGAAGTAGGCCTTTTCATTTGGATCATCTTGTCTTGTGTACTTAGTACATTGTATAAGGAGGTTTCCCCCTCGAAGAGGCTTGCGATTCATATATTTTCTTCATTAAAGTCACGGAGTACTGTTTCTGATCTATTTCTGCTCTTTTCATGCTCTTTTTGGAAATTTGTTTCATAACGTTCTCATAGGTTCGATTTTGTCTCAAATTCTAATACCTTTACCAAAAAACAAATATGTTGGCCATTGTCTAAATGATCTCTCTA
Source organism: Larix kaempferi (assembly GCA_027924585.1). Taxonomy (NCBI): domain Eukaryota; kingdom Viridiplantae; phylum Streptophyta; class Pinopsida; order Pinales; family Pinaceae; genus Larix; species Larix kaempferi. The sequence continues at coordinate 10,324,268 of BSBM01000063.1, read as the reverse complement.
TTCTGCATTTGCTGCTTGTTTACATGGCAAGCCGATCTCAACAAACTATTAACGACAATAACAATCATTGTTCATTGAAACTGTCTTAAATGGTTTTATGTCTTTATTTATGGATTGGATTTGGAATTTTCCCTATGCCTGTTTAATTATTTATTATAGTTTCTTTCAATGTCACTGTATAGAATCTAAATTCTAATTTGAATTGCAAATGGTGACTTCAACCGAAAATTGCTAAGTGATCCTTTTTTGTTTACAAGTATTGCTTGGTGATAACTCCAAACCAACAAATACTAGTTCAATAATATGGTCTATTGTAACATCGGCATGTGTTCAAGACCCAAAGGTGTGGATAGTCAACACTACGGTATTGTACATGAATTTAAATAGAAAAATCACTTTGTTTTATATATTCTTATATTTATGTATATGGAAGTGCTAACTATATTTCATAGCTTGTCTTCTTTAGATGGGACATGAACGAGAGAAAATTATTTGTCCTATGCAAAAGTACATTGACATACAATTCCATCAGCTAGATTTTCATTTAGGGTCAGCTATTTCTTTTCAGTGTCTAAAAGACTAGCATTTCCAAACCAAACAAATAATGCCATGTTACCAAGGTAATGTATACTACTAAATGTATGCCACTTACTTAGATGCATACTGATTTTATCCTAATTGATACTTTTATGAATATATACATTCAAACGCTTCAAAATATCTATCCTGCAATGGTTTCAAAAGTGGCTTTACAAAGATCAGAACGTGGTTTCAAAACAAGTTCTCAAAAAAATTGTTTTTATTTAGTTCTATTCTTTTTGTCATACCGAATTTACATATACCATTGCTTAGACAATGCATGATCATAGGATAAATATACATGCCATGGCCAATAGATTAACAAAACTCTGAATTTCAGTACGTTTCATTATCTAGGTAAAACAAATATTTTACTTGGTTGTGAGTTCTATTCTTATGCCATTTGGAGAACAAACTTTGCTTGTGAAAATCCTCACAGCAGATCTAAGAGATGATGTATACCTCACAAGAGTAATTATGATTAAGCAGGAAAATAGAAGAAGAGTGAACAATACAGTATAATGAGAAACAGAATAATATGGTACAGTAGAACTCAGGTAGAAGCAATAATACTTCACACACACTAATTAATTAATCACAGTATGGACAAATAAATAGTACAATGGTATAGAGGATTCGAATGCCTAAGGTGGCAATTCGAATTAGCCTCTCAAAGTGATCATAAGATCAATAGAGTGTCATCGGAGCACAACTAGGTGTCCTCATGATCATCAGAGCGCAACTGGAAGTCTTCATCATCATCAGTGGAGTCATCAATGCTCAAGTAACTGTCAACCATCAGTCAAACTAACTCTGGTAGGTGTAACTAAGTGTAACTCAATGTAACTAAGTGTAACTGAGTGTAACTGACTATAACTGACCGTAACTGAGTGTAACTGAGTGACAACTGGACTGGTAGGTGAAGAAGGGCGAGTTGCTCCTAAAATCAAGGAAGAAGGGCACATTAAGCAACTGGAGGGATAAAACTGAATAGTGAGAAGCTCCTAGGGGCTGGCTAACTGAGGGCTAGGTGCTGGATTGATGACTGGGATGCATGCAAACCCTAGAATGCATGCAAACCCTAAAGGTGCATGCATGACTGAAAATGTAAATGATCAAAATACTGGTGGGACTAGGATGGAGTATAGGAATATCCTAACACCCCCCCTTAATCCATCCTGGGCCCTGGTAACTAAGACCAAAGGTCACCCAATACAATGAATAATAACAATCAATAAACCAAGGAAGTGGGAAAATTTCATGGGAAACATACCCCCTCCTAAAAAAATAGAATGTAAGGCACACATAAAAATAAATGCTCCAAACTCAAGCATGTGTGATGCTTGGTCATATGTCTGTAGGTATCTTCTTCTTGGGAAGAAGTGGATCATGCTCAAAAAGCATGTGATGAGAACAAATCCAACAGTATGAGAATGATCCTTGAACCTGTGATTCGAATCAGCTGAGGTAGGATCAAATCTGTGAAAGTGCATATAGTCTTTTGTCTTCTCTTTCGAACCACCATGGGTGAGATTATGCCAAAAATAACTATTACATGTTTGCTTGAAATCAAAATCAGATTTAAGACTTAAAAAATAGTTTCTTGAGATCTCCTTTGAACTAGTAGGGGTGAGATCAAAACTATCATATGCATGAGAAATTATCCCAAGCAGTAATTGCCTATAATCCAAATTAGATCCAAGACTTGAATCATGGTTTCTTGAGATCTCCTTTGAACCATGAGAGGTGAGATCAAAACCAGTAGATGCATGAGAAATTATCCCAAGCGAATGGCAATGGCCATATTCTTCAATAACTTTCTGAAAGCATGGAATTATGATCATATAGTAGTATAAAAGAGGATTTAGCTGGAGAGGAGCCAATGCATTACCTTCAAAAGTTGTTTTGACCTCTGAAATAATCATGTGATCATGATGCAAACCAACAGACTCTGGTGCAAGGAGGATTTATGACCTTCTGCAATATCTAGAGTGTGAGCTGGCACAGAAAGAGAAGAAATTTTGAGCATGAGTGGAGAATCTGCAAGTTCTTTGTCAACAATTTCAATATAAGATGATACTGGTTCATGATCTGAGAGACCATCAAGAGGAGTGAATGCATCACTTTGCTTGATTTCAAATGGGTTAGGACCAAGTCCTTCATTCTTTCTGCCAAATTTTTCATCCAGGTGAGCCCATATCTCTTTTGGAGTCCATAACTCCTTTGGAGTTTCAACACCATTATGGTATTTGAATTGGAATCTCTGGCGTGCAAACAAAGAAAACATTATTGCTGCAAAGTGCATGTCACTTTTATTTAACCAGTCAATCTTCTCTTCAGGGGATTCGAACTCTCTTTCAAAATAACAATAGAAAAGATCATGGATCTTTAAGTCTGCTATCATTCTTGGTTTCCATTCATCATAGTTGAGTGGATCAAGAGGAGCAATTCCTGATGAATACATTGAAGCTGTAGAGGACCTACAAAAACAATATAGAATAACTGCAACTGCTACTGCTGCAAAAATGCATAAACTGCTGCAACTGCTGCACTCGAAATATTGGTAATAACCTGCAAAAAATTCTCAAGAATGGAGATAAACAATACTCTCAACATGCTCTGATACCATGTGAAAATCCTCACAGCATACCTAAGAGATGATGTATACCTCACAAGAGTAATTATGATTAAGCAGGAAAATAGAAGAAGAGTGAACAATACAGTATAATGAGCAACAGAATAATATGGTACAGTAGAACTCAGATAGAAGCAATAATACTTCACACACACAAATTAATTAATCACAGTATGGACAAATAAATAGTACAATGGTATAGAGGATTCGAATGCCTAAGGTGGCAATTCGAATTAGCCTCTCAAAGTGATCATAAGATCAATAGAGTGTCATCGGAGCACAACTAGGTGTCCTCATGATCATCGGAGCACAACTGGAAGTCTTCATCATCATCAGTGGAGTCATCAATGCTCAAGTAACTGTCAACCATCAGTCAAACTAACTCTGGTAGGTGTAACTGAGTGTAACTCAATGTAACTATGTGTAACTGAGTGTAATTGAGTGTAACTAACTATAACTAAGTGTAACTGACTGTAACTGAGTGACAACTGGACTGGTAGGTGAAGAAGGGTGAGTTGCTCCCTAAAATCGAGGAAGAAGGGCGCATTAAGCAACTGGAGGGCTAAAATTGAATAGTGAGAAGCTCCTGGGGGATGGCTAACTAAGGGCTAGGTGCTGGACTGATGACTGGGATGCATGCAAAATGCATGCAAACCCTAGAATGCATGCAAACCCTAAAGGTGCATGCATGACTGGAAATGTAAATGATCAAAATACTGGTGGGACTAGGATGGAGTATAGGAATATCCTAACATTGCTTCCTTTCCATAGTTGTAGATCCTTGCTGCAATCATTTCTCAACAATTCTTATTTCAATCGATTATTGATATTTCCTTTGTTTTTGGTTGCTTTAACTAACCATCATATTTTCAATTGCTTCATACTATTAGGCTATTCTTAGTGACAATACTTGTGCAAACATACTATGGAATTAAACCACCAATGCTGACCAATCCAATCACTTATTTTGGTAAGTGATAAGAGTACCATTTGACATGTTCCTTCTTTAGTTCCTTTATCACTAACATGTCTCTATGTACATTGATTTTCTTACATCATTTTGTTCATTGTATCCCAATCATCCACAAGTTGGATATAGCAATTTCCACTTGATTCATTTTGCAAATGGAACTCCTGAAGGAAAAAAAAATGCACCTAGGCATATATCTACATTCCAGGCTAAAGCAATTACTAAGCAAATACATTGGTAAGACCATTTGTAAATAATAGACAAAGAACTGAAATAGTTCTAACTAAATCAATAATTCCCTTTTCCTTTTTCTTGGATTAGGCTATGGCTTTTACAGAATGTTGGTCCCAAATACATCCATGTATATGGCTATGCCTATATGCTTATGTTTATCATATATGATTGTCTATATGTAATTTTGCATGACTATGTAGACAAAGATGAGGATACATATACTTGTTACCTGTGCCAGCCTTGTGCTACTTGTGTTGAATCCTTTATTTATATGGTTTTCGTATATGATTATGCAATTTTGCATGGCAATGTAGATAAAATAAATAAATAAATATACTTGTTACCTATGCCATCCTTGTGCTACATGTGTTGCATCATTTACTTATCAAAAGAAATTTTCCACTTTTCTGTTCCTAATAAAAAATGTTATGTTGTTGCAAAGTGTTAATTTTTTTTTTTATCTTAATGCAGAATTATAGTAGTACAGTTGAAATCAAATGAATAATCAACAAGCATAAGCATTCACATGAGACACATTTTTTACCCTAGGGAAACCCTCTGGTACTTGAGGGAGAAAACCCCAACAAAATCTTCCTTAGAATATTGATAGATAGTAGAGAATGTCTTTACAATGAGCATATTACATCAAGCACTCCTAGTGCATTATCAGAGAGAATAACAAGCACCCCTGGTGAAATCACATATCAAGAGAGAATATGGAAGAATATAAGTCAAAATAATAACTTGCACAAAACCAATTCGTTGATTTTGGTCACATGCACAATGAATGCGAGTTTCCTTCAAGAGAGAGGAGAATTCGCTCTCACATTGAATTTCATCAATCATTCATAACATATATATATGATACTTCACATGCTTCAGATTCTATTTTTATCTTATGACTTCAAGATTAACTCATCCTTCATCTGGATAGTTAGGAGGGTAACTCAAGTGTCATCATGCAACTATTGTAACTTAAGGGGTTGTAACTCAAGTATCATAACTCAAGTTTTGTCTTTTAGTTCAACTTAAGTGTTGTCTGTTAGTTTAAATCAAGTGTTGACATTCAAACCCTTTATTTAACTAGATATTCTTTATTAACATTTAGTTAACTCTTTTAACTGAAGTCCTTCTTGATAACATCACTGAAGTGAACAATTCATATTCTCCTTTAATTAATTGAAGTCTTTATCATTAATAAGCAAATTGAGTTCTCTCTTATCTTCTCACATCTTATCTTTATCTATTGTCTTATCTGCATGGTCCACATGTGCCAACTTTAATTTATCTATCATATGAAATATACAACGAATATTTTTCCAATGATGTGATCACCTTATTCTACTATCATTCCAAGTGGTCATATGCTAAAGTAATTCAATCTAAAGGTGGATAGCCTCTAGAGGAAACTTAATAGCTCAACCATGGTTAGTAGTACATCACACACCATTCATTGTTCGACATGAAAAGCATTACCTCAACACATGAGGCACCACATCAACACATGAGGATCCATCTTGACATACAAGACCTTAGTATTGACAAACAAGATTGTACAACACATGAGGCTTATTCATTCTTGACTCCAACTCAATATTTTTCTCCAAGTTTCCCGAGTCCAATTTAGGATCCTATAGGGCACTGCCTCGACACACGAGGCTCAATATTGGAACACATGAATGACTTGGAGAATGACTGATGATGTTGTAACTTTAACAATCCCTCTAAGTGAGGGAGGCATTCTTTTCCATGCCAATCTTGTCTCGGAAGTAACTATACTTCGTCAAGGGCAGAGGCTTACTCAACATATCTTCTATATTCTCACTAGTAGCAATGTATTGAAGTCTTATGGCACCTAACTGGACCATGTATCTGATGTAGTGGTATTTCATCTCAATGTGTTTCGATTTGTCATGAAACATAGTGTTTTTCTCGGCAAGTGGTACTAGTTGAAATATACTCTACTTTTGTAGTACTCTGGGCTACAGAGCCCTACTTCCTGCTAGACCAAGAGATCATAGCTAATCCCAGGCTAAAACAAAATCCAGATGTACTCTTTTGGTCCACAATACCACCACCCCAATCAAATTCAGCATAACCAAGTAGTATCACTCCTCCACTGGAATCATATCTGATTCCATAAGCAATAGTACCTCGAAGGTATCTAAGAACATGCTTGGAAGCAACCCAATGTCCATGTCTTGGCTTAGACATGAACTGACTCAAGATACCCATTGCATAACATATGTCTGATCTACTATGTATCAAATACATCAAGGAACCAATGAGATATCTATACATGGTAGGATCCAATAGATCCGATCCGGAATCCAACTCATGTAGTTTATTAAGATTAGAAACCATTAGTGTAGACATGGATTTACAATCCATCATACCAAAACTGCGGAACACATCAACTGTGTACTTTCCTTGATAAAGAAAAATCTCATATTTCCTTTTCCAAACTTCCAGACCAAGAAAGTAGTGCATAAGACCCAAGTCTTTCATTTCGAACTCAGAAGTGAGCTCCCTCTAGCATCGAGATATCTAGTGTTCCTCTCCAGTAAGGAACAAGTCATTAACATAGAGAACCAAGATCAGCGGTTGGTTCTTCACAACCTTGAAGTACAGGTTGGGGTCAGCTTCGCTTTTGGAGAATCCCAAGCTCTGATGATAGCTGCCAATCCTCGAATACCAATCCCTCAGGTCCTGCTTAGTCCCATACAAGTCTTTCTTAATTTTTCATACATGGGACTCATTTACATGAAATACAAACCCCTCAGGTTACTGTAAGTATACTTCTTCCTCAACTTCACCATTGAGAAAGGCAGTCTTCACATCCATTTGGTGAAGCTTCCACCCTAGAACTGAGGAAAGTGAAATAATGGATCAAGGAGTAGTGTACTTGGACATGAGACCAAATGTCCCATCATTTCATATTCCTTATTTATGTGAGAAACCTCAAGCCACACATATTCCTTTATTTTTTTCAATACTTCCATTAGTTGAATGTTTGATTTTATAAATCCACTTGGAAGTTACTATTGAATTTCCCTCAAGTTTAGGAAGCAATTCCCACATATCATTCTTTATTATGGATTTGTATTCTTCCAACATGACATCTTTCCATACTTGCTTCTTAGTAGCTTCCGCATAGGTGGTGGGTTCTGAATCACTGATGTGACTCATCTTTGCTACATATCTTGCATATATTTCAGGTCTTTTTCACTCTATGATGTACCTTATGGTGCTCCATGCTTTTATGCCTCTTGTAGAATGTCTCGACACCAAGAATATATCCTCTTAGCAAGTGGTTCATCAAGTGATATTTCTACCAATTCTACTAGCTCTTCAATACCAATCGTATCTAAAGACTCTTTTGGATTCTCCCTCTCAACATTTGAAATAGGAGAACTAGAACTTGGATCCTCCATCATGGGAGCCTCATGCTCCTCCATATATGAATCACACTGAAGTTCTTTAGAGTGCTTGAGAGAAGCCTCTTCTTGAAATGTTACAACTCGGATAACTTCAATGTGCATTTGACCTAGAATATAGATTCTATAAGCTTTGGAGGATTCACTATATCCAACAAATGTGCCTTTCTTTCTGGATGGCTCCATATTTTTCCTCTTCTCTTTTGGCACATGAATGTAGAGAGGACAACCAAAAATATTCAAGAGTCCAACATCTGTTTTTTCACTAGTGAAAACTTCTTCAGTAGTCTTTTCTCCTAGGATAGTATGAGGACTTATATTCTGTATATAAATAACCATGCTGGAGGCTTCTGCATATAAGGAAGTGGGAAGATCCTGATCACACATCTTAGCTTTTTCAACCTCACATACTGTTCTGTTCTTTCTTTCAACAATCCCATTCTGCTGGGGGTTGTAAGGTATAGTCAACTGTCTTTTTATCCCTGCCTCTTGGCATAAGTCATTAAAGTCGTGAGACTCAAACTCTCCTCCATTATCATATCTCAAAGCACAAATGTGCTTTCCAGTCTGATTCTCAACTAGTGCTTTAAACTCTTTAAACTCATTGAAAGTTTCATTCTTTTCGTTTAGAAAATAGATCCATGAATTGCGAGAGAAGTCATCTATGAAAAGCACATAGTACATATAACCACTCAAGGATGGTGTAGACATGGGACCACATAGATCTGAATGGATCAAGTCCAGGATCCCTTTATATATTTTAGTACTGTTTGGAAATATTTTCTTTATGTTCTTATTAAGATCATAGCCCCTATAGATAACATCATGCCCAAATTGAAATGCAGGCATACCTTTTACCATCTTCTGTAAGCCAGGTGGCGCTTTGAAATGAATATGACCAATCCTCCTATGCCAAAGTTCATAAGGAATGAGGGTGTCATGGATCATGGCTTTAATGAACTTTGTAGAGACGTCCCTTTATAACTCCAATCACAGCTGTAGAATTCAATGTTAGGATATTTAGACACTTAGGAGTTAGTTAAGATCAACTTGTGTAATATATCCATTAGGAAAAGTGTGTTTCTTTAGTATGCATTAGTATGCATTTGTAAATATTTAATCCGACGGTCATGTTATTTTGTGATCCGACGGCTCAACTTCTCTTAGATCATACCTAACCTTCATCAGTGGCTTAACACCCGATTGGTCCATGATCTCTATTTAAAGAGCATGGAGGGTCATTGTTTAGTTGATCAATTATGAGAAGCTCATTTGTAACTTTCTTTCTTTGCATAATAAATTGCTCCGTAGAAGCTATTTCGCCGGGGCCATGGAGTGTTTCCCTCTCGAGGGTTTAAACCATGTCAAAACATCGGTGTATCAATCTGTGATCTATTTGTGTGAAGTGTTTTCTCTAGGTGTTCGTTCTTTTGGGAGTACCCTGTGTACCCGAACATGGTATCAGAGCTTTTATGAAAAGCCGCTTCCGGTTATGATCTAGATCTTGAACTGTTGTTGCCGAAACTTGAAAAGGTTTCTAGTTCTGGTATTTCTATGCATTTGTGGGCTGTGGGAGGTGTTCCATTGCGTCCGAAGCACCGTTTCCATTGGGAAATAGTTTTCCTTTGATCGAAAACGGTTCCCATTTGCTTCAGAAACGCTTATATCAGCAGATCTGAAGGGAAAAGAAAGGCAAGCACGAAAACCGAGCAAGAAGAGTAAAAAAAAAAAAGCCCCTTTCCTCCTTCCCATATTTTACATACCTTTTAATCTAGCTCACTTGGTTCAAAGTTGTTTTATTCCTTATTAGGTCTTGAGTTCAAGTCTTAGGAAGTTACTTTTAAAATAAAAAGTGCATGCAATTTCTATTTTAAAGTTACGTTATTGTAAAAGTGCATCTCACTTAAATAATAAAAATAAAAATAAAAAGTGAGTCACTTAAGTTCCTTTTTATTGTTGCACTATTTAAAGTAACATCATTGTAAAAGTGAAATCACTTATTTTACAAAAGTGATTCACTGAAAGCAACTTTCCTATAAAGTGATTTCAAAGGTTCATCTTGGGAAGAGGGGGGTCCTTTTTTTTTAGCTGGTCATTCTCTATCTGCCACGTCACTATTGGGGACATCTTCAACATTTTCTTTGGTTAAGCATAACTTCCATCATATAGAGTTAGTTTTTAGTGACGTTTTTTTGAAACCGCATATTTTTTTGAGCTCTTTGCATCCAGACTATTGTTTTCTTCTTTTACAGCCATTAATTTACAAATACGGCCGCCACTTGTGATATTCTACTTAACAGTTCCAACTATTTCTCATGGAAATATCATATGGAGGATGTTCTACGAAGTAGAGGACTTTTCAGAATTACCTCAGGGAAAGAAACAGAACCCACTAATGATGATAATAAAATCAAATGGGAAAATAGATGTGACGAGGCTCGTGGATTGATTGGGATGTCAATCTCTACCGATTTGTGATTCCACATATCTGGAATTGATGAACATGATGCTGCTTGGGACAAGTTGGAATCTGTGTTTGGTAAACACAATGAAATTCGAGGTCACCAACTTGAAAATGAGTTGATTTCTTTAAATCCAAGTGATTTTTCATGCATACAAGATTATTTATTTAAGTACAAAACTCTTAAACTCTTATGTGAAGAATGTGAGATTAAGAGGGAAGACAAACAATGCATTTATCATATTCTTTCCAAACTTGGACTTGCATATTCTGTTTTTGTATCTACATTTTACTCCATGAAATAATCCTTGAATGCAGCCAGCTATCAAGAGCCTAGTCTTGAATCCTTTTTTGATTCCTTGATTAGAGAACAAGATAAGCTCATCCATCTTGGAATAATTAAGAATGCAGATACATATGGGAAAGCCTTATTGTCCCAACAGAAAGAAAAGTCCAAGCCTTCCAAGAAACAAAATTTTCGCAATAATAAGTCAAACAAGGGTCCCAAACCTTCTCAGTCAGCTTCTTCTTTAAAAAATGACAAAGGATCCAAGCCAAAAGGAAAGAAGACTGGGCATCATTGCAACTATTGCAGGAAAGATAATCATGATGAATCTAAGTGTTTCAATAAAATGGCAGCCTTGGAAGAAACAATGAAGAAGCACCACATCAGCCTAGATTCGCCTTCAGAATATACCTCTCATGGGCATGCACTTTGTGCTTCTAGTTATTCTTATAATGCATCTTCTTCTTCTATTTCAAATGAATGGCTCATTGATTCTGGAGTATCTTATCATATGGCTAAGGATCGAGCCATCTTTTCTACTATGCATGAATATAACACCAAACAAATATTTGTTGGTGATGATAGATCTCTAAGTGTTGTAGGAGCTGGAACAGTTCCAGTAGATAATGGTCATTTCAGTGATGTACTATGTGTTCTAAGAATTTCCTGCAATTTGTTATTAGTCTATCAAATCACTCATTCTAGTGAAGTAAAACTGTGACATTTACACCTCACCAAGTTGTAATCAAGGATTTTAATGATACTCAACAGGTCCTAGCTACCGGAATTGTTGATGATATTACCAGGTTGTACAAATTTAACAACTCTGGTTCATCACCTTTTCCTTCAGTTTTTGTTGCTCATAGTGATAACTTGAGCAAACTTTGGCATGAGCGATTTGGTCACTTAAATTATCACTCATTGCAACAACTATGCAAAGAAAATATGGTGACAGGTCTTCCGATGGTATCTTGCAGGGATAGTGTCTGTTCTGGTTGTGTACTCAGAAAACATCATCGAGACAGTTTTGACAAACATGCCTCTTGGCACGCCTTGGTTCCCTTGGAGCTTGTGCATAGTGACTTGTGTGGTCCTCTTCCATCTACTTCCTTTTCTGGTTTCAAGTATATCTTAACTTTCATTGATGATTACACCAGACGCACTTGGGTTTATTTCCTAAAACTTAAGAGTGAAGTATTTAACATGTTCTTGGCCTACAAGGTCCTTGTTGAAAAACAATCTGGTCATCAAATTATAAAGTTAAGATCTGATAATGCAGGAGAATATGTTAACAAAAAGTTCACTACTTTCTGCACTGAATAAGGAATCCAACAACAACACACTGTTCCAAATACACCACAACAAAATGGTGTAGCTGAACAGAAGAACCACACTTTAAAAGAAATGGATAATTGTATGATCCAATCTAAGGGACTAAGTCTTTAATTTTGGGCTGAAACCATAAATTGTGCAAATTACATAGTTAATCGCACCCCCACTAAAGATTTACAAGGTATCACACTGGAAGAAGCATGGAGTAAAATTAAACCTGATGTAAGTCACTTCCATGTGTTTGGTAGTGAAGCATGGGCTCACATTCCGGATGAAAAACGGAAAGCATTGCAGCCTAAAAGTGAAAAGTGCATATTTGTTGGATATTCTGAAGATGTAAAAGGTTATAGACTTCTTCAACCACATTCTCATGATGTAATCATTAGAAAAGATGTTAAATTTGATGAAAAACTATTGGCTTGCGAGCCTAACTCGACGATTGTGCCATCTTTGGCCTGCGAGCCTAATTCGGCGATTGTGCCTTCTTCTTCTTCCAACTTCCTTGACAGGTTTCCAACTCCATTTTCTGATGATGATAGTGAGGATGAAAATCCAGCTCCGCCTACTCATGTTCCTCCAGTTGCACCAGCACAAGTGCTTCCTCGATGGGTCCGTTCAACATGTGATGCAGCTAGTGATCTTGTTGGTGATCCTAGAGATCAACGTCGAACACGTTCTCAGTTTCAGCGAGCCTCTTCTATTTTGGCTTAGGTTTCCAAGAATCATGATCCATAAACTTTTGCAGAAGCTTCAGGAAATCCAGATTGGGATGCAGCTTTGGATGAAGAATATCATTCCTTAATGGCGAACGATACTTGGGATCTTGTACCTCTTCCAAAAGGAAGAAAACTTGTCAGATGTAAATGGGTCTACAGAACTAAGTATGCATCAAATGGAAGTGTTGAAAGACTTAAGGTAAGGTTAGTTGCCAAAGGTTTTTCCCAAGTTGAAGGGATTGACTACAATGAAACCTTTGCTCCTGTCGCAAAAATGAACTCCATTCGCCTTGTTCTTTCCCTTGCAGCCTTACATAACTGGGATTTCCATCAAATGGATGTCAAGTCTGCCTTCTTACACAATGATTTATAGGAGGAAATTTACATGGAACAACCTCCTATATATGTTCAGAATAACTCTAGCCTTGTCTGCCGCCTTAAGAAATCCTTATATGGCCTTAAGCCAGCTCCCAGAGCTTGGTATGCCAAAATGGATAGCTTTCTCCTTGACACTGGTTTTTCTAGATGCCATTCTGACCCCAATGTCTATACCAAGAAAGTGGAAAACCATCTCATCATACTTGTTTTATATGTTGATGACCTTATTCTTACTGGTAGTGACCCTAAGCTTATAACCCATGTGAAATCCAGTCTTAAGCAAAATTTTGAAATGTTAAACTTAGGACATTTGCATTATTTTCTTGGTCTCCAAGTCTTGCAAACCAAAGAAGAAATCTTCCTTTCTCAGTCTAAGTATGCTTGTGACCTTCTTCGTCGCTTTCACATGGAAGATTGTACACCATCCCCTTCTCCCTTCCAGTCTGGAGTCAAAATTTCTGCCACTTGTACTTCACCTGAAGTAGATGCCACCTTGTATTGTCAGCTTGTTGGTAGTCTCTTATACTTGACTCATTCCCATCCTGACCTTTCCTTTGCCGTTGGTCATGTTGACCATTATATGCAAACACCTCATGAAAGTCACTGGAAAGCAGCTAAAAGAATATTTCGATATATTTGAGGTACAATTCAGTTTGGGATTCATTACAGTACAGGAGGGAAACCTTTGTTGGTTGGTTTCACTGATTCAGATTGGGCCGACGATCCTGATGATCGAAAGTCTACTGTAGATTATGTTTTCAGTCTGGGATCTGGACCTATCACTTGGGCTTGTAAGAAACAACAATCTCCTGCTCTTTCTTCAGCAGAGGCAGAATATCGAGCTGCAGTTAATGCAAGTAAGGAAGATTTATGGCTTCGACAGATCCTTTCAAAGTTTGGATTCGAGCAGCACCAGCCTACTCCACTTTGGTGCAACAATCAAGGTGCCATCAAGCTTGCCAAAGATCCAGTCCTACATCAACGCAAAAAACACATCGAGATACATATGCACTTCATCAGAAATCTTGTTCATGATCGTGTTCTTGAAGTGCTCTTTTGTCTTACAGATGATCAAGTTGCAGACATCTTCACCAAGTCTCTTACAGAAGCGAAGTTTTTTAAACTTCGATCTATGTTAGGAGTTCAGGAACTTGTCATTAAGGGGGGATAGTATCTAATGCCTCCTTCCTTCTCCTAATAGTGTCACTTTTGTAAATCCTTCAATCCTATCCCAAGTTGTTCTTAAGGGGGGATGTTAGGATATTTAGACACTTAGGAGTTAGCTAAGATCAACTTGTGTAATATATCTGTTAGGAAAAGTTTGTTTCTTTAGTATGCATTAGTATGCATTTGTAAATATTTAATCCGACGGTCACGTTATGTTGTGATCCGATGGCTCAACTTCTCTTAGATCATACCTAACCTTGATCCGTGGCTTAACACCCGATTGGTCCATAATCTCTATTTAAAGCGCATGGAGGGTCATTGTTTAGTTGATCAATTATGAGAAGCTCATTTGTAACTTTCTTTCTTTGCATAATAAATTGCTCCATAGAATCTATTTGGCCAAGGCCGTGGAGTGTTTCCCTCTCGAGGGTTTAAACCATGTCAAAACATCGGTGTATCGATCTGTGATCTATTTGTGTGAAGTGGTTGCTCTAGGTGTTCGATCTTTTGGGAGTACCCTGTGTACCCAAACATTCAAGTATGAATTCTTAGGCCACAATAGCACTTTGTTGTCCATAAAGATTACTTTGAAACGTTTATCTTCTATAACTGATATAGACATGACGTTTTTCTTAGACCAATAACATATAAAATATCATCAACATGGAGTACATCACCTAAATTATACTGAAATGAAGTGGATCCAACTCCTTGGATCAAATAGGTGGTATTATCTCCAAGCTCCACATGATAGGAGAACTTCTTTTCCTTCAGATATGAGATAACTCTCCTAAATCCAATCATGTGCTTGGATGCACCACTATCCACCAACCATGTCTCAACACTAGTGGTAATGGATCCAGATAGGCCTGAGACAAGATAATACTCCTCCCATGTCTCTTGATCATCGGAATAATTATTTCTTGTAGGTTCATATTCTGTAGTAGTATAAGCATGAAACCTACCCTTGAACTTTCCTCTTTTCTTTGCACGACAATCTCTTGCAAAGTGACCCTTCTTATTGCAATTGAAGCATTTAACTTTAAACTTATCAAAGTTCTTGTTGTAATAATTTTCCTTTTGATGAGGAAACTTCTTATGAGAAAAGGATTTCTTTCCTCTCTTCAAGTGTGCCGCAAGAGCAATGTTATCTTCTTTGTAGGAAGTATATTTTCTCTAGATTCACCCTTCTTTTTGTAGGAAATCATGCCACAATATTTCAAAGTTTGGTTTCACTTCTCGACCATTTACCGCAGCCAAGAATGTCTCCCATGAAGATGGAAGGCCATCGACAACAATGTGTATGATATCATCATCATCAACCATTACACCAATTCTCATTAGTTGATCTCTTACCTGAGAGATCTTTGTGAAGAAGGAAGCAACCGCTTCGTCCTTCTCCATATTAAGATTCCAATTTTTTTTCTTCAATGCTCTCTTCTGACTGGGAGCCTTCTTCTCATAAATATTTGTCAAAGTGTTGAAGCATTCTTTTGCGGGTCTTCAATGGAGTAATCACTGGCATCAAATTGTATTTCATAGAATCATAAATGATTCTCTTTGCTTTGGCTTGATTCTTCTTGAAATTAGTGCACCCTGCATTAGTAGTAGGCTCTTCAAAAACACTGGAAGCGTAGACATCCATATCATTCTCTTTCATGATATTCAAAATCCTGACGTTCCAAGAATTGGAGTTCAAAGTTCCTTCAAGTCGGTCTTCCGGTATTACTGAGATTGAAGCCATTATTCTTCAAGTACTATGCTCAACTTTTGCCACTCAGGATCAATGTAGGCTCAATGTTGATTGCAAAACTTAGCCCATTCACACTCTGAGCTCTTATACCATGTTAATTTTTTATCTTAATGCAAAATTATAGTAGTACTTGAAATCAAATGAATGATCAACAAGCATAAGAATTCACATGAAACACAGTATTTACCCTGGGAAACCCTCTAGTACTTGAGTGATCCGAAAATGACAGGATCTTTATAACCATTATTTGCATGTGAAAGTTTGAATGCTTAAATCCATTAAAAAGGATTTAAATGATAAAATTAAAGAGCATAATTGAAGCACATAAAACACATAAAAGAGATTGAAACCATGGAATTTGTAGACAAGAACTGATAACGGAGTTCACCCTTCTTGGGCTAAGTCTCCGGGCCGCTTCTAATGAGAAGGCCGATCTTATTTAGTCTTCAAATCTTACAAATATGAGTTTATGGAAACACGTCTATTTTCTGTCAGTTATCAGCAAAAAAAGACAGCACCACTGCTTTCCTCTCGAAATTGTGAAAAAATGATTATAAAGTCGACTACATTTTCCTGAGGCCTCCCCTGGCATGCAAATCGAGAAACTCTTCCTACATAAAAGACAAAACAATACAGATTCTACCTCGGGATCCATTCCCATTAATGGCTGAATGGACCTTAGGAACTATGCCAAAATGCCTCGGGATGTGTGTAGAAAACCACCTCGGGAAGCGTGCTGAAACAACCTTGGCATCCATTCCCTCAAACTCTGTGCAAAACTGCCTTGGGTTCTATGCCAAAATCATGTTCCTATGTCTCGAAAACTGTGCCCAAACTTGGTTTTTAATCTTTTGAAATTCATGCCAAACCACGATTTATATAGCATTTGAAATGGGTTTTGGGCGGTTTTTGGGTGCGGGCCGAAAGGCCACACGCCCTTTTGGTCCCCCCTATTTCCGCCAGCAAACCCTTAACCAAATAACACCATATCCCATAACACTCTTAACCAAATAACACCATATCCCATAACAAGCGGCGACTTTGGTGTGTTGGTTAGAGCACCGGAAATGAGGGGAGGAGGTCGCGGCTTCAAACCCGCAGACCTCTCCCCATGATATGGTTTTTTTGAACCATTTGAACGGTGGCTTATTAGTGTGTTGGTGTGGTTGTATTGGTCCATTTGTGATGTTGTGACTTGGATCTGTGCTGGTATGTTGGAACTCTGTTGTGACTTGGCTTTGTGTTGGACTTCGCGTTGGCTCCTCCATAAGGCATCGGTGTTGGCCATGGGGTCAAGGGCTATGCCCTCGACCCTGCCCCTTTTTCAAACCAAACTCAAGTTCAACTTTATATACAACATGTTCCCTATAGCTTATAAGGAACACCAACGGGAGAGATGGCTAGTAGAGCTCTACAAAGTCTTTGGGAATACTATGGAGGTCTCGGGTTCTATTCCCATAGACTCCACCCAACGTTTACAAACCATTCCTTTTACATTTTTTTTCCAATTTTAAACTCTTTTTTGCCATTTTTCACCATTTTTGTCAAAACTTCAAACCTTAATAACTTATGCATCTGGAGACCTTTTTCTATGAAACAGCGTTGACAGAAATATCTTGACGAGCTCTTCACCCTTGTAAGATTTATTTTCCTATTTGAAGACTTTAATTTCGATCGTCTATGAGATGATCCTCTTGGATCAAACCTTCCCACTAAGAAGCTTTTGGACCACCAAAACCCTGAACCATACAGAATTCAAGTGAAGACATGTTCGTCTCACTTGTTCCATATCACTTGTCCATTCTTCTTGGCACCTGTACATTTGACTCATCATAACAGAAATCAACACTGCACTGATATTGTTAAGTACATTAATCCCTTTTTTAACAAAATCTTCATTCAATATTGCAGGAACAAACCACATACTGCTGATCAGTAGTAAGCTGAATATCAAAATTGAACATGTGAAAGAGATTGTACTCATATCATGCTTAAATTTTATCATAGGAACACTATCAACCAAAATAGGTGTATTGTGATGCAATGACACTTCATTTTCATGCTTAAGATTCTTTTCTACCTTACATTGCATAGACATAAGTTCCAAATTTCGACTTGCATTAAAAACCATTTTCAATTGTTGTTTAGTTCCCAATGATCTGTCATTTTTAAATGAATGTGAATTTACTATGTACTCAATTCCTTTCTTAAACGAATTATATTGATTATGTTCTCTATATAATATTTCCTTTCAAAATATGGGCTTCCCAACACAATTCCATAGATACCTAGTGGAACCAAATCAAATTCAACTTCATATACAAACTTGGATGTAATTGCGAAATTTAGATCACATTGCCTTGTTACTTGTAATAATTTGTCTTTGCATACCCATCCTAATGGATAAGGTTTCCTGTGTGGTTTTGTTATTAATCCCAACTATTTAACTACTTCTTCTGAAATAAGATTATCTTGAGATCCACTATTCATGAGTGTGTTGATCTTAGTTTGTTTTGTAATTACCCTTATATGAAACAATGCATTCCTTTTTCTATCCTTAGAATTGTCATGATATTTAGAAGTAGAAGCATATGAAGAACCAATGTTAGAATCATTAACAACAATAGCTTTACCTTTCAAACCTATGATTGATATCTTTGTTTCTTCCTCAGAATCTGATCCAAGGTCCTCAACGATAACCATGGCTTTTGCTTCCCTTTCCGATCCTTGACCAGTTCGGTTTCAATTCTGTATGTAGCTTCCAACAATGTTCTGCATCATTCCCATCTCTCTGACAATGAGAACATGAAATTTTTGTGTCCCCTTTCTTCATGGTAGCTGTATGATTTCTCTTCCCTTTGTCCTTACCTTCCTTCAACTTACTGGATTCAGTTGAGAGAAAGTCGTCATGAACATTCTTCCCTTTAGATTCAATATGTGTGGCTTGAACACACACTTCATCCAGGTTAGTAGGATTAAACATAAGTATTGTATGACACAAATAACTATGTAATCCTCCAATAAACTTGAGAAGAGTTTCTTGAGTGTAGAGAGGTATACACAAAATCAAAGCTCTCTTTCTGAATTCCTGAGTGTATTCTTGTACATTATGACCTTTACCTTGTCTTAAGTTTTGCCAATCGATCATGGCTTGTTGTATGTAACCTAATGGATAAAATTGCTTCTTTAACGCATTAGTAAATTCATACCAGGAAGAGATAATTTTACCTTTTCTAAGGATGCCTTTCCATGTCTTACTCTCCCACCAGATGAGTGCGGTGCCTCCAAGGCGGAAGGTATCCAACTGAATATTTGCACTATCATCTAGAAGCTTTTGGATCTTGCAATACACCTCAATATGTCTGATTTAATCATCTAACTTTTCTGTGTTAATTTCACTATTATATATAGGAAAATCAAACTTAATATCAAGTTTCAAATAAGGTAAATCAGACTTAATCTTCTTAGGTTGTTTCTTTGGATTTGAAGAAGCAGTACTAGAGCTTTCAAAAGAGGATGGAGAAGGAGGTTCAGAAGGGCCTCCTCCTTTTCCTTAAGTATCATTCTTTGATTTCTCCTTCTTCTTTTTCTTCTTTTCTAATCTCTCTTGATAATCTACAAACAAATTTTCTACCCTGTCTGCCATCTAATAGAAATCCTTGCGGGAAGCCTTCTCATCTTCTTCTCGGTAGTCTTCATCTGCCATTTTATTTTTTCTTCTTGAACCAATTTCTGGATCAAATTATTCAAGTTCTCCTTCACCTCTCTGAATCCTTTCTCTTGTTAACATAAAAAACTCACAATGCAGTGGTTAAGCTACTGTGACACCAAGCTTGATTTGAAAATGACAGGATCTTTATAACCATTATTTGCATGTGAAAATTTGAATGCTTAAATCAATTAAAAAGGATTTAAATGATAAAATTAAAGAGCATAATTGAAACACATTAAACACATAAAAGAGATGAAAACCATGAAATTTGTAGACAAGAACTGATAACAGAGTTCACCCTTCTTGGGCTACGTCTCCGGGCCACTTCTAATGAGAAGGTCGATCTTATTTAGTCTTCAAAGCTTACAAATATGAGTTTCTGGAAGCACTTCTATTTTCTGTCAGTTATCAGCAAAAATAGACAGCACACCGCGTTCCTCTCAAAATTCTGAGAAAAATGAGTCTAAATTCGACTACGTTTTCCTGATGCCTTCTCTGGCACACAAATCGAGAAACTCTGTGTGCATAAAAGACAAAAAAATACGGATTCCACCTCGGGATCCATGCCCATTAATGGTTGTTCGTACCTCAGGAACTGTGCCAAAATTCCTCGGTATATGTACAGAAAACCACCTTGGGAAGCGTGCCAAAACCACCTTGGGATTCGTTCCATCGAAATCTGTGCAAAACTGCCTTGGGTTTTGTGCCAAAACCGTGGTCCTTTGTCTCGAAAACTGTGCCCAAACATGGTTTTTCTTCTCTTGAAATCTGTTGCAAACCATGGTTTATATAGCATTTGAAATGGGTTTTGGGCGGTTTTGGGGCGTGGGCCGAAAGGCCACGCGCCCTTTTGGGCCCCCCTATTTCCGTCGACAAACTCTTAACCAAATAACGCTATATCCCATAACAAGCGGCGACTTTGGCATGTTGGTTATAGTGTTGGCAATGAGGGGAGGAGGTCGCAGGTTCAAACTTGCATACCTCTCCCCACAATATGGTTTTGTTGAACCATTTGAATGGTGGCTTATTGGTGTGTCGGCGTGGTTGTATTGGTCCATTTGTGATGTTGTGACTTGGCTCTGTGCTGGTATGTTGTCACTCCCTTGTGACTTGGCTTTGTGCTGGAATTCGCAATGGATCCTTCGTAAGGCCTCGTTGTTGGCCATGGGGTCGAGGGCCATTTGAATGGTGGCTTATTGGTGTGTCGACGTGGTTGTATTGGTCCATTTGTGATGTTGTGACTTGGCTCTGTGCTGGTATGTTGGCACTCCCTTGTGACTTGGCTTTGTGCTGGAATTCGCAATGGATCCTTCGTAAGGCCTCGTTGTTGGCCATGGGGTCGAGGGCCATTTGAATGGTGGCTTATTGGTGTGTCGGCGTGGTTGTATTGGTCCATTTGTGATGTTGTGACTTGGCTCTGTGCTGGTATGTTGGCACTCCCTTGTGACTTGGCTTTGTGCTGGAATTCGCAATGGATCCTTCGTAAGGCCTCGTTGTTGGCCATGGGGTCGAGGGCCATGGCCCTTGACCCTGCTTCTTTTTCAAACCAAACTCAAGTTCAACTTTATATACAACATGTGCCCTATAACTTACAAGGAACACTGGCAGGAGAGATGGATAGTAGAGCTCTACGAAGTCTTTCGGCAGACTATGGAGATCTTTGGTTCGATTCCCATAGACTCTACCCAACTTTTACAAACCATTCCTTTTACATTTTTTTCCAATTTTTACCTTTTTTTTTCCCTTTTTTAACCATTTTTGTCGGAACTTAAAACCTTAATAACTTTTTCATCCTGAGACCTTTTTGCGTGAAACAAGCATTAACGGA
Source organism: Larix kaempferi (assembly GCA_027924585.1). Lineage (NCBI taxonomy): Eukaryota > Viridiplantae > Streptophyta > Pinopsida > Pinales > Pinaceae > Larix > Larix kaempferi. Next base: position 10,302,780 of record BSBM01000063.1, on the reverse strand, counting down.
AATATCTTGACGAGCTCTTCACCCCTATAAGCTTTATTTTCCTGTTTGAAGACTTTAATTTCGATTGACTATGAGATGATCCTCCTGGATCACTGAGGGAGAAAACCCAAGCAAAATCTTCCTTAGAATATTGATAGATAGTAGAGAATGTCTTTACAATGATCACATTACATCAAGCACCCTTGATGCATTATCAAAGAGAAATACCAAGCACCCCTGGTGCAATCACAGAGCAAGAGAGAAGATAGAAGAATAAAACTCAGAATAATATCTTGCACAAAACCAATTCGTTGATTTTGGTCACATGTATAAAGGTGAAAAATTAAGTGTCGTCTTTTAGTTTAACTCAAGTGTTGACATGCAAAAAAATTTAGTTAACTAGATCTTCTTTATTAACACTTAGTTAACTCTTTTAACTGAATCCCTTCTTGATACCATCACTAAAGCGAACAATTTGAATTCTTCTTTAATTAACTGAAGTCTTTATCATTACTGAGCAAATCAAGTTCTCTCTTATCTTATCACATCTTATCTTTTTCTCTTGCCTTATTTGCATGGTCCACATGTGCCAACTTTAATTTATCTATCATATCAAATATACTAAGGAGATTTTTCCAATGATGTGATCATCTTGCTCTACTATCTTTCCAAGTGGTCATATGCTAAAGCAATTCACTCTAGAAATGGCTAGTCTCTAGATGAGACTTAATAGCTCAACCATGGTTAGTAGTACATCACACACCATTCATGATTCGACATGCAAAGCATTACCTCAACACATGAGGCACCACCTCAACACATGAGGATCTGTCTTGACATACAAGACCTTAGTCTTGACATACAAGACCTTAGTCTTGACAAACAAGACTGTACAACACCATCACTTTGACGTACAAAACACTTACCTCAAAACATGACGATTATTCATTCTTGAGTCCAACTCAAGATTCTTCTCCAAGTTTCCCGAGTCCAACTCAAGCTCCTATAAGGCACTACCTCGACACATGAGGCTCAATCTTGGCACACAAGATTGACTTGGAGAATGACTCATGATGCTGTAACTTTAACAGTATGTATCCTTTGCAAAGTATGTACACTACAAAATCTCTATCCCATACATAATTATATGCCAATGCAAAGTATGTATCCATTATGATTGATTAATTTCTATTGCACAGATTGTTGAATGAAAACTAAAAATTAGCACGCTTATCAATTGTGTCTTTTTAGATAGTTTCTGCACCTACTATTATGTTCATTGCATATTTGTTATTGCTAAAGCTATCGCATTGACATTACAACCATGCTACTTTGGTTATCAATTGAAAGTGTATGATATTTAACTAAAAACCATTATAATGCCAATTTCACACTAAACAATGAATTGTCATTCATCATTGTTTGGTTTATAATATTATCCTAATAAAATATAACTTGTTATCCTAATAAAATATAACTTGATAAGATTGCCACATGAAACCACATGTGGCAATCTTAGATATCATTTACAAATATATTAATGCTTACTACCATATCCACTGTTATTTGTTGTATAAATGAGATTGACCAAAAATATATTACACAAATCAATTCATAATATTATATAAATAAACAATTCAAAATTTTATAAACTCATTTATACTCATAATAAATATTTTCAATGAACAAAATTTTGTAAAACAAATAGAATGATAATCCATGTTTCAATCTTTAATTGTAAATTGATATAATCAATGTCATAGATTATATTGCTTTATAAGTCATAAATATTTATTAGCACAACCACATAACTTGTAGCTAATAAACATTAATAGATGATGACAAGCCACAAGTTAAGGGTTTTTGTACTTTAAAACAAAAAAGAAATGTCACAATTCAAGGAGATAAAGGGAATAAAAGATATATTCCATTCAAACATTTCAAACTTCCAGCAACAACCCCTGCTCCCGGTTCTCCTAAATGTTCCATTCACTTATGCTTCTTCTCCTCCTTCATCGCCTTCTCGTACAACGTTAAGTTTTAGTTTTCCTCTTCCTTGTGATGGTGGTGTTGGTGTTTTTCGTCAAACATCCTTTCCCAAATTTCAATTACTACTAAAAGATTGACCCAAAAGTGAAGAAATAGATATTTACTATAATTACTAATAAAATAAACTATACTAACCAAATCATATAGCATATGAATTGAAATAAAACTCGATCTACCAACCAATCTTTATGCATTGTTTTGTTTGAGATCATTGATTTCAAGTTGTAAATATGAGGAACATGGCTCTCATTTTCTTAGTTTGTTTTCTCAACGCCATGTATGTGCTTGGTTAAGTATAGTGTGTCTAAATGACTTTTACACATAACATTTTGAATGAAATTCAAATGAAAAAGATATAAATACTTTTTATTTAATTTTCAAAAGTTATAGTGTATTAATTAGACACAGACTCTTCGATATCTTTTCCAAAAAAATGCCCGAATCGAAACCCTAAAATTTAATAGAGATTATTACCAAAATATTATAGTAAATTTAAATCGAAGACCATGGACATAATGTTATACTCGTGGTTAAAAAAGTGAAATTGAAGAACAATTTTAAGAAGCTTTGGATTTGGATGGGGAAATAAAATAGAAATCTATCTTTATTGTAAAAAATATGTTAAATTTTTTTATTTTGATAAATTTTAAAATAGAATTGTAAGAAATATGTTTTTTTTTTTTTATAAATTTTAAAATAAATTTATGTTGATTATATATTTAATTTCGATTAATTAAACATGGATTTGATATATATAATATTTTAATAAAATAATAAAATATTAAAAAACATAAAATTTTATAATATGGGTGTAATTTATAATTTAATTTATTAAAACAAAATGAATCAAACTTGATATTTTACCAATCTTAGAAATGGGATCAAATTCTTGAGAAAAAAATATTGATGGTTTGAAAACTTGATAAATTTAAAGAGTTTTGATTTTTTGAAAACTTGATAAATCTAAAGTTAAAAAAATATTTATATGGCAAAGCATTTTAATGGTCCTGTTTGATCTCTCTATGTATATGGCCAGTAGGATAAAAGACAACTAAAACGCCTTATTTTTATGGCTAATTTTTGATAAAAATCGGTCAAAGTTGTTTTTGGAAATTGCTATTTCCATATTTTTGCAATTTCCACAATAGTGATTGCCTATCGAATAGTAAATGGTTGATTTTAAAACTATCATTAGATCCATCTTAAACCCGTATCTATCAAGCATTGAGAGGGATCCAATTTCTTGAGCTGTGTTTTTTTTTTTTTTTAAATTTAAACTCAAGAAATTTGATATCTATTAATTGATAGACCTGGGTTTAAGTTTTAAGTTTTTATTTTATAAACGAACATTGATTTTTTAATTACTTTTCATAATTGCTGTAGACCATCTAATTTCACTAGATGCAATAAATTGCGATTTTAACACTCCAAATTAAAATTTCAGCAAAAATTACTCTTACTCTACAGGATTTGGTGGGTTGGAAGCGTTTTGGTTACTTGAAATATGGCAGTTCAGAAGCTCGTCGGTTAATTGAAAGTTTGAAACTAGTGATAATATTAATTATGTGCATAGCCAAGTCATACCTACCCTGGGTCCTGGCTCGGAGCAGATCGGATTCAAACGTATGTGATGAAGACAGATCAACATTGAAAGCTGGTCATGGGTTCAGGAGAATCTTTTAAAATGGATTCAGAGGTCAATGTTTATCAAGTAGGTGGATTTTGATCCTTGTGCGAGATTGGGCTCTGTATGGTTTGACGGAGCTACTATTCCTTCTGGTTGAATATAGGTTGGAAATATTGAACAGGAAAAATGCTCCAGCAGCTCGTGCAAATAAAGGAAAAGGACCCTAGGGTTTGCGCTGATTGGTAGAGGACAAATTTGACCCCAACGTCATGTATTTTGAAAAGATTTCCCTGTACCATCTATAGCTCTGTATAAGAATCATTCGCGGAAAGAATCATCAGCCCTGCTGCCCAGTGCCCACACAGATAAAATTTGAAAAAGTTTCGGGGAACTCGTTAATGGTCATTAAATTTAGTCATTGTTGACATGCGTGAGATCGCAAGCACCCGCCACCTACCAGTGACCACTGAAGAAATATCAAGGTGATCCTGCAATTCAAATCTATTTCTGAGCAGAATTACCCAGCCAGCCAATAATAATACCTTTGCGCGTAGGCTTTGTGTATCAATTAGATTGTACTTTGCTGACCCAGCGGCAGCGTGACGCAGTGTTTCCTTCACAAATCCCATAAATAGTTTTTCAACGCTTCAGTTATGTGAAGTACATTTAGCAGAAGAGAAAGTAAATACTCAACTACTTCCTGAACATTCATAATTTGGAATGAATGTGGGTTTATAAGCAGTATAGATATTCTTTTTAACTCTCCATCTACCAAGTTTCTAGAGGGATCAAATTTCTTGAGATGCAAAAATGGAGAAAAAAGTTTGCACCTCAAGGGATGATTCCTCTACGAGTTAAGATAGATCATATCTTGTATGTTTGTATGTGCTTAAATTCCATGTATGCAAATCCTAATTCAATGATGGCTCATAGTGCAATAAAGGTTTGCACCTCAAGGGATGATTCCTCTACGTACTTGGTAGATAAAGAGTTAAGATAGATCATATCTTGTATGTGCTTAAATCCCGTGTATGCAAATTAAGACTAACTAGCACAACCACTTAACTTGTGCATTGGAAATTGCATGGAGCTAGAACTTGACACAAGCTAGAACTTTTGCACTGGAAATTGCATGGAGCTAGAACTTGACATCCCCTAATCAAGTCTCATCGAGATCTGTTGGTTATACTCATGTTCCGTGGCTTTTGGTTATACTCACGTTAACATACTTAGATGGCTTAATGACTAAAGCTCTCATAGCATAGAGACTTGTGAGAGGGCATAAATATAACCATAGTAGGACCGTATGTCAACAAATTCGAATTCGCCTAGCAATAAGTGTAATACAAATACGAATTCTTAGTCATGGAAAATTAAGGTTTGAAAACCAATTTAATAAAAAAAAACTTAAACACTATAAAACATAAATACCATCCAATTATACTTTCTTATTAAAATAATTATTAATAACTAGTTGCCATCACTCACACTTGTCATATGGCAGGTTGTTGAAATTATATATTTTTTGTTTTTTAAATATATTTGATTGCATTATATAAATGTCTATGTACATTTATCGTATATTTTTCCGTATCAAATCGTATTCGTGTCCATACTCGAATTATGTTACTATGAATATAACATGACTCATGAATTTTAACTTGATGGATTAATGTTTAACTTGGCAGGGAATTAGCTGCATTGCAACTTTCTCTCTTGTTTTATAAAGTAGTATTTAAAAGATAACATTGTTTTATAAATATTTTGGTTTGATAATATTAAATTTTAAATATAAAAATTAAAAACGATTTGTTTGTTTAGTGGATTTTTTTTTAATTTGTATAAAATTCTCTCAAATGCCATAATTTTATTAGATTGATGGGAATGTTTTTAGAAGTTTTGATCTATTTAAAAAGATCTAGAATATCTAAATTGGAAAAAATAACAAAAGAAAAACATAGTAAAAAAGATTGAAGTCATCTATTTATAAACTCCAAAACATAGAGTAAAATATAAAATATAAAATTCTTTTGATGATGATAATAAAAAAAACATAGTAAAAAAGATTGAAGTCATGTATTTATAAACTCCAAAACATAGAGTAAAATATAAAATTTCTATTTATAAACTCCAAAACATAGAGTAAAATATAAAATGTAAAATTCTTTTGATGATGATGATGGTGGTAATTTTTTTTTTTTTTTTTTAAATTTAGAAAGAAATCTTACTAGGTGGCCATAGTTTTGACATGTTAGAAGGTCAAGTAGGTTTGTATTGTAGCAAAAATTATGATTTAATGTGGGTGTACGGCACTCTAAGAGAAAGTGTCTTTCATCCTCAATGCTTGTAGTGTTTCCAATCTAATTAAAACAAAGAGATACTTTTGATTTTCTAGATTAGGGTTAATGACCTCCTTATATTATCTTAATTTTCTTTTAACCTCTATTTCTTTCCCCACATTTTCTCTTTAAACTTAGCTCTGATAATATTTTTAATGTTATGATATCTTGCAAAGTGACATTTTCTCTTTATTAATACTATAAATTTTTAAATCTAAAATTTAATATTATATTCTTGTAACATCCCATGGTTTTACCTTAACCATTTCCCCCCCTGAGACTATATAAAGAAAAGCAAGCTAGATTTAGAGTCATTAAAGCATATACATAAAAGATAATAAATGCATAAAAATAAGGGCATGTCATAAACTATATACATCATACAACTATACCATCAATCTGAATAACTAGTAATGCACAAATTAAATACTTAAATATAAAACACATATAAATTTTAAATCGTAAAAGTCCACGTGCTAAGCTAATTGTGCTCCATATCCCACAAACCATTCTTCAACAAGATCCTATGAACTAGTCTTCAACAACAAGGGGAAATTACACCAAGGGTTGATTATTCAACCAATTAATGCAACCACCTTCATAGGGTTTCCCCTGGCTCAAGGCACAAGCTCAATGAGGTAAGGAAGATTAAGGCACACCACAATTCTCACTACAGATAACTCATTCCCATTCCCATAGGTTATATGTTGCAGAGATCTTATTATTACTTTAGATCCTAGTGATCACAACCACACTTAGTATCCATTTCATCTACAATTAACTCACACATATCCCAAAGGATGATCATAGATCAAATTCTTACTTGATTAACCTTAGTGTGGTGGAGAGGCTCCTGGACTTGCAACATCTCCAAATCCCATGGTATTTTGGTGTGTAGGGTCTTACTACCACATTTAGCCTTGATGATTACAACCAACCACAACAATGAAACCCCCTTCACAAAGATCTTACTAACCACTTTGGCTTTGGTGATCACAACCACACTTAATAGTGACATCTTTCTCTACAAAGAAATTACTACAACCTTCTTTCCTCTATGATCTCAACCACACTTGATAATGACATCCTATAATTGTTCCCAAAAGAAAAGTACAAGGAGTCATGCACACTAATCTTAAGCACCCATTCGTGATGAAAGAACACTCCCAAACCCTTATTCCACACATACTAGGTTACAAACACTACAATTCTATTCAACAAAGTGTAGAATCCAAAAATCACAAATTCTAACATAACCATGATCAAATCACAAAGGCTTTTCTCATGAGCTAGCTAACCCCAACAATGGCCAAGAAATCTCTTTTGTAATCTATATCAATGTAAATTATTCCCATTATTTGTCTCTTAGCCTTCCCCCTTCTCATGCAAGGGTGGCTTTGGTCTTAAAGGTGAATTTACAATTGTTAAGAACAAGGTAAAAGTAAGTTAACCATTTTCTCTTTTTCGTTTTTGCTGGAGTTAAGTTTGGAGGTAATTTTCACTAGTATTTTTCCATTTCTCGAGCTCCTTACGCAATAGGATTAGTGGTCATCCTCACCGATTCATGAGCCCTTCCCTTTTGTGCATTTTTGTTTTGTCGACCAAGGTCTCAACATGTTATAGTTTACTCCATCCATGATGCGAATGTATATATACAATATCATCATCATAATCAATCTCATCACACTATGAAATATATCAACGACATGGAATACCATACATGTATACATCATAAATCATAATATAAAACATATCAATGGAAAGTATCCAACACATTTACATCAATAATAATATAATAATACGGAAATATCATATTAAATCATCACCCAAGGCCAACAATTCTACATAGACATCATAAAAAATACCAATGCTTCATGCAATATCATCATAAACATCCAGATAATCAATACATCAATAAGCATGTTAAACAACAAGTGTACATATATAATTCCAACCATACCATCAAGGATTAATCATGATAATCATTATCCAAGAATTATTAATGTTCATAAACCATTATCAAGAACATCTAATGCTAAATAAATTATAAACCATTATCAAAAACATCTAATGCTAAATAAATTATAAACCATTATCAAAAACATCTAATGCTAAATAAATTATGTTAATGAAACATTAGTGCTTATCACAATCTAGATAATCTCTTAGGTGTCTAAGTTTATCTTACTCAATCATCCATAGAGGCAAGCACAAGAAGGATGGTGAGTCTAGGACCACCAACTCCTATTAGTTAACTAAAAAGTTAGTGCAAGTATGTTAAAGACATCATGCGGTATAAAGAAGGGAAATTGTCCCGACTCCCAACAAAGTGCATAATAGCACATCCAAAAATGATTACACATCATAGGTTATCGAGGTTACATCATAGGTTATCGAGGTTACAATCATGAGGTCACACATGAGTCTCATCGAGCTATGGATCCTCTTGGCAACATGAGTCCGATTATCAACTTTGAAAGTCTAGCTAACACATAATATAAAGGCCTAATAATAATTAATGAAAGGAACACATAACATGCTACCAAAGTACAATTCATGTCACCATGGAAAAAATCAACCATTATAGGAAAAAATCAACTATTATCCATAAAGGGTGATACTCATAACCACTGGCTAGCAATTAATCAGTGAAAAGGCAACCGCCCATAATCAATAGTTATATCTTCCATCAAATATGATCGAAATCTCACACATTAACTGTATTCACCATGGGGTGTTATAATTCCTCCATTCACAACATGGTTATGGCCACTTAAATAGTGTATGATGAATTTTTTTAGTACTTGTCAAAGTAGGGAATATAGCAATTAATTGGTCATACATAAACTTTGAATTTATATTAATCCTAAAACAATTTCATAATGTTTCTCAATGTTTTGTAATATTTATGTATTAAATTTAATATTTTGAAAATATGAATTATTTTGTTGAATATTTAAAATTTGTTATTTCCTTTTTATGATTAGTTAAAGGTCTTTAAGTGAAAAATTATCCGTGGTTAGATGTGAAATTGTTTAAACAAAATAATAATTAAATTTTAAAAATTCAAAAAAACATTCTAGCTTAACATGTGGTCTTTGTAATAAAGGTTTCATTAATGTTAATGAATACTATCATAATTTAAAATAATGTGAAATTGTTTAAACAAAATAATAATTTAAAATTTAAAAATTCAATTTTTCTTTTCTAGCTTGACATGTGGTCTTTGTACTAAAGGTTTCCTTAATGCTAATAAATACTATCATTTTTGTACATTTTCATTAATGATAAGCACCCAATTCTATTAATGAGATCATTTTGTGTAATCTACCATATTCACATTAAAATTAATTTCTAATTCTAAAAACTCAATCAATGACATATATATCAACCGCAAGGAAAGATGCTAATTCTTTTCAAAATAAAGATATGAATTAGATTTTATTAATAACATTTTTAATAATAAATAAGTAACAAAAGTAATACAATATATACAAAAAAACTATAAACATATAAATCATATCTTAACTATAAACATAATCTTAAGGCAGAGACTAACTGCTTTGCAACTATTTCTCTAGTTTTTTAAATTTTCCAAATTCCAAATCACACATCATCTTCTCCAATCACCAATCACATCACATCATTAGACAAATTCATTATCATAAATCAAATCCATGTTATCACCGTATGGTAATAATTCCAACTTCAATCCCCATTCATTAATTTAATTAGTCAATCTACTTAAAGTCACCAACATTCAAAAATCATCAAGGTCACCAAGATGGCTAATAATCCACATCAATTCCAACCTTTACAACATTATTAATTCTCTACTCTTAACATGGTAGGGTGGTTACTCATCCTTTCAAGGTGATTTCCAAGCATAAGTGTTAATCAAGTAAGGTTTAATTTTAGTTCAATATAGGTCCCACGGAAGCAATAATTTCCAAATGAAAATATAAGGACTATATTGATGGCATTGCACTCAATCCTTGAATATCCATCATGATGCAGAGGGACTTCATCTCTTTGTAAACCAGAGTAAGAACATAATGAAACAAAGCAACTCAGATTTCACAAATCTCTATAATATGAATCCATCACACATGATAATAATCAAACACAATTAATTATGCATAAATGAGTCACAACATAATTGAACAAATTTTATAAATGAAATTGGTCAAGTTCTCGAGCCTCAATTACAATACTTTGAAGAGACTATTGTTTCCTTTGGCCTCTACATGATCAACACCACTACAACCACTCTTCACATGGCTACAATTTGTCAGGGAATGTTTTTCACCCATCTCCCTTATCCATCACCACAAGCACAAACCGGACCTTTCCCTTAGAGGCCAAATATGTCTTTCTCATTCATGGGTATATTGTTTTATACAAAATATTTGGAAGTCGAATAGTTCCAATCTTTCGGCTATCATTGGTTTGTCTTGAATATGATTAAAACCGTCGTAGTGTGATTGTTTCATAATCCTTGTAATGATCTCGATATCATTAATTATTTACTTTAAACCATAGTTTTTTATTACTGATTTATGGCCACATCATTTACTTTGATGGGTTTGTTATCCACTACTTTAATAAAAATAATAAAATAATGTTTGTCTTCATTTGCTACTGAAGGGAAATAAGTACTTTACGAATATATCACACCATTAGAGTTATGTTGATAGGAAGAATGATTCCCAAATATGAACTAGGATATTGTTGTTGTCTCTTTTACAGTAAACCATGCTTTTGCAGGCACTTTTGTAGTAGCCTCTTTTATATATAGGATTGCAAGAGGTACTCTATTCTTCCATGGTATTTGTATAGAATATATTGTAGCAACACAACATATATGGATTATGATGAAAGTAATAACTAAGCCGTAAAGGCATATTAGATGTGCAAGATGGTTGGCTGCACAAGGGATGCTCCTGCATTAAACCCCATTGGTTGGAAAATTTTGAGCATCTTGTTAAAAAGTTAGGATAAAAAATGTATAGACTAAACATCCTCTTCCACCCCTTGTTGTTGTGTTGATGGGTCGAAATGACCATGTAGTAAACACAAGGGTCCTCCCCAAGAAAAAGTCTCGATTAGACTCTTCCCTATTTGGTATAGTGAACCCATCCAACTTATGGCCCGACAACCATATGGATTTTTGGGTTTCACCAGTCACGACTTGGTCCACCATTAAGGATTTTCTAAAAATGAAAGTAAAACAATGCAACTACTCTACGATGCACAATGTAAACTATTTCCCCAGGTAAACTTAATCGAATTGATGAATGTGAACACATAATTCCATACATTGCTACTAATATTTTCAGTAAATAATTACTTCCATCATTAAAGCAAAAATGTAAATGCAAATCCAAAATAATCCAAATCCAAATAATCATCTATCAAACACACATTTGAAAGAAAAAGCAAAAAGCAAAAATAATTCTAACCATTGGTAATTAAAACAACAACAAGAAAGAATATATTACAATAGCAAGAAAGACCAATAATAACATTCATTTTCAAGAGCGAACAACTTTCATTAATTTATAGAGCTTTTCTTTAACCAAATTTTCTTGTTCCTCTTGCAAGTGGTATTTTAAGGTTTTGATCCATTTTCACAAATCCTCGAATCCTCATTTAATGGTGTTAATCATGTGATTTTATTCCAATCACTTTAAGGTTTATTAATTTTAAGGTTTATTCCAAGTGACATTTTATGGTGTTGATCCATTTTCACAGATCCTAATTAATGGTGTTAATCACTTTATTATACTATTTAAGTATGCTTACCTATTTCATGTGATATAGCCGCAACGTTGGAATTTGACGCGCATTTTTCCCGTATTTTATGGCCAAATTTTTTATGGGACAGTCTAGCTAAATGGGTAAGTAATTAGTAAAAACGTTTTTTTGATGGTTGATAAATTTTGTAAAACGTCATTAATGTCCAAGCTTCTGCTACAACCTGTGCTTCTTTACTCTCCACCATGATGCTTCCTACCTAGCACGTTGATTGGCTGCTACGTTTATTTCCCTCTCATTTCCTGGCATTGCATTTTCGTGCTATGGACCTCGAGTTTAGTGTTTGCTTGAAATCAAGTGGTTGTTCTTTACTCTTTACAACGCAAGTGTAATAATCGTTAGATAGACCCTATTGCTCATAACTCTTTTTTTATTACATTACGCATATTATTTATTTATATTTTGATTATAATTTGTATAAAATATGTACACATTTGAAATTAATATAATAAAAATGTATAGTTCAAAAATAATTTTCAATTTTTTAATCTATTAAAATAAATATTTTGGATTTTTTATACACATTACTTACTTGGTAATGAAATATTAATATAAAATAAAATATTAATGTAAATTAAAATTATGTATGGATATTTAAGATATTATACATTTCGGAATTTTAATTATTAATAATGCAATAATAATAATTGATGATGGTAATTTTGACACTTGCATATTGCAATGTAAGTTTTTAAAATTTCAAATATTCTTACTTTAATAATTAAATGATATGTAAATTTTAATCATTGATTGACTGACTACTAATGTAACAATTACAAAAGTTATACAAATTAAAATTAACACAATAATATAAAACATAGTAAATTAATGCAGAATTTTGCTTGGGTTTATAGTAGTTTACCGTTTATGCATTGTAGTACACAGAGATTTATTTTATTTTATAATCTATTTAATTCAACATTTGAAAATTGAGTTTTTAGATATTTGAAAATTGTGTTTTTATGTATTTTATTAGCTTATATGTTGAAAATATTGCACTTCTTCTTTGTTGACATTTGAAAAGTGGTTGCTTATTAATCAACATGTATTGTAGTTGCAAACAATAGTTAATGAGTAGTTTTTGCACTCCTACTTTGTTAACATTTTGAAAAGTGGTTGCTTATTATTCAAAATTTATTTTAGTTGCAAGCAATAGTTAATGAGTAGTTTTTAACTTAAAATTTCAAAATGGAAGGGCAAATTTTTAATTAAAGCTTCATTATCTAAGGGTTACTTTCTTATCAAAACTTCATTGTTGAAGACCAAAATTTTAGACAAAACGTTTTTTGATGGGGAGTACACAAACCAAATACGTAAAAAAAAAATTGTATGACGGGCAAAGATGAATACAAATTCCAACCCTGGATATAGGTATGTACTTTGTGTTAATCATGTGTGTTTATTCCAATCACTTTATTACAATATTTAAGGAGATAGTTCCATAGAATTGGAGTCGCTAAATTCAAACTCCAAGTGTTAATTCTTGATAAGACAATGTAGCTATTTGATGATATGAACCATTTAACTCTTTTAACTAACTCATGAGGGGTTGAATGTTTGTGAAACTACTCTCCATTACCGGATGCAATATTAACTATAGAACAGATATGAAGTTTGGTAAAGATCACTCTGAGTCTAGAGAACTCATTCTTGGGGTGAGTTTGAAATATAACATGTTAATGTTTCGGTGAGACTTTAATACCGAGTGTAGATTATTTTGGATGGAAAGCAAGAACTCTCCTTTAACGTAAGCATAGTTAAACCTTTGCATAGTAGGAGTTTAAATTGAAGAAGTCTAAATGAGTGATCATTTTGATTTTCCGGTGAGTTTTAGTCAAAATTCACTGATGTTTTTTTCCATAAATCTGAATTTTGTGCTGTTCAAATCACGATTCTGAATGCATAAATGTATTCAGTTGTAGTACCTTGATTTTGACCCTATTGCATTAAACATGTAAATGATGTAATAGCATTATAATAACATGGTGAGGAGCTCAAGGCCAAGGCCCCACCATCAATTTATTGTTCTTGTATCGGAAATTAAAAATTGATGCATGTGGATTGTGTGCTATCCTAGCACGATGGAAATCGTAAATATGATGTAAATGCATTTTAATAAAAATACCCACAACTAGCTATGCAAGGAAACACGAGTATGGGGGCATGATTTTTACAAGGAATAGGGGGGGATATTCAAACCCATGAAGCCATTAATGTCAAGCCAAGTGTCAACAAGAGAACCCATGAACCATCAACTACCCATGTTGACTTATGTACCCAATCATTTAATTATTCTAATAGGTGGTTGAAGTAGTTATTATTTTGGGGAAATGGAAGGTATGGCTGTCCAAATTTTGTGTATGGGCAAGCCACCATTTTGGAAAATTATGTTTTTCTTCCTTGGCAGGAAAATACCCACGAAATTGCTTCCATTGCATTCATTCATCCATGAGTTTTTCTCTCTCATGCAGTGCTTTCTTGTTGGGTGTTTTCCTCCACGTTTTTCCTGAGTTTTCCTCCATTTTCTAGCTGGGAAAGTTGTTTTTGGTGTTGCAGAATTGTGGGGAAGAAGGGAAATATAATTGGGGTTCTATGAGATATTTTTTTCTATTGAATTGCTTGTGTACCTATTGGGAATTCGAATTGTAGCTTTCAGTGATTGTTTTCCCCTTTCAAAAATTCGTTTCGGTGTGCCCACGATTAGGAACACTCATGGAAATCATGTTTTGTGAATCCCACAACGAAGTTTTTTTGCTATGCCCAACAATTGTGCCTTGCTGAATGTGTGGGAGATTTCTATAGTTTGGGTTATGTGCATCCCTTGTTTTGGCTTGAACTGGTGTGTAAGAAACCAGGAGTAGACGAGGATGTGGAATTGGCTTGAACTGGTGTGTAAGAAACCAGGAGTAGACGAGGATTTGGAATTGGCTTGATAAACCTAGTGAAGGGTGTAACTTCATTGAAGATGAGAGGGCTTTGGATACTTTTCTATGAACACCCTGAATAGCACTAGAAGGGAAGGCCTGGCTTGAGGGACTGTGGAGCAGTGAAGGGGTTAACCTCCTAGTGTTGGGTGTGTATGTATTGTGGATGCCAAGCTAGTTGAATCTTGTAGAGGTACAAATAGTTATGTGGTTGAGCTCACTAGCTTAACAATTCCTTCCTTTCTAGTGCCTTGACAGCCTAATAAACCCAGCTGTGGACTGGATTGGATGAGATGTGGTATATAATTGGATATGTGTGAGTTTGTTGTTCCATTTTTCTTGTGGAAATCATGCCTAGATCGGGGGTGACAGATGTGTTGAGAGATTGATGAGCACAACTAGCCTATGGTTGGGTGGAACGTTGCATTCGCATAGCCAATTGCTCAAGACAACTTCATTTAACGATAAGTATTCTCTTGTATTTAATTGATGCCTCTTATAATTATGCTAGAAATTGCATGCTATATGTGTGTAGTAGAGTTTATTTCCGCCGTGTTTATTTGGATTATGCATTTACACACATGTTTCATTTGTTATGAATTCGTAACATGATGATGGAGCTAAATTTGGAAGCCTGAATTTAGTTCATGTTCCCTCCCTTAAGTCAGATTGATGGAAGGAGATGTGACAGTGTGGTGTCAGAGCAACATTGCAACATCGGGCCTGAATGGGCTAAGTCACGTGACTTGTAGCATTAAGTTCGCTCCATGATCAAAAAATGATGTTTTTTTCCTAAGTGCATGTTGACGAGTTTGGATGAGTTTCGTCAACAAGGATCTTGGCGAAGTTTGAGAAGCCCACCAATGAAGTGTTTCAGTGAAGTTTGAGAAATTTACCGACAATCGTTCCAAAGAAGTTTGAAAAAAATTCGCTGATGTGTTTCGGCGAAGTTTTAAGAAATCTGCCGACGCGTTTCGATGAAATTGAAGAAGGTTTGTTGACAAGCATTTCAACAAGTTTTGAGAAGTTCGTCGACGAAGTGTATTGATGAGTTTTGAGAAGTCCGTAAACGAGTGTTGCGGCACTTGGAAAAATAGGCTGACAATTCGACAGACTTGGGAAAGTCCGCTGAAACAGAGAAAAACTCAGTGAATCACGCCGAACAGAAGGAAGGACTATATTTCGATCAGGAAGAGATTGTTTTTCATGATGGATTTCGAGCATGATAAATCGAAAAATGACATTCAACTTATGTGCCAGATTCCATGAAATTGAAGCATTTACACAAAGAAAAGGCCGCAATGGGGAAATCCCCCCTTGATCCCCATCGTCGCCTTGATACATCATCGATTTTGAGAAATTCCTATGGTGATGACAAGACTTGTATAAATGGAAATGTTGCACTATGATAACAATCATGGGGAAAATTGGGCAAGTTGTGGATTATAAAAGGGTGATTCAGATGTTTCTATAATTTGAGAGAAATTGGCAATTTTGAAGGGATGTAGTTTTTTGCTCAATTACAAAAAATGGACATACTTATATTCATTGGAAAGATATCTAGAGGATAATAAAATTATAATGTTCTTATTTTGAAACATGTTTCTAGTTGTTTCAGAAGGAATGCAGAACAGAGCCTCTGGGATTCATTAAGCAATACCATTCTCAATGTGGGTGACTTTCAAAGTAACCCAAAAATTTGTATAATGATATAAGTGTACGAGAAATGAAGTGACTCAAAGTGAGTAAATATTATGACACCCATAACATGGTAACAGTGGCTCCACAATAAAGTGGAGGCACAACTTGGAAAGCAATCATGGTAAAATTGCTTGTTAGCTAGAAATGTAAAAGAATTGAACTAAGTCTGGTTGGATGCTTGGTAATAAGGTAGTACCATTGATGAGAAGGGATACTCAATTGAGAGTATTATTGTAATTTATGTTAACATGTGGGAAACATGTTGAATGGATAAGAATACACTCTTGTAGATTGAATTTTATAAACACTCATGATGGAGGAAGGGAGCCAAGAAGAAGTGATGATTCCTTATCCATGATGCATGCAATGCATTTGTTAGAACATTAAAGCCCACTTTAATAATGAGAATATAAGTTTTATTTAATTTTATTAATTTCCTAGGTGTCTTACTAGGTAGATTGGCCACATATTTCCTTCCTAACCCCACTATTTGTCATCCTCATCGACTTGAGTACTTCATGAGGAAACTTTCTTTTTTTATAACTATACTGAGTGGCAAGGGCTCACTTTATGCTTTTGCAATGCTTTATACTACTTTTCTTGATTTTATGTGGATAATGAAAAAGCTAGGCACTCCTAGAGGTTTTGGGAACTGCCATCTTTTAAGGCCAACCCATCCTTCTTCTTTTTCTCTAAAAAGATATCATATTTTTCTATTTTCATCATACATCACATTCCAAAACCCTTTTGGACTATTCGTGAGCCACTTGACTGATTTGGAGATAGATGTTTCCACCTTGTGGGGTTTTAGCTAGTTTTAGTAATCCTACTTTGTGAGATTTTCAAATGCCTTTTCAAGGATTCGATCTTCTGATATTGTATTATTATATATTGACAAACACTTTATTGTCCAAGGTTGGCTGATGTACAATTATGCAATACAGTTTAATATTTTGCATACAATTAGTGTCTGATTTTAGTGTTCTTGCAATTCTAGCTTAGCAATTTTTGTGAGAGTGTTTATTCAATATTCATGATCATCCCGTGATCTGATTTCACATGGTATCAGAGCCATCTTCGGGAGCATAGTTGCATCCAATAGTGCACCAAAAGCAAGCAATTTCCACAGAAGTCCCTTGGGCAATTTCCTTGTACCCTTGGGTTTAGCTCAAGGGGTCTACTCGAGCGTGACAAAATCTCGAAAGTTGTTTTTGCAGGTCCATATAAGTCTCTACAGTGTGCACCTCAGTTTGCCATGGATCCATCTCAGAATGTGTTGTTGAATCCATTTAATTATTTTGAATAAGGGGCATAGATGGAGATTTTGTTGAGGTCAAAATGCCTCTACAGAGTGATAATGGCTATTGAAAATGAGCCTACTACAGCTTTGGAGAAATCTAAGTAGAATAATCAGAGAGATGAGGCTTATGGTATTCTATTCCTAAAAAAATCAAAATATATTCTATTCCATTTGGAAGGTCTATCAACACCAAATGAAGTTTGGGTGAAACTTCAAACCTTTTTTGGAAAAACTGATGAGTTGAGAGGACATCAATTAGAGAATGAGCTGATTTCTTTAAGTCCAAGTAGTTTCGAGACTCTACAAGATTATTTCTCCAAATTCAAGTCACTGGTTTTGCAACTGAAGCAGTGTGGGAGTGACAAAAAGGATGATCAGTTGATTTTGGATATCCTTTGGAAATTGGGGAAAGACTACTCAGCCTTTGTATCAACCTTCCATGCTATAAAACTTACTGTAAAGAATTGGAAGATGCCCTGTATGAATTCATGGAATCATTAACTTAGGATAAGAATAATATTATGTTGATAGGTTCCATAAAACCTTCAAAAGATCAAGCTTTGGTTGTTGGTGATTCAAGGAATTAGAAGGGTAAGAAGAAGGCTAATCACAGAAATCCTTCTGAGCAGAAGAAAGAGAAACCCAAGCCACAAGAGGAGCCCTCCATCTCTAAGAAGGATCAACAGAAGAACAAGGAGAGAAGCAAGTGTGCATACTTCCAAAGGGGCTTTCATCCAGAAAGTGCCTGTATGAGAAAGACCATAGATTAGATGGACCAAATCCTTGAGAAGAACCACATACCAATAAAGAAGAAGGAAGGAGGTTCTAACTCTAAAGACACGAAGCAATTCCATGCTATGATGGACAACACATCTACATCCACTTCTTACACCATTGATTCAGGAGCTTCAAGGCACATGGTTTCCACCAGAGAGTCTTTTTCCACTCTTTATTTCTTCGATGGCCCAGGTCCTATCATTGTTCCAGGAGATGTCTCAAAAACTGCTTCAAATGGTAAAGGTAGAGTAGATCTAGACCATGGCTCTTTCTTGAATGTACTTTATGTCCTAGGTCTAGAAGAAAATCTATTGTCTATCTACCAAATGACCCATACTAGTTCACCCAAAAGAGTCATCTTCACCCCTAATGTTGTGGATATCTCTGATATTTCCATAGGTAGAGTTGTTTCATTAGGCACTGTCGATCATTCCACTAGAGTCTACAAGTTTTCTTAGTTTTTGCCTATCTCTCCACCTACTGCACTCCTCACTCATGCTAATGAAGCAAGGAAGCTTTGGCATGAGATATTTGGTCACCTAATTAAAATTACCTTCATTATTTGCATGAGAAAAACATGGTTTTTGGGTTTCCAAATATCACTTTTACTAAGGGAGTCTTCTAGGGTTGTATTCTAGGAAAACACCCAAAGCGCAAGTTCAAGAGATCAAGAGTAGAGAGAACCTCTAAACCACTAGAGCTGATCCAAATTGATATTTATGGTACTTATCCTCATTTGTCATTGAACAAAGCCAATACTTGTTCACCTTCATTGATGACCATTCTATGTATTGTTGGGTCTACTTCCTGCAGTTCAAGTCTGAAGTTTTTGGCTATTTCAAGGTTTTAAAGCCTTTGTTGAGAACCGATCTAGTAGGAAGATAAAGAATATCATATATGATAATGGGGGAGAGTAAATTAAATAATATTTTCAGCATCTATGTGCAGTGGTTGGCATACACATGCAACACACTATACCATACACTCCTCAGCAAAATGGAGTTACTGAGAGAAAGAACCGATCTCTTAAGGAGATGACAACTTGTATGCTTGAAGCAAAATATTTGTCACAAAATTTGTGGGATGAGGCAATCAATTTTGCATCCTACATACAAAACAGAGTCCCACATAAAGCACTAAAATGAGTCACCCCTCATGAAGCTTGGTGTGGTCATAAACCTGATATCTCTCATTTTAGGATTTTTGGTTGCAAAGCATGGGCTAGAGTGCCATCTGAGAAGAAAAGGGCCTTAGAGCCATAGAGTAGGACATGTTTGTTTGTTTTCTACTTAGAAGACTCAAAGGGGTAAAATATACTTGATGAGATCACCCAAAAGGATTTTATAGAAAAAATTGTTCAGTTTGAGGAAGAGCCCCTACAAGCAATTGAGATTGGAGAACCTTCTCAACCACCACCTGAAAAAGAAAATGAAGAGTTGCATGATGCTTCTAATGATGAATCTTCAGATTCATATTCAGATGAGATGATTTCATACCCAAGCTCACCAACAAAGTTAAATTGGGTAGAAACAAGCATAGAAGCTATTGGTGAACTTGCTAGGAATCCACAAGATCCTAGAAGAACAAGGTCCCAATATGAGAATGTTATTTTAGTTAAGGATCCAAATCTTGCTTAGAAGTGTTTTCTAATGGTTGAATCAGATCCTCAGACATATGAAGAAGCCTAATAAGTTCCAATATGGATGTCTTCTATGGATTAAGAGTTCCACTCCTTGCCGAAGAATGGAACCTGGGAGCTAGTCAAGCTTCCGCCTGATAGAAAGCTAGTAAGATGTAAGTGGATCTAGAAGACTATTATGGATGCTGATTACGGTGTATTCAAGTATAAATCAAGGATGGTGGCAAAAGGATTTTCACAAGTCCAAGTTCTGTACTATAATGAGACCTTTGCACCCGTGGAAAAAATGGATTCTATTAGACTAGTCTTGGCAGTTGCAACAACAAAGTGTTGGGAAGTTCATAACATGGACGTGAAGTCTACTTTCTTCCATGGCGATCTTGAGGAATATAATTATATGCAGCAACTAGAAGGCTATATTGAATATCCATCACTTATGTGCATGCTAAGGAAATCATTGTATGGACTCAAGCAAGCTCTCAACAGGGATAATTTTAAGGACCCATACTTATTTAAAAGTGTATAAACCTTGGCGAGTCTTACCAATTCTAAAAATGTCAATTATAAAATATTTGGCGATATTTTTCTAAAATTATTTTAATTTCTAAGGATTTTATATAGTTTATATAATAATTTGGGGATTTTTAGAGTGAAAACATTTTACCCCATCAAAATTGGGCGAAATGGGGCATCAAAAAATGCAAATTGGCGAACCTTTTTTTGGAAAAAAACATGGAAAAATATCCTATGGGATAAATTTCTCCCCTAAAATTATCCTTGGCTCCCAGAGCTTGGTATGCCAAGATGGACCATTTCCTCCTGACACAAGGCTTCAACCGATGTAAATCTGATCCGAATGTGTATCTAAATCACATCAATGGTAATTTTTTGATTATTGTGTTATATGTTGATGAATTACTAATCATAGGTAGTTCCATTAATGAAATTTCCTCACTGAAGACAACTTTGCATCAATATTTCTCAATGACATAGTTGGGGATACTCAAGCAGTTTTTTGGACTTGAGATCTCTCAGTCATGCTCAGGTATCACTGTATATCAGTCTAAATATGCTCCCGACCTGCTAAAGAGGTTCAAGATGGCATAATGTAAGGATGCAAAGACTCTTTTCCTTTCAGGAGTTAGACTAGAAGAAGGTGATTCTACACCCTTGGTGAACATCACCCTTTATAGACAACTAGTTGGAAGTCTGTTGTATTTGACTTACTCTCGACCAGATTTGGCATATGCAGTAAGTCATGTTGTAAGGTGTATGGAGCATACATATGAGATCCATTGGAGGGATGCAAAAGGAATCTTGCACTTTTTGCAAGGCACTAAGACACATGGGATCCACTATCTTTCCAATTCCTCTTTAAATCTAGTTGAATTTTCTGACTCTGATTGGGATGGATATAGTACAGACCAGAAGTCCACTTCCAGTTTTGTATTCATGCTTGGATAAGGTCCTATATGATGGTATAGTAAAAGTCAAAGTGCAATCACACTCTCTTCAACAGAGACAGAGTACCGAGGAGCAATGAATGCAAATACTTAGTGCATCTGGTTGCAAGGAATTCTTGGTGAGTTAGGGATTGACTTTAGAACTCCCACTGTTCTTTGGTTTGATAATTAGAGTGCTACAAATATATCCATTGATCTAGTATATAGAAAAATAACCAAGCATATTGAAATACACATGCACTACATCCAAAGTCTAGTGCATGAGAGATTGATTGTTTTATAGTATTTCCCTACTACTGAGCAAACTATTGACATATTCACTAAATCCTTCACAGAGAATAATTTCAGCCATCTTAAGCTACTACTTCGAGTGGATGAACATGAGGTGAAGTCTTCTTGAATATCTAGTTTCAATTTTTGTTCTTGTCCATTTTCAAGGAGGGTTTTGTCCCATGAGGTTTTCCCTATTTTCCTCTATTTTTGGACAACAATATGTAAAGGGTGACCACACAATTGTTGCTGGGCCCTAAGTTTTATAATTTTTGTCACATACAGTCAAGATTAAGGGGGGTGTTATAAAATTAAAACCCACTTTCATACTTAGGATATAAGTTTTATTTAATTTTATTACTTTCCTAGGTGTCTTACTAGGTAGATTGGCCACATATTGCCTTCCTAGGCCCACCATTTGTCATCCTTATCCACTTGAGCACACTCATGAGGAAATTGTCTGATTTTCTGACTATCCTGAGTGGTAAGAGTGCAATTTCTGCTTTTTCACGGCTTTATACTGCTTTTCCTGCTTTTATATGGATAAGGAAAAATCTAGGTGCTCCTAGAGGTTTTGGCAATTGCTAGATTTTATGGCCAACCTATCCTTCCTATTTTTATCTCCAAAAGATATCATATTTTTCTATTTTCATCATACATCACATTCCAAAACCATTTTGGACAATTCATGAGCCACTTGACTAATTTGGAGATAGATGTTTCCACCTTGGGGGGTTTTAGCTAGTTTTAGTAAGCATGCTTTGTGAGCTTCTTGAATTCCTTTTCAAGGATTCGATTTTATGATGTATTATTATATATTGAAAACCAATTTATTGTCCAAGGTTGGATGATGTACAATTATGAAATACAATTTAATATTTTTCGTACATTTAGTGTATGATTTTAGTGTTCTTGGAATTCTAGCTTAGCAATTTTTGTGAGAGTATTTATTCAATCTTCATGATTAGCCTGTGATATGATTTCACGACATTCTCTATGTTCAAAATATTTAATTTGAATTGCAATAAAGATACATGGGAGCTTGATGCAGGGGCATTTAGTCAGGCCAACGAACTAATCGTTTAAGCCGAGTCATGAGGACCTGAAAATCAAAGGAGAAACTTACTTGAATATCTTATTGAATGAGAAATTATGTAGAAATAATATGTTGTTAGTTATAAAGTCTAAGTAGGAATAAGTGGCTATTTACAGCTTCCTGCATGGAGGCTGGTCCATTATTGATTTTTAGAACAGTTAGTTAAGTTTAGAAAGAAATTCTGGAGTTTAGGAAAGTGGAATCTTGCAAATGGCAGTTCCATACATAATTGAAACTCCCGGTGAGGGAGGAAGCTGGAGAGTTTTTTTGTTGTTGTCAAAAAGAAAAAAAAGAGGGAAGGAAACACGACCTGTAACTTGCCAGTGCAAAAATCGGTGATAGCTGCCAATTAATAAATGAATGGATTCGAAATTTGAGAGAGATCAGGTATTTGTGTGAATAATTTAAGAATGGATGGATAAATTTCTGTTGCTTCTTCCTTCATTCGCTGAATTCATGGTAGCTATGTTGTTTGTATGCATGGAGGCATTTTTATTGTCTTCCATCTAGACTATCTTATGAGTTACCGTCACACCCGGGTTCATTTCAGTATAACTAAGTTTAGAATCTAACCATTACACCTGTAAATGCCTTGAGAAAGATCCTGTGGAAAGATTGCATGAAGTAAAACCCTCATTGGAATTGCAGCTCCTTTTATGGACAAATGGAGACGAATTTAAAAATTCTGTGATCTGGGTTTTGTGCAAAAGGGAGTCTATTGTGTGACTTGTGAGTTTTTTCAGGAATTGACTTGGTTGAAGAGATTTGCAGAGTTCTCTAAACTGCATTTTGTTAAAGTGCGTGAAGCAACATTGGAATAGTTCTACATTTGATGTTTTTTTTATTAACGATTGATGAGGAGAGTTTAAGCAAGGATCTGGCTAATCCCTGCACCAATTTTGGTATGAGAGCAAGGATATTTTCTTAGTAAAATAAGGAAAAGACATGGTTGTTCGTGTTGGTAGAGCTCGGGGTCGTGGCATAGGACGACCAGCGGCAAATGCAAAGGTTATGGAGGAGTTGAGAGAACTCAGAGCACATATGGAAGCTATGGAGCTGGGTAGATAGAGAGATCCAATGGTAGGAGATATGAGTGAGCCTGAAGAAGAAGAACGTGAAGAGGAGACAACACCTATGGCAGAGACACCTGAAATGAGATGTCTTCGATCCATTTTAGGAACCACATCCAGACCAAAGCCCGAGTTGCCTACCTATAAAGGAATCCTTACTGCTGAACACCTCATTAACTGGATCAGTGAGTTGGACAAATATTTTGAGTATGATGAGATTGAGGAGAACAGGAAGGTTAGATTGGCAGTGAAACGGTTGAAGGGGCATGCATCCCTCTGGTGGGATAGTGTGCAAGTAGAGAGGAGAAGGAAGAATAAGCCACTAATCAAGAGCTGGGATAGGATGGTGGCCAAGATGAGGGCCAAATTCTTTCCCAAGGATTACCAGCTAACGCTGTATAGGAAAATGCAGAATTTGAGGCAAAGATTGTTGACTGTGAGAGAGTACACTGAGGATTTTTACAAAGTAAATTTGAGAGCTGGTTATGTGGAGGAATCAGCCGAGAAGACTGCCAGGTATGTAAATGGCTTGAGGATGGAGATCCGGGATGAAATCAGTATGATATCACCTAGGACAATGGAAGAGGCCTACCAATGTGCCTTGAGAGCACAAGAGAAGCTATTGAGGAAACAAAACTTCAATAGAGGAAGAGGTTCAACCAAAGGAAGAGGACAACCAGCTGGAAGGGAGAAGTTTGCAGCCCAAAAGGGAGAGTCCAACAATTCAAATCAGCATGAGCAACAAAACAGGGGCAATGACCCAAGATGAGGAATACCTTACCAAGGAGGTAGAGGTAGAGGGAGAGGCAAAGAAACTCTCTTTAGATGTTACAAATGTAACAAGCTGGGTCATAGATATTCTGAATGCCCAGAGAAGGAAAACATAGGACAGAGAGGGGCCTATGTAGCTCAGAAGGAGCATCAACAAGAGAAAGTACCAGTGGCTGAAAATTTATCTGAGACTAGAGAGGCTTTGATGATAAACAAAGTCTTGTTAAAGCCTGAGAAAGAAAGTGCAGAACCTGCTCAGAGGAAAGCCTTGTTGAGGACTATGTGCAAGGTTAAAGGAAAATGTTGCAAGATGGTGATTGACAGTGGGAGTACTGACAATTTGGTTTCCACATAGATGGTGGAGAAGCTGATCTTGAAGAAGAACAAACATCTAGTTCCCTACAAGGTATCCTGGTTGCATAAAGAACATCAAATCCTGGTAAGTGAGCAATATGAGTTTGATTTACAAGTAGGTACATATAAAGATAAAATAATATGTGATGTTATGCCTATGGATGTTTGTAATGTTCTTTTGGGGAGACCTTGCAGTTTGACAGGAAAGTAGTGCACGATGGTAGGAGGAACTGCTATAGTTTTGATAAGGATGGAATGAGACATGTCTTACTTCCTTTGCAAGAAGGTAGCACAGTAGAGCAGCAAAAAGCAAAAGTTTTAATGTTGACTGGCAAAAATTATTTGCACCAGCTTGAGGAAGAGGAAGTGAACTATGCTGTGATGTGCAAGCCCAAGGTAGTAATGATGAAGACTAGTATTTCAGATATGCCTGAAGAAATTCAAGAAATGTTGGCTGATTTTGGAGACATTGTAGTGGATGATTTTCCCAATGAGTTGCCACCCAAGAGAGATATCAGCCATCACATTGACTTTATTCCTGAAGCTAGCTTACCCAACAAGGAAGCCTATAGGTTGACACCTCAGGAGAATGAAGAGATCAAAAAGCAAGTGCAAGGATTGTTGGATAAGGGGCTAATTAAGAAAAGTTTGAGCCCATGTGCAATGCCGGCAGTGTTGAGCCCAAAGAAGGGTGGTGAATGGAGGATGTGCATGGACTCACGAGCCATTATTAAAATAACCACCAGATATAGGTTCCCATTGCCTAGGATGGATGACATAATGGACTGTCTAAGTGGAGCAACATACTTTTCTAAGATAGATCTGAAAAGTGGGTATCATCAGATCATAATTAGAGAGGGGGATGAGTTGAAGACAACCTTCAAAACTAATGAAGGGAGGTATGAGTGGCTGGTTATGCCATTCGGGTTATCGAATGCTCCAATTACTTTTATGAGATTGATGAATGAAGTCTTGAGAGACTTCATATGAACATTTGTGATAGTCTACTTGGATGATATACTAATTTTTAGTCAGTCAAAGGAGGAGCATCTGAGACATCTGAGATATGTCTTTGAAAGGTTGCAAGCAGAGAAGTTATTAGTGAACATTAAGAAATGTTCATTCCTGAAATCTAAGTTAGTGTATTTGGGCTTTGTGGTTTCGAATGATGGTTTGAAGATGGATCTAGAGAAGGAACAAGCAATTTTGGATTGGCCTTCCCCCCGAAGCATATTTGAGGTAAGAAGCTTCCATGGCTTAGCAAGCTTTTATAGGAAATTTATAAATAACTTTAGTGGCATTTGTTCTCCAATTGTTGAGACTATTAGAAAGGACAAGCAACCCTTCAATTGGACAGCAGGAGCTGAAAACAACTTTCAATTGTTAAAGAAAAAGATTACTGAGCAACTCGTGTTGGGGTTACCAGACTTTAGAAAACCATTCCAAGTTACATGTGATGCTAGTGGAGTAGCCATTGGGGTTGTGCTCAGTCAAGAAGATAAACCAATGGCTTATTTTAGTGAAAAACTAAATGATGCGAAACATAAATATTCCTCATATGACAAGGAATTCTATGCTATAGTCCAAGCCTTGAAACATTGGTGGCATTATTTGATGCCTAAGGAATTTGTATTGTATTATGACAATCATGCTTTGCAGTACATAATGCAGCAGCCTAAGTTGAATCAGAAACATGCCAAATGGGTGGAGTTCTTGCAGAGTTTCACTTTTGTGTTGAACCATATTAGTGGACAATCAAATCGTGTAGCTGATGCATTAAGCAGGAGAACCTTGATTGTACAAGAAACTCAGGTACAAGTTTTATGATTTGAATATCTTAGAGATTTGTATGAGATTGACAGTGATTTTCAGAATGCATACAGGGCTTGCAAGAACCCTGTATAAGTGGACAGAGAATTGTGGATTGAATAGATGCTGCATGATGGATTACTTTTCAAGAACAATAAGCTATGCATCCCAAGCTGCTCAATGAGGGAAAATCTAATTCAAGAGAAGCACAATGGTGGAATGGCTAGTCACTTTGGAAGTGATAAGACTAATGGATCGCTAAGTCATTTTTACTTGTGGCCCAAGATGAGGTATGAGGTTGAGAAGTTTGTGAGCAGATGTAGAATTTGTCAGCATGACAAAGGGAGAAGCCAAAACACAAGCTTATATACACCATTGCCTATTCTTGCCAGGCCTTGGGATTCTGCGAGTATGGAGTTTATTTTAGGATTTCCAAAGACTCAGAAAGGAAATGATTCCATCTTTGTAGTGGTTGATAGGTTTACTAAAATGGCACATTTCATTCCTTGTTTTAAGACAAGTGATGCCACTCATATAGAAAACTTGTTCTTTAATGAAGTGGTGAAGCTGCATGGTTTTCCTAGAAGTATTGTCTCTGATAGAGATGTGAGATTCATAGGTCATTTCTGGAGGACATTGTGGCAGAAGATGGGTACTAAGTTGAATTTCAGTTCAGCTTATCATCTACAGTCTGATGGTCAGACTGAGGTAGTCAACAAGAGTCTGGGTAGCATGCTGAGGAGTTTGGTTGGAGAAAATCCAAAACAATGGGGTAGAGTATTGGCACAAGCTGAGTTTTCCTATAATGACTCGCCAAACAGAAGCACGGGTATGAGCCCATTTCAGATCTTGTATGGTATGCATCCTAGAGGGGTGTATGAGCTAAGAGATTTGGGACATTTGGAGAAGAGGAGTGCACATGGAGAAGATTTTGCAGCTAGGATCAGTGAACTACAGGAGGAACTTAAGGAAATATTATAGAGAAGTAATGCAAATTACAAAGCGAGAGATGATTCTAAAAGAAGTGAAAAGAATTATGAGGTGGGAGACCTAGTGTTAGCCCATCTGAGAAAGGAAAGGTTTCCTAAGAGAGAGTACAACAAATTGAAATTGAAGAAGATTGGGCCATGCAAAATCCTCAGAAAATTCTCTGCTAATGCTTATGAGCTGGAAATGCCAGTAGGAGTTGGCATATCTCCTATTTTTAATGTTGCTAATATATATCCCTTTACAGCAAATGATGCAGGTCAGGTTGCAGGAGACAAAGATGCTGATGATGATTTGAAATGGCTGAAGCAAATGCTAGTAGCACAGAAATTGGAAGCAGAGGAGATCTTGGACACTAAAATTTCAAAAAGCACTAGGCAGAAGGACTACTTAGAGTATTTGGTAAAGTGGAAAGCACACCCTGTAGAAGATGCTACTTGAATGAGTGCAACAGAACTAGCTGACAAAGGTTTTGTTGTTGCTGACCTCTTGAACATGAGTCCAATTCTTTCCACCCTGGGAGTCTGATGCAGGGGCATTTAGTCAGGCCATCGAACTAATCGTTTAAGCCGATTCATGAGGACCTGAAAATCAAAGGAGAAACTTAATCGAATATCTTATTGAATGAGAAATTATGTAGAAATAGTATGTTGTCAGTTATAGAGTCTAAGTAGGAATAAGTGGCTATTTACAGCTCACTGCGTGGAGGCTGGATCGTTACTGATTTTTAGAACAGTTAGTTAAGTTTAGAAAGAAATTCTGGAGTTTAGGAAAGTGGAATCTTGTAAATGGCAGTTCCATACAGAATTGTAACTCCCGGTGAGGGAGGAACCTGGAGAGTTTTTTTGTTATTGTCAAAAAGAAAAAAAAGAGGGAAGGAAACACGACCTGTAACTTGCCAGTTCAGAAATCGGTGATAGCTGCCAATTAATAAAATGAATGGATTCAAAATTTGAGAGAGATCAGGTATTTGTGTGAATAATTTAAGAATGGATGGATACATTTATGTTGCTTCTTCCTTCATTCCTTGAATTCGTGGTATCTATGTTGTTTGTATGCATGGAGGCATTTTTATTGTCTACCATCTAGACTATCTTATGAGTTACAGTCACACTAGGGTTCATTTCAGCAGAACTAAGTTCAGAATCTAACCATTACACCCATAAATGCCTTGAGAAAGATCTTGTGGAAAGATTGCGTGAAGTAAAACCATCATTGGAATTGCAGCTCCGTTTATGGACAAATGGAGACAAATTTAAAAATTCCGTGATCTAGGTTTTGTGCAAAAGGGAGTCTATTGTGTGACACGTGAGTTTTTTTTTCAGGAATCGACTTGGTTGAAGAGATTTGCAGAGTTCTCTGAACTGCGTTTTGTTAAAGTGTGTGAACCAACATTGGAATGGTTTTACATTTGATGTTTCTTTATTAACGATTGATGAGGAGAGTTTAAGCAAAGGATCCGGCTAATCCCTGCACCCGAGCTCTTGATTATTGGATATGGATATTGTATTCCATAAGAGAATGCTGAGCAAGGTATGGAATATACCAGTAGGTGAAGGACATGTAACTTGTAAAGGTGATAGGTGAATCATACTTGTGGGAAAGTGATTGCATTCTAAGAGAAGTTGTTGGATATGGACCAACAACTTATGAGTAATTAATGAGAATGGGTAAGAATTTTTTAATTCATCCATAAGTTTTCACTGATAGAATAAAACATTCTAGTATGTGGACCTACCATGTGGTTCACGATAGTGATAGAGTGGTCATGCAAAGGCTATCAATTAAGGAATGCGAAATTCCCATGTGTGAATCAAGTATGTGGTTCAGAATTGTGGAAAATATTTCCATGAGAAAGGAAAGAAGGTCTCATAGTTCAATGAGGTGAAAGGGCATATAATGGACCTTCAAAAGACTCCTTATGGAGTTGGAATTGAATGAATTGCAACGTTGATAAGTCCTAGGAAGTCCAATAAAGATCATTGATCCAGATTTATGCAGGAATGCAACAGAATACACAAATATCCATAAAAAACACAGATGCAGTGGAAATAACACTTCGTTTCATTAATCAAAGAACTGAAACTTGTTTACATACTGGATGAAAATAAACTGGCTAGAGTGCTGGTAGCTTATCTCTGAGAAGAGATGTGGCGGTTACATGCCTCTATCTGCCTTACAATGAGGCTCGAAGGCCTATATATTATTGAGAAACAATGGAAACCCTACACTTCCAAAAACCTAACCCTGTGAGGTGAAACACCAGACTATGGGCCCCGTTGGGTAACTTGGTACATCAATTTCCCAGGGTCGTAACTTTGGCATACTACCTCCATTTGACACACATGAAACATCGTAAGAAATATCTATTCAAGGACTCCAAAAAGTGTTGGCAAATCTTGAGTCCGGCACGCGAAACGGTTAGGCACGCAGTACCCATATTTTCTTGACCATTCGATGACGAAAAAACGTCGTTTAGGGCCTCAAAACGGCTCCGGAAGTTTAGGACCCGAAAACTACCAAAAATAGGAAATTGTGCTACTATTAAGGAAACTAAAAAACAGAAAGAAACAATGGTGGGGGTCCAAGTGGAATAGGCGGGTGGCCACCAATATCCTCCTGGATCAATCATTTTGGAATTGACCATAATTTCTTAAAGTAATTGGAGTAGTAAGGCAATGTGAACATAGTGCAATAATAACTATTGTAATGAGAAAGAAAATCTACATAGGGATGATAAGATGTTTGCAAAATAAATTGGAGAATAATATCCATAAGGAAATGTTGATAAAGATGGAAATTTATGACCTTAAACTATCGTTGTTTATAGCAAAAGAATTGCATGCTTGGAAATTAGCAAGTATAAATTTTATACACGTGTATACGTATTGCATTGTTGCTTGGTGAGAATATTATAGCTAATAATTCCTTGCATTCTTGGTATAGAGGCCATGAAATTGGAACAACTATGATGTGGAAGAGAAATTCCATGCTATGATGATGAATTGGAAAGGGTGAATTCATTGACTCTTATCTTGCTATTACATTTATATATTCTAAGTTTTATATACTAAATTTTTTGCATATGAATGTTTGAAATGCAAAGTGATTAGATAGCTGAAATACATATGAGATAATAGATATTGCATGTGAACTTGCTTATGCATGCATATGATATTGCATATTGGTAAAAGTAGTGAGGTTTTACATATGCAATGAGCCACTAATGACAATTGTCTAACAAGAGCTGGTTGAAGCATGGTTGAATATGTTGATGATGCTATTGCATGTGACTAGTATCCTTATGAAGAAAATTTGAGGCAATAAATCTATGATCAAGAAGTTGGCGGAAGGATTGTGTAACCCTTTGTAAGAGACCAACTAATTAGGGAACATCAAAGATGTTAATGGTATCCATGTAGGTAATGGTTTATTTATGTTGATTGCATGACTACTTAAATGGTATTTGGGTAAGAATCCCTTCAGCCATATTTTAATCATCATAAAATGGTATAAGGTTCCTTACCCTTACTACCCCATTCCTCACCATCCTATTGGAATGCCATTCCCTGTGAATGTTTAAAAATTAGAATTCTTTCATATGGAAAAAAAGCATGCCTTGTGTGAGACCATGAGGATGTTGGGTAGTTAAGCCCTAAATGTGGGAACATTTCCCCTTATATGGGTCACATTATATTAGTTCTAATGTCGGCTTGGTTCATTAGTTGTTATTGTCATTAGTATGGTTATATTAGTTACATTGGCTTGGGTCAGTTAGTTGGAATTTTACCTCTTAGTCTCCCATATATAGGAAGGAAACATTTTCATTTGGAGCATCTTGTATTGTCTTGTCTTGTGTACTTAGCACATTGTATAAGGAGGTTTCCCCCTCGAAGAAGCTTGCGATTCATATATATTTCTTCATTAAAGTCATGGAGTACTCTTTCTAATCTATATCTGCTCTTTTCATGCTCTTTTTGGAAATTTGTTTCATAACATTCTCATAGGTTCGCTTTATCTCAAATTTTTATACCTTTACCAAAAAAAAAATATGTTGGCCATTGTCTAAATGATCACTCTATTCTACATTTGTTGCTTGTTTACATGACAAGACTATCTCAACAAACTATTAACGACAATAACAATCACTGTTCCTTGAAACTGTCTTAAATGGTTTTATGTCGTTATTTATGGATTGGATTTGGAATTTTACCTATTCTTGTTTAATTATTTATTATAGTTTCTTTCAATGTCATTGTATAGAATCTAAATTCGAATTTGAATTGCAAATGGTGACTTCAACTGAAAATTGCTAAGTGCTCTTTTTTTGTTTACAGGTATTGCTTGGTGATAAATCCAAACCAGCAAACACTGCAAATACCAGTTCAATAATATGGTATATTGTAACATGGACATGTGTTCAATGTGATATTTTAGATTGTCTAGATCTAGATTCAATATGACAACTTCACCTGGAATATTTCTGAGAATGCGAGAAGAAGAATAGAGAAGATATCTTGAGAAAAAAGCATTGTATATTATTCATCAATATGTTTACAATATATAATACATCCTCCATGGATAAAATCGAATGCCTTAGAGGAAAGTTTGAAAAGCACAAAAAGCTAAGGCTTACTAAAGGTAAAAAACCCCCTAGGTGTCAAAAACACTTTCCAAAATAGTCCAAGGGCTCGTGAATTGGATGAATATGGTATGGAAGATCATGAGTGATGTAAATTCAATGTAATGATGAATTTTGGAGAGAAGAAAAGAGGTGGAGTTCGAATTGGCCAAGTGGAGAGAGTTTCTAAGTCAACTAGCTTTACCTTATCCACTAGCAAGTAGAAAAAATAGGATAAAGCTGTCTAAATCGGTAAAGTGTCTTTCTAATTCAGGAATAGAATAAAATTAGACAGAATCCAAGGAAATCTTATCCAAAATATATCCACATTCATTTTAGTGAATTAGGATAGCATGTGGTCCACTAAAAGACAAAACTAGGCCATTTTACCTAGTCTACACCTAGGAAAATTAATCTAGATGATTAATAAAAATATCCTAAGTATGGAATGGGATTTTAAATGTTCCAAAACCCCCCATTAATCCTGAATTTATGTGGTGAATATCTTAAATACCAGAAATATAGGTCCCAAGCAACAAGGATTATGGTCACCCCAATACAAAAAAATATTAGTCCATGTAAAATGAGGAAACGAGGAAAACTTCATGGGAACAAAACCCTCCCTCAAAAAATGGACATGTCTGAATGTATTCATACTGTCTTGTTCTCTATTTAGAGGAGCTGAATGTACTGCTTCTGAGTAACAGAATTGATCAAGAGGTTGTGGATTCCATGATCATGCATCAATGCATCCATGTGGTGTAGGAAAAAACCATGTGTAGAGGCTCCATGGAACTCATCATATGATGATGGAGGAGAATCATATGAATGCTTCTTGCTGTTATAAGATACAAGATTTGATCTGGATACATAATCAATGATGGAAAAGATATCTGTGCAAACTCCTTCCCAAAGAGAATTAATGGAATCAACAGGATCAGCTTCTTGTGCAGTTACAATTTGTTGAATCAAACCTTGTACCTTCTTCTCAAACTGATGTAGAAGATTTATGATATTGTAAAGGAGATCATGTAGCTCTGAAATATCGGAATATGAGTCATATCGAGTAGGAAACAACAAAGGTGTAGTGTCTCCATGATCGGATAGAGTTTCAGTAGGAAAAGAGTGAGTAACTAGATCACCCTGACAACTGAGCGAGTCTAGAGGATTTGAGACTTGATATTTGAATCATGAGTGATGGGATCAAGTCAAGACATGTGAAAAAAAATTCCAATGATGGCCAAAGACGTGGCTGTCCAACCAATAAAGTATATGGAAAACATAAGAACAACAAAGGCAATTGACACAGTGTATGAAACCATGGAATTGTGTGGTTTCTTAGTTGAAGAACTTGGGCGTTGTAGGGTATTTTGTGCATCCAATAGTTCGGAAAATGGTGTGGAAGGTTCCATGACCTGCATATCAAACTTTATATCATCTTCAAAATCCGAATATGAAATATTTGAATGGAGGTGGAAGGACCTTTCAGAAGACAAGCCAAAAACTAGTGAAAAATGACTAGGTTTGGGAGAAGACTTTGGTGTACTGACTGGAGATTGTACCAAGGAAGAGGTGAAGGTTTATGATTTTGATATATCAGAATGTGAATCAAAATAAGATACACAAGAAATAGGTTTGGATATAGCACTCAAATCATAAACATTATTACCTTTATGAGTAGCTTGGAGACACCAGTCTTGTTCTTTTCTTTCAAAATCATGAACATCAATGTTATGTTCTTCAAGCATATTGGCCATGATTTCCAATTTATTCTTGAAGCAAGACTTCTCAGGATGGGTACCTTTGCAGAAATAAGAACACTTGGGCTTATCCTTCTTGTTCTTCATCTTCTTGGCTTTGGAATCTTCATCAGATTCCTCTTCATCTGACAACATCTTTTGTTTTCCTTGGATGTAAAATTTTTGGAACTCTTTGCTCCATGAGTAACAAGTGCAATATCCTTGGAGGGATTTAGAGCCCTCATTTGAAATAGATTTTTCTTCTACTTAGTGAGTGAGTAAATGAATGCATCCAAGTTTGACATCTTCCAATTGGGAACTGCAAGTTTTGCAGTATGAAATGTAGACACAAACAATGAGTATTCATAGCTCAGTTTTGACAGAATAGCAAGGATTAAATTCTCATCCTTCTTATCTATGCCACACAGCTTGAGTTGAAGAAATAGGTTCTTTAATATTGAGATGAACTCTTCCATTGAATCGAAATTTCTTGGACTAAGCGAGATCAACTCAATCTCTAATAGATGACCTCTGATCTAATCTTGCTTCCAAAAAGAGACTCTAGCTATGTCCATACTTGATTTGGGGTGGTTAGAGTGTCAATATGGAATAGAAGATCTAGAGATATAGAGAGACAAAGAAAACCATAAGCTTCATCAAGCCTATTTAACTATTTGTATTTTAGTGCAACAAATCCTAGCTTAGTTTCAAGCCCCATAGTGACTCTATAAAGTCCTTTACTTCGAAGCTGGATGATCATATGCACCTTCTAGTCAAAGTAGTTTAAAGGAGTGAGAATCATAGCTTTAGCTTGATTTTGATTCATGAAGGTGTGCTCCTGGTGATGGAAATATCCCACAAATAACACTCTGGAAATTTCTATGAATCAATTTAGCTCTCATACCATGTGAGATTTTAGATTGTCTAGATCTAGATTCAATAGGACAACTTCACTTGGAATATTTATGAGAATGAGAGAAGAAGAATATAGTATATATCTTGAGAAAAAATCATTGTACATTATTCATCAATATGTTTACAATATATAATACATTCTCCATGGAGAAAATCGAATTCCTTAGAGGCAAGTTTGAAAAGCACAAAAAGTTAAGGCTTACTAAAGGCAAAAAACCCCCTAGGTGTCAAAAACACTTTCCAAAACAGTCCAAGGGCTCACGAATTGGATGAATATGGTATGGAAGCTCATGAGTGATGTAAATGGAATTTAATGATGACTTTTGGAGAGAAGAAAAGAAGTGGAGGTCGAATTGGCCAAGTGGAGATAGTTTCCAAGTCAAATAGATTTACCTTATCCACTAGAAAGTAGAAAAAACAGGATAAAGCTATCTAAATCAGGAAAATGTCTTTCTAATTCAGGAATAGAATAAAATTAGACAGAATCCAAGGAAATATTATCCAAAATCTATCAAAATTCATTTTAGTGAATTAGGATAGCATGTGGTCCACTAAAAGACAAAACTAGGCCATTTTACCTAGTCTACACCTAGGAAACTTAATATAGATGATTAATAAAATATGTCCTAAGTATGGAATGGGTTTTTAAATGTTCCAACATTCAAGACCCAAAGGTGTGGACAATCAACACTCTGGTATTGTACATGAATTTAAATGGAAAAATCACTTTGTTATATATATTGTTCTATTTATGTATATGGAATTGATAACTATATTTCATTGCTTGTCTTCTTTATATGGGACATGAACGAGAGACAATTGTTTGTCCTATGCAAACTCACATTGACATACAATTCCATCATTACAACAAATCCTGGAATTAATGTATGTTTTAGCTCCCTTTTTAGAGTCCACTATCACTTTTAAAATATTTTTCATCATTTTTTGTACAAAGTGGACGCTTTTCCACGAGATGGCACTTTTAATGGTGTTATTTGCGTCCTTTTTTTAAAGTAGATGTTAATTGGGACACTAATTAGCAACCCAATTAATGTCCCAATTAGCATCCCAAATAGCATCCCAATTAGCATCCCAATTAACGTGCCAATTAGAGTCCCAATTAGCATCCCAATTAACGTCCATAATAACATCCCATTTAACGACTATAATAGCCTCTAAAATAATGTCTAAAATAGCACCAAGTATAGATTAAGTGATTGCGCAAGGAATTTTGAAAGGAATTATGCCATGAATTGTGCTAGGAATTCTGAAAGGAATTACACCATGAATTGCACCCGAAAAAATGACCGATATAGCGCTAGGTATAGAGCCAAGCATATCGTTAGGCATAGTGCGTGGAATTTCTCTAGGAACTTCGAAAGGAATTGAGCCAGAAAAAAGTGCCAGGAAAACTCCAATGTTGCGCTAGGGATAATGCTAGGCATGTTGACAGAAGTAGCACCTAAATGGCCATTTTGGAAACTGAGATACCCTAATTAATCATAAATAAACCTAGTAAATCCTATGGTCCATAATGACATTATAGTGTGCCTAACGACATGCTGATGCATATATCGACAACTATAAATATGGAAATGATGAGTTATACAATATTTAATAGGATGTTGATGAAAACGATGATTTCAATGCCAATAATGATGATGCAGGTTATTATAGCATTATTTGATATTGGTTTGTCCTAATAGAAACATAATTCACTGTAATGAAGGCTACTTGTCTTAAATGAAGGCTCCTCTCATATTGTTATAAATAGAGGGGTTCTCTTGTATTTCAGAGAAATATTTTCTCAGCAGGATATCTAATAGATACAATGATTTTATTGATTCTCTATTCTTTTTTTGTTGACTGTTTGTGTATGCAGTTCATGCACACTATGTTCCTATTGGTCCTTGTACAATTCCACACTACCAACCCAACCACTTAACATAGATTTCCCTCGTTTTAGGTTCGAATAGGTTGCTTTCTCTAAGGGATATTGATTGTACCAAATTTGTCTAGCGTCATGATATGTTATCTGAATGGGGTAGATCACAATGAGAATGGAATCCTTGTCAATATCCTACTACTCTCCCAACCTCATCAGTGAACCTACAAGGCCTTGTTGGCAA
This sequence comes from Larix kaempferi, assembly GCA_027924585.1. Lineage (NCBI taxonomy): Eukaryota > Viridiplantae > Streptophyta > Pinopsida > Pinales > Pinaceae > Larix > Larix kaempferi. The sequence goes on along the minus strand of BSBM01000063.1, from coordinate 10,265,404 downwards.
TGTGTCAGCTTTTGATTTATGGCCATATCAATGTGTGTGTGTGTGTGTATTTGTGTATATCTAACTATTTTTTGTTAGAAAGGTGATTCCAAATTGCAATTCTACTATTGTAGTGTCCAATTTCAAGTCTGGCTTGCATAAATATTTGTTAAGAGTTCAGCGGTGTAGAGAAATGAAAATATACATCGAAAGCAAGTGCTCACAATTTACAATTTTATAGTGTGATGTTAAGGTTCCAACATAATGTTCAGGAAATCAATCACCATCAAATTTTTAATTTTTGTCTCATAACATTAAAATAAGTTTGGGTCCAAAAACAACATTGGATTAAATAATGTAACTAATTTGGACAAGAATGCACAAAGCCGTGATCTTATTTATTATAGAATGTTATGGACAATCAACCCAATCTCAGCCATAGTATCCAGTTTCTAGAATGGTATCTTAACAAGTTAATGCACTAGTAATGCTCATCTCACTCAATTAATGCCTATTTCCATGGCATCGACTAATATTAATGATAACACCATTTTTTGCTCTATTTTCAAATTCATAAATGGCATGATTCTAAATTTTTTGTTTTGTTGTATTTTTGGCATATCCTAGCAGTATCGTATCTAGGTTGTGTTCTCAAAACTTGCCATATACATTCTAGATACTGCATCCATATACGTTCCTATGCCCAAATGGGCCAAATCTGTGCAACTTAGATGCAAAAGGAAATTCTCATGGAAATTTGAATTTCTATGTGGTATACAAGGACATTTATTTTGGGCCATTATAAATAAAACATACTTTTCCCTCTTCAAAAGAAACATTATTTACAATCCAAGTTTTTGAGAAGATGCTTCCTATTATTGCTATGTTGCAAGTATGCCCTTCTCTAGATTTTATTACAATGCAATGTAGTTTTCTTACACCACACTAGAAATATCACTTTGGCTAAGAGGCTGCAGGTGTGGGATATCTATTCTGCCAAAGTTTTCCAGGACTTGTACCTGGCCCCAAGCACTTGAAATGCTTGTATGACTGAGAAGGCCTGTAAGGGGTGAATGCGTCTAGGAGATATGAACCTTTGTGGGGATTATGAAACACCCCACTTTACCATCTAATGAAGCCGACGTGGACAATCCCATTTTTCACAGCTCAACATCATGCATTTTATAGTACATAGATTTTTTCTAGTTTTGAGGAATTGTGAGTGATGTGAGGGGAGGGGGGGGAGGATAGCTTCCACCTTCACGTGGTTGTCCCTATTCAATAGAGAATATTAAACTATTCTCGAAACAAAGAGAAGCCCAGTAAGGTAATGCACAATTATGCTTATTTCACCTTCATTATTATATGATATTTAATAACCCAAACATAAGGCACACCTCCTCATGTACTTGACCTCACATATTATAACTCATGTCATGTGAATGGGGCCAACGTTGATTTTTTTTCAAATTGTGCTTACATGGACTTAAATTTGGCATGGCTATACTAGACACATGCATTGAAGGTATGGGAGGGTTTCTAGACTCAAACATGGTTCACACAAACAATTCTCCAATCAAACAACAAACCTATAGAATAATTAATGTACTGAATGGGGCCAATATTGAAATTTTTTCCAGTTGTGCTTGCATGGACTGAAATTTGGCATGGTTAGACTAGACGCATGCATTGATGGTATGGGAGGGTTTCCAGACTCAAACATGGATTGCACAGACAATTTACCAATCAAACAACAAACCTATAGAATAATTAATGTACTAAATGGGGCCAAAGTTGAAATTTTTTCAAGTTGTGCTTACATGGACTGAAATTTGGCATGGTTATAGTAGATGCATGCATTTATGGTATGGGAGGGTTTCCATACTCAAACATGGCTCACACAAAAAAAATTCCAGTCAAACAACAAACCTACATAATAATTAATGCACTGAATGGGGCCAACATTGAATTTTTTTCTAGTTGTGCTTGCATGGACTAAAATTCTATATGGTTAGACTAGACGCATGCATTGACGGTATGGGAGGGTTTCCAAACTCAAACATGGCTCACACATTATCAATGATTTTTCCACCAAAACAACTTTTCTTCTTTGTCTTCGATAGAGTAAAACTGGGACTTGTGTAGTTCCTTAGATGCCTTCCACTAAGTCACTGGTGTGTCTCACCCTACACTAAGGGTTTCATAATAGATTTATTTCCATGTTTGTGCATGGACTTATAGATTTTTCCCAACAAAGTTATTTTCTACTTCCTCTCATACATTATGCACACTTAAATAGACTTCTAATTATTGCAAATAATCATTCAACTTAACTACATCTATCTCACCTTCGTAGGGATTGATATCAACATTGGATTCCACTTTAAACTAGTGCCAAGAAGATTGGTAACTTAAGTTTCCTTTTCCAAGATTGCTTGTTACTCTTTTTCCTTGATTGCCCATGGTATTTTGGTTACTTACACGATTTGGTCTTCTCTAAAAAGTGTCTAGTTTTTTTTTTGTAAGAGATTCCACGAGTAAGACTATTCCAATTCCATTGACTTTAGATTCCAACTTTGCAAATATTATTTGTATTTCACCGATGAGTCATTCATATTGCTCATCTTCCATTTATTAGGATTGTGGCTACTTCTTAAATATTCTCATATTGATATGGAAATCCACGATGTAAAACTCTACCATAGACTTATAATTTCAAATGTATGAGTATTCTATTTGTATGTTTAATAACTTAATTGAAAATAAAAATAGACTAATTGAGTTATATTACTATTTTGACATAAAAACAATACACGAAAACATAAACACCAATTGGGATACAAAAGAAATGGGAAATGATCACTCAAGTATTTCAATCCCTTCAATCACCACATAATTGGTTAGAATTACTCACCATTAATACTATCTATGATTCTAATTTAATAAGCAAGATCATATGTGCATTAGTCAACTTTAAATCATGCCCTATCACTGTATAATGTCATATTTTATAATTTTTATGTGTTTATATATATATATATATATATATATAACTCACCTTTAAAGTATTTTTTGTTATCACTTAATATTAAATATTATGTGTTTTAAATATTGATTTATCATTTGACTTTATCTAATTAACTTAAAATTAAATAATTAAAAAGGTAACAATTAACAAGTGAGATTAGTAACAAAGTTGTATAATACTTTAATAAATAAAAAGAGCTAAAATAGATATAGTTATATTGTTCCCTATGATATGTTTGATATATTTTATACAATCCTAAATATAATTATTAATATAGATTAATTTGTATTATAAAGGGTTAGTTGGACAGTGCTTAAAGGATTTATGGGTTAGTGGGCTAGTAGCTTCAAGTAACTATATTTAACCATAGCCTACCATGTAAAACTATAATCATCCATAGTAGTTAGAGTTAATGGCTAAGGCACATTAGTATGTTGGTTGGTATAGTTAGGGTGTGTGTGAGTTAGTGGATCATTGGTAAGGGGGTGTGTTAGTTAGTGGGTCAATGATGAAGGGATTAGTATGCAGTGGTTGGGTTTATTTTGGGTTAATAGTTTAAGTGATAATGTGTTAAGTATAGGGGGTTTATGGTAGTGAGTTTGGGTTAGTGGCTTAGTGGTTCATGTTTGAATTAGATTTAGGGAATTGGTGTGTTAGAGATTTAATGGCTTAATGGTTAAATATGATGAATGAATAAGGGGGTTAGTGCATTAAGTGTTAGATGCTAGTGCAATAGTGTGTTGAGAATTATTTATCACCATTTTCATGACAAATCCTTAGGGATACAGTTTCTTCATTCATGATATTAATTGGTCCAAAATATTTAAAATCACTTTACTTTTATAATGGTCAATCTTTTTCTTCCACTACGAAATGATTTTCCGAGCCTTAATTTTACTTTTATGATAGCTAGTCAATAATATAAGCTTTGAAACATTAAAAACATTTTCATACTTAGTTTCACATGCAAAGTCATAAGGTCGGTAAGATATGTTTAAATAGTTAACAATGGAAACCAACATCTCCAACAATTGCATATTATCGATTTTTGAAATATATAATATTTGGTTAACTTTTATTATTGATGATTATGTTAACCTTTGGAGGATGATGATGATTATCATAGATCATAATTGTCATCCTACATAGGTTATTGATGATTGTGATGATCATACATCATAATTTTCATCCTCCATAGGTTATTGATGATTGCGACAACTTCATTTTATTGTTGCATGTGTACAAATTAGCATTTCAATGTTGATCTTAAGACAAGTTGTGTGAAATTATTATAGAATGAAAAATGATGATGTTACCAATTTGATGTAACTCAGATAGGTTCTAGTCTGTGCATTTTGGTCATTTTTAAAGAATAAAGTTGCAAACAATGATATGCAAGAGTATAAATACCGTAGATCCAATTGAAAGTAAATTGAAACCCATGGTTGTCAATTTGAATGGAAAAATGTATCACATCACTGGATCTATGTTAGTAAAACTTGTGTACAAAAAATAGTTTTCACCATAAGATTTGCATCATGGATAATACATAGACAACTCCGCTTCTATGAAATATTTTCTTTAGCATGGTATGTGCAAGTTCACATGCAATATTAGTTGAAGAATCCAAAATAGTCCATACCTTAGAAAAACAACCTTATTAAACTTCTTTTGGAAAACAAAGGGGAGAACATCATAGTACAATCTCAATTGCAATGTGTTTTTAAATGAATCGCCTCAAAATCCTAGGCATATTATATTTGTCTGGCCTTTTAACTGAAGTCCTTTAGAATAAAATGTCACAATTTCAACTACGTTATTGATGCAATATGTTAACCTTGAAAATTTTGGTTAGTTGCATTACATGTGGCCTAACATTAACCTTTGGAAATGATTCTAGGTTCTACCTTTTGTTTGTTTGCTATTTTTATCACTTAATGTACTTTGGATGCACAATGTGGACACATGTTACTTTTGAGTTGTATGTGTCACTGTTAGTAGGTTTTTTTATTCCACCCTCGATTTTCAAAGTACACGATCAATGGAAAACATGGGTAAATGGGTCTATTGTTATCTTTTAATTGGAAATTAAACTCATTAATAAAAACATCTTTTAATTGAAAATTAAAATTTCACAATTTCAATTACACCATTCATGCTACATGTTAACCTTGTAAAATTTTGTATGTTGCATTACATGTGGCTTGACATTAACCTTGGAAAGGATTCTAGGTCCCACGTTTTGTTTGTTTCTTAAGTTTATCGCTAAATGTACCTCAGATGCATAATGTTGTCACATGTTACTTATGAATTTTTCATTTCATTCTTAGTAGGTTGTTTTGTTCAACCCTCGATTTTCAAAGCACTGATCAACGAACAGCATGGGTAAATGAGTTTATTGTTAAATTTTAATTGGAAATTAAGATCCTTAATAAAAGCATATATTTTAATTGATAATTAATTAATTTAATAAAAACAATATTATTGAAGGGTGTTTTTTTAATAAAACTGCATTTGTTTTGAAGCGTTTTTTTCACTAAAACATTGTGTCACGGGCAAGGGGCTGTCAATTTGGGAAGGATCAATTTGGGAATGATCGATTTTGCATAGTATTACCTCCCTCCCATGCTTGGTGGCCGAAGGTAAAGCAAGGAGATGGTGAAGGAGAAAGTAGAGGAGAGGACACATAGGGGTTGCGAAGTCATAGGACACAGAGGAGAGGTGAGGACGTAGAGGAGAGGAAAGGATGCAGAGGGGTCGCGAGGCCACATAGGATGCAAAGGGAAAGGTAAAGAAGGACTTAGAGGTCACCTAGAGGACACATAGGGGTCGCAGAGGTCATAGAGGATGCAAAGGGGTCACATTGGTCACCTAGAGGACACAATGCCCCCCAAATCAGTAAGTACTCTTCACTGAAACTATCATTCCTTGAGCCTGTAATCTCCCATTCCTTAATGGTGACCTCTTCAACAACACATGCAATAATGACTTAGATTCAACCCACAATTCATACAATAAGAATCCCCAAATATCCAGCTCTAAGCCCCATTTATGATCAAAACAATATTGGAGGAAAAACGATGCCCATGGTTGGATTGTGGGAGAAATCCCCAAAAGACTTTGTTGAATATAGTTTGGCATCTTTTTGGATGATGAACCAAAGCACTCTCTCTTGAATGGTATTGTGTTGCTCATGTTTCAATTATGGATGGAATCTTTAAATGATTAGGGTTTGGGCTTATGAGTAAGTCTTTTTCTTCTTCTATGTGATGGTTGTCAATTGGAAGTTGTGGTATGTGAATGTCTCTCGTCATGGAAGTATTGTTGTAGACTCATGGATGATGCATTGCATTTCTTTTACCCCTTTGATCTTTTGAATATTGCAAAGACTTTTGATGAAGTGGAATCATTACCAAATCAGTGTTTCACATTTGATGATGCATTTAATTTTGGTTGATTTAGAGTAGAAGGACCATTTTGACCGACCATCTCTTGGATTTGAAACTTTGAAATGCTCTATTTCTCTTGATTTCCCTAGATTCAAAGTATTGTGAAGTTCTATGGCTGAAATAAATTAGGGTTTGTGATTCCTAGTATTTATAAAAAGTGACGTGGCTCATCTTATTCAACCATGTATGAAGACAACATTTATGCTTGAAGTCTTTGTTGGTGAGGAATTTCCTTGTATGGGACATAATTGCATTCTTTATCTTCACTAGATTTTTGTTTTTGTAAATGTGGAAGCTCTTGTACACAGTGCATTAAAACTATGTATTACATTGAAATTATTATTTTACTCTATAAATGGAGCCCTTGATATTGTGCTTGTAATGAACTCTTGATATGGTGAACCTTGTAGGCTTGTGTTAAGCCATGTAACCTAAATGCTTCTTGGATGAATTCAATCTTTGAAAATGCTTTCTCTGTAATTTGAGAATGAGTACTTGTACTTTGAATTGGATTTCAAATTATGATGTGACAGCTTCATTTGCTCGCTATATTTGAATTGCATTGGGTAAGATAGAGCATGTGTTTCATGGAAGATAGAACTTGAAATCTCTTATGGAATACCAATGAACAAAAATTAACAATCACTTAGAGATGTATGAAAGAATAGGAACACCATGCTTCTTCATATGGTTATAAAAGTAAGGCCTATTCCAAATTCCTGAAAGAGATTTTCATCATGGGACTTTTTATCATATTTTTCTCTTTTTTTGTCTTTGTGAGATGGTATTCATTTTTTTGCACTAGAGTCATGGGTTTCCTTATTCACTTCCACTGTGGAACTTTACTTAATTATATTCTCATATCAAGAACATTTTTTATAGAACCAATGACTTCTTTTTCTTGCAATTCCTAACCCTTTGGTGCTTCACTGTTACATCCATGATGCAATATTCATGCCATCACCTCCTCCTTAACCATGGAACATGGGTTCCTAAATATGTGAACATTGGGTAATGTAGAGATAGAGTATGCTCATTTGTTTTCAAAGGAATATATCCCCTAGTTGTAGGTTCTTAAAATATGTCCATGTTGGGATTGAGGTATCCTTGTTAGGTGTCAACGGCTAACTCTATCCAAGGGTTACACATCCAAGAATAGTAAAATTTCTCTTGAAAATTTGATGCAAAAATATGATGGGCTATATATTTTCATGAAATTTTCACATCTTTGAACTCATGATGTTACCTTCAATCAATCCACATACATTCGAGCACATACATATCCATTGACATGATTCCACCTCTCAATTCAAGTTTCAATTCTTTACAACAATCAAACAATCACCTTCCCTATAAAATATAATCGCCATCAAATCATATTCTTAAATACTCTGCTTTTAAGTAGTAATCTAATAGGAATATAGTTTCCAGGCACAAAATGGGCACTTTTCTATTTGAATCTCCTAGGTATGAACACCAAACATCATAATTGGGCAGACCATGCCAATTTCTCATGGCTTGCAAAATTGTTAATTGGTTGATCACAACCCAAACATAATACTCAGGTGAGCACATTCTATTTGAATTTACTCTCTCATCGTATTGCTTGTAAAAGGATTTATATGTCTACTCATGCATAGACATTATATATATATTCAAATTGGGCATGTCTCTCTTACATATATCTCACTTGACCTTCATATCCAATATTGTAAGATAATTTTATTAATGTCCAATGAGTGACCACAAAGTTGGTCCATGGGACTCAAAAGTATAGCCAATAAAAATACATACTGGGAGTGGGAAAGAAACTCCTCTCACTACTCTACTAAAAGCAGAGAAAGATCTAACTAACTAGCCAATGTAAACACAAGAAGTAGTGCAACATATTACCATTGGAATTTATTAAAAATCATTTTTTATGCAATATGTGAGGGTGATTATGGTGCATATATTGGGGGCTAATTTGGTCTGTGCCATGTTTAGAGGCAATACTTTGTCTCTGGGTTGTTCTGTGAGTGGATCTGGACCATATGTTTGGGGGATATAAATATAGTTGTAGGAACTGTACATGGGTCTATTAGGTTATTTTTGCTGAAAAAATGGAGGTATGGAATATATTGATTCACATATTTAGTGGACATAGTTTTTGGAAACACTTTTTAGTATTTCACCTTGTTAAGGGGTAGTTTCTTGGTATATCAAGATCCTTTGCTCTAAGTAAGCTTTATAGGGCAGTGTTAAAACACTTACCAAATATTTCTTGATTTTTCTACTTCTATCAATGAACATTTCTTGAATGGAATCTCTAGCTTCCTTTGCCTTTAACATCGAAACAAATATTAGGCTCTCCACCCCCAATTTTATCCAATTAATCTTAGTACTTATTCTCTAAGATTAGGCTCATTGACTTATTATTGAGGCCTTAAAACTCTCTCTTGAAGGAGAGCCACATAGGCATCCTTTCTAGTTCTGCAAGTTGTTTGTTCCCAAATTATTTTCAATTCTTTTTAAAGACTTATTTAACAAAGGAAATAATATTTATATTAATGTCCATGAAAGAACAAAATAGGTCAACGCAATGTTGTAAATAGTGTCAAAGAAAATATCGGGGAAAATATTGGAAAATATCGAAAACTTGAAAAAACTAAAATATTTAATTTTTTGTCATTTAAAAAACCTAAAGCAATGCCTCCTTCTAGCCCTTTTTCGGGTAGAGGTAACAGTGAGCAACCCCTCGATGTCACAACTAACCTTGATGACACCTCTGCCATGTTCCTGCCTAGTTTTTTGAATTTTTCAAGTTACCATACTGTAAGGCCATCAAATCAGCTCTTTTCATTCTGACTATATAGAAGACTATATTAATTGCTACTCCATACACAGTACATACAATGAAGCTTGATTGCAGTCTCATTTAAAATACCCTTTACAAAGTCTTCTTTTTTGCAGGGACAAAATATTCTTCCTAGACCTGGTCCAAACCAGAATGACATTTGTAGTTGGAAGTTTACAACATTTGATTATCCTAGAATTCTGTAATGTGCATGTTAGAAAGTTATATATGGTTCTATACAGGTGTTATTCCAGCTAAGATCATTTTTAGATACAGGCTCGAATCATATCCATCTTGAGGACTATCTCGTCATTTATGATCTTTCCTTTTATATCAGGTAATATCCTTGGATTTTTTGTAAGAAAATCGAATGTACTAACATGCAAGTTACAACAGTTACAATAGTACCATGACACTCAAAGTGTGTTCCCTATAATTAACTTTTATGACTGATTAAAAAGGAAGGGGTTTTGGTGCAAAATCAGTGATACTTTTTATTATGAAACTGCAGTTTCAATGTCCAAAGGTCTAATTTATACATATAGCACAAGGCAACAATGGTCTTATAAGAGGTGTTGACAATGACTAACCGACAGATAACAAAACCAACTGCTAAAACAAAATAATTTATCTGAGAAAAAAGGTAGAACACAAAAGATGACTAGAAAGAAAACACTCTTTGGCTAATGATGAGTCATGAACAAAAAGGCCTATATTTCCTTGTTCTTCATTCCTCTAGACATAAACCAGTAATAGGAAGGCTGCCTTTGTTTGTTTGTTTCATGTTTTGGATCCTTTTGGATCCTTGAGGGGAGTTTGGAGAGTGGATTTTAAACATTGGTGACTTGAGAACCACATTTCAATGAGTTTGACTGCAGCCTGCGCCACAAAGTATTGTTCCAAAAAGTTCCACACTCTTGGGTTTTCGTGTCTTGGTGCTCTGAATTAATTTTCAAGAACTTAGTTGCACCTTGTGGGCATTTTTATTTCCATGTAAAGGGAACAATCATCTTCTCAAGTACTCCCTGAGAACTTAGTTGCCCAAATAGAAGTCTTAAAACCTCATGGGAACTCTTTTTTCCATTCTGGAGGAAAGATAAAAAGGTACCATGTTTGGAGTTATTATGTTCACATATATATTGCAAATTTCTAAAATAACCCAAAAATGTTACTAGGAGGAAACTTGAGAATTTTTGTTTCTTGTGTCATACCTAGCATACCTGATTCTTGTTTCTGGTAATATAAACGGCTAGGGCCCACGTATTTCTAGGAAATTTATTTGATCCCTTTTAGAGGGAGTATCAGAAAGGGGTTGATTTGGACATTTCTTCGGGACACTGGACTCCTATTAACAAAATCATAAGCATATGGCCTATTCCAAAACTCATAACCAGTGTGTAACTCCTGAGCCATGAGAACTGGGTGCCTGATAAGCACCGAGTTACGTTCCAAGCCTGACCTTCGCCAGCACAAAATAAAAAATATGTATATTTGGAGGCCCACAAACAATGAAATTCAGGACGACAACATGGTCTCTTGACTATTGTAAAGACGGAGCCAAAAAACAATGCAGGCAGAAAGGAAAAACAACAACTAGCACAAAATTCAACTTTAGCCATGAACTTGATTTAGAGATGAAAACCATGGTTAATATGCTCTAAAATATATAGATTGAATAACATGTTATATATAGAGATTTAATGATATACCAACTTTAGGCAAAAAAATGGTCGAAGCGAATAGTATATGTGATATCATATTTTTCTTCACTTTATGTATAATCACCGGGATGTCTATTTTTCCTTGCGTATATGTCTTGTTCTGTTGTGATATGAAAACTTATGGTGTACATGTGTGTGTATGTGTGAGTGTGTGCACGGTTGTGGATACACTTTATATGTGTGGTTACTATCTGTTGATGAGGTAATGTTTATATTCATGGTTGGGAAACTCGTGAGAATGCATAAATTATAACGCTAATATTTGCAATATAGCACAAAATATGCATATTATGTAATGAAATTAATACTAATGTTTTAAATTGATTATTTCTTGTTGTTTGCAGAAAAATGGTGAAGATGACTAAGATGATCTAGATAATGTTGTCACCAATGTAACAGAGAAATATATTGCCGACAATGATGCAAATGGATCAGATGAAAATGATGATGAATATGATGTTGGGATAGATGAGGATGAGGATGAGGATGCGGATGATGATGATTATGGTGGTGGTGGTGATGATGATGATGATGGTAGCCATTGATGCTACTATTGAGATTGTGGATGTTTATTGCTTTCTTGATGCTACTAGATACGTATTCTTATTTTTGTGATGATCCAAGTTCATATTAAATTCTGGGTCATTTTGATTTGTATGGTGGATTTATGTTGACATATAAACTTGATTATCCTTGATCATTTTAACATTTCTAGATATGGATATTAAAAAAGCTATTTCTTGTGATATTGGTATTTTCACTATATATATCGTTCACTTGTTCTTTTAACCTTAATATGATGATATGTATGATATTGATGTGATGATGTTTTATAATTTCACTTCTTTTGATGCAAGATAATGGTGATGTTATCGTTATTATATTGTAAATTTATCTATATTGTAAATTGTCGATGATCTTTTCATGGAAAATTAATATATATGATGATGTTACTACTTTGTATAAATGTTGTCTGTTTGTGTTAAATTTTCTTCACAAATGCTATGCAATTAATTTCAATAATGGTATCTACAATTAATTTGAATGTTTCATTATGTTATTTCAGAAATATGAAGTAAATGATATATGAGAACTATTGAAATTAATGAAATAATTATAATAATTTGATATAATAAATATATTAGCACACAATTGGATATAGTTGTAGGTGTTAAATAGAAAGCCTAATGTGGTGCTAATAAGGAAGCAAAATAGGAAGAAAAACTAGGAGCTAAAATGGAAGCCCACTATGTCATAGAACTAGAAGCAACATTGGATGCAATACCTAGCGCTAAGTTGGAAGTAATTTCTGATGCTAAATTAGAAGCCAAACTAGAAGCTAAACTAGTGGCCAACAAAGAAGCAAAATTAGATGCTTAATGGGAAGCTAAATGCAGTGTTCATGAGGAAGAAAAACAAGAAGAAATTCAAGGAGCTAAACGACAAGCAAAATGTGGCGCTAGTGTGGGAGTAAAAATGGATGCTAAATTGGTAGAAAAACATGGTGCTAATGTTGACATAAATAGAGATGCAAAACTAGGCATTAAAAATGATGCAACACTTGACACAAATGAGGAAGCCAAACACGACGTTGATATGGGTAGCAAAATAAGATGTTACTTTGGATGCAAAACATGGCACTACATAGGAAGCAAAATATGGTGCAACAATAGAAGAAAAAATTGGCACCATTTTGTTAGCAAAACACGATGCAAAAAATGAAGCAAAAATTGGTGCAAAATTAGAAGTGAAAAATGGTGCATATTGGAAGTACAACATGGTGCAAAATGGGACGCTAAGTGGTAGCACATATGGATGCTAATTTGGATGCAAATATGGCGCGAATGTAGATGCAAACATAAATGCTAACATGACTCTTTTAAGGATGCAAGTAGGGCGTTAATGGGGACGTCATTTAGGAAGTAAAAGAGGACGATTTCTAGGAAGAAAAATAGGATGTTATTTAGGAATCAAACCTCAACGTCATTTAGGAAGCAAAATTGGACATTATTCTGGAAGCTAAAAAAGGGCGCTATTTTAGACATCAGAAAGGATGCTATTTAGGAAGCAAAAAAAATGATATTTTAGACTCTTTAAGTTTTGTCCATGACACGTCCCATTTAGCGTCTACTTAGACCACTCAATGATAAAAAATCAACACTAAAAAGGGACGCTAATTCCAGGATTTGTTGTAGTGCATCAACTAGATTTGCACTTAGGGTCAGCTACTGCGCTTCATTGTCTAAAAAACTAGCATTTTCAAACCATACAAATAATACCATGTTACCAAGGTAATATCTACTATTAAATGTATGCCACTTACTTAGCTGCATACTTCTTTTCTCCTAATTGAGACTTTTATGAATATATACATTCAAACGCTTCAAAATATATATCCTACAATGGTTTCAAAAGTGGCTTTACAAAGATCAACACGTGGTTTCAAAACAAGTTCTTAGTAAAATTGTTTTTATTTAGTTCTATTCTTTTTGTCATACCGAATTTACGTATACCATTGCTCATACCATGCATGATACTAGGATAAATATACATGCCATGGCCAATAGATTAACAAAACTTTGAATTTCAGTACCGTTTCATTATCTAGGAAAAACACATATTTTGCTTGGTTGTGAGTCCTATTCTTATGCCATTTGGAGAACAAACTTTGCTATCCTTGTCATAGTTGTATCCTCTCTGCAATCATTTCTCTACAATTCTTATTTAAAAAGCTTACTGATATTTCCTTTGCTTTTGGTTCCTTGAACTAACCATCATATTTTCAATTGCTTCATACTATTAGGCTATTCTTCGTGACGATGTGACTTGTGCAAACATACTATGGCCTTAAAGCACCAATGCTGACCAATCCAATCACATATTTTGGTAAGCGATAAGAGTACCATTTGACATGTTCCTACTTTAGTTCCTTCATCACTAACGTGTCTCTATGTCCATTGATTTATTACATCGTCTTGTTCATTGTATCTAGATCAATAATTCCCTTTATATTTAAATTAATAATTCCCTTTTCCTAGCATTTGTCTCTTGTCTTATCTGCATGGTCCACATGTGCCAACTTTAATTTATCTATCATATCAAATATACTACAAATATTTTTCCAATGATGTGATCATCTTGTTCAACTATCATTCCAAGTGGTCATATGCTAAAGTAATTCAATATAGAGGTGGCTAGTATCTAGAGGATGCTTAATAGCTCAACCATGGTTAGTAGTACATCACACACCATTCATGCTTCGACATGAAAAGAATTACCTCAACACATGAGGCACCACATCAACACATGAGGATCTGTCTTGAAATACAAGACCTTAGTCTTGACAAACAAGATTGTACAACACCATCACTTTGACATACAAAGCACTTACCTCAACACATGAAGCTTATTCATTCTTGAGTCCAACTCAATATTTTTCTCCAAGTTTCCTAAGTCCAATTCAGGATCCTATAAGGCACTACCTCAACACACAATGATCAGTCTTGGAAAACAAGAATGACTTGGAAAATGACTCATGATGTTGTAACTTTAACAATCCCTCTCAGTGAGGGAGGAATTCTCTGCCATGCCAATATTGTCTCTAAATTACCTATACTTTGTCAAGGATAGAGGCTTAGTCAACACATCTGCTATCTGCTCACCAGTAGCAATGTACTAAAGTATTATGGCACCTCTTTGGACCATGTCTATGATGTAGTGGTATTTCATCTCAATGTGTTTCGATCTGTCATGAAACACAGTGTTTCTGATAGCTTGAAGCAGCTCTGATTGTTAGAGTGAATAAAAATAGTCTCAATATTCTCACCGAACAACCCAACAAGTAGCTTCCTAAGCCACACAGCTTCTCGTTAAGCGGTACTAGTTGGAATATACTCTACTTCTATAGTAATCCGGGGTACAGATCCCTACTTCCCACTAGACCAAGAGATCATAGCTAATCCCAAGGTAAAAAAAATGCGGATGTACTCTTTCGGTCCACAATACCATCACCCTAGTAAGAGTCAGCATAACCAAGTAGCATCACTCCTCCACTGGAATCATATATGAGTCCATAAGCAATAGTACCTTGAAGGTATCTAAGCACATGCTTGGAAGTAACCCAATATCTATGTCTTGGTTCAGACATGAACTGACTCAAGATACTCATTGCATAACATATGTCTGGTCTACTATGTATCAAATACATCAAGGAACCAATGAGCTATTTATACATGGTAGGATCCACTAGATCCGATTCGGAATCTGAATCATGTAGTTTCTTCAAATTAGAAACTGTTGTGGGGAAAATGCACCTATAGTTCAGGGGAGAAACTACCAACTTACGGTGATAAAGATAGACTTACAAGCATTCTGCAAGTATAACTAATAAATGAAGAGATTAGGGTTTAGAGATGTAGGCACCTTATTCAGAAGGTTGATCCTAGCTTTTCCTCCCTCACTCTTCAATGCTTATCCAGTGTCGCAATGCCCAGACCTGCAAAACAACTTGATACCTTTCTCAAATACATTTGACTACATGTATAATACTGATATCTATAATGGAAAGAGACATCAAACTATAATCAAACAGTGATCAAATCTTAAGACACATTAATAGGTCATATTTGGAAAGAGAAGAACGTCTGATCTTTATTAATGAATGAAAGCAAGTACATACAATTATACCTTCCTTCAAGCTTGGCACTTCACGAAACCTAGATTCAAGGTCTCCTGCTTCCGTTCTCCAAGGATCCCAGCCTCTAAGCAATTGTACTAGGGTTTACCAAAACTGAAGCACAAGAGAGGGGGATGAGGGTCTCCATTCCTCCAGCATAACTTTGCAATTAGGCTTTCTCCTCTCACATGACCCTTCTACCCTCCTTATATAGTCAGTGAGGAAGAGGAAAAGAAGTTACAACCACTCAAGAGGTTTCCCAACCAACTTAACTTACTCGAATTTCGAGATTTTTGACCAAAACAAGTGTGTACGCTACTCTATAGTATACAAAGTCGCGTACATATGGCAATGGGCGCTACTATGAATGAGGTAAAGTCGCGTACACACGCTACTATTATAACAGTAGAGTCGCGCTCATAGTGAAAAATGGCCAAAAACAGGCTTTTCTGCTCATTTTCAGGAGATGGTTTGGTCTGGAAAAATGTTCCTAAGGGTCATATACATCAAATGGGTCAAGAATGAGGTAATTTCAACCATTTTTAGTGTCCCAAATGACTCCTCCATCCACAATTGTCCTGTTGTGTGACTGAACTTGATCTCAAGAAGTGTCGTCATGCGACCAAGGGAAACAAGTGTCGTCACGGACGGAGAGGTGTCATTTCAAGCTATAACAGATGCCCCCTAATGTATGAGGTCAGAGGGAGTACGGGAAACGATGGCCGAAATACATTATAAAAAAAAAAGAGTTGAATCATGGAGGAACGGAGAAACCAAGAATCATAGGCTCAAATGAAGTACCTGAAAGCAAAGGAAATGTCAGACAAACTTATCCATGGGTAACTGTCCATGTTCAAATGGTGGAACATGATCTCCAAGAGGATACAATAATGATCCAAATACTGATGCATATATCATGGCCACTAGAATACAAGCGTGGATCCATGAGGAACATAAGTGTAAACATAGCCACATAAATACAAGGTGGATCTATGTCAAAACTGGAGAACATAGCCATAGAGAATAAGCTGGATCTATGTCTCATCAAGAGCCAAAAAGAGTGTGTCTCAATCTTGCGCAACTTGGGCGATAACATAAATGAGGTGATGCTATCGAGGATCCCAAGGTCTTCATCCAAAAACAACCCAAGGTACAAACCTATCCATGCGAATAAATGAGCTGTTGTCGAACATGGGAGGTATCGTTTGATTACCGGTCATTGATGTATACCGTTAACAAACGCGAGGGTGTCCACCAATAATGAAAATGGAACCCAAGGTACCTAGTACATTCAAGCAAGTGCGAATAGATGGTCTTGCCGTCGAACACTTGAAGAATCCATCGGATAGGAGACATTGATGTATTCCCATCTATCCAATAGCGAGGGAAACTGCCACTAATGACTGCAATCCGCAAGGTACTAACCGAAACTCTAAACTTCATTCCCAGAGCACAATGAGTTGAAGTCGATGGGAAGAAGTCCGTTGGAAGGGAGGCCTTAATGCATCCTCCATCATCCAACACGAGGGACACTCAACAGGTATGAGCTGATTTGGAGTAGGACTAAACACATGATGAAACATACTGACACCCAGGAATGGCCGACACATGAGGTCAAGGCAACTGCAGAATGGCCGACACAGGTTGTATCCTTGAACAGTGAGCACGACACAAGAGTGACTTAGGCAGCTTTGAACACAAAGAGACCACAATGCAAGTCTGCAATGTAGGAGACATTAACAGATTCTCCAAATGATTGGAAGACTAACCAAACGGAGGAGTAGGAACTCTGAGATCAAGTTTACCCTAAGGTCAATACTAGAACCCAACTTGTTTGATAGACTCAAAACAGGTGCTTTGTTCAAGGAGATAGTTGACTTGCTGCCATCATATTGAAAGATATTGTAACATTCTTCCCTTCCCTTTCCTTTTTCATTTTTTAACGAGCTTGACAAAGAACTAAAGCATGCTCGACGGTATTTTCATATTTAAGGAGTCTGAAAAACCTAGAAGAAAACTCCATACACCTATCCGTGGATTTTATATCGAGCCCGGATTGGTCTGTGCTCGGCGGTGTTTTCTTGCTTATAGAGTTGAAAAACTTAAACAGTCCTCTATACACTTATCCGTGGATTTTATATCGAGCCCGGATTGGTATGTGATCGCTTGGTGTTTTCACATTTCGAGAGTCTGAAAACCCTAAAGACGACTCCAAAGGTCCTTTTTCGTAAAGTTAGTCTCCTTCCCCGAAAAAGTGTAAAATGATGGAAGAAGAACTCTTCTAGCGCATACAAGAGTATACCTAGAGTATACCTTTTCCGTAAATTATCCACCAAGGCCCGGAAAAGGGGTAATTCTATACCTAAGTGGAAGTCAGTTCAGTTATTTTAACGAGCCCGAAAAGACAACTATGCTCGGCAAACTTTTCCTATTTAAGGAGTCTGAAAAGGGCTTAAAAGAACTCCATAGGGATCTTTTCCGTAAAGGTTTAACGAGTCCGGAAAAGTAAATGCATGACCTCCTTACTGTTTTTAACGAGCTCAAAGGAGATAGGAAAATGCTCACAACTTCCTTACTGTTTTTAATGAGCTCGAAGTGAAGATGAAAGAAATGCTCATAACCTACTTACTGTTTTTAACGAGCTCGAAGTGAAGGTAGAAGAATGCTCGTAGCCTCCTTACTGTTTTTAACGAGCTCGAAGGAAAGGTGGAAGACTGCTCGTAACCTACTTACTGTTTTTAACGAGCTCGAAGTAAAGGTAGAAGAATGCTCGTAGCCTCCTTACTGTTTTTAACGAGCTCGAAGGAAAGGTGGAAGACTGCTCGTAGCCTCCTTACTGTTTTTAACGAGCTCGAAGGAAAGGTGGAAGACTGCTCGTAACCTACTTACTGTTTTTAACGAGCTCGAAGTGAAGGCAGAAGAATGCTCGATGTGGGAAGAGACGAGTGTCAGGGACATGCAAAACTAGCTCCAAGCGCATGGAACAAAGCTATGCCTAATGCAAGGAACATGGGCAAGATAAGGACACTCAGGGTGTGTCTCCTCCAGGTAAAAGGTGTCAATTTGAAAAGGCAAAATGATACAGGGCTTAGCGGAAATGAGATCAGAGATGGAGGCTTATACAACGGGCTAAAAGCGTGGAAGCCGGCTTCAGGCTCATTAGCGCAAGCGGGATCATAATAGATGCATATGCAATTTGAACACAAAGATGGGAACCTTATCAGGGATGGCCAGAAATATATGAGGAAGAAAGATATGAGGCTTCTTCTCAAAGTCATGGTGAATCTAAAAAGGCTCCCGAACCTATGAGAAAAACTCAGCATGGGCACCAGAATGGCATAAGGGTGCTGACTAGGGTGACCCATGTTAGGTAGGCTCTGCTGTCGGACTGGTGCACAATGCATAAAGAGATGGCTAACACACCAATATCCAACAGGTTCGACCCTATGGCGAATTCGGATGGCAAAAGGTTCAAATGCAACATAACAGCGGGGAAGCCTAAACCTATATGCAAGGTTCCGAATATACCTGACATGGTCGCACAAGGTGTCGAAAAGGACCAGTAAGCAAGTATACATCCAGCTAAGAATCCTGTCTCCAAGAAACATTAGTACCGGGATCATATCTAAAACATATGTAAAGGAAGACCCGATACAAGTCACTGTGGTAGAAATACTTTCAACTTCACTATCATCAACAGCAGGCATAAACAAGGCAGAGTCTTCGAATGAAGACTCTATGGTACCCAAGCCCGAGGAATTACAATCAACAAGATCAAATTCAGGATGAAGATCAAAGTTGAAGGACATGATGGAATCTGCAGAAACAAATTCATCATCACGGGAGTTGAAAATTCTAGAAGCATAATCAAACTTAGCAGGAACACCGATTTGCTGATCTATAGGAGAGTCCAAAGACTTAACAGTAGGAAGATCAGACTTTAAGGTCAAACCGGGGCTGGACATAACTGTGACTGGATCAACATCCAAGTGAATGGCAGACTGTACCATAGACTCTAGGAAAACTTCATCGGAAGGAAGTATATCATCCCAGATAGAATACATATCTAAACATTCAGATGGAGATGTCACTTGGTCAAAAGCTGGGACCAAGTCCCGAGAAGGTAAGCATGAACTCAGAGACTTCTTCTCAGTAGCAGTTGAACTCAAGGAACAATATGCCACATGAGGCGCATGTGACATAGTAGTGTCTAATGACGAGGGATCAGACTGGTCTACAGTTGGGTAATAAGGAGGATCAACGAATGCAAGCTGGTCGATGGTGACAATGTTTTCGTTATGAGGGAAATGCATCACACGAAAAAGCGTAGACACCACAGCATGCATAGCATAAACGTAATCACGCCCGAGGATCATATCAAAGTCCATAGGGTCCTTTAGAACCATAAAATCAACTAAGACTGTTTTTCCACCCAAGGTAACAGGTGCCTGACGGAGGAATCCGATCGGTTCACTAGGTCTTCTATCAAAGGTCAACGGCCAATTAACAGCTGGAATAACATTAGGGAAACCCAAATCTCTCCAAGCATAAGCGGATAAGAGACTAACAGAAGCACCTTCATCAACAATACATCGATCAACCGTATGGTTCTAGATATCAACCTTTATCCGAAAAGGTGTCGAAGAAGGAAGACGAGGCTCGGCTAGACTATTCCAATCAAAGGAAACAATCCTAGGGCTTGGTAGGGGTTCACATGGAACAGATGAAGTGCCCCCTTTTTCAGAAATATCCAAACTGGTAATGCAGAAGACTTCAGTAGTAGGTGCATCAATCTCTGAAGGACTGATGGGATCGGTCGAAGATTGCATCGATTCAATCACTTCACTCTCCGAAGGAAGAGTGGGGTCGACCAAAGATTGCATTGGTTCAACCACTTTATCAACCAAAAGTTGATCTGGCTGCAGGGAATCTAGAGACAACTCAAGAACAGAGGTTCCTTCAGACATAGACCACACTCTTCGTACCTCTGGAATGGCAGGGCAGCGGTGAGTAAGGTGATCTCCCTTACAAAGTTTACAAGGGAACTTTGGTTTCCGTCCTATAGGTTTAGACTCCTTTACAACGTCAGTACTCTCAGCATGACTAGCATTGGCTGACAGCTTGCCCCCAGCATGACTCACAGAGGCTGGTTGCTCAGAAGCAGAAGACTTTTGAACTAAGGACCACACTTTTTGCACTTCTGGAAGTACAGGGCACAAGTAAGTAAGGTGGTCTCCCTCGCAAAACTTACAAGGGAACTTAAGCTTCTGTTTGTTGGGTTTGTCGACAATGTCAACTCCCTCAGCATGACTTGCAGTGGCTGATCTGGTGTCTCCAGTATGACTCACAGGAACTGGTGACTTGTCATTAATATGACTAGCAGTGATCAATGACGTGTCCTCAACATGACTGACAGTGGTTGAAGACAAACTTTCAGTATGATTTTCAGTGACTAAAAGTTTTCTCCCAGCATGACCTCCAGAGGCTGGGTGGGTGCCCCCTGCATGATTTGCAGAGGCAGGGTTCTTGCCCCCTTGTTTTGGCATCTTCTTCCTATTCTTCCCCCGTCTATTCCTTTTAGACTGCTGGCTACTAGTATTGCTACTTTCGCCGCATGAGGTAGAAGGAGGAGGAGAAGATGTTACCGGCAAAGGAGGCACAGGGTTCTGATGCTCTTGATTTGAGGTGCTCACAAAAGAAGCGTCAGGAGCATGCAAGGCATTCGGAGTGGAAAACAACCAAACCGGCAGCCCAATAGTGAATCCAGGAAGATTCAGAGTAGCCATTAAGGGAGCACCAATGTTTCCAATGAATGGAACAGCACAAGGATCCCCCGGAACAGGGGTACCTTGATTGGCACTCGCCGGAATGCTAGACATAGTTTCTCGCTCAAATGAACAAGAAGTTCCCTAAGGCAAACTAAAAACAAGTAGCACAAAGAGCACACCACTAAAAAAAGGTCCTAAGTAAATCAAACCAGGCAAACAGATGCCTTCCGGAGAAGAGTCTGGGATGATGAGGGCCCAGAACAGATCAACGAAGGATGAAGGACAGTTACCCGGGGTCCACAATACAATGACTAAGGGTGCAAGCGCTGGAATCACCCAACCGCCCTCCCAAAGACCTGCAAGGGATTTCCTCCCACGTCTGTCCTAGGTACAGCAGATATACCCTCCGCTGTCACCTGTGTATGAACCTAGAGTCTGATACTAAGGATACCACAACACCGAAAACTCCTGGGGGAACAGTCACCGGTCGAATCAGAAAGCGTGGGCAGGGTAGCTAAGCCCGAAACTCGAAAGAGTCCCCAATACGCAATCCGATCCTGGCGTATGCTCGAACAGAAAGTAGGAGGGGTATTCCCACAAACTGATCTCACATTGACCTACTGCATATGCTCCCAGGCAAATTTTGAGTGAGGTGGGTTTGCCTAATGATAGTCTCACTACGATTTTTGCGCAATGTGTGATCTTGGGTGGTTTAAGGTGTTTTAAACCCAAGATCCTAACCAAAACTAGTTGGTGTAGTGTAACCTAGAAAAGAAAATGTTGCTAGTTCATTTTATTAGAGTTCATTTTAAAGGTTACTTGATTACTCAAAAAGGTAGTGGGTGTGTGAGAGTGGTTATAATAGAAATAGAGTACTGAAAATGAAATATTTACCACCAAACAAATCTTTTTCTTTTCAATGCAAGTCTTAAAATTCTGATCTAGAATGCATGTGCAAATGCAATTTTTTAATCTTTTGAATGCAAAAAAGGTAAAAATAAAGTCTAAATGTAAAAAATTAAACTCAAAACCTAAGAATGCAGCTACTCAAGCAACTAGGTATGCAAAAGAAAACTTGTTCTTTTTTATGCAAAGCACTCTAAAATCTTTTAAGCCACTTGCAAGGTACTCTATTTAGAAAATGAATCAAAATTCTTTATGCTTTTCAAAGGTAAGAAACAAAAACTGAAACTAACCTACTATCAAAGCAAAGCAAAGAAACTTTCAGGTTCTCTTTATGGAGCAGTAAAAGCTACCTTATATGACTTTCAAATTCTTATTGATGTAAGCATGCCAAACATTGGGAAAAGAGTACAAAAACTACTTTTAGACCCAAACGAAGCAAATGACCTACGAAGAAGTATGGTTTGGTAAAGTCAGGTCTGCACGTAAACAATGCAAACAAGGTCTTGAACAACAGCCAAAACACTTGAGCTTTCACTACAAAAGAAAAACTAAAAGCATAAGGGAGGACAAGAAACCAACCTAAAAGAGAAATTTCACTCAAATAGATACAAACAGGGTCAAAAAGACTCAAGAGGTTTCAAATCCAGTGGAAATGGGGCAAGCAAGTTCAATCAGACTCAAATTAGGGTACAAAACACCAAACAGGTCCACAACCCCCCAACTTAAGTCAACAAACCCCAAAACTTTCCAAACAAACCCAAATTGATCAAAAGAGGTTCAAATCATGAATGTAGGATCAATACAAGGATGGGAGACCACCTACAGGGGTTTAACACAGACCTAAGGTCATCAGGGACCCCCAAAAATGCAGCCACAGCCCCCAGATTTGGGTCCACAACCCAAAAACTCAAAAATTTCAAACCCAGATTTTGAGCGCTACTGTATATGAAGGAAACTAGCGCTCATAGCAGTATGGGCGCTACTGTGTATGAAGGAAACTAGCGCTCATAGTAGTATGGGCGCTACTGTGTGGTACAAACAGTAGCGTACTAAAAAAAAAAGTCTAAAAAACGGGGTTAAAACCCCCAAACTGGGTCCACAAAGGTTTGCAAGGGCTGGGAAGGGTCTGTAAAAAGCCCAGGAGGGTCAAACAGAGCCTACTAACTGATCCTAATCAAGAAAATGAACAAAGACCATCAAACAAGACTGAAGAAATGACCTTGGATACCCCTAAGCAATTAGGCTTTCCCCAGCGGAGTCGCCATTCTGTTGTGGGGAAAATGCACCTATAGTTCAGGGGAGAAACTACCAACTTACGGTGATAAAGATAGACTTACAAGCATTCTGCAAGTATAACTAATAAATGAAGAGATTAGGGTTTAGAGATGTAGGCACCTTATTCAGAAGGTTGATCCTAGCTTTTCCTCCCTCACTCTTCAATGCTTATCTAGTGTCGCAATGCCCAGACCTGCAAAACAACTTGATACCTTTCTCAAATACATTTGACTACATATATAATACTGATATCTATAATGGAAAGAGACATCAAACTATAATCAAACAGTGATCAAATCTTAAGACACATTAATAGGTCATATTTGGAAAGAGAAGAACGTCTGATCTTTATTAATGAATGAAAGCAAGTACATACAATTATACCTTCCTTCAAGCTTGGCACTTCACGAAACCTAGATTCAAGGTCTCCTGCTTCCGTTCTCCAAGGATCCCAGCCTCTAAGCAATTGTACTAGGGTTTACCAAAACTGAAGCACAAGAGAGGGGGATGAGGGTCTCCATTCCTCCAGCATAACTTTGCAATTAGGCTTGCTCCTCTCACATGACCCTTCTACCCTCCTTATATAGTCAGTGAGGAAGAGGAAAAGAAGTTACAACCACTCAAGAGGTTTCCCAACCAACTTAACTTACTCGAATTTCGAGATTTTTGACCAAAACAAGTGTGTACGCTACTCTATAGTATACAAAGTCGCGTACATATGGCAATGGGCGCTACTATGAATGAGGTAAAGTCGCGTACACACGCTACTATTATAACAGTAGAGTCGCGCTCATAGTGAAAAATGGCCAAAAACAGGCTTTTCTGCTCATTTTCAGGAGATGGTTTTGTCTGGAAAAATGTTCCTAAGGGTCATATACATCAAATGGGTCAAGAATGAGGTAATTTCAACCATTTTTAGTGTCCCAGATGACTCCTCCATCCACAATTGTCCTGTTGTGTGACTGAACTTGATCTCAAGAAGTGTCGTCATGCGACCAAGGGAAACAAGTGTCGTCACGGACGGAGAGGTGTCATTTCAAGCTATAACAGAAACCATTGGTGTAGAAATGAATTTACAATCCATCATACCAAAATTGCACAACACATCAACTGTGTACTTTCCTTGAGAAAGAAAGATCTCATCTTTCCTTTGCCAAACTTCTAGACCAAGAAAGTAGTGGATAAGACCCAAGTCTTTCATTTCGAAATCAAAAGTGAGATCCCTCTTGCACCGAGCTATCTGGTGTTCCTTTTCAGTAAGGAACAATTCATCAACATAGAGAACCAAGATCAGTGGTTGGTTCTTGGAAATTGGCATCTTGATTAGGTTTCCCTGGAAAGTTGGGTATGTAGGGTTTGATCTTTGTTGGCATGGATGGAAAAATTAGGTCATGATGAATATGATGATGATGATGATGGAAATGAAAACCATGATGGTTTTGATGATGATTATGATTATTTCCTTGAGTCTTAGAACCCTCCCATACCATCAAGGCATGCGCCTAGTCTAACCATGTAAAATTTCAATGCATACAGGAACATTTTGAAGAAATTTCAATGTTGGCCCCATTCAATGATCACTGTGTAAAATAATTAAAAGTTACATAAACTAAATGCAAAATATACTCAAAATAAATTATTATTATTAAAACAAGAAAAAATTATGATGTTTAAACAAGTTATAGAACACTCTCATGTAACTAACACTTTTGTGATCACATATTCCCTATACTGAATTGGTAATTTTGACTACAACATCTCCGATAGTTCCTACTTAAAACATTTATGAAGATTACAATTTCAAGCATGGGACACCTGACCTAAGTACATCTCCTCCTCTAACACTCTCCTTTTGTAATCACATACTCCCTATAGTGAATTGGTAATTTTGACTACAACATCTCCAATAGTTCCTACTTAAAACATTTATGAAGATTACAATTTTAAAGCATGGGACACATGACCTAAGCACATTTCCTCTAACACTCTCCTTGAAGGCATACGGATGAACATCACCTCTCCAATATAAAATCAAGATTAAACAAGCTATAAAACCATGTGAAAATTTTCAAGACTAAACAAACTATAAAGCCACCTAAAAATATTGAATAAAAAAAGAGAAATAAAAATATTGAATTGGTGATCACATATTCCCTATAGTGAATTGGTAATTTTGACTACAACATTTCCAATAGTTCCTACTTAAAACATTTATGAAGATTACAATTTTAAGCATGGGACACCTGACCTAAGTACATCTCCTCCTCTAACACTCTCCTTGAAGGCATATGGATGAACATCACCTCTCCAATATAAAATCAAGATTAAACAAGCTATAAAACCATGTGAAAATTTTCAAGATTAAACAAACTATAAAACCATGTGAAAATATTGAAAAAAAAGAGAGAAATACAAATATATGAAGAAAAGCATCATTATTATAGCAATTTAAAATATATTAAGAAAAACATCATTATTATAACAATTGAGGAAAACTACATTATATTACTTATACTTTTTAAATCAGCATAGATCCATTTTAAACTTGGATTTATGAAGCACCTAGAGGAATCCAATTTCTATAAGTGTTGATATTCTAAATTTAAAATAGAATCAATGTAATTTTTTTTGTTTAAACCAACATCATTTACATTTGTTACCACATATTACCTAAGTTACACAATCCCATAATGAATTGCAAATCACCTTCCTATTCTCTGTACAACAAAATGTATACCATGACTTACTAGCTATGCAACAAAATGTATACCATGACTTACTCTCATTTAATTGAATCTTTACCCAACCCAATAGATGTCAAAATGATATCTCCAACATACATTTCACAACAATAATGAAATTATCCAGCATACATCCACAACAATAATGAAATTATAAATATAAGATAAACATAACCATCATCCCTTCCAATGTTGTTATCATGAAACGTTGTTAAATTGTTAAATCCAAATTCAATGCCATGTAAACATGTAAATCCGGTCAAATCCAAATTCTATGCCAAGTAATTGGATCCATTTTCAGAGACTGTTTCTTTGACAGATTCCTGAGAATTAAAAATCCCAGCGTAGGATAGGGGGATTAGGCATAATCCTCGGCTCCTTAGATCGGATGTCTTTGCATCCCCTCTGGTTTCCTGCGAGAAAATATATGATTAACCAGAATATAAAATTTTTAAAAAATGAAGTTTGTATTGAAGAATTCATTTAGGTTAGTGAATAATATGCTGCTTACTGAAGTTCCTCCTGGGGCACTGTCTTTCAAATAAGAGGCTGCGAGTGCCTGCGTTAATGAATTTGATAAGAAAAGGAAAGTTTGCTGTGTAGCACTTCAAAACAAAAAATTCACCAACTTCAGCAGAAACCTGGGAAACTTTAAAAAGTATAAGAAATATCAATTTACCTCGACTTTATTTTGAAGAAGCTTCATTTGCTCAACTGTTTCAACGAGCACGGATGTATAATTGGTCTGCCGTTAAAAATGATAACTAGTATGAAAATTTTCATTTACCCATATATTGTGATAATCTGATTAAGCCACAGTGACATTTCAAGTAATTCTAACTTATGAAGCCAGTAAGATATAAACCTCTTCCGGAAGCGACATTAGCTGTCGCAACGTTTCCATTCTTGCTCTCACGTTTTCTGTCTTTCCGTAGTTCACCTGAAGGAGGCCGTAAAATACTTGAATCAGATAATACTTTGGATGAAACCTTAGGTCGTTGGAATTGATAAATTAGAAAATAATTGGTAAACTCTGGATATTAACCTTCGATGATGAAGCAGATTCTTCAGATTCTTCTGTTTCTTCCGTGGCAGAATCTTCTGTTTCTTCCCTCTGTATCTGAATCATGCGGACAATAGTAAAAACAACAAGAAATCAGCCATTAAAGACTACAGTAAAACCAACAAGAAACCAGGCATTAGTAGAAACAACAAGAAATTAAACATTTGCATTATTGGAAGCCAGTATCCACTGAACATCTTCTAGTACTTATGGAATAGTATGAAGGTTGGCTGAATAACAATTCAAAATAATTCAAAATAATAACGTTGACAACAAATTTTCAATTTAGATATGTGGATAGATAACAATGAAAGATAATATGGAAACAACATTAAGAATTCCTTGGTCTCTCGCCTGCGATCTGGAAACAACATCAAGAACTCCTTGGTTAGGCATGGATTGATGCATATTCCCAGCCGGCAATAAAATGATATGTGTAAAGATATCATCCTGTGGAGAGGGGGTGATCATTTTGATAAGACCTTTGGATCTTACCAAAGTAGTGGGACGGAACCCTAACTCTTTTTAAGAGTTTCTAGTTTCACTAGGCAGTAAACGTTCTCAAGCCTCCAAGGTGCTGACAGAGTCGTCCCATAAGGAGATAACTTTTGGAATCCTAATGGAAGTGTGTTAGAGGCATTGGAAGTAGGAGACATGTGTGAGACATCGTGAGAGTAGGAAATGAAGGTATTTTGGGTTGGATTTTTAACACCATCTCGATTTCTCTAGCTCTATCACAAGATTATAACCATGTTGTGGGGTGTTACATAATGATACGGGCTAGAATTTTCTCTTCTAGTCCTTTAATGAAGCATTTTCACAAAAAGGAATTAGACATGCCATCTATGTAAATTTCCAATGATTAAAATGTTGTTATATAAAAAAACATATGCTTCTTTGGCATGATTTGGTCAACCTTCCTAAGTAGTGAATGTCCCATTCAATATGATCATGAAGGATATTCACAAATTGTGTCCAAGCAACATAAGGATGATAAGTCTTTTGGTACCATTGCCACCATTTCCAACATTCTGAGTCTAAATATAAGACCCCCATTTTTAACTTTGAGAGATTATCTTTAATTCCATGAAGAGAAAAATAGTGTTCCATTTGAGTAACCCAATTGGAAGGACCAAATCCATCAAATTTGTGCATGTTGACCTATGATGCCAAGAAGTGTTATCTTGAAATGGTGGAGGTTACCTTTCACTGAAGAGAGTACATGAGTGCCATGTTTTTCATTGAACATAGATTAGGTGGATATATGCTTGGGTATGGGATCTAAACCCATGCGTTTCGTTACAATATTCAACATTTGTTGTTGATTATCTTGATCGATATGAATTTGTTCAAATATATGCTACAAAGCCATAACCACTGATTCAAGATTCAAGATCCTTAGTTTCCTTTAGCGGATCCTTGTTATAGTTATCCACATTTTTTTTGGTTGTGGATGTTAACTATGGAACCAATTATGATTTGAAAATTATTAACACTCACTTATGTCAAAATGATCAAAAGAGGATTCTTTAGATAGGTACCACCAAATGCGGTATGGGTGGCTCCAAAAAAAAGGGGTTGTTAGAGATGCATATCAACACAATTAACATGATGCAAGGATTCTTTTCAAATAGGTCTCCAACAATGGTGTAGGTGGATCCCATAATTTTTCACTTTTTTTACATTGGTAGTAGTGTTACTGGTTTTTAAAGTCTCCTACACTCAAAGAATTACAAAATTCCCTCCATATGCAAAGATGTATGAATTTCATTGGTTGGTCCTAGAGGACAAGGTTTCTAGAGTCTTGAGGACAAGGGAGTGTCAAATTCTATACCTCTAATATATGTGTGGGGCACAATAACAACACTCTTCCCAATCTCTCAGGGCACTAACTAAGGAGGCTTAACCATGCCCTTAGCCATACTACTCAACTACCAGGGTAACGGAGAGAAATCTTCCCAATTGTTGTTCTTGGTACTTAGCCATACTAGTCAATCACCTAGGTACTAAACACTAACCTTCCTGAATGTTGTTATGAGCAGCATTATAACAACAAGAGGGTAGGTCCAATTATGTAGGGTTGGTTTTAGATTGCCCAAGGGACTTTTGATATACCCTAAAACACATGAAAGTGAAATCCCATATACACAAGTATTGTTTGATGTGGTACTACTCTAAGGGAGAGGCTACACTGGTGTCCAATAATGTAGCTTAGTACCACTTGTATTTTATGAATGTATGTTTCCCTAATTGCATGTTTACCCAATGAATGACACATCCATGTGTTATTTAAAGATGCTAGAACATCTCTCTATACTATAAAAGCCTAAAAAATAATTGACGTGTGTTGGTTCATGAAAGTGATTTGATACCACTTGTGGTGTTCTTCACCCTGAAACTTAAAACAACATAGGATATACAGATATTTATGATGCAACAAATAAAGAATTATAGTGTAGAATACCAAAACACAAGACAATAGAGAAGAGAGATGATGTAGAAATAACTTTTTTATATTATGATATCAATTAAGAATGCAATGTTCAGTGACCTCTTTATGTTGGGTGACCTTTCACTTGAAAATATCTCCAAATACAACAATTCTCCAGGAAACAATCCATAGCCTCCTAGCTCTTTAAATATGCTCTTAATATCCCAAAACCCTAACAAATTGACTTAGTTCCATAACTAATAAGTACCAACCACCTAGTTTGCCTTCATTAAGAGATATACCCTTTTTACACTAATTATTTGTCTATTACTCAACGTTATTAAAAGGAGATGGCCATATACATTATTTGACAAGCTCCTAAAGTAAGGGGGTAGGGTAGGACCCTAGCACCTACCTTCATACCATACAACCTAGTTATAATTGGGCAATACATGCTTACACTAGTCATTCTACATTTGAAGATTTATATGGGTTACAAGATATCATCTCTTATGAATCATAAATATATTTACCTCGAACTTTGTCTTCTCATCATGTTTTAGAAACAATAACAACCCTCCACCTTTGCTAAACACATTAAAGGTATCCATCACAAAGTTCACACCACACTACAATAGTTCCATGATCAATACAAGGAGTTCCGTTATTGCTACTATTTACCCTCTCCATTTAATATTGGTGACCACATTTAGCTCTATTTAAGCAATGGTTAAATAGTCAAAAGTATCACAAAATTATTACCCTCTGTTACGACTGTTACACTATCATTCAACTTTTGGATGATAGTGCATTCAAAATAGATATTCCATGTCATTATTGTTTCTCAGACTCAAACTATATAATCTATCTAATCTATCTCATTGGAGGAATAATTTTTTCTCCCACATATAGCATATCATATTCTAAAGTGTGAATAACCCCTACATCAAGTCACCTATCCATGTCTTCACACTAGGTATAATTGTCTTCAATTTTATGTTTTTTGATTCTTTGATTTTTGTGGAATCATTTAAATGTAACTTCTCAATCTCATGGAGAAAGTGAGGACACTTTCACTTAAATGAGGAAACCATATGGATTTCAATGACATAGTCTTGGATCCAAATGCCAAAACTTATGAGGTGCACTGCAACTGAAAGGATGTTAGTTCATAAATTGTGAATCCTTAACTACCAACAATGAAGACAAACCACCATTCCATTGTAAACATTAATGGTTGCTCATCTTTCTATTGTAAAATAATACTTGTTTACATTTTCATAAAAGATCTAGGTAGACTTAATTTATCTTGTAAATATATGAATATTGTATTATAAAAAACATCAAATATAAAGTTTTAGCATATTTTTAAAGAATTTCTAAAAAAAATTCAAGCTAATTTCTCTTTTCATTCTACATTCAATCACTAATCTGCATCTTACCTTAACCTTTTCTCATATTAGGAAGGTCATAAATACATTAAGTGGAGACCCTCCCTTGAGGATGAATGGCAAAAAGTTTAGAAGAATGATGGTGTGAATGCAATTCAGCACACAAAACCGATGGTATTCGCAAGAAAAAATATACAAGAAACGAGGCATTAGTAGAAACACCAAGAAATTTAAGATTTGCATTGTTGGAAGCCAGTATTTAATGATTTACTTTCTTGGAAGATAGTATTTATTAATTTTCGGTGTTCCTTGTTTTCTAATAGAATTAACATTTGAAGAAACAGTAGATTTTGTTCAATTATGCACTAGAATATAATATTTTTTAATTTAAACCACTAAACATCTTTTAGTACTTATGAGATAGTATGAAGGTTGGCTGAATAACAAGTCAAAATAATAACGTTGACAACAAATTTTCAATTAGGTATGTGGATAGATAACAATGAAAGATAATCTGGGAACAACATCAATAATTCCTTGTCTCTTGCGTGTGATTTGGAAACAACATCAAGAATTCCTGGGTCAGGCATGGATTGATGCATAGTCCCAGCCAGCAAATAAATAGATATGTGTCAAGATATCATCCTTTGGAGAGGGGGGCTCATTTTGATCAAGACATTTGGATCTTACCAAAGTAGAGGGACGAAACCCTAACTCTTTTTAGAGTTTCTAGCTTCACTAGACAGTAAAACTTCTCAAGGCTCCTTGAATTCATGTACGTTTCTAGCTTCCCTAGACAGTAACATTTTTCAAGCCTCTTTGAACTCCTGTACAACCCTGTGTTTTTTTTTTTTGAATTTTAAGGATCCCAATATTATTTTTTCTGCCTGCTTCAAGGAAAATTGCGTTCCCTAATTGAATCTGAATTAGATTAAAATTTAATGAAATCTAATCCCACCCGAATTTTGCACAGGGATGTCCATTCCTGATCAACGATAAGAGGTTAGTTTGAATTTACAGATTTATTATTAAATGTAGTGTGATTATTGGGTTACTTTTGTAATGTAAGAGGTTAAAGTACAATTTTTTTAAGCATATCTCCGCTTAGTGTACATGGTTAAAAGAAGCTTAGTTTATTGTAGATAACTTCAGGGAAGACCTATTGGGATAGTATTTTTCTTTGAGATGCTGTGGTGGGTTGAAACAACCTTTAAAGTCTTAAAGGTAAGACTTAATATTGTTTCTAGTTTACTAACTATGGTAGGGTTTTCCTTGGGTCTACGGTGTATAAGGGCAGAGGCCATCCAAGGCAGCTGGCAAGATGTGAAGTTTGTTTCCTTACTCCATTAGCAATTGAGTTATTACAGCTGACACATTTTTGTCCAAGGTAGATAAGTGTAGGCCATTAATTTATATAGCTTTTAGTAAGCATGATATTTTTTAAAATTATATAAGAAAAACAATTATTGAAATGATTTTACATTTATAGAATGCTATTTTCTCAAAAAAAAAAATTATACTGCCATCTGTGCATTAGTTTCTTTTGTACACAATACCAACCTTTATCTTAATATTTTCTTGGTACAGTAAAAAATATATATATATATAGACGCCATGCTTGTCCTTATACTAGTAACATTATATGTTAAAAAGTTTGTAATTTAACTCTTATGTTTTAATTAAAAAATAGTTTTTGATCTCTCAACTTTTATTCAAGAGATTTGGAACATCAAAACTAAAAAAAGTGAACAATTATACAAAACAAATCTTCTAACCAATATTGTAATGTCCCCATTTTGACCCCCTTTGTATTAAACCGTAAATGATGTAAATATTGTAATTTAATCATGGTGAGGAGCTCAAGGCCAAGGCCCCACCATTGATTTAGCGTTTCATGTATTGGCAATTAAAAATAGATGCCCATGGTTCTTGTGCGAGATGGGCACTGTTAAGACAGTAAATTTTTCTCCATTTTTTTTATTTATTTTCTCAAGTTTTGGTTTGTTTTTCAATCTACCTCGGTTAAATTTTTGGTTTTAAGTTTTAGTTTTAGTCTCCTTAGAAACTCTATGGGTAATTGAATAAGTTTTGAGCCCATTCTTTTTGATTTTATTTGATTTTTGTTGATCTTTTATATTTTAAAGGGGGTTAAAGAAAGTCATATTTTTAACAGTTGATTCATTAATGTGTTTAGAGACCAGTTAGACTTGTTTCTTACACCAAATAACTTTTAAAACCTCCGACAAATTAGCAGAAAGTTGAAAAACTGCGAAATTCTGGCATGGCAGCTATTCTTGTAGCGCTAGACAAAATTTTAACAAAGGGCGCGCTACAGGAATATCGCAGCCCTTCGTTTTTTCAAATTTCAAACGGATTTCAATCATGATGCAGTATGTGAGTGACTAATCACCTTGTGTGAGTGTTTTAACACGTGTTTGTTGCAGTTTAAGCATGATTTTAGTTGGTTATCAGTCACGAAGCAGAACAGGCTCATCATTGCATGGTATGCAGAATCAGTTGCACAAAAAACCAGCAAATCCCAGTCTAAGCTGTCAAATTTCTCTTTCTACACGCATTATTATAAGAGAGGAGTGTTCGTGAAGGAGAGTTAACTGCTAAAAAGGTGGATTGTGTTGCTGTGAAGAGAAGACAAGTGTTGTTTTAACGCCAACGAGAATTAGGGCTTCCGAATTCATTTACCAGCAGCCAAAGAAACGATATGAAGACACCTATTCTCATAAGAGGAGACCATTGATACCCCAAAACGAAGCTTTAAGCCACGACAGATGAGTAATTGACAGGTATTCCGATACAAACCCTTATAACTGGAAAATTTGGGTCTTTTTCGCTGCACGATTATCTGGAGAAATTGGTTGCTGGAGATGATAGAATAGATCATAAAATAAACACTTCACCATAGAAATAGCTATCTGAAGCTAGTATGAGGAATTTGCATGAACAGAGCAGCAAAGTAGTCTTAAACTTAAAGTATTCAGCCTGGGAAATTTTAATGACAGTCTGAACGAAGATTGTTTATCATTTGCTCTCCTATACATTCAAAACTCTGGTAGTGATGCAGATTGGTTATAATGAACTAATTGAATGGGTTTTTCTCATGACCTAATGCCATTTTAAATCAGAATCTACAGGAAATAGTATTGAGAGGACTCACAGATTGATTTGTTATGCTCATTTTTTACATAGAAGGTGTTTGTTGGTTTGTTTAAGTGGTTTAAAAGCTGTTAAAAATTGTTATGATTCGTGAAATCACTTACTTGGAGAACCATGTTCAATTGCTTGGAAAACATGTCGGCTTTCTTATACAGACCTAGTTGTATGGTTGAGATAAGAGAACGTTGAACTTGAAGGCCTGTCGAGGAGTGTGTAGCAAATTTTGAAGGAGCCCAAAGCACAAGAAACCAGTTTACAAAATATTTTTGAAACCTAAAGTCAGAACTGTTTCTGTTTTCTGAAAAGAAGAATATGGGGAAAAGTGGCAAAAGTGGTAAGGTCAACAGGGCCGAGCCCACAGACCTAACCTGGATTCAGAAGCTTCCTGACTGTGCAGAACTGTTTCAGCAGGCAGGTTGGTTGAAGTTTTTCAAGAAGATCGATGGCTTCAATACTCAGGTCTCATGCAAGTTTGCTAAGGGACTTAAAAATGATATGATTATGATGGATACTTTGAAATTCAAATTGACTGTGGAATTAATAGCAAAAGCTACTGAGATTAGCAATGAGGGTGAGCACTGGTTTAAAAAATCACCTTTCGAGTTTGAACCCCAAAGGTACTTGTTTCCTAATGTGACTCCTGACTGGAACAAGGGTATCTTAATTCAAAATTTCAGGAAGAAGTGGATTGAGCCCATAAGGATACTTCAAAGTTATGTGACCTGTGAAGGAAGATATTCATTGGTATTTAAATATCATCTCAGGTTCCTTCAACACATGGCAGGAGTTTCTAAAATGAATCTGCCCTTCTTTTCTTTAAAAGCCTGCAGAAAATGTCAAGCAAGATAAAGCAACATGATGATCACACTTACCAGTCACTTTTTCACCATGGTCTCATTAAACTGATCATCACCACAGTGTTGCAACATGAGGGAAGGACTTGGGATTTCTTTTTGTTCTGGTCAGATGTTCATCCTAAAAAAGAAGACCAGCAACCAAAGAGATAGACTGATAAGGGGAAGGTAATGATGAAAAAGTTAGGTCACTCAGTCAAATCTACAAGTAAAGATGATGTTAAAGCCAAGAAGGTGACAAAGCAGGTAGCAGAACAGAGACAGGATGACAGTCAGCTCAAAGCAGTTTCAGATTACCCTAAAAGCAAGTTCACACTGTTTGAAGACAAAAATGAATTGCCTGAAAAGAATCCAGCACCTATAGCAGATCCTCAGGAGGAGAAAAAGGTTGACATTGAAATGGTTCCTGTAGCTAAAGAAGAGATCCACATTCAGCCAAGAAGCCCCATCACAATTCTTTCGGATGATGAAGGATACATGTTAGAAGAAGAACAGCCTATTTCTGAGATTAAAGTCAAAACTGAAATTGAAGAAGTTCAAGTTGCAGATGGAAAAACCACGAGACCTAACAAGAAAAGAAACAAGCTGGAAGTGGTGGAATTAGCTTCTGTTCAGTACCAAGGGAAAGAACTGAAGATGATGGGAGAGGCAGCTACATTCTGGAGACCTAAAACTAGGTCGAAAAATAAGCTGAGGTTAAACATGAAAAAGTTATTAAATCCTAAATTGAACACAGATAAGGTGACTATCTTAGATGAAGGGTCCATAGATGATGACAAATCAGAGATAGATAAATTGCAGCCATGTAAAAAAGAAGAGATTAATTCAGTGAAAGCAGCAGATGAAGAAAACCCAAAGCTCAGCATTGAAGACACTTCTGAGAAACTGTTGACAGAAGAAGCAGAAATCTTTAAGAAGTTTGACATTCCTTGGAAACCTAATGAAGAGCAAGATTCTGCAATAGAGAAAATGGCTAATTCTGACAGGGAAAACTTACAGAAGACTGTCAAACAATATAAGCACCAAATGAATTATATGCAGGAGGTCAACGATGGTTTGATGATGGCCAATAGAAGATTAAGAGAAGATCTCCAGGATGTTCATGACAATTTTCAGGAACTAGCGGCTGATGCAAAGGAAGCACTTAGAAGGAAAAGGGCTTCTGATATGCACTGTTCAGAGCTGGAAAAGACAGTTGAAACTTTACAGCAGGAAAATGAACGCCTTCAGAAAAAGATAGCTGATATGGAGAAGAAGCATAAAAGAACAAAGAAAAGGTCTTCAAGTCCAGATGGTATATCTCTTCTTGTGGAGGCAGCGAAGGAGATATGAGGCAGTTATTAGTTAGGGGTTATTTAAGATAAGCATTTTTGTTTTAGTTAAAGAATTTGCTATTTTTAGCAACCTTGTAATTTTGTAAAAAGTGTAAATTTTACTTTACCTAGCCTAGTGATTTGATGGAGAGTTAGGAGGAAAAACCTAACTGTTTTGGGGAAGAAAACTATTTAGAAAGGGAGGCAAAACATTGTTGTGGTTCTGATTTTTGGGAGCATCAGGAGGTCTGCTAGCTGCTTGTACTTTCAGACTTATTCAGAGATAGGTATTGTAACTCTTATATGCATTTACTGATGAAATTATGAATATATGACTCTTTCCCCTTCATTTGGTCTGTGTTGGCTTCATATTTGAACTTGTTTAGTTTCATGAATGACAAATTCATTGCTGGTTAATGTGTATTTTCTAGTAGTGCTTGTCCTTTATGTGTGAACTTAAGTACAGTCTTTTGTTGTATTTTTGTGATATATATGCATCTTTATCAGTATATGTGTATGATTTAGCTGTTGCTTATCTGCTGAATGTATTCCTTGCATGTTCTTGAAGTTTATGACCAAAAACACATAAAACAAAACCCTAAACCCTAGTTTGAATTGAGTTTTACTCTTGAGATTGTGTTGGCTTGTTACCCTAGCCTTAGTAACAATTTCTAGCACAAACATCTTTGGCGCCGTTGCCAGGGACGAAGCTGAAGCATATCTTCCCTGGGATACTCATCATTTTTCTGGTTTAAGAGGTGGACTTGAACCAGCATTTTTTGAAGGCTATTTTCACCAGAAAGTTGTCACAGTGGCTTCTAACAGAATTGGAACCAGGAGCAGACCTACTTCTCCATTACAGCTGAGTGTGACAGACCTTGAAAAGATCATAAAAACAGCAAGAAAGCTCAGAAGGTCTCAATCTTTACCAGCCTCTTGTGACCCTGACCAGTTGGGTGTTTCATTACATTCAGCTGAAACTTCACCTTGTGTAAAACCTACCATCCCTGAGAGCACTTTCCAGGTTTTTACTAATCCTCGAAGTTTTTTGAAAGCTAAAACCTCTTCCCCTGATAAAATACCAATCTTTCAGCTGAAAGTAGGAAGGAATCCTCTTCAAAAAAGTTCCAGCCTAGTTTCCACATTTTCCCAGTCTAAACCTCAGTCCACAATGGCAGCCCAAA
Organism: Larix kaempferi; assembly: GCA_027924585.1. Taxonomy (NCBI): domain Eukaryota; kingdom Viridiplantae; phylum Streptophyta; class Pinopsida; order Pinales; family Pinaceae; genus Larix; species Larix kaempferi. Next base: position 10,227,619 of record BSBM01000063.1, on the reverse strand, counting down.
ATCCACCTATGGATATGATGGACCGCATGGTTGCAGCTAGATATGCACCATTAGTTTTACCTCAACCTTTACATGCCTTGCCTACACATGATTACCAAAAGTATATGCCCCGATTCAATGGACAAGGTGAAACAACTGCAGAAGAACATTGGGAGGCTTTCGAGAGTTATGCAGATAATCAGAACATTGAAATTAAAGATGTATGGATGAGGGTATTTGTACAAAGTCTTGATGGGGATGTGAGAAAATGGTTCAGAGAACTGCCTGCTAATTCTATCACCATAATTGAAGAACTCAAAGATCTTTTTCTGAGACAGTGGGGAGACACCAAGGATCACACTTATTACATAACTGAGTTTGGAGCTTTGAGAAGAAAGAAGGATGAGACTATTTCTGACTTTTCCAAAAGGTTTAACAAGATGTATAGTAGGATTCCTACATAAATCAAACCCACTGAAACATCAGCCAAGTTGACCTATGCAAATGCTTTTGATCATGAATTCTCTTTATTACTCAGAGAGAGAAGACCTATCACCCTGCTGAACATGCAAGAGGCAGCATTGGAGGTAGAGTCCAATTTCCTGGCTTCTAACAGACTCAAGAAAGAAACACCTCAGCAGCAGTATGAAAGAAAGGGAAAGAATGAAGCTGTTTCCACAAGTGCTGCACCTCAGTCTGTTGAAGCTAAAATAGATGAAATGGCTAAGCTTGTAAAGATTCTTACTGCCAAGTTGAACAAACTAGAACTTGAAAAGAATTCTGCTAAACCTGCCCCAGAAGCTGATCGAAATCCAAATAACCAAAATCAGTTCAGGAGGCAATTTGCTCCTAGATTCATGCCGAGAGAGCGCAGAAATAATGATATTCAGCGAGAAAGGAGGGAGAATGAGGATCAGAAAGTGCCCCCACCTTTTCAAAATAATTTGGTGGATGAAGAAGAAATTGATCAACAGTTACTGTTTGAAGAAACTGAAACAGATCAGGGTGTGAACCATTTTGGAGATGGTTTATCTGAAGGTTTTGTAACACAAGAAGATTTTCTAAATGCTGAGTACTATGAGGCAGATTTGTATGAAGTTGAAGATGACTTGGAATTTGAAAAAACTATTGTAAATGCTGCTGCTAATCAGAATGGAATTAAGAAGACTATTAATCTCAGATCTGGCCCGAAACAGGTAGTCCAAGCTCCTAAGAAGAAAGCTGTTGTTCCTGCTCCAGTTATTCCTGATAAATCAGTTGCTGATCCTGCAACAGAAAAGAAGCAACCTGCAGAAAAATCCAAGAAGAATGTAGAAATTGAGGAGGTAAACAAGTCAGTTCAAAATTTCAGTTTGGAAAATGAGTTAGGTAAACTAAAAATTCCTGTGCCTTTTTCTGAGCTTATCAAAAATCCATCATATAAACAAACAGTCCTAAAAGTTATGAATTCTGCTAGTAGCCAGCCTTTTCAGATACTGTCAATTTGCAAGAAGAAAGTCCAAAGATATTCATTGGATCTGCCTTAGCTGAGAAAACAGAAAATGAAGTTGCTGCTTCTCCTCCATTCTATGTTACCTTAACTGTCCATGATCAGATGATCCATAATTGTCTATTAGATTCTGGAGCATCCCATAATCTAATGCCTAAAGCTGTGATGGAAGCCCTGGGTCTTAGTATTACCAAACCTTATCATGACTTATATTCCTTTGACTCCTGAGCTGTCAAGTGTCTAGGAGTGATTAAAGATATGGTTGTCAGCCTTGCTCAGTTGCCAATGAAGAGTGTCATAATGGATGTTGTAGTGGCTGATATCACCCCAAAGTTTGGCTTGCTTCTTTCAAGATCCTGGGCAAAGAAGGTTGGAGGAACCTTACAGATGGACCTCTCTTATGCCACCATTCCTGTTTTTGGTGGAGAAAATAGAAGACTTTACAGAGAGCTACAGCTTGCTTACATAGTCACAGATGATAAAAACCCTAGCAATCACCCAATGTACTCTGTGGATAAAGACCTTGGTTCATGCATATTACAGTTTAGTGAAGAGGATAATTCTGCTGGTCTGTTACAAGTGGAAAAAGATCAGCCAATAAAACATAGCATAGAGGAAAAAGATGCAGTGTGGCAGTTATATTTTGATGGATCTTCATGCAGAGAGGGTGCTGGAGCTGGAGTTTTACTTATTTCCCCTGGCGGTGAAACAGTGAAACTCATGTATAAATTGGAGTTTGTTACCACTAACAACACTGCTGAGTATGAGGCTTTGCTATTGGGATTAAAAGCTGCTAAAGATTTGGGAATTCAGCAAATTTCTGCATTTTGCGACTCCGAACTAGTTGTTCAACAGGTGAAGAACAAATATCAAGTAAAGCAGGGTTTGCTGAAAGTATATCGAAATGAGGTATGGGATATGCTTGAAAAATATTTTATAGCATTTAATATCACTCATATTCCCAGGAATCATAATGAGACTGCAGATTCTTTAGCCCTGGCTGCCACATATTTTAGAATCCCTAAAATTACTCAGCTAAAGTATCCTATAGAAGTGAGGTATAGACCTTGTGTTCCTGATAATATAAAGCACTGGAGGGTTTTTGAAGATGACATTGAAATAAAAAAATTTCTTGAGCTTGTAGATGAGTTTTCAAATACTCAAATTGATCAGGAAGAAGATGAAAGAGATGAACAGTTAGATGAGTTTGCTGCAGAAGAGATAGCAGGGCATAAAATCATTGAGTTGAAAAGCAACTTCATTCCGAAAGGTCTAGTACCTTTAGAAAGAATATTCACCAAAGATGATACACCTTCAAAGCCAGTAATTCAATCTTCAGAAGACAATGTAGAAGACTACAATATTGGTTTAGTAGAACATCCAAGAATGGTAAAATTGTCTAAATTCTTAACAGTGGAGCAAAGAAGTAGATATATTAAGCTGTTGAAAAAATATATAGATGCATTTGCATGGTCTTATAAGGAACTAAAAACTTATGATACAGCAATTATTCAGCACAAGGTCCCTTTGAAACCTAATGTCAAACCTTTCAGGCAGAAACTAAGAAGAATCAATCCAGCCTTGTTCCCTGTAATTGAAAAAGAACTAAAGAAGTTGTTGGATGCAAATATAATAGTGCCTCTTAGGTATTCTTCTTGGGTGGCTAATCTGGTTCCTGTTAGAAAGAAGAATGGGGAAATTCGATTATGTGTTGACTTCAGAAATCTGAATCGATCATCATTAAAAGACAATTATCCTCTCCCCAAGATTGAACAGGTTTTGCAACAGGTAGTTGGAGCTCAAAGGATTTCTATGCTAGATGGTTTCTCAGGGTACAATCAGATTTCCATGCACCCTGATGACAAAGAAAAGACAGCTTTTACAACCCCCTGGGGGACATTTATGTATGACAAGATGCCTTTTGGTTTGATGAATGTTGGAGCAACCTTTCAGAGAGCCATGGACATTGCATTCGTGGGTGAGAAAGATAAGTTTGTGGTTATCTATCTGGATGATATTACTGTCTTCTCAAAATCTAATGATAAACACTTGAAGCATTTGGAGCAAACCTTCATAAAATGCAGAAAATTTGGTTTATCCCTGAACCCCAAAAAATCACATTTTGCTGTGCAAGAAGGTAAATTACTTGGTCACTTGGTGTTAGCTGATGGTATTAGAATTGACCCTAAGAGAGTCAAAGCAATACTGAAGATTAGCTTGCCCAGGAGTAAAAAGGATGTTCAATCTTTCATTGGCAAGATAAACTTTCTGCGGTGGTTTATTCCTAATTTTGCTGAGACCATTGAACAAATCACAATAATGTTAAAAAAGGACCAAGAAGTCAGGTGGACTGTTGAAGCAAAGGCAGCTTTTGAGAAAATCAAGGTGGCTCTGACTGAAGCACCTGTTTTGGTAAGCCCTTATTTTGCCAAAGAATTCCTTACTTTTTCTTTTGCTTCAGAGGATACTATTGCTGCTGTCCTACTTCAGAAGAATAATGAAGGATTAGAGCAACCAATTTCCTTTTTCAGTAAAACACTTAGGGATTCAGAGCTAAAATACAGTATCTTGGAGAAACAAGCATATGCTCTGGTGAAGGCTTTAAAATTTTTCAGAATTTATATCTTACATTCCAAGGTTATTTCATTTGTTCCAAATGCTGCAGTGAAAGACGTTTTGACACAGCCTGATAGTGAAGGAAAGAGGGGAAAATGGATTGCTAAAATTATGGAATATGAAGTGGAAATCAGACCTACTAAGCTGGTCAAAGGACAAGGATTGGCCAAACTGCTGGTTGACTCAAATTATCAAGCATTAGGATTACATGTTATGGCAGAAGAATCAGCACCTGAAGAAAAGCAAGCATTCCTGGAGAAAGAAAGAATCATGGACTCTTATTCATCTTCAGATTGGTATGCTGATATTGTTCATTTTTTGTTATTTTTGCAATGCCCAGAACACTTAGATAGGAAGGCTTCCAGATCTCTGAAATTGAAAGCTACTAAATACTGTTTGATAGAAGATCAATTGTTTTGGAAAGACCCAGGAGGAATCTTATTAAGGTGTTTAGATCAGGCTGAAATAGAAGAAGTAATTTCAGAATCTCATGAAGGAGCTTGTGGAGGACATAAATACTGGAAAACAACAGCCTATAAAATTTTGAGAGCTGGTTACTATTGGCCTTCCCTCTTCTCAGATGTTTACTAGCACGTAAGAGCTTGTATACCCTGTCAGAAATTTGCAGGTAAACAGAAATTATTATCTTTACCTTTGAAGCCTATTGCAGTCAATGCCCCTTTTCAATAGTGGGGTCTGGATTTTATTGGAGAAATAAATCCAGCATCTTCAGGCCAGCATCATTGGATTTTGACTGCCACAGATTTCTTTACAAAATGGGTGGAAGCTATTCCAACAAGAAATGCTATAGATAAGGTGATTATGGAGTTCATTGAAGATAATATTCTGAGTAGATTTGGCTGTCCACAAAGATTGATTACTGATAATGCCAAAGCATTTAAATCCAAGGCAATGGTGGCCTTCTGTGAGAAAAATGGTATTATTTTGAAGCACTCAACTCCCTATTACCCTCAGGGAAATGGTCAGGCTGAATCATCTAACAAGAATATCATTCAATGCATCAAGAAGCTGCTGAAACATAATAAAAGGTCTTGGAATTCAATGTTGAAATATGCATTGTGGGCAGATAGGATTATTGTGAAGCAAGCCATTGGTACTTCTCCCTTTCAGCTAGTGTATGGAACAGAAGCAGTATTTCCAGTTCAGTTGGGGATTCCAGTAATGAAGTTCCTTCATAACTCTCAAGAGGAACCGGATGATTTGCAAAGGAGAATCTTCGAAATGATTGAGTTACAGCAAAATAGAGAGAAGGTAGACAAAGAAGCACAGCTTTACAGAGCTAAAATGAAAAACAGGTTTGACAGAAATATTAAAGAGCATATTTTTTCAGAAGGTGAGTTGGTTTTAAGATGGGATGCAAGAAAGGAACAGAAGGGTAAGCATGGCAAATTTGATAATCTATGGTTTGGCCCTTTTCTGATATCTAAAGTTTTGGAAAATAATACATTCATCTTGCAGTCCCTTGAAGGTGAGGAGTTGCTCAGCCCTGTCAATGGGCGATTCCTCAAGCATTTCTACAGTTAATGAGGATCATTGTCACTTTTCATTGTATATACCGGTGTGAATGAGATTGAATAAAGACTCCATAGACCAATGGAAGTTTGCAAGTAGTTAGATTGAAGACAGAAGGCACTAGTCTACAGGTTCTTGAAGCCTCACAGGGAGAACTTCATCCCACAGCTGGAGCCAGATGTTAAGACAGTAAATTTTTCTCCATTTTTTGATTTATTTTCTCAAGTTTTGGTTTGTTTTTCAATCTACCTCGGTTAAATTTTTGGTTTTAAGTTTTAGTTTTAGTCTCCTTAGAAACTCTATGGGTAATTGAATAAGTTTTGAGCCCATTCTTTTTTATTTTATTTGATTTTTGTTGATCTTTTATATTTTAAAGGGGGTTAAAGAAAGTCATATTTTCAACAATTGATTCATTAATGTGTTTAGAGACCAGTTAGACTTGTTTCTTACACCAAATAACTTTTAAAACCTCCGACAAATTAGCAGAAAGTTGAAAAACTGCGAAATTCTGGCATGGCAGCTATTCTTGTAGCGCTAGACAAAATTTTAACAAAGGGCGTGCTACAGGAATATCGCAGCCCTTCGTTTTTTCAAATTTCAAACGGATTTCAATCATGATGCAGTATGTGAGTGACTAATCGCCTTGTGTGAGTGTTTTAACACGTGTTTGCTGCAGTTTAAGCATGATTTTAGTTGGTTATCAGTCACGAAGCAGAACAGGCTCATCATTGCATGGTATGCGGAATCAGTTGCACAAAAAACCAGCAAATCCTAGTCTAAGCTGTCAAATTTCTCTTTCTACACGCATTATTATAAGAGAGGAGTGTTCGTGAAGGAGAGTTAACTGCTAAAAAGGTGGATTGTGTTGCTGTGAAGAGAAGACAAGTGTTGTTTTAACGCCAGCGAGAATTAGGGCTTCCGAATTCATTTACCAGCAGCCAAAGAAACGATATGAAGACACCTATTCTCATAAGTGGAGACCATTGATACCCCAAAACAAAGCTTTAAGCCACGACATATGAGTAATTGACAGGTATTCCGATACAAACCCTTATAACTGGGAAATTTGGGTCTTTTTCGCTGCACGATTATCTGGAGAAATTGGTTGCTGGAGATGATAGAATAGATCATAAAATAAACACTTCACCACAGAAATAGCTATCTGAAGCTAGTATGAGGAATTTGCATGAACAGAGCAGCAAAGTAGTCTTAAACTTAAAGTATTCAGCCTGGGAAATTTTAATGACAGTCTGAACGAAGATTGTTTATCATTTGCTCTCCTATACATTCAAAACTCTGGTAGTGATGCAGATTGGTTATAATGAACTAATTGAATGGGTTTTTCTCATGACCTAATGCCATTTTAAATCAGAATCTATAGGAAATAGTATTGAGAGGACTCACAGATTGATTTGTTATGCTCATTTTTTACATAGAAGGTGTTTGTTGGTTTGTTTAAGTGGTTTAAAAGCTGTTAAAAATTGTTATGATTCGTGAAATCACTTACTTGGAGAACCATGTTCAATTGCTTGGAAAACATGTTGGCTTTCTTATACAGACCTAGTTGTATGGTTGAGATAAGAGAACGTTGAACTTGAAGGCCTGTCCAGGAGTGTGTAGCAAATTTTGAAGGAGCCCAAAGCACAAGAAACCAGTTTACAAAATATTTTTGAAACCTAAAGTCAGAACTGTTTCTGTTTTCTGAAAAGAAGAATATGGGGAAAAGTGGCAAAAGTGGTAAGGTCAACAGGGCCGAGCCCACAGACCTAACCTAGATTCAGAAGCTTCCTGACTGTGCAGAACTGTTTCAGCAGGCAGGTTGGTTGAAGTTTTTCAAGAAGATCAATGGCTTCAATACTCAGGTCTCATGCAAGTTTGCTAAGGGACTTAAAAATGATATGATTATGATGGATACTTTGAAATTCAAATTGACTGTGGAATTAATAGCAGAAGCTACTGAGATTAGCAATGAGGGTGAGCACTGGTTTAAAAAATCACCTTTCGAGTTTGAACCCCAAAGGTACTTGTTGCCTAATGTGACTCCTGACTGGAACAAGGGTATCTTCATTCAAAATTTCAGGAAGGAGTGGATTGAGCCCATAAGGATACTTCAAAGTTATGTGACCTGTGAAGGAAGATATTCATTGGTATTTAAATATCATCTCAGGTTCCTTAGCAACTCTTCCTTCCCATCTCCTAGTAGCCTGATAAACCCAATTGTAGATTGGCTTGGCTCATCTTGGTGTATGCTTGGCTATGTGTGAGTCTGTTGTTCCCTGGTTCCTTGTAGAGATCATGCCCAGCTCGGGGGTGGCAGTGGTGCTTAGAGATTGAGGAGCACACTGGCCTATGGTTGGGTGGAACGTTGCAGTTGCATAGCTAGTTGCGTGGGACTACTTTCGCATAAGATAAGTATTCTCTTGTGTTAATTGCAATTATCATTTGATGAATATTATGAATTTATGTGGATGTGTTGAATGAATTTAATCCCGCTGTGTTTCCTTATCATTTTACATTTCCATATGATCTTTTATACTTCTGCAAAGATCTTTATTTCATGGCTGTCACAGAATCTTGAAGGTGTGCTAGAGATCAACAGTATTTGTTTAATTACCGTCGTGTTTCCATAGAATGCACATATACCTGTCTTCGCACCAATAAACTTAATTAATGGATATGGGGCTAATTGCCCGGATTGAGCACCACGTCCTCTCTATCCTGCTGTATGGTAGGAGGGGACATTACAAATATTATGAAGAATAATTTAATTTCCAACTCCAACGAATGAATATTACTAAAATAGCAAACAATAAATTGTAGATAGTTCCATCAAAGCTTGACGTTTCAAAGAAATAACCTATTGTACTACAAGTCATGTACGTTTTCCACATGGATTTGAACAGATCAAATAATACCTCCATATATAGTTTCATATATAGCTTGTGGCAATGGGTGCTCATGACTATGTTATCAATAGTTAGTTGAGGTCAAGGTTATGGCCCATGCTATTGCCAGTTGACAAGTATTTTGAAGTGACAAGTTGTCTCTCAAAACCTTGCAAATATTTAACCCTTTCCATCAACTAGGGAAATGCATCGACATTGAGCATTCCACCATTGTTTTGTCCACTAATATAAGGGAGGAATATTTCCACCACATGTATCATATAATATTAATTGAATTTACATAATGTATGTTGCCCTTTTTTAAGCAAGGGGTGGCCTATTGATTAGTTGTTCCTAAGATGAGATTTGTGGCTTCTCCATAGGCCTTTGGTGAGGGATCTATCCAACATGTTTATATGGTCCATGTTCCATGGGTGTGACTAACATAGATGGTGCTATATGTGGTTGTGATATCTCTTACCCTCATTGACACTTCGAATGCTTTCTTATATGCTAATATGATTTCATGGGATGCTATTTGTATTCTTGTATAACGGAAGTCATAACACTTAAAACACTTACTATTGACTTAGCGTTATCATCATTCTACCTTAGAAGTGTGTTATTCCAAAGGTTAAGTTGTACCCTAGTGAACTAAGCGAAGTGTTTTTACCCATCTCACAACATCTTGCCTAGCTATTTTTCATTTCACTAGCCAATCCATCCACCCCATTCATTTTCCCCTTTGTAAGTGATCTATCACCATTAATTAGCTAATGTCTCATAACTATTCCCATGTACTAATGCCTTAATAAATCTAAAAGATTCTATTAATATGAGGTCCATGCGTCTAACTTAAATTGGAAATTCATGGAGATATTCCCTCTTGCAAAAAGATAGATTCCCTAAATCCAATGTTTTCAAAGTCAAATCTAATATAAAAGGACTAAGCCAATGAAAAGGATAAAAAATGAAAATGAATGAGAAAAATAAAGTAAGAAGGGATCACAAAAAGGAGGCAAAAGGATGGGCAATCCATGACAACACTTCCTTCTAAGCAACACAGATGGAAGAAACATCTTAAACCCTATCTCTTTAAAGCTAAGGGTAGAACTATCACACTCAATTACTATGATGAACAATTTGCAAATACCACTTTATTTCCCTAAGTATACATTCACTCCATTTACCCTCACATACCTTAGGAATCAAGGCTATGCACCTTGAATTAGGAAAATCATAAGTAATAAGGTTTAAGGGGTCACACCAATGTTAGACTAGATAAATAAAAGTTAGATAAGTCATTGAGTTGTTAGGAAGGTGTAGTTGAAATTAATTTCATGTATCATCTTCATATTTTTGAACATTCACCTAATTTATATGCGGGATAACCCCTTAGCACTATAGAAATCTACCATATCTACATATTATGACACTTGTTGTGGCATCCTATGATGATGCAGGCTAGGTGTTATTAACGAGTGCTACCCTTGGAACACATGATTTGGAGGATACCTTGGCACTTAGGATGGCACAAACCCTTGCCTAGATAATGGATATGCTTCTCCTTAGCACATGGGAGGACTTGAGACACTTTTGCAACTTTTCTTTGCATTCTTGGACCGATCTATGTTACTTTGGACTGTTGGCACATGATCTAGATCCTTTTGATGACGTTGGAGTGCACTTTAGGAGGGTCATACAACACGTGTGGGAGTTTGGAGGAGTTCCTTGACATATTGGAGGGAAATTTCTAGAGGTTTGACCCTAGTATGGACCATTGCCATCCCTTGGCACACTTTTCATGGAGAGTGATCCCATATTTCTGATATTTTTCACTCATTTGAATTTTCTCAATATTTGTGCACATGAATGTTGTAGATTTTCTTTTGTAAATGGAATTTAATTTGATCATGTTGTTTCTTTTATATGTACAAATTCATTATTCAACTAGTCCAATGCTATCCCTTTGCATATTTGAATATTGGTATGGAACTCAAAGCTTCTCAATTTCATGCATTGTGTTGTTGTAATTGTAACTTCATAAGATATTTACTTGTATTTTATATTGTTATTATTATTGTATTTTATTTGTACCTCCGATAGAGATGTTTTTACTCTGTTCGAGGATGACATTATTATGCTTAGTAATGATAGATCATTGAGGTAAAAGCCTCCATTGTAAGTTGGGGCAATAGTTCCCAAAAATTTCAAATGTAAATGTATTATTGAGTCTCCTAGAGAAGTCGACCAGTCAGTTTAGTTGAGGTCGACCTAGTTAGGTAAAAAGTCACCCCAAAAGTAAAGTATAAATAGAGATCTCGTCTCTCTCATTTGGACACACACTCACTCACTCAAGTTTAAATAAGTGAGAGAGAGAAGACAATTTCGCTAAGGAGAAAGAAAGAGAGCTGCAGAAGACTATCTTGTTTTGGGGTTTTCCATTTTGTGATATTGTATTGGTGACGAATCTATCTTTGAGGAAGTTGTGGGGTTTTATCCCTTATGGTTTCCCTGAGGAAAATTATTGTGTCTATTGTGTTTTGTTGTTCTTGTTATTCTTTCAGTTAAACATCCTAGCTAACATTGAATTAAAGTACAAACTCTAACATGGTATTGGAGCTAACCTGAAAAGAAGACATTATGCAGCAACGGGAAACTAGGGCTTCCTAGTTTGAGGTATTCTCAACACAGATCATCAAGAAATGGAGGCTAGACTAACTCACCCTAGGAGGGCGCAACTTTTGGAGGAAGTAGAACCCAGTTATGAGAAGTTTGATTTTTGACCCTATCACTAGGACTTGGAGAAACTAGGGTTTCTTGTTCTGAGAAATTTCCTCCACATATCAGCTTGAAAAGGAGGTTATTCCAACACGCCCTAGGAGGGCGCATTTTCCTGTGAAGGCATAATTCAAATCCAAGAATTTTCATTTTTGGCCTCGTCACTACTACTAGGAGAAAATTAGGGCATCGATTATTTTTGGATTATGTCCACAGATTTGGAAAAAAGAGTACATTGGACAACTCGCCTTGAGGAGGCGCATCTTCCTGTCTAGTCAGAAGTTCAAGATTCCAACTTTGGAAAATTATGGTTTCTCTAACAAACCCTAGGCCAGCCAGCTCCAGAACCAGGTCAGGCATCTCAAATTCGTAAGATCTAAATCTTTTCTATTTCCATTTAAGGTACTCATTCAATATGTCTCACCCTAGGAGGGCGCAACTTTTGGAGGAAGTAGAACCCAGTTATGAGAAGTTTGATTTTTGACCCTATCACTAGGACTCAGAGAAACTAGGGTTTCTTGTTCTGAGAAATTTCCTCCACATATCAACTTGAAAAGGAGGTTATTCCAACACACCCTAGGAGGGTGCATTTTCCTGTGAAGGCATAATTCAAATCCAAGAATTTTCATTTTTGGCCCCATCACTACTACCAGGAGAAAATTAGGGCATCAATTATTTTTGAATTATGTCCACAGATTTGGAAAAAAGAGTACATTGGACAAATTGCCTTGAGGAGGCGCATCTTCCTATCCAGTCAGAATTTCAAGATTCCAACTTTGGAAAATTATGGTTTCTCTAACAAACCCTAGGCCAGCCAGCTCCAGAACCAGGTCAGGCATCTCAAATTGGTAAGATCTAAATCTTTTCTATTTCCATTTAAGGTACTCATTCAATGTGTCTCACCATACCAAAATTCAGGATAAGCTTGAGGGATTTGATAACTTCCGAGCATGGAAGTATAGGATTGCACTTGTCCTTAAAGAAAATGACTTGGACAAATATGTGAATGAAGAGGTTCCAACACCAGAGGGAGATAAGGCTAAGTCTATCCACACGAAGAACTTGGTTAAAGCCAAGAGAATTATTGCTGACTTCATTAAGGATCATCTCATCCCACATGTGTCATCCTTGAATACACCCAAGGAGTTGTTCGATGCATTGATAAAGCTATTTGAAGGGAAGAACATTAATTAGAAGATGACATTAAGTAACCAGCTCAAGAACATAAAGATACCGAATTCAGAGACCATGAAATCCTATTTCACAAGTGTCTCACATATCAAGGAGCAACTTGAGGCAGTTGAGGAAAAGGAAGAAGAAGGAGAGATCGTTATGACCACCTTGAATGGTATCCCAAGATCATGGGACTCATTCATTCAAGGGATAAGTTCCAGGAAGAAGTTGATCACATTCAACAGACTATGGGAAGAATGTACACAGGAAGAATCTCGACTTGTGGCATGAGAAGAGAATATGGGAGCAGATAATTACCAAGCTCTCACAGTTCACACTAGAAGAAACCACAACAAGAGGGAGCACCACCATCAAAACAAGAGGGAGAACCACCATCAAAATAAGAGGGATAACTACAATAGACAAAGAATACACGGAAGAGATATATCCAACATTAGATGTTATGCATGTGATGATAAGGGACACTACTCCAGAGATTGTCCCATAAATAGAGGCTCCAACAAGAAGACAAACAAGAAGAGACATCATGCTCACACCGCTAAAGACGATGAACCAGCAAGGAAAAGAACCAGAGAAGAAGAAAGAGATGATTCTTCAAGTGATGAAGAATATGTCTTGATCTCATCACTCACGGGAACTGTCACACATGGGAGCAATGATTGGATTATAGATAGTGGAGCTTCCACGCACATGACGGGATACAAAGAATCATTCGTCAATATATCTGAGCATGAGTCACCTCATAAGGTGAAACTTGGGGAGGTTACCAATACCCCATAAAAGGAAGTGGAGAAGATTCCTATAAGATAGACTCCAGAAAATATTTGAAGATGAAAGATGTTCTATATGTTTGAGGATTAAAGAAGAACCTTCTCTCCATATTAGCACTAGATTCTAAAGGAATGAGGGTTGCTTTTGTTGATGGCCAAGTCCTAATGTGGCCAAAGGGAAAGATAATAGATGATGCAACGGTGATTGGAGAGCAAGAGGGAGGTTTGTACAAGTTGAAGGGAAAAAATGAACAGGCCCCTTGTTTATGACTCCATGGAACCAAGTGAACTATGGCAGAGAACGCTTGCACATGTGCACTATAGAGCACTACCTATTGCAAGCAAAGTAGTTTTAGGACTTCCATAAATCCAGACAAGACAATGAAGAAGAACACTCTGTCAGAGACTCCAGTAGCAAGGAAGAAAAGATCAAGAGGGAGTCCACCCAACAAACAAACACAGATAAGTATTTGAATTTTAATTTCTTGTATATCTAAATATTTAAATGATATTGTTCAGTCATGTACATACTTGTGTTCCTAGATTTAGGATGTGTATTATGCATGTTAGAAAAGTTGCATTAATGAATAGAATGTTGATGTATTTGTAACTTTGGAAGATATTCACTTGTATATTGTATTTGTACTTTATTGTATCCCCAACGGAGATGTATTATTCCTCCGTTTGGAAGTGTCATCAGTTGTACTTGGAAGTGTCGTCAATTGTACTTGCAAGTGTCACAAGTTATATTGTAAGTGTCGTAACTTATACTTGATGGGTTATTAGACCACTTTGATGGGGTCGGCCCTGTATGAGTCATGTGGGTTAAAGGGTTATTAGACCACCCTAGTGGGGTCAGCCCAGTCAACATTATGTTAAGTGGTTAAGTTGGGGCCGACCTAGTTGAGTATAGGTCAAGTGAAAGTAAAAGTATAAATAGAGAGTGTGACTCTCTCATTTGACACATTCTCTCATTCACTCACTTCGCATTAGTGAGAGAGAGGAGGAGTACGCACAAGTGGAGGAGGATTAGATGTTGTAGAAATTTAGATTTTGGGGATTCATCTTGGTGATATTTGTATTGGTTCTTATTCTATCTTTGAGGAAGTTGTGGGGTTTTTCACCTTCTTGGTTTTCCCCGGTGAAATGTCTGTGTCTCTTGTCTCTTGTCTCTTATGCTTGATATGTTGTACATGTTGTTATTTTGGTTAATATCCTAGATCATGTTGAATTAAATGATGAAAAACTAACATGGTATCAGAGATAGCCTGAAGGAAGGTATGGTATGGCATTTATGACACTTGTTGCACTTGCGACAAATTGGAAGCTAGGGCTTGGTATAGTAAAAACCAGTCATCGTGGAACTTTCACTATAAATCCATTTTGGAAAATATTCAGGTTCTAAAACTTGTACAGGTCGAAGATAACATCCCCATGTACCTTGTGTCCAAATCAAAGCATCTAATTCGTTGTAATTTCTGTTTTATGATTCGTACAATTTAGGGTTTCTGCCTCTTCCAGATCTCAGTCATAAACAGGTGACCTAGGAAAACAGGTCACAAATTGGGCTAGGAAGCTCCAAATGAAATTCTGTAAAAAGTGACAGCAAGAGAACGGACTGTAGTTTCACAGGTCCAAGGTTTAGAGGCCAAAGTTGAAACAGTGACATGTGGCACTTCATACAAGTTTGCTATACTGTTTAATCCCATAAATAGGCCACGTTGGGAAATTTGGAATATCTCTCTCTCAGAGAATCCATTTGAGGTCAGACCTATGGAGTTGTAAATATGACAGTTTGGGATACCACAGGCCAAAATTTTAGACCCTGTGGATCCGAAATTTCAGAGATGCACTAGAAACAATAAGGCACATATTTTTGTGAAATATAATTGGATTCTGAGCATTCTCATTTTTGGCTTGTCACTTCTGTGGGAAATTAGGGCTTTTGACAGAAGTGGAATTTTGGAGTGATCTTAGCATAGAATTACTCTCCTCAGCAAAGTCGAAATTTAGAGACAAAGTTCAAAATTTTTGGTTGGGTAGAACACCGGGCATTATCAAACCCTAGTTCGGGATCTTTATCGAAAAGGTGGAAAATTAGGATTTCTACAAAAGTTGAAATTTTTGGAATCTGTGACCATAGCTGGATGCTCCTTAGAAAAATCAAAGTTTAGAGCACAGGATTGAACCTTTTGGCTAGGCATAACCCCGGGCATTATCAAACCCTAGTTCGGGATTTTGACTAGAAGATCCGAAAGTTTCAAAGGCAATTTTGAGGGGTCAAATTTTGGAGATTTCAAAATTGAAGTATACCAGCTTTATCAGCTCAGCAAGCCGCATCTTTTCATCCAATCAGAAGTTTGAAATTCAAAGTTTGAATTTTTAGGGTTTCTCTAACAAACCCTAATCCAGCTCTAGATCCAGTTTCAGCAAATCAAAGTGGATTGGGTTAGTCCTAGAAGAGAATGAATTGGACACTTGCATAAGTGAAGAAGTTTGAGTTCCATAGGAAGATGAGGCTAAGGCCTTACATAAGAAGGCTACAAGCAATCCTAACAAGTATGACTTGAAGAGATACATGTATGTTTTTGAAATTTGTTCATGATTAAGTTTATGATATATTTGTCTTCATATTATTGAGGTTAGTAACAATCTTGATTAATTTTAGACTTGTCTTACCACCCTAGTAAAAGTATGAATGCATGATAGAAGACATTCATTGATTAGGGTTATGACACTTATGATTGTACTAATGCATTGTGGTGTTGTATGAGGATGATGTTGTCTACTAACATGAAAGGTACAAATCAAGTTCTAGATCAAGAACATATGACTATGGTGACATGAAGACAAAGACTCATCTACAGTTATGGATCACATAGAAGCTCTACTTATGAGGTATGTATAACTTGGTTCTACAATTATTAACTTATGAGATATGCAGGTTGCTAGCACAAGGTCTCTAAGGGAACAAAGAAGACATTGTTTGGGTATGTTAGACAAACATGATAATCCAGGTATGTTTTCCTATATCAAGTTAGAATCCTACTTTGTGTTAGGATCTTAGATAAGTATACTTTTGTATGATTGATAATGATTATTCATGGAGTTATAAGTTTGAGTAATCATGGGCTTATGCATATTATGCTTCTTAATGAAGAGTCCTATGGTCATATAAGAATATGCATGAGTAAAAGAAGTCCTCCCTGAAACCTTGAATATTAATGCTTGTGATAAATTACCTGTGTATGAAATGATCATGACCATACATGTTTAATATTATTTAGAATCATAATGTTTTGATAGTATTGAGATTATACTAATGGATGTATGAGATCTTGAAGATGACACAATGATGACACTAGTGCACACTTAAGCATGCATAGTGGTCCAGGATGGATATAAGTTCAAGGACAGATAATCCAGGAAGCAAAGATCAAGAGGGATCTCACTCCAGTAGTTCCTGCAAGAAAGCAAAGATTGAGAGCGAGTCCACCCAACAAGCAAACAAAGATAAGTATTTGAATTGTCATTTCTTATTACTTAAATGATGTTGTTCATCCATGTACATATTTATGTTCCTATATTTAGGATGTATATTATGCATTTTAGAAAAGTTGCATTGATGAACAAGATACTACTAATATGCATGTGATGTGTAAGTGGCCTATGGCACTGTATAGCATTCCATTGCGACTTATCTAGAATGAAACCTCTTTCCTGACATGTTGGGAGTAGTGCAAACTCTTAACAATGTTCTGGTAGAGATGGAAGGCATCTAGAAAGTTATAGGATATGGATAAATGTTGTATTGAAGCATTGGCTAAGATAATTGCATGACTGTATGACATACATTCTTATGTGTAAGAATTTATTTTTTGAAAAACTATGAGAAGTTTCTAATCATGCAATTGAAGACAAGAGAACGTTGAACTTGAAGGCCTGTCGAGGAGTGTGTAGCAAATTTTGAAGGAGCCCAAAGCACAAGAAACCAGTTTACAAAATATTTTTGAAACCTAAAGTCAGAACTGTTTCTGTTTTCTGAAAAGAAGAATATGGGGAAAAGTGGCAAAAGTGGTAAGGTCAACAGGGCCGAGCCCACAGACCTAACCTGGATTCAGAAGCTTCCTGACTGTGCAGAACTGTTTCAGCAGGCAGGTTGGTTGAAGTTTTTCAAGAAGATCGATGGCTTCAATACTCAGGTCTCATGCAAGTTTGCTAAGGGACTTAAAAATGATATGATTATGATGGATACTTTGAAATTCAAATTGACTGTGGAATTAATAGCAAAAGCTACTGAGATTAGCAATGAGGGTGAGCACTGGTTTAAAAAATCACCTTTCGAGTTTGAACCCCAAAGGTACTTGTTTCCTAATGTGACTCCTGACTGGAACAAGGGTATCTTAATTCAAAATTTCAGGAAGAAGTGGATTGAGCCCATAAGGATACTTCAAAGTTATGTGACCTGTGAAGGAAGATATTCATTGGTATTTAAATATCATCTCAGGTTCCTTCAACACATGGCAGGAGTTTCTAAAATGAATCTGCCCTTCTTTTCTTTAAAAGCCTGCAGAAAATGTCAAGCAAGATAAAGCAACATGATGATCACACTTACCGGTCACTTTTTCACCATGGTCTCATTAAACTGATCATCACCACAGTGTTGCAACATGAGGGAAGGACTTGGGATTTCTTTTTGTTCTGGTCAGATGTTCATCCTAAAAAAGAAGACCAGCAACCAAAGAGATAGACTGATAAGGGGAAGGTAATGATGAAAAAGTTAGGTCACTCAGTCAAATCTACAAGTAAAGATGATGTTAAAGCCAAGAAGGTGACAAAGCAGGTAGCAGAACAGAGACAGGATGACAGTCAGCTCAAAGCAGTTTCAGATTACCCTAAAAGCAAGTTCACACTGTTTGAAGACAAAAATGAATTGCCTGAAAAGAATCCAGCACCTATAGCAGATCCTTAGGAGGAGAAAAAGGTTGACATTGAAATGGTTCCTGTAGCTAAAGAAGAGATCCACATTCAGCCAAGAAGCCCCATCACAATTCTTTCGGATGATGAAGGATACATGTTAGAAGAAGAACAGCCTATTTCTGAGATTAAAGTCAAAACTGAAATTGAAGAAGTTCAAGTTGCAGATGGAAAAACCACGAGACCTAACAAGAAAAGAAACAAGCTGGAAGTGGTGGAATTAGCTTCTGTTCAGTACCAAGGGAAAGAACTGAAGATGATGGGAGAGGCAGCTACATTCTGGAGACCTAAAACTAGGTCGAAAAATAAGCTGAGGTTAAACATGAAAAAGTTATTAAATCCTAAATTGAACACAGATAAGGTGACTATCTTAGATGAAGGGTCCATAGATGATGACAAATCAGAGATAGATAAATTGCAGCCATGTAAAAAAGAAGAGATTAATTCAGTGAAAGCAGCAGATGAAGAAAACCCAAAGCTCAGCATTGAAGACACTTCTGAGAAACTGTTGACAGAAGAAGCAGAAATCTTTAAGAAGTTTGACATTCCTTGGAAACCTAATGAAGAGCAAGATTCTGCAATAGAGAAAATGGCTAATTCTGACAGGGAAAACTTACAGAAGACTGTCAAACAATATAAGCACCAAATGAATTATATGCAGGAGGTCAACGATGGTTTGATGATGGCCAATAGAAGATTAAGAGAAGATCTCCAGGATGTTCATGACAATTTTCAGGAACTAGCGGCTGATGCAAAGGAAGCACTTAGAAGGAAAAGGGCTTCTGATATGCACTGTTCAGAGCTGGAAAAGACAGTTGAAACTTTACAGCAGGAAAATGAACGCCTTCAGAAAAAGATAGCTGATATGGAGAAGAAGCATAAAAGAACAAAGAAAAGGTCTTCAAGTCCAGATGGTATATCTCTTCTTGTGGAGGCAGCGAAGGAGATATGAGGCAGTTATTAGTTAGGGGTTATTTAAGATAAGCATTTTTGTTTTAGTTAAAGAATTTGCTATTTTTAGCAACCTTGTAATTTTGTAAAAAGTGTAAATTTTACTTTACCTAGCCTAGTGATTTGATGGAGAGTTAGGAGGAAAAACCTAACTGTTTTTGGGAAGAAAACTATTTAGAAAGGGAGGCAAAACATTGTTGTGGTTCTGATTTTTGGGAGCATCAGGAGGTCTGCTAGCTGCTTGTACTTTCAGACTTATTCAGAGATAGGTATTGTAACTCTTATATGCATTTACTGATGAAATTATGAATATATGACTCTTTCCCCTTCATTTGGTCTGTGTTGGCTTCATATTTGAACTTGTTTAGTTTCATGAATGACAAATTCATTGCTGGTTAATGTGTATTTTCTAGTAGTGCTTGTCCTTTATGTGTGAACTTAAGTACAGTCTTTTGTTGTATTTTTGTGATATATATGCATCTTTATCAGTATATGTGTATGATTTAGCTGTTGCTTATCTGCTGAATGTATTCCTTGCATGTTCTTGAAGTTTATGACCAAAAACACATAAAACAAAACCCTAAACCCTAGTTTGAATTGAGTTTTACTCTTGAGATTGTGTTGGCTTGTTACCCTAGCCTTAGTAACAATTTCTGGCACAAACATCTTTGGCGCCGTTGCCAGGGACGAAGCTGAAGCATATCTTCCCTGGGATACTCATCATTTTTCTGGTTTAAGAGGTGGACTTGAACCAGCATTTTTTGAAGGCTATTTTCACCAGAAAGTTGTCACAGTGGCTTCTAACAGAATTGGAACCAGGAGCAGACCTACTTCTCCATTACAGCTGAGTGTGACAGACCCTGAAAAGATCATAAAAACAGCAAGAAAGCTCAGAAGGTCTCAATCTTTACCAGCCTCTTGTGACCCTGACCAGTTGGGTGTTTCATTACATTCAGCTGAAACTTCACCTTGTGTAAAACCTACCATCCCTGAGAGCACTTTCCAGGTTTTTACTAATCCTCGAAGTTTTTTGAAAGCTAAAACCTCTTCCCCTGATAAAATACCAATCTTTCAGCTGAAAGTAGGAAGGAATCCTTTTCAAAAAAGTTCCAGCCTAGTTTCCACATTTTCCCAGTCTAAACCTCAGTCCACAATGGCAGCCCAAAATCCACCTATGGATATGATGGACCGCATGGTTGCAGCTAGATATGCACCATTAGTTTTACCTCAACCTTTACATGCCTTGCATACACATGATTACCAAAAGTATATGCCCCGATTCAATGGACAAGGTGAAACAACTGCAGAAGAACATTGGGAGGCTTTCGAGAGTTATGCAGATAATCAGAACATTGAAATTAAAGATGTATGGATGAGGGTATTTGTACAAAGTCTTGATGGGGATGTGAGAAAATGGTTCAGAGAACTGCCTGCTAATTCTATCACCATAATTGAAGAACTCAAAGATCTTTTTCTGAGACAGTGGGGAGACACCAAGGATCACACTTATTACATAACTGAGTTTGGAGCTTTGAGAAGAAAGAAGGATGAGACTATTTCTGACTTTTCCAAAAGGTTTAACAAGATGTATAGTAGGATTCCTACATAAATCAAACCCACTGAAACATCAGCCAAGTTGACCTATGCAAATGCTTTTGATCATGAATTCTCTTTATTACTCAGAGAGAGAAGACCTATCACCCTGCTGAACATGCAAGAGGCAGCATTGGAGGTAGAGTCCAATTTCCTGGCTTCTAACAGACTCAAGAAAGAAACACCTCAGCAGCAGTATGAAAGAAAGGGAAAGAATGAAGCTGTTTCCACAAGTGCTGCACCTCAGTCTGTTGAAGCTAAAATAGATGAAATGGCTAAGCTTGTAAAGATTCTTACTGCCAAGTTGAACAAACTAGAACTTGAAAAGAATTCTGCTAAACCTGCCCCAGAAGCTGATCGAAATCCAAATAACCAAAATCAGTTCAGGAGGCAATTTGCTCCTAGATTCATGCCGAGAGAGCGCAGAAATAATGATATTCAGCGAGAAAGGAGGGAGAATGAGGATCAGAAAGTGCCCCCACCTTTTCAAAATAATTTGGTGGATGAAGAAGAAATTGATCAACAGTTACTGTTTGAAGAAACTGAAACAGATCAGGGTGTGAACCATTTTGGAGATGGTTTATCTGAAGGTTTTGTAACACAAGAAGATTTTCTAAATGCTGAGTACTATGAGGCAGATTTGTATGAAGTTGAAGATGACTTGGAATTTGAAAAAAATATTGTAAATGCTGCTGCTAATCAGAATGGAATTAAGAAGACTATTAATCTCAGATCTGGCCCGAAACAGGTAGTCCAAGCTCCTAAGAAGAAAGCTGTTGTTCCTGCTCCAGTTATTCCTGATAAATCAGTTGCTGATCCTGCAACAGAAAAGAAGCAACCTGCAGAAAAATCCAAGAAGAATGTAGAAATTGAGGAGGTAAACAAGTCAGTTCAAAATTTCAGTTTGGAAAATGAGTTAGGTAAACTAAAAATTCCTGTGCCTTTTTCTGAGCTTATCAAAAATCCATCATATAAACAAACAGTCCTAAAAGTTATGAATTCTGCTAGTAGCCAGCCTTTTCAGATACTGTCAATTTGCAAGAAGAAAGTCCAAAGATATTCATTGGATCTGCCTTAGCTGAGAAAACAGAAAATGAAGTTGCTGCTTCTCCTCCATTCTATGTTACCTTAACTGTCCATGATCAGATGATCCATAATTGTCTATTAGATTCTGGAGCATCCCATAATCTAATGCCTAAAGCTGTGATGGAAGCCCTGGGTCTTAGTATTACCAAACCTTATCATGACTTATATTCCTTTGACTCCTGAGCTGTCAAGTGTCTAGGAGTGATTAAAGATATGGTTGTCAGCCTTGCTCAGTTGCCAATGAAGAGTGTCATAATGGATGTTGTAGTGGCTGATATCACCCCAAAGTTTGGCTTGCTTCTTTCAAGATCCTGGGCAAAGAAGGTTGGAGGAACCTTACAGATGGACCTCTCTTATGCCACCATTCCTGTTTTTGGTGGAGAAAATAGAAGACTTTACAGAGAGCTACAGCTTGCTTACATAGTCACAGATGATAAAAACCCTAGCAATCACCCAATGTACTCTGTGGATAAAGACCTTGGTTCATGCATATTACAGTTTAGTGAAGAGGATAATTCTGCTGGTCTGTTACAAGTGGAAAAAGATCAGCCAATAAAACATAGCATAGAGGAAAAAGATGCAGTGTGGCAGTTATATTTTGATGGATCTTCATGCAGAGAGGGTGCTGGAGCTGGAGTTTTACTTATTTCCCCTGGCGGTGAAACAGTGAAACTCATGTATAAATTGGAGTTTGTTACCACTAACAACACTGCTGAGTATGAGGCTTTGCTATTGGGATTAAAAGCTGCTAAAGATTTGGGAATTCAGCAAATTTCTGCATTTTGCGACTCCGAACTAGTTGTTCAACAGGTGAAGAACAAATATCAAGTAAAGCAGGGTTTGCTGAAAGTATATCGAAATGAGGTATGGGATATGCTTGAAAAATATTTTATAGCATTTAATATCACTCATATTCCCAGGAATCATAATGAGACTGCAGATTCTTTAGCCCTGGCTGCCACATATTTTAGAATCCCTAAAATTACTCAGCTAAAGTATCCTATAGAAGTGAGGTATAGACCTTGTGTTCCTGATAATATAAAGCACTGGAGGGTTTTTGAAGATGACATTGAAATAAAAAAATTTCTTGAGCTTGTAGATGAGTTTTCAAATACTCAAATTGATCAGGAAGAAGATGAAAGAGATGAACAGTTAGATGAGTTTGCTGCAGAAGAGATAGCAGGGCATAAAATCATTGAGTTGAAAAGCAACTTCATTCCGAAAGGTCTAGTACCTTTAGAAAGAATATTCACCAAAGATGATACACCTTCAAAGCCAGTAATTCAATCTTCAGAAGACAATGTAGAAGACTACAATATTGGTTTAGTAGAACATCCAAGAATGGTAAAATTGTCTAAATTCTTAACAGTGGAGCAAAGAAGTAGATATATTAAGCTGTTGAAAAAATATATAGATGCATTTGCATGGTCTTATAAGGAACTAAAAACTTATGATACAGCAATTATTCAGCACAAGGTCCCTTTGAAACCTAATGTCAAACCTTTCAGGCAGAAACTAAGAAGAATCAATCCAGCCTTGTTCCCTGTAATTGAAAAAGAACTAAAGAAGTTGTTGGATGCAAATATAATAGTGCCTCTTAGGTATTCTTCTTGGGTGGCTAATCTGGTTCCTGTTAGAAAGAAGAATGGGGAAATTCGATTATGTGTTGACTTCAGAAATCTGAATCGATCATCATTAAAAGACAATTATCCTCTCCCCAAGATTGAACAGGTTTTGCAACAGGTAGTTGGAGCTCAAAGGATTTCTATGCTAGATGGTTTCTCAGGGTACAATCAGATTTCCATGCACCCTGATGACAAAGAAAAGACAGCTTTTACAACCCCCTGGGGGACATTTATGTATGACAAGATGCCTTTTGGTTTGATGAATGTTGGAGCAACCTTTCAGAGAGCCATGGACATTGCATTCGTGGGTGAGAAAGATAAGTTTGTGGTTATCTATCTGGATGATATTACTGTCTTCTCAAAATCTAATGATAAACACTTGAAGCATTTGGAGCAAACCTTCATAAAATGCAGAAAATTTGGTTTATCCCTGAACCCCAAAAAATCACATTTTGCTGTGCAAGAAGGTAAATTACTTGGTCACTTGGTGTTAGCTGATGGTATTAGAATTGACCCTAAGAGAGTCAAAGCAATACTGAAGATTAGCTTGCCCAGGAGTAAAAAGGATGTTCAATCTTTCATTGGCAAGATAAACTTTCTGCGGTGGTTTATTCCTAATTTTGCTGAGACCATTAAACAAATCACAATAATGTTAAAAAAGGACCAAGAAGTCAGGTGGACTGTTGAAGCAAAGGCAGCTTTTGAGAAAATCAAGGTGGCTCTGACTGAAGCACCTGTTTTGGTAAGCCCTTATTTTGCCAAAGAATTCCTTACTTTTTCTTTTGCTTCAGAGGATACTATTGCTGCTGTCCTACTTCAGAAGAATAATGAAGGATTAGAGCAACCAATTGCCTTTTTCAGTAAAACACTTAGGGATTCAGAGCTAAAATACAGTATCTTGGAGAAACAAGCATATGCTCTGGTGAAGGCTTTAAAATTTTTCAGAATTTATATCTTACATTCCAAGGTTATTTCATTTGTTCCAAATGCTGCAGTGAAAGACGTTTTGACACAGCCTGATAGTGAAGGAAAGAGGGGAAAATGGATTGCTAAAATTATGGAATATGAAGTGGAAATCAGACCTACTAAGCTGGTCAAAGGACAAGGATTGGCCAAACTGCTGGTTGACTCAAATTATCAAGCATTAGGATTACATGTTATGGCAGAAGAATCAGCACCTGAAGAAAAGCAAGCATTCCTGGAGAAAGAAAGAATCATGGACTCTTATTCATCTTCAGATTGGTATGCTGATATTGTTCATTTTTTGTTATTTTTGCAATGCCCAGAACACTTAGATAGGAAGGCTTCCAGATCTCTGAAATTGAAAGCTACTAAATACTGTTTGATAGAAGATCAATTGTTTTGGAAAGACCCAGGAGGAATCTTATTAAGGTGTTTAGATCAGGCTGAAATAGAAGAAGTAATTTCAGAATCTCATGAAGGAGCTTGTGGAGGACATAAATACTGGAAAACAACAGCCTATAAAATTTTGAGAGCTGGTTACTATTGGCCTTCCCTCTTCTCAGATGTTTACTAGCACGTAAGAGCTTGTATACCCTGTCAGAAATTTGCAGGTAAACAGAAATTATTATCTTTACCTTTGAAGCCTATTGCAGTCAATGCCCCTTTTCAATAGTGGGGTCTGGATTTTATTGGAGAAATAAATCCAGCATCTTCAGGCCAGCATCATTGGATTTTGACTGCCACAGATTTCTTTACAAAATGGGTGGAAGCTATTCCAACAAGAAATGCTATAGATAAGGTGATTATGGAGTTCATTGAAGATAATATTCTGAGTAGATTTGGCTGTCCACAAAGATTGATTACTGATAATGCCAAAGCATTTAAATCCAAGGCAATGGTGGCCTTCTGTGAGAAAAATGGTATTATTTTGAAGCACTCAACTCCCTATTACCCTCAGGGAAATGGTCAGGCTGAATCATCTAACAAGAATATCATTCAATGCATCAAGAAGCTGCTGAAACATAATAAAAGGTCTTGGAATTCAATGTTGAAATATGCATTGTGGGCAGATAGGATTATTGTGAAGCAAGCCATTGGTACTTCTCCCTTTCAGCTAGTGTATGGAACAGAAGCAGTATTTCCAGTTCAGTTGGGGATTCCAGTAATGAAGTTCCTTCATAACTCTCAAGAGGAACCGGATGATTTGCAAAGGAGAATCTTCGAAATGATTGAGTTACAGCAAAATAGAGAGAAGGTAGACAAAGAAGCACAGCTTTACAGAGCTAAAATGAAAAACAGGTTTGACAGAAATATTAAAGAGCATATTTTTTCAGAAGGTGAGTTGGTTTTAAGATGGGATGCAAGAAAGGAACAGAAGGGTAAGCATGGCAAATTTGATAATCTATGGTTTGGCCCTTTTCTGATATCTAAAGTTTTGGAAAATAATACATTCATCTTGCAGTCCCTTGAAGGTGAGGAGTTGCTCAGCCCTGTCAATGGGCGATTCCTCAAGCATTTCTACAGTTAATGAGGATCATTGTCACTTTTCATTGTATATACCGGTGTGAATGAGATTGAATAAAGACTCCATAGACCAATGGAAGTTTGCAAGTAGTTAGATTGAAGACAGAAGGCACTAGTCTACAGGTTCTTGAAGCCTCACAGGGAGAACTTCATCCCACAGCTGGAGCCAGATGTTAAGACAGTAAATTTTTCTCCATTTTTTGATTTATTTTCTCAAGTTTTGGTTTGTTTTTCAATCTACCTCGGTTAAATTTTTGGTTTTAAGTTTTAGTTTTAGTCTCCTTAGAAACTCTATGGGTAATTGAATAAGTTTTGAGCCCATTCTTTTTTATTTTATTTGATTTTTGTTGATCTTTTATATTTTAAAGGGGGTTAAAGAAAGTCATATTTTCAACAATTGATTCATTAATGTGTTTAGAGACCAGTTAGACTTGTTTCTTACACCAAATAACTTTTAAAACCTCCGACAAATTAGCAGAAAGTTGAAAAACTGCGAAATTCTGGCATGGCAGCTATTCTTGTAGCGCTAGACAAAATTTTAACAAAGGGCGTGCTACAGGAATATCGCAGCCCTTCGTTTTTTCAAATTTCAAACGGATTTCAATCATGATGCAGTATGTGAGTGACTAATCGCCTTGTGTGAGTGTTTTAACACGTGTTTGCTGCAGTTTAAGCATGATTTTAGTTGGTTATCAGTCACGAAGCAGAACAGGCTCATCATTGCATGGTATGCGGAATCAGTTGCACAAAAAACCAGCAAATCCTAGTCTAAGCTGTCAAATTTCTCTTTCTACACGCATTATTATAAGAGAGGAGTGTTCGTGAAGGAGAGTTAACTGCTAAAAAGGTGGATTGTGTTGCTGTGAAGAGAAGACAAGTGTTGTTTTAACGCCAGCGAGAATTAGGGCTTCCGAATTCATTTACCAGCAGCCAAAGAAACGATATGAAGACACCTATTCTCATAAGTGGAGACCATTGATACCCCAAAACAAAGCTTTAAGCCACGACATATGAGTAATTGACAGGTATTCCGATACAAACCCTTATAACTGGGAAATTTGGGTCTTTTTCGCTGCACGATTATCTGGAGAAATTGGTTGCTGGAGATGATAGAATAGATCATAAAATAAACACTTCACCACAGAAATAGCTATCTGAAGCTAGTATGAGGAATTTGCATGAACAGAGCAGCAAAGTAGTCTTAAACTTAAAGTATTCAGCCTGGGAAATTTTAATGACAGTCTGAACGAAGATTGTTTATCATTTGCTCTCCTATACATTCAAAACTCTGGTAGTGATGCAGATTGGTTATAATGAACTAATTGAATGGGTTTTTCTCATGACCTAATGCCATTTTAAATCAGAATCTATAGGAAATAGTATTGAGAGGACTCACAGATTGATTTGTTATGCTCATTTTTTACATAGAAGGTGTTTGTTGGTTTGTTTAAGTGGTTTAAAAGCTGTTAAAAATTGTTATGATTCGTGAAATCACTTACTTGGAGAACCATGTTCAATTGCTTGGAAAACATGTTGGCTTTCTTATACAGACCTAGTTGTATGGTTGAGATAAGAGAACGTTGAACTTGAAGGCCTGTCCAGGAGTGTGTAGCAAATTTTGAAGGAGCCCAAAGCACAAGAAACCAGTTTACAAAATATTTTTGAAACCTAAAGTCAGAACTGTTTCTGTTTTCTGAAAAGAAGAATATGGGGAAAAGTGGCAAAAGTGGTAAGGTCAACAGGGCCGAGCCCACAGACCTAACCTAGATTCAGAAGCTTCCTGACTGTGCAGAACTGTTTCAGCAGGCAGGTTGGTTGAAGTTTTTCAAGAAGATCAATGGCTTCAATACTCAGGTCTCATGCAAGTTTGCTAAGGGACTTAAAAATGATATGATTATGATGGATACTTTGAAATTCAAATTGACTGTGGAATTAATAGCAGAAGCTACTGAGATTAGCAATGAGGGTGAGCACTGGTTTAAAAAATCACCTTTCGAGTTTGAACCCCAAAGGTACTTGTTGCCTAATGTGACTCCTGACTGGAACAAGGGTATCTTCATTCAAAATTTCAGGAAGGAGTGGATTGAGCCCATAAGGATACTTCAAAGTTATGTGACCTGTGAAGGAAGATATTCATTGGTATTTAAATATCATCTCAGGTTCCTTAGCAACTCTTCCTTCCCATCTCCTAGTAGCCTGATAAACCCAATTGTAGATTGGCTTGGCTCATCTTGGTGTATGCTTGGCTATGTGTGAGTCTGTTGTTCCCTGGTTCCTTGTAGAGATCATGCCCAGCTCGGGGGTGGCAGTGGTGCTTAGAGATTGAGGAGCACACTGGCCTATGGTTGGGTGGAACGTTGCAGTTGCATAGCTAGTTGCGTGGGACTACTTTCGCATAAGATAAGTATTCTCTTGTGTTAATTGCAATTATCATTTGATGAATATTATGAATTTATGTGGATGTGTTGAATGAATTTAATCCCGCTGTGTTTCCTTATCATTTTACATTTCCATATGATCTTTTATACTTCTGCAAAGATCTTTATTTCATGGCTGTCACAGAATCTTGAAGGTGTGCTAGAGATCAACAGTATTTGTTTAATTACCGTCGTGTTTCCATAGAATGCACATATACCTGTCTTTGCACCAATAAACTTAATTAATGGATATGGGGCTAATTGCCCGGATTGAGCACCACGTCCTCTCTATCCTGCTGTATGGTAGGAGGGGACATTACAAATATTATGAAGAATAATTTAATTTCCAACTCCAACGAATGAATATTACTAAAATAGCAAACAATAAATTGTAGATAGTTCCATCAAAGCTTGACGTTTCAAAGAAATAACCTATTGTACTACAAGTCATGTACGTTTTCCACATGGATTTGAACAGATCAAATAATACCTCCATATATAGTTTCATATATAGCTTGTGGCAATGGGTGCTCATGACTATGTTATCAATAGTTAGTTGAGGTCAAGGTTATGGCCCATGCTATTGCCAGTTGACAAGTATTTTGAAGTGACAAGTTGTCTCTCAAAACCTTGCAAATATTTAACCCTTTCCATCAACTAGGGAAATGCATCGACATTGAGCATTCCACCATTGTTTTGTCCACTAATATAAGGGAGG
Organism: Larix kaempferi; assembly: GCA_027924585.1. NCBI lineage: Eukaryota > Viridiplantae > Streptophyta > Pinopsida > Pinales > Pinaceae > Larix > Larix kaempferi. The sequence goes on along the minus strand of BSBM01000063.1, from coordinate 10,198,518 downwards.
AATATTTCCACCACATGTATCATATAATATTAATTGAATTTACATAATGTATGTTGCCCTTTTTTAAGCAAGGGGTGGCCTATTGATTAGTTGTTCCTAAGATGAGATTTGTGGCTTCTCCATAGGCCTTTGGTGAGGGATCTATCCAACATGTTTATATGGTCCATGTTCCATGGGTGTGACTAACATAGATGGTGCTATATGTGGTTGTGATATCTCTTACCCTCATTGACACTTCGAATGCTTTCTTATATGCTAATATGATTTCATGGGATGCTATTTGTATTCTTGTATAACGGAAGTCATAACACTTAAAACACTTACTATTGACTTAGCGTTATCATCATTCTACCTTAGAAGTGTGTTATTCCAAAGGTTAAGTTGTACCCTAGTGAACTAAGCGAAGTGTTTTTACCCATCTCACAACATCTTGCCTAGCTATTTTTCATTTCACTAGCCAATCCATCCACCCCATTCATTTTCCCCTTTGTAAGTGATCTATCACCATTAATTAGCTAATGTCTCATAACTATTCCCATGTACTAATGCCTTAATAAATCTAAAAGATTCTATTAATATGAGGTCCATGCGTCTAACTTAAATTGGAAATTCATGGAGATATTCCCTCTTGCAAAAAGATAGATTCCCTAAATCCAATGTTTTCAAAGTCAAATCTAATATAAAAGGACTAAGCCAATGAAAAGGATAAAAAATGAAAATGAATGAGAAAAATAAAGTAAGAAGGGATGAATGAGAAAAATAAAGTAAGAAGGGATCACAAAAAGGAGGCAAAAGGATGGGCAATCCATGACAACACTTCCTTCTAAGCAACACAGATGGAAGAAACATCTTAAACCCTATCTCTTTAAAGCTAAGGGTAGAACTATCACACTCAATTACTTTGATGAACAATTTGCAAATACCACTTTATTTCCCTAAGTATACATTCACTCCATTTACCCTCACATACCTTAGGAATCAAGGCTATGCACCTTGAATTAGGAAAATCATAAGTAATAAGGTTTAAGGGGTCACACCAATGTTAGACTAGATAAATAAAAGTTAGATAAGTCATTGAGTTGTTAGGAAGGTGTAGTTGAAATTAATTTCATGTATCATCTTCATATTTTTGAACATTCACCTAATTTATATGCGGGATAACCCCTTAGCACTATAGAAATCTACCATATCTACATATTATGACACTTGTTGTGGCATCCTATGATGATGCAGGCTAGGTGTTATTAACGAGTGCTACCCTTGGAACACATGATTTGGAGGATACCTTGGCACTTAGGATGGCACAAACCCTTGCCTAGATAATGGATATGCTTCTCCTTAGCACATGGGAGGACTTGAGACACTTTTGCAACTTTTCTTTGCATTCTTGGACCGATCTATGTTACTTTGGACTGTTGGCACATGATCTAGATCCTTTTGATGACGTTGGAGTGCACTTTAGGAGGGTCATACAACACGTGTGGGAGTTTGGAGGAGTTCCTTGACATATTGGAGGGAAATTTCTAGAGGTTTGACCCTAGTATGGACCATTGCCATCCCTTGGCACACTTTTCATGGAGAGTGATCCCATATTTCTGATATTTTTCACTCATTTGAATTTTCTCAATATTTGTGCACATGAATGTTGTAGATTTTCTTTTGTAAATGGAATTTAATTTGATCATGTTGTTTCTTTTATATGTACAAATTCATTATTCAACTAGTCCAATGCTATCCCTTTGCATATTTGAATATTGGTATGGAACTCAAAGCTTCTCAATTTCATGCATTGTGTTGTTGTAATTGTAACTTCATAAGATATTTACTTGTATTTTATATTGTTATTATTATTGTATTTTATTTGTACCTCCGATAGAGATGTTTTTACTCTGTTCGAGGATGACATTATTATGCTTAGTAATGATAGATCATTGAGGTAAAAGCCTCCATTGTAAGTTGGGGCAATAGTTCCCAAAAATTTCAAATGTAAATGTATTATTGAGTCTCCTAGAGAAGTCGACCAGTCAGTTTAGTTGAGGTCGACCTAGTTAGGTAAAAAGTCACCCCAAAAGTAAAGTATAAATAGAGATCTCGTCTCTCTCATTTGGACACACACTCACTCACTCAAGTTTAAATAAGTGAGAGAGAGAAGACAATTTCGCTAAGGAGAAAGAAAGAGAGCTGCAGAAGACTATCTTGTTTTGGGGTTTTCCATTTTGTGATATTGTATTGGTGACGAATCTATCTTTGAGGAAGTTGTGGGGTTTTATCCCTTATGGTTTCCCTGAGGAAAATTATTGTGTCTATTGTGTTTTGTTGTTCTTGTTATTCTTTCAGTTAAACATCCTAGCTAACATTGAATTAAAGTACAAACTCTAACATGGTATTGGAGCTAACCTGAAAAGAAGACATTATGCAGCAACGGGAAACTAGGGCTTCCTAGTTTGAGGTATTCTCAACACAGATCATCAAGAAATGGAGGCTAGACTAACTCACCCTAGGAGGGCGCAACTTTTGGAGGAAGTAGAACCCAGTTATGAGAAGTTTGATTTTTGACCCTATCACTAGGACTTGGAGAAACTAGGGTTTCTTGTTCTGAGAAATTTCCTCCACATATCAGCTTGAAAAGGAGGTTATTCCAACACGCCCTAGGAGGGCGCATTTTCCTGTGAAGGCATAATTCAAATCCAAGAATTTTCATTTTTGGCCTCGTCACTACTACTAGGAGAAAATTAGGGCATCGATTATTTTTGGATTATGTCCACAGATTTGGAAAAAAGAGTACATTGGACAACTCGCCTTGAGGAGGCGCATCTTCCTGTCTAGTCAGAAGTTCAAGATTCCAACTTTGGAAAATTATGGTTTCTCTAACAAACCCTAGGCCAGCCAGCTCCAGAACCAGGTCAGGCATCTCAAATTCGTAAGATCTAAATCTTTTCTATTTCCATTTAAGGTACTCATTCAATATGTCTCACCCTAGGAGGGCGCAACTTTTGGAGGAAGTAGAACCCAGTTATGAGAAGTTTGATTTTTGACCCTATCACTAGGACTCAGAGAAACTAGGGTTTCTTGTTCTGAGAAATTTCCTCCACATATCAGCTTGAAAAGGAGGTTATTCCAACACACCCTAGGAGGGTGCATTTTCCTGTGAAGGCATAATTCAAATCCAAGAATTTTCATTTTTGGCCCCATCACTACTACCAGGAGAAAATTAGGGCATCAATTATTTTTGAATTATGTCCACAGATTTGGAAAAAAGAGTACATTGGACAAATTGCCTTGAGGAGGCGCATCTTCCTATCCAGTCAGAATTTCAAGATTCCAACTTTGGAAAATTATGGTTTCTCTAACAAACCCTAGGCCAGCCAGCTCCAGAACCAGGTCAGGCATCTCAAATTGGTAAGATCTAAATCTTTTCTATTTCCATTTAAGGTACTCATTCAATGTGTCTCACCATACCAAAATTCAGGATAAGCTTGAGGGATTTGATAACTTCCGAGCATGGAAGTATAGGATTGCACTTGTCCTTAAAGAAAATGACTTGGACAAATATGTGAATGAAGAGGTTCCAACACCAGAGGGAGATAAGGCTAAGTCTATCCACACGAAGAACTTGGTTAAAGCCAAGAGAATTATTGCTGACTTCATTAAGGATCATCTCATCCCACATGTGTCATCCTTGAATACACCCAAGGAGTTGTTCGATGCATTGATAAAGCTATTTGAAGGGAAGAACATTAATTAGAAGATGACATTAAGTAACCAGCTCAAGAACATAAAGATACTGAATTCAGAGACCATGAAATCCTATTTCACAAGTGTCTCACATATCAAGGAGCAACTTGAGGCAGTTGAGGAAAAGGAAGAAGAAGGAGAGATCGTTATGACCACCTTGAATGGTATCCCAAGATCATGGGACTCATTCATTCAAGGGATAAGTTCCAGGAAGAAGTTGATCACATTCAACAGACTATGGGAAGAATGTACACAGGAAGAATCTCGACTTGTGGCATGAGAAGAGAATATGGGAGCAGATAATTACCAAGCTCTCACAGTTCACACTAGAAGAAACCACAACAAGAGGGAGCACCACCATCAAAACAAGAGGGAGAACCACCATCAAAATAAGAGGGATAACTACAATAGACAAAGAATACACGGAAGAGATATATCCAACATTAGATGTTATGCATGTGATGATAAGGGACACTACTCCAGAGATTGTCCCATAAATAGAGGCTCCAACAAGAAGACAAACAAGAAGAGACATCATGCTCACACCGCTAAAGACGATGAACCAGCAAGGAAAAGAACCAGAGAAGAAGAAAGAGATGATTCTTCAAGTGATGAAGAATATGTCTTGATCTCATCACTCACGGGAACTGTCACACATGGGAGCAATGATTGGATTATAGATAGTGGAGCTTCCACGCACATGACGGGATACAAAGAATCATTCGTCAATATATCTGAGCATGAGTCACCTCATAAGGTGAAACTTGGGGAGGTTACCAATACCCCATAAAAGGAAGTGGAGAAGATTCCTATAAGATAGACTACAGAAAATATTTGAAGATGAAAGATGTTCTATATGTTTGAGGATTAAAGAAGAACCTTCTCTCCATATTAGCACTAGATTCTAAAGGAATGAGGGTTGCTTTTGTTGATGGCCAAGTCCTAATGTGGCCAAAGGGAAAGATAATAGATGATGCAACGGTGATTGGAGAGCAAGAGGGAGGTTTGTACAAGTTGAAGGGAAAAAATGAACAGGCCCCTTGTTTATGACTCCATGGAACCAAGTGAACTATGGCAGAGAACGCTTTCACATGTGCACTATAGAGCACTACCTATTGCAAGCAAAGTAGTTTTAGGACTTCCATAAATCCAGACAAGACAATGAAGAAGAACACTCTGTCAGAGACTCCAGTAGCAAGGAAGAAAAGATCAAGAGGGAGTCCACCCAACAAACAAACACAGATAAGTATTTGAATTTTAATTTCTTGTATATCTAAATATTTAAATGATATTGTTCAGTCATGTACATACTTGTGTTCCTAGATTTAGGATGTGTATTATGCATGTTAGAAAAGTTGCATTAATGAATAGAATGTTGATGTATTTGTAACTTTGGAAGATATTCACTTGTATATTGTATTTGTACTTTATTGTATCCCCAACGGAGATGTATTATTCCTCCGTTTGGAAGTGTCATCAGTTGTACTTGGAAGTGTCGTCAATTGTACTTGCAAGTGTCACAAGTTATATTGTAAGTGTCGTAACTTATACTTGATGGGTTATTAGACCACTTTGATGGGGTCGGCCCTGTATGAGTCATGTGGGTTAAAGGGTTATTAGACCACCCTAGTGGGGTCAGCCCAGTCAACATTATGTTAAGTGGTTAAGTTGGGGCCGACCTAGTTGAGTATAGGTCAAGTGAAAGTAAAAGTATAAATAGAGAGTGTGACTCTCTCATTTGACACATTCTCTCATTCACTCACTTCGCATTAGTGAGAGAGAGGAGGAGTACGCACAAGTGGAGGAGGATTAGATGTTGTAGAAATTTAGATTTTGGGGATTCATCTTGGTGATATTTGTATTGGTTCTTATTCTATCTTTGAGGAAGTTGTGGGGTTTTTCACCTTCTTGGTTTTCCCCGGTGAAATGTCTGTGTCTCTTGTCTCTTGTCTCTTATGCTTGATATGTTGTACATGTTGTTATTTTGGTTAATATCCTAGATCATGTTGAATTAAATGATGAAAAACTAACATGGTATCAGAGATAGCCTGAAGGAAGGTATGGTATGGCATTTATGACACTTGTTGCACTTGCGACAAATTGGAAGCTAGGGCTTGGTATAGTAAAAACCAGTCATCGTGGAACTTTCACTATAAATCCATTTTGGAAAATATTCAGGTTCTAAAACTTGTACAGGTCGAAGATAACATCCCCATGTACCTTGTGTCCAAATCAAAGCATCTAATTCGTTGTAATTTCTGTTTTATGATTCGTACAATTTAGGGTTTCTGCCTCTTCCAGATCTCAGTCATAAACAGGTGACCTAGGAAAACAGGTCACAAATTGGGCTAGGAAGCTCCAAATGAAATTCTGTAAAAAGTGACAGCAAGAGAACGGACTGTAGTTTCACAGGTCCAAGGTTTAGAGGCCAAAGTTGAAACAGTGACATGTGGCACTTCATACAAGTTTGCTATACTGTTTAATCCCATAAATAGGCCACGTTGGGAAATTTGGAATATCTCTCTCTCAGAGAATCCATTTGAGGTCAGACCTATGGAGTTGTAAATATGACAGTTTGGGATACCACAGGCCAAAATTTTAGACCCTGTGGATCCGAAATTTCAGAGATGCACTAGAAACAATAAGGCACATATTTTTGTGAAATATAATTGGATTCTGAGCATTCTCATTTTTGGCTTGTCACTTCTGTGGGAAATTAGGGCTTTTGACAGAAGTGGAATTTTGGAGTGATCTTAGCATAGAATTACTCTCCTCAGCAAAGTCGAAATTTAGAGACAAAGTTCAAAATTTTTGGTTGGGTAGAACACCGGGCATTATCAAACCCTAGTTCGGGATCTTTATCGAAAAGGTGGAAAATTAGGATTTCTACAAAAGTTGAAATTTTTGGAATCTGTGACCATAGCTGGATGCTCCTTAGAAAAATCAAAGTTTAGAGCACAGGATTGAACCTTTTGGCTAGGCATAACCCCGGGCATTATCAAACCCTAGTTCGGGATTTTGACTAGAAGATCCGAAAGTTTCAAAGGCAATTTTGAGGGGTCAAATTTTGGAGATTTCAAAATTGAAGTATACCAGCTTTATCAGCTCAGCAAGCCGCATCTTTTCATCCAATCAGAAGTTTGAAATTCAAAGTTTGAATTTTTAGGGTTTCTCTAACAAACCCTAATCCAGCTCTAGATCCAGTTTCAGCAAATCAAAGTGGATTGGGTTAGTCCTAGAAGAGAATGAATTGGACACTTGCATAAGTGAAGAAGTTTGAGTTCCATAGGAAGATGAGGCTAAGGCCTTACATAAGAAGGCTACAAGCAATCCTAACAAGTATGACTTGAAGAGATACATGTATGTTTTTGAAATTTGTTCATGATTAAGTTTATGATATATTTGTCTTCATATTATTGAGGTTAGTAACAATCTTGATTAATTTTAGACTTGTCTTACCACCCTAGTAAAAGTATGAATGCATGATAGAAGACATTCATTGATTAGGGTTATGACACTTATGATTGTACTAATGCATTGTGGTGTTGTATGAGGATGATGTTGTCTACTAACATGAAAGGTACAAATCAAGTTCTAGATTAAGAACATATGACTATGGTGACATGAAGACAAAGACTCATCTACAGTTATGGATCACATAGAAGCTCTACTTATGAGGTATGTATAACTTGGTTCTACAATTATTAACTTATGAGATATGCAGGTTGCTAGCACAAGGTCTCTAAGGGAACAAAGAAGACATTGTTTGGGTATGTTAGACAAACATGATAATCCAGGTATGTTTTCCTATATCAAGTTAGAATCCTACTTTGTGTTAGGATCTTAGATAAGTATACTTTTGTATGATTGATAATGATTATTCATGGAGTTATAAGTTTGAGTAATCATGGGCTTATGCATATTATGCTTCTTAATGAAGAGTCCTATGGTCATATAAGAATATGCATGAGTAAAAGAAGTCCTCCCTGAAACCTTGAATATTAATGCTTGTGATAAATTACCTGTGTATGAAATGATCATGACCATACATGTTTAATATTATTTAGAATCATAATGTTTTGATAGTATTGAGATTATACTAATGGATGTATGAGATCTTGAAGATGACACAATGATGACACTAGTGCACACTTAAGCATGCATAGTGGTCCAGGATGGATATAAGTTCAAGGACAGATAATCCAGGAAGCAAAGATCAAGAGGGATCTCACTCCAGTAGTTCCTGCAAGAAAGCAAAGATTGAGAGCGAGTCCACCCAACAAGCAAACAAAGATAAGTATTTGAATTGTCATTTCTTATTACTTAAATGATGTTGTTCATCCATGTACATATTTATGTTCCTATATTTAGGATGTATATTATGCATTTTAGAAAAGTTGCATTGATGAACAAGATACTACTAATATGCATGTGATGTGTAAGTGGCCTATGGCACTGTATAGCATTCCATTGCTACTTATCTAGAATGAAACCTCTTTCCTGACATGTTGGGAGTAGTGCAAACTCTTAACAATGTTCTGGTAGAGATGGAAGGCATCTAGAAAGTTATAGGATATGGATAAATGTTGTATTGAAGCATTGGCTAAGATAATTGCATGACTGTATGACATACATTCTTATGTGTAAGAATTTATTTTTTGAAAAACTATGAGAAGTTTCTAATCATGCAATTGAATTTGACTTGTAGGAAAGACCGTGTACTATCACCTACAAGAGAGACTTGTTTCGAAGAACAAGTGGCGAAGACTCAACAACAACATTTGTTCCAACAACGAAGTTCACTATCTATTGAAGATATTGAAGAATCTGAAGTTCCCAGGATTCAGGATGCAGTAATGGAAGAATTCCATGATCGAGGAGTACTAGTCGATCATGAAGATTGACGTCTGGGATGTGGTCCCGAGACCAGAAGGGAAGTCTATTGTGACTTCCAAGTGGATCTACAAGATCAAGCATGCTGCAGATGGTAGAATAGAGAAATACAAGGCACTGTTTGTGGATCGTGGCTTCTCCTAGAAAGAAGGGATAGATTATGAAGAAACTTTTGCACCTGTAGCCAAATACACTTCCATCAGAACAGTACTTGCCCTGGCTGCAGTGATGAAGTGGAAGATACACCATATGGATGTCAAGACATCTTTCTTGAATGGTGTAGTTGAAGAGGAAGTGTATGTGGAGTAGCCACTCGGTTTTGAGACACATGAAAGGGATTCATATATGTGTAGATTTAAGAAATTCTTGTATGGATTAAAGCAAGCACCTAGGACATGGTACGGTAGGATAGACAACTTCCTGTCCAGTTTGGGATTTACCAAAAGTAAAGAATATTGCAACCTTTACTACAAGGTTGAGGAGGGAAATCCAGTGATACTTCTATTATATGTGGATGACCTGTTTGTGAAAGGTGAGGACAGATTGATTGCCGACACGAAGAGGAAGCTTGCTGTCGAGTTCGAGATGAAGAGCTTAGGAATGATGCATTACTTTCTAGGTATGGAGGTGTGGTAGAGTGCAGATGGAATTTTCCTTGAACAAGGGAAGTATGCAGTAGAGATCCTGAAGCAGTTCGGGATGATGGACTGCAAGGCCATGGCCACACCTATGGCATTGAACCTGAAGCTATTGAGTGATGCTTCATCAGAGTCGGTTGATGTCACGGTGTATCATCAGATGATTGGGTCATTTATGTACCTGACGAACATGAGACCAGATATTTGCTTTGCTGTAAAACATATTCTGAGGTACCTAAAGGGTACGGTTGATTATGGGCTCAAGTATGATGCGAATCAAAAGTTTAACTTAGAAGGTTATGTTGATTCAGATTGGGCAGGCAGTGCTGTAGATAGGAAGAGAACTTCGAGGTGCTGCTTTAGTATGGGATCAGGTGTGATCTCTTGGTTTAGCAGGAACCAGTCCTATGTAGCACTAAGTATAGCCGAAGCAAAGTATGTTGCAGCTTGTTCGGCTAGTTGTGAGGCAGTATGGCTAAGGAAGCTACTGTCTGATTTATTTGATCTCCATTTGGATGCTACTTGTATATATTGTGACAACCAAAGTTGTGTGAAGTTGTTAGAGAACCCAGTGTTCCATGACAAGTTGAAGCACATCGAGATCAAATATCACTATATCAGGGATATGGTGTAGAGAGGAGCAGTAAAGCTCCAATATGTTGTGACATATGAGCAGATTGCAAATGTGTTGACCAAACCACTATCTAGAGTGAAGTTCGAGTACTTCAGAGAGAGGCTTGGTGTACTTCAGATCGAGGTTCCTTCCAAGGGGAAGTGATGAGTCCAGAAGACACAGATGCACATGGGATTTTCTAACATGGTTGTAGATGTGTTCTCCCATGGTCATGATGTAATTGCCGAGCTTTTCCAACATGGTTGTAGATGTGTTCTCCCATGGTCGTGATGTGATTGCTGAGCCATTTTTCACATGGTGGTAGATGTGTTCTCTCATGGTGAAAAAGCAAGGGCTGGAGCCTTCCCCGAATGGTGGTAGATGTGTTCTCCCATGTCAGTGGTGTAAGTGTTGTATGATGTGCATCTGGAATTTTCTCCATGGACGATGAGATGATATGAAGAGGACGATGCTATGATGATGATCAGGATGATCATGTGATGATGATATGCATCAGGACGATTCTGTGACGATGATAGGGATGATCATGCGATGATGATATGCATCAAGACGATGCTATGACGATGATCAGGATGATGATGTGCATCAGGATGATGTAATGTATGATGATGATCAGTATGATCATGAGCATCAGGATTATGCTTCATGCGAGGATGATCAGGTGGATCATGAGTATCAGGTTGGTACTTTGTGGCCGTGGAAAGGTTGTGCAATGGTAGCATGTAATACGACCTGGAGGTCCGGACAGGTTGTGCTAAGCACGTAAAAGTACTCGGATGCTCTTTACAGTTCTTTCCGGTCATGCTATGTAGATAAACGTTCCTCGGACTCTCTTAAAAGGTTTTGTGGTGGTGGTCACATGTAATCAGTCCTAGAGATCTTGTTGGTCGTGCTTAGACACATAAATGATCATGGGATGCTCTTTAGACTTCTTACCGATTGTGCTATGCACATAAACGTTCCTGGGACACTCTTTTAAGGTTTTGTGATGGTCACATGTAATATCTCCCTGAGAGATATTGCCGGTCGTGCTTAGGCACATAAAGGATACTGGGATACTCTTTCGAGGTTTTGTTGACACATATAATTAGTCCCAAGGATTCCACATGATGGCCCGCTCACAGAGATGATGAAGACCTATAGGACGCTAGGCCTACAACCAACATGAAATAGGGTTGGCTCTATAGAAATTGCTATGATGAGAAGAATTGAGAGATAGCCCAGTGATCGAAATGACGAGTAGAACAATAGTGACGATGATGCTCCATGATCCAGTGAGGATGATCTAACTCCAGAATTAAAGACTTGTGCCTATATGTATTAATGACTTGTGTCAAGAGAATACCTTCCTAGTTAAGAGGGAGTGTTGATGTATTTGTAACTTTGGAAGATATTCACTTGTATATTGTATTTGTACTTTAGTGTATCCCCAATGGAGATGTATTATTCCTCCGATTGGAAGAGTCGTAAGTTGTACTTGCAAGTGTCGCAAGTTATATTGTAAGTGTCGTAACTTATACTTGATGGGTTATTAGACCACCTTGATGGGGTTAGCCCTATATGAGTCATGTGGGTTAAAGGGTTATTAGACCACCCTAGTGGGGTGGTCCTAGTCAACATTATGTTAAGTGGTTAAGTTGGGGCCAACCTAGTTGAGTAAAGGTCAAGTGAAAGTAAAAGTATAAATAGAGAGTGTGACTCTCTCATTTGACACATTCTCTCATTCACTCACTTCGCATTAGTGAGAGAGAGGAGGAGTGCACAAAAGTGGAGGAGGAGTAGCTGCTGCAGACATTTATCTTTTGGGGATTCATATTGGTGATCTTTGTATTGGTGCTTATTCTATCTTTGAGGAAGTTGTGGGGTTTTTCACCTTCTTGGTTTTCCCTGGTGAAATGCTTTGTGTCTCTTGTCTCTTGTCTCTTATGCTTGATATGCTGTACATGCTATTATTTCAATTAAGATCCTAGATCATATTGAATTAAATGATGAAAAACTAACATAGAATACTACTAATATGCAAGTAACAGGTAAGTGGACTATGGTACTGTACAAAATTCCATTGCTACTTATCTAGAATGAAACATATTTGCTAACATGTTGGGAGTAGTGCACGCTCTTAATAATGTTCTAGTAGAGATGGAAGGCATCTAGAAAGTTATCGTATGAATACAGGATATGGATGAATGTTGTGTTGAGCACTGGATAACATAGTTGGATGACTATGTGACCTATGCATAAGAATTTATTTTGAAAATTATAAAATGTTTATAATCATGCAACTAAATTGACTTGTAGGAAAGATCGTGAGAAACTTGTGACGATGATTCAGCTATGACAATTCAAGAAGATCATGAAGACCATGACATAACAGAACCACAAGAACCTGTAGATCCACCACTTTAGAAGAACTCCTACAAGAGGAGACCAACATGGGTACGAGAGGAAATACAAGATGTAGAGAAGTATGGTGCTCTAAATGTGATGCACAGAGAAAGAAAGAGACCTAGACCATAATCCAACTATGTGGCCCTGCTATGTGACATCATTGATAAAGAACCTTCCAACTATGAGGAAGCGACAGAGAAGAAAGAATGGTAGGATGCCATGATCGAGGTGTACCGGTCGAATATGAAGAATGATGTATAGGATATAGTTCCGAGACTAGAAGGGAAGTCTGTAGTGACTTCGAAGTGGATCTACAAGATCAAGCATGCTGCAGATGGTAGCATTGAGAAACACAAGGAAATATTTGTGGCATGTGGCTTATCCTAGAAAGAAGGTGTTACTAGGAAAATTAGCAGGGCTAATTCCCAGTAAGCACAAATAAGAATACTGACAAAATGTCAGCTTGGTCACCATTCTAACTTCTTCGGAAGTCGAAACCTCCAAGGAGAAGTGTCCTTGTGGAACCCTGTAAGACACTAGAACGAACACCAAACTATATTTTCTATGAAAGTGTTAGTTAGACCAATGCCTAATGGAGTCAACTTCAGTCAATGAACCAACGAAATGTGAGAATACATACACGTATATCAAGATAATCAATATTGGATCAAAAGACTATATTGCCAATACACTAACCAATAACCAAACATACATTAAGGGATAGTCTTTAAATGTCGTTCACTAACAAAATATGTAAATGATATGTGTCAATGTCATGTATTCAATTGATTTCCTTTCATCAATGTTTATTAATCAACCAATAATTAACATCAATTGGATAGATGACCAAAACACTTTTATCACCAATGATTAACCAATCATTCATAAGCATTTAACATTCAATAGATCAAAAGTGCTTCAATTTGAGAAAGTAAATTAGGTCTCTATGCAACCAAAGATTGAATGATCTATAGCAGCAAACAAGAGGTGGGCCAAAATTTTAGGGGCGAAATTTTAGCCGCTGATTTTAGGGTCGAAATTATAGGGCCCGAAATTATAGGGACCGAAATTATAGGGACAGGAATTTTAGCGGCCGAAATTATAGGGCCCGAAATTTTAGGAAGTCCCAAAAAATAAAAATAAAAATTATTTTTAGGGTTTTTTTCATAAAATTGCAGACCTAACTCTAACCCTAATTCTGCCATGAAAATGCAAAATTAAACTAACAATAATATTAACAAAATTTACAAACTTAGAAATTAGGTTTAATGAAGAAGTTGAACAACTAGAGCATAAGAGAAAACTAGCTACCAAACCCTAGGGCATCAATGAGAGGAGGTACTCTCCTTGAGATGGTACTTGTCAAGCTTGTCAACTAGGGCTAACCTCAATAATATCTAGGATTCATTGAGGAAACCTAGTCTTGGCAAGACTTGAAGACCTAAAGCTCAAGCTTGAATGCTAGGGTGACCAATGACAAAAATGAATTGCAAATCAAGACAAAATGAAACAACAATGGCTTCCATTCAACCCTAACAAGCATCACTTTCATATATTTGACATAGAAACATCAAACAAAAAAGTTTGGATACCTCCAAGTGCATGTGTTAAGCAAATAACTCTAGCTTCACCTTAGCAATGGCATGAACAAAAGAAAAACTTTCAAGAAATGCTTCAAACTTGCAAAATATCCTTCATCAAGGAGAGCCTTCCTTCAAAGAGCCCTAGTTAAGGCAAATAGCAGACATAATGATCTTATCCCAAAAGTTGATGTCTAAAAGTGAAGTGAGGAGATCTTATTTATATGATCTCACACTCACTTTACACAAAATAAGGTCAATTTAATATTTAAAAATGTCAACTTAAAAATATAACAAAAATAATATAAAATAATCTAAAGATGACCTATTGTAGGCTACCTGGGGTATTTAACCCCCTAGGTGCTAAAATATGCTAAACAAGGCCAAATTTGACGAAACAAAAGGACATACTACATAGGGGGGGGGGGGTCGTCATGCCCCAACTAACCCCAACAGTGAGGAAAACCCTCAACGCCCCCCCCCCCTTTTAGCAAGCAAACAGTCATCCAGGAGGATGATGTCATCCTATGAAAGAGGGGCCCAGAGGGAGGCTGCTACTGAACTGGAGGACCAGGAGGGTGCTGGATGTGCTCCGAAATATAAGAGTGAGTCTCAGTGCTGGAGCAACTGCTGCTGGAGTGTTGAAACAAGGCGGGGGGCATGTGACCCAGTGACGCAACCCTAGAAGACACAGACACCAACCTCAGGATTTCAAACCCTTTCATGAGGCAGTCAGCGATGCCATTAAGCCATAGTACTTCCAGAAGAGAAGTCAAAGGGTCTAGTCATGCCCCTACCTCAGAATGAGCTGGATAAACACCCCTCCTGGTCAGAAAAAAGACACCCTCTCCCTGAGGAACCTCTTGCAGGTACACTGGTGCTAGTACCATCTTAACATTGGCTCCAACTGCGGGACGAGTAATCCTCTTGAGGGTGCTCGAGAATCCAAGAATCATCTAGGTACCTATAGATCTACACACACATCAAATGACCGAGGACATCAAAATACCTGAAGGTAGACACTTCTGTCCTTCCTTGTTCATCGAATGGAAATAAAATAAATGCATAAACACATGACTAACCTATGACAACATGAATAACGTCAAATGCAATGCATGGATAACAGTATATGGCTAACCTACCTACCTACGCTAACATGAGGAAGCATAAAGGACTAGGTAAAATCATTCGACCAATGTAACCATGTGAGTAAGCCATTCATACCTATTGCCTTACCTTTGTCTTTGGATAGAATCCATGATAAAACCTGATCAATCACGAAGCAAACTTGTACCAAGGTCTCCATCATGATGAAAAATGAGGATTGGCTAGCTGCGGGAATCTGTAAGCTAAAGTACTGCTGCCATGGCAAAGAATCTCTTTCACAAGCCACATTTATTCAAGCTTCCACTGGACTAATGTATGGACCATCTGGCTGATGTATTGAAGAAAAAATTTGCTTCAATATTGCTTGGTTGTCCATTAGAGAAAGCACTTGTGAAGGTGGGCCTTGCAAATCTTCACATATCAGCTGTAACCTGTTTGGACAATCCCTTGGAAATACATGCATAATGTTCTTCTTTATAATTATCGTGTTAGTATCCCTAACGATCTTTGTCATTTCAAAATTGTCAACTACATAACTATAGCCTTCACATTTCAATCAAAAAGATAAACAATATAAATCATGACAATGTGAAAATAAGATCATACCTGTCCATATACCTGTATTGTCTTGATTGGAAAACATCGTTGAACACTTACCGATGCTGGAAAAAAATGGTTGAATACCTCCTGTAGAATGTAGTTGAGAGATACTTGAGAGGCTTTGCACAACAACATTGTCAACAGGGATCACATCTTGCACCACTGCACCCTTTAGCAAGGAAAAGGGATTGATCCATTCTTCGTCGTAGGAAGAGAAAGCTTCTTCATCAATATATATACTCATGAGATGGTCTATTATGATGATGCAAGGCCTTTAAGAATCGTACATCGGTGGACCAATGAAGTTCTAGTAATCTTCAGTTTCCGCATACTTGTAACTTTCTTCAAATAGAGCCAACATATCATAGGAAACTGTAACTTGAGGATATGGTGTACTTACCATTTTTGTATATTCTTCAGTTTCTTCAACTGAGGTCTCTTGTTCTTCATCTTCTGGAACCACTTCATCTTGATCTTCTTGTAAATCTTCTATAAATTGATCTTCATGGATTTCTTCTCTGAACAAGTTCCTTGCTTTCTCAACACAAGGCATCCATCTGTCATGGTTCTTAGGATCCCAGTAGCTACACAAGGCTTCTATCAAATCTGCGAGTGATGATATTGTTGCTTTTTCTAAGTCCACGAACCAAGCGAGAGGCTTCCCTCCCAGGTGATGAATAAAAGTTCTCATGTAAAGGCTCTCTTCCTTCTTTAAGTGATTTTCTTCAGCCATCGTCATGAACCATTATACATGGTCCCCAGCCTTACCACGACTGCAATCGAATGGGAACCAAAAAATCTATGGAAGCTCATCAAAATGCCCAGGAAATATTGACAAATTGAGAGAACCAAAATCTATCTCATTTTCTGCATCTGTAGGATAATCAGGATCCTTGAATTCAAATGGAACATCTTCTCTGCGAGAAGAAGCCATGTCACCCAGTTTCCTTGTCTTTGTAGAGTACTTTTGTTACTTTCTTCATTCGGAGTCGGCAGGAGAGGCCTGCCAAGTTAACTTAACAAATCTCACCAAAGTACCAAAAACAAGGGCGTACCTGAGAAGATTGGGACTGAGTTCTGAATCGACCAATGGAGTCGCCAGGTAAGATCTACAAGATTAGTCTTTAACAATATTTTCAAAATTCCAATCAAAGACTCACCTCAATCTTCTTACCAAATGTCGTTTTGCCATGGATGTCAATGACTCTAGATAAACAACTTTGATTTTCAAAACGTCCTCGGCAATGGTGCCAAAAATGTTATCGAGCAAATTAGCAGGGCTAATTCCCAGTAAGCACAAACAAGAATAGTGACCCATGGTCACCTCAGTCACCGTTCTAACTTCTTCGGAAGTCGAAACCTCCAAGGAGAAGTGTCCTTGTGGAACCCTGTAAGACACTAGAACAAACACCAAACTATATTTTCTATGCAATTGTTAGTTAGACAAGTGCCTAATGGAGTCAACTTCAGTCAATGAACCAACGAAATGTGAGAATACATACACATATATCAAGATAATCAATATTGGATCAAAAGACTATATTTCCAATACACTAACCAATAACCAAACATACATTAAGGGATAGTCTTTATATGTCGTTCACTAACAAAATATGTAAATGATATGTGTCAATGTCATGTATTCAATTGATTTCCTTTCATCATTGTTTGTTAATCAACCAATAATCAACATCAATTTGATAGATAACCTAAACACTTTTATCACCAATGATTAAGCAATCATTCATAAGCATTTAACATTCAATAGATCAAAAGTGCTTCAATTTGAGAAAGTAAATTAGGTCTCTATGCAACCAAAGCTTGAATGATCTATAGCAGCAGAGAAGAGGTGGGCCGAAATTTTAGGGGTGAAATTTTAGCCGCCGAAATTTTAGGGCCGAAATTATAGGGCCCGATATTATAGGGACCAAAATTATAGGGACCAGAATTATAGGAACCGGAATTTTAGCGGCCGAAATTTTAGGGCTGAAATTATAGGGCCCGAAATTTTAGGAAGGCCCAAAAAATAAAAATAAAAATTATTTTTAGGGTTTTTGCCATAAAATTGCAGACCTAACTCTAACCCTAAGTCTACCATGAAAATGCAAAATTAAACTAACAATAATATTTACAAAATTTACAAACTTAGAAATTAGGTTTAATGAAGAAGTTGAACAACTAGGGCATAAGAAAAAACTAGCTACCAAACCCTAGGGCATCAATGAGAGAAGGTACTCTCCTTGAGATGGTACTTGGCAAGCTTGTCAACTAGGGCTAACCTCAATAATATCTAGGATTCATTGAGGAAACCTAGTCTTGGCAAGACTTGAAGACCTAAAGCTCAGGCTTGAATGCTAGGTTGACCAATGACAAAAATGAATTGCAAATCAAGACAAAATGAAACAACAATGGTTTCCATTCAATCCTAACAAGCATCACTTTCATATATTTGACATAGAGACACCAAACAAAAAAGTTTGGATACCTCCAAGTGCATGTGTTAAGAAAATAACTCTAGCTTCATCTTAGCAATGGCATGAACAAAAGAAAAACTTCCAATAAATGCTTCAAACTTGCAAAATATCCTTCATCAAGGAGAGCCTTCCTTCAAAGAGCCCTAGTTAAGGAAAATAGCAGACATAATGATCTTATCCCAAAAGTTGATGTCTAAAAATGAAGTGAGGAGATCTTATTTATATGATCTCACACTCACTTTACACAAAATAAGGTCAATTTAATATTTAAAAATGTCAACTTAAAAATATAACAAAAATAATATAAAATAATCTAAAGATGGCCTATTGTAGATTACCTGGGGTATTTTACCCCCTAGGTGCTAAAATATGCTAAACAAGGACAAATTTGACAAAACGAAAGGACATACTATATAGGGGGGGGGGGGTCGTCATGCCCCAACTAACCCCAACAGTGAGGAAAACCCTCAACGCCCCCCCCCCCTTTTAGAAAGCAAACAGTCATCCAGGAGGATGATGTCATCCTCTAAAAGACAGGCCCAGAGGGAGGGTGCTCCTGAACTGGAGGACCAGGAGGGTGCTGGATGTGCTCCGAAAGATAAGAGTGAGTCTCAATGCTGGAACAACTGCTGCTGGAGTGTTGAAACAAGGTGAGGGGCATGTGACCCAGTGACCCACCCCTAGAAGACCCAGACACCAACCTCAAGATTTCAAACCCTTTCATGAGGCAGTCAGCGATGCCATTAAGCCATAGTACTTCCAGAAGAGAAGCCAAAGGGTCTAGTCATGCCCCTACCTCAGAATGAGCTGGCTAAACACCCCTCCTGGTCAGAAAAAAGACACCCTCTCCCCAAGGCACCTCTTGCAGGTACACTGGTGCTAGTACCATCCTAACACTGGCTCCAATTACGGGACGAGTACTCCTCTTCAGGGTGCTCGAGAATCCAAGAATCATCTAGGTACCTATAGAACTACACACACATCAAATGACCGAGGACATCAAAATACCTGGAGGTAGACACTTCTGTCCTGCCTTGTTCATCGAATGGAAATAAAATAAATGCATAAACACATGACTAACCTATGACAACATGAATAACGTCAAATACAATGCATGGATAACAGTATATGCCTAACCTACCTACCTACGCTAACATGAGGAAGCATAAAGGACTAGGTAAAATCATTTCACCAATGTAACCATGTGAGTAAGCCATTCATACTTGTTGCCTTACCTTTGTCTTTAGATAGAATCCATGATAAAACCTGATCAATCACGAAGCAAACTTGTACCAAGGTCTCCATCATGATGAAAAATGAGGATTGGCTAGCTACGGGAATCTGTAAGCTGAAGTACTGCTGCCATGGCAAAGAATCTCTTTCACAAGCCACATTTATTCAAGCTTCCACTGGACTAATGTATGGACCATCTGGCTGATGTATTGAAGAAAAAATTTGCTTCAATATTGCTTGGTTGTCCATTAGAGAAAGCACTTGTGAAGGTGGGCCTTGCAAATCTTCACATATCAGCTGTAACCTGTTTGGACAATCCCTTGGAAATACATGCATAATGTTCTTCTTTATAATTATTGTGTTAGTATCCCTAACAATCTTTGTCATTTCAAAATTGTCAACTACATAACTACAACCTTCACATTTCAATCAAAAAGATAAACAATATAAATCATAACAATGTGAAAATAAGATCATACCTGTCCATATACCTGTATTGTCTAGATTGGAAAACATCATTGAACACTTACCGATGCTGGACAAAAAGGGTTGAATACCTCCTGTAGAATGTAGTTGAGAGATACTTGAGAGGCTTTGCACAACAACATTGTCAACAGGGATCACATCTTGCCCCACTGCACTCTTTAGCAAGGAAAAGGGATTGATCCATTCTTCGTCATAGGAAGAGAAAGCTTCTTCATCAATATATATACTCATGAGACGGTCTATTATGATGCTGCAAGGCCTTGAAGAATCGTACATCGGTGGACCAATGAACTTCTAGTAATCATCAGTTTCCGCATACTTGTAACTTTCTTCAAATAGAGCCAACATATCATAAGAAACTGTAACTTGAGGATATGGTGTACTTACCATTTCTGTATATTCATCAGTTTCTTCAACTGAGGTCTCTTGTTCTTCATCTTCTGGAACCACTTCATCTTGATCTTCTTGTAAATCTTCTATAAATTGATCTTCATGGATTTCTTCTCTGAACAAGTTCCTTGCTTGCTCAACACAAGGCATCCATCTATCATGGTTCTTAGGATCCTAGTAGCTACACAAGGCTTCTATCAAATCTACGAGTGATGATATTGTTGCTTTTTCTAAGTCCACGAACCAAGCGAGAGGCTTCCCTCCCAGGTGATGAATAAAAGTTCTCATGTAAAGGCTCTCTTCCTTTTTTAAGTGATTTTCTTCAGCCATCATCATGAACCATTAAACATGGTCCCCAGCCTTACCACGACTGCAATCAAATGGGAACCAAAAAATCTCTGGAAGCTCATCAAAATGCCCAATAAATCTTGACAAATTGAGAGGAGCAAAAGCTATCTAATTTTCTTCATCTGTAGGATAATTAGGATCCTTGAATTCAAATGGAACATCTTCTTTGCAAGAAGAAGCCATGTCACCCAGTTTCCTTGTCTTTGTAGAGTACTTCTGTTACTTTCTTCAGTCGGAGTCTCCAGGAGAGGCCTGCCAAGTTATCTTAACAAATCTCACCAAAGTACCAAAAACAAGGGCGCACCTGAGATGATTGGGATTGAGTTCTGAATCGACCAGTGGAGTCGCTTTAAATGTGTGGAGTCTCCAGGTAAGATCTACAAGATTAGTCTTTAACAATATTTTCAAAATACCAATCAAAGACTCACCTCAATCTTCTTACCAAATGTCGTTTTGCCATGGATGTCAATGACTCTAGATAAACAACTTTGATTTTCAAAACGTCCTCGGCAACGGTGCCAAAAATGTTACCGAGCAAATTAGCAGGGCTAATTCCCAGTAAGCACAAATAAGAATAGTGACCCATGGTCACCTCAGTCACCGTTCTAACTTCTTCGGAAGTCGAAACCTCCAAGGAGAAGTGTCCTTGTGGAACCCTGTAAGACACTAGAACAAACACCAAACTATATTTTCTATGCAATTGTTAGTTAGACCAGTGCCTAATGGAGTCAACTTCAGTCAATGAACCAACGAAATGTGAGAATACATACACGTATATCAAGATAATCAATATTGGATCAAAAGACTATATTTCCAATACACTAACCAATAACCAAACATACATTGAGGGATAGTCTTTAAATGTCATTCACTAACAAAATATGTAAATGATATGTGTCAATGTCATGTATTTAATTGATTTCCTTTCATCAATGTTTGTTAATCAACCAATAATCAACATCAATTTGATAGATGACCTAAACACTTTTATCACCAATGATTAACCAATCATTCATAAGCATTTATCATTCAATAGATCAAAAGTGCTTCAATTTGAGAAAGTAAACTAGGTCTATATGCAACCACAGCTTGAATGATCTATAGCTGTAGAGAAGAGGTGGGCCGAAATTATAGGGCCCAAAAAAAAAAAAAAAAAACTGTGATTACGGTTGTCACCCGTGCAGGAGCCCATGGAGGAAGCACTTGCAGTGATCCAAACCAAACTCCAAAATTTGGATGAAAAAATTTTCAGCCTCCAAAATTTTAGGGCCCGAAATTTTAGGAAGGCCAAATAAAATAAAAAATAAAATTTACTTTTAGGGTTTTTGCCATAAAATTGCAGACCTAACTCTAACCCTAATTCTACCATGAAAATGCAAATTTACACATGAAAATGCAAAATTAAACTAACAATAATATTTACAAAATTTACAAACTTAGAAATTAGGTTTAATGAAAAAGTTGAACAACTAGGGCATAAGAGAAAACTAGCTACCAAACCCTAGGGCATCAATGATAGGAGGTACTCTCCTTGAGATTGTACTTGGCAAGCTTGTCAACTAGGGCTAACCTCAATAATATCTAGGATTCATTGAGGAAACCTAGTCTTGGAAAGACTTGAAGACCTAAAGCTCAAGCTTGAATGCTAGGGTGACCAATGACAAAAATGAATTGCAAATCAAGACAAAATGAAACAACAATGGCTTCCATTCAACCCTAACAAGCATCACTTTCATATATTTGACATAGAAACATCAAACAAAAAAGTATGGATACCTCCAAGTGCATGTGTTAAGCAAATAACTCTAGCTTCACCTTAGCAATGGCATGAACAAAAGAAAAACTTCAAAGAAATGCTTCAAACTTGCAAAATATCCTTCATCAAGGAGAACCTTCCTTCAAAGAGCCCTAGTTAGGGAAACTAGCAAACATAATGATCTTATCCCGAAAGTTGATGTCTAAAAATGAAGTGAGGAGATCTTATTTATATGATCTCACACTCACTTTACACAAAATAAGGTCAATTTAATATTTAAAAAAGTCAACTTAAAAATATAACAAATATAATATAAAATAATCTAAAGATGGCCTATTGTAGGCTACTTGGGGTATTTTACCCCCTGCCTAGGTGCTAAAATATGCTAAACAAGGCCAAGTTTGACGAATCGAAAGGCCAGACTGTACAGGGGGGGGTCGTCATGCCCCAACTAACCCCAATACTGATGAAAACCCTCAACGCCCCCCCCCTCTTTTAGCATGCAAACAGCTTGCCAGGAGGATGACATCATCCTCTGAAAGAGGGGCCCAGAGGGGGGGCACTACTGAAATGGAGGACCAGGAGGGTGCTGGATGTGCTCTGGAAGATAAGAGTGAGTCTCAGCACTGGAATAACTACCGCTGGAGTGTTGAAATAAGGCGGGGGGCATGTGACCCAGTGACCCACCCCTAGAAGACCCGGACACCAACCTTAGGGTTTCAAACCCTTTCATGAGGCAGTCAACGATTCCATTAAGCCATAGTACTTCCAGAAGAGAAGCCAAAGGGTCTAGCGATGCCCCTACCTAAGAATGAGCTGGCTAAACACCCCTCCTGGTCAGAAAAAAGACACCCTCTCCCTGGGGCACCTCTTGCAGGTACATTGGTTCTAGTACCATCGTAGCAGAAGGCATAGACTACGAGGAGACATTTGCACCTGTAGCCAGATACACTTCCATCAGATCTATACTTGCATTGGTTGTAGTGATGAAATGGAAGGTACCCTAGATGGACATCAAGACAACATTCTTGAATGGTGTAGTCGAAGAGGAATTGTACATGGAGCAGCCACTAGGATTTGAGACACATGACAGGAAGACTCACTTGTGCAAATTGAAGAAGGCCTTGTATGGATTAAAGCAGGCACCTAGGACATGGTACGAAAGGATGGACAACTTCTTGATGAGCTTGGGATTTACTAAGAGTAAAGTGGATTCGAACCTTTACTTTAAGGTTGAAGCCGGAATTCCACTGATACTTATGTTGTATGTAGATGACATGTTTCGGACAGGTAAGGATGAATTCATTGCAGATGTGAAGAGGAGGCTTTCCACAGAGTTCGAGATGAAGGACTTGGGTATGATGCATTATTTCTTAAGAATGGAGGTGTGGCAGAGTACGAATGGAATATTCCTTGGACAAGGGAAGTATGCACTGGATATTTTAAATAGGTTCAGAATGATGGACTATAAGGCTATGGCCACACCCATGGAATCAAACTTGAAGCTACTATGTGATTCTTCATCAGAGTAAGTTGATGCCATGATGTATCATCATATTATTGGTTCATTGATGTACCTGACGAACACGAGACCAGACATTTGCTTTGCTGTGAACACCATGAGCTAGTTCCTGACGGATCTGAGACATGTTCACCTAATTGCTGCAAAGCATGTATTGAGGTACCTGAATGGTACAGTTGACAATGGGCTCAAGTATGAGGTGAAATTGAAGATTAACCTGCAGGGTTATGTCGATTCGGATTGAGCAGGAAGTGTCACAGATAGGAATATCACTTCAGGATGCTTCTTCAGTATGGGATCTAATATGATCTCCTGTCTTAGAAGGAAGCAGTCATGCATGGCACTGAGTATAGCCGAAGCAGAGTATGTTGCAGCTTGCTTGGCTAGTTGTAAGGTAGTATGTCTTAGGAAGCTACTATCGTATTTTTTTGATCTCCAGTTAGAGGCGACTTGTATCTTCTGTGACAACCAGTTGCATGTAGTTGTTCGAGAACCCAGTGTCCATGACAAGTTGAAGCACATTGATTGTTAAAATTTTGAAATTTGATAGCAGTAACAGACTATGAATAAAAATGCAGAAATAGCTATCAGTAATTACACATCCACAAAAATTAAACACAATAATTTTTCACAAGGAAACCTTTTAAGGACAAAAACCCCAAAGCAATTTAATAATTTATCTCCAAAATGAGATGACCGAGTTTTTACAATAATAGGCTAAAACAATCCTTCACAACAAATAGGAATTTGTTTCACTAATAAAGAAGAACCCTGTACAATGCCAACTGGCCCTAATCTACCACTGAATAACTATAACTGATGCTTGATGCCTGGAGCAACTTCAATCTTGCATAGTCAACCTGTACATGCCTGTAGATGTCATTGTTCACTGATGTATACCTTGCTAAGAGTGCCGTGAACTACTGCTGGGATGTAGTGACTTGTGGAAGCCCTTTCCGGGGCTGCTGTAACCTGAGATAGACCTTGTACAAATTCGGGTGCACAAGAAAAAAAATGCCCTAGCAAGGCTCGGGTATACATAGCAGAAAATTCCAGTAGAAATCGGATGGCAGCAGTTAGACCCTAGCTGAGATAGGGTATTTTAAACTAGCAGAAAAGAGTGTGAACAAAAAATGGATTTGACTTCTTCTAGAGGTAAGAACCAGCAGTAAATAGATAACCCAATGAATAAGGAAGTCACCCACGAGCTGAGCAGAGGAGACACTTAAAAAATCGATGATGATAATGAGAGATTCTTCCTCCTTATTTATAGAGAGTCGAATGGCATGTAATGGGGCCGACCTATCTTTATATAAATTAAATTTATTTATTTATTTTTTTCTTTCAATAATGAGCCGACCTATGGCTTTACATATATATATTTATTTCCTTTCTTGGTTCTTCAAACAAGGCTGACCCATGAACATATGAACATATGTTTTATTATTTTCTTTTCTTCAATTGATGGGTTCATGAACCAAGCCAAGTTGTGCTTGGGTTTCATTTATATTCAACAAGTCATCTAGGTGTTCTTCAATGTCTTCAAGTCCACTCCAATTACATCATCATACGGAGATAAAATAATTGCTTTACTTCACCCTCCTATTGCCACCAAGATCAAGTGCTAGGTATTTCAACAAGGGTTGATCAGTTCCTTGAGAAGGTCCCATAGCCCATAGATCAAGGGGAGGAGTACTCTACTTGCCTAAACCTAGTCTAGGGCTTATAGTGAAATCCTGGTAATTGACCAGGTGCCTCCATTCTCCCAGAGAATGGCTCTCATCCCCAGGCTGAGCTTCCAGTACCAGACTGGATCAATATCCTGATAACTGACCAGGTGCCTCCATTCTCCCAGAGAATGGCTCTTAGCCCCAGGCTGAGTTCCTAGTCCCAGATTGGGTCAATATCCTGGTAACTAACCAGGTGCCTCCATTCTCCCAGAGAATGGCACTCGATGCTGCTCAAAAAAAAAATCAACATTGATATCAAGTACCACTATATCAGGGATATGGTGTGGAGAGGAGCAGTGAAGCTCCAGTATGTGGTGATAGACGAGCAAATAGCTGATGTGTTGGCCAAGCCATTAGCTAGAGTGAAGTTCGAGTACTTCAGAGAGAATCTTGGTGTTATCCAGATTGAGGTTCATCCTAAGAGGGAGTGATGAGACGGGAAGACGTAGATGCACTAGTTCTCGTGTAGTGGAAGACGTAGGTTGTCCATTGGGACGTAATGCACTTGGTGTGCCCCGGGATATACTCCCATGCTAGAGAATATAGAGCCATTCTTGCATGGTGGTAGGCATAGGTGGTCCTTGGGACATAATGCATCTGAGATGCTTCTGATTTTCCTCCCATGTTGGTAGATGTAAGGGTTGGTTCTCGTATGGTGGTAGGCGTAGGTGGTCCTTGGGACATAATGCATCTGAGATGTTCCTGATTGTCCTCCCATACTGGAGACGTTGAGAGGTCCACCGATCATAAGACACTTTGTCTGTGCCTAGGCAGGATCTTGCATGGTGGAAGGCGTAGGTTTTCCTTGGGATGTAATGCACTTGGGGTGCTCCTGATTGTCCTTCCATGTTGGTAGACGCAGGATGGACGTTGAGGGACATGAGACGTGCATCTGGGTTGTGCTCCGTGTGATGATGAGATGATCTGGATACAATGAGGTGATAGTAGGAAACATAGGTGATTGCTGTGGCAATGTAATGTGTGGTCCTGGGTTGTACCTACTTGATGGCTTGCTTGCAGAGATGATGAATACCTACATAAGGGCTAGGCCTACATCCAACATGAAAAAGGGCTGGCTCTGTAGAACATCCTATGAAGGATATATTCGATAGATGTCACCAATTAATGATCGACAAAATGAGGATTGCGACAGCAACGATGATGGTGATCCAATGTTGACGATGATGTTCCAGTGATGATGACATTGTCCAGACTTGTGTCCAAGGGGTTGATGACTGTGGCAAGAGAATACCTTCCTAGTTAAGAGGGAGTGCTGTTGTAATTGTAACTTTAGAATATATTCACTTGTATTTTATATTGTTATTATTATTGTATTTTATTTGTACCTCCGACGGAGATGGTTTTCCTCCGTTCGGGAATGTGATTTTTATGCTTAGCCATGATAAGTCATTGAGGTAAAAGCCTCCATTTTAAGTTGGGGAAATAGTTCCCCAAAAGGTCAAATGTAAATGTATTATTGAGTCTCCTAGAGAAGTTGGATCAGTTAGTTTAGTTGAGGCCGACCTAGTTAGGTAAGAGGTCACCCCAAAAGTAAAGTATAAATAGAGAGTTGGGCTCTCTCATTTCGACACACACTCATTCAATCACGTTCCCATAAGTTAGAGAGAGAAAACAATTTCGCTTAGGAGAAAGACAGAGAGCTGCATAATACTATCTTGTTTTGGGGTTTTCCATTTTGTGATATTGTATTGGTGACGAATCTGTCTTCTTGAGGAAGTTGTGGGGTTTTCTCCTTTATGGTTTCCCCAAGGAAAATTATTGTGTCTATTTTTTTTTGTTGTGCTTGTTATTCTTTCAGTTAAATATCCTAGCTAACATTGAATTAAAGTACAAACTATAACACAATGTGTATCCTCGAGGTAGAGTAAGGAGGAATCTCATTGAAAGTTGTTACAGAGTGTTAGATCAGCCTAAGCTTGCCCTTGAAGGGACTGATGAGTAACTACGTGACAGGTATAATATTCATATCTTAGACTCTTGTAACTTATAGTTAGAAATCATTGAAATTTTTGTAGAATGATTTTTTGTATAAGTAGAATTCGCGCTTTGTTATCTAGCTCAATTGTGATACTACTAGACACATTTCCCCCTTTTTGTAGATGCATATATTGTGTTGGACCTTCATAAGTTTGTACAATCCCTAGGTTGACATTTAAGATTTAATGTTGTTGATATAGTATCCTTGTTGATATTTGGAACCCACTGATGGGTACATTAGATACTGTAGCAACTCAATTTTTTGTAGCTGTTATAGTGGAATGGAGTGGGGAAGAGGTTGAAGGTATGGTTCCATTGATCCTAAGAATATAATCTCCTTGGATTCACTGGGTGAATCGTAATTCTTCAACTAATTTTTCAGGATCATTTGGAAGTCTAAGGCACATGTCCCATAGAACCAAATTTTCTTCACCAATTTGTTTCCAAGATATTCACTGTGGGGTTCAATTTTCTTCACCCATTTTGGTGGCTGCATGCGGACCTTCTGGGGTATGTTTCGCTTTGCATGCATGAGATTTGCATGACCTGCCAGTCCTTAAAATATGCATGCAAAAGTGACTTTTTGCATGCACTGATATTACATTTTTGGTAAACCTATTTGATCGATGAGATTATTTATAGAGGAAGGGGGTCTCGGATGAGGTTGTTCAGTTGACTTATCAGAGAGTGATAGATCAGGAGTGAGGAGGGCGCATTAGTGCATGTAGAGAAACTTTTCGAGAGAGAGAGGAGTTGTTGTAAGAGCTAGAGTGGTCAGATCTGAGCTGGATCAGAGACCATTAGCTCTAGAGGGACTTGGCACCCAGTTCTGTGGATTGAGATAGTTCATTGAGGTGGTTTCTACTGATTTTGAGGAGGATGTGTTCTAGAGGAGGAGGGGCGCATTACCTGAGGAGAGAGGAGCTCATATAGATTCTAATCGACCGATTCAAAATCTGAGATGTTCAAGATATCCTTGCCTCGGTGTTTGAGGAAGGTTCGTGACGATCAGAGATCAGATCTGTTGAGATGTGACCCAATACGAGTATCATACATCTAGAGGGGAGAGAAGATCAGAGTCGAGGATAGAGAGAGGAAGTATAGTCAGGGGCACCTACAGAGAGTCTCAATTCCATATTGACATTTAGGGCACATTCTCCCAGTACATGCATCAGCTGATGCATGTAGATCTAGAGTTTGAACTGTTCAAGGATTGAGTTACTTCTGAGGTAACTTTATTGTATTCTCTTATTTATATACATGCTCTGGGCTTGAGAGAGAAGAAAACCCCACAGGATTGTTGGTTATCACCGGTTGGGGTTTCCAGGGTATATGCAGTGTTATTTGTGTGATTGCATGTGTGTTAAAGTTGTAAAGAGATCTAGTTGTTGATTTTATGTCTTTATGAGTATTTATTGATATACGAGACTCAAACCGCTTGAGATATCAGGGATATCCAGAGGGAGTAGTGATATCTGGATTAACATTTACATGGTATTAGATCTGTCATGTCCCAAATTTGGAATTGGGTCACAATGGCCTGATCACATTAGCCATATTCATTAGAGTTTGTAAAATTGATGTTAAGGGTCAAATAATTGCCAAGGAGGAAAATTACTAGTTTCCTAGGATTGGGGTGGAAGCTTTGGGATTTGGAATAAGGGGGATAATAAATGATGTTTATACATTATAAGGGTTCAATTATTTAATAAATAGAGTGGATAAATAAGTTCAAGAGAAATCCTAGGTGACAAATGGTTTTGGAGACATATGGAGGATGTGGGACCCACACTAGCTTGATTTTTCATAATACATGGTATCTCTCTTTTGCAAATTCGAATTAATGGGAATGTGAACACTCTTGGGTGATTTGGTAAATCATAACACATGTCATTGAGCATCTTAGGTCGAATTGGGAAGGATTGGTAACCTCTATGGAAGATAAAGAGTCAAAGTGGATGTTTGTAGACACTTGGGCTAGATTCCCTAGCCCCTATGACACCAATGATGGAGCATCTATGACAACTATGACAAATTGCAGACCTGACCTCTGACATCTAACCACTATGATATGTCAGCCCCAAAAATAGGCTCAAAGAAGGCGAATTTGGGAGTTGGAGAAGCCAAAGAGACTCAAAATCGAATTTGGGAGAAGATGGAAGGTTGGAACTAGGAGACAAGTGGCAAATGTGGAATATTTCCTAAATGGAAATCTATTGAATCTATTGAGAGGATTTCGACCCTTAGAAGGATAATGTTGGTTATAAAATGTATAAATGAAGTATGAGAATGGATTTTGATCATTTGTAGAATTTGCAATTGCATTTGTGAAGAGGGAGAGCTAGTGGATGACTAGTTTCTTGCCTTAGCCAATTTCGAGGGTGAAAGATTCCCATCCAAGTTGGTAATTGGAAAGGCCATTCAGACCTTTCATTTGGAGCTTTAATGGAGTCTTTATTTGCAGGTTTAAGCTACAGGGCAGCTCATGGTTTCTTCTATTTCAGCTCACTCCTTCAACCATTTCCAGTTTTGATGGCATATTCTTGATCCTTGAGGGAGGGCGTTTTTGGTGAGCTATTGTACTCTTTGGGGAAGCTTTTAATGCCCCATTTATTTTTTAATATGAATTAAATACTCTGTTCTTCATCTCCAAAAATTTTCAGGTCGAAATTCCAAGTAGAAATGTATAAATCTCATTTTTAATGGAAGAACAATGCCATTTCCCCACTACCTTGTTGTGAGCCAATGTATTGATGATGATTTCGAATGAATGGATGATTCTCTGATATATTTGTGATAAATATACTGCCATGGATGTATTCTACAAGTTTCATGTACTGTACTTGAGCATTTGAATCATTTTTACTCAGTTTAGTTGTATTGGGAGGTGAAATAGTGCCATTTCCCCAAGGGTCGAACTGGGGATTTTTGCAGTTGAATGGGAGAGGGTGAGAACAGTTGTAATAATCCATTAATGGTGCATATGATAATTTAATAAAATACTTAACACATTACATACCTCTGTTCATAAATTTGAGTGGGTTTGGAGGCATTTGGGAAGCCATTTTTAGTACTTACCCCAGGGGGATTTGAACCCCAAATTACTAGTAAAATTGCATAATTGGTCCAGAATCTTAAGATCGTTTGCAGAGTTCTTTTGGTGGACATATGTCATCCATAAAAATCATATTCAAGTTCTAATATCATTCATAGACCTTCCTTGAATATTTTAATGCATTTGGAGTCAATTTGAGACCTAGAGACCAATACTAGTCAAAGGAAAATCACTAGTAAAGTTACCTACATTGATCAGAATTGAAAGAGGATTTGCAGAAGTTTTTTAAAGGTCAAAAGGCATCCCTGAAACACATATTTATGTTCTAATATCATTAATATACCTTCTCAGAATATTTGGGATCATTTGGGGCAAATTTGGGACCTAGAGATCAAAACTAGTCAAAGGTCGAACTAGGGAAAAAAAGTGGAAAATTGTCATTTTAATAAAATTCATAACAAGGGACATTACAGTGGTATCAGAGCATGGTCCTTGCACCTGTGTATTAGGTACATACATTCAAGAATAATTGGCAGCCATGTCTTACTATTATGATGAATCCTATGAGTACAATTCTTATGAGGAATATGCAGATGCTTATGAGCAATATGAAGCAGAATGTGAATGGTACGAGGAAGAGGTGCCATCATGCAACACTTCTTACAATTTCAAGAGAAATGAAGATTATTCTTATGACTTTAAATCTGATGAATATGAGTGTGTGACACCAACTAAGGATAATTCTATGAGTGAGTTCCAAAGATGGAGAGCAAAATATAAAACCTTGCCCCAACAATATCAAAAATATCAAGAATATCTTGCTTTTAGCAAAAATACACAAAATGCCATGTCTTTTGAGTACTTTGCTGAACATGTTTTTGAAAATAGGCCCAAAAATGAAGATGTGGAGTTAGTAAAGAAAGGTTTATGCCATTCTTGTAAAGAACCTTGGAGTGAGTATCATACATGTGTGCATGAAATTATGTCCCACTTGAGGAGAGCTTTTGGGAATTCTTCAAAAAGAGATTTCAAAGATATTGATCACAAGGGGAAAAAGGCATCATCTTGCTTGAAGGATAAAAATGAAGAGACATCACAAGAGCATGCAGAAGATTCTATTGAAAATATGGAAGATCATTTCGAGACACCTTCTAGCTTAGACATGAACCAAAGAGCATCTACTGATGGATGCTTAAACTATGAAGGAGTCCCTACTGATGGGTGCTCACACCTCTATGTTGGTAACATAGAGATCACTTTTGAAAGTGTTGTTGCAAGCCCAAGTTCCATTAAGCATGATAATGAAGACCTTGTAGCAGTTGAAGAAGAACCAAGATCAACTTCCCCATCACCACTTGAGCTTCATGAAGTTGGTCCAACCAAAATTGAAGAAGATGAGGAGGTTCATTTGCAAGAGCCTCATTTTCTTGAAGGGTCCTTAAAGATGAATGAAAATAAGATCCAAGAGTCCCTCAGCATTCTCCATGACAGTCAAGTATTGGTGTCAAATTCTTGTTGGAGATCTACTTCATTGGAGGAAACATCCTTCCTTGAAGACATGGAGAAGATTCAAAGAGCAATGTGCCACATCAAAGGTAATTTCATGTCTTTTATTTTTGATAGAAACCATTTGTTTGAGCTTAATGAATTGTTACATGATACATACTTGAAGAATAATGAGGATATTCATAAGCTCACAATTCAAAATGAGCAACTTCTTGAAAAGTTGCAAGATACTTGTTTTTCCTCCTATGTTTCAGATTGTCAAATGGTAGATTGTTTGGAGGATTCTCATGACATGGTGGATCATGAGAAATGTGGGAATTTGAATGTGCTTAATGTGTTTGAAGATGAACTTGAAGAGATCCAAACACTTGATGTGGTGGAAGAGGAACTTGAATTGTCTCTTGATGAAGCTTATGCAATTTTTAAAGAAGAGCATGATTCCTCTACATTGGAACCAATCTATGACAAAGGTTTCCCACTTTTGAAGGAGCTGCATGATACTACCCACATGGATCCTTCCCATGATGAAACTTCTAAACTTTTTGATCATGTGGGTGAGTTAGTA
This sequence comes from Larix kaempferi, assembly GCA_027924585.1. Lineage (NCBI taxonomy): Eukaryota > Viridiplantae > Streptophyta > Pinopsida > Pinales > Pinaceae > Larix > Larix kaempferi. The sequence continues at coordinate 10,165,880 of BSBM01000063.1, read as the reverse complement.
CATTCTCCTACATCCTACAATTCCATGTTTTGCAGTATTAGTATCAATGAAGTATGGGTGAAAGGGTTCTTTTTCATGGTGCCACATGAGGAGTATGGAACTCCTAGATTTAACTTTTATGATGACATGGTTGGAGCACATTCTTATTCACATTTGCAGCAGCATAATTTGTCACTTTATGATGATTCACATCTACATGGATGCACCTATGATATGCATTTGAGTCACTTGAAGACTAATGGTTTTTCTTGCTCAACACTTGATTCATTTGATGTTGGAGGAACTTCATCCAACACTTGGGTGAATAGATTTATGATTGGATAACATTTTTGTTGCAAGAAACATACTTTGTTGTATCTTTATGACTCTCACATTCAGGGATGTATGGGTGAGACTTCTTTGAGTCATTTGAAGTCTCCTTGTTTTTTCTGTTCATTATTTGGTTCAGATTTTAGTGGAGATTCTTCATTCACTTCTTGGATGAAAGAATACATGGTTGAATATTTTGATGCATATCACATCCTTTTGGAGCAGCATTATAGGACATGGGATCCTCACCTATGTCATTGGAGCAGATTTGATTGGTCACTTGAAGCTTGTATGCACTTGGAAAATGGTGGTCTACTTGTTTGGAGGTATAAGCACTTTCATGACTCTTTGATGAAGCATATCCTTGATGTACATTTTCATTATGTTGTTATGTACTTTGATGATATATATTTGGTACTCATGATGTTTGGAAGGATGCATACAAGAAAATGGGTTCCAGGAATCCTCTTAACTAATGGTGTGGGTTGGAGAGCACTCTTAATTATTGGGGTGCAATACAAGCAATGGGACCCTGGAATAATTTTTATCTCATTGGTTTCAAATTTTTTTGGGAAACAAGCAGTATGGGAGATGGATTTCCCCACTTAATAAAGTGATTTTTATCAGAGTAGTGCAGCAGCAAGCATGGTGGTTCCTCTCTAAAATCTTCATGGAAACTCAAAGACTCACGGTTGCGCAATTCAATGGCAACTTCAAAGAATTATACAGAAAGCAGGTTCTTCAACACCCATGTTTAAAATTGCTTGAGGACAAGAAATATTGGGAAGGGAGGATTTTTCATGTCCCAAATTTGGAATTGGGTCAGAATGGCCTAATCACATTAGCCATATTCATTAGAATTTGTAAAATTGATGTTAAGGGTCAAATAATTGCCAAGGAGGAAAATTACTAGTTTCCTAGGATTGGGGTGGAAGCTTTGGGATTTGGAATAAGGGGGATAATAAATGATGTTTAGACATTAGAAGGGTTCAAGTATTTAATAAATAGAGTGAATAAATAAATTCAAGAGAAATCCTAGGTGACAAATGGTTTTGGAGACATATGGAGGATGTGGGACCCACACTAGATTGATTTTTCATAATACATGGTATCTCTCTTTTGCAAATTCGAATTAATGGGAATGTGAACACTCTTGGGTGATTTGGTAAGTCATAACACATGTCATTGAGCATATTAGGTCGAATTGGGAAGGATTGGTAACCTCCATGGAAGATAAAGAGTCAAAGTGGATGTTTGTGGACACTTGGGCTAGATTCCCTAGCCCCTATGACACCAATGATGGAGCATCTATGACAACTATGACAAATTGCAGACCTGACCTCTGACATACGACCACTATGACATGTCAGCCCCAAAAATAGGCTCAAAGAAGGCGAATTTGGGAGTTGGAGAAGCCAAAGAGACTCAAAATCGAATTTGGGAGAAGATGGAAGGTTGGAACTAGGAGACAAGTGGCAAATGTGGAATATTTCCTAAATGAAAATATATTGAATCTATTGAGAGGATTTAGACCCTTAGAAGGATAATGTTGGTTATAAAATGTATAAATGAAGTATGAGAATGGATTTTGATCATTTGTAGAATTTGCAATTGCATTTGTGAAGAGGGAGAGCTAGTGGATGATTAGTTTCTTGCCTTAGCCAATTTCGAGGGTGAAAGATTCCCATCCAAGTTGGTAATTGGAAAGGCCATTCAGACCTTTCATTTGGAGCTTTAATGGATTCTTTATTTGCAGGTGTAAGCTACAGGGCAGCTCATGGTTTCTTCTATTGCAGCTCACTCCTCCAACCATTTCCAGTTTTGATGGCATATTCTTGATCCTTGAGGGAGGGCGTTTTTGGCGAGCTATTGTACTCTTTGGGGAAGCTTTTAATGCCCCATTTATTTTGTAATATGAATTAAATACTCTTTTATTCATCTCCAAAAAGTTTCAGGTTGAAATTTCAAGTAGAAATGTATAAATCTCATTTTTAATGGAAGAACAATGCCATTTCCCCACTACCTTGTTGTGAGCCAATGTATTGATGATGATTTCGAATGAATGGATGATTCTCTAATATATTTGTGATAAATATACTTCCATGGATGTCTTCTACAAGTTTCATGTACTGTACTTTAGCATTTGAATCATTTTTACTCAGTTTAGTTGTATTGGGAGGTGAAATAGTGCCATTTCCCCAAGGGTCAAACTGGGGATTTTTGCAGTTGAATGGGAGAGGGTGAGAACAGTTGTAATAATCCATTAATGGTGCATATGAGACTTTAATAAAATAATTAACACATTACATACCTCTGTTCATAAATTTGAGTGGGTTTGGAGGCATTTGGGAAGCCATTTTCAGTACTTACCCCAGGGGGATTTGAACCCCAAATTACTAGTAAAATTGCATAATTGGTCCAGAATCTTAAGAGAGATTTCAGATTTATTTTGGTGGACATATTTCATACATAAAGATAATATTCAAGTTCTAATATCATTCATACACCTTCCTTGAATGCATTTGGAGTCAATTTGAGACCTAGAGACCAATACTAGTCAAAGGAAAATCACTAGTAAAGTTACCTACATTGATCAGAATTGAAAGAGGATTTGCAGAAGTATTTTAATGGTCAAAAGGCATACCTGAGACACACATTTATGTTCTAATATCATTAATATACCTTCTCAGAATGATTGGGATCATTTGGGGCAAATTTGGGACCTAGAGATCAAAACTAGTCAAAAGGTCGAACTAGGGAAAAAAAGTGGAAAATTGTTATTTTAATAAAATTCCTAACAAGGGACATTACAAGATCCCTGGTAAGGGTCAAGAAGGGAAATCACACAAAGATCAGTGACGATAGAGACTAGATCTACTAGATTTGAGGAGAAGAGCTCTGATATGAGGTTGTAAAGGTCAAATCTATCACATCTGTGAGTTTGGAGGATAGGTCTGAGATAGATCTATCATATCTGTGTGAGGGTAGGCCAAATCTGTGATCATGATAGCTTCTTGTATCAATGTGGGTTCTTGTATTTCAGTTCAGAGAGTATGGCCACTAACTTGAGTGTGGAGGACCGATTGTATGGGGCCTCCAACTATAGTGCATGGAGGGCACAAATTGTACTCTTGTTGAAAGAGTGTGAACTGTGGGATGTTGTGAACAGTATAGTCGCAAATCCAGTCATAGTTCCATCAGATGCTACTACCAAAGTAGTATATGATAAAAATAATGTGAAGGCTCAGAGGATCCTACTTGATTCTATCAAGGATCATGTCATTCCACATGTATCGACCAAAGACAATGTACATGAGATGTGGGATGCATTGACTAGTTTTTACCAGAGTTCTAATGCCAACATGAAGATGGTTCTCATAGAGAGATTGAGAAGCATCAAGATGGGAAACGATGAGAGCATGTACATGTACCTCACCAAGATCACTTAGGTGAGGGATGAGTTAGGAGTTGTGGGTGAAAAGGCAGAGTATAGCGAGTTGGTAAGACAAGCCCTGAATGGAGTGACTGTGGCATGGGCATTATTTGTCCAGTCCATTATTGCTAGAGAGAACCTTCCCAAGTGGGATCGTCTATGGGATGAATTCACCCAAGAGGAGATCCACAAATTTTATATTCAGGGATCAGCTTCAGCCGTTCCATAGGAGGAGGATGTGTCACTTGCAACAAAAGGGAAACATAGGTTCAAACAGAAGAAGGATCTGAGCAAGATCAAGTGCTTTTCTTGCAATGATTATGGACATTATGTGGGAGTTGATGAGTTTACCTCTTGGTTTGAGAGGGAGTTCTTTTTAGCCTCATATCAGCTGAGGCATGACAGTAGTCATCTAGAGATTCAGGTTGATCAGAGATGGATGGTTGACTATATGCAGAGCAGTCACATGACAGGGATGTGAGATGCATTCCTCATCCTAGATCACACACCTATGCAGATGATTCAGGATGTTTAGGGGACTGATCACTTGGTCACAAGAGTAGGTAGATTTCGGTTTCTACTTGAACTTGGAGAGATCTTGGAGGTATCAGCAGTGTTGTTCATTCCAGGACTGAGATGAAGTTAATCTTAGTGGAAGCTCTAAATGTTGTCAGTTATTCAGTGGTATTCCAAAGGGATCTGATTTTCACCTATCCCAGTGGAGTTGACCAAGTCTTGATGGGTCACAGGATCGAAGGTGAATACTTGATTCAGTGACAACCCACTTCTGGCACATCAGGTTGGTTGAGTGAATCTTATTCAGAGTTAGAGGGGGATCGAGAGCGAGATTTTCACAATAGAGATGATGCTAGGAGATGTGAATCTAGTTAGCAGATGGGTGAGAGAGATGCTCACCATGATGATGAGGATCAGAGGAGTGAATCTCGTTATGAGATGGATGAGTGAGAAGCTCATGATGATGACGATGAGACTTACTGGATTGAGCCATTGGATTCAAAGTAGATGGATGAGCATGATGCTCATACAGGCACCAGTCGAAGGCTGAGTTGGTATGATATGGTAGAGATGGAATTAGCTCAGGAGAGAGATGAGTGAGCTCAGAGACAGAGGGATCCCACTTACATACCACTGGATCCACTTGATAGTAGTCTTAGAGACTGGTTACAGTAGAGATTTAGAGGGAGTCTGAATTAGAGTACAGTGACAGATTCAGTGCAAGATCAGGGGGCTTTTTTGATGGAGCTAGATAAGGGAACTTCAGGTCAAAGGGAAGCAATGACAGGAAGGATAGTTTGTTCAGTATCAGCAGCAGAGGACTTGCTGGATCCAGGAATCAGTAGTAGGACTTCCCTCGTTAAGAGGGAGTGTTATATTTTATGGTATCTCGGGATGTCCTCCATGGTTCAGATGCCTTGCATGGAGGTACATCAGCAACATAGGAATCAAAGTGGAGTAGAGGGTGAGATACACTCTACTTAGTGGAGTGAGTCCATTGGTGGCTTCATGCAGACGTTCCGGGGTATTTTTCTCTTTACATGCATGAGATTTGCATGACCTATCAGTGATTAAAAGATGCATGCAAAAGTGAGTTTTTGCATGCACCGATATTAGGTTTTTGGTAAACCTAATTGATCGGTGAGATTATTTATAGAGGCAGGGTGTCCCCGAATGAGTTTGCTTAGTTGACTTATCAGAGTGATAGATCATGAGTGAAGAGGGTGCATTAGTGCATGCAGTGATACTTTCTGAGAGAGGGAGGAGTTGTTGTAGGAGCTAGAGTGGTAAGATCTGAGCTGGATCAGAGACCATTAGCTCCAGAGGAACTTGGCATCCAATTCTGTGGACTGAGATAGTTCACTGAAGTGGTTTTTGCTGAGTTTGAGGAGGACAGGTTTCAGAGGAGGAGGGACGCATTACCTGAGGAGAGAAGAGCTCATTCAGAGTCCGATCGACTGATTTAGAGTCTGACTCATTCTAGATAGCCTTTCCTCAGTGTTTGAGGAAGGTTCATGATGATCAGAGCTCAGATATGTTGAGATCTGACCCAATATGAGTATTGGACATCCAGAGGGGAGGGCACACTTCTCCATGTAGACGAGGGCACATTATTTAGTTGAGCAGTTGGTTGTCTTCTGTTGCAGAGAAGATGAGAGAAGAGGATAGAGAGAGGCAGTACAGTCAGGGGCACCTACAGAGTCTCAGATCCAGATTGAAAGTTAGGGCACATTCTCCCAGTGCATGCATCAGTTGATGCATACAGATCTAGAGTTTGACCCGTTGAGGGATTGCGTTACTTCTGAGTTAAATTTATTGTATTTGCTTATTTATATACATGCTCTGGGATCGAGAGAGAAGATAGCCCCACAGGATTGTTGGTTTTCACCGGTTGGGGTTTCCAGGGTATATGCAGTGTTATTTGTGTGATTGCATGTGTGTTAAAGTTGTAAAGAGATCTAATTGTTGATTTTATGTCTTTATGACTATTTATTGATATACGAGACTCAAACCGCTTGAGATCTCAGGGCTATCTAGAGGGATTAGTGATCTCTAGATTAAAATTTACATGGTTTCAGAGCCTTAGTAAGGGTCAGAAAGGGAAATCACATAGAGATTGGTGACGATAGAGACCAGTTATTCTAGATCTTAGGAGCAGAGCTCAGATCTGAGGTTGTCGAGGTTAGATCTATCAGATCTGAGTTTGGAGGATAGATCTGAGATAGATCTATCAGATCTGTGTGAGGGTAGGCCAGATCTGTGATCAGGAGAGCTTCTTGTATCACTGTGGGTTCTTGTATTTCAGTTCAGAGAGTATGGCCACTAGCTTGAGAGTGGAGGACCGGTTGGATTGGGCCTCCAAATACAATGCATGGAGGGAACGGATTGTACTCTTGTTGAAAGAGTGCGAACTATGGGATGTTGTGAACACTAGAGTCGCAAATCCAGTCACAGTTCCATTAGATGCTACTTCCAAAGTAGTATATGATAAAAATAATTTGAAGGCTCAGAGGATCCTACTTGATGCTATCAAGGATCATGTCATTCCACATGTCTCGACCAAAGCTAATGTAGATGAGATCTAGGATGCATTGACTAGTTTGTACCAAAGTTCCAATGCCAATAGGAAGATGGTTCTCAGAGAGAGACTGAGAAGCATCAAGATGGGAAAGGATATTGAGAGCACGTCCACATACCTCACCAAGATCACTCAGGTGAGGGATGAGTTAGGAACTGTGGGTGAAAAGGTCGAGGATAGAGAGTTGGTAAGACAAGCCCTGAATGACGTGACTGTGCCATGGGCAGTATTTTTCCAGTCCATTATTGCTAGAGAGAACCTTCCCAAGTGGTATTTTCTGTGGGATGAATTCACTCGGGAGTAGATCCGCAGAGGTTATATTCAGGGATCAACTTTAGAAATTCCATAGGAGGAGGATCTGGCACTTGCAGCAAAAGGGAAACAGAGGTTCAAGTAGAAGAAGGATCTGAGCAAGATCAACTACTTTGCCTGCAATTATTATGGACACTATGCGGGAAAATGTCTGCATAAGAAGAAAGCTAAGCATGGAAAGGATGAGAAGTTAGCAGCAACAGAGGAGGTTAATGAGTTTACATATCGGTTTGAGAGGGAGTTCTCTTTAGCCTCATATCATTCAGGGCATGGAAGTAGTCATCCAGAGATTCAGGTTGATTAAAGATGGAGGGTTGACTGTATGCAGAGCAGTCACATGACAGGGATGCGAGCTGCATTCCTCATCCTAGAGAACACACCTATGTAGATGATTCGGGATGTGTAGGGGACTGATCACTTGGTCACAAGAGTAGGTAGAGTTCAGTTTCTACTTGACCTTGGAGAGCTCCTAGAGGTATCAGGATTGTTATTTATTACAGGGCTGAGAGGGAGTATACTCTCAATGGATTCTCTAAATGATGTCGTTTATTCAGTGGTATTCCATAGGGATATGATTTTCACCTATCCTATAGGAGTTGACCTAGTCTTGATGGGTCACAGGATTGACGGTTAATACTTGATTCAGGGACAACCCACTTCTGGCACATTAGGTTGGATGAGTGCACCCTCTTCAGATTTAGAGGGGGATGGAGAGAAAGATGCTCACAACAGAGATGATGCTAGGAGATGTGAGTCCAATCAGCATATGGGTGAGCGAGATTCTCACCATGATGATGAGGATCAGAGGAGTGACTCTGGTTATGAGATGGGTGAGTGAGAAGCACATGATGATGATGATGAGACTCAGGGGATTGAGCCATTGGATTCATAGCATATGGATGAGCATGATTCTCATACAAGCACCAGTCGGAGGTTAAGTTGGTACGAGATAGTAGAGATGGACTTAGCTCAGGAGAGAGCTGATTCAGCTCAGAGATAGAGGGATCCCACTTACATATCAATCGATCCACTTGACAACAGTCTTCGGGACTGGTTATAGTAGATATTCAGAGGGATTCTGAATCAGAATATAGTGACAGAGTTAGTGGTAGATCAGGGGGATTATTTGATGGAGCTAGATGAGGGCACTTCAGGTCAGAGGGTAGTAGTGATAGGCAAGACAGTTGATACAGTAACAGTAGCAAAGGACTTGTTGGATCTAGGCATCAGTGTTAGGACTTCCCTCGTTAAGAGGGAGTGTTATATTTTATGGTATCTTGGGATGTCCTCCATGGTTCAGATTCCTTGCATGGAGGTAAATCAACAGTATAGGAACCAGAGTGGAGTAGAGGGTGAGATACACTCTACTCAGTGGCATGCTTCCATTCGTGGCTACATGCAGACCTTCCGGTGTATTTTCCCCTTTGCATGCATGAGATTTGCTTGACCTGTCAGTAATTAAAAGATGCATGCAAAAGTGACTTTTCGCATGCACCAATATTAGGTTTTTGGTAAACCTAATTGATGAGTGAGATTATTTATAGAGGAAGGGGGTCCCCAAATGAGTTTTCTCAGTTGAATTATCAATGAGTGATAGATCATGAGTGAGGAGGGTGCATTAGTGCATGCAAAGCGACTTTCTGAGAAAGAGAGGAGTTGTTGTAGGAGCTAGAGTTGTCAGATCTGAGCTGGATCAGAGACCATTAGCTCTAGAGGCACTTGGAACCCAATTTTGTGGACTGAGATAGTTCACTGAGGTGGTTTCTGCTGAGTTTGAGGAGGACGTGTTCCAGAGGAGGAGGGGCGCATTGCCTGAGGAGAGAGGAGCTCATTCAGAGTCCGATCGACTGATTAAGAGTTTAAGACATTCAGGATAGCCTTTCCTCAGTGTTTGAGGAAGGTTCATGACGATCAAAGCTCATATCTATTGATATCTGACCGAGTACAAGTATCAAACAGCCAGAGGGGAGGACTCACTTCTCCATGCAGATGGGGGTGCATTATTTAGTTGAGAAGTTGGTTGTCTTCTATTGGAGAACATATGAGAGCAGAGGATAGAGAGAGGTAGTACAGTCAGGGGCACCTGCAGAGAGTCTCAGATCCATATTGACAGTTAGGGAACATTCTACCAGTGCATGCATCAACTGATGCATGCAAACTCTAGAGTTTGACCTGTTCATGGATTGAGTTACTTCTGAGGTAACTTTATTGTATTTTCTTATTTATATACATGCTCTGGGATCAATAGAGAAGATAGCCCCACATGATTGCCGGTTTTCCCCGGTTGGCATTTCTAGGGTATATGTAGTGTTAATTGTGTGATTGCATGTGTGTTGAAGTTGCAAAGAGATCTAGTTGCTGAGTTTATGTCTTTATGAGTATTTATTGATATATGAGACTCAAACCGCTTGAGATCCCAAGGCTATCTAGAGGGAGTAGTGATATATGTATTAAAATTAACAAATATTAAGTTTCAGATAGAGACAATTGCCTAAAATGAATTAGATTAATCATTAGGTTCTATTACGAATGATATTTTAATAATAGATCAAACAGGGAGAAATATATGACTATTTTCATAAAATTTTACTGATGAAAGTCAACTGAAACATAAAATGACCAGATCAGTTAATATCACATAAATAGAATATCTAAACTAATGAATAAAGTATCAAAATTAATGAATGCTAAGTTAACTTCTAAAAGTGTTATTCATCCAAAAGAAAACATGTGACTAACATAAATAATTAGAAAACATTTAGATTAACCTGCAATCACAAAACATCAACATTGAAAACATTTAGATTGAGTTCTCATGAACATTAACATTTGAGACTTCAATAGCTTAAATAAGTACAAAGGAACAACATCATAAAATAAAACTTTATCTTGATTCATGTAGAAACCAAATGTAGGCCAGGTCCATCTTTCATTAATAGGTTTTCAAGACATTACAATCATGTCTTTGAGAGATAGATTCCCCAACATAGCTGATACAATAAATTACATCAAATATTCCACATCTTGTTCCCCCTCCTCCCTCTTCCTCCTCTATATAAAAATAAATACAATTACAAGTCAAGATATGGATCCATAGAAGAAGGCCAACTTTCCTACATCTAAGGGATACAAATCTAGTTCCCCTGATCAGGATTGGTTATGTGATATTTCCATGCAGGGTATACATCCAACATGTGGGAAACACCAGGATAATATTCATGCTCAAGTTGTAGCTGGGCCTTGCACAAGTAGGAATTGATATCTTTATTGCTGATCATAGATCATGAATTTAGAAAACTTTGCAGGGTAATATCCAACTAATTAGGAACCAAAATGAATGACCTGAAAAGATAAATTCCATCTGAACAACATCATGAATAGATTGGGTATTTTTCTCCCTCTGTTCATCCACCTCAACAAGCCTCAAATTATCTATTACTGAGTCTGCCAACTCAACAAAAAACGTCATTTCCATGATATCCAAATGGTTACCTGTCAGCATCCATTTCCTATCACATATTTTCTACCCCTTTTCGATCATCTGAACAACTTCCTCACAAACAAGTCCCCAAGACTTGATGGAAATTATGGTTCTCACTAATTTCACCTGATTAAGATGAGGAAGAGCCTAAGGGATATTTTTCAAGTGTGCATGCCACTCACACAACTTCTCATAAGCCAAGTGTGCTTTCTTCCTTCTATCTACATGGTCATCTAGAAGGTATGTTAAGCTTTCAAAGTCATTAAAATCATCCTAAATTTCATTAAGACCCAAAAAATACTGAGAGTGACTTTGCTTGAGTTTACTATTGTCGGAGATAACTTCATATTTGAATTCTTGAATAGTCAATTTGAAAAACTCAGAAAAATCATTGTATTCTTTTATCTGATCTACCTAAACCTTGAGATCAGTGAAGGGGTTGGATTTCTCTACTATATTTTCTTCATCAATATGCTGATGTTGCGTAAATTCCTGGATTTGATTATGAATATCCTGTAGGGTAGCATTGTGATCAACTTTCAAATCTTCAACCTGTCTAGACAAAATTTGTTGAAGGGAAGCTTTCTCTGCCTGTAGTGCTAATATTTTGGCCTTTTTATCTTCCAATGTAGCATTCAAAGTAGTGACAGTATCGAAATTGGCTCTAGCAAAATCTCCCACGGAAGCATCAACCTTAATTTCCTCTCTTTGAGGATCATCTGTGGCTTGTTTCCAAATAACCTGATTTGGAGCTGGTCCAACTTGAACTTGCCCTGAGGTGGTACTTTTGGGTGTTTTTTTTAGTATTTCCTTTATTCTTTTATTGAAGCAATAATCTCCTAATACTACCACAACATCTTGACCAAAATGTGTTGTGTCCTCTGTTGTAGAAGTCAATATCCCATTAGATGGAAAAATATGAATAGTTTGACTCACAGTAGAAAACATGGACTGGGTTGGGTTTTGGGATATCAATGGATCAACTTGAGAGGAGGAAGACATGGTAGACAAAGTGGTAGGAATAAGTGTAGCATCTTAAGTATCAGTCTGAGATTGTGAAGGCGTCACACTTGAAATTAATGGAAGAATGGGTTGAGTAGTTGTAGGTTTCCAAGAAGAGGTGGGATCAACTGAAGTATTCAATATAGTGGTAGTGGGTGGATCAGAAACATGTGTGATTGTGTCATAAGATTTAAGTGTAGAATATGGGTTATGAGGTGAATTGGATATGTCTTGTTGCATAGGGTCATCTACAGTAGGTGTATCTGACATACCACTATCATGAGATGGGTGAGGGATATTACCATTGACAACTTGGGTAGAGTTATCAAAAAGTGGTTGTGAGGGTTCTTGAGTATTTGGTATTGGATTAACTACCTATATAGGTTGTTCTTTTTCTAAATCAATAATTTCACTCATAGAGGTATGCAAAGGAGGGTTGACTATAAATTCAACTGACTTCTCATTTTTGACAGAAATATCAGAAAATATCTTGTAAACAGAGGAAGGATCATAAACATATTGAGTAAGACCAAATGAATTACTTTGGAGAGACTATGTATTTTGTATAAGCAAGTTCATATTTTGGATAGGAGTGGTAGAAGGACCTTGTACCATAGGCTACTTACCCTGCCTTTTGTCCAATTCTTGTTGTGTGTTGGACTGGAATGTAGTTAATCTCAAAACTATAGCTTTATTGGAAGCGCCCAAGGCTTCCCTAGTAGCATCCTCTTGTTGTTGGAAGAAAATATTCCTTTCTTCCAATACTCTAAATTTATGTTGTTGTTGTGATTCATGTACCAAAAGCCTTTGATATGCATCAAGTAATCTGCTGTGCACTTACTCAAAAGAAAGAGCATTTTTATATATGAAGTCATCTGGTTGGACTTCATGTACATAAGAGTTCTTTAAGTGGGACAGGACAAAATGTTTTAATATAAGACCGTATGGGTCATGCATCCTTTTTACTGCAAACCCTAGCTTGAGTTGATCCATTTCTTTGGCTAAGGTGATCCCATGGGTTGCATTCGAAATGACCAGATGTCCAATATACAATGGAAATTTGGTCCAATATCTCTTTTTTTAGGAATGAAACTAGCCATTGAATCCCTCTTATATAGTTTGGAAAGATACCTCTAAGAGCACCATTTGATCTGGGACATTCCTCTGGAGGAGGTGAACTGATTTACTTCCCCAATTCCTGATATAGGTAAAGTGTTCTCCTACATACCAATATCCCATAGTGGAAATTAGGGAGATGCCATCTTCTGAAATTATAGGAGAATCCCTTTTGAAGATGGCATAATATACTGTACTGATGAATTTATCTCATATGTCATAGATACGAGGGGCATAATTATCTTCCCAATTCATTGCAGTATAGGAAAAGGATGCACACATGATGTCCATCATGTATGCTGACATGAAAATTATGGTTTTTTTACTACTGGTGTTTTTTGCGTTGCTGCAATGGCATCCTAGAATGTAACATCAAATATTTGATCCCAATTGAATATTTTACCTGTAACAGTGATGCAATGATCCAAGGGATCCCATTCCAGATTGAAGTACTGGCAGGTGTTGACTCCATATAATCGACACATCATGGATGCAAGCAGTTTGTAGGGATCTCTCAAAAGAGAAATAGGGTATTTCCTATTAGGTCTGAGGACGAATGTGTTCGGGTCAGCCATCCAATATTTGAGAAGCACATCAGGTTCATACTTGGCCTTGAATGATCTGATGAAATCCTACATGAGCAACTGTTTGGGGGTCTTTAGGCCGTAAATGCTGGAAAAAATATTTGGCTTGAAGGAAGCATAGACAACCTGGAAAAAATCCCTGAAAGTGATGGTTGGGATATCGGCATAATCAATCATCCATTTCAGTAGGTCCGTGAATGGCATTACTTTGGTTCATGCAGCAATTGCATGCAACTAGGAATTGCTGATGTTCTGATAAATTGGGCCATCATCCTTAAATTCAGAGAAATTGTCCATGTCGAAAATGTTGTAAATCCTCGACTAGTCAAGGTGGAGGGTATCTGAGACTTTGGCATTCATGTTAGAGTAGAACCTAAATTTTGGGTCCTTGAACTTCAGTTCCTTAGCTGCAGCCTTGGACCTAGTTCTCTTGGCCATGTTGAGAAAGTTGCACCTGCAAAAATCACAAACTAAAATAAGTAACCTAAAATGCTAAAAATCTATCAGAATTATACTAACTAAACCATACCTACCAATTTAACGATCAAATTAAGCTAATTCATAAAGGATCGAATTCTGAATACAACACTATTGTGTGCTCGAGCAAGAAAATAATGTCTTGTAATGGCAGGAAATTCAAATCTTGGTTAAGCAGAGATTAAATTAAACCACCATTAATTATGCATTAATTGGAATAGTTGGCCAAATGGATTTATAGTTAAGTTTTAAACTAGCGATCGAATTGATTGGTCAACATAGAATTTAAAATCTTTGGGGCCTGCAGTGAAATATGACGTTAGATGTATGAATTGGATTGCCAATGTGGGTGCCCGTAAATTTTGGTATATGAGTGACAGTACGTCGACTTCCGACTTCCGCATTCATGGTTAAACAATAGTCGGGATTCGCTAGTCGGGAAGAAAATTTTGTTTCAAAACAAAAAATTTGCTGACTATCGACTTTCGTTGTTTGAAACAATGTAAAGTCTGGAGTCGGGAATTGGGGTGAGAAGTTGAAATAAAATATAAACCATCCTGAATTTTGACTTCCGCAAATTTGTTCTTTTTTGAGAAGTCGGGGGTGAAAACTCATATGGAGACCAGCACATCCCAACTTTCGACTCCCGCATTTTTTTTTAGCGGAAAACAGGCATCGGGAGTCGGGAGACTTAAACAAAATTTGATGAATTTAACCTCGACTTCCGACTTTTCATAATTTTCAATAAAACAGTTAATGGGATGGTTAAATGTAGAAAAACAAATTAATTTGCTTAAAATTTGAGCATAAGTGTGATTTAACAAGCTTCAAACAAGCCTTAATCGAATAATTAGATGACTTCAAAATATTTACTAACTTCAAGCAAAACCGAAAATGGGGCTCCCATATTATTTGAATTAGATGGGATCTGTTGTAGCTACAACAAGATGTTGAGGGTTATATGGGGCATGGAGATGGCCCCCCTACTCACTCCATATTTCAAAGTGAAGCCTCTTGTTCAGTTTGAGCTATTTTTAGCATTTTTGGTGAATATGGGGGGCAATGCCCCAAGTTAGCCACGTATTAGATTATTTTATGTTATATTTTTACATTGACATTATATTGTCTTGTCGGCCTGGTTATTTTGTAAAATTGATTTGAGAATAATATAAATAAGATCTCCTCACTTCATCTGTAAAACGTAACACATGGGATAATGTAATGTCCCTTGTTAGGAATTTTATTAAAATGGCAATTTTTCACTTTTTTTCCCTAGTTCGACCTTTGACTAGTTTTGAGCTCTAGGTCTCCAAATTGATCCAATTGCTCCCAAATATTCTGAGAAGGTATATGGATGATTTTATAGCATAAATATGTGTTTTAGGGATGCTTTTGGACCTTTAAAATACTTCTTCAAATCTTGTTTCGATTCTAGCCAATGTAGGGAACTTTACTAGTAATTTCCCTTTGACTAGTATTGATCTCTAGGTCTCAAATTGGATCCAAATGCCTTCAAATCTTCAAGGAAGGTATATGAATGATATTTTTACTTGATTATGATGTTCAAGTATGATTTATGACCATCAAAATACTTCTTCAAACTTGTTTAATATTCTAGACAAAGTATGGAATTTAACTAGCAATTTGAGGTTCAAATCCCCCCCGGGGTAAATACTGAAAATGGATTCCCAAATGCCTCCAACCCCACTTGAATTTATGAAAATAGGTAGGGGATGTGTCAGGGGTATTATTAAGGTCTAATATGCACCATTAATCATTTATTAATTATTTTCTAACCTTCTCCCAAACAGCAGCAAAAATCACTAGTTCGACCCTTGGGGAAATGGCACCAAATCTTCTCCAAATGTAAATAAACTGAGTAAACTGAATTAAAATGCTTGAGTAATGAACATGAAACTTGTATAATACATAAATAAAATTTCATTCATCAATAAACCATCAGTATTTTACTTATCCATTCTAATCCATCAGCATTACATTGGTTCACAACAAGGTAGTGGGGAAATGGCACTGTTCTTTCATTAAAAATGAGATTTATACATTTCTACTTGGAATTTCAACCTGAAACTTTCTGGATATGAAGAAAAGAGTATTTATTTCATATTAAAAAAGAAATGGGGCATTAGAAGCTCCCCCAAAGAGTAAAATAACTCACCAAAAACGCCCTCCCTTAAGGAGCAAGACTATGCCTTGAAAACTGGAAATGGTTGAGAGAATGTGATGCATTAGAAGAAACCATGATCTGCCCTGTATTTTAAGCCTACAACAAATGACTCCATTAAATCTCCAAATCAAAGTTTTGAATGACCTTTCCAATTACCAACTTGAATGGGAATCTTTCACCCTCGAAATTGGCTAAGGCAAGAAACTAGTCATCCACTAGATCTCCCTCTTCACAAATGCAATTGCAAATTTCTCAAATGATCAAAAGATGCTATTCTTCTTTGTTCATAACTTTTATAAACTTATAATGTCCCCCATGGGTCAAATTCCTTCCAAGAGACTCATGCCAACTCAAGTTGAGAAGAGATTCCAAAGAATGCCACTTGTACAACAATTCCTAGTCTCCCACTTCCACCAAATCACATGTGGAAGCATCTTAGATGCCCTAAATCCCTTGAGCGCCCTATTGGAGGCTTGTTTTAGCCCTGACATGGCATATATGTCATATGTCATCCTTCAGGTCTGATTTGTGTCATAGGTGTCATAGCATCTTCATCATTGTTGTCATAGAGCTAGGGAATCTAGCCCAAGTGTCCCACTAGCTCCAAATTGCCTCTTCCTCTTCCATGGGAGTTAATATTCCTCTATGTTTCGACCTTGGATGAGTCATGCCATTAATAATACATTTTGAACTCTCCCAAGTATGTTACCATTCACCTTGAATTCGAATTGGTGAGAAAATGATGCCAAGTGTAGTGGGGAAATCTATCCATCTGTGGGTCCCACTTCCTCCATGTGTCTTCATGATCAAATTCCACTTTGATTTTCACTTGTATATATTTATTTATCTTCTTTATTAAATATTATATCATAAATATGTGTTTCAGGGATGCTTTTGGACCTTTAAAATACTTCTTCAAATCATGTTTCGATTCTAGCCAATGTAGGGAACTTTACTAGTAATTTCCCTTTGACTAGTATTGATCTCTAGGTCTCAAATTGGATCCAAATGCCTTCAAATATTCAAGGAAGGTATATGAATGATATTTGTACTTGATTATGATTTTCAAGGATGATTTATGACCATCAAAATACTTCTTCAAACTTGTTTAATATTCTAGACAAAGTATGGAATTTAACTAGCAATTTGAGGTTCAAATCCCCCCCAGGGTAAATACTGAAAATGGCTTCCCAAATGCCTCCAACCCCACTCAAATTTATGAAAATAGGTAGGGGATGTGTCAGAGGTATTATTAAGGTCTAATATGCACCATTAATCATTTATTAATTATGTTCTAACCTTCTCCCAAACAGCAGCAAAAATCACTAGTTCGACCCTTGGGGAAATGGCACCAAATCTTCTCCAAATGTAAATAGACTGAGTAAAATGACTTCAAATGCTTGAGTATGAACATGAAACTTGTATAATACATAAATAAAATTTCATTCATCAATAAACCATCATTATTTTACTTATCCATTCTAATCCATCAGCATTACATTGGTTCACAACAAGGTAGTGGGGAAATGGCACTGTTCTTTCATTAAAAATGAGATTTATACATTTCTACTTGGAATTTCAACCTGAAACTTTCTGGATATGAAGAAAAGAGTATTTAATTCATATTACAAAAGAAATGGGGCATTATAATCTCCCCCAAAGAGTAAAATAACTCACCAAAAACGCCCTCCCTTAAGGAGCAAGACTATGCCTTGAAAACTGGAAATGGTTGAGAGAATGTGATGCATTAGAAGAAACCATGATCTACCCTGTATTTTACACCTGCAACAAATGACTCCATTAAATCTCCAAATCAAAGTTTTGAATGACCTTTCCAATTACCAACTTGAATGGGAATCTTTCACCCTCGAAATTGGCTAAGGCAAGAAACTAGTCATCCACTAGCTCTCCCTCTTCACAAATGCAATTGCAAATTTCTCAAATGATCAAAAGCTGCTATTCTTCTTTGTTCATAACTTTTATAAACTTATAATGTCCTCCATGGGTCAAATTCCTTCCAAGAGACTCATGCCAACTCAAGTTGAGAAGAGATTGCAAAGAATGCCACTTGTACAACAATTCCTAGTCTCCCACTTCCACCAAATCACATGTGGAAGCATCTTAGCTGCCCTAAATCCCTTGAGCGCCCTATTGGAGGCTTTTTTTAGCCCTGACATGGAATATATGTCATATGTCATCCTTCAGGTCTGATTTGTGTCATAGGTGTCATAGCATCTTCATCATTGTTGTCATAGAGCTAGGGAATCTAGCCCAAGTGTCCCACTAGCTCCAAATTGCCTCTTCCTCTTCCATGGGAGTTAATATTCCTCTATGTTTCGACCTTGGATGAGTCATGCCATTAATAATACATTTTGAACTCTCCCAAGTATGTTACCATTCACCTTGAATTCGAATTGGTGAGAAAATGATGCCAAGTGTAGTGGGGAAATCTATCCATATGTGGGTCCCACTTCCTCCATGTGTCTTCATGATCAAATTCCACTTATATTTTCACTTGTATATATTTATTTATCTTCTTTATTAAATATTATAGCATAAATATGTGTTTTAGGGATGCTTTTGGACCTTTAAAATACTTCTTCAAATCCTGTTTCGATTCTAGCCAATGTAGGGAACTTTACTAGTAATTTCCCTTTGACTAGTATTGATCTCTAGGTCTCAAATTGGATCCAAATGCCTTCAAATCTTCAAGGAAGGTATATGAATGATATTTGTACTTGATTATGATGTTCAAGGATGATTTATGACCATCAAAATACTTCTTCAAACTTGTTTAATATTCTAGACAATGTATGGAATTTAACTAGCAATTTGAGGTTCAAATCCCCCCCGGGGTAAATACTGAAAATGGCTTCCCAAATGCCTCCAACCCCACTCAAATTTATGAAATTAGGTAGGGGATGTGTCAGGGGTATTATTAAGGTCTAATATGCACCATTAATCATTTATTAATTATGTTCTAACCTTCTCCCAAACAGCAGCAAAAATCACTAGTTCGACCCTTGGGGAAATGACACCAAATCTTCTCCAAATGTAAATAAACTGAGTAAAATGACTTCAAATGCTTGAGTAATGAACATGAAACTTGTATAATACATAAATAAAATTTCATTCATCAATAAACCATCAGCATTTTACTTATCCATTCTAATCCATCGGCATTACATTGGTTCACAACAAGGTAGTGGGGAAATGGCACTGTTCTTTCATTAAAAATGCGATTTATACATTTCTACTTGGAATTTCAACCTGAAACTTTCTGGATATGAAGAAAAGAGTATTTAATTCATATTACAAAAGAAATGGGGCATTAGAAGCTCCCCCAAAGAGTAAAATAACTCACCAAAAACGCCCTCCCTTAAGGAGCAAGACTATGCCTTGAAAACTAGAAATGGTTGAGAGAATGTGATGCATTAGAAGAAACCATGATCTGCCCTGTATTTTACACCTGCAACAAATGACTCCATTAAATCTCCAAATCAAATTTTTGAATGACCTTTCCAATTACCAACTTGGATGGGAATCTTTCACCCTCGAAATTGGCTAAGGCAAGAAACTAATCATCCACTAGCTCTCCCTCTTCACAAATGCAATTGCAAATTTCTCAAATGATCAAAAGATGCTATTATTCTTTGTTTGTAACTTTTATAAACTTATAATGTCCTCCATGGGTCAAATTCCTTCCAAGAGACTCATGCCAACTCAAGTTGAGAAGAGATTCCAAAGAATGCCACTTGTACAACAATTCCTAGTCTCCCACTTCCACCAAATCACATGTGGAAGCATCTTAGCTGCCCTAAATCCCTTGAGCGCCCTATTGGAGGATTTTTTTAGCCCTGACATGGCATATATGTCATATGTCATCCTTCAGGTCTGATTTGTGTCATAGGTGTCATAGCATCTTCATCATTGTTGTCATAGAGCTAGGGAATCTAGCCCAAGTGTCCCACTAGCTCCAAATTGCCTCTTCCTCTTCCATGGGAGTTAATATTCCTCTATGTTTCGACCTTGGATGATTCATGCCATTAATAATACATTTTGAACTCTCCCAAGTATGTTACCATTCACCTTGAATTTGAATTTGTGAGAAAATGATGCCAAGTGTAGTGGGGAAATCTATCCATATGTGGGTCCCACTTCCTCCATGTGTCTTCATGATCAAATTCCACTTTGATTTTCACTTGTATATATTTATTTATCTTCTTTATTAAATATTTATGTCATTCTAATGTTCAAGCATCATTTATTATCCCCCTTATTCCAAATCCCAAAGCTTCCACCCCAAACCTAGGAAACTAGTAATGTTCCTCCTTTGCAATTATTTGACAATTTAATAAACTCTCACGAATATGGCCAATGGGCTTAGGCCATTGTGACCCAATGCAAAATTTGGGACATGAAAAATCCTTCCTTCCCAATATTGCTTGTCCTCAAGCAATTTCAAACATGGGTGTTGAAGAACATGCTTTCTGTATAATTCTTTGAAGTTGCCACTGAGTTGCCCAACTTTGAGTCTTAGAGATTCCTTGAATATTTTAGAGAGGAACCACCATGATTTCTGCTGCACTACTTTGATAAAAATAACTTTATAAAGTAGGAAATCCATCTCCCATACTGCTTGTTTCCCCAAAAAATTTGAAACCAATGAGACAAAAGTTATTCCAGGGTCTCATTGCTTGTATTGCACCCCAACAATTAAGAGTGCTCTTCAACTCATACCATCAGATAAGAGGATTCATGGATCCCATTTTATTATATGCATTCTTTCAAACATCATGAGTACAAAATATATATCATCAAAGTACATAACAACATAATGAAAATGTACATCAAGGAGATGCTTCATCAAAGGGTCATGAAAGTGATTATACCTCCAAGCAAGTAGACCACCATTTTCCAAGTGCATACAATATTCAAGTGACCCATCAAATATGCTCCGATGACATAGGTGAGGATCCAATGTCCTATAATTCTACTCCAAAAGGATGTGATATGCATCAAAATATTTAGCCATGTATTCCTTCATCCAAGAAGTGAATGAAGAATCTCCACTAAAATCTGAACCAAATAATGAACAGAAAAAACAATGAGACTTCGAAGGACTCAAAGAAGTCTCACCCATACATCCATGAATGTGAGAATCATAAAGATGTAACAAAGTATGTGGCTTCCAACAAAAATATTCTTCAATCATAAATCTATTCACCCAAGTTTTGGATGAAGTTCCTCCAACATCAAATGAACCAAGTGTTGAGCAAGAAAAACCATGAGTCTTCAAGTGACTCAAATGCATATCATAGGGGCATCCAGGTAGATGTGCATCATCATAAAGTAACAAAGGATGCTTTTGAAAATGTGAATAAGAATGTGCTCCAACCATGTCATCATAAAAGGTAAATCTAGGAGTTCCATACTCCTTATGTGGCACCATTAAAAAAAACCCTTTCACCCATTCTTCATGGAGACTAATGCTGCAAACCATCGAATTGTAGGATGTAGGAGAATGAACTAACTCACCCAAATGATCAAAACGTGCAGAAGTTTCATCATGGAAAGGATCCATATGGGTAGTATCATGAAGCTCCTTCAAAAGTGTGAAACATTTGTCATAGATTGGTTCCAATGTAAAGGAATCATGCTCTTCTTTAAAAATTGCATAACCTTCATCAAGAGACAATTCAAGTTCCTCTTCCACCACATCAAGTGTTTGGATATCTTCAAGTTCATCTTCAAACACATCTATAACATTCAAATTTCCACATTTCTCATGATCCACCATGTCATGAGAATCCTCCAAACAATCTACCATTTGACAATCTGAAACATAGAAGGAAAAACAAGTATCTTGCAACTTTTCAAGAAGTTGCTCATTTTGAATTGTGAGCTTATGATTATCCTCATTATTCTTCAAGTATGTATCATGTAACAATTCATTAAGCTAAAACAAATGGTTTCTATCAAAAAGCAAAGACATGAAATCACCTTTGATGTGGCACATTGCTCTTTGAATCTTCTCCATGTCTTCAAGGAAGGATGTTTCCTCCAATGAAGTAGCTCTCCAACAAGAATTTGTCACCAATGCTGGAGTGTAATGGAGAATGTTGAGGGACTCTTGGATCTTCTTTTCATTCATATTTAAGGACCCTTCAAGAAAATGACGCTCTTGCAAATGAACCTACTCATCTTCCTCATTTTTGCTTGGACCAACTTCATGAAGCTCAAGTGGTGATGGGGAAGTTGATCTTGGTTCTTCTTTAACTGCTACAAGGTCTTCATTATCATGCTTAATGGAACTTGGGCTTGCAGCAACACTTTCAAAAGTGATATCTATGTCACCAACATAGAGGTTTGAGCACCCATCGGTAGGTACTCCTTCATAGTTTAAGCATCCATCAGTAGATGCTCTTTGGTTCATGTCTAAGCTAGAAGGTGTCTCGAAATGATCTTCCATATTTTCGATAGAATCTTCTTCATGCTCTTGTGATGTATATTCCTTTTGCTCCTTCAAGCAAGATGATGCATTTTTCCCCTTGTTTTCCTTAAGATCAATATCTTTGGAATCTCTTTTTGAATAATTCCCAAAAAATCTGCTCAAGTAGGACATACATGCCTTCGCGAAAGCTTAAGATATTTCATTGAGCTTTTCACTCACCCTCATTTCACGCACACATATATGATACTCTCTCCAAGGTTCTTTACCAGAAGGGCATAAACCTTTCTTTACTAACTCCACATATTCATTTTTGGGCCTATTTGCAAAAATATGTTTGGCATAGTACTCAAAAGACATGGCATTTTGTGTATTTTTGCTCAAAGCAAGATATTCTTGATATTTTTGATATTGTTGGGGCAAGGTTTTATATGTTTCTCTCCATCTTTGTAACTCATTCATAGAATTATACTTGGTTGGTGTGACACACTCATCTTCATCAGATTTAAAGTCATAAGAATAATTTTTATTTCTTGTGAAATTGTAAGAAGTGTTGCATGATGGCACCTCTTCCTCATACCATTCACATTCTGCTTCATATTGCTCATAAGCATCTACATATTCCTCATAAGAATTGTACTCATAGGACTCATCATAATACTAAGACATGGATTCCAATTATTCTTGAATGTATGTACCTAATCCATAGGTGCAAGGACCATGCTCTGATACCACTGTAATGTCTGTTGTTAGGAATTTTATTAAAATGACAAATTTTCACTTTTTTTCCATAGTTCGACCTTTGACTAGTTTTGAGCTCTAGGTCTCCAAATTGATCAAATTGCTCCCAAATATTTTGAGAAGGTATATGGATGATTTTAGAACATAAATATGTGTTTCAGGGATGCTTTTGTACCTTTAAAATACTTCTTCAAATCCTCTTTTGATTCTGGCCAATGTAGGGAACTTTACTAGTAATTTTCCTTTGACTAGTATTGGTCTCTAGGTCTCAAATTGGCTCCAAATGCCTTCAAATATTCAAGGAAGGTGTATGAATGATATTTGTACTTTATTATGATGTTCAGGGATGATTTATGACCATCAAAATACTTCTGAAAACTTGTTTAAGATTCTGTACAAAGTATGGAATTTAACTAGTAATTTGAGGTTCAAATCTCCCCCGGGGTAAATACTGAAAATGGCTTCCCAAATGCCTCCAACCCCACTCAAATTTATAAATATGGTTAGGGGATGTATCAGGGATATTATTAAGGTCTCATATGCACCATTAATCAGTTATTAATTCTTTTCTAACCTTCTCCCAAACAACAGCAAAAATCACTAGTTCAACCCTTGGGGAAATGGCACCAAGTCTTCTCCAAATGTAAATAAACTGAGTAAAATGACTTCAAATGCTTGAGTACTGAAAATGAAACTTGTGTAATAAATCAATAAAATTCCATTCATCAATAAAACATCAGTATTTTACTTATCCATTCTAAGCCATCAACATTACATTGGTTCACAACAAGGTAGTGGGGAAATGGCATTGTTCTTTCATTAAAAATGAGATTTATACATTTCTACTTGGAATTTTGACCTGAAAATTTCTGGAGATGAAGAATAGAGAATTTAATTCATATTACGAAAGAAATGTGGCATTATAAGCTCCCCAAAAGAGTACAATAGCTCACCAAAAACACCCTCCCTCAAGGAGCAAGAATATGCCTTCAAAACTAGAAATAGTTGAGAGAATGTGATGCATTAGAAGAAACCATGATATACCCTGTAGCTTACACCTGAAAAAAATGAATCCATTAAAGCTCCAAATTAAAGGTCTGAATGGCCTTTCCAATTACCAACTTGGATGGGAATCTTTCACCCTCAAAATTGGCTAAGGTAAGAAACTAGTCATCCATTAGCTCTCCCTCTTCACAAATGCAACTGCAAATTTCTCAAATGATAAAAAAGATGTTATTCTTATTTGTTCATGAATTTTATAAACTTTTAATTTCCTCCATGTGTTGAATTCCTTCCAAGAGACTCATTCCAACTCAAGTTGGGAAGAGATTCCAAAGAATGCCACTTGTACAACAATTCCTAGTCTTCCACTTCCACCAAATCACATGTGGAAGTATCTTAGCTGCCCTAACTCCCTTGAGCGCTCTCTTGGAGGCTTGTTTTAGCCATGACATGTCATATATGTCATATTTCATCCTTTAGGTCGGATTTGTGTCATAGGTGTGATAGCATCTTCATTATTGTTGTCATAGAGCTAGGGAATCTAGCCCAAGTGTCCCACTAGCTCCAAATTTCCTCTTCCTCTTCCATGGGAGTTAATATTCCTCTATATTTAGACCTTAGGTGATTCATGCCATGAATAATAACTTTTGAACTCCCCCAAGTATGTTACCATTCACCTTGAATTCGAATTGGTGAGAAGATGATGCCAAGTGTAGTGTGGAAATCTAGCCATATGTGGGTCCCACTTCCTCCATGTGTCTTCATGATCAAATGCCACTTTGATTTTCACTTGTATATATTTATTTAACTCATTTATTAAATATTTATGCTATTCTAATGTTCAAAAATCATTTATTATCCCCCTTATTCCAAATCCCAAAGCTTCCACCCGAAACCTAGGAAACTAGTAATTTTGACCAGTGTTCCACGGAAACTCGCCCCCCAAGGTCGGGGGCTCGCCCCCCTCGCTCCCCACGCCTCGGGGGCTTGGGGGCTCCCTCCGAAACGTTTCGCATCGCCCCCAAAATCCAGAAACTCTCCGAAACGCACATGGGGGCGCGTTCCTACCTTTCGAACAGCGTTCCAGTTGAGGGGGACGCGTAGACGCCCCTTCCCGAGCATGGGGGGCTCCTAGACGCCCCCCCCCCGATTTTCCAAATTATAGTTGTAAAAAAAAACAAAATTTAAAAAAACAAAAAAAAACTTAAAAATTAAAACCTAATTAGTAATTTCGAACTTACCTTTCCATTCCCGACGTCCACCTCATTTCATTCCGCGAGTCATCTCATTTGCCACGCGATTGCTTGTGTCGGCTATTATGAGTCGTGACGGCTGCTGTGCTGTGACTCGTTTTTTTCGACTGTGTTTGGCCTGTGAGGAGTCGAGGACTCGTTTTTTTCGAGTGTGTGCTGTGCTGTGAGGACTGTGCTGTGAGGACGTGTTTTTCGACTGTGCGTGGGAGCTTGCCGTGTTGCAGAGGCGGAGGAGAGGTCGTCGTTGAAGCTTTGTTGGCCGTTGGGAGGTTGCAGTGTTGCAAAGGCCGAGGAGAGGCCGTGTTGCAGAGCGCCGAGGAGAGGACAGGTTTGCGAGCGCCGAGTGTTGCAAACCCGCGTTTTGGAGCAGAGGAACCCGCCGTGAATGTGAAGGCCATGTTGCAACTTGCAAGGCCCTGGTTTTGGAGCAGAGGAAGTTGGAGGAAGGCCGTGTTGGTTGCAAGGCCTGCGTGAAGGCCGTGTTGGTTGCAAGGCCCGCGTGAAGGCCGTGTTGCTGTTGCAAGGCCCGAGGAAGTTGGTTGTGAAGGCCGTGTTGCTGTTGCAAGGCCCGCGTGGCGTGTTTTGGAGCAGAGGACAACGGCCGTGTTTTGCAAAGGATTTCGAGCAGCAAAGGTAGGTTTTTTTTTTTTTGTTTTTAAATTTTAATTTTTAACTGTTAGTCTGTACTCTGTTAGTGTTTAATTTTATTTTTTATTACAGTTTTCAACTTTTCTTTAAGCTGGAACAGTTCTGGGTTTGGCGTTTGCAGCGTTAAAATGTCACAGTTTTTATTAAAAATTAAAATTTTAAATTTTGAAAATGTTACTTGCAGTTACAAATTTTAGTTTTTAAATCTGTTTAACAAGCATGATGATGAAATTTAATGTTTTTTAAAGAAAAACAACAATAAAATTTTAAAATTTTTGTTGCAGCAGGGTGCCCTAAATCAAATACATACAGCACCTTAAAACAGCAGCAATATGAGCAACTCTAGCAATTGCAACAGTAGTGACAACACTGAGAGTGAGACTGAGGGTGGAAGTGTTGGAGTTGGGATAGAGACTGGAAGTGGGAGTGGAACTCCCTCATCAACCAGGTTAAGTCAAAGTGAAGGAGAAGGCAATTCCAATCTCACCCCACACAGGTCATTGGCTCAATATGCAAAGGGGACATTTGATCCCAAGAAACCGCTTTTGCTATATGCAAGCAAAGTAAATGTTCCCTCAACCAACCAAAAAGACAAGAAAAGTGGTGGGTCACGTCATTGGGCATGCAATGTGTGTGGCCATCCTTGGGTTGGGAGTTATAGTCGTGTTAGACAACACCTTTTGGGCATTGGTGGCAAAGGGGTTTCCGTGTGTTCGAAGCTAACCATGTTGCAAAGAACAGAGCTTATGAGATTGCAAATGGCAGCAGATGCTAAGGGCACATTCTCTAGCCAAAATGTCGGGTCAAAACTAAAAGAACATCACGGTGCAAAAGCAAGTTCCAAAAGGAAAGGTGACTCATCCACTTGTATGCCTCCACCATCTTCTACTAAGACATCTTCATCAAAAAAGGTCCATTCTTGTTCTATAGCACCGACCATTACAGGGATGTATGGCAAACTTAACCATGATGATACAGATGATGGCATTGGAAAATTCCTTTTTGCCAGTGGCATTCCTTTCAATGTTACTCGTTCTCCTTATTATAAGGAGATGGTCCGTTTAATTGCAGCATCGGGACCCTCATATGTGCCCCCAGGTGAGCACAAGTTGAGGACAACGATCTTAGAGAGGCAGGTGTCCAATATTACTGTGCAGAAAGAACAAATGAAAGAGGTATGGGTGAGGTCAGGTTGCTCTATTGTTATGGATGGGTGGACAGACATTACCAAACGTCCACTTATTAACATCATAATTACATGCATAGATGGGCCATTCTTTCTTAGAGCTGTTGACTGTTCTGGTAAGCGCAAAGATGCAGCTTTCCAATTTGAGCTTCTTCGGGATGCTATAGAGGAGGTTGGTCCTGAGAATGTTGTGCAGGTTGTGACAGATGCAGCAGCAGTGTGCAGATCGGCTGGTTTACTAGTTCAGAGCAGGTATAGGCATATATTTTGGACCCCTTGTTGTGTCCATGCTCTCAACAATGCCCTGAAAGACATTGGAAAAATTGATTGGGTAAACACCTTGGTAATAGCTGCAAGGGATGTGCAAATGTTTATCTGCAACCACCACACCTCCTTAGCCATGTATAGGGCTCACTCGAGGAAGGAATTCCTCAAGCCCACAGATACTAGATATGCTAGTTATTTTCTCTTATTGGAGAGGATGTTGGAGATACAGCCAACATTTCAAGCCATGGTTGTGACTCCAGATTGGAATAGGTGGACAGAGTCGAAGACAGAGGAGGGGAAGAGGATCAGGCTTCAGATATTGGATAATGATTGGTGGGTAGATTGCAGCTATTTGGTCTCATTCTTGCGCCCTATAGTTGAGGTCATTCGCTACACTGACACTGATTCTCCTAGTCTTGGAGAAATCTATGAGACTTTTGACAGCATGTTGGGTAAGGTAAGGGAAGCCATCCGTCAGAAAGAGCCCTCCTTGGAGTTCTACACTAACCAACTTCGACCCATTATTCAGCGTAGGTGGGATCGAATGAACACACCTTTGCACATGGCAGCATATGCACTAAACCCAAAATGGTACATTTCTAGGCCTGGTAGAATTTCTCCCTATCAGGATTCAGAGATCAAGAGGGGTTTTCGAGCTGCCATTACAAATATGTACAGTGAAGAGGAGGGGCAAACACTTCGGAAACAGTGGATTCAGTTTGCAGGGCTCAAAGGTCCCTTCAACAAGTCTGATGCCAAGGCAGACCGTAACGGCTTAGCCCAGGATGACCCCATTGGTTGGTGGGAAATGCATGGGGATGGAGCTCCAGAGATCAAACATCTTGCTGTTCGCTTGTTGTCTCAGATTGCTAGTTCCTCCGCAGCTAAGAGGAATTGGTCCACCTATAGCTTCATTCACTCTATCAAGAGGAATAGACTTACCTCTAGGAGAGCGGAGAAGCTAGTTGCAGTGCATAGTGCTCTGCGTCTTGCACACAGGAAGACACCAGAGTATCGGATGGGACCAGCTGTACGATGGGATGTGGATCCAGAGGATGATGCACAGATAGACGAGGAGGATGGGCCAGATGAGATGCAGAATGGTTTGGTTGGTGTGCCATTAGTCACTCCTGAGAGTGACTCAGACCCAGATGATGACATTCCCATTGATGGTCCCGATGCTTTCATGCAGCAGATGGATGCAGAGGACCAATCCATGGAGTTGACTCCTTGATGCTCATTTTATGTTGCTTTTTTTCAGCCACTTTAGTCTTTTAGTTTTCAGTGTTTGTTGTTACTACTTACTTGTTAGTTTTGAACTTTTGACTCTAGATATTGATCAGTGATGACTGAGTCTTTGACTCTTTTATATTTTTGACTCTTTGAGCAAACTTAATTTAGTCATTTACTTAGTACTATTAATGGTTCACTGTTTCAATGTCTATTTCAGACTTAGTATCTAGTATTTGATATTTATATTTACTATTTGCATGCAATATCAATGTATCATTGATTCAATTTTATTAATATATTTTTCAATTAGAATGACTGAACTATGATTATGAATCATGAATATCAAGAATCAAATGACAAAATTGAAAATGATCATGATGAATTGTCACCTTGTGTAACGTGCTTGTATTATTAATTTGAAAGTTGGATCAAAGTTAGATGAAAGTTAAGATTTATGATATTTGTTATTAACTTATTTATCATTTATCATTTTTAAATTTTTTTATATTTTTTATTTTTATATAATTTTTATGACCTAGACGCCCCCCCCGCTCCCCCCGAATTTCCCTAAAATTTGGGGGTGGTCTCCACACGTCCCCAACGTGCGTTTCCACGTTCCCGCGCTCCCGCGTCCCGGAAACTTGGGGGAACATTGTAATTTTCTTCCTTGGCAATTATTTGACCTTTAGCATCAATTTGATAAACTCTCACGAATATGGCCAATGGGATTAGGCCATTGTGACCCAATGTAAAATTTGGGACATGACAGATAAATTACATTATTTTTCTCTTTTACCAAAGATATGCTCTTTGGATGTGATGCGCACCTATTGAATTTTTATTTTATTTGGCTTGTGGATGAAAGTTGGATGCTTTTCTAGGGTTTCGCTCATGCATGGTGCATGGTAAGAATTGTTGGAATAACACAAAGCTCAAGGAAGTCTTGTTTTAGCTTTGTTTGGTGAAGGTAGGTGAGTTTCTTGTTTCTTGATGACTGAATGGTGGCCATAGAGCTACTTTTTTTCTTATTTAGGATTTCTTGTATGTGTTCTATCTTCCTTGCATGGTGGAAAATGCTCCTTAGAGGAGGTTTTCCCTAGTTTGGCCTTGGATCTCTAATTTTTCCATAGATTAGGCTCCTATAACGAACCCAATAGGTTGTTGTAGGAAGCCCTAGTTTAGAATTCAAAGAGAAAATTACTCCAAGAGGGAGTCTAGTCACCTCTCCTCTAGGCCTAGGGTTTAGGGTTTCATCCATTAAAACCCTAGTTATCAACTTTTATTAAATTTACTTTACATTTGCATGTGTAATTTTGCATTTTTCATGTTATAATTAGGGTTATAATTAGGTTTGCAATTTTGCATTTTCATGGTAGAATTAGGGTTAGATTTAGGTATGCAATTTTATGTCTGAAACCGTAAAAAAAAAAAAAATCAAATTTTTTCTCTCCCTAAAATTTCGGCCCTCTCTCCTACAAATTTGGCCCGCCTATTTACCCCTCAAAAACCCTAGGGAAAAATTTGTGCAAGCCCTAAAACACTAAAAAATATTAAAATTCTAAAAAAACTAAAAATAAACCCTAACTCTATCCTTTTTCCCCTTTCTAACCCTCATTACCCTCTATTTCCTCCTCGGCATGCCCTATTCTCTTCACTCTATCCATTGTCTCCCTTACTAACCCCCCCTACCTTTATGTTGCAACCCTCAGCAACCCTCTCCTTACCCCTACAAACCCTTGGCCTGCTCTAATAGAGGCTCGGACCTCCTCTCCTAAGCCTGCCCTAGCCTCAACCTTGTTTTGGCAGCCTTCCTTTCCCTCTTTCAAGCCCATTTTCCTCTTATCTCGGGTCTACAATTTGGATAGCCTGTCATACATTCTCTACATCCATAAACCTGTCAAAAAGTAACACATAAACAACACTAAAAGGTTAGCAATAAATCTGATTACATTGATGAACAAGATCTAAACACTGTTTAGTAAATATCTACACCAAGGATTGAATTTGACATTGCTTTCATGCTATAAAGGATATATACCATACTTGGGTAATTTGTTCACATTTATACAAGTATTTATCCAAGCTAAATTTGGTGTGGCACATGTTGTATGAGACTAACCACTGTTTAGATATTAAAATTGTTTGGTAATACACTTGACTATCTACTATTGGAAAATTACTATCTATTATTGAACATTGTTGGATATCATTAATTACCATTGTTACAACAGTATACATATTTTGTTTGTTTCACTAGATTGAATCGTCACATGTCTACAATGAATGTTGTGTGAATAATGCCTTGATATTGACATCGATATACTTGTTTTACAACATTTATATTCATATAGTATGTTTTCTTCATTCTCTAGTTCATTCCTTATAGGAACTGGTCACTAACATTATTGTGTAGAGGATATAGTTTGGTTGCCTAAGTATCTTATAGAATAGAAAAAAGGGCTCTCCCATTAGAGATTACGACACTCTGAAGTAGTTGTAAGTGTGGTTGAGGTGACATTGGATCACACTCCCCTTACATTGTCTATTGGATGCTAGCCTTTCTAGTTTGTATGGTAACATAGGGAATCAAAGCAAGTTCCCATGAAACATCGACTGGTCATGTAACATTTGAGGTGTGGATGGAAACCATACAGATATGAAATTGATCGTGCCTATGTTGCATGCATGTTGAAGGGAATTGGGTAAGAAATCCTCCAATCATGTTTTATATTTCATTAATATGCATATGACACTATTTAAATGCATATATGTTATTGATACCATTTCTACTATTATAAATATAAAAGCATAAAATCCCGAGAGAAAGACATAAAGCCTTGGGCATGAAAAGATCTTGAAATATTTTGATGCATTCATGAGTTAGTGTGTCATGATTGAAATGATTAAGTCTAGATAATAACTATTGCTATGAGTATTATACTCATCTTTGGGAAATAAATTCCATGCGAGATAACAATGTGTGATCCCATGTGTTGTTGAAATTGGGAGGACTATAGTGTCACACAAGTATCCCATGATCTTCTTGCTTGTGTTCAATGTGTTAGAATGCAACCTCTTTGCCAACGCTGAACAACACTAACAAAGTATATTCTTGCTTTTGTGTTTGGGTTGAAGAAGAGGGTATCCAGATGATCAAACAAGTGATTGGGAGGTGGATGGATGATGTGTCGAGGTGTTGTTTGAATCCTTCAAATCACCATGTAAGATCATATGAGTTGACATTATGGCATTCTTGAATCAATGTAAGGCTACATTGAGTGAATATGGATAAGTATATTATGTGAATGTGCATGTTGGCGCATGTGTTGATTGCATTGTGAAAATGTTTGATGTGTTGGTATTGAAAATATGGTGAATGATATTCACGGTTTCATTTAATATGTTGACGACTGAAAATGATTAAATTATTTGTGTTATAATTCTGATATCATTTCATAGGTAGTTATGAATGTTGCAATGAAATGAGTATATTAATAAATAGCCATTGTTGTTTGGCTGATTTGAAAATTTTGTTAAGAGAACAAATTGCAGGTAGAGTTGTCTTGGACATGGTGGTGAGTGTAATACCATAATGAATATTGAATGCTACCATATGTAAAGGGCCAAACATTATGAGGAGGATATCATAGTTGTGAATCTAGTTTTTGTATGAAACATATTTTAAATTTATGATTGAAATTTTATGATGACATCTCATGGTAATTGTATGTGTATTATATATGTGAGATGAAGGATCTATGTAGTGAAGGAGGATTATGAATGCTAAAACATGGGGAAGAATGCTACCCTAATGACAATGGAACTTTGTTGAAGACAAAGAGAACACCGAGGATGACATTATTCCAAGGGGGAAGGGGATTGTCATAACCCCAGTTTGAATCTTGGAATATAATGAATCGATTATGTAAATGTTTTCCTTATTTGAGGTGTGTGATTGGCTTATCAAGCTAATCAGAATGCTATGTAAGTATTATATTGATTAATAACATGAATGGTCCAAGACAACTATGTAACAAGCACCAAAGGGGATATGATTTCCACTAGAGGGGAAGAGGAAAGGGGGCCAATAGGGATTGAATCATTTATTTCCAAATTTTAGTCGTAGAGACAATCCAATCGTTTTCCATGATCCTTGAATGAGCTAATTAATTTATTTTTACTATTTTAACTCAATATTTAATTCTATGTGAGGTTGGTGGGAGAGGTACCCTCTCACAATTATGGAAGCATGGGGATTGAAGGAGTTCTAGGAAATTGCAGGAGTATTTTACAACATGGTCAGAAGTTATATTAGGAGAGCCTATTGCTTTCCCCTCTATGTTGCCTAGGGATTTAAGGTCATCGAGCATACGTTTCATGCATGCATCCATTCATGGGGAGAGATACATAAAAAAAATTCATCCCCCAATATTTCACTTGGACCCTCACCCACATTTTTTCCTCATGATTGAAATCCCCCATTTTTACTGCTCTGAACTCATGCACACCCTGTAAGTGTGGGAATTTTATACCCTTTATACAGTTCTTGATTAGCATCACTATTAATTTGTTCTTTAGTTAATAACTAAACATTAACTACTAAAAATACAACTTCATTAGAAACCATAAAAAGAGAAAACCAAAACAAAAGATGCACACATATTTATGCTGGTGTTGGCACGGGTCCAAAGCGCACAAGTGAGGAACCCCCAAGCGGAGAAAGGGTCATCAACAGGAACAAAGGACCAATTGCGAAGTATAAAAGAGCCAATATATGCAGAGTATTTGGTTAAGTTAGTTAGTAATGGGTCATTTGGACCAATTTGTAACGACCCAATGAGCCTATAAATAGGAGTACGATTGTAAGCCTAAAGGGAATCCTTTGGTTAATCGCATCTACCTTTGTTCTCATCTTTTTGATCGATCTATTGGAGCATCTATCCGGTTTTGGTATGTTCGGATCACATCGATTGTTCTGAGTTTGTAATAGTTTTGCGATGTATGAGACAAGTTGATAAATAATGGGAACAATTGATATATGCCTTTGTCTCTTTATCTTGTTTAAGTATCAGAGTGTTGATGTTTATTTGAGATCGCAATTGATGTTTCTGCAATTATGTTATGTACCGCAGATTCCTTAAGCATGTTTTGATGATTTGTTTAATTCGTTAACTATTGAGATGATAATGTGTTGATACGAATGAGGATAATGGTTAATAGGTTGATAATGTGATGTTTTGATGTGAATGAAACTCTCTGGATTATTTTGCGAATGAGTGTGAAATAATGCATGTATTCTCACAATTGCAGAAATTGGTTCCTGGCATCCCCCTTAGGCATCTGGGGTGAGACTTCATTCGCTCTGCGGATGTTTTCGGAAAGGGTAAAACCTTTCTGGGCTGATGTTTAAGGGAGTCTTTGTTGATGTTTGTTGATAGCAGTACAAAGTGAACCCTTGTCGACAGGACTGTTTCAA
This sequence comes from Larix kaempferi, assembly GCA_027924585.1. Classification (NCBI taxonomy): domain Eukaryota; kingdom Viridiplantae; phylum Streptophyta; class Pinopsida; order Pinales; family Pinaceae; genus Larix; species Larix kaempferi. The sequence goes on along the minus strand of BSBM01000063.1, from coordinate 10,131,630 downwards.
CAAATGGCCCTTTTTTCGGGACCTTAGTGCAAAAGGAGAGAGGGAGATGTTGTTGCATCCGACAAAGCCGGAGATAGAGGAGTGGTTCCATAAGAAGATGTGAGAATTTGATGAGGAAGAGAATCGGAACCCTGGATGGTCGACAACCGATTGGTTGTAGAAGTATATCTACTATGATATCCATGAAGTATTCTACTATGAATTTCCCATATTGCTACATCAATGGTTGGCACGATTGGAATTTCTAGAAGAAGAATTTTCGAGGAGGTGAGCCCGAACACTAGACGCCATAACTGATCCAGTAGTTGAAACGGGTGAACAACAAAGCATCAAGAGGCTGTTGAAGTTTGAGTAGACATTATTTTGGAAGGATACATCATTGAAATTTGTTGTCGACACTATTAAGTCATACAGTGACACAAAAAGGAAACTTTTCAAGGGGACCTAGAGGAAGGTATCTAATGTCGCTAAAACTGTGGAATTAAGATGCTTATTTATGAAAAGGGCAATTAAAGATGAAATCCGGTGTGCGGAGGCTGTGGGTACCACGCGGATGTGGGTCCTGGTAGAATGATGTGGGTAGATGGATATGAGCTACGATGAAATCTTGAGGGAATATGTGGAAGATTGTGGTACCCTACGAAGTGGGGTGAGGTTCCGGTCGGAGATGAAAAGAGGACTGAGATAGAGAGAGAGTCTCTTAGGGAAACCGAAAAAGAGAACTGTAAAATGGGACCACAAGGGACTAAGAAACCTTATTGTGATGAAGAGAACGACGAGGCTACCCCTGAACTTGAAGGAGGACAGACCCAAAGCTACAACATACCCACAACCCCGCGCACTGTGCCAAAAATTGGAGGAATAAATGTAAGCTCTTCGCAGAGTTGTACTATGTGTTAGAATAGTGGTAAGACTAGTGTATCTACGAACACCAATAGGAAACCAAGAATGGTAGGAGACGATGTAAATATGCCTCTTTTTCATGGTAACGGGACCGAGGATGCCGAACAATACTAGATTTTATGCGAAGCGGTGTGGATGGTGAAACAAGTCCAAGATGATGATATTAAGAAGGGACAATTAGCAACGACCTTTAGGGGTCATGCACTGGATTTGTTTATGAATTTTGTACAAGTACCTATGTATTGGGATCCATTTTTCAAAAGGGTTGTAGCTCGGGAGAATATTCCAAATTGGAAGAGGCTTTCGGATGATTGCATCTAGGAAGAGACTCGAGAGGAGCCTAAAGCATGCAAACAAGAACATGAGGAGGATTATAACCTAGATCTTGTCAATAAGGTATGCAAAATTAAATGACAAGGTTACAAGGGTAATAGTGAGGGAGCATCCTCACAGCTGGGGAAGAAATACTTAAGTAAAGTCAAGTGCTTTATTTTCCACAAGAATGAAAACTATGCATCCTTGTGTATGGAGAAGAAGAAGGTGCAAGAGAATAAGTAGATAGCAGCATTAACAGAGACACAAATGGATGATTTTGCAGTGAATGTTGATAAGAACTTCTCACTGGTCTCTTTCCTCACTAGCAACACTGAAAAAAGGCGTGCTTGGTACTTGCATAGTGGTGCATCGCACTAGATGGTTGAAGCACATGATATTTTTAGCAATCACAAAAAGAAGGACTAAGCGACCCATCAGGAGCTTGGTGATGATGCCAAGTATGTAGTGAAGGGGGTGTGAACTATTTGGTTCCATCTTGAGTCAAGAGGTTTGTTTGAGTCCGAGGATTTGATTTGGGTAAGAAAATTGAAGAATAAATTTCTCCCATTATCAGTTTGGGAGGACAAGCATTTTTTCATCAAAGTCGAGAAAGGGAAAGTACTCATACATCCAGAAAGAGCAAGCACTGACACAACAATACGCATTGAGGTTAGAGAGGGAAAGTTACACATGTTGAAGGGAAACCCTATAGGTGGATCCAAGGAGATGTTAGATCATGGATCAATGTTAGTGACAGAGGGAAAGGAGTAGAAGTATCCAAAGGGTGAGCAAATTTAATGGATTTCTACTGTGTGGATTCAACCTTCATATGTGAAGAGGGATTTATCCCATTAAAGTTATGTCAGGAAATCTACTTGGTACAAGATGAAATTGAAGGATGGTTGGAGCAAGCTAAAGATCATAGGAGCATAGTTTGGAAGAGCAAGCCTCTAAAGAATCATATGGAACTCATGTGTATCATTATTGATTATGAGATTTCCAATTTTGAGAAAACAATAAATCAACAGGTATGAAGAATGCTATGGTGCATGATAATGTACAGGATATTGTACCAAGATCGAAGGAAGAACCAGTTCCATGTGGCTCTTCCAGAAATACCTTCATTTCTAAGAGAGAGTGTTCATGTTTTGTATATTGGACACATATTTCCATGGGGTGGGTGTCTTACCCAAGGGAATCATCCCCATGACCTCTAAGGAGCCTTAGAGAATCTCACAAATCGAATTTACTTGCAAAAAACAACAAAAATCATGAAAGTAGAGCAAGTTTACACATATGATGCAAACATAAAATTGATATTATCTGACTGTCTAACATGTAAATATGTTTAGAACAGGTTTATATTACATTTGGAAAAATTCGTGAGGCTTAGGAAGCCCAAAATGAGTGTACATGAGTAATTGGCCAAAGGGGCCTCAATCCCCTCTAGGTGGGTCCAACTTGGTCCAACTCATCCCAAGATGGTCAAAAATGGGGAGGTTTGGACATGGCTGAGGCATGCTGGAACAATAATGACTCAAAGGCATGCGTTGGTGTGTAAAATAAGGTGACTGGGAAGCTCTAGGTGGCATTAAATGCTCAAAACAGTCCAAAAATGGGCCAAATCCACTTCTAGCTCTCCTAATCAACCACAATTCCCCCATTTCAAGTAAGGGGAGCACTCTAGAAATTAATGAGGGCACACATGTTGAGTTTGACTGAGCTGGGAGCGCTCATGTAGGTGTGAGCACTCTTGTTTAAGTGGATATTTTTCCCAATTAAGCTACTTAAGTCCAAACCATAGTATATTAATGCACACATGCAAATAATATTGACTAAGGACTTAGAATAAGGTACTAAGTGGTGGATTAATATTCTAACACCCCCCCTTAACCAAAAATTAGTACATCTCATGAAAATAAAGTGGGAGGCCTTGGCAACAAAGGCTCAAGTCACCTCAATACATAACAATTTTTTATTTGTCCCATGCAGATTGAGGAAAAGCAGGAAACCTCATGGGATAAAACCATCCCTCTAAAATGGGACATGGGGATGAAACCTGAAACAAAATAGAACCAATCACCATCCATCACTTACCCCAAGCAAATATATCAGGTGAGTGAAGGTCTTCTCAGTGAAACACTTGGTGAATATATCAACAGTTTGCTCGGTGGATGAGCAATACTGCAAGGAAATCACCCTGTCATGCACTAAGCCCCAGATGTAGTGCATATGGATCTCTATATGCTTTTTTATCTACCTCTGAACTGGATCAGTAGATATCTTGATGGCACTTTGATTGTCCCACCCAAATGTTGGTTGGAGAATCAATAGCAACATCAAATCCTCAAGAATTCCTTGCAAACAAAACACACTGTGTGGCTGCATTCATTGTTGCCCTGTACTCGCCTTTGCTGAAGAAAGGGAAATTGTATGTTGTTTCTTACTTGACCAGAAAATAGGACCTTCAGCAAGCATGAAAACAAAACCTGAAGTGGACTTTCTATCAATGGGATCTCTAGCCCAATCCGAATTAGAAAATCCAACTAGTTGCAGTGAAGAACTAGCTGCATAGTGGACCCCAAAACTCCTTTGTTCCTTAACATATTGGAGGATATTTTGGGTTGCATTCCAATGTAGCTCATGTTTTTGGTGAATATATCTTGCTACAGCACTTATAGCATAAGAAAAATCAGGTCTTGTATGTGTAAGGTACAACAAACTACCAACTAGACGCCTGTAAGGTGTACAATCTACTAAAGGAGAGTCACCAAATTCACCTAGTTTGATGCCAGAAAGGAATGGGAACTTGGATTCCATAAAATCAGGAAATCTTAAACTTATTTAGCAGTATGAATCATACTTGGGTTGACTCAGCATGATTCCTCGTTCATATTGCTCAATTTCCAAACCCAAAAATTGCCTTAGGAATCCTAGATCGGTCATTGCAAATTTCACTATGTAGAGATGCCTTGATTGATCCAATTTGTTTGTTGAAACTCCATATAATTAAGATATCATCTACATATAGTACAATAACCTTCAAAATACCATCATATTTCTGTAAATATACATTTGGATCAGACTTGCATCGAATGAAACCAATTGAGAGCTAAAAAGCATCCATTTTTGCATACCAAGTCCTGGGGGCTTGCTTGAGTCCATATAGTGATTTATTCAACCTACAAACAAGTGAAGGATCCTCTTGGAAACATTCAAGTTGCTTCATATATATCTCTTCCTGTAGCTCACCATGTATGAATTCACTTTTAACATCCATATGGTGCACTTGCCAACCTTTACTAGCTGCAATTGCTAGAGCTAGTCTTATTGAATCCATCTTTGCAACTGGTGCAAAGGTCTCGGTATAATCCACAACTTGGATTTTAGAGTAGCCCTTAGAAACTAATCTGGACTTGTACCTTGATATCAGGAACCATTAGCAGCAAGTTTGGTTCGAAAAATCCACTTACATTGCATAAGCTTCCTCTTGGGAGGAAGGGGAACCAATTCCCATGTTTCATTCTCTTGGAGAGAATGGAATTCTTCTTCCATTGCTAATTTCCACGTTGGATCATTATGAGATTTTTGATATGACTGTGGATCATATCCGAATCATCATATAACCATGATCAGCAAGAGCACATTCAATGGCATAGGAAGCATTGCTAGATGAGATATAGTCTTCCTAGGCTCTTGGGGATTGCCACCTGCAGCTTGTATGCTTTTTTCAGCCGGCCTTGATGGTGACTCATCTACAACAATGTCATCTTCAGACATATCATTATCATAATCATCAGAAAAATACAGAGATTGAATCATTACTTACTTCATCAAGGGTGTTGGGGAGGAAGAGCATTCCCCCGGTGCAAGCTCAAAATATGGTCTTGGTTCCTCTTCGAATTGCACACTTCTCTCAATGAAATTTTTGAGTGTGGATGTGTCAAAGAGATCATAACCATTTGTGTACTCACCATAACCAACCATGATACATTCCTTTCTCTGTGGCTGTAAATCCTTCCTCTTTTCTGAAGGAATTCGAGCCCATGCTCTTGATCCAAAAAACTTGAAATTTGAGACATTTGGTTTTTGGCCAAACCATGCCTCGTAGGGAGTTTTTCCTTGACTGATTTGTGGAATGCCCTATTCTGTATATGTGCAGAACAATTTGTAGCCTCATCCCATAGCTTCGGGCTTAGATCCATTGCTTCAATCATGCATGTGGCCATCTCTTTGAGAGATCTATTTTTCCTCTCCGCCACACCATTTTGTTGTGGTGTGTAGGGAATCGAATGTTGCATTTGAATGCCACATTCCCTCACAAAGGTGCTCTAGAATTTTATTGACGTACTCCTTCCCATTATCATTGCTAAGGATTTTTATCTTATGCCCACTTTGATTTTCCACTAAGGCCTTTTAAATCTTCAATTGCTCAAACACTTCAGATTTTAATTTTTAGGAAGTATACCCAGCATAATCTAGAGTAGTCAATAATGAAGGTGAGTACATACCTTGATCCAGCATAGGATGGAGTGGGCACAGGACTAATGAGTTCCGAATGTACCATCCAAGTGGTTGTGTGGCTCTCCTTGCAATTCCTTCTTATAGTTGCGTTCTAGATGCTTCCCAACTACACAGCCAATGCAAGCTCCATTCGAAGATTTGATTGAAGGAATCCCTTCCACCATCTCATCTTTGTGCAGTCCTTGGAGATACTTGTAATTCATGTGACCAAATATTCCATGCCATAGCTTGGAAGTCTCGTTGGAATGAGAGAGGAGAGCTTGGTCACTAGAATTAGGGAGGAAATTCGAGAACTTGTACATCCTCTCTTGGTGGTCTGCATACCCAATTGCCACAACTTGGTTTGATGAAATTTATGAAATCTCTACCAAGTTAGGAGTAAATGTTACTCTCTTGGCTTCTCCTATATGGGTCATTTGATACAATCACAAAAATTTGTAGCTAATGCTGGTACATAGAGCAACATCACTGAAATACCATGCTCCAAGTCAATCCTACCAATTCCTTTCATCTGGATTTCAGATTCATTTCCCATTCGAACTGTTGGGCCACTATTTGAATGCATAGAAGAGAAGAGCTCTCTGGATGAAACCATGTGTCTAGATGCCCCTGAATCAATAATGAAGGTTGATGAATTAGAAATACCTGCTACCAAGTCATGACATTTCTCCTTGTTATAAGAATTGGAGGTGCCATCTTTCTTCCTTGCATCATCAGGGACAGGGATGTTGTTTTTCTCCAGCAGCTGCGCCATGGTATCAATGGGTTTCTTCATGCAAGAGCTCTCTGGATGCCATCCCTTGTGGAAATATGTGCATTTGGTTTTCTCTTTCCCTTTCTTGTCCTTCTCCTTAGGAGGATTCGAACCGCCATCAGTAGATTTGGGTTTATCAAACTTCCTCTTCTATGGCTGCTTTGAATTCTTTGCCTTATGCTTTCCCTTAGAGGCATTCGAAGCACCCATGGATAAAGCTTGATATTTCGATTTGATGGTTCCCATTTGTACTAGCATGTCTTGCTCCTAAGTAACACATTCCATGAAGGTTGCTAGTGATGGCATTTGCCAATTTCGAAGTGTCATTTTTGTAGAATGGAAGGTGCTTACAAACACTGAGAATTCTGGTCCTAGCTTCGAAAGGATGGACAGTGTCAATTGTTCCTCTTTCGTCACAATTCCACATTGATGCAATGGAAGCACTAGAGACTTGAACTTCATGAAGAACTCCTGGATGGTTTCAAAATGCGTTGGGCTCAAGATGATGAGCTTGTTTTCAAGCTTATGTCCTCTCAATTCATCAGTTTTCCCAAAGAGTGATTCTAGTTTAACCTAGAATTCATTTGCGGTTGTCAAACTGTCTGTATGAAATAAGAGCTCTCTTGAAATACTTAAGCATAACAATCCATAGGCTTCATCAAGTCTATTAAAGTACTTAGCTTTATCCACAACAGAGTTTGGCTTCAATTCTGTGCCCATGGTAACTCTGTAGAGACCCTTAGATCTCAATTGAATGACCATTTATGCCTTCCAATCGAAGAAATTGAAAGGAGTAAGCAAGATGTGGTTTGCTTCCATTTCTGCTTGCGTTAATGGTGAGAAAATTGCTGAAAGTCCTGCAAAAAAACACTCATTTTTATGTGTAAATTCTCTAAAAAATGGAGCTCAAACACTCAAGATTGATCTGCAACTCACTAAAATCCAACCGTATCTGTTACCATGTGAGAATTTTGATCTACATCAAGCTCTAGGAGTCTTAGAGAATATCACAAATCAAATTTACTTGCAAAAACCAACAAAAAGCAAGAAAGTAGAACAATTTTACACATATGGTGTGCATAGAAACTTGATATTATCTGACTGTATAACATGTAAATATGTTTAGAACAAGTTTATATTACATTTGGAAAAATTCGTGAGGTTTAGGAAGCCCAAAATGAGTGTACATGAGTAATTAGCCAAATTGTCCTCAATCCCCCCTAACTGGGCCTAACTTGCTCCAACTCATCCCAAATGGTCAAGAATGGAGGTGTGGACATGGATGAGGCATGCTAGAACAATAATGAATCAAAGGCATGCATTGGTGTTCAAAATAAGGTGACTGGGAGGCTCTAGGTGGCATTAAATGCTCAAAACAGTCCAAAAATTGGCCAAATCCACCCCTAGCTCTCCTAGAAAACCACAATTCCCCATTTCAAGGAAGAGGAGCGCTTTAGAAATTAATGAGGGCACACATGTGGAGTTTGACTGAGCTGGAGAGCTCATGTAGGTGTGAACACTCCTGTTTAAGTGGATATTTTTCCCAATTAAGCTACCTAAGTCCAAACCATACTATATTAATGCACACATGCAAATAAAATTGACTAAGGACTTAGACTAAGGTACTACGTGGTGGATTACTATTCTAACACTTTTCCTTGGTGGAATTATAGCCCTTCTTGGGGGTGCACTCTCAGTATGAATAACTTACATGTTGGATAGAGTCCTTACTGTTGGGTGGAAAATTGCACTTACACAACAAGATCCTTGTTAAAGTAATCTCTTGTATATGGTCTTGGCTTGATTTGTTATTTAATGTTTTTCAAATATGCAATGAGTTATGATTATGCTTGTGATGGCTTATGTTGGTAAATGCATGTGTTAAGGCTCTCCTTGAAGTGAACCAATTCTTGAATAAGACAATGTGAGATTTGTAGTAAGCTAATTTTACAGGTCATTTTAGAATTCTCCATATTTCATGTATAACTTTTTTCACAGATCATTGTTATAATTGATGAAGGTTAAGGTAGCAATGCTAATTGGGGAACTGATAGCTTGTGGTGATGTTTATTTACTTCTATGTATGCTTCTATCTTCCTCTCTGTGACTTCCTCACAAATATCATGGGACATTCCACTATCAAAACAAGTGTTGTGTGCTCAATGATTGAGGGAGGTTTAGAGAGGAATTCAAAGGTATGATTTGATGAGTGTAGAGGTTAATTATAGTGTTGTGAGTTCCAACACCTTGTGGAATAGATTGAAGAAGGATCTCAAGCTAAAACTAAACTTTGAAAATAGGATTCAAGATGAATGTGCTCTTGAAACCACTTGCTAATTACTAGCATTAAAGGAGTCTAAGAAATAATATCTAGCTTTTATGAAGTCCTCTTATAAAGAGACTTGGAATTGGATTTGCATTTGTGTTCATTGAAGCCATTGGTTGATAGAGTAGTGGCTCATCAAGGTCCTCATTAGGTTTTCATAATGTCTCTTATCCCATGGGCCTGGGTGTACGTGGGAGCTTATCAATGGGTGGATTCTCTATTGGGAACTTGAGGGTTAGGGCAATGTAATTGGAGTTAAACTTCTAAGGCTGCCAATCTCCAAGACCAATAAGATGACAAATAGTCAGCTATGGAAGCTATTAGAATCCTATTGCCCCCAAAGACAAATTATCTAGTTTTATGTTTGAATCTTAATGCATCATTGTCTAGTGTTATTAGTGATTCAGTTTGTAAGGAAGTTCACAGGATAATGTTGGAGTATTGGTAATGTGGACTAACAGCCACAATGGGATCATGGAACTATGTCTATGGTTTCCAAAGTTTACTAACACCCACAATGAGATCATGGAACTATGTCTATGGTTTCCAAAGTTTACTAACATATACGGAAAAAAACCTTACAGCTAAAACTCCATTCCTTACACAAAGTTAGCTTGCTAAGATTATTCTGTACTGCACTTTAAGTTTTAGGTTAAGGATGGAATGCTCTAAATTTGGTGAAGCTTGTTTCTGTTTGAAAATTCAAACCAGGTTTTTTCCACTTCTGTATTACATAGCTATTCAGTTCAGCCGCAACCCATAATCTAACAATCTGTATATAACCAATTCGAAAGTAAAATAACTGTACAATACAACTTTTTATAAAATTTCATGGCAATACCATTCCTAGTGTTTTCATGGCAATAACCCATTCGAAAGTAAAATAACTATACAATACAACTTTTTATACTATTTCATGGCAATACCATTCATAGTGTTTTCATGGCAATATCATTCATAGTGTCTTTTAAAAGTAAAATAAGAGGGACGCCAATATATTGAATACATTTGAAATAAAAATTAAACCGAGGGTATAGATCATTTGATCGATGGGAAAAATAAACGATTGAAATTCATTTCAAAATCAAACCGAGGTACAGATAATTTGATACATGGTAAGAAAGAAATATACCTGTCCGCAGGCTCTCTCTTCTCCTGTCCAAGCAATGTCATCTGATTATAATTAGCTCTTTTCCAAAGTTGGAATGCTTATTCGATAGCCACATAATATCATTAGGGTTTTAAAATCTCACCATTCCGTTCTGTAGCTAATTCACACGAACAGACGGTATTCGGAACCCAGTTTCCGAACAGCATGAATCCTCCTTTGGCGCATTCGTGACAAGCATGAGCAGTGCTCTTCTCCATTTGTTTTGTGATCTGCGATGCCAAAGTGTCTCCACTATATAAGTATTAGGGTTTTTCGAGGGTTGTTTGTATAAATGATGAAACTTCTTTGATCAACCTTAGAGGGAAGTGAGAGGTCAGTTAATATGTTAAAATGAAAAAAAAAATACCTTTATAATACTCCAAAAAAACTGCACGACAAACAAACACATTGTTGTAGATACATTAAACCAAAAGTGTGGATGCAGTATGAATGCCTGCTAATTTCCTTACGAAACCTCAAACCATTCATACGGGCATTTTCAACTTTGACATAAACAGCCACAATGATTCACCTTCGGCCTTGGCGGAGACCCAAAATTGAAAAATTGTGAGATCCGGATTATCTGACTTCTGAGCGGAGGAGGGAAAAGCAAAAGGTGGTGAGAACGTGGTGGTTGAGATTCCTCGGGCAAAACAAAATTAAATATTGTTGGGATTAGTAATATTGACCGCACTAAATGGAAATTGAATCGGGCTGTCCGCGGGATTTGACTAAATCTTGATAATGAAGCAATCCATCCCTTTATGGACAACAGTTTTTGTAAATGAAAATCAGAATTGAATTGGGTTCCTGATAGATCAAAGAATAAGTTGCCTACGATATTTAGATTATTAAAGAATAATGGATGAACCCTAATTGGTTGAAGAACATGGAAATAATTCAATATATTTTAAGTTTTTTACTATATATTAGCTATAAAAATTTGTCGAAGTTGTTGTGCATGGGATGTGGAGCCGCAGCACAGGAGCGTGTATCTACTTATTTTTTCATATTATACTTAAGCTCTTGGTCAATATTAGGTTTGGCTAACGGCTTACGGAAGTCTAATATATCCATAAATCGAGATGGATATACAGTCGCGCAGAGAATGTAAATATTCAGAACTGGTTAACTGGAAGTAGAATGTTCATACCAAAACCGTTGATGGAAAGGAGTAGAAATTCGTCAAAGTTGTTAGCCGCTAAACATGGAGCGTGTAAATATACTTATTAAATGTTCCAATGCGAGACGAATTAAGTAGCGCCACGGTCTTTATCGTGTGAAATGTGTTATCTTCATTGTTTCAATGTTGAATATCATTAAATAGTGTAACAACCTTAACCCTAATCTAATTTAATAATAAAAAAGTTAAATAACAATAATTACAATGTACATGGCTTATGTATAAATAATAACATATAATAAATATTAAAGGTATGGGTACACACGGAAGTGGTGTGTATGCTTCATTAAATGCATTAAATAGGGCATTTTTTATTCCCCAGAATAAGGAAATGGGCACACTTGTGGACAAACTTGGCTATAATGACAAACCACTAGTTTAATATGTGGACAAACCCCCTGGACTAGGTATTATGAAGTCAAACCATGGAACAACAAGTACATTAAACACTTGGAGCCTTATGCAAGGATTATTAACCAAGGTCTAGATGGCAATTATGTTCCAACATAAATTAGGAGATGGTAGAGATATTTCTTAATGTGTTTTGGGATATAGATATTCAATGGTGGATTAAAATATATATAAATTATCATATTATTTTATAGTGGAAATTAAGGAAGATAAATTCTTCCTATACAAAGGTGGAGGTTTGTAAGGAAGATGAATTTTCAAAATACATAAAAGGAAGTGGATGTTTGAAGGAGGATAAATTTTTAACATACACAACAAGATGTGGAGGTTTTGAAGGCATAAGAAGCCTTTGCATACAAAAGAGAAGTTGTATCATATCTGAAATCAATAATGCACTTTAAAGGGAATTCAATGTAAAGAGAAGATATGCCGACCACACACACATGCAAGAGTCGAAAATAAATTTAATGATTTCCAATTTAACTAAATACAATTATGATATGAAATCAAGTGCATGGTACTAATATTTTGTTTGTGCTAAATCCTTAAAATAACACAATAAATGTGCATACACTCAAATGTAGATGAGATATAAACATGGAGCATAACTCTAAAATAAATAATAGAGATTAGTTAGACAATCACTCCTTACAAATTAGGAGATCCACTTTTCGTAAGAAATTGCATGCCCCAAAATGTATCCTAAATAAGAAATGGATTAAAATTTAATTAAGATGTAATTAGTGTTGTCAATTTCACATAATCACTCAAACTCATAATTCCACAAGAAATCAAGTTTCTGACTACATGACAAACAAGGTGCGGTAAAGTGGTGTGAACGATGAGAGGTTAACCCACAGTTTTGAATTTTAAATGAAGAGTTAACAATCAGGAATTATCTCCCCTTTTCACCCATTTTGATTTACCTAAAAATTATTTTGATCAATATACACTGTCCACCTGCTTTACCAAATTCATGAACTGTGTAGCCTAAACATAACCATCTCAACAGGGTCGGATCCCCTAAAATCACTAATGAAATGATATTAAATGCAATTCAATTCAAACCAATTCCAATTGCATGGAATTTCTTTAACAAATATAATGGTGAAATATTATGGTGATCCAATGGTAAGATAAGTTTTCTTTTTTTTGCAAAAGAGTATAAATATATATTTGAAGATGTTTTTTGTTTCAATAAATTTTTATTTAACAAAAAAAGGTAATTGATATTTATAAAGACTAGCTTCAAAGGGCTTATGAAAAATACATATATGCCATATACAATCGTCTTAATGCCTAAAATAAAATTATATAACTACAAGCTACTGTGCTACTATAGACCTTTATAAAATTCCCAAGCAGTAACTGACAAAAAAATAATTCATAAGCAAACAAACTAATTGGAAATGGGACTATGTTACCCCTTATAATCTGTGAAGCACCTGCAACAATTAATTAATAAGAATATGCGAAATAGAAGAAATGACAGAACTCAGAATCACTTTTATATTAATCACAGGCCACTTCGAGAGGGCAACCTCCTATGAGAAAGCTCAATACAAATAACTTCACGGTGCCTTCATAGGTCTCAACACACACTTATATACTAAGTCTAGGCGCCAATACTATGGGTCAAAACCATGGACCACTACAAACTATGGATCAACAATACTACGGGTGACTTACAAAGCATATGCGCCAACAACAATAACACAAACTATTCATCAACAAATACTACGGGACGAATTACAAAGCATATGCGTCCAACAACAATATACTAACAAAGTAAAGACATGGGTTCCTAACATCTCCTCCCCCTTCAAAAAAGCTTTGTCCTCAAAGCTTTAGATGTGGAGATTGTTGTTGAATCTGAAGGAGTGGTTCCCATGTAGCATCCTCTGGTTGCATGCCGTGCCACTAAATTAAGACCTCTGTGATAGAGTGAGAGAAAAGCTGACGAGTGCGCCAATTGAGGATGGCCTCTGGCTCCAAAAGGATGGATCCTTCATTATCCAGTTCAGCTAAAATCGTTTGTCCACTGATGTTGGTGCCAATAACTTTCTTCAGACAAGAGACATGAAAGACTGGATGAATGCGGGAAGAAGGAGGAAGTTCCAATTTATAAGCAACGGACCCAATCTTCTGAAGAATCCAATATGGCCCATAGAACTTTGGAGCGAGCTGATGACACCCTTTGATTTTCAGGGAGGATTGCTTGTATGGCTGGAGACGAAGAAAAACCATATCGCCTACTTGAAAAGTGTGCTTAGAATGGTGTTGATCAGCTTGTTGCTTCATGCGATTTCTGGCCATGTGAAGATTGTCCCCCAAAATGCGAAGAATCTGATTGCGGTTTCGAAGGACCATGTCAACTTCCTGAACTGGTGAACTATTGGGGGTGTATGGAAGAAGAACTGGAGGTTCCTGACCATAGATTGCTTCATATGGGGTCATTTTAGAGGCAGTGTGGTAAGAGGTATTGTACCACCATTCAGCGAGAGGGAGCCACTTTTCCCACTGATGTTGTTGTTCAGAGGTGAAGCAACGAAGATAAGTTTCCAATCATTTATTGATAATTTCAGTTTGACCATCTGTTTGTGGGTGATACCTTGAACTCATCTTCAGTTTGGTGCCAATGTGGCAAAATAGTTCTGTCCAAAAATGACTGGTGAAAGTCGCATCACGATCCGAGACAATGGAAGAAGGGATGCCATGAAGACCAAAGATATGGTCCAGGAAAATTTGAGCGACTGAGGAGGATGTATAGGGATGGCTGAGAGCACAAAAATGACTATATTTGGAGAGGCGATCAACCACAACAAGAATCACTGTCTTCCCGCCAGATTTAGGGAGCCCTTCAATGAAATCCATAGAAATATCTGTGCAAATCTATGTAGGTATGGGCAAGGGTTCGAGCAATCCTGGAAGGAGTGTTGTTTCACCCTTATTGCGCTGGCAGGTATCACATTCAACCACCATCTGTTGAATTGTCCTTTTCATGCCCTACCAAAAGAAGTTATGCCGTGCCTGTTCATACATTTTGAGGAACCCAGAGTTCCCTGCCAATGGAGAAGCATGGAGTTCATAGAAGACAGCCTGTTGAAGATCTGTGCTCTGGGGAAGCACCAGACGACCCTTGTATCTCAAAGAAGCACCATCCCAAGAGTAATGTGGTACAGCAGAAGGGTTGTTGGTCAAGCATTGGATGATTTGAGATAAGGAAGAGTCATCGACATAACCCTGTTGAACAGATTGCAACCAATTTGGAACAGGCATAGAAATAGCTGAAAGAGAACCTTGGGCATCAAATGTGCGAGAAAGAGCATCTACCACAATATTGTCTTTACCCTTCTTGTAAGTGATCTCATAGTCATAACCCATGAGTTTTCTAACCCATTTATGTTTTGCTGGGGAGGAGACACGTTGTTCCAAGAAATATTTCAGACTCTGGTGATCAGTCTTGATGCAGAAATGATTCCCTAATAGGTATGGTCACCACTTCTGTACTGCATGCAAAATAGCCATCATTTCCTTCTCATAGGTAGAGGAAGCTAAATTCTTACATAAAAGGGATTTGCTGGTGAACGCAATGGGGTGTTCATCTTGAAGGAGAATGACACCAAGTCCATTGTCGCAAGCATCACTCTCAATAGTGAAGGGCTTGGAAAAATCGGGCATAGCTAGAACAGGTGTAGTACACATAGCTTGTTTTAGTTTTTCAAATGCACATTGAGCAGCATGTGTCCATGTAAAAGAATCCTTTTTCAATAGAGTAGTTAATGGATATGCAATCTTCCCATAATCCTTGACAAACTTGCGGTAGTAGCCAATCAACCCCAAAAAACCACGAAGGCTCTTGAGTGTCTGAGGATGCGGCCAATTGTTCATGGCATCGATTTTGGCAGGATCCACGCGAACCCCTTGTGCTGAGATAATGTGCCTGAGATACTCAACTTCCTTCTGTCCAAAAACACATTTAGACTGCTTGGCATGGAGATGATGGTCAGAGAAAAGTTGCATGAAAAGATCCATATGCTGGAGATGTTCATCCCATGTTTTACTGTAGATGAGGATATCATCAAAGAATACCAGAATGAATTTTCGCAAGTAGGGTCGAAATATTTTATTCATTAAGGCCTGGAATGTGGAAGGAGCATTAGTGAGGCCAAAGGGCATGACCAAAAACTCATAATGGCCATCATGTGTGCGGAAAGTTGTTTTAGGGATATCATCCTCATGAACCCGAATTTGGTGATACCCAAAACGAAGATCCAACTTGGAGAAAAAGTGAGCCCCATGAAGCTCATCAAGAAGCTCATCAACAACAGGAATTGGAAACTTATCCTTGATGGTGAGGTGATTAAGTGCTCGGAATTCAATGCAGAGGCGCCATGACCCATCTTTTTTGCGGACAAGAAGAACTGGAGAAGAAAAGGAACTAGTGCTTGGGAGAATAATACCTTGCTTCAATAAGTCCCGAACGAGCATTTCAATCTCTGTTTTTTGGTGAAATGGGTAGCGATAGGGCCTGATGTTGGGAGGAACGCTGCTAGGAAGGAGCTGAATATGATGGTCTTCTAGCCTTCAAGGTGGAAATCCCACTGGTTCAGCAAAGACACCTGTATATCGATCCAGAATTTGTTGTAGATCCAAAGGAGTAGTGGAGACCACTGATGGTTGCATCTGAATGGAATGGATTTGAGCGATGACACCATGTGAATTCTTCCTGAGGAGTTTTTCCATGCAATGTGAACTGATGATGCTGACAGAAGCTGGTTGTAATCCTGTAAACGTGTGTTTTTGTCCATTGAGGGAAAACTGCATCCAAAGTTAAGCAAAATCCCATAAGATAGGGCCAAGTGTGCGTAGCCATTGAGCGCCCAAAACCACATCACATCCGCCTAAGGTCAAGGCAAACATGTCAGAGTGCAAGGTATAATCTCCCATAGAGATACGCACATTTCGACACTTCCCTTTGCAAGGTAAGGTGCCCCCATTGGCAACCATGACTTCAAAGTTGGAGCAAGGATGGATAAAACAATCATCTTGTTTGGCGATCCGAGGGTTAATGATATTATGAGTGCTACCAGAATCAATGAGTATTGTAAGAGGAAGCTTCTTGAAGTAACCCCTGACCCGCATTATTTGGGGGGTGGTGATTCTAGATAAAGCATGGAGAGATATCTCTGGTTGTTCATCCTGAGACGGAGGGTCAATAGGCGGTTCCTGAATGTCGACCTGAGCATCCATTGTTTCTGGATCTTCGTCACCAATTTCAGAGGCAGGCGGAGAATGCACATCCAAGAGATAGAGCTTTTGCTGAACACATCTATGTCCCCGAGTGAATTTCTCATCACAATTATAGCAAAGCCCCTTTTCTTTGCGTGCTTGCATCTCTGTTTCAGACAAACGCTTGATAGGAGTTGGTCGAGGAGCCTGCGATATAGGTGGTCGTTGAGAACCCATATTTCGGAAGGGAACAAAAGTGGGCTTGGAGCGTTGTTGGGCTACAATCTTGTCTTCTGCCAACTTAGCAAACCCTAGGGCTTCCATCATTGTGTTGGGACAAAACATTTTGACCTCAGAGCGGATGGCATCCTTTAGACCACTGATAAAACAACTCCGGTAAAAGTCATCAGACAATCCTTTAGTGTGGTTGGCTAGTTTCTCAAATTTGGTTTGATACTCTCTCACAGTTCCAATTTGGCGAAGTTTAGTGAGGGCTCCTGTGAAGTCATCAAAAGCACTAGGACCAAATCTTTGCAAAAGGAGCTAGCAAAAGTTTGGCCATTTTGGCTCTTCATGAGCCTTGATGTACCAACGGTGCCATTGAAGAGCTTCTTGTTCCAAATGAAAGGATGCAAGTGGAACTTTGTTGACATCAAAAGTATTATGCAGACTAAAATATTGTTCTGCACGATAGATCCATCCAGTTGGATCAATACCATTGAAGCGAGGAAAATCAAGCTTTGGACCACGGAAATTGCCGGAAGAAGAGAACCCATTGTCTGATGAAGACTTGGACTGCCGTTTGTTGTTCATAGTTGAATGTTCAAGATGGAGGCTGAGAAATTTTTCATCCAGATCCTGGAGTTTGGCTTGGATGGCTGCAAGTGCTTCTTCCATGGTTATTGCTCCTGCATGGGTGACAACCATAACCAGGAGTTTTTTTTTTGAGTTTTTTTTTTTTTGGTTGACTGGGTAGGAAAACAAAAACAGAAATTGTTTCAGTAAAGGAAAATATGGACTTGGGAAAAAATCTGAAGGGTAATTGGGGTTTGACTAGGTTTTGGACACTATTGAATAGACAGGGAAGCAAAAAATGAGGATTTCAGAAGCAGGGTGAAAGAATGAGAAAATTTGGCAAAGGGGGACAAAGAAGCAGAATTCAGAAAGGAACTCTGTGGTAAAATTTGAAGGTGATTGGGTGAAATCTGAGGAAGTTATGGCAAACCCTAAAAATAGACAAATGTGGGATTTCGGGATTTGGGAAGGGGAATTGGGGATAGGGTCCTCAAGAATAAAATATGAAGAATGGGATGACAGGGGTTCCCGTTCCCCGAAAATTTCAAGGGAAACGGAGTGAAAACAAGGGAGATATGGAGAAAAAACTAGTTTTTTATTTTTTCTATTTTTTTTATTTTTTTATTTTTTTTCCAGACTGAAGAGGCTACGGCTCGGAAGGGATCTGGAACAGCGCCGAATGGATTGAAAATGGCTAGATCTGGAATGGCTTTCAGAATGGATCTGAACGACTGGATCTGAAATGGTGCAGCAGTGATCGACAACAGTTCAACTGAAAGTAGATATGGACCCCAGGTATGTGCGACTTTCTAACAGTTCAGGGGTTTCACTTGGCCACCAATGCTATCTAACGGATTGCGTATTGGGGAAGTACCCCACTCCATAGCTCAGGTAAAACTGATAACCGCTTTGCCACAAACGACAGCTCTTGGTTTACCTCACGGGTGGGAACTAGTCAATTAGGTAGGGGTCATTGCCCTTTTCACTGGCAGGTCCTCTCAATGGGCCAGCTACTTCGAGGTTCCTGTGGTACTCCTCACAATGAGTTTTAGGGCTTATTCCCAAGTACTTCCCACAATTAAGCGGATAGGGATTATTCCCAAATCCAAACCTGCAACAGATGCGAAAAAAAAAAATTGGCAGAAATTTCACCCAGCGAGCCCAAGAAAGTGCTCTGATACCAGATGTGAAGCACCTGAAACAATTAATTAATAAGAATATGCGAAATAACAGAGATGACAGAACTAATAATCACTTTTATATTGATCATAGGCCACTTCGAGGGGGCAACCTCCTATGAGCAAGCTCAATACAAATAACTTCATGGTGCCTTCATAGGTCTCAACACACACTTATATACTAAGTCTAGGCGCCAATACTATGGGTCAAAACCATGGGCCACTACAAACTATGGATCAACAATACTACGGGCGACTTACAAAGCATATGCGCCAACAACAATAACACAAACTATTGATCAACAAATACTACGGGATGACTTACAAAGCATATGCGTCCAACAACAATATACTAACAAAGTAAAGACATGGGTTCCTAACATAATCCTTTAACCCTTTAACCCCTTCACTCTTAACACCTAACCTCATAAACCCTAACCCCCTAACCCCAAATCACTAAATCACTTAACCCCTAAATCCCCTAACCATTAAACCCATTAACCACTTTACCTCTAATCCCACAACCCCTAACCCCTAAGACATAGTCCACCCCTAACCCCTAAACAACCTAACCCACAATACTTAAATCCCAAAACCCTAAATCCCTAAGCTCGTAACCACTAAAAAATTAAATCTTTAACTACTTAGGCCTTAACCCCTAACCTCTTAAGCCCTACCCCCTAACCATTGAGCCCTAAATTCCTTAACCCCTAAGGCCCCCAACCCATAAAACCATATTCCCTAAACATAAATTAATCCTTAATGATCCCCTGACCCGTAAATCCTAACCCCTTAACCTCTTACCGTTAAAGACCCTAACTCGTAAATCCGTTAACCCATTAACTAACCCCTACCCCCGAATTAAAAACGCTTTAAAATATTATTTATAACTCTTTTATAACCATTATATATATATATATATATGTGTGTGTGTGTGTGTGTGTGTGTGGAAGAATTAAATAATATATAGTTTCCCCTTTAAACTTCACAACTTATTTCTTTGAGAAATTAATTCTTTTTTATATTTAAATAATATAACCTTTAAAATATGACTTTCCAACTTCCAATAGTTTTCTTCCCTTTTCAAATTTGATTTTCCAACTTTCAATAGTATTTTTCCTCTTTAGATTAAGATCTTGTTGTATTCAAAGTATTAAACTGCTTTCCTTATTGAAATATCAAAGGCGTAAATATGGATTTAGAACGACATGATTGTTGGCCACAATTTCTGAAACGATAGCTATCCCTTTCCACAATGATTGGTAAAACCACAAGATTAGATTTGGCATCGGAAGATATGCCTAAATTATGAGATGGATGTTCAGCAATTTTCCTATGGCATAGTCATATGAATTTTCAACCCTACACCACATGAATTGAATACTTAGCCACACCCTATATGTCTTAGTGGTTATTTTCGTGGCTTTAGTTGACAGTCGATTGGTAGAAAGATGTTAACTAGCAATGTAACCAACTAATTTTGTTAAATACTCTATCTTCTTATCGACAATTAGCACAATGTCATGATGGAACATGAACTGCAACTATGTAGGTGGCCACTAGATACGTAGAAGAGATTTAATTCAATTCTTCTTGGCAGATTGTAGTGGCTCTCTTTGGCAGTGCTTCCAATTGCTACTATTGGAAACCTAATCCTCATGATTATGGTTCCACGCATTTTGTAAATAGAAAATAAGAAGACAAACAATATTCGTAGGAATCCAATAGGTCTGTTGGTAGGTGAATCCCAACAGCCATATGATATGTATAAATAAAATGTTTTGCAAGTAAATAAAGTAATTAGGGAGTTATCCACTCAACAGTTAATTACCTGTCATGTCCCTCTAACCCCCTTAGGCCACGGGAGACCTTGATACATTTTTTTCTTCTTCCAAAACCGACTGAATATGCACACAGTCGAATTAGCTCGGATCAGCAATTCGCAACTGTTGGCCCGGTTTTGCAACCAGGCTTAGTGCTATGGGCACCTGCTAACTAGTAGCAGCAGTTTCAATGGAAATAAATAACAATAAACTAATTAAACAAGACTATTCATGGATCTAAGCAAAGATATTAAGCAAATAACAAAAATAATTTAAAATCAAGAACAAGAACATATAAAATAAAGAATTTGTATTGAAAGAATGGTGCAAGCAAGTGCTTGCGGAATTAATACCTCTAATGGTGAGGTTGAATAGCTCCAAGGATGAGCAACTCCAATCTCCAATGGTCTCTTCTCCAATGTGGTTTGCAATGGCTAAAATGCTCAAGGGAGATTTCAGCAGCATAAGGATGAGATAATGGATGGATGTGAAATGAGGAGCCCCTACCACCTTCTTATAGGTTTTGGTGGTGGGAAATACCATTTGTGGTTTTGTGGAAACCAAATGGTATTGACCAACATGGTTTAGGTACTTTTCCCTCCTTTTTCCTTTTTTTTGAATAAAAATAATATTTTAATTTCCTTTTTAATATTTTTGGGAATTTGGACCATTTTTGAGGGTTTTTTATGATTTTCTTGGAAAAATAATCTTTTTTAATGGAAAAAGGGGTGTACTTAGGTCTTTTGGTGACCTTTTGTTGGTTTCAGAGGCTTTTGATGGTGAAAAAGTGGATAAATGGGTCATGTGAATAGGGAAATGAGCTAGTGAGCACTTTTTGGGTGTTAACAAATTGCCCCCTGATGTGTGAGGGCAGGAGCTCATCGTATGGCCGATAGACATCATAGTTCATTTGTATTTTTCTGGGGTTTTAGGGGAGAGAAGAGACCGGTTGGAGACTGGAGCCATGGCCCTTGGAAGCTGCAAAAACAAAAAATATTACATGGCCTCAATATGAATGAGGTATAATCTCTGATGAAGGACGAGGCGGGCATTCCCATGCTCGTATCAAGACATATACAAAACAATTAGTCCCAAGAAGGGGGATCTAATACGTAAAGAAATTTACTGGTACATCATAATGGTCCAGAGGGGACATTATTGTGGGATATACTCATGATCATGGCTGATCTCAATAACTGATAGACTGGAATAACTGTTGAACTGCTGAAACTGAAGGTGTTCAACATATGTATGAACTTAATGACTGTGAGCCATCTCTGGGAAGTATTTGTATCTGTATACTCGAGGGAGTATAAAACTGGGGTACATCTGAATACTGTCGCCATACGCAACCCGGATATCTATAGAAAAAATGTAACTGGTTGTATCCATAGGTAGACTCTCAAATGTGGAGGAGTCAGGTGGTATCCGGGGTCTTCGACTAATAACTGAGCGGACGAATTCCCTGTGCGAGTCTCAACGATGCGATCAAGGTGTTGAAGTCGAGCATGTGAGAAACAACCATTTGGAGAGGCACTGAGGACTCTTCTCGAAATGATTCGTAGGTACTCATCATAAATGGGGACGAGTCCAAGACACAGGGACCTCTAGGTCTATCCTCTGGAATAAATGTGGTTGTCGTCGACAGAGGGAGAACAGCAACTAACAAGGCAATGATGTTTCCTTGATAGGAGCACGAGGTGTAAAACTGAAGTGTTGTAGTACTGATGGTAGGACTGACATACTTGTGGGAACGGGAAATAAATGGGTCAAAATTGGGTAGACTCAAACTTCCTTTGTTCAGAGCATGATGACATGGTTGACCTGGCGGCGTAGGGAACTGACTTGTAGGAGTGGGGAACATCTTTTAGGGACTGACGGGTATGTACTGACTCTGGGGGGGTGAAGCTAATTGGTAGCTGTCGAGGGAGTTTCAGGGTGACATACTGCAGAATACTCTGAACAAAGGCGACCAAAATGGGGAAGCTGCTATGTGAGTAGACATGATGTGTTGTAGCGCCAAGAGGCACCATTGATTCCTTCTTCGTAGTTTTAATGAGCTCCAAGAAGGGATAAAAGTGTGCTCTGAAATGGTACGGTCCTGTGGATTTTGTGAGCCCAGGATGGCGCATGCTCATGGTTGCTTTCATGTTTAGAGAGTCTGAAAGCGGTAAGTGGACTCTATTGGTGTTCTTTTTCGTAGTTTAGTCTCCAAGGCCCGAAAAAGCATAAAATGATGCGGATGGAGAACTCTTCTAGCCGATGTGACTAGAGTATACCTTTTTCGTAATTAGTCTACGAGGTCCGGAAAAGGGGTAAACTTATACCAGGTAGACGCCCTTTCAGATACGTTTAGCGAGCATGAAAGGAAGCAAGATTGCTCGACGATCTTTTCATTGTTTTAGGAGTCAGAAAAGAGCTTAACAGAAACTCCCTAAGTGCCTTTTTCGTAAAAGGGGTTGGTCGGCCCGAAAAAGGGAAAAACTTATACCGAACAAAAATGGATTGATGAGGGCGAGGAAAGGTCTCAAGCATCGTCATCTGTGTGGAAAACTGGATCCGGTGACATAAGGATTGTCAGAAACGGAGAACGGCCGATGTGGCACGCAAACCGAGGTAACAAGGGGGCATGGAAAAAATGCCCGAAAAATCTAAAGGTGAGAGCGAGAAATGATTTCAAGCATCATCACAAGCGCGGAAAACTGAATCCGGCTATATAAGGCACGTCGAAAATGGAGAACGACCGATGTGGCACGCAAACCGAGGCGACGAAGGGGGCATGGGAACAAAATGCCTGGAAAATCTAAAGGTGAGAGCGAGAAATGATCTCAAGCATCATCACGAGCGCGGAAAACTGAATCCGGCTATATAAGGCACGTCGAAAACGGAGAACGACCGATGTGGCACGCAAACCGAGGCGACGAAGGGGGCATGGGAAAAAATGCCCAGAAAATCTAAAGGTGAGAGCGAGAAATGATCTCAAGCATCATCACGAGCGCGAAAAACTGAATCCGGCTATATAAGGCATGTCGAAAATGGAGAACGGCCGATGTGGCACGCAAACCGAGGCCATGAGGGAGGCTTAAAAAATGGTCAAAAAATGGACCCCGTGAAATCGAAAAAAGGAAGGAACCTGTATGAAGTTCTCGCTGTGCTGATCCCAACGGTACCAACGGTTTGAGAAATGGACTTCGTATGATACCGCAATGGTTGTTGGAAAATTGCTAGATTTTCTATAAATAGGACGTGGGGCCCAAATGACTTGTCATTGTTACGTGCGAGTTTGATAGAGCTGTCAGAGCTATTTCTTGATTTCCGGGAGATTTCACCGTTGGTTTTCGATTCAGCGAGTTGCAGGTAACTCTATTTGCCTTAGCCTTGTCAATTATGTCTTTTTTGTTTGGTGGCGGGCCCCCGAAGGCCGCGAAATTCCATGTTGACTCTCCAACATGGAACCGCGCGGGTTTCGAGGCTGAACCCGCGATGAACCGCGCGGGTTTTAGGCTGACAGTCGCGATGTTCATCGCGACTGTGAGGCTGGAACCCGCGATGTTCATTGCGGGTTCATGGGGGATAGTCGCGATGTTCATCGCGACTGTCCGGCCAGAACCCGCGATGTTCATCGCGGGATTTTGCATGGATCCCGCGATGGTCATCGCGGCTTTTTGTGGAAAAGCCGCGATGGGCAGCGCGACTTTTTGTGTAAAAGCCGCGATGGGATTTTTTCATAAAAAAATTTTATGCTAGGGCTAAAAATTTCTTCTTTTTGCTGGCAGGATGTTGAGGAGACCACAGTCCTCGTGGCGGGAGCGAGAGATCGATGATGATCTCATGCTGAGGATTGAGACTGATGCAGGGGTGAGACAGACTCTAGCTATGAGCGGACTCTTGAAGTTCGCTCAGATCCCTCCTATACGTTCAGTGAGACGGCTCCTGAACAAGCTCGTGCAGTGGTGGGTGCCGGCAGAGGGTGCCTTCATTATTGGTGGTGAGAGGTTAGAGATCACTCTCACGGATGTATATTTTTTGACTGGGTTGCCTCGCTTGGGTGAGGTGGGTGATATTTTGCCGAGGTTGCCTCCGGGTGTAGATATGGAGGACCTCTTACAGACTTTTTGCGTGGATGATGCTGTTTTGGTAAACAGCTCTATTAGTCTGAGATCCCTACGTGAGTGGGATATGCGAGCTGTTGGTGCCTGCGTTCTGCGGGTATTGGGTGCTGCTGCACCACATCGTATGTCTGGGGGGCAGACGATGATGGTGGATTCCGTTCTACAGGGTACTTATTATGCCTGGGCGCAGATGTTTCTGGCTGGTGTCTGGAGAGATCTGGACAAGGCCGTTAGAGAGGGAGGCGAGTTTTGTTATGCCTCGTTCTTATGCTGTTTTTTCTTCGAGCGGGTGCCGACCTTGCGGCCACGGGTACCCGTTCGTGCTGGTCTTCCGAGTGAGCCTCGTATGATGAGGTGGGGGCAGATGATGCCCCGTGCCGGCGGTGGTGTCCGCGGCTACTTCACGGAGGATTTCTATCAGCAGTGGGAGCAGATGCCTCTGGTGATTGAGGACTATCCCTACGCCGGCATGGACTACCGAGGTGACGCAGAGATGCCTCGTGCACCAGGACAGGCCTGGAGCCTAGACGGTATGTTTTGTGTTTTATTTGATATTATATCATATGTTTTTTGATTTATCATTGATGATTTTTTGTATAGTATCTGATGGCTTACTTGCTTTGTGCAGATGTGGGTCCAGTGCCACCACCTGACTATGTGGCTCGGCAGGGGCGGGCGATGGTGGTCGCTCATCCACCTGTACCTGTACCTCCTCCGCGTGGTGGAGGATATGCAGCTCGTGGGCGAGGGGTTGGCCCTCATGATGACGCCATAGATGGTGTCCGACGGACCTTGGCCCGGATCGTAGCTGGGCTCCCCGAGGATGGTTGGAGAGACCTGGATCGGGATATTTTGCAAGGATGTCTCGGTGCGCCACCTGAGTGGCAGTCGCTCCTGTTGAGGGCAGCGGTGTTTGTGGCGAGGCACAGGGATGGCAGACGAGATGCTCCGGCAGGGCCGACTCAGGGGAGGATATGTCTGAGGGACGATCCAGCGGGGCCAGCAGAGCGGCGAGTTCGGGGTCGTCATGACCCGGCGGGGCCGGCGGAGGAGGAGTCGGAGGAGGAGCCAGAGGATCCTAGGGATCCAGATGAGTAGATATATTGTATCTGCCCCCAAATGCTGATGAGCATATGGGGAAGCATTTTTGTATGACAAATGTATTTTTTGTATATCGGGTGCTGAGGGCACTAATGACATGTTGACTATTTTATTTTTATATATATATTCGATATATATTTTAGATATATTGTCGTGTATGCACGTGGATGCACATTTGTCTTTTGTATATGCCCGTGGAGGCACATGTTATGCACGTGGATGCAGTATGTTTGTTGATTTATCTATGCCCGTGGAGGCACATGTTATGCACATGGATGCATGTTTTGTTTATGGATATGACGTGATGTGATTGGTGTGCCAGTCGAGGACACTGTTGGCCATATTATCTGCTACACTATTGAGGTGTCTTGGGACATGTGTGAATGTAATGGATTCAAACTGTCTAACCATTTGTTTAGTGCACAGGAATTTTCTGAAAAGACAGGGATCGCGTACCTGGTAATCATTGTTGAGCTGAGAAACTAGGAGCTGTGAGTCCAAGAAAACGTTGAGGTGACGTATGCTCATCTGGAGAGCAGCGGCCAGGAGACCGGTCACGGCATCGTATTCATATTCCTGGAGGATAATGACCCATTTAGCGACACGACCCTGAAGGAGCCGTCGGCTGAGGAGATAGACCATGGGGTTGGAGTCGGCCACGACCGTGGTATGACTGAGTAGGATGTAGTGTCGCAATTTTTGTACGGAAAAGACTACAGCTAGGGCTAATCTTTCCTCGTATGGGTAATGCAGAGGTGGGCCAGACAAGGTCTGGCTGACGTAATAAATTACATGCTCTCGGTGTGAGGCATCTTCTTGGACCAAAACTCCGGACACAGCATGTTCGGATGCCGAGACATAAAGGGTGAAGTCTTGAGAGAAATCCGGTGGGGATATCAAGGGGGCTTGTGTGAGAGCTTTCTTGAGGTCTTCGAATGCCGTGTCTGCTTGCTCATCCCAAACAAAGGGTATGTGGGTACGTAGTAAGCGTAAGAAACCATGAACTTTGGTTGCATAGTCAGGAACGAAGCGCCTAAGGAAATTGGACCGCCCTTGCAAGCTCTGAAGCTGCCGAATCGTGTGAGGAGGGGGAAGTTCTAAGATGGCTTTGACTTTCAAGGGATCGACAGTGATTCCGTCTTGGGAAACAATGAAACCCAACAACCGGCCCGCCAGGACGCAAAAGACACACTTGTGTGGGTTCAAGCGGATTTTATATTTGCGACAACGCAGGAAAACTTGCCGGAGGTCGTTAAGGTGGTCTGATCGTTTTCGGGAACGAGCTGTGAGGTCGTCAAGATAGACTCGCAGGATATGGACCAAGTCGTGAAAACAGTAGGTCATGGCTCGCTGGAAGGTGGCACCAGCATTTTTAAGGCCAAATGGCATGACGCGATAGGCAAATGTGCCCCATGGGGTGGTAAAGGCAGTCTTGTACTGATCCTCCTTGCGGATGTGAATCTGGTTATATCCGGAAAACCCGTCCATGAAGGATAGGACCTCATGGCCCGCACACTCATCAATGAGTTGGTCAATGAATGGCGTGGGGAAATTGTCTTTTGGACAAGCGTGGTTTAAATCACGGAAGTCAGTGCATACTCTAAGGGTGCCTTGCTTTTTGTTGACGGGAACGGGGTTCGACACCCAGGTGGTGTACGGAATAGGATAAATGAATCCTGCTTTGCGAAGTTTCTCGACTTCAGCCTTAACAGCTGGGAGCTTGGAAGGGTGAATGGGTCGCTGTTTCTGACGAACAGGGGGTACCTCAGGCCATGTATCAATGTGGTGCTTTATAATGGTGGGGTCGAGACCAGGCATCTCGGTATAGGACCAGGCAAAGACATCACGGAACTCTTGAAAGAGCTTTTTGTACGCCTGAGTTTCTGCTTGAGTGCAAGATGCGCCCAGCGAGATGAGCTCAGGTTTCCCTGGTGTTGTGGAAATGTCTATCTGTATAGTCGGGGAAATGTTGGACATGTTCCCTTCTTCAAAGGCATCGGGTGCTGGGATGGGGTCTTTTAACCAATCGACCTTGGTGGGTATGAAATATTTCGATTCGACCGATAGCTGGTTGGATGCGGTGGATATAGATGCTTCCGGGAGGAAGTATGAGCGATGATGCATATCATCCCAAGGGTAGTCGGGTGCAGTGAGTGTCTCCAAAATTTGCTCATCAGTATTGAAGTAGTCAGACCATAAATCAAGGGGTTCTGGTTTGAAAGTTGTTGAAATCATATATATTGTATTGACTTCTTCCGACGAGGATGATGGCGGGGGGTGGATCTCTTTGATTAGGGTAGGAGATATCTCCAAATCGACATTGTTTAACTCGTACAATGCTGCTCTATAGTCAGGTAGATCAGGACAATGGTGAGAGTAGTGGCCGTAAACACTGCATATAGCACAAGGATGGTTGGTGCGCAGTGATTTGTCGCGAGGCTGTAGAGGTGGCTCTAATCTAACTACTGGGATGCTGATGTCATCGTCCAACATATTCATATGCTCTTGGAGTGCCGGTAAGTGTGGGCATTGATGAGTTGGATGGCCTATCTCATCGCACAACGAGCATTTAGGGGGGGCTCGAAACACCGGTGGGGGTTTAACTGCCTTAGGAGGTGGTATAGCAGTGTATGGTTGTGGACCTCTGCCCCCAGTGGGCTTGATAGGAGGGGGAGGATTTGTTGACGACGAAGGGATATTGAGGTTAGGAGGAGGTTTCGTTGACGACGAAGGGATTGCGACACCCGGAGGAGGTTGATTTGTGGTAACAATAGGTTGTACCGGTTGGAGGATGACGTTTGGTGTCGGCGGTCGAACGGGAGGTGGAATATACCACACGGGTAATCCCAATGTTAACTCGGGTAGACTAAGGGTAGCCATAACCGGGGCGCTTACTACACCTGAAGGAGGAAATATGAAGGGGATGGTGTGGATGGGTGTAACACCAATGTGACTGGGGATCAATGGTGGTTGACTACCGGATGTTTGTGTATTCTGTGAAAGAGTACAGAGGTTTGCGACTTGGGTCTCCGGTGACGGTGGTGGAATGGCCTGAAATGTAGAGGTCATTGGTGTATCTGAATAAAGTCCGAGTCCCAAAGAAGAGACAAAGGAGGTAGTTGCACTAGAAGTTGGTTGTTCAATCATGGGAAGAACATTTTCGGGTGCTGCAGGGGCATTGGGATCATAGTAGGTGAGTTGGTCAATTTTGACCACGCGTCCCTCGTGGGGGAACATCATGGTGCGGAAAACGGAGGAGGCGACCGCTTTCATGGCATACATGTAACTGCGGCCGAGTAAAAGGTTATAATCGAGCTGGGCATTAATGACCTCTATGTCAATGAATACAGTTTTCCCACCTAATTGGACGGGGACCTTGGGTAGTAAACCTTGAGGTTGAGCTGACCGACCGTCGTAGGCCCGCAATGCAGTGGTGGATTGTTGGAGAGTAGGGGATCCCAACTTCTGCCAAACAAATGTGGACATGACGCATGTGGAGGCACCCTCGTCGATGATACATCGATGGATGACAAGATTCCGAATAGAAACGGAAACTTGGACTGCTATGGTGGAAGGCAGCCGTGGTTCAGACTGGTCTAAATCAAAGGTCATCAATTTCGAATCATTTGGGTCAATCGCCCCAATGGCGGAAAGTAAAGTCTTGCGCTGAGTAGGACAGTTTTTTAAGACTTCTAACGCAGACATGGCTGCGGGAGATTGAGCTAAGTCATCTACAATGTTGTAATTGGATGCAGCCCGTGCATTGGGGTTGTTGTTGATTCGGCGAAGGGGGAAGCGAGGTGCTTTAGAAGCGCCATCGAGTGGAACCTGAGGTATACGTAATGTCTGATCAGTGGGATGAGCATTAGTATCCTTTTCGGCGGGGGGGGCTTCAGAAGTCGGTCCGTATTGATTCCGACGGGTTTGGATATTGACGTCGGCAGTGGACATCATCAATAAGTGGTGGGTGCCTGAATCAAACATGGGTTGGTCAGGAGCTGCGTAAGTAATTTGTTGTGGCTGCACGTTGCCCTGTGGGGGGGCTAACGGCTGAGTGTTCACCACTCCTTGTGTTGGAAAAGGGTTTTGTAATACCAAAGGTTGTTGTGGAGGTGGTGGGGGGTGGGGTGGCGGCTGAGGAGCCGCCTGCCCTTGACGATGGGCGTCATTTGTCCATAGTTGTCGAGCTCGCTCCAGATGTGGGCAAGCGTGGGTATAGTGACCATAGACACCGCAAATGGAACAAGGATGGTTTGTTCGTAAATTAGCATTTTTGGCTTGCTTAGGTGGTCGATCAGTATTCTGATGAGCAGGCACCGCGTTATTGTTTTGCGGAGGATGGGTAGGTTGTGGAGCTTGGTTACGGTTTTGATTGTTTCCACGGTTGCGTCCTCTTCCGCGGTTTGGTTGCCCACCCTGGTTGCGTTGGTTATTTTGGTATTGGGGCTGATGTTGTTGTGCATACACATGCCCTTGAGCATTGGGGGGATTCTGAGGAGCCGCAGGTGCGGGAGCAGGTTGCGGTGGATAGTATGCAGGTGGAGCTAGAGGTGGTCCATTTGCCTGTTGGGGTTGTTGGTACCCCTGAGCTGGTGGAGATGTGAGGTTAGCTGGTGCAACCGGTTGTGGGTAATGCATGGGCTGTTGTGGGAACTGCATGGGGGTCTGTACCGTAGGTTGAGCATAGTATGTAGGAGGTACATATGCTGATGGCGCTTGGCCATAACAATGTTGTGGACAAGAGGGTCCATGAACGTGATGGGTCTGGTTTGTTGGAGCATAAGAAGTTGTCGATCCGGAACTTGATGTAGCCCTAGAAAGGTCTGGGGCAGGCATAGTGCTCACCATACTGAAAGGTTTTGCTTGCGGTGTAATTTGGCCAATAATGCCATCAGCGGCATGTGATGCCCCCGGTGTGTCACCGCGTGCAGAGTCGCCTCATGGGGCGTCCGGTATGATCGTGTATAGGTAACCCGACTGGGCGTAGATGAGATCAAACTGTTGGGCTTTGAGGATGGCCTCTTCTTCAGACTGGGGTCTTTCAGATGCTACATCCTTCGCAATGAGAGGAAGGAGGGATTTTAGAAACCAATCTAGGAAGATTCGGTCGTCTAATTTGATTTTGCATAGGCTTCGGCGCCGACGCCAATCATGAATATGGTCAATGATATGCGTGGCCGTGTTTTGTCTGCAAGACAGTAGGATCTCGACGCCCGCATCATAGCGGACAGGTAACTGAAAGAATTGTAGGAAAGTCGAGGCAAGGGAGGTAAATGTGGCATGCGTCCCATGGGGCTGCTCGATATACCATTTGGCTGCGGAGCCAGTGAAGGTGCGTTGTAAAAGCCGGAGGCGGATTGAGTCATCCACTATGGAGTTGGAGGAACACCATAAATGGAAGGACATGATGTGGTTCTAGGGGTCTTCTCCTGCCTTACCCTCAAACTTAGGGATATCAGAGGGGAGTTTGGTGGGCATTTGAGGCCACGCCGGATCATGTCTGATGGGGTCGTTTGTGAACCTAGCTAAATCTGGCAAGTTCAGACTTGCCATGTATGGTAGACTAGTAGATGTGGTGACTGGAACTGGGACATGCCTGGCCATAGTGGTATGGTGTAGGGGTCCAGTAGCGCCTAAAGGTATGCTGGGTATGGAGGGTATATGCCCTCCAATAGGTGTAGTCTGGTATGGGCCAGCGCCTCCAAGTGCAACTGGGGTTACACTTGGGTTAGGAATCGCACTAGGGACTCCTGGGATAGCACTTCCAAGTGCAACATGGGTTATACTTGGGTTGGGAATCGTACTAGGGATTCCTGGGATGGGGTTTGTGGAAACCAAAGGGGGTATGACCCCCATGTTGGGTATACCCATGACAGGTGGTGGCCCTGTGTTAGGCATTCCTAAATGTGGAGTGTTACCCATATTGGGCATACCCAAGGGGGTGGTTGTTTCCGTGGATGGTACGACAACAGACGGGTCTGCGGATGTCTGACCTATGGTAGTTGTAAATAGTGGATCAAATGGTGTTCCAGACATAATGGTGGTTGGTGGTAACTCTGTGGGGCTTTCGGATTCTACCTCCAAATCAAAGGTGAAGTGAGGTGTGTCAGAATCGGATGACTGTCTAATTGATTGACGATGTGTCGAATCAAGGGATAGGGCTCTGCGTCTGTGACGTGGAGAGCCAAGTGGACTAAACTCAGGGAGTTCTCCCTGTAGACGACGAGAGCGTCTAAAATTCTCAATGGTGAGAATATGTGTTTGGGTAAAAAATTTATTTAAGTATCAGGTGGTGATATATATAAAAGACTCAAAACCCTAATGCAACCAAGGGTGCAAGAAGGGGAGTGAAAAAAGAAGGCTCTCAGGCCAAAAATCAATCCTCAAAAAAGGCACTTATTCTAGCAGCTGTGCTACAATAAGTGGAGGAATGCAACAACTGGTCAGAATACCAACATGCAAGCGGCTCCTAGAAAAAATAGGTGTAACTAGACCACAGGTAGGTTGAAATCATGCAAACACCTAATCTAAAAGTATTGTGACTCAAACAGACGATATCCTCTGCAAGGTGATGAAATCCAAGTCAGACAATATGAATGTTGAGACAACGGCTAGATATCCCCCTACCGGGAGGGACACCGGGTAATCAATCCTAAAGACAGGCTACTAGGATACTCCGTTCATGACGCGTCGAGAAAAGGTAAATCTGCCGTTTGGTCCTTTGATCGCAATATCCCAATACAGGGATATCCCGAGAACTGCAAATGGTAGCCCTTCGGTTACTGAATGGATTTCGGTATTCCACTCAGGCTTCTGGAACCATCCTCGCGACTTCAACCCTCCTAAGGGAGAGGCCTTCCCACAAACCGGTTGTGACCGCGCCAAAAAGTACTAAGAGATTTTAGCTCCCTAATTGGACAACTTCTATGTCTCAGATGTAAGAACTGAGGGGTGTTATTAGAACACCTATCCCCCCAATACTACCTAGCTACAAGAATTCTTTTAGTGTTCCCCAAGTGGGGTTAAAGGTGTGTTCAAATTAGGGTACGTTTTTAAGGCTTAGTTCAATTAAGTGATCGTGTGAGTGCACGTGAGGTGTCGTAAACTGAACTTGAAAAAATTAAATGCTTTATAGGAAATTTTCAAAAAATAAAGGATTTTTCGAAAATAAAAAGCAAATATTTATGGCTTTTTCACTAAAACGGAATTTAAATGCTTTTCAAAAAAATAGCTCAAAAAACAAAGGATTTCTTGGATTTATGAAAGCAAATAATAGACTTCTTTTTAAAAGAAATAAATGGATTTCTTCGTTTCAAGAAAAAATTGCTAAGGGCAAGATTTTTAAAGAAGTAAACAGGAAAAAATTTGAATCTAGATGAAAATGCAAAATGAGTCTTTCTTTCACTTTCTTGAAAATTTTTAAAAAGATTTCTAGATATGCACTTTAAATAGTAAAATTTTTTTCAAAGCTGTCAAATATGCAGAATTTAATACTGTAAAAAATGTGCTATGGGCAGAAAATACAGTAAATTTTTTTTTCAAAATCGGGATGGCCGAATGAAAAATTCAGCCGCGCGGGTTTTGGACGCACAGCCGCGATGGACCGCGCGGGTTTTGGTCGCACAGTCGCAATGGACCGTGCGGGATTTGGTCGCACAGTCGCGATGGACCGCGCGAGTTTTAGCCGTACAGGCGCGATGGACCGCGCGGGTTTTAACCGCACAGTCGCGATGGGCAGCGCGGAAAAACGCAGAAAAGTCGCGATGGACCGCGCGATTGTCTGGCAAAAAGCCGCGATGGACCGCGCGGAAAAACGCAGAAAAGTCGCGATGGACCGCGCGACTGTCTGGAAAAAAACCGCGAGGCGGAAGCCGTGCACGGAAACCGAGAAACGAACCCAAAAATTGAAAATTTCGGGCTGTTTATGGGGCCAAAACTCAGAGCAGCAATGGATCTGCTGTCTAAGATGGCAGATCTATGGATCTAAAGGTTAAAAACTCATAAAAAACTAAGATTAAAGGCAAAACTAGAGATCTATAGTTCAAACCAAAGCCGAGTCGCCAAAAACTGTTGGCCCGGTTTTGCAACCAGGCTTAGTGCTATGGGCACCTGCTAACTAGTAGCAGCAGTTTCAATGGAAATAAATAACCATAAACTAATTAAACAAGACTATTCATGGATCTAAGCAAAGATATTAAGCAAATAACAAAGATAATTTAAAATCAAGAACAAGAACATATAAGAATAATAAATTTGTATTGAAAGAATGGGGCAAGCAAGTTCTTGCGGAATCAATACCTCTAATGGTGAGGTTGAATGGCTCCAAGGATGAGCAACTCCAATCTCCAATGGTCTCTTCTCCAATGTGGTTTGCAATGGCTAAAATGCTCAGGGGAGATTTCAGCAGCATAAGGATGAGATAATGGATGGATGTGAAATGAGGAGCCCCTACCACCTTTTTATAGGTTTTGGTGGTGGGAAATACCATTTGTGGTTTTGTGGAAACCAAATGGTATTTACCAACATGGTTTAGGTACTTTTCCCTCCTTTTTCCTTTTTTTTGAATAAAAATAATATTTTAATTCCCTTTTTAATATTTTTGGGAATTTGGACCCTTTTTGAGGGTTTTTTATGATTTTCTTGGAAAAATAATCTTTTTTAATGGAAAAAGGGGTGTACTTAGGTCTTTTGGTGACCTTTTGTTGGTTTCAGAGGCTTTTGATGGTGAAAAAGTGGATAAATGGGTCATGTGAATAGGGAAATGAGCTAGTGAGCACTTTTTGGGTGTTAACAGCAACTGTGAATCCGCAATCTGCAAATGTGGATGCAAAAGTGAAAAAATATACAACTGGGAACCTACCTTTCCGCAATTCGTAACCCACAACTGCGGATCCACAATCCGCAATTGCGGATGTGGAAGGTCAAATTTCAACCTCTGACAAAGGTCACTTCCGCAGTCCACAATCTAAAATTGCGGATGCGGAAGTGCAGAAGTCCAAACATAACTCGAACTTCTACGTTTCCGCAATCTGCAATCTGCATTGTGGATGCGAGCATGCGGACCCATGCCCCTACAAGGTAACTGTTATCACACAACTTGTAGTTGTCCCTAATGGTATCCCATTCGGGATGGTAGAGGAGATGGACAACTAAAGAGGTGACCCAAGAGATGCCACAGTTCCCAATGCAAGCTGGGAGTCACGTTAACCGAGGCACTCTTCACTTTAGATCGAGATGAATCAAGACCAAGGGGTAGACCCTATAGCCAATCAAAGGTGATTGGACCAAAGAAAAGGTTCCTAGGGAAGTGTGAAAGACAAGTTACGGAAACCAATGCAAGGTTAGGTGGACCTAGAAGTTTAAGTATGGTTGAAAAAGGATTAAGGGATGACTTATGTTTCAACCAATGAATGATTTAGGCCACATGATGAGATCAAATGACAAGATCTAGTACCATGAAATACACAAGTGGGGCCCACTTCCTTGGGATATGGAAATGGTCCAAATGGGGCCCACAAGGTAAAGTTAAGGATGCAAATGGTACCAAGGGGTATGCAAAGAGTAGATCTATGGATCTAAGATGAAATTGAGGATACCCACATATGGGATCTAGCACATGACACTAATCCCAAGAAGTGCGATTTTCTTTAGGTGGACTAGTGCCTGAAGATGGATGGGTAAATGGGGTAAAAAAGATGCCAAAATGTAGATCGGGACACTTAAGACACAAATCAAGGGTGTTACTCAAGATCAAGTAAATGTGATGGCTAGATCTTACTATATCTAATGTTTCAGTAAGTGACCCAAGTGGACAACAACCCTCAAAATGAGGAATGATACCCCCAAGGAAAAAATCCACAAAGTGAGACACTAGATGTAGGTTTCAAGGTATGCTCTTTTCAAATCAAATGGGATCTCATCCACCAAGTCCTTGAAGTGGGACAACTCAAACCCCTAAGAAGTGCGACTTTGCCCAAGGAGGGCTAAATGCATAGGAAAGTGTGTCAAATCAAGTCCAAAAGCCACCAAACTTCAGATCGGGGTAGTTAAGTCAATTATCAAGGTGGTTTTGAAAGATCGAAGGCATCCAATGGATAGATCTCCATAGATCTAAGATTGAAAATGCATCACCAAATTGACCCAAGTGGGGCACAACCCTCAAAATGAGGAATGGGGCCCACAAGGTGGAAATCAATGAGGTGAAGCACTAGGGGTAGGTTATCAAGTACAAGGATCATGAATCAAGTGGGATCTCATGTACCCATGTACTAGAACTAGCTTAACTCAACCACCCAAGGAGGGCTAGTTTACCCAAGGAAGGCTGAGTGCCTTGAAAAGCATGTCAAATGAAGCCCAATCCACACCAAACTATAGATCCGAATTTTCGTAGATACTATAGAGGTGGGTTTTCAATATCTTTTCAAAAGCCAAGCTAGATCCAAGTAGATCTAAGATAAACAAAAATGAGGGTTTTAATCAATTAGGGTTTTTATGATCTAGAACTTATGGATAAGCCAAGGAAGAAGAAGACCATACCTTTGGAGCATAACTGGATGAAGAGATAAATTCTAGCTAAGATGAGGATTACTTTTTCCAAAGATCAAATGAATAATTTTGAAGCCCTCTTGCCCAATCGTCCTCCCCCAAGCCACACGTGTGTCCCTCTAACCTGTAAAAACCAAGGAGCAAAGCATCAATCAGTTTAACATGTTGAGGGTAGACACAAGCAAGAAATAGATAAGCAAAGAATAGTTGGTACAAAGACAAAACCACTCCATGTTAACCAAAACGTCCTCTTGAAGCTTGAAGGGTAGGCCTCCCCAACAATTTGCACTCCTCCAAAACGTCTTCTCAACCTGTAAAAAAAGTATGGCAAAGTATGCAAGATAGCTACAAGAGATCCTCCAATGCAATGGACAAAAGCATTTACAATCAAAGCAACCAACATCCACTCCAAGATCCAAGCATGTACTCCAAAAGATAGAATTTTATTCCAAGATCCAAGAGCCAAATTCTCTAGATGAATTTTACAATGAGGAGGTCTCCTCCTTATATGGGATAATAAAGACCAAAACCCTAGATCTCAAAACCACTTTTTGAAATGAGTGGTTGAGATTAAAATATCTCAATACATAATCAGTGGCTAAGATGAATCATAACAATATATCACAAGGATCACTCAAAATAGTGATGACGTCATAGCTAGAAAGTACTCATGGAGGGTGACGTCATCCTCTAGAGGCGACAAAAGTACATGGGCCCACCTCATATGACTAGGACATGACACATGAAGCACATGGTGGGGCTAGGAGGCATCAATCCTTACTAGCTCATCCCCATGGCACAATAAAATAATGTAATATATCGAAAATAATCCAAATGATCAAATTTGTCCTCAAAATCTGTGAGAGACATGCAGTAAAAGGCCTCTTATGGCCTCTGTGGAACCCACTGACTGATGAAACCTGGCTGGAAGATGGGGGTTCACCTTGGAAAACCTCTGTGAAAACAAAGTGCCAAAACCTTGCCTCAATTTCCCAAATTGAATTCCTCAGTGACCCTTTTATTCCATTTTTACCCTGCCTCGGTAATTGTGAAAGTGTTGAAACTGCCTCCTAGGGCACCTGCGCTATCAAACTGAGCCCACCTAGATTTCTAGAAGGATGGGTAAATGGTAATATCAAGTGGTTGGACCATCCCATCCTCATACAGTGCCCTAGGTGAATTGGCGTCTCATGGCCCCTGCTGGTTAGGCTGGGAAATCAGCCCCAAATCTGCTCAACAAGTGGAAAACTGCATCTATCACTATCAAAAGTTCCTGGAACTGAATGATAAGTGTCTCATCAGATCCAGAAGACCCAAAAATACTAACAATGTATACTCATACATCATGGGTTTCCATGATTGGCCAACTGTAGGGTCCACCATATATGGACAGTGCATAATTTGATGATCTGAAGTAATAATAAAACCTGTTGTACTGCATCAATCACCATCTGAATCATATGTCCATCATATAGCATCATCATCAAGAGTATGTGGGACCATCAATCATCATCCATAAGCATACATGGCCCACATCATCACAGATCGCAACAAATGACCATAGTCAAACTGGGTTTGACTAGGTCAATATACAACCAAGGATAAATCATATCAATAGACTAAGACATGTTCCTCTAATCATACTCACGGCTTAACTTAAATTATAACATCATTTAGTGGCATTAATCATGTTAGCATATTCCATTGTTATTTACAATTACTTGCACAATAGCTTAAACGACAAACTCACCCATTGGACATGGTCTAACTGCTAGCTAAGGATGAAGGCTAGGAACAAGGCTGGGAAAGGGGGATGACTTGTCTAAACTCAACTAAAAGACACTTTGGACTGGGAAAAGGGGGAAGCTACAAACTCTATGCTGGACAAATAACACAGGGAAGGGTTGTGCCTCACAAATGGGTAAGTTGTTTAGAGAGTGATTAATCAACTTAGGCATCATGTCTACACAAAGTTGATCCAAGTTCATTAGGATAATTCAATTTCATTTCATGGCCTTTTTGTCCTATATAACCCTTTGGATCTTAGGTGCGCTAAAAAGCACAACTAATTGCAGCTTGCATTCAGGGCATGTTTATATATATATAAGGTCAACAATCGTTTAGATATAGAGTTTAAGAACCATTGCTTTTTGGACCTTTCTTATACTCTTCGAGGAGTATTTTTAGCATTTCATTGCTCTTTCCCTTTACTCACATGTGTTAATAAATGCATTCTAGAGTTTTCAGTTTCCATGGGCGAACTTACATAAGTTTCCAGAAGTAGTACATGAGCTTTCAGTTTTAGCCAACAACATCTCAAGTGACTAGGGGAAGTTCGTCCCAATGCCAAACATATGGACAACCGACCAGAATGATTTAGGCCTACAATCCAACTTACCAAAGGCAAGTTTTGTCACCAACTCAAAGCCGAGATAGCAAACAAATAGGGATGTGATCCAAACACAGAGGTAGTAAAAAGGGAAGTCCTCAATATCAGAAAGTCAAGTAAGACAAGTCAAGGGTTAAAGCCAAATAAGGAAAGTCATGGATGGATGGAGTCAAGTGAAAGTGGAGCCAAAGCTAGCAGACAAATGGTGTCAAGAAATACCATATCTATGCAAGGTAGTAGGTAAACCAGTGAGCTTTTTCAAACAACCTAAATGTGCAAGTAAAATGTCCATTTTATAATTTGTTATCAAGATAGTCCATTATAAGTTTACAAAGTTTGCCACATCATGAATTATATACCAAGCTAATGTTGTGAACATGACTAAAAAAACAAGATAATAATCCACAGTCAATGACCAGAAATCCATAGGTCATACAACATCATCATAAGAATAATCATCATATATCATCTGAAACACTGCTGCAATACATGTCTAGGCACTGGACTGAAACTGTATGGAATAAAGGGTCACATCGGTCATCAAATATGAACTCTCAAGGCTCGGCCTTGACACAAGGTCTAACATAAGTTTGATAAAATACACTGCTCTGATCATGAGTGATCTCATAATATAAACTCATCATAGCTAAGCTCTGAATAATCCAAGCTCTGAAATGTGCAGATATCTGCTAAGCAAGAATAGTAGCCCTGCTACTATGGTGTGATAACAGTAACCTTCCACATAGTCTTCTGAGGGTCATAAATCCTTCATCCTTTGTCCAAATGAGACAAGGTCACTACCATTGAAAAGCTCTTGGATAGCTCTATCCAGTGGTGAAATCCCTTCCCCATCTGAGCACTCATAGCATGTTGAATTTTACACTGAATTTCTCGTCCAAAAATTCACTTAAAAGACTTAATCCTTCTTCCTGCCATGATCTTCCCTTCCACTTGACCCACAGAGGGGTTATGAAACAATTTTAGGGCATTCCCTTCCTTCCCAAGGATCAGATGTGGTCATACACTCATTCAGAGGGTCAATCAAACATATCATAACATGTAGAATGCATAAAGTTTGATCTAACAAATACATTTATCATATGCAAGACTTATAATGCATTAAACTCATGCAATACCATGATATACATATAACAATGAACTCAACCCTTTTACTCAAGCCTTCACATGACTTCCTGTCAATCAAATTCATATAAATATGCATTTCAAAATTCCACAATTGAACCTAAGCAACCATAATTCATAACCATGAAACATTATCATAACATAACATGAAGTACTTATCTTTCAATTGAGACTGCCAAGCAACTGTCTAAGTGAGAGTAACGTTCCACCCAACCTTCTATATCTGTCCAGCCTATACTCTTTCAGCTGAGAGATCACCCCCGAGCTACGATGTTTATCCACTAAGGAGGGCTATCAGGTTCTCTCACAATCAAGGTTCCATCCCAATGCTAAGCCAAACTGTAGTTGGGTTTATCAAGCATTCCATGGAACCTATCCATGCTAAGCCAACCTACAGTGGGTTTATCAAGCATTCAGGGACATACTGGTCATGCTAAGCCAACTTTCGGTTGGGTTTATCAAGCATACCAAACAACAGGGTCATGCCAAGCCAGCCTGCAGTTGGGTTTATCAAGCATACAAGACTAGCTGATCATGTTAAGCCAACCTATAGTGGTTTTATCAGGCATACCAAAAAATACAATCATGCCAAGCCAGCATATTATTGGGTTTATCAAGCATATCAGAAAAGCTGATCATGCTAAGCCAACCGAAAGTGGATTTATTAGGCGAACACAGATAGCAAGTAAGACGTTGCTAAGCCAGTGAGCTCAACCACAGATTTGCAGGAATCTCAACACTCAGCTGACCTGGCACCCACATTACCTACCACATCCAACACAAGGAAGACCCTCTTCTCTGCTGCACAGCAGTCCCTGAAGACCTCTTCCCTTCCAGTGCTATTCCAGGATGGGCATAGAAAGGCCCAGTCACTAGTTCTATGAGACTTCAGCCTTCACTTGGTTTATCAATAAACCCAACCTTCTTCCATAGTTCAACAAGATGACTTGTTTTAGACTTGCGGACATGGCTCTGTTGCGCAATCTACTCTCTGCATTCCAATCCCTAGGTTCTCACAGTTTCTCTGCACTATTCAGGATTGCAGTTTCCTCATGGGTTCTTGCCACTCTGTCACCAATAGACTGGATTCACACACTAGTTTTCATGGCTAACAACTCTTTGGTATTTATATTACATAGGGAAAACAAGAATATCTTCAGGCTTCCATGCCTGGTTCTGAGTCTGCAAGTATGTCTAGACAAGTTCTCTCTTGACGGATCAATGGATCGTGAATCGCACGTGCGTCTATGGATCAATGCATGAATGAATTTTTTTCCTTCCCCAACGAGTAGTAAAACAGGTTCTGCGATTTCCCAAGCATTGAGTGCCTTCCAGGACAAGTCATGCCCTGTCATACGAACTTGCTGTCATGGTCCATACTCCATCGACTTCAACAACAGGGTTTTCAACCACCCTCCGTAACCACATTAATGTCAATTGGGAGTTCAAATGGGTCCAGATTCGGACATGTGGTAACATGGGTACCAATCCCATAACCCCCTCACCTCTCCCTAGTGGATACACATGGCCCCTTATCATTAGTTGCCTCCTTATCCAACTTCTTGGTTATTGTATTCATTAATAATAATTACATCATTCACATTTCTTCATGGCTTAATATGCCATGAATAATCAAATTGAAAAATACTTTCCTATGCAATAACATGAAACATCCACTAGTGGGGCCTTGGCCTTCAGCTCCACACTAGGGAAAATACACACACATCGCATATACATAGTATTTACATTGAAGCCAATAAACATCAAGGGAAAAATGGGGTATTACAATTCCCTCTCCCTTAAAATAACACTGTCCTCAGTGTTCTCAAAACTGAACAAAAATGGGAATGCCTCTTTCATGGCATCCTCCATCTCCCACGTGGCCTCTTCTAGGATAAGGTGCCCCCATTACACCTTTACCTACCTTATGGCCCGGTTCTGGAGCAAGGTAACCTTCCTGTCGAGGATGCATATAGGGTCCACCTAGAACTCTCCCTCTGGTTCCACATGTATCACATGCCAATCAATGATGTGATTAGGATCATGTACATATTTCTTAAGCAAAGATACATGGAAAACATTATGAGCTTTCATGTTAGTAAGAAATGCAATCCTATATGCAATTGGCCCTATCCTATCAAGGACTTCAAATGGCCCACAATATCTTGGTGCCAACTTGGAACAAATTCCCAACTTCATGGAACTCTTTCTTGGTTTCACTCTTAAGTATACATGATCCCCAATCTGAAATTCCTTATGCATTCTTTTCAAATCTGCATAAATTTTCTGCCTGTCCTGAGCTCCCTTCAAATTCTTCCCGATCTTCACAATCTCTTGCTCCATCTCCTCAATCATCTCTATTCCAAGCACTACTTTGTTCACTGGGTTGTCCCAGCACACTGGAGTCCTGCAGCCTTTGCCATACAACACTTCAAAAGGAATCATCTTCAATGATGCTTGATGTCCATTGTTGTAAGCAAATTCCACTAAGTGTAAGTAGTCTTCCCACTTAGATGGCTTGTCCATCACATACATCCTTAACATATATTCAAGGATCTGATTTACTTCGTCAGTCTGACCATCTGTCCGAGGATGATAGGATGTATTGAAACTCACGTTAGTTCCCAGCTCCTGGAACAATCCTTTCCAAAAATTAGATGTGAGCTTCGTGTTATGGTCTGAAACTATTTCCTTGGGAAATCCATGCAACTTGAAGATCTCTCTCATGAGATATCTGCAATGTCATTGGCCTTGTGAGTGGACTTGATGGGAATGAAATGAGCTACCTTTGATAGCTTTTCCACCACTGCCATGATTGAATCATGTTTCTTCACTGTCATTGGCAAACCTGTTATAAAATCCATAGAGACCACTTCACACTTCCACTCTGGAATGGGCAATGGTTGCAACAATCCCACTAGATGTTGATGCTCTTCCTTGAACTGTTGACACTTCTGACATATAGCAATGTACTCAGCTATGTCTTTCTTCATACCATGCTAAAAGTATTGCTTCCTTGCTGTTGTTATAGTCTTCTGATATCCTGGATGTCCTGAGTATGGCCTTTGATGTATCTCATCCATTACCAACTTATTCAGATTTGCACTGTTTGGAATCTATAGTCTAGTATTATGATAAATGAGAACATTATCCTCACCCAGCTGATATCTTGCATACTTCTCCTCCATAACGTTCTACTGCAATTTCTCTTCAATCATAAGATAGACTTCATCACTATTTTGAGCCTCTAAAATTCTGGCCTTCAACTCTGACTCACACCTGCTTAATGCTACAATATGGAATTTCCTGCTGAGTGCATCAACAACCGTATTCTCCTTACCCTTGACATGCTTAATCTCCAAATCGAACTCACAAAGAAACTACATCCATCTAGTTTTCCGTGCATTCAGATTTGACTAGTCAAACAAGTATTTTAAACTCATATGATTAGTTCTGATCTCAAACCTTCTTCCCAAGAGATAATGTCTCCATCTCTTGAGAGCATGAACTATGGATGCTCTCTCTAAGTCATGGGTGGCAT
Organism: Larix kaempferi; assembly: GCA_027924585.1. Taxonomy (NCBI): domain Eukaryota; kingdom Viridiplantae; phylum Streptophyta; class Pinopsida; order Pinales; family Pinaceae; genus Larix; species Larix kaempferi. The sequence goes on along the minus strand of BSBM01000063.1, from coordinate 10,088,205 downwards.
AGTTCCTTTCATGATCCTTCAGCTTCCTTGACTCATAACAAATTACAGACCCTTCTTGCATTAGCACTCCATCGATTCCCTCAATGCAAGCATTAGTGCACACGACAAAATTCTTACTTGGATCTGCAATCTTCAAAACAGGTGCACTAGTAAGTAGCTCCTTTAACTGCTGGAAACTCCTTTCACATTTTTCAAACCATGTGAATTTGATTTCCTTCCTATGCAATGAAGTAATTAGATGGGCTATCCTAGAGAAGCCTCCAATGAACCTTCTGTAGTAACCAGCAACGCCCATAAAAGATCTAACATTTGTTGCATTCCTTGGAGTAGGCCAGTCCATGATGGCCTCAATCTTCTCTGGATTCACTATAATGCCCTCTGCTGATATAATATGACCCAAATACTGTACTCTCTGTTGATAGAAGTTACATTTACTTAGCTTGGCATAGAACTATTTCTCCCTAAGGACTTGCAGTATCACCCTCAAATGCTCATCATGCTCTTCTTCATTCTTGGAATACAAAAGGATTTCATCCAAGAACACAATCACACGCTTATCAAAATACTTGCTGAAGACACTATTCATGAGACACATGAATGTGGTAGGTGCATTGGTGAGACCAAATGGCACCACTGTAAATTCATAATGACCATACCTAGTTCTAAAGGCTATCTTATGAATGTCTCCTTCCTTTATCCTTACTTGATGGTACCCAGACCTCAAATCAATATTTGAAAACACTCTAGCTTCCTTCATTTGATCAAACAAGTCATCAATCCTTGGCAAGGGATACTTGTTCTTAATCGTCACTTTATTGAGCTTCCTGTAATCAATACATAGTCTCAACGTTCCATTCTTCTTCTTAACAAACAACACTGGTGCACCCCATGGGGATACACTCGATCTGATATATTCCTTGTCCATTAATTCCTACAGCTGCATCTTCAATTCTACCAATTCCGGTGTGCTCATTCTATAAGGATCTTTGGAGATGGGTGTTTCCCCTGGAACAAGATTAATGGAAAATTCAATGTCTCTCTTGGGCAGCAATCCTAGAACTTCATTTGGAAACACATCCTGAAACTCTTGTAATATCTGGAAGTATTTTATCCTGGGTCCTTTATCTTCTGTTGAATCTGATATATGCACAGCATATAACTGACAACCCTTCTTATAAAAATTCCTCAATTGCAGAGCTGAAATCTGCCTTACTGAAACATGCTTCGGAATTCCTTTGACCATCCTTGGTATCCCTTCATCATCAAGACATTCCAGCGCTTTCTCATAGCAGTCAAATTTGTCCCTATGCCTTTCCAACCAATCCATTCCAATTAAGGCATCATAATATCCAAATGGTAAGACATTTAATTCTGCATGCGTGAGGAGTCCATTCAATTCCATAGAACACTCCACTACTTCACTTACTTTCCTCTTGGTACCAGTGGCTAACTGAACTAGCCAAGCATTTCCATGCTTTAATTTACGAAGAGAACAAATTTCAACTATATTAGGAGATATGTAACTATAGGTAGACCCTGGGTCAATCAAAATAGAAATAGGCTGATCAACAATCTTACTTGCAACCTCCACCACTGCTGATTGATGGTCTGCTTGATGATCATCCAATGCTGCATAAATACTAGGTGTTCTCCTAAACTGATCAGTTTGGACTTCAATTTTTCAATTTCATTGTCTTTGTCTCTTACCTTATTTTGTAAGATTTCCTTCTTGAGATTGACATCCTTGAGTAGATCCATTGTCTTCTTTTGATAATTTTCAAAATTCCATAAAATCTTCTTTCTAAGACTTGAATTGAATTTGATGTCCAGATCCAATACGGTACATGTAAATGCCTCCTTGACTTTCCACAAGTCTTCCTTCTCATCTTCTGTAAGTAAAGTTTCAACATCATCACATTCAGAATTATTATTGACAGAAGTTTCCTTACCTTCACTTACATTTGAAGCTTGTTCCTTCTTTTATCCTAGCTTCTCATCTTCAGAGATCTTGATTTTTGTTTCTATGTCTTGAAATTTCCTTTGATACTCACCTTCTAGCTTGAACCAGAGATATTTGGTAGAGGTGCATTTTCCTACACTTCTTTGATAGGGATTGAGAGTCCTTCCATCAGAAACTTCAAAGCAATATTGTTGTCTTTCTCAGTTGCTATCTTTGTCTTCTTGTTGGGCTAGAAAGGTGGGTTAACTACAATTTCCCAAACACCAGATTTCTTCAAGTAATCCTTCATTTTACTTCTCCAACCAAAGTAATCTGATATTTCTAAAACTGGAACTTCATGGTTGACTTCTACTGGTCCTTCCATCTTGGATCCCTTCAAGCTTGTTAGGATTATGATGAAGGCCTTCTCTAATATCAATTGATGGACACAATGGCTCACTGAGAGGGGGGAGGTGAATCAGTGAGTGAACCCTTAAGACCAATTTTCTTTTCTTCTTATTCTAACACTTATTATTTACAGTTCCACTTTAACATTCATACAAAGATCATCACTCATACTGATCTACAAATCAATAAACATTAAACAAGTAATCTATTAACATCAACACATCATAAGAGACACAAGATATAGGCTTTGTAATCTTTTTTAATATTTCTTCAATCGGCACAACCGGGGTTTAATCAACTACAACTAAATCAAAAGCACCTACTTCTATTCCAAGACTCTACTTGGTCTTTTTCTTAGATCCTACTAAGAAAAATACTTGCAAGGCCCTGCTTGTATTTAATACACATTTATCACATATCATTACATCATCATTCAATTATCATTACATATCAACAACTTGAACACCTCATCATCATTCTATTAGTCATATGAGAAGCATATTCACAAACTGTCCTCTGTCATGTCATGTCATCATTCTGCTTGTAGGTTCCTTTTCATTATGTTTATCATCAACTGTCACAATAAAAAATGCCATCACCAATCATAAGCAAGCATTATTCCACATGCACACCCTTATCCATAAACATGTCATCATTCGGTTTGCTGCTAATTCTGTATTACACATACATCATCCACATTATCATTCTATCCTATAACAATTCATCATTCTGTTCTCTAACATGTCAACATTATTTCCTCTAACATGTCATCACTTCTTCCCCATCTCCATTCTGTCCATGCATATAGGTATGTCTTCATCAACCAACTTCCTTAATCAAACCTAGAAGTAAAGGATAAACAAAAATGTTTCACTACTGCTGCTTTTGCTCCTCCATAGAAACTGTCCTCATCTTCTTCTACCCGAAATCAGACCTCTCCTCAATCACCTGAAATTTTCCTTACACATTTTCACAATGAACTTGTCCTCTATATATAATTTTTCTTTCCATTAATTTAGTAGGCCAACTTGTCATTTTTTATTTCAATTTATTCAAATACATTTTTTATTCCATGTTATCCTCAACAAATATATATATATATAATTCTTTGACTTTCTTGCCACATTAGCAAAGTGGGCTTGTCACCACTTTACCCCATCATATGCCATGCAATCGTGGTATTCATTCCCACATGGATTCCATTTCTTATGTCCGCATCATCCATCAAAGATTCATGCAATGACCATCAACACATGCCCACAAGGCATCATGAATATGCCCGCAGTGGTCTTTTAGAATGCTCGCAAGACCACTTAAATTATGCCCGCAGGGATTCTTCTGATTGCCCTTATGACTCCCACAAAAATGCCCACAATGGGCCTTTAGAGATTCCCACAAGGCCTCTCTTAAATGCTTGCAATGCATCCTAAAAATTCCTGCAGGCTATTGCAAAATGACCACAGCTATCTGTTGGCAGCTAGCAACAACCTCTTCATTTCTTGACAAAGTGAAGAGAGATCAGCTCTTTATGTGATTTATCAATTCAAAATTATGTAGAGCTCCTTCAGAATCTTTGATTCTGAAGGTGCTCTTAATCAAAGAAAAGTAATTAATGATTCTAGAGCTGATACGGACTTGATCATCAAACTTGGTTTTTGAATGAAGGATAGATAAGTTTCGTAAATTCTCATTAAAGTTATTTAAAAGATTGAAACGAATTTATGTGACTTAAGGGTTTTGGTGTCAAATAAATATCATAAAACACATTGTTTAGGGTATTATTAGTCTCAAGACTAAGAGAATTTAGGAAGTTAATGTCATAAGGAATATCCTATTATGAACTTTGTAAATATCATAGTTAATCGATAAATGAGGTTTGTATAGGAAACATTTCACATATGATAAATACCCTATATGATGACATATACTATAATGTGTTAATAGCATGTATAAAGGTTTCGATTTAGTGTTGTACATATATATAGTTTGTACATATACATAAAATAAACACCAAGCTGGCCATTTGATTAATACCTACTTAACCTTAAAACACAATTTATTACTCTTCATATCACGACGTAACATCATAAAACAATGATGATCGTTTGATGAACTGACTATGCACTAAATCAATGGTTAAATCAATAAACGTTTTGGATCGATGAGCTGGTATGGAACGTGGCTTTCACCCCTTGACAGAGTCGACAGTTGTATGCATTTTGCAGACCGTGTTGACAGTGTTAATTGCTAACAGTCATTTCAAATTACGCCATTGTACCTCTTAATCATGAACCACTGTCAATAATCAATGATCGTAATAATGGTTCTATCAGATCTCATATCGCCGCCTCGCCAAGTTAAGTGGTGATCACTACTGGGCATGGTTAAACGTAGATAAGTTGGCATAAGACACGGTCTAGTATGAAAGTTGTAACATTTATCACTATCCCGCTAAAATGGTAGGTTCAGAGATTTGATTTTGATCAGATTTGAAGCATGTGAAGATTTTCTAGCATGTCGTGTGTGTGGATACCTATTCCCTCTGTTTTCACTTTCCCTTTCATTCCACGACTAAAACCAGAAAGTGCTGAAGAAACCATGTCTCCTCTGAATCGTTTTGAAATCTCAGGGTATGAAATTATTGAAGCTAACCAGGAGGTTGCCCAGAAATTCGAGAAAATGGGATGGACACATTTCTTTCAAAGCTTTGATGGTCATCATGTGGAGATTACCAAAATGTTTGCAATGAGTTTTAAAAATGACAGGGTGCGAATTGGGGGTTTCGAATTTGTTATTAATGAAGACAAAATTGCTGAAGCCACGAAACTTCCTCAGGTGGGAGAACGCTGGTTTAAGGGCCTTATGGTTGATAAGAAGAAGTGTTTGGCTTTGTTAATGCCTTTACCAGATAAAACGAAATTGAGGGTAGGCGTACCTGTAAAATTTCTAAAGCCCGAGTGGAGAGCTTACTATGAAATCTTGGTAAGGTACGTAACCTGTTGTGGATGTTTTTCCCATTTGCACTTGTATCATTTACGGTTGTTGTTAGCAGTAAAGGGTTATAAACTTAATTTGCCCTTCTATCTGTGGCAAAGCCTTAAGAAAATGTCACAGTCTGTAAGGAATTTTAATAACCCTGATAATAGTTTGTGTCACCATGGATTGATTAAAATTTTACTGCAATTCCAATTATCTGCAAAAGGTCTGTCTTGGGATAAATTTCTAGCCGATTGTAAATTGGGGCCAACACAGCATTGGCCTAATTCATCTCCTCGAGCTCGTAGGAAACGAAAAATTATAGATCCTGAGGATGATAGCTCAGAGGATAATGAACCAGAGGCCGTAAACATGTCCATAGATGATAAAGTAAATGAAGATGCTGATAGGGTTTCAATTCCTTGCGATTCTAGGGAAATATTAAAAGAACCCAAACCTGGTAAGAATGATGACAACCCTGTAAAATTAAAAGAGGAATCGACCAGAAATAAACATTGACACTGTAGAACTTGAAACAGTACACAATCAGCATTGTGACAGTCCTCGTTCTCCTCATGTAGCTAGTGAAGATGAAACCCTACAACAGGTATTAGGAAATATCTATCAGCATAAAAACGCAGAGTCTAAAGGAAAGCGCAAACAGTGTACAGCCTTATTGGAAGAAGAAAATAAAACTTTCAGGAAAGAATTGCTTGAATGGATTGACAGATGGAAAAGAGCCAACATGAAGAAGAATCAACTCAAGAAATCAAAGAAATCGATATTAAAAACGAATCAACTGCTAATGGAAAGAATTGAAAAACAAAATGTTAAAATTATCAGGTTGAAGGCTAAATTGGCCGAAGCTAGAAGAGTAGTCGCTCTTCATAATGAGGCTTAATAGTTTTTCCTTTTCTCATGTTGACAGGTAACCATTATTTCGATTTTGCATGTCTGTAAAATCGGAGATTTTACAAGCATGCATTTATAATTTTGTTTTAATATTTCTGTTAACTGTGTTAAATGGATTTTAATATAATGTATTTATTGAATTTAATGCAGGAGGTTTTATCACCGCTTTCTTCCAGGAATGCAGGGCATGGTGGATGCGTTGGCATGAAAATGTAGCGGATTTGTTATAAGCTGGAGTTTTCTGAATGGCCAAGAATGTTCTGAGATGTCTCGACTCAGGCTAGTCGATTCTATTTTTAGTAGTAGGTGTAATTAGATGCCTTTATGGTTAAATAGTTTCCTATAATGTTGCATGCAACATTTATAGTAAAACCGATTCTCACTAGTATATGAATGAATATTTTTGATGAACTCGGGATGGATGGAGTGTGGAAGAAAACTTGTTGAAATATATTTTATTGCTGGTATTATATCAAAATTGAAGCTGAAGCTTTTTTGTGGATAATACTGGATATCTGCGAATGATGCTGTGACTGGTATTCATTTTTGGATTTATATATATATATACATATATTTCGGTTTGCCATCTTCTGTTTATATGCAAACTCTGTGTGCTGTGCCATACTGAGGTTTAAATAATTTTCTCACTTTATCATCTCAAGCTAGTTATTGAATGAATATGTCATTATGATTTTGTTCATTAGTGTGTTCACTATAAACATTAGCTTGCATGATATACTCTCTGGTTTATTTAAAATTTCATTTGTATGTTAACAGTGAATTTTAAATAAGCATTATTTCAAATTTAAATGACTGTCTTGATAAATAATTATTAATCAGTTTTGGAAATGAAATTTGACTGTGAGCTTAGGTCAAATCTCATCTCCATTTACATATAGCAGAGTTATTGTTGTTATAACTTAAATATGTTTCGTTTATATTATACTTCAATTTTCTGTTACTGATTAATGATTAATCTTAGTTTCAAATTTGCTCTCAGCTGAGATAGGGTTAAATAGGGTAGTTAGATTAATTAGTTTTAAAGTTTATTTTATGGAGTATTGTTAATCATTCTGCATACTGTAATTAAGCTTTCATATTTAGAAAATTCCCTAAAAATTGGAGTCTTTCCTTCCGAAAGCAGCCTTAGGACATTTGTAGATATATAGATAGGATAAACACTAGAATAGGTTAGATTTTGCTAGTTTTAAGGTTTCCTTAAGAGACAAACTAGCTGGTAGCAGGACCATAACCTGCGAGGTCTTGTTAATTCAAACACACCGGACACTGCAGTAAGTTGATTGTGTGGATAAAACCTCTTTATTGGCTCTGATTCATAAAATCGTGCCAACACTATCTCTACAAATATTCCCGCATTTGTGTTCAACATGCCCGCAGCTTGAGTCCTCAAATTCCCACCAAGGAATCAAACAATGTCCTCTTGTCATTATTCTTGTCATGTCATGCTTCTTGTCCTCCATGTACTCAATGCCTTTTCATTTGTCCTTGTCCTTGTTTTATTTCCATGACCAAGTCCTCTTCTTCACTTGTTTGTCCTCCAACTTGCCATTGTCTTATATGTCAACACTTTGGTCTTCATTGGTTGTCTAGTCACCTTGCCATGTCATCATTGTTTCCATGTTATCTTTCCATTTCAAATCTTTGTCCACATCACCAATCCATGTCATCATTTCAACCTTTTTCATTAATGTATTTTCATCAATGACAATCATATTCATCAACTTTGATGTGTGATCTTGTAGATCAAGAACATACCAGCTATGAAGAAGCTATATAGAAGAAATAATGGATAGATAGCCTTCTGACAAACTTGGGCTTTACCAAAAGTAAAGTTGAACCTAACCTTTACTTTAAGGTTATGGATGATGAACCTGTCATACTATTGTTGTATGTGGATGATTTATTTCTGGCAGGAAATGAGAAACAAATTGTATAGTGTAAGAAGAAGCTCGCGGAAGAATTTGATATGAAAGACCTTGGATTGATGCACTATTTTCTAGGTCTAGAAGTGTGGCAGAGCCCAGAAGGAATATTTATCAACCAGGCAAAGTATGTTGTGAAAATCCTAAAAAGGTTTGATATGTTGGAATGTAAATCCATGGCGACACCCATGGATACCAACCTGAAGTTGTTAGATGATGAATCGTAAGAGTTAGTGGATGTGAATCAGTACAGATAGATTATTGGGTCATTGATGTATCTGGCGAATACCAGGCTAGATATAAGCTTTGATGTGAACACCCTAAGTCAGTATCTAGTTGATCCTAGACATGTTCACCTAGTAGCAACAAAGCATATGATGAGGTACCTCAAAGGTACGATAGAATTTGGTCTATACTATGTTGGAGATCATGACTACAGATTGTATGGTCATACAGATGCAGATTTGGCTGGAAGTGTCTCAGACATGAAGAGCACCTCAGGTAGATGTTATTGTCTGGGATCCACCATGATCTCATGGTTTAGCAAGAAGCAATCCATTGTTTCTCTCAGCTTAGTTGAAGCATAGTATATAGTAGCTTGTTCTGCTAGTTGTGAAGCCATATGGATTCAGAAGTTGATTTCAGGTCTATTTGACCTGTAGTTGGATACCACAGTGATTCTATGTAACAACCAGAGTTGTATAAAGATGACGGAGAACCCAGTGTTCCATGACAAGTCAAAGCACATAGAAATCTAGTATTTTTATATACAAGATATGGTACAGAAGGGAGCTAATTAACTCTAGTATGTGAGCAATGATGATCAAGTTGCTGATGTGTTGACTAAGCCTCTGTCTCGAGTGAAGTTTGAGTAATTCCGTTACAAGCTTGGTGTGGTTCGAAAGGACCTTAATCAAAAGGGGCAGGAGCAGTGTTGATGCTGTTGATGATGATGATGCAGTGGGATTGTATCATCTGTGGACACATGGCCTAAAGGGATCCATAGACTCTTGTCTCCAAGAATGTGATGATGATGATGTTGCAGTGGGATTGTATCATCCATGGACACATGGCCTAAAGGGATCCATAGACTCTTGTCTCTGAGAATGTGATGATTATGATGTTGCAACAGGATTGTATCATCCCTGGACATATGGCCTAAAGGGATCCTTAGACTCTTCTCTCCGAGAATGTGATTATGATAATGTTGTGGTGGAAAAATCCTAGATTTGATCTAGGTCACATCCAGTATGAAAAAGGATTGGCACTGTGGTGGAAAATCATAGATTTGATATGGGTCACATCCAGTATGAAAAAGGACTGGCACTATGGTGGAAAATCCTAGATTTGATCTAGGTCACATCTAGTATGAAAAACGACAGGCACTGTGGTGGAAAATCCTAGATTTGATCTAGGTCACATCCTGTGAAACTCCTCACAATGGATCCAAAGAGATGATGTAAACCTCACAATGAAAGAATTTAGGAAAATAGAAGAGAATAGAGCAACAGAACATAGATCCAATGGAAATCAGATAGGAGTAGAATATTCACACATGTTTCATTAATCATAATAGTAAAACAATAATGATACAAATGCACAGGATTTGAATACCAAGGGTGTAATTCGAATTAGCCTGCATGGAGAGATAAAAATATCACTGGAGTGTCATCAAATCACAACTAGAAGTCTTCATCATCATCAGTGGAGTCATCAATGCACAAGTAACTGTCAACCATAAGTCAAACGGAGTCTAACTAAGTGTGGTAGGTGTAACTGAGTGTAATTGGCACATGGAGGTACTAACTAAATGAAGGAGGCTCAATGGAGGGCACATGAGGAGCTAACTAGATTTAGAGTGGGAAGTCTAGTCTCACTGGAGGTCCATCATAGTGGTATAGTCAGTTGAGAGTCAGTCTAGCCTTAAATCAAGGAAAGAACTGAAGATAACTTAACTAACTGAAGTACAACTGAATGGTAGGTGAGAGAGGGCACCTAGGATGCATGCAATTGCATGCAGGGCACACTAAGCACTAGGAGGGCTAAAACTGATCAGTGAGAAGCTCCCAAGGCTAGCTAACTGAGGGCTAGGTGCTAGGACTGATGACTGGGATGCATGCATGCAAAATCATGACTGCATGCATAACTGAAAATGTAAAGCTGGTAGGACTAGGATGGAGCATAGGAAAATCCCAACACCCCCCCTTAATCCATATTGGGCCCTGGTAACTAGGACCAAAGGTCACCCATACAATCAAAGAAATGATAAAAAATAATAACTGTCCATAAACTGAGGAAATGGGGAAAACCTCATGGGAAAAATACCCCCCCTCAAAAGAACAGTAAAATAACTCAAAGAACCATCATACTAAGCATAAAAGGAAGAAGATTTCCTTAGTGAAAGCTTTTGCAAAAAACTTGGCAAGCTAATCCTCTGTAGGATGCCAATGTAGGTGCTAGATCTGGATTTGGTCTTCTGATGTGCCTCCCACTATGTAGAGAATGTATTGGATGAGCCAATTCTTTCAGGAAACCTTTCTTCCACTGGAACGAATGGATCATGATGAGTCTTCCGAAGGGATGGAAGAGTGAACCCCATCATCATGTTGCATCTCTCATGGAGAGGTAGATGGCATAATGCAAGGTTGGCATGATGCTGAAATCTGGTAGTTTTGTGAGTAGATGAATTCTCAACTATGTTCTCAATAGCTGCAAGGACTATGTGATCCCATGTTGGCCTTGTCTCTGGATTGAGAACATGTGTTGGTTCTGGATCTGGATCTGAATGTTCTTGAACTTTGATCTCAACATCAAGATCTTCATCTTCATCTTCATTACAAGAAGAGTCACTTGGATCTTCATCGTATTTCGAAGGAGTAGGAAGAGAGAAGGGCAAAAAATGAGAGAACTCATATGCCTTGGAGGCATGATTTGCAAACCCTTTCGCTATAGTCTTCCCAGTAGAGATCTTTGTAATATCAACTGTGTCGGGACCAAAAGTCACCTTGTTTGGTGATTTGGTGTGAGTCATCTGATATACAGACAACAAAGTTGATGTCAAGGAGGGAACGGATAGAACATTCTTGAACTTGCCATGCTCCATATGTACTGTACCCAACCCTTTGGCAGAGATCTGAGAGTTGTCTCCCATGTGAATAGTAGGCCCATCTTTGACATCTAAAGAAGAAAATGATTCTTCAGAGGAAACCATGTGGTTGGAGGCTCCAGAATCTATGAGGAGGGCCTTTGATTTTGAAAAAATAGCCATCAATGTATGGAAATCCTCATGACCATCAGATCCACTTCCAGAATCAGACATCTTTGCATATTTTGGAATAGCAATTTTGTTCTATTCAAGAAGCTTGGTTAGTTGATCTATTTTCTTGTGCATGCAAGATCTCTCTGGGTGGTATCCTCTCTTGCAGTAGGGACACTCAGATCTTTTATGTTTGTCCTTCTTGGAGCTGGAGGCTCCTTTTGATGGACTTGAATTGTCATTTAGCTTGGATTTAGATGGCTTCTTGTCTTTTCCTTTTTGCCTCTTTTTCAGATTCGCACTATTTTCTTCTCTAGTTAGAAGAGCTAGATCCTTGGAGGCATTGATGGCACCCATTTGAATCAATTTGTCCTCTTCTTGAATGAGAGCTGCAGTAAAGTATTCTAAGGTTGGCATCTTCCATCCAGGGATTGACATTCGCCCAAAATGGAAGGTAGATACAAAGAGTAAAAATTGAGATCCTAGCTTGCTCAGAATGGAGAGCACCAATTGTTCATCACTTTTAGTGATGCCACAATGCTTGCATTGCAAAACCAAGTTCTTAAAATTCGAGAAAAATTCTTGAATGGTCTCAAAATGGCTAGGTTGTAGGGTAACCAATTCATTTTCGAGAGCATGGCCTCTTATCCCATCTTGTTTTCCAAAAAGACCCTCTAATTTTACCCATAACTCATTTGGAGTCTTCAATCCTTCGACATGAAACAATATATCTCTAGAAATATGAAGGCATATGTAACCAAAGGCTTCATCCATTTTATTTCTATGCTTGGTTTTCTCCACAGCTGAATGTGGTTCAGCTTCTCTTCCCATTGTCAAACTATATAGATGTTTATTTAACAAGAATATTTTCATCTCACTCTTCCAATCAAAGTAATTGAAGGGAGTGAGGATTCTAGGAGAGAGGAGAGCATTCGAGTTGCTCATTATAACTGTTGGAGCAAATGCAAAAGTGAAACTGCTGCTGCAACTGCTGGAACTTCGAATTACCTGCAAAAAACTCTCAAGAATGGAGGTAGAATATACTCTCAAATGTCTTTGATACCATGTGAAAATCCTCACAGTGGATCCAAAGAGATGATGTAAACCTTAGAATGAAAGAATTTAGGAAAATAGAAGAGAATAGAGCAGCAAAACATAGATCCAATGGAAATCAGATAGGAGCAGAAGATTCACACATGTTTCATTAATCAAAATAGTAAAACAATAATGATACAAATGCAAAGGATTCGAATACCAAGGGTGTAATTCGAATTAGCTTGCATGGAGAGATCAAAAAATCACTGGAGTGTCATCAAAGCACAACTAGAAGTCTTCATCATCATTAGTGGAGTCATCAATGCACAAGTAACTGTCAACCATCAGTCAAACTGAGTCTAACTGAGTGTGGTAGGTGTAACTAAGTGTAACTGGCACATGGAGGTACTAACTGAATGAAGGAGGCTCAGTGGAGGGCGCATGAGGAGCTAACTGGAGTCAGAGTGGGTAGTCTAGTCTCACTGGAGGTCCATCGGAGTGATACAGTCAGTTGAGAGTCAGTCTAGCCTTAAATCTAGGAAAGAACTGAAGATAACTTAACTAACTGAAGTACAACTGAATGGTAGGTGAGAGAGGGCACCTAGGATGCATGCAATTGCATGAAGGGTGCACTAAGCACTAGGAGGGCTAAAATTGATCAGTGAGAAGCTCTCGGGGCTAGCTAACTGAGGGCTAGGTGGTGGGACTGATGACTGGGATGCATGCATGGATGCAAAATCATGACTGCATGCATAACTAAAAATGAAAAACTGGTAGGAATAGGATGGAGTATAGGAAAATCCCAACACATCTAGTATGAAAAAGGACTGGCAATGTGGTTGAAAATCCTAGTTTTGATCTAGGTCACATCCAATATGAAAAATGGCTGGCATTGTGGTGGAAAATCCTAGATTTGATCTAGGTCACATCCAGTATGAAAAAGGACTGACAATGTGGTTGGATTGTATCATCCTTGGACTTTAGTCCATAATGGATCAAGTGACTTCTGTCCTCGAGAATATGGTTGGATTGTATCATCCTTGGACTTTAGTTCAGAACGGATCTGGTGACTTCTGTCCTCGAGAATGTGGTGGGATTGTATCGTCCCTAGAATTATGTCCTAAAGTGAGAGGGATTGATCATGCCGTAATTGGATCAGGATTGCATCATCCTTGGAATTATGTCCTAAAGTGAAATGGTTTGATCATCTTGTAATTGGATCATGTGTGTTGCAGGTTATGTTGCTGTTGATCAAAAGATCAAGATGATGTTGCTGATCGAAATATCAAGATGATGTTGTTGATCGAGAGATCAAGTGTTGTTGTAGATGATCGAGCGATCAAGTGCTGCAGAAGATGAAGACCAAAGATGGAGACTCAGTGCTGTAGAAGATGATGCTCCAATACTGAATATGTTGAAGATGTTCCAGCAACTGTTGTAGTTGTCGATGTTGTTGAAGAAAACTTCCAATGATTTATAGATGTATCACTTGATGTTGTTGATGATGCTCTCTCTCCTTGATCCTATAGTTGATGTTGTTATTGTTAGTAGAATACCCTTCTCGTTAAGGGGGAGTGTTGAAATATTGTAACTTCGAAGAATATTCTATTGTATTTTATTGTTGTAATTTATTCGGAGATGTTTTATTCCTCCATACGGATGTCATTATTGTATTTGATTATGTAAAGTCATTGAGGTAAATCCTCCCTTGTAAGTCGGGGCAATATATCCCCTTTGAGTCAATTGTAATGGGGTGTTTAAGTCCCCTAGAGAAGTAGGCCTAGTCATCATTAGGTTAAGTTGTTAGGGGCCGAACTAGTTAGGGAAAAATGTAAGTGAAAGATAAAGTATAAATAGAAGTGTTGTGCTCCTCATTTGGACACACACTCACTTGTGTATTATGCATAGGAGAGAGAGAGATATATATGCGAAGGATAAGGAGCACTTGTTTGGGGATTTCATATTTGTACTTTTTGATCATCTATATTGAGGAATTTTTGCTGGGTTTTCCACCCCATGAGGTTTTCCCAAGATAAATTTGTGTCTATCCTGTGATTGTGTTTCTTTCAATGATCTTGTTTATGCTCTTGTTGTGAATTTGATTAAAACTTAACATACTTTAGGCTGAGCGACCCCCGATAATTAAGGTTCATAGTTTGGTAGGATAGGGCCTTTCAATGTAGTTTTTTTAATGCCCCCAATGGTGTTCTTCGCGACAACCGTTTGTGGTTCAGTTGTGGATGTCATACGTCTAACTGGTAGTACGAAAGGCGTAACTAACCTAGTAGATGTAACAACAGATATAGGAACAAAATCATTGTGGGATACTAGTTTGGAATCCATTTCTGGGTAGGGTGGTGTAAGGTACCATACTGAAATACCCAAAGTGAGTCTACGTAGAGTCAACTAAGGAATACTTGGCATCCCTTGTATGCATGTGGAGGGGTACAAGAAAGGGATTTGGAAGATCATAGGTACCGATGGAATCAATTTTTTTTCAATGCCATCGCTCAGCGGTGATGCTGATGATGGTATTGAGGAGGAGGTGGGCCCATTTTTTAGTGGTGAAAATTGTGCACATTAGGCCATTAGTGAATGTGGGGATCTCAAGTGTTGGACTAGAGTACACTCCTAGAAAATTGGAGTCCTTGTACATGCCGAGGGAAATATCAATGTAGGGGGATTGATTTGTTCTGGCAACAGTAGGTAGGATATTGTGAGTGTTACTAGTGGAATTGGAATCATAGCAATTGAGTTGGTCGAGGGTGACAATCTTTCCATTTAAGGGAAACATCATGATACAAAATACCGAGGTAATCTCCTTCATGGCATACATATAACTATGCCCCAAGTGGATTTTATAGTTGATTTGAGCATCGACTACATCAATATAGATCATGACCATCTTGGCCCCTAGCTCTATGGGGACAATTTGGTTAAATCCTCTAGGTTGGGATGATCTCCCATCATATGCATGGAGGGATATAGATGAGTGAACCAACTCGGGTGACCCCAATAATTTCCAAACATTATAGGACATGACGCAAGTGGATGCACCTTCATCGATGATACACCAATCAATCATAATGTTGTTTACCGTGATAGGGACTTGAAATGAAATTGAAGAGGGTAATCGCAGTTCACCTTTGTCTAGATCAAAGTTCATAAGGCGCGAGTCGGAAGGATCGACGACACTAAGTGCATTGAGTAATTCCTTGCACTGGGTTGGGAAGTACTATAGAACGTATAATGTGAACATGGTTGCAGGGGACTGAGCCAAGTCATCCACAATATTGTAATTCTGGGTGGATTTCATATGGGGTTTCTTAGGTGTGCACTGAAGTGGGACAAAGACCTATGGTTGGGTAGAACGTTTCTCCTCCATAGCCAATTGCTTGGACAATTTCAATTAAAATATAAGTGTTCACTGTTGTTTTTAATTATGCTAATTTTTTTGTATTATGAGTGATTGTTTGCTTATGTTAAATTGAATGAATGAGTGAATTTGAACTGTTGCAATTGAATGCCTGTGAATAAAATAAGATGAGTATATTTTTGTGCATGAGTTTATTGTTATTCCTGTGATGAGCATGTTGATACATGCATGATGTGTGTGTGTGTGTGTAATTGTTTTTAATTCCGCTATGTATTTTTTATATGCATTGTAACACACAGATTTAAATGTTCATGAATTTGATAATACGGTCTTAGAGGGTAATTTTAGCACCCCCCATATTGATCATGTTCCTTTCACCAATCAGTTCTATGGGAGGGGACATGACACGTCTCAACATACATTCTTTGATTCAGCCATATTTTCTTGTTTGCACGATCTCTTCTAATATCCATTCCCGATAGGAAGTTTGTAACACCGAGATCCTTCAGGTCAAATTTGGAGGATAGCTGAGACTTCACCTCCTTTATGAAATATTTGTTGTTTCCAATCAACAACATGTCATCAACATATATTACTAAGTTAATGAAGTGATCACCAACTTGTTTGAACTATACACAGTGATCATCCTTGCTTCTCGCAAACCCCAATCCAAGTATGTATGTGTGGAACTTTTGGTACCACATCCTTGGATATTGCGTTAAACCATAAAGGGATTTCTTTAGTTTACATACCATATATTTTCTTCCCTTTATTGTAAACCCTTCTAGTTGTTTCATGTATATTTCTTCTTCAATATCCCCTTGTAAGAATGCTTTCTTCACATCCATCTACATTAGTTCAAGATAAAAAGTCATGGCTATAGCAAAAAGCAATATAATAGAAGATAATTTTGCAACTGGAGAGAATATTTCACCAAAATCAATTCCCTCTAGCTCAAAATATCCCTTTGCTACCAAGCAGGGTTTGTACTTCACTTTACCTTATGCATTCAAATTCTTTTTAAATAGCCATTTGCTACCAACGTATTTTATTCTAGCTGGTAACTAAACTAGATCCCAAGCTTCATTTTTTCCAAGGCATTAATTTCTTCAAACTTGGCCTCTTCCATAGATTTCTATCCTATGAATCAAAAACTTCATTGAAATTTATAGGATCATCATCACTAATAGATAAAACAAAATACACTGAAATTTAGGAGGGTGTTATGATGGTACTAGCACCACCGTACCTGCAGAGGTGCCCCAAGGAGAGGGTGTCTTTTTTTCTGACCAGGACAGGTGTTTAGCCAGCTCATTCTGAGGTAGGGGCATGGAAAGACCCTCCGGTTCCTCCTTTGGAAGTACTATGGCTTTGTTGCATCGCTGACTGCCTCATGAAAGGGTTTAAAACACTGAGGTTGGTATCTGGGGCTTCCAAGGGTGGGTCACTAGGTCACATGACCCCGACCTGGTTTTATCATTCCAGTGGTAGGTACTTCATCACTATGTCATTCACTCATCCTTCAGAGGACCTTCAGCACCCTCCTAGCCCTCCAGTTCACCAGCGCCCTCTCTCTAAGCCCTCCTGTAGAGGATGACATCATCTTCTTGAGGCAAACTATATTACTTGATATGGGGGGGAGCGTTGAGGGTTTTCATCACTGTTGGGGTTAGTTGGGGCATGATGACCCCCCTGCATAGTCTGGCCTTATGTTTCATCAAAATTGGCCTTGTTTAACATATTTTTGCACTTAGGGGGGAAAATACCCCAAGTAGCCTACTATAGGCCATATTTAGATTATTTTATATCATTTTTGTTATATTTTTAAGTTGACATTTTTAAATATTAAATTGACCTTATTTTGTGTAAAGTGAGTGTGAGATCATATAAATTCAATCTCCTCACTTCATTTTGAGACATCAACTCTTGGGATAATTTCATAATGACTGCTATTTTCCCTAACTAGGGCTCTTTGAAGGGATGCGCTCTCCTTGATGAAGGTTATTTTGCAAGTTTGAATAATTTCTTGGAAGTATTACTATTGTTTATGCCATTGCTAAGGTGAGGATAGAGTTTTTTGCCTAACACATGCACTTGGAGGTATCTATACTTTTGGTTTGATGTCTCTTAGTCAATTTGTATGAAAGTGATGCTTGTTAGGGTTGAATGGAAGCCATTGTTGCTTCATTTTGTCTTGATTTGCATTTCATTTTTGTCATTGATCACCCTAGTAGTTAAGCTTGAGCTTTAGGTCTTCAAGTCTTGATAGGATAGGTATTCTCAACGAATACTAAAGATTGTTGAGGTTGATCCCTAGTTTGATAAGTTGCCAAGTAACATCTCAAGGAGGGTTGATCCTCTCATTGATGCCCTAGGGTTGGGTGACTAGTTTTCTTTTGAAACCCTAGTTTTTCATCTCTACATTTAAACCTAAATTTTAAGTTATCTTGTAAATATTATGTTAGTTAAGCTAATTTATTCAAATTTTTGAGTTAGTTGGTTTAAATTACATGTTAAAAACTCCAAAAACTCTAGTGTGAAAAATAAATTAAAACCCTAAATCTGAGTTTAAAGCTTAACTACAGACATCTTTTAACCCCTATGACTTCCTCTTCTAGGCCTCCCTCTCCCTAGTTCTCTTCACTTTTGACTTGGCCTCCACCCAAGTTCCCTTTTGGCACCCTCACCATCCCCTTTTGAGGCCTCGCTACCCTAGGTCGAGCCTCCTCCAAGCCTGCTGCAACCATAACTTTGCTGCTGTGGTAGCTTGCTGGCCCTTCCTATCTTGCCCTCGGCTTTCCATTTAAGACCCCATGCTTCCCTAGCTCTCCCTTCTACATCACTTGGAACTTCTCCTCCTTTCTCCTCCATGTTGCTCCTTCCTATCCCTTCCACCGAGCTTTGCTTCCATCTCTCCTTGAAAATATAGTCTTTTGATCCAATATTGATTAATGTAATATATGCTTATATGTTCATACATCTCATTGAGTGATCTAAATGATGCACATTAGCACTTCAAAACACAATTGACTCCATATAGGAACTGGTCTAACTACAAATTGCATAGGGAATATATCTTATGTGGTTGTCGTAGTGTTCTATAGGGTTTCATAAGGATACTTCTCCTTGGAGGTTTCGACTTCGGAAGAAGTTAGAATGGTGACCAAGGTGACATTGGGTCACTCTTCTTATTTGTGCTTACTAGGAATTAGCCCTGCTAATTTTCCCTATAACATTTTTGGCGCCATTGTTGGGGTCGTTTCGTAAATGGATGTGGTTTATCCGGAGTCATTGACATTCTTGGAAAAACGACATTTGGTAAGAAGATTGAGGTGTGTCCTTGATTTTTATTTTGAAAATATTGTTAAGGACTAATCTTGCAGATCTTACCTGGAAGATCCACTCATTTAAAGTGACTCCACTGGTCGATTTAGAACTCAGTCCCCATCATCTCAGGTACACTCTTGTTTTTGGTACTTCGGTGGGATTTGTTAAGCTAACTTGGAAGGCCTCTCCTGCCGACTCCGACTGAAGAAAAATAATAGAAGTACTCTACAAAGACAAGGAATACGGGTGACATGGCTTTAAAGAAGATGTTCCATTTGAATTTAAGGATCCTGAATATCCTACAGATGCAGAAAAGGAGTTGGATTTTGCTCCTCTTGATTTGTCAATTTTTTCCATAACATTCAAATGAGCTACTAGATATTTTTTGGTTCCCATTCAATGGTAGTCGTCGTTACATCTGGCTCCATGTCGAGTGGTTCATGATGATGGATGAAGAAAATCACGTCAAAAAGAAAGAAATCCTTTACATGAGATCATTTGTTCATCACTTGGGAGGAAAGCCTCTTGCTTGGTTCATGGGCCTAGAAAAAGCAACAATATCATCGTTTGCAGAATTGGTAGAAGCCTTATGTAGCTATTGGGATCCTAAGCACCGCGACAGATGGATGCCTTGTGTTGAAAAAGCAAGGAACTTGTTCGGTGAAGAAATCCATGAAGATCAATTTTGAGAAGTTTTACTTAAAGAAACTATTGTTCAGGACCACGAAAATGAAGTAACTACAGAATATGAAGAACAAGAGGCCTAATTTGAAGAAACTTAAGAATGTACAGAAATGGTAAGTGCTCCATATCCTCAAGTTACAGTTTCTTATGATATGTTGGCTCTCTTGGAAGAAATTTACAAGTATGTGGAAAACGATGTTTATTGGAAGTTCATTGGCCCACCATTGTACGATTATTCAAGGCCTTGTAGCATTATAATAGATCCCCCCGAGCATATATATGGATGAAGAAGCTTGCTCAGCCCCCAATGAAGAATGGATCAATCCTTTTTCTTTGCTAAAATATGCAGTGGTGCAAGATGTGGTGCCCATTGACAATGTTTATGTGCAAAATTTCTCCAGTATCTCTCATTTCATGGTAAGCCCTAATCAACTACATTCTACAAGAAGTGTTCATTCCTTTTTGTCCAGTATCGGTAAGTGGTCAATAATACTTTCCAATGAAGGCAATATAGGTATGTGGATAGGTATGATTCTCTTTTCACATTTTCATGATTATTATTGTTTATCTTTTCATTTGAAATGTGAAGGCTGGAATTATGTAGTTGACAATTTTAAAATGGTAAAGATCATTAGGAGTACTAACAGGATAATTGTAAAGAAAAACAATATGAATGTATTTCCAAGGGATTTTCCAAACAGGCTACATTTGATATGTGAATATTTCCAAGGTCTTCCTCCACAAATGATTTCTTGAACGGACAATAAAGCAATTTTTAAGCAAATTTTTTCCTCAATTCCAATATATCAGCGTGGTCCATATGTTAGTCCAATGGAAGCTTGGATAAATGGGGCTTGTAAAAGTGAATCTTCTCCATGGCAGCAATATTTCAGCTCCCGGGTCCCCTTATCCATCCAATCCTCGTCTCATAGCATGATGGAGACCTTGGTATGTATTTCTTCATCAGCAATCAGGTTTTTTCATGGGTTCTATCAAAAGACAAAGGTAAAGCACTAAGTATGAATGGATTACTCAAGTCATTACACTGGTGGTATGATTTTACCTAGTATGTTAGCATAGGTAGTTATGTTAGGCATATACTATTATCCATGCATTGCATTTGACGTTATTCATATTAACATAGGTTAGTCATTTAGTTATGCATTTGCTTTATTTCCATATGATGAGCAAGGCAGGACGAATTGGTTTATCCGGAGTCATTGAAATTGTTGGAAAAACGAAATTTGGTAAGAACATTGAGGTGAGTCTTTGATTGGTATTTTGAAAATATTGTTAAGGAATAATCTTGCAGATCTTACCTGGCGACTCCACTCATTTAAAGCAACTCCACTGGTCGATTCAAAACTCAGTCCCCATCATCTCAGGTGCGCTCTTGTTTTTGGTACTTTGGTGGGATTTGTTAAGCTCACTAAGCAAGTCTCTCCTTGCCACTCCGACTCAAGAAAAATAACAGAAGTAATCTACAAAGACAAGGAAATCGGGTGAAATAGATTCTTATTGCAAAGAAGATGTTCCATTTGAATTCAAGGATACTGAATATCCTACAGATGCATAAACGGAGATGGATTTTGCTCCTCTTGATTTGTCAAAGTTTCTAGAGCATTCAGATGAGCTACCAGATATTTTTTGGCACCCATTCAATGGAATTCATTGTTTCATATGGATCCATGTCGAATGGTTCATGACAATGGCTGAAGAAAATCATGTCAAAAAGGAAGAAAACCTTTACATGAGATCATTTGTTCATCACCTGGGAGGAAATCCTCTTGCTTGGTTCGTGGGCCTAGAAAAATAAAAAATATCATCGTTTGCATAATTGGTAGAATCCTTATGTAGCTACTGGGATCCTGAGCACCGCAACAGATGGATGCCTTGTGTTGAATAGGAAAGGAACTTGTTCGGTGAAGAAATCCATGAAGATCAATTCTTAGAATTTTTACTTGAAGAAACTATTGTTTAGGACCAGGAAAATGAAGTAATTACAGAAGATGAAGAACAAGAGGACTCAGTTGAAGAAACTGAAGAATGTACAGAAATGGTAAGTGCTCCATATCCTCAAGTTACAGTTTCTTATGATATGTTGGCTCTCTTGGAAGAAAGTTACAGGTATGCGGAAAATGATGATTATTGGAAGTTCATTGGCCTACCAGTGTACGATTATTCAAGGCCTTGTAGAATTATAATAGATCGCCCCCCGATCATATATATGGATGAAGAAGATTTCTCTGCCCCCGATGAAGAATGGATCAGTCCATTTTATTTGCTAATATATGCAATGGTGCTAAATGTGGTGCCCATTGACAATGTTTATGTGCAAAATTTCTCCAATATCTCTTAGTTCATGATAAGCCCTAATCAACTGCATTCTACAATAAGTTTTCAATCCTTTTTTGTTGGATTTTGTGCAACTTTAGAAGATATTATTCATTATATTTTATTGTACTTTCATTGTACTTGTGTATACCCCCTAAGGGAGAAGAATTTTATGTAATCAATTATGTAAACACATGAAAGAATCAATGTAAGCCTTGGGGTGCAAAAGAAACAAACAAAAAGATTAAAATTAAATTATTTATTGCCCCCGGGTGAAGTCAGCCCCATAAGAGAATTTTCCAGTTTGCACTTGTATAAATAAGAGGTTCGTGCACCTCATTAGATCATTCACTCACTTAGGAAGTGCGCATCACTTGGAGGATTAGAATTTCGCATCACTTGAAGAAGAAGGTTTATTTGGGGCTTCTACTTGTGAAAGATACTTTCACATTCTTTCTCTTTCTTCATTTGTACTATGATCTCAGAATTATCATCTCTCTGCGAAGGTTGTTGGGTTTTCTCCCATTTGGGTTTCCCAGGGTAAACTCTGTGTTGTTTTTTTGTGCTTTGTCTTACTTCTAGTGATCTTGGTAATGCATTTATGTTTTACACTATGAATGTATGAAATTTAACATGGTATCAGAGCTGTTCTAGAAGAAGCCATTGTCAGAACCCTGCCAGAATTAGGATTTCATCTTGTGAAGTATTCACTCACCATTTTGAAGAAAACGAGCCATAGGAATTTCGTTTTTGGAAAGACAAATCCATTGGTGAAGACGGAATTCAATTCCGAGAACTTTCAATTTTTGACCTAACTCTGTGGCTGTAGTAGAATTACCGTTTCAGTTTTTACTCATTTCTCTCCACATATTTGGACCAGCCCACCCTCTATTCAACTCTCCTTGGCAAGGCGAATTTATCTGTGGGTTCAATCTTTCAAATTATTAACTTTCATTTTTGACCTAGCTCCTGCTAGGGTTTCTGAACCAGATCTGCAATCAAGATGATTGAGATGAAAGTTGAAGCTCGTTTGGAAGGAGCCTCCAACTTTATCTCCTGGAAGTCTAGGGTTATTCTACTCCTAGAAGAAAATGATCGCTTGCTATATGTAAATGAGAAGGTCCTTGAACCAGAAGCCGAAGAGGATAAATCCCATTGGAGGAAGAATGATGCTAAAGCAAGAAGGATTCTTGTGGATTCAGTGAGAGACCATTTGGTTCCTCAAATATCAAGAAAGAAGAGTTCTAGGAAAATGTTAAATACCATTATGAATTTGTTTGAGCACACTAGCCTAAATGTATCCATGACTTTGAGAAACCAGCTCTCAAATATGAAGATAACAAAGTCAGAATCCATTGCCTCATACTTTATGAGGATCGCAGAACTCAGAGACAAGCTCAGCACCAGTGGAGATCCTATTGGCGATAAGGAGCTTGTCCTCCACACTTTAAATGGTCTTCCACCATCATGGGAGTCCTTTATCCAAAGCGTAAGTGGTAGATTCGAACTACCAAAGTTTGATAAGCTTTGGGTAGATTGCACTCAGGAAGTGACCAGGATTGCAGCACGTCAATGACTCCATGGCCATGACACTCAACCTAAGGAGAACCAAGATTTTGTTTCTCATGCCACGAAGGGTAAGGGAAAAGGTAGGAATTTCCATAAACACAAGAACCAAGATAGGAGACCAATTCCTCTCTCAGATCAAAAGGAGAAGAAGGACATATCTCAAGTTCAATGCTATAGGTGCAGAAAATATGGACACTACGCAAATAGCTGTCGAATTTCAAGTAAAAGTAAGCATGAAGCCTCAACTGCTGATGTAGAAGAGGATCATCATCGGAAGAAGCAAAGGGATGATGATCATTCGGAGTTCCTCTTCTAGAAGATCCAAAATGCAAGAACATAGGTCTCTTATGGTTCCCAGAAGAAGGCAATGGGAGCCCACACACCAAAACAATGAGAGATAAGTATTTTGTTTTCTTGCTTATATAGATATGTTTTTGTCTTATATAACTATTATATGTAGATCTAATGTGTTGAGCAGTTGATATAGTTTACCCTGTTATATTATGCATATGAGCTACACAACATTTCATGAAGTTAGTCTAGATGATATCTCCCTCCTACATGTTTAGGGTAGTGCACACTCTTCATGGCATGTTCTAGTGGAGATAACAGACAGCTAGATACTTCCCAGAAGTGTTTGATAGACATGTTCATGATTGTTGTGATAAAGTATTAGCTAATATTCCTGTGTAAAATATTTGTTTTTTTTCATTTGATTGTAAAATGTCTTTGATCATCAGTCGGGATTTGACTTGTAGGGAAAAGACCATGTGATTTGGCCTACAAGAAAATACTTGTTCCGATGGACATATGAATCTTGTTGATGTTCAACAAGAGCTTCCTGGAATATGACTCTCAGCCTAGAAGGATGACTTCGAAGGAAGCTTTCACAGAAGTGAAACCAGAAGTGAGCCACCTTCAAACATTTGGTTGTCCAGTCTTTATACATGTTCCCAAGTTTGAAGCTTCAGGCAAGAAGGGAACCTTGTGGGATACAGTGAGTCTTCAAAGACTTACAGAATATACATCCCAAGGTCCATACAGATTGAATTCAGTAGGGATGTGACCTTGAAGAAGAATTAGCTTTCGGGAAAGGAAAAGGATCAGACATGTAGATCGATGATGAAATGATAGAACCAAAGAAGATGAGATCATCTCCCCCTCTAGTTCAAGATGGAGTTAGCAGAAAAGGATGAACCTATCGATTCCATTGATCCAGTTGATATTCCCAGAAATGTTGCAGTAGGTTGGAAAAGACCTAGATGGGAACAACAGACTTATCATGGAGCATATGGGAAATACAAGGCCAAATTTGTTGTGAGAAGATTCTCTCAGAAAGAGGGAGTCGATTATGATGAGACTTTTGCTCTTGTGGCCCAATATACTTCCATCATATCCATTATCGCGATTGCTTCAGCTATGGGATGGAAGTTGCATCAAATGGATGTGAAGACAACTTTTCTCAATGGTGTTATTGAGGAAGAAGTTTACATCGAACAGCCAGATGGGTTTATTGTCCAAGGAAAGGAGTCTCATGTATGCAGACTGAAAAAAAAAGGCATTGTATGGATTCAAGCAAGCACCTTGTGCTTGGTATGGACGGATAGACGAATTCCTGGTGAGCTTGCGATTTTCCAAGAGTTATGCACACCCCAACCTTTACCACAAGGTTGTAGATGATGAGACACTGATCTTGTTATTATATGTTGATGACTTGTTTCTCACAAGAAATGAGAAACTCATTGTACGGTGTCAAAAGAATCTCGCCTTTGAGTTTGAAATGAAATATCTTGGATTGATGCATTACTTCTTGGGTTTAGAAGTATGGAAGAGGAAGAAAGAGATTTTCCTAGGACAAGGAAAATACACCATTGATATATTGAAGAGATTCAGAATGTTGGACTGCAAGTCCAAGGCTACTCTGATGGATGCGAATTGGAAGAAGTTGAGAGATTCTACTTCATATTCTAATTTGTTTGATCCCACCATTTATCGCCAGGTGATTAGGTCATTGATGTATCTGACCAACACCAGAACAGATATATGTTTTGTTGTGAATGCCCTCAGTCAGTTCATGTGCGAACCGAGGTAGATTCACTGGATTGTTGCAAAACATGTGCTCAGATACTTACGTAGCACTGTGGGATATGGATTGAAATATGCTTCATATGGTGACCTGATATTGCAGGGGTTTACAGACTCAGATTGGGCCGGATGTGTTGCAGATCGGAAGAGTACTTCTGGATGTTGCTTCAGTTTGCGTTCTGCAGTTATTTCCTGGTGCAGCAGGAAGCAGAACTCGGTAGCACTCGGTACTGTAGAGGTTGAGTACATGGTTTCTAACACAGCAGCTTGAGAAGCAATTTGTCTTAGTAAACTCCTGGCAGGATTGTTTGGCCAGATTCCAGAGCCGACAATGATTCACTGTGATAACCAGAGCTATGTGCAGATGTCAGTGAATCCTATATTTCACGATAGGTCGAAGCATATCGAGATTCGATATCACTTTATTCGTGATATGGTGCAAAAAGGTGCGGTCGAGTTATAGTACACGTCGAAAGACGACCAGACTACAGATGTTCTCACTAAGGCCCTTTTTAGGGTGAAGTTCGAATACTTTCACGGAAGACTTAGATTCAAAGAGAACGTATCCCTCCTTGAGATGGAAAGGTGACATTGAGATGCTTGCCCTGCTTTTACCTGGTGCCTTCTGCAGTCCAGATACTTAGCCAAATATGGGAGAAATCCCATAGGCAGATGAGTAGGATAGTCAGTAGTTGGTCGGGCTCACCTAGGTACCTTCTGCAGTCCAGTTACTTAGCCAGATATGGAAGAAATCCCATAGGCAGATGAGTAGAATAGTCAGCAGTTGGTCGGGTTCACACTAGTGCCTCTGCAGTCTAGTTACTCAGCCAGATATGGGAAAAATCCCATAGGAATATGAGTAGGACAGTCAACAGTTGGCTGTGTGGTTTCACAGGTGCCTCTACAGTCCAGATACTCATCCAGATATGGGAGAAATCCCATAGGCAGAAGAGTAGGACAGTTAGTAGATGGCCGTGCGCTTTTGCTCGTCTGAGATCTCAGCTAGGTTTGGGAGGATCCCATTGGTAGATGAGACAGACAAGTAGAAAATTGTATAGCAGAGATGGCACAACTGATTATCTCAGATATCCAAGATTGATTGATTCTCCTGGATCCAAGATCGAGTGATTCTCCTAGACTAACCGAAGGACTGGTGAGGATGTCACAGATATTCAGGATTGAGAGATTCTCCTGAAATACAGGATCGAGTGATTCTCCTGGACTCACCGAAGGACTGGTGAAGATGATACACTGAGACTATGTGGACAACCTTCAGCATGCATAGAAATGATGGAGACAAAGTAGAGTACAAGATGAAGCCCAGATGATTGTGATGCTGATGAAGACCGAAGAATACCTTCCTCATTGAGAGGGAGTGTTGGATTTTGTGCAACTTCAGAAGATATTATTCATTATATTTTATTGTACTTGTGTATACCTCCTAAGGGAGAAGAATTTTATGTAATCAATTATGTAAACACATGAAAGAATCAATGTAAGCCTTGGGGTGCAAAATAAACAAACAAAAATATTAAAATTAAATTATTTATTGCCCCCAGGTGAAGTCGGCCCCATGATGGAATTTTCCATTTTGCACTTGTATAAATAAGAGGTTCGTGCACCTCATTAGATCATTCACTCACTTAGGAAGTGTGCATCACTTGGAGGAGGAGAATTTCGCATCACTTGGAGGAGGATAATTTCACATCACTTGAAGAAGAAGATTTATTTGGGGCTTCTACTTGTGAAAGATACTTTCACATTCTTTCTCTTTCTTCATTTGTACTCTGATCTCAAAATTATCATCTCTCTGCGAAGGTTGTTGGGTTTTCTCCCATTTGGGTTTTCCAAGGTAAACTCTATTTTGTTGTTTTGTGCTTTGTCTTACTTCTAGTGATCTTGGTAATGCATTTATGTTTTATGCTATGAATGTATGAAATTTAACATTTTTGTCCAGTATCAGTAAGTGGTCAACAATACTTTCCAATGAAAGAAATACAGGTATGTGGACAGGTATGATTCTCTTTTCACATTGTCATGATTATTATTGTTTATCTTTTCATTTGAAATGTGAAGGCTAGAATTATGTAGTTGACAATTTTAAAATGATAAAGATAATTAGGATTACTAACATGATAATTATAAAGAAAAACAATATGCATTTATTTCCAAGGGATTTTCCAAACAAGCTAGAACTAATACGTGAATATTTGCAAGGTCTTCCTCCGGAAATGCTTTCTTGAATGGACAATCAAGAAATTTTTAAGCAATTTTTTTCCTCAATGCCAATATATCCGCATGGTCCATACGTTAGTCCAATGGAAGCTTGGATAAATGGGGCTTGTAAAAGTGAATCTTTGCAATGGCAGCAGTATTTCAGCTCCCAGGTCCTCATAGCCATCCAATCCTCATCTCATAGCATGATGGAGACCTTGGTATGTATTTGCTTCGTCAGCAATCAGGTTTTGTTATGGGTTCTATCAAAACACAAAGGTAAAGAAACAGGTATGAATGTCTTACTCAAGTGGTTACACTGGTGGTATGATTTTACCCAGTCCTTTCTAATTCTTATGTTAGCATAGGTAGTTAGGTTAGGCATATACTATTATCCATGCATTGCATTTGACATTATTCACATTAACACAGGTTAGTCGTTTGTTTATGCATTTTCTTTATTTCCATATGATGAGTAAGGCAGGACGGAAGTGTCTTCCTTTGGGTATTTTGATGTCCTTGGTTATTTGATATGTGTGTAGGTCTACAGGTACCCGGATGATTCTCGGATTCTTGAGCACCCTCAGGAGGATTACTCATCCCATAGTTGGAACCAGTGTTACGATGGTACTAGCACCACCATACCTATAGAGGTTCCCCAAGGAGAGGGTGTCTTTTTTCTAACCAGGAGGGGTGTTTAGCCAGCTCATTCTGAGGTAGGGGCATGGCCAGACCCTCTGGTTCCTCCTTTGGAAGTACTATGTATTTGTGTCATCGTTGACTGCCTCATGAAAGGGTTTAAAAAACTGAGGTTGGTGTCCGGGGCTTCCAAGTGTGGGTCACGGGGTCACATGAACCCGACCTAGTTTTATCACTATAGCGGCAGGTACTTCAGCACTGTGACATTCACTCATCCTTCAGAGGACCTCCAACACCCTCCTGGCCCTCTAGTTCACTAGCTCCCTCTCTCTGGTCCTTCCTACAGAGGATGACATCATCTTCTTGAGGCAGGCTATATTGCTTGATATGGGGGGGAGCTTTGAGGGTTTTCATCACTGTTGAGGTTAGTTGGGGCATGACGACCCCCCTCCTGCACAGTCTGGCCTTTAGTTTTATCAAAATTGGCCTTGTTTAGCATATTTTTGCACCTAGGGGGGACAATACCCCAGGTAGCCTACTATAGGCCATCTTTAGATTATTTTATATTATTTTTATTATATTTTTAACTTGACATTTTTAAATATTAAATTGACCTTATTTTGTGTAAAGTGAGTGTGAGATCATATAAATTCAATCTCCTCACTTCATTTTAAGACATCAACTCTTGGGATAATTTCATTATGACTGTTATTTTCCCTAACTAGGCCTCTTTGAAGGGATGTGCTCTCCTTGATGAAGAATATTTTGCAAGTTTGAAGAATTTCTTGGAAGTTTTACTATTGTTCATGCCATTGCTAAGGTGAGGCTAGAGTTGGTTTCTTAACACATGCACTTGGAGGTATCTATAATTTTGGGTTGATGTCTCTTAGTCAATTTGTATGAAAGTGATGCTTGTTAGGGTTGAATGGAAGCCATTGTTGCTTCATTTTGTCTTGATTTGCATTTCATTTTTGTCATTGATCACCCTAGTAGTCAAGCTTGAGCTTTAGGTCTTCAAGTCTTGCTAGGATATGTCTTCTCAATGAATCTCAAAGATTGTTGAGGTTGATCCCTAGTTTACTAAGCTTGCCAAGTACCATCTCAAGGAGGGTTTCTCCTCTCATTGATGCCCTAGGGTTGGGTGTCTAGTTTTCTTTTGAAACCCTAGTTTTTCATCTCTACATTTAAACCTAAATTCTGAGTTATCTTGTAAATATTATGTTAGTTAAGTTAATTTATTCAAATTTTTGAGTTAGTTGGTTTAAATTACATGTTAAAAAATCCAAAAAATATAGTGTGAAAACTAAATTAAAACCCTAAATCTGAGTTTAAAGACTAACTGCAAACATCTTTTAACCCTCGTGACTTCCTCTTCTAGGGCTCCCTCTCCCTCTTTCTCTTCACTTTTGACTTGGAATCCACCCAAGCTCCCTTTTGGCACCCTCGCCATCCCCTTTTGAGGCCTCGATGCCCTAGGTCGAGCCTCCTCCAAGCCTGCTGCAGCCATAACTTCGCTGTTGTGGAAGCTTGCTGGCCCTTCCTACCTTGCCCTTGGATTTCCCTTTAAGACCCCCGCTTCCCTAGATCTCCCTTCTACATCAGTTGGGACTGATCCTCCTTTCTCCTCCACGCTGCTCCTTCCTATCCCTTCCACCAAGCCTCCCTTCCATCTCTCCTTCAGCCTTCACGATGCCCTATTTGCATCATGTTCCCCCCTTTAGCTAGGTCGCGGCCTTACCACAGACCTCCTTTACAACTCGGCCCTTTCCTTTTCGCAGCCACAGCCATCCTCCTTTGTTATCCCGAGCCTCCTCACCACTCAAGCTCCTCCTTCCTATATGGGGCCTACCCCATTTTAACCTTGCTTCTCCCTCTTCCATTGAGCCTTCCCTCTATCCTTTTGCTACTATCTCCTAACCCATGACATCTCCTTCTCCTTGGCATGTTTCCCTCGAATCCTTTACACAGGTATGCCCTTTGGGAAACCCTCGTGTACCCTAATCCCTTCCCTAACACTTGTAAATTACACTCAGAAAATAAACAAATAATTAGAGTTTAATTGTTATTTAAATTGGCTGAGGTGTTAGTCTTTTCCTTTTACATTTCTTTACATAAATATAACCTTGAAAATTTATTGTAGATCTGAAGATTACCCTAATTTGATGGTTGATGAATTGGGTACATCAATGTGCTATAATTGATATCACTTAGTTGTTCTTTCAAAACCGGGTGTATACATAATAGAAATTTATAGATCTGAATGTGCTAATGACACAGCTTTGTACTCCTAATTAATGTGTCCAATTGACTGAAGAAAACTGATATTTCATTTCCTTATTTTACATGCAATTTTGTTCACATGCTGAATGATATTTATTGCATTATTGTTATCATTTGCCGTGGCTGCTATTTAAATGACCTTGATATGCAAATTTGAACACATACATACTGTTGTGAAAGCTATATGTTAGTAAGTTAAATTGACATTGATATAGGAATTTTCATGTTACATGATATATCTGATATCCTGTTGCTATTTTCTTATTCATTTCTACTGACACAAATACACTTGGATGATGTCTATTGTTTGTTGATTTGCACCAATCATCAGTCTTTTACATTACATTTATTGATAGGTGTAATTGATCATAAATAGTCATACCATTTGCTTAGTAAACGTCATTGGAACTACTACTTAAGGAATATTTGGTTATTGGTTAGTAGTTATTGACAATATAGTCCTTTGATCCAATATTGATTAATTTAATACATGCTTATATGTTCATACATCTCATTGAGTGATCTAAATTATGCACATTAGCACTTAAAAACACAATTGACTCCATGTAGGAACTGGTCTAACTGCGAGCCGCATAGGGAATATATCTTATGTGGTTGTCCTAGTGTTCTACAGGGTTTCATAAGGATACTTCTCCTTGGAGGTTTTGACTTCTGAAGAAGTTAGAACGGTGACCGAGGTGACATTGGGTCACTCTTCTTATTTGTGTTTACTGGGAATTAGCCCTGCTAATTTCCCCGGTAACAGAGGGGAATACCTTTTTGGTTTCCTTCTTGCTCAAGATAATCTCCTCAAAACTAGGGTATGAGGTTCCTCTTCTTCTTATTCACCTTCTTCTGTTGAGTGATATTCTTATTTTTCTAACTCAAACTCTATTTTATATGGATCCTCTTCCATTGGAGTCGCTTCCTATCTGGGAAGTTCTTTTACCTCTCTAAAGACAAGATCTCGATTATAAATAATCTTCTTAGTTACAAGATTCTAAAGCTTAAAACCTTTCATACCATCTTTATAACCGATAAAGATACATTTTTTCAGCTTTATTATCCAACTCACTCATTTTCTCCTTTGGAACATGTACATAAGCATCGCAACCAAAAAATTTCAGATGTTTAATGGAGGGTTTCTTACCATTACATACCTCATGTGGAGTTTTGTCAACCATTTTTTATGTGGGTGATTGATTTACCAAGTAACATGTAGTATCCACTTCCTCTTCCCATAATTCTTGTCCTGTCCCGGCATTTCTAAGCATGCTCCTTTCTCCTTTCCTTTTCATCCTTTATGCAACTCCATTATATTGAGGTGTGTATGGAGTAGTCTTATACCTTGCTATACCACACTTCTAACATAATTCCTTGAATGCATTCTTGTAGAAATCCCCACCCTTATTTGTCCTCAACACCTTTATTTTCTTTTCTTCCTGATTCTCTACAATGTTAGGATAATTAATACTCCAATCCTTTTCGATCTTAGTATTATTTCTTTTTTCCTAGTATTGGATGATGTTGTTGACCCCCTAGTAGTGTGCATATGTCATCTATCACACATTTTCCACTTGATGCACCCTACATGCATCAATTTAGGCCATGCAGAGTCAGTTCCCTACATTTTAGGATCTAACTCAGTGATCTAGTTTAGTCCACTTGAGTTCATGACTCTAGTGGGGGGTTTGAGCTCCAATTGCAACTGACTATGATCAAATGTGCCCTCTCTATCTTGATTTGCATGCTAAAATCACTAATTCGCTCTTCATGATCAGTGTGAAATTCTAAGTCACAACATATCTAAAGAGATGAAGATACCTCACAAAGAAAGAATGAGCAGAAAATTTGAATAAGAGTGAAAATTGCAGTATGAAAGAGCAGAAGAATAATAATGCAGCAGAACTCAGATAGGAGAAAAATAATGTCACATGTTCTAATAATCAGTATAATAAACAATGATTTTACAATGGATAGAATTCGAATAATGCAGGAGAATTCGAACCTCGGTTGGTATAGCATAGGGATTATCACCATTGGATTTCTTTGGAAGACTCAAAGTCAAATGCACTGAACCTAAACTCAGCTAACTGAAGTCACAATCAGTTAATTGACTAAGGAGGTTGCAATAGTGAGTCTATCATGCATGCCAGTCAGAAAAGGGCGCATGAGGCCAAAATCAGTGGCATCCGCAGCTCTAACCCCCCACAAGAGTCAGATAACTCAGGTGGAATGCACTCTAACACTCAGTAGGTTCCTATAAAATAGGGAACTGACTGAAGTGGTCCTAAAATGATGCATGCAGGGTTGAGAAGGTGGTATATGGATCCTAGATGACATCTGCACACTACTAGGGGGAAAATGACATAAACAACAACTAGGAAAAATAGATAATGCTAGGTAGGAGAAGATGGAGTATTGAAATATCCTAACAATCAGTTAACTGACATTATCTTTAGTTCACGGACAATCAGTTGAATTTTGAACCTCCAGATCACTTTATTGGTGATATTTCCTATGCTAGACGAACATGGATTCGAATTCCTCCTGGATAATCGAATTCTCTCATTTGTACTATATTATTTGACTATACAGATTATTCTTTGACTATTAGATAATTAATACTCAAACCTTTGTCCACCTTAGTATTATTTCCCTTTTCCTAGTATTGGATGATGTTGTTGACCCCCTAGTGGTGTTCAATTTTCATCTAGGCCTCATTAGCCACTTGATGCACCCTTCACGTATGAATTTAGGCCATGCAGAGTCAGTTCCCTACATTTTAGGAGCTAACTCATTGATCTGGTTCAACCCACCTGATTTCATGACTGTATTGGGGGGTCTGAGCTCCATTTTCCACTTAATGTGCCCTCTCTAGCCCGATTTGCATGCTAAACTGACTAATGTGCCCTTCATGATCATTTAATTGACAATAACTTCAGTTCATTGACCTTCAGTTGAGTTTGGCACCATCGGAGCACTGTAGTGGGAACAATTCCTATGCTAAACTGGCATGGATTCAAATTCCTCCTAGATAATCGAATTCTCTCTATTGTAATATTTTCTTTTACTATACAAATTAATGGAATATGACACCAGCTATTATTTACATCTAATTTTCTTTGCATGTTTGATTTTACTTCTCAGTTCTTGCTAGTTTTCACTAGAATTCTTCTTCCTTGCTAATTCTTTCACTGTGATATTTTCTCAGGCTCAATGATCTATTGTGTTACAGAATTTCACATGGAATCAGAGCTCAATAGAGCTGGTTTATCTTCATTTTGAGAGTTTTTCTGCAGGATTTTGAGAAGTTTTCAATGTAGCAGTAGCAGTTTGCATTCACTCCAATAGTTGCAGATGGAGAATTTGAATGCTCCTTTGACACCAAGAATACTATCACCCTTCAATTATCTGGATTGGAGAGAATATATGCAGACTGTGTTGCGCAACAGGAGTCTTTATAGGGTCACAATGGGTAAGGAGGTCAAACCTCAGGCAACTATTGAGAAAGAAAAGTACCTGAATAAGTTAGATGAGGCTTTTGGTTTTATGTGTATTCGCATCTCCAAAGACTTAATCTTCCATCTTGATGTATTGAAAACCCCAAGGGAGGTTTGGAAGAAGCTTGAAACTCTCTTTGGTAAGAAAGATGAGATGAGAGGCCATGTTTTAGAGAATGAATTAATTTCTCTTCAACCCAACAGTTTCAAAACCATATAGAAGTTCTTTTCAAAGTTCAAGTCCTTGGTTATGCAGTGAAAACAATATGGAATTGACAAGAAGTATGAGCAGCTAGTGCTATCCATCCTAATCAAGCTTGGCCCTGAATTTTTAGTATTTGTGTCTGCCTTCCACTTTGGGATATTGTCAATCACCAATTGGAAAATGCCTTCTTTAGATGCATTCCTAGAATCCTCGATCCAAGAACAAGACAAACTGATTCAAATGGGAGCCATGAAAGCCTCCAAGAATCAAAATCTTATGGCTGGGGAGTCCAAAAGTGTGAATGCTAAAGGGAAGTAGAAGGGAAAGGACAAGAAGCAATCTGAATCTAAGCCAAAGGAGAAGCCTAATCCATCAGAAGGAGCCTCCTACTCCAAGAAGGATAAGAAAAAGAGGTTTGAGAAGACCAAGTGTACCTATTGCAAGAAAGGAAACCATCCAGAGAGTTCATGCATGAAGAAGAAGATAGATCAAATGACCAAACTTCTTGAACAACACAACATTTCCCTCCCAGAAGGCGCAAGGAATACTAGTTCTAGAAGTGAGACAGATGATCATGAGAGATTCCATGCACTAAAGGCTGGATTCTCACAATCACAAGCTTTCCTCATATATTCCAGAGCCTCCAACCACATGGTTTCCTCTAGAAAGTCTTTTTCCTCTCTAGATCTCACTAATGGTCCTAGTATTCACATGGGAGATTATTCATAGATCTCTTCTAAATGGAAGGGAACAATACAATTGGAGCATGGAAAGTTAAACAATGTTCTGGATGTGCCTTCTCTAGCAACAAACTTGTTATCTGTTTATCAGGTGACACATAGGTTTGCAAAAGAATTTTTTTTTGGAATTGACATAGTTGAGATCGCAAAGATCTCATCTGGGAATCTAATAGCTAAAGTTGTTGCAAACCATGCCTCAAAGGAATATGAGTTATCCTATTTCATGCCATATTCACATCAAAGTGCTCTCTTGACCCATGCAAACGAGACTAGAAGACTCTGGCATGAGAGATTCGGCCATCTAAATTTCAAGTACTTGCAGCAATTGCACAAGGAAGATATGGTTGAAGGATTGCCTGACATAAAATTCTCTCAAGGAATCTGCAAAGGATGCTTGGTAGGGAAGCATCCATAGTGAAAGTTTGATATTGGGAAGGCAAAGAGATCTTCCTCCACACTTTATTTGATACACAATGATGTCTCAAGACCGATGCCCACAACTTCTATGAATGGATCCAGATACCTTCTGACCTTCATAGATGACTACTCTAGGTTCTATTGGGTCTATTTTCTTAAGTAGAAGTCTGAGGTATTTGAGACTTTCAAAGTTTTCAAGGAATTGGTTGAGAACACTTATGGGAACAAGATCAAAGCACTCTTATTTGAAAATGGAGGGGAGTACATCAAGAAGGAGTTGCAATATTTTTGTCCTTTTGAAGGCATCCAAATGCAACATTTTGTCCCATACACACCACAACAAAATCGTGTACCTGAGAGGAACAATAGGTCATTGAAATAAATGGCTACCTATTTTTTTGAAGTAAGGAATCTTCCACCATCTGTCTAGGAATAAGCAGTGAATTGTTCTTCATACATTCATAACAGGGTACCCCACAAGTCAGTGGATGGGGTTACTCTGTTCGAAGCACTGAAAGGACACAAGCCAGATTTCTCACACTTGAGGGTTTTTGGATCTAAGGCATAGGCCAGAATCCCATTTGACAAAAGAAAATCTATCCAACCCAAAGTAGCGAATGTATTATGCTAGGATATGCAGAAGATCCAAAGGC
This sequence comes from Larix kaempferi, assembly GCA_027924585.1. Taxonomy (NCBI): domain Eukaryota; kingdom Viridiplantae; phylum Streptophyta; class Pinopsida; order Pinales; family Pinaceae; genus Larix; species Larix kaempferi. The sequence goes on along the minus strand of BSBM01000063.1, from coordinate 10,051,710 downwards.
ATACAAACTTATGGATATTGCAACCAGAATATACTTCATTGAAAGAAGTGTCTAGTTCAATGAAGATCCATTGCAAGATCTACAGTCAGTTGAAGAAAAAGGTAGATCTGATCTTCCTACTCCATTTGCACCTGATGAATATCAGAATGATGTCTCTTATGATTAGGACCAAGTAGAATCAGATCTTGTTGTTGAGAATGAAAATCAAGTAGATCAAGATCCAGAACAAACACATGCTCCCAATCTATGGCCAAGGCCGAAATGGGCTCACAAAGTCCTTGAAGCTGCTGGGAACATAGCTGGGGATCCATTTGACCATAGAATAACTAGATATCAACATCGATATGAAAACTTTCACTATGTCATACATATCCACTTCTCCTAGAGAGGCGCTACATGATGGTGGGGTTTGATCCACAATCCTTCAAAGAGGATTTCCATGATCCAAGATGGAAAACTTAGATTCATATGCACTAGATCATAGAACTAGTGCACAACAGGACCAACACATTGCATTACTAACCTACAGAGGAACATATTGCAGACATTTTTACAAATTCTTTTACTAAGAAGAGATTTTCCTATCTCACATCTCTGCTTAGTGTGAAGGTTGTTTGAGTTTCATGTTGTTCATTTTTGAGGGGGGGGAGGGTTTCCCACGAGGTTTTCTCCATTTCCTTAGTTTCATGAAAAATGATTTTTTATTATTAAATGTTTGGGTGACATTTGATCTCAGTTAACAGGGCCCAGGTTGTCTAAGTTTGGATTAAAGGGGGAGTGTTAAGATAATTAATACTCCAACCTTTGTCCACCTTAGTATTATTTCCCTTTGCCTAGTATTGGATGCTGTTGTTGACCCCCTAGTGGTGTTCAATTGTCATCTAGGCCTTGTTAGCCACCTGATTCACCCTCCATGCGTGAATTTAGGCCATGCATGCATGGACAGATGAATTTACACCATTTTATGAGCTAACTCAGTGATATGGTTCAGTCCACTTGAGTTCATCACTGTAGTGGGGGGTTTGAGATCTGATTGCCACTAATTGTCAAATAATGCACCCTCTCTATCCTAATTTGCATGCCAAACTCACTAATGCTCCCTTCATGATCAATTAATTGATAGTAGCTTCAGTCCATTGATATTCAATTGAGTTTGGCACCATCGGAGCATTGTAGTGGGGACAATTTCTATGCTAGAATGACATGGATCTGAATTCCTCGTGTATAATCGAATTCTCTCTATTGTACTATATTCTTTTACTATACATATTAATGGAATATGACACCATTTATTATGCACATCTTAGTTTCTTTGCATGTTTGATTTCATTGCTCAATTCTTGTTAGTTTTCACTGCAATTCTTCTTCCTTGCTAATTCTTTTACTGTGATATTTTCTTAGCCTCAATGATTTGTTGTGTTGCAGAATGTCACATACAAGAGACTTAAATTCTTTAAACTTAGAAAATACTTCATATTTCTTTTGAAGGAAATAAATCCATTTGTTCCTTGAGAAATCATATATAAATGAAACATAATACATAGATCTAGCTAATGCTTGAACGGGCACAAGTCCAAACACATCACTATGTAGTAAATCTAAATTCCCTTAGATCTTGTAGCACTAGATGCAAATCTTGCTCGATTATATTTTCCATATATGCAATCTTCACATAAATAAAAATCTAGTGTGCAATCAGACATACCTTCAACCATACCTTGACCTTGTAATGCTCGAAGGCCCTTTTATCCGATATGCCCCAATCTTTAATTCCATAGAATTGTCTTTCCTCCTGATCCTGTCAGGGTTCTATCTTCTTTTTCTCATCCCTTGGAAACAAAACAAACTGTTACATTCATCGATGATGGTGCTTCCTAATATTTTGTACATAGTTTCACTTCGAACTCCCCTCATTAATACCATTGATCCTCGAACCATTTTTCATTTTCCATTTCCACACATAGTCTGTACACTTGCAACATCCATCTTTCCAACATATATCAATTTTCTTGCTAGATTTGGAATCTGTAGTACTCTAGGGAGAGTTCTAATCCTTCCATTCTTGAGCTTCAAATGAACTCTTCCACATCCAATGATAATGACTGGTGAATCATATCCTAAGAACACATCTCCTCCATTCTACTTTTCATATTCTCAAAACCATTCCTTGTGAGTGGTTATATGACACGACACACCTAAGTCAATGAACCATACGTCATGATCTAAATGATTACCTGTGGAATCTAGGTACATATCCCCTCCTTCTTTTGAGAAGGTCTTCACCTCTATGGAAGGGGTATCCTCAAATCCATTTGCTTTATCAGCATTCTTAGATCTACAATCCTTTTTATACTGCCCATCTTTTCCACATTTCCAAAACTTATAAATTTCCTTTTGATTTAGATCTCCCAGATCCTTTATTTTTGTTTCTCTCCTAGGGGAATCCTCTCACAGATAAGGAATCTATGTTATGGTTATCCATGGATTTCCACCTCATCTCTTCTGACAACAGGGATGCTCCTATTTCATCAAATTTTAAGGTCACTTAAATAGCACTACCTATTGCTAAAATTAGGTTATCCCAGAATCTGTCAAAGAACACAATAATGTAATACATTTGTCTTCTCCATTGAGTGTAATGCCATCAAAGTTTATTTCACTTACCAGAGTATTGTAGACATTTAGATGCTCTTTCATTGTTTCATTATCAGCCACTCTCAGGTGATACAGTTTATTTTGTAGAAACAACTTGTTTACTAGGGATTTTGATTGATACAAAATCGCTACCTTGATTGATACAAAATCCCTAGCTTCTTACAAAGCTTTAACGCAATATCTTCTCCAGACACATTCAACAACATAGATTCTGATAAGCACAAATGGATTGTACTTCTCACCCTTTTTAATAATTTATCCCAATCTTCTTTCGTTTCTTTTGTTGATCTAGTGGGTTGTGTACCAAGCTCCACATTGATCCTATGGAAAAGGGGTTTTCAAAAATGGGGGTAGTGCTTTTGAATACCAACTCTAGGTTTAGGTCTTGATCACCTTTGATGGAGATATGGTTGTTGTAAGAATTTCTATTTGAAGATTCAATTCGATAATGATGTGATTGAGAGGGGTCTCTTTCATCCATTCAAGTCCCTCCTAGTGCTAAAAACTATTGATAGGGAAAAATTCCCTCATAGTTAATAGGGATTCTCCCCACATGTATTGTTTGGTGTGGGGAATCTATCAGGATTTTGTCCCAACAACCATTATGGGTGAGAATGTGTTTTAAAATGCTTAAATACATAATTTTGAGATCTATACCTATGTGAAAAATGCCAAACTATTCTACCTATCATAGTTAGGATAAAATGACTAAATGTTAAACAGATAATTTAGAAGTACCTTCACTATTATTGTAGTTAAATGAAAATACACTCAACTAGCCAAGTATTAAGAGCATTATTTATTTTCTTGTTAGTTAAATTTCATGTTAAAAATGTTATAGAGAACTACTTAGATATAAATGAAACAAATTTCATGTTAAAAAGGTTATAGAGAACTACATATAGATAAATGAAATAATAATGCATTTATTAGTAGAGAAAAGCCATAAGTATTAAAAAAAAATATTTACAACATATACCCATGAATAAAATATGGCAGAAAATATTCTAGACACAACCATCATAGCACCATTGTATCCTCATAGTTAGGCTAACAAATGGCTTCATCTCATTAGAATCTTGAAAAACAGTTTTTACAATTAGAAGCTTCCCCTTAAAAAAAGGTCCCTCAACTTTTTTTATAAGTATCCTTTTATACAATTTATAAAATGTAACTCCCCGAGACTAGTCTTTGGTGTGCCTAGGTTGAGGAGTTACAACTATTTAAATTCCTTTTGTCTTATCTTCAAAAAAAATAAATTTATTTTTGCGTCGAGAGGCATTCTACAGCCCTAGTATGAGGGAGATCTTGTAACATTTGTCCATGTTTGTCCATATTAATAAAATGTAATAATAATAAAAAGTAAAAAGTAATAATATGAGGGAGATCTTGTAACGTTTGTCCATGTTTGTCCATATTATTGTTGTCCATTAATAAAATGTAAAAATAAAAAGTAAAAAGTAATAATATGAGAGAGATCTTGTAAGGTTTGTCCATGTTTGTCCATATTATTGTCGGCCATTAATAAAATGTAATAATAAAAATTAAAAAGTAATATTATGAGGGAGATCTTGTAACGTTTCTCCATATTATTGTTGGTCATTAATAAAATGTAAAAATAAAAATTAAAAAGTAAATCTCCTTGAGTGCAATACCTGAGAAGAGGTTTGCACCTCGGGAGATTTGATCTCTCTCGGCTCTTGATAGAGCCTAGGATTTGGATCTATGCAGATATTTAAGTAAACTATGTATTCCCTTGAGCTTTACTATGTAACTAAGGCACCCAAACTTCATATGCATGAAGGTTATTCCAAGGTGACTTCATCATTAGTTGTTACCCATGCCTCTCCTCAATGTAGTGATATATTACTTGATAAGTGTAGTATTCTTTGAAGGAACTAAAATAAAGTCACATAATGTATCCTTATTAACCCTTGATGCAATTATCCTACTCCTTATGACTTCTTCAAGATCATTTTGTATTTCTTCTTGGATGTTGGGTGTTTGTAAGGGGTTCATTATGACTTCTTCAAGAACATTTTGTATTTCTTCTTAGATTTTGGGTGTTTCGAAGGAACTCCTTATGAATTCTTTAAGAACATTTTGTATTTCTTCTTGTATTTTGAATGTTTCTAAGGGATTCCTTATGACTTGTTCAAGAACATTTTGTATTTCTTCTTAGATTTTGGGTGTTTTTAAGAGGCCTATGGCTGGTAAGCGATAGTTTTGCATTACTTTTTCTATATCTTGATGTAAATAGTTGTGGATATTGGTTGACTTGTTGATATATTTTTCCAAAGCTATATTTTCTATTTGACAATGTGGATTGAAACAGTGTTAAGCTCTTGCTCTTTATCACTCATCCTTTGGCAGTTTTGATGGTGCATCATTTTCCTCTATTTTCCATTTCCTTAGCTCTTCCAATCATCATTGAAATCTATCAAGGACAATCAGTTTGTCATGGGCCCACCTCAAAAGAGTTAAGAATAAACTGGCATGACTTTGGAATTCCTCTAAAGAACTATACATCTCTTTCTCGACATCATTTATTTCATCTTTCACTCCAGTAGATTATACTCTAAATTCAATTATGATTCTCTTGTCATCCCTATCATTAGCTACTTGCTCTAATTATGCAATTCTAACTCTCAGAAGTTGGAGCTACTTGCGTGTTGGAGCTTATTGGGTGTTCCCTTCACCACCCTCTTATTTCTCTCATCAAATACAAAATCACTGTAATGAGACTGTAATGAGGCCACTGCTTAGACTTGAAAGGAGTAAAAAGTCCCAAACCTTGTCCTTATCGTGCTAAGTGTCCTCTGACATTTGAGTTTCAATAGGACCTTAAGATTTTGGTCCTCCAATGTTTATTAGTTTTCTTTAATCATTGTTTACTTTTCTTCATCTTCTATTGGATTTGGTTGTAATCCTACTTGCTAAGTTGCAACACAGGTGTTAACACCCAAAAAGTGCTCACTAGCTCATTCCCTTATTCACATGACCCATTTGTCCACTTTTCCACCATTTGAGCCTCTAAAGCCATCAAAAGGTCACCAGAAAGACCACAATACACCTTTTTTCCCTTCAAAATATATATTTTCCCTCAAAATACACAAAAAACCCTAAAAAATGGTCCAAAATTCCCAAAAAATATTAAAAGGAAATAAAAATATAAAAAATATTCAAAAAAGGAAAAAGAGGGAAAAAGAGACCTAAACCATGTTGGTCCATACCATTGGTTTCCTTAAAACCACAATGGTATTCCCCACCACCAAAAACTATAAAAAGGTGATAGGGGATCCTCACTTTTCATTCACATTTCATCCTATCCTTATGCTGCCAAATTCCCTTTGAGAGCCATTACCTCCCATTTCGAGTTTGAAGACCCCCATTTCAGCATCTTGGAGAAGAGACCATTGGAAATTGGAGCACCTCAACCTTGGAGCTGCTCAACACCAAACATCCTCACCTTTAAGGTAATACAAAAAATCTATTATTTTTTCTCTTGTTCTTTCCATAGATCCCTTGTTATTGATTTAGTTCTTGTTTATTTACACATGTTTATGTTAATGTTAGATTAAATTTACAATTGTTTTTGCTTTTCATTTGAAATGGCTATTACTTTGTTAATAGGTGCATCCTTGCACATGCTTGGTTGAAAAACCAAGCAACATTTTTTGGCGACTCTGTTGGTATTCGAATTTTTGAATCTTACACTTTAGCTTTAGATCTTCGTTTTTTACTAGTTTTATCATTCCAATTTGTAGATCTGCCATACTAGACAGCATATTCATTGCTTCTCTAGCTTTTGGCCCTTTCTGTAGCCTTTAACAGCCCAAAATTTCACTTTTCGGTTTCGTTTCCGACGACAATTTTTTCTTTTTCGCATCGCGCTTTTTCGCCCGACAGTCGCGCAACTCATCGCAACATCGTGGCATTTTTCTGCGCTGCACGTCGCGGCTTCGCAGCTTTTTTTCGCACTGCACAACACGACTTTTTTCCACGTTGCACATCGCGGCTTCGTAGGTTTTTTTTGCACTGCACATCGCGGCTTTACGACTTTTTTCCACGCTGCACATCGCGGCTTCATAGCTTAAACCCATGATGCACATCGCGGCTTTTGATCATAAACCCGCGATGCCATTTTTTTCGCTCGGCCCAATTTTTAGAAAATTTCTACTGCATTTTTTCCCATTTAGCCTATTTCGCCCAGCATTATTTTTTCTGCATTATTGCAGCAATAGTAAATATTTTTCTATCACATATGCTCCATTAAAATATTTTTAAAAATTTTCAACAAGTGAAAGAAAGGTTTTTTAGCACTTTGTTTAGATCATAGATTTCACTTCTTTGCAAATTTCGAACCATATTTCCGATTTGCTCAATAGTTTTTCCCACGCAAGCACTTAGAAATCCATTTATTTCTAGCATTTTTTTCAATATTTGCTTTCCTTTAAAAAATTATTTCAAAACTCCAAAGTTTTCAAATTATTTTTGTTAAAGCATTTACATTTCAGAAAAAAAAAAAAAAAAAAAAAAAAAAAAAAAAAAAAAAAAAAAAAAAAAGCCTTTTATTTTTTGCAAATTGAAATCGTCTTGTTTTTAATTTGTAATCAATTGCCCAAGCAAGGCAATTTCTTTTTTCAGTTAAATAATCACACTTGCACCCAATCTACCACATTTTTAATTAATTGAGCCTTAAAATCTACCTAAACTCAACAAACACTTTAACCCCACTTGGGGAGCACTTAAAGAATCGTGTAGCTAGGTAGGATTGGGGGGATAGGTGTTCCAATAACACCCCTCAATTATTTACATCTGAGACATAGTGTTTTGACTTTTAGGGTCCCAAAAATCCCTTATTATTTGTTGACATGGTTATACACCAAATTATCGGGAAGGCCTCTCCCTTAGGAGGGTTGAAGTAGCCAGACTGGTTCTGGAAGCCTGAGTGGAATACCGCTATCCATTCAGTAACCAAAGGATACCTTTCGCAGTTCTCGGTGTACCACCCGTATGGGAGTACAACGGCGATAGAACCAAACTGCAGATTCACCCAACCGAACGTGTCATGAACGGGGTATCTTAGTGACCAATTTTTAGGATTGTCTACCCGGTGTCCCTCCCGGTAGGGGGATATCTAGCCTTTGATTCCACTACTCATATTGTCTGACTTGGATTTCATCACCTTGCAGAGGATATGTTTCGTTGAGTCATAATACCACTTTTAGTTAGGCGTTTGCATGCTCTGCTACCCCCCTTGGTCTAGTAAGCGCCACTTTTTTCTAGGAGCTGCTTGATTTTTGGTATTCTGACCACTTTTCTTGATTCCTCCACTTACTATAGCACAACTGTTATAGTAAGTTCTTTTGAGGTTGGTTGTTGGCCTGAGAGCCATTGTTTTTTCACACTCCCCTCCTACACACATTGTTGCATTAGAGTCTTGATTTTTTTATCTCACCACCATCCATTGGTATTTCTAGACATCTCTCACCATTGAGAACTTAAGACGATCCCGTCGTTTTCAGGGTGAACCCCCTCAGTTCTATACACTTGACTCTACACGTCATAGACGTAGAGCGTTATCCCTTGACTCCACATGTCATTGGCACACAACCCTGGCATCTAATTCTGACGCGCCTCATTTCACATCTGACTCTGAGGAAGAATCCAAAAATCCCACATACACCGCACCCACTAGCCCCATGGTTGATTTTTCTTCCAACCCTTTCAACACAGGGACTGTTGGTGGAACTTCTTCGACCATCCCGGCTACTACATTAGCTACCACCACCACAACCAATGTTGGTATGCCCATCTTGGGAACTGCTTCCACTCTAGGCATGCCTAATATGGGAACTACATCTACTCCAGGGATGCCCAACACGGGACCTACACCTGCTATAGGTATACCTTTGACTAGAACCACTTCTAGCATACCAAACCCTGGGTCTACTATACCCAATCCAAACCCATCTGTAACTCAAGCTACACTTGGGAACACAGTCTTCACCCATACACCTTTGATTGGGGGATAGATCCCCTTCACAAATTGAATACCCTTCGGGGGCAGTGGCCCACACCATAATGCTACCATTAGCACATATACCCCAGCCACTACATCACACCCCTCGGCTAGTCTGCTATTTATGGAAAGTCTGAATTTTCCAGACTTGGCAAGACTAACTAATGATCCTATTAGACATGACCCCACTTGGCCCCCCATGCCCACAAATCTCCCCTCAGACATCCCAAAATTTGAAGGGAAGGTTGGGGAAGACCCCCAAAACCACATCATGTCCTTTCACCTATGGTGTTCCTCAAACTCCATAGTAGACGATTCCATTCGTCTTCATTTATTACAATGAACTTTTACCAGCTCGGAAGCCAAATGGTACATTGAGCAACCCCATGGGAAACACCCTACATTCACATCCCTTGCCTTGAATTTCCTACAATTCTTCCAATTACCTATCCGGTATGATGCAGGAGTGGAAATACTACTATCTTGTAGACAAAACACCACTACACACATCACCAATCATATCCATGAGTGGTGTAAGTGTCGTAGTCTCTGCAAGATAAAGCTTGACGACCGTATCTTTTTGGATTGGTTCCTCAAATCACTCCTCCCTCTCATAGCCAAGGATGTAGCTTGTGAATGACCCCAGTCAAAAGAAGAAGCCATTCTAAAAGCCCAGTAGTTTGATCTGATCTACGCCCAATGTGGCTACCTGTATACCATTTTACCTGACGCTCCCCGTGGTGATTCCTCCCAGACTGACGCGCCGGGGGCATCCCACGCCGCCGACGGCATCATTGGACAAGTTGCATCCCACAACCAGCCATTTTCCATTATGCACAATAATACCGGCCCCGATCTTTCACGGGCCACATCTCACTCCAGAGCTACAACTTCGTATGCTCCCATGCCCCACCCCCACCACACTCATGGAACCCCATGTCCACCACAGTGTTATGGTCACGCACCTTCAGCCTATCCACCTTCGGTTTCACCCCCTATGTATTACCATCAATAGGCCACACATGCTCTTGTTCACTCACAAGCCCTAGCGGCTTATTACCCACCACAGGCAGCGCTTGCTGCACCACAACCTCCAGTCACTCAGACTTATCCACCAAACAACAACAACATTACCCCCACCAACCAAAACCCTGATCGACCACCGAAACAGGGTAATAACCCCAATTTACGAACAAACCACCCATGTTCCATATGCGAAGTATACGGCCATTACACACACACTTGCCCCCATTTGGAGCGAGCGCGCCACCTGTGGAATGATGACTCCCAACTCCAAGGGCACGCGGCACAACCAACGCTACCTACTCAACCACAACCCATGGTGCTACAGAATCCTTTTCCCACACAAGGAGTGCCGAACACTCATCCATTGGATCCTCCTCAAGGAACCACAGCACCACAACAACAAATCACATATGCTGCACACACAAACCAACCGATGGATTCAAGTAGTCATCATCTCCTTATGATGTCATCGTCCGACATGAATCTCCAAACACGTCGAGACCAATACGCCCCCACTACACCTAAAAATGTTCTCCCTATGATTGAACAACCAGTTCAGAATGCACCTACATCGTTCGTCTCCACAGTCAGACCAGGATTATACTCGGAATCACCTCTGACTTCCACATTCCAATCCATCCCACCCCCTTTGAATATAAACGAGATATTTGATTTGTGCACCCTCTCGCATAACACATAGGTACCAAACCAACAACCCCCTTTACTCCCGCAACCACCCTCAGTGTCAACTCACGTAGGAGCCACACCAATTCATACTATCCCATTTTTATTTCCCCCTTCAGGCCCCATCAACACACCAATCATGGCTACATTTAATCTCCTAGGATTAACATTAGGACTACCTGTGTGGTACCTACCTGCACCAACCCCTCCCCCGACACCGAACATCATTTTACAACTGGTGCAACCCATCAATACTTCTAACCGTCCACCCCCTGGTGTAGCAAACATCTAGAACCAGCCACCTCCAACAAAGGCCACAGCATCAACATCTAGTAATCCTCCCCTTGAACTCCACTACAATGGGGGCGTAGGCCCACAAACGTACATCACTAGACCCAAGACCCACACCGCCCCACCGACTCCCAAGTTGGCGAAGAATCGCCCTACAATCCGTGCTCCCCCCAAGTGCTCTTTGTGCTATGATATACGCCATGCTACCCATCAATGTCCACAATTACCGGCACTTCAAGAACACATGCAAATGTTGGATGATGACACTAACATACCAGTTGTAAAACTTGAACTACCCCCTTAGCCTCACGATAAATATTTGCGTACCAATCATCCTTGTGCGATATGTGGCATTTACAGCCATTACTCACATCACTGCCCTGATCTCCCAGATTATAGAGCAACTCTATACGAATTGAATAATGCCGACCTAGAGATATCCCCTCCTCTCATTAAGGAAATTCATCCCCCACTATCTTCCTCCTCAAAATATATTAACACAATTTACATGGTTTCTAATGGAGACCCCTCTGTCCGGTCGACCCCTTCCATTAATCTCTCCGACCCACATATTCAACCTTTTCGAATCAAAGAGGAAACCACATGTCCACAGCATGGGGGAAGGCTCGAAACCTTGCCTACTCATCATCATCGTCATTCTCATCGACAATACTAGGGGCATCCAACCTGCAAGGGGAATCCACCATCATCATATCATCACTTCAGTATGCCACCATGGCCCACAGCCTCATGGTACACCCCCCCTCCAGTAGTTGGTCAGTGCCATATTGATCCCTCTCGCAGACAACATCTGCACCACATTGACACCTCTGAGTTAGGGGGCATAATAGATTACCTCGACCCTGGGATAGGGGGCATGATCAATCATTTTGAACCTTCCCCATCACATATATCTCATTATTTCAATGACCCCATTGTTCAAACCAACACATATGTGATCCACAATCATAAACACCATGCACATAGCATGGGGGCAAGTCATTAACCTTGCTCACTTTTTCACATGCATGATCTCAACCATTTTTTAGGTCACATATCACTTGTATATTTGATTTGATTTGATACACCTAGTATTCTTCCCCTGCAGGTCATCATTTCTCCCCACCACTGCATCCTTGGCTTGGTGGGCTCACCTTTATTTGTAGCCATTTTTTAACCTAGTTATTTCCTTTGACCATTTCGGAGTCCTTATGACCTCCATTTTTCACACCATTTGCACCGCTGGATTCATATTTTCGTGCCCGTGATGATGCTTGAGATCATTTCTCGCTCTGACCAAAACCTTTCAGGCATTCTTTCCATGCCCCACGACACCTCAATTTGCGTGCCACATCGACTGTGGTCCGTTTTTGACGAGTTTTATATCACTGGGTTCAGTTTTCCACACTTGTGACGATGCTTGAGATCATTTATCATTCTCACCACCAGATTTTTTGGGCATTTTTTCCCATGCCCCTTGTCGCCTCGATTTGCATGCCACATCGGCTGTTGTCCATTTTTGAAGAGTTTTATATCACCGGATTCATTTTTCTGTGCTCGTGATGATGCTTGAGATCATTTCTTGCTCTCACCCCCAAATATTTTGGGCATTTCTCCAAAATGCCCCTCATCGCCTCGGTCTACGTGCCACATCATCCATTGCCCATTTTTTACGATCTTTATGTCACTGGATTCAGTTTTTTGTGCTTATGAAGATGCTCGAGATCAGTTCTCTCTCTCTCCAATACCTTCTTGTTCGGTATAATTTTATCCCTTTTTCGGGCCGAGCAATTCATTTACAAAAAAGGCACTTAGGAAGTTTCTATTAAGCTCTTTTATGACTCCTAAAACATCGAAAAGATCGCCGAGCAATCTTGCTTCCTTTCATGCTCGCTAAAAGTATCTGAAAGGGCATCTACCTGGTATAAGTTTACCCCTTTTCCAGACCTTGTAGACTAATTATGAAAAAGAAATGCTCTAGTCACATTGGCTAGAAGTGTTCTCCATTTGCATCATTTTATGCTTTTTCAGGCCTTGGAGACTAACAAACGAAAAATAACACCAATGGAGTCTACTTACCATTTTCAAACTCTCTAAAATTGAAAGCAACCACGAGAAAACACCGTCTTGGGCTCGTATAAATCCACAGGACGGTACTCCACCACCAATGCAGAGTATTCTTATCGTTTTCAGACTCCTTAAAAATGAAAGCACTCACGAGCATGAACAGTCCTGGGCTCGCATAAATCCACAGAACAGTACCATTTCAGAGCACACTTTTATCCCTTCTTGGAGCTCATTAAAACTACAAAGAAGGAACCAATGGTGCTTTTCGGCACCAAAAAGATCACGCCTACTCATATGGCAGCTTCCCCATTTTGGTCGCCTTTGTTCAAAGTATTCTGCAGTATGTCACCTTGAGAGTCTCCCAAAATCATTCACCAGCTTTTCCTCCCAGAGTCACTCCAGTCTATAATACATACCCTTGATCCCTTAAAGCTATGATCCCCACACCTACAAGTCAGTTTCCTATGCTGCCAGGTCAACCATGTCATCATGCCCTGAACAAAGGAAGTTTGAGTCCACCCACTCTATGACCCTAGTCATTCCCCATCCCCACAGTATGTCAGTACTACCACTAGTACTATCACATATCAGTTGTGCACCTCGCGCTCCTATCATGGAAACATCATTTCCTTGGTAGTTGCTAGCCTCCCTCTGTCGACACCAACCAAATCTATTCCAGAGGATAGACCCAGAGGTCCCTGTGCCTTGGACTCATCATCATTTATGATGAGTGCCTACGGATCATTTCGAAAGGAGTCCTCAATGCCTCTCCAAATGATTTTTTCTCACATGCTCGACTTCAACACCTTGATTGCATCATTGAGACTCGTACATGGTATCGGTCCTTTCAGTTATTTGTTGAAGACCCCGAATATCACCTGACTCTACCACATTTTTGAGAGTCTAATTAAGGAAACAACCAGTTACATTTTCCTATAGATATATGGGTTGCGCTTGGCGACAATATTCAGATGTACCCCAGTTTTATACTCCCTCGAGTATACAATTACATATGCTCCTCAGAATTGACTCACAATTATTGAGACCCTACAGATGTTGGACACCTTCAGTTTCAGCAGTTCATCAACCCTTCTGATACCTTATTCAGAACGGTTGTTTCTTTCTTTCCAGTGTATCAGTTATTCAGATCAGTCATGGTATGACCATGATCATATCCCAGCATTGTGTCCCCTCTGGACCTTTATGATGTACCAGCAGTTTTTTTATGTATTTTTTCAGGTCCCCCTTCGTGGGCCTAATTGTTATGTATATGTCCTGATACAAGCATGGGTATGCCCGCCTCGTCCATCATCATAGACTATTCCTCATTCATTTTGAGGCCATGTAATATTTTTTGTTTTTTGCAGCTTCCAAGGGGTCGTTGTTCCAATCTCCAATCAGTCTCTTCTCTTCTCCAAACCCCAGGAAAAAGACAAAAGAACTATGATGTCTATTGGCCATACGATGAGCTCCTGCCCTCACACATCAGGGGGCAATCTGTTAACACCCAAAAAGTTCTCATGACCAATTTGTCCACTTTTCCACCATTTGAACCTCTAAAGCCATCAAAAGGTCACCAGAAAGACCACAATACACCTTTTTTTCCCCTCAAAATACACAAAAAAACCTCAAAAAGGGTCCAAAATTCCCAAAAAATATTAAAAGGGAATACAAATATAAAAAATATTCGAAAAAGGAAAAAGAGGAAAAAATAGACCTAAACCATGTTGGTCCATACCATTGGTTTCCTTAAAACCACAATGGTATTCCCCATCACAAAAAACTATAAAAAGGTAATAGGGGCTCCTCACTTTTCATCCACATTTCATCCTATCCTTATGCTACCAAATTCCCTTTGAGAGCCATTGCCTCCCATTTCGAGTTTGAAGACCCCCATTTTAGTATCTTGGAGAAGAGACCATTGGAGCTTGGAGCACCTCAGCCTTGGAGCTGCTCAACACCAAACATACTCACCTTTGAGGTAATACAAAAAATCTATTATTTTTTTCTCTTGTTCTTTCCATAGATCTCTTGTTATTGATTTAGTTCTTGTTTATTTACACATGTTTACGTTAATGTTAGATTAAATTTACAATTGTTTTTGTTTTTCATTTGAAACTGCTATTACTTTGTTAATAGGTGCATCCTTGCACATGCTTGGTTGAAAAACCAAGCAACAACTGGTTTCTTCATCTTTCTTCTTCTTCTCTTCTTCCTCCTACTTCTCTAATTTTCCTCTCATTCTTTTGAACTACTTTCTAACTTGTTTCTGGTATCTTTCTCTAAGGCTTCGACCCTTCTTGATATCTTTCCTTTTCTATTTCAATTGCTTCCAAGGATGTTAATCTAGATGCCTCAATTTGTTCTTCCTACTCTGATTTAAAGGAGGAAGTACATTTTATTTTTCTCCCCCTCCTAGTCCCAACATAGTGTAATGAGATAGGTCTTTTGTAGTATTCTTCATGTTGCTAATGTCCATTCATTATGATAGGCCATATAAACTTGTAGGCATGGTAGTGGTTATACATTATATATATTCTTTAGATAATGTCTATGAAAAGTCTCTTCTCCCATATGAAATGACTCTAGAATATTAACCTCAATCTTTACTTCATTTTTCTTCATATTTTGTATGATACTACAACCAAAGGGAGGGGAGTCCATGGTGGTTTCTTGGTTGCTACAAGCACTCCAGCTACTGCATGGGAATAAGTTTGGTATGCAATTTCTTTCCACACCAACTTGTCTAGGATGAATCTAGGAAGGAGATGGGAGCTTTTGGTAGGACCAAAGATACTTATGTCAATTTCCTTTTCAATTATATACCAATCTCCAATCTAGCTAAGATATTGCATAGATTTCTATGACATGCAATGAATGAGTATGCCAAATAACAGTTTATAAATGGTTTCCATTAAATAATCACATATATAATAAATGGATTATGTACTTATGATCCCATCACATATGACAATAGACATGAACATGGGGATCATTCAATAACCAATTCCAACTCATCCCACATAAATAATTAGATGCACATATCTTATATATCAAATAAGAGGACATGTGGAAGGAAGGAGGGATCACTACAACAACATGCTTCAGTTTGGATATGGCCTCAGTGAGTGAAGTAGATCGAATTGTTTTTGAGTTGTATGTTTTCATGGGTTTTCTAATGCATTAATGGAACCCATACTTATTTGAATACATTGGCATATCCTTTTCCATATAATTTATTAATTAAAGTACACGTGCTTATGTAAACATTTCTTAATTTTTAATGATGTATTTTCCATACATTTGTACTATGTAAGTTTTTTATTTTCCCTACAACACTTCAAACAACAAATAATCGTAGCAGAACTTAAATTGAAACAATTACTCCTTTGTAAGGTCTATTTGGAAGTTTGTAAAACTACCTTCCCCTATGCATCTCTAATTAATCTACAACTAATATTAACATTATCAATTATCCATGATATAGTTTATGTACAAGTTAGGATCTTAGGCATGGCTACTACCTTGTGTATATTGGACTTCATAATCAATTAAAACACTCCCTCATCTTTGTCTATTAAAACCATATATCATTTAGACTTCTATTAAAACCATGGATGGAGCTCATTTTCCAATCAATTTGAGATGAGCTTCTCTATAAATTTTTAATAGCTCTACCTTTTACAGTAATAAAGGATTTGATATATTGATAGTAGTTACAAGAAAGCAATAGGAGATACTTCAAGTGCATATATAATTTGTAATTATTCTAGATTTATTTTAATCTAGTAATTATGAGACCAAATCTTTTGAGATACAAAATTTAAATAAAATTACTCTAAAAACATGTATATATGGAAAGACTTGATTCCTTTCTCACATTAATAAATGAATTCAAAGACTTATGTTATATCATGGAAAATAAGTTTAAAAAGGTGGAAAGTGAGATGAGAGCCAAACAAGTGTCACACATCTTGAACTAGTGCCAAGGAATTTTGTGCACTTTTCTGTTTTTCGAGGCATGGCATTTGGTATGAGACCACTAGTTATTAAGGGACATCGTGGGGTCAATGGTTGGTTTCTGGATTACAACCAATGGTAAGTGTCAAATGACTCTCAAAAGTGTTTGTAAAAGCATAGTCATGGTATAGATCAACTTTGTGACATAGGGCTCAGGTCAATTATGGTTTAACACGCGCTTATCAATGGAAGGGAGGTCAATTATGGGTTAAAACATTTTTATTGTGATATTAATGAATGCCCATAATAAGGTTTTAATGTTTTTCATGCACATTACCGAGCAACATCCGAAGAGGCTAGAGTTATTATTACTATGGGATCATTCAAATCCTATGGCTCTCCTTAGAGTGAACTCATTCTTGAATAGGACATTGTGAGATTTGTAGGAAGCTGATTCTCTAGTTCATTTTAAAATTCTCCATATTTCATGTATAACTTCATCCTAAATCATTATGGTCTTCTAGTAGCTTATGAAAGTTAAGGTAGCAATGTTGATTGGGGACAAGATATCTTATGGTGATGTACTTCTATGTGTGTTTCTATCTTCCTCTATGTGACTTCTTCACAAATATCATGGGACATTGCCACTATCACAACAAGTGTTGTGTGCTCAATAATTGAAGAGGGTTTAGAAAGGAATTCAAAGGTGTGATTAGAAGATTGCATAGGTTAATTGTAGTGTTGTGAGTTATTTGAATAGATGGAATGAGGATTTTAAGCTAAAGCCTAAAACTAAACTTTGAGAATAGGATTCTAGATGAATGTGCTCTTGGAACTAGGGTGTGCATTAAATATGCATTAAAGGAGTCTCACAAAGAATATCAAGCTTCTATGAAGGCCTCTTACTAATAGACTTGGAATTGAATTTGGATTTGTGTTCATTGAGGTCACTAGTTCATAGAGTAGTGGCTCATGAGGGTCCTCATTAGGTTTTTATAATGTCTCTTATAGCGAGGACCTAGGTGTATGTGGGAGGTTATCAAGGGGGGATTCTCTATTAGATACTTGGGGGTTAGGGTAATGTGGTTGGAGTAAAAGTTTTGAAGCTGTCAATCCAAAGGACCAATAAGATGACAAAAAGTTAGCTATGCAAGCCTCATTTGGACTAGAATCCTATTGTTCCTCAAAGACAAATTATCAGTTTTATCTTTGAATCTTAATGCATCATTGTCTAGACTTATTAGTGTTTCAGTTTCTAAGGCATTTCACCAGCTAAGATTCAATTGCTTAGACAAATTTAACCCTTTAATATTATTCTCCACTTTGCACTTTAGACTTTTTGGGTTAAGGATAGAATGCTCTAGATTTGGTGAAGCTTGTTTTTCTTTGAACCCTCAAACCAGTTTTTTTCATCTTTTGTATCACATAACAACCCAAAACCGAACAATCTATATATAAACTTTATTAATATTTAGCAATTTAGAAAGTGAAGCAAGGAAAGCTAACACATGCACGGGAAATCCCAACAAACTTCCCCACATATCCTGGATGGTATGTGGAGCAAAACTTCAGCTGGTCATGGTCATTCAAGCCAGAAGATGTCTCAACTGAATGGAGCCCGAGTAACTATACAACAATACTTTTATGGCAATACCTTCATAGTGCTTTTAAAAAAAATAATAGCAGGAAAATTAAAACGAAGGTATAGATAATTTGATCATGGGAAAAATAAACTATTGAAATTCAAATCAAAATCAAAACCAAGGTACAGATATATAAGGGCCTCACTTTATCTCCCCATTAGGTTAAGCTCTGTAATCAAAGTAGACAAGTTGAGGCTACTTCTGATAGTCCAATAGACAGTTTGAGGCCCTTCTGATAGCCGCTATAAATTAGTAGACATAGTAACTCCTCTATGGAATTGTAAACCACATTAAAAAAGACAAAAATATATATATCGGTTTTTCATTTATTTGTTCATATTATTTATGTTATTAGTCGATATTAGGTTTAATTAGCTAACGGCTTACAGAAGTCCAATATATCCATAAATTGAGATGGATGTACCGTCGTGTAGAAAGTGTATCTGGGAATTTTAGAATGATCAAAGAAAAACAAAAACCGGAGATTAGGGAGAAAGAGTAGAAATTTGTCAAAGTTGTTGCGCATGGGATGTGAGCCACAGCACATGGAGCGTTTATATACTTATTTTTTCATATTAGGTTTGGCTAACGGCTCACGGAAGTCTAATATATCCATAAATCGAGATGGATGTACTGTCGCGTAGAGAGTGTAATTGTTCTGAACTGGTTAGTAGGATGATCATAGAAAAACCGATGATGCAAAGGAGTAGGAATTCGTCAAAGTTGTTAGCCGCTAAAAATGGAGCGTGATTATACTCTGAACATGCCATCTTTATTGTGTTAAAATTTGTTTATGAATAAATGGACGAATTAAGTACCTCCACTCTCTTTATAGTGTGAAATGTGTTTTCTTCATTCTTTATAGTGTGAAATGTGTTTTCTTCATTGTTTGAATGTTGACCATCATTAAATAGTGTAACAAACTTAACCCTAATCTAATTTAACAATATAATAATAAAGTAGTTCAATAATAATAATTAAAATGGAAATCTGGTTGGAAATAAAAATATAAAAATTAATTAAAACTTAAATAGTCTGAAATATTAAAATAGTGATTTTTTTAGCATTTCTATTTTCACCCAAAAAAAAATCCCAACTTGTTAGTCACTTCCAATCAAAGTTACAAAATGTAGTACATTTTTTTTTTTTTTTTGACTAAAAGACCCAATTTTTTTTTTTGGACTAAAAGACCCATAGGTCAACATTCTCTCAAATCACAAATATCCAAAGGTGGGCAATCCAAACTCACTGACCAATTCTCTAAATAGTCCACTAGGCAATTCTCTTACAAAAAAAACAAACTAGTGGAAAAGAGATTCATTACTCCTAGAAAACCATACATATATAAACTAACTCAAAACCAAAACGATGAGCTGCTAACTCGAGACAAAGAGGAACTTCAAAATACGCAATAAGTACGAGAATCAAGAAAGACCTCATCACAGAACTCCTCATAAAAAGTAAGACCATCCATATCATCGATGGCAATTTTGGAGAGGCCATCCGCTTCCATATTGAAGACTCGATAAATATGTCGAAAGGAGATGATAACAAATTTCTGAATCAAAAGCTTCACTCTATTCATCAAGTGTTTCAATCGTAGAGTCTAGAGAGAAGAGGCACCATTAGCCCAGTCAATGACTACTTTGGAGTCACTAGCAATTTGAATTTCCAAAATGCCTCTCTTCTTGGCGAACCATAACAACCCCCAAAAGGCTATTAATATTTGGTTGAGCTTTGATCTTTAATTCTTTTAGATGTCAAAAATTGAAACAATGAGACAATTCAATCACATGAAATTTATACATCCATAACACACGATATACCTTGGGGAAAATCCTCACAACAATGAGAAAATAACAAATTCATTACTCCTAGAAAACCATACATATATAAAATAACTCAAGACCAAAACGGTAAGCTTGCCAACTGAATACAAAGAGGAATTTCAAAACACACAATAAGTACTAGAATCAAGGAGGACCTCATCACAGAACTCCTCATAAAAAGTAAGACCATCCATATCATCGATGGCAATTCTCGAGAGGCCATCCGCTTCCATATTGAAGACTTGATAAATATGTCGAAAGGGGATGATAACAAATTTCTGAAGTAGAAGATTCACTCTATTCATCGAGTGTTCCAATCGCAGAGTCTAGAGAGAAGAGATACCATTATCCCAATCAATGACTACTTTGGAGTCGCCAGCAATTTGAATTTCCAAAATGCCTCTCTTCTTCGCGAACCATAACAACCCCCACAAGGCTATTAATATTTGGTTGATCTTTGAGCTTTAATTCTTTTAGATGTCAAAAATTGAAACAATGAGATAATTCAATCACATGAAATTCATACATCCATAACACAAGATATACCTTGGGAAAAATCCTCACAACAATGAGAAAAAAACACTAGTAATTCTTTTCAGTATAATATAATGGATAGGAGAGAATGCTTTCTTTTACAACATATAGCATATTGCTTTCGGAATATAAGAGATCACCAAACACTCTTGGTGAAGATACAAAAGCAATAGAGAAGAGCAATTAATCGAATGTGTTTTCCAATGTGCCCAACACATCAATAACAAGCAAGAACAATAACTTGCACAAAGAGAAGCGCCTTGCCTTCAATGGAGAAGAGAATTTGCTTCACATTGAATTCATCAGTCTTGTATAACATATTTATACATTCTTCTCATGCATTGGCTTCTTCTAACTTCATGATGAACTCGCCCTCAGACTGGATGTATCAATTTGCATGAAGAAGTGTGCCCCACTTCTCATGGAGTGCTTTATCTCATTGAAATGTATCTTAGGATGAAATCGCCTCTTAAGTGAAAGCTTTCCCACTTAGTTAGGTGGCTAACTTAAGTGTTGTCTTTTAGTTTAACATAAGTGTCGTCATGCAATAACACTTAATTAACTAGATCTTCTTTGTTGTCACTTAGTTAATTCTCTTTAATTGATTCTTTCTTGATAACATCACTGTAGTGATCAATTTGAGTTCTCCTTGATTTACTGAGGTGTCATCTTTTTTTTTTAACTAAAGTGAAAACACTTTAGTTAACTAGTCCTTCTTATTTAACACTTAGTTAACTAATATTAACTGAAATCATGTTGATTGATATACTTGTAGTGACCATTGTGAGTTCTTTAGTTAAGTGAGGCATACATTACGGCTTCAACTGAAGCTTGACAATTCGAGTTCACGTATTCATCTCTTGATCAATTAGAATTCTCTTTTTCTCTATGCATTTATCTTTATCTCTTTATCTTTTGCTGCATGGTCAATATGTGCTAACTTTAATTATCCATCACATTACATTATACTAAGAAGAATTATCGGATGCTATGATCATAGTATATTATTTCGGACCAAATGATCATATGCTATAGTAATTCACTTTAGAGGTTATCAATATCTAAAGGAGACTTAATATCAATTTGGTGATCATGGTTAATAATACATCACACAACATTAAATGCTTTTAACAAGTAAATCATGACCTTTATATGAAAGTTCCACCTCTATACAGGAGGTCCATCCCATGGATACCTTTATACAGAAGGTTCACATGAGAATCATGACTTGACACACAAGTCTAGAGCATTGTCCAACAAGACTTTACAACATCATTACTTTGATCAATTACCTCTATATGGGAGGAATAACCTTTACACAAAGACAATTAAAGTGTTCACCTTTATACGGGAGCATCAATCTTGGTTGCACAAGATTGGTTTGGAGAATGTCTCGTGATGATGTACATTTAAAAAAGGAAAGTAATTCGACATGTGTATTTGTACCCCTGCCCACACCCATCCATAACCTCATTGAATGATGTCTTTTGATTCTTAGAATCATACCCACTCCATAGCACCCATCTTTTTCATCCCCATCAAAGAAACCTATGGATCTATCTTCATCCAAGGAATGCCTAACATACACATTTGGATTCTTCACTTTGTCATCCTTGCAATTGTAATAACCTCAATCATATTTATGGAGATATCAACTCAATTACAAATACCAAGTCAAAAACCTTCAAAAACTATTAACTAGAATTGATAGAACTAGTATTAAGCACAGTTAGACATCCCAAAAAGTTTCCAAGATGGACTTTAGGATCTGATAGGGATGCAATTAAGATGGAAAAAATCCTAATACTTTGATGGTGGCAAATTTATGGGTGCTTCACACTTGGGAATATTTCCTTGGAAGAACCAAGGCTATAAAGGCACATTCCCCAAGGACTTCTGTGGAAACCCAAATATTTTGGTGCTCACTAAAAGTAATCAGACCTGGGGTATACTAATTGGTTTATCCCCCATCCTTCTACAACAACCATACATAGGTTTAGAGGCAATTTTATAGGGTTTGGAGGCTAAACATGCAAGTGCGCTACCTAAGAATGCTCAGCTAGTCTACTTCCAAATGATTCCAAATGACCTTAGAAGGTTTGAAACTATGATCTAGTGGCTAATAGGTGTTCAGTAAGGCATATAATAACCACAACACTTTACAAAATGAAAATTGGATTAACAAGTATCATCTAATTGCAAATTATGTAAAACTAATCAATTATAATCATGTAATGAGTATAGGCCAAGAAAAGACATTAATATATGCAAGTATCTTTTACAGAATTGATAGCCATGGAAGATAATGAATAATCAGTGATCATTCATTATATTATAAAACATAAGAAGCACTATTAGTATCCATAGAACCTCAATCAACCTCCAGAAGCATGGGCAATATCGACTACTGAAGAAGGTGCACCAAGAATGAGATCATCGACACTGAATGAAATAATTCTTGGATGGTACTGGATCAGATATGAAAATTAACTCAATAAGAAGGGTGGTGATACAATCATAGCACTAATTAAAATAGCATATGGATCTTACTCAGCTCGAAAACCAAGAAAAGCAAATATAGAGTTGCACAGGTTCTCTCCTCAACATTGAAACCTTGGCTTTGGTGAAAATGGTTGTATCTTGATCATCTGAATATCTTTTTTGATGAGACAAAAGGTGTTTATTACTGGAAACAACCCTCTGGACACAATGAATTGGGTATAAAAACCCATAAATGCTCAGATATGTGGAAACTAGAACCTCCATTTCGTCCTTTCAACATTGTTTCCACTGAATAAAGGGATTGAACTGCACAACACGAATACCAACCACTCGATATGATAAAAGGGATTCAAGAATATGTTTTGAATATGGAATGGATTGCAGATAATACCTAAACTTTCACTTCATTTTTTGTAATTAATTCACTGAATAGGACTTGATATGCTCTTCCTCAATCCCAAATAGAGAGATCTCACAATCCTTCAATTGGTTTACTGGATGCAATGGGGCATATCACCCAATGCGAGCTAGGGGCACATCACAAAAATGGTGAACCATAGTGCATCCAAAAATGGATATATTACAATCCTCCCCTCCCAAAATTTCCTTGTCCTAAAGCAATGACATCCACTCCATAGGAAACATGAAACCAATCAATGACTTCTCATCATCAAGATTGGGTTGTTGAACTGACTTAAAGCATTGTAATTCAATTACATGCTAAACTTAATAGGTCCATCATGCTTCCACTACACCACTCTGATTATAAGTTTCTACCCCAATGAGCGACTCCACTACCTTTGCAACTGAAAGTGTGTGTTCCACCCAATTGAAACAATTTAGAAGAATGTTAGGGTCCCATTTCCTCAACTGCATCCTCCCAAACATAAATGGTGTCTGAAAAAAACCATTAATACGTAGATACCATTGTTTATGCAACATTCCACTAAACATCTATGTCATCTGGAACAACTTGGCATTCCAAAGGATGCGAGGATTCCATAACCAGGCTGGAATCCCATCACTTCCAATGATTTTAAAAAATATTTCCATGTAATTACACACCCAATCCTCGTGTGCATGTGTACTAGAGGTATATAATGGATACAAAATATATCTTTTCTATTTCTCACATGTCAGGGCAATGTTAGTTATAAAAAAAATTTCATCGTAGAAATAAAGGAGGCATTTACCTCCTAGAGCCTTCATTTCAATGATGCCTCTATCCACCCAATCAATGGATGAATAAGCACCTTTTTTTTGCTGATCCATTTGGAATGTGATCATCCACCTCCTCCAGAGTGAAGTATTTATTCCATATAAGCAGCTTGTGAGCTTTCTCATTCAAGGCTTGAATATCAAACAATTCCCTACAGATGCAACAAAGACATGTGTACCCTTAGGCCTCCATCTCAGTGATGTACTTGTCTACCCAATCCTCAGATAAAAAATACCATGGCTTGCATACTCAAATGGTAGGTCCCCATCTATTACTCCCATAGCTAATTCCTTCTTTATGCCCTTGTACATACCAACAAGTGCTTCGCCAAAATATTCTACATCTTTGTTCTCCTTAAGCACTTGCAAATATGAATTTACCTCATGTTCAACTCTTACATGAGGTTCCTCCATCAAATCCATTGTGTCACCTTCCATGTGAAAATTACTATCTTCCATGCAGGATGGATGGTGTGATGAACTCAAATCCTTTCGAAGTTGATCATTCTACATTCTTGATTCTTGAAGGGCCCCTTGAGTGCTCCTCAAAGAATCATATGTAGACTCCAACTCATAAGTGAGATTTTAAATATCCTCTTCATATTCTAGTGAGGGACTATGATGCATCTTCACAAGCTCAAGATGATGATCTCTATCGGAAAGCAACTGCAAAAATGCACCTCTTATGTATGTCACTGCTTCTCAAATCCTTTCCAATTCTTCAATGGAAGACTTATCCTCCAATTTCCAACAATAATGTGACACCAATGCATTAGTGACATGCAAAATGCTCAGGTCCTTCCTATTCTTCTTTTCTCTAACCTTCAATGAACCTTCAAGGAAGTGTGTGAGTCTTGAGGAGAAACATCCTCTTCTACTTTTGGTTGATCAACCCCACCATTAATCTCTAGTGGTGACTGGAAATCTGATTTATGTTCTGATGATGTCTGGAGGGTTGTTCTCTACTCTTCATTGGAATCCGATCTACAAGGTATCTCTCCACCAAGATCCTCATCGGAACCCACTCTAACTTCAACTTACTTTGCAGTGACCTCGAACTCACCCACAAAGAAACTTGAGTGTATTGTTGTAGATTCTTTTTCATGCTCCTTCAAGGGATGATTTTTATGACCTTCTTGCATAGATTCTACACAACTTTCTTCAATCTTGCAATCACCATCTAGTTGTGCTGTCTTCACATTTTCTAATGGTTGTAATAAAATTTTCAATTTCTTGTGGCATGAAACCACAGCACATGACTCTTCCTTAACATCCAAATCAGTATTAGGAGATTCTACAATATCACTATCAATGCTTGAAATAGATGGTATGTCATGATGTTGCAAGAAAACATGATTGCTGCAAAAATCATATTTCTTTTCATACCTTCGTGTCGTGATTTCATCATCCATACCCTCATAGGTAAGATAAGTTGTTGCCACATGTTCTTTATGCTCAACTGATGCACATTTTTCCTTCAAAATACTATCATCGACTATGTATTTTCCACATGTAGAACTAGATGTCTTGTTGTCATGGCTAGGGAAGCAACCTGGTTCTTCTCTTGATGGACTTATACTCTTAAAATAATTCTCAGCCACATATATATGATCACATGTAATTTTGGGAAAGGACTGTGACTTTCCCAATGCCATGTAGAGTTGCTCTACTTCTACTACCTTGTCTTTTGCAACTTTGAGAGAAAGATATTTATCCATAAACAACTGCAAGAAATATGCTTCCATCATCTCTAAGTCTCTTTTAATGATGCTTAATTTGGAAGTAGATACTCATACTACTATTCCTTCTTGTCCCTCATCGATAAGATTGTCAATGAGTTTTTATGCACCCTCATTTCAAGACAAGGTTTGCAATAGATTTTCTTTTATGACCAATTTTTGGCTCTCTAAGTCAATCAATGGATCCTTAAGAGCACTATGTAGGCTGCCACAAGTGTGCTCATGCAACTCCTGAGAGTCATGCAAACTCTCCTCTAACAGTTAATCCTTAAAATTTTGATTCTCAACACTAGAAAGATTTTCCATGCCTATCTTCTCACCAAAAGTGGATGCCATCTCCGAATGACAGAAGGGGATGCAAAAATCAGAATAGTAGGAATACCTTTGTGACACCTTTGTCTCTTCATGTGATGGAGTTATGATGGCATGTTCCTCCACCAATTTCTCTAGTTCACACCCAACTGGTGTGTGCTTGTCTTCTGCTTCACTATGAATCTCAAGTGGTGAATGTAAATCATATTTATGTTCTTATTTTGGATCTGATACAAAATATGTCTCACCACCATCAATAGAATCAATATCCTTTGCAGTGATCTTGAAATCACCAACAAAGAAGCTGGAAGTGAATTCACCTCCCAAGCTGCCAACAACCCGATGATGGGATGCTAAGTCTTCATCTCCACATGGTGCCTCTTCATCTTATTCTTGAAGTAGATGGGTGCAAGAATCCTCTTCCTCAGTGGATACCACAGTAAGACTCACATATTCCACTTGTGGTTCACTCTTCTTCACTTATTCATTTGATTGGAGTGAATCTATGCATAAGGCCTCACTCTTGTCTTTAAGCGGTTCTTCTTTAATCTAAGAGGTGGAGAAACTTGGTTCTGTTATCTCCTCAATAAGCATAGACTAGTCATGGTGTCTAGGTGATAGGAAGTCTTTAATTTTTTTTTTTTTCATGTGTTTAAGTTCTGGTCTGATAGGTTGAAGAAGGTAACGAAGTCTGAAATAACTGTTCAAAGCTTGCTCTCCTTCAAAAGGAAAATTTCAGGTTTCGGTAGCTTAGGCGGGCCTGGCAATGGTTCATTAGCTACCGAAAACCCTATTTTCGGTGGTTTATTGTGTGGAAGAAAATACGCTCCAGCTACCGAAAGGGAAAAATTACAGCATGAGTTGTGGGGCAGTTTTCGGTGGTTTGGGCGAACACGATGGTGTTCATTAGCCACCAAAAGGGTGGATACTTTTCGTAGCTTACCATCTAAAGGTTGGGTCACTCACAGCCACCAAAAGAAAAGAGCACTGGTTAATACCATTTTCCGGTGGCATACGGTGTCAACAGTGGATTATAAGCTACCAAAAGGAGAGGCATTTTCACCACTTTTTCGACAGCGCTCGTGTTCGAATGCAAATTCATTCCAGCTACCGAAAGAGCAAGAGAACTTCACTTGTCATCAAGAAGCTAAGAAAAAATACATTTTTTGCCATTTTGTAAGATTAGTTTCAAAACAAATCTTTCGGTGGTTCAAGCAGGCTTTCACAGCTATTCTTAGCCATCGAAAGCAGAGCTTTTGGTAGTTTACAAGTTCAAATTTTGGCTCTTTAGCCACCGAAAGTGCAAAAACAGGGCAGAGAGGCATTATTTTCGCCCAGATCACGGTTTTTGTTTCCAAATGGAAAGAGGATGGTTTTTAAGTGAAGGTTTTAATTAATAGGAGTTGTTTCAATGGTTGTTCTAGTTTTGGAGGTGCCAGCAAGATGGAAATGATGAAGAAATGTGGTGTTTTTTACTGTCCCGAGTCATCATTTTCAACTGATCATTCTGAGCATCTAGAGAATATTTTTGCAAAACGCTTAGAGGTTTTTTTTCCTAACATGTCAAAAAACAATAACCTCTCCCTGTTTTTCCACAAGTGTTGTAGGTTGAGAGAATCGAATCCGTCATTGAGCACAAATGATCGGATTCCAGAACCTGCCTGTTTGACACACGTTTTTTAAATGCAGACCCCGGGCAAACCAAAACAAGTTTCAAAGATCTGAGAGATGTTTTTGCTCACAACAGGTCAATGCACAATAACAAATTTCAGTTTATACATAGGTGTCACATAGCTGGAGAAATGAACCCATCTCTGAGCCTCTTTTTCAGCAGTTTTAGCAGAAATGGCGTTTTTACTGTGCAGAGTCACCATTTTCAAATGATGATTCAGAGCGACTCGAGAGTCATGTTGAAAAAATATCGGAGGTTTTTCTTCCTAACACG
Source organism: Larix kaempferi (assembly GCA_027924585.1). NCBI lineage: Eukaryota > Viridiplantae > Streptophyta > Pinopsida > Pinales > Pinaceae > Larix > Larix kaempferi. The sequence continues at coordinate 10,023,280 of BSBM01000063.1, read as the reverse complement.
ACAGAGAACAAAAACCTCTCTCATTTTCCCTATAGGTGTCACATATTGGGAGAATAAAATCCATCTCTGAGCCCCATGTTTCAGCAGTTTCGCCAGTTAGAAAAATGATTTTCCCAGTTTTTTTTTTTTTAAACGGTCAGATCTTCTATCTGAGGATTTTGACCCAGCTTCTGGGGATCTAGGGGGAAGAGCTTTTTAATGGCTATAAATCCCAGAACTGATAGAAGAGAAAGGTTGGATTTTGGAGACACGATGTTATTATAATTGACTCTTATTTGCTAATAGAAAGACGATCTTCTTTTGGTTTTCAATATCAGATCGGTCATGCACTTCATCTTTCTACACTTTATTTTAGTTTGTCTTAGCTTCTAAAGACTGTCATCTCTCTAGTAAGCTCATAAACTTGAATTAAAAAACATCCTTGCTATCGTTTATAACCCTGCATCTTATTGTATTTGGTTATCAAAGATTAGTATTCTTTGTCCCCTTTTTAAACTAGTTTGTCTGATTATTGATTATTGAAAGCACTGTCTTATTCAAATGCATGATGATTTGTCCATTTCATTAGTTATCGAGTTATCCCATTGATCCAAGCACATACCTAAATTATTAGATCTTGAGTTACCAAGCATCTTTGGCCTACAACCCCAAAGAGTTTCTTAGAGAGATAACAAATTGGCGCCACTGCCGGGGAGAGGAGATTGAAGCTCAGCTTCCCTGGGAGAACGACATAGATCCAGCTTTGATGATAGACAAAGACTGGACATTTTCTTGGTTGTAATCATCTATCTGGCGACTCCATGAAGGACAAATCCAGTGGCGACTCCATTGCTCAGAAATATGTTGACGACTCCACTGGTATGACATGAACCAGATCTTGGCAAAGAGGTATGCGTTCTATGATTTTTCAAAAATGACTGGTTTCCCTAATCCAGTGCCCAGTAGAGATGAATGGGAAAATAGCCTTCCCATATTTCGAGGTGAAGAGTGGGAAGTGCCAGCTGAACATTTGCTTGACTTTAATGATTGTATTCATCGGTTACAAATTGTACACGAAGATATTTGGATTAAACTGTTTTGGTATTCGTTAGAGGGGATTGCTCGCGATTGGTACCGATCCCTTCTTGTTGTTAGCATCAGTTCTTTGGCGGATTGTCATGCTGCCTTTCATTTGTTTTGTAAAGACAAATTCCTAGTTGACTTTCTCTATCCCGAGTGCTGTCAAATATGTTGAATATTGTAACTTCTAAGAATATTATATTTGTATATTATTTATTCCGGAGATGTTCCATAGCTCTGAGGTGATTCTATTATGTATCCGGAGATGTTTATTCCTCCGAGAAGTTGTGGTAACTAGGGTTATTAGACCCACCATGTGGGGGTCAGCCCTTAGATCATATTTTAGGGGTTATTAGACTTCTCCAGGAGAGGTCGGCCCCATTAGGTATTTTTGTTGGTTGGGAGTTAGTATAAATAGAGGAGGTGAACTCCTCATTAGATACACTTGCTCACTTGAGAAAAGTAGCGCACTTGTCTGGGAGATTTGCTAAGGAGAAGAAGAAGGAGGGAGCACATCTTGTATTTTGGTTGATCATCTTATTGAGGAAAGCTTTGCTGGGTTTTCTAACCCATGAGGGTTTCCCAAGGTAAATCTGTGTCTATCTTGTGATTATGCTTCTTTCAGTGATCTTGATAGTCTATTTGGTTTAAACTTAACATGGTATCAGAGCTAGACTGAATAGGACATCTTTCACAAGGTAAGAATCTCTCTCTCTCTCTCTCTGGTGAAGTTTAGGGTTTCAGCAGAAAGTTGATATTGTTGAAATCTAATTACATGGCTGGATATCCCTTCTCAAGACCAATCTTTTAAGCCCTATATCGAACTTTTTGGTTGGGTAGAACTCCGGGAAAGTCAAACCCTAATTCTACCAAAAGTGCGATAAACCAGAAATTGGTTTCAGCAGAAAGTTGGTATTGTTGAAATATGATTACATGGCTGGATAGCCCTTCTCAAGACAAATCGTTTGAGCCCTAGATCGAACTTTTTGGTTGGGTAGAACTCCGGGAAAGTCAAACCCTAATTCTACCAAAAGTGCGATAAACCAGAAATTGGTTTCAGCAGAAAGTTGGTATTGTTGAAATCTGATTACATGGCTGGATAGCCCTTCTCAAGACAAATCTTTTGAGCCCTAGATCGAACTTTTTGGTTGGATAGAACTCCGGGAAAGTCAAACCCTAATCCTACCAAAAGTGCGATAAAATTCTGTCTCAGGTTCCGGAAAAGTAAAAGGTAACTTTTCAGGTAAGTACTACTCTGTCTCTTGGACTCCCCCAAGAGAAGATGGCTCCAAACACTAAGCTTGAAGACAAGCTAGAAGGTATAGAGAATTTTCGGGCATGGAAATACAGAATTGGTCTCATTCTTGAAGAGAATGATCTTGCTCATTATATCAAGGATGAAGTTGCAGAACCAGAAGGAGATGAAGCCAAAGAATAGCATAGGAAGGATTTGATTAGGGCAAAGAGAATCATAGCTGATTCTATTAAAGACCACTTGATTCCCCAAGTGGCCTCCAAGAAGACTCTAAAAGAAATGTATGATGCCCTAGGAAGAATGTATGAAGGAAAGAACATCAATAGGAAGATGAACCTAAGGACTCAATTGAAGAGTACCAAGATGCACAAAGGAGAATCCATTCAAGACTACTTCTCAAGGGTCTCACAAATCAAGGAGCAACTAGATGCAATTGGTGATACTCTTGATGAAGATGAACTTGTGATGACTGCTCTCAATGGTCTCACTAGACCTTGGGAATCATTCATACAAACCATGTGTGCCAGAAAAGAGAGCATGAAGTTTGATATAGTATGGGAGGATTGTGTTCAAGAAGAAGCTAGGGTAGCCAACAGAAAATCTCTTCTCAAAGAGGATGACCAAGCTTTGGCCACCCATACCAAAAGAAGAAGAATGGGTCATCTCAAGAAAGTTAACCACAAAGGATCTCAACACTTGTCTAGGCCTAAAAAGAGAAAAGGACCCAATCCAGTAAGAGATCTTTCCACAGTCTAATGCTACAGTTGTCATAAACTAGGACACATCTTCAGATTTTGTCCTTCACAAAAGAAGAAGTTTGTCCACAAAAGACACCATGCACATATGGCAGAAAATGATAGTGAAGAAGAAGAAGAAGAGGTAGAGGTAAATCCTAGAAAGAAAAGATATAAAGTGAAGAAAGAAGATCCAGAAGAATATGTCCTATTCTCTGCACTCTCTGGATCTGTATCTCCTGGAGAAGATACATGGCTCATTGACAGTGGTGCTTCTAAGCACATGACAGGTCAAAGAAAGACTTTCTCAAATCTTGAAGAAAAGTCTTCTACACAAAAGGTATCTCTAGGAGATGACTACCAATATCCCATCAAAGGAATTGGTGAAGCTATCTACAAGCTAGATTCTGGAACACCTTTGAAGATGAAAGACATCTTATATGTACCAGGTTTAAAGGAGAACCTACTCTCTATCTCAGCACTAGATAAGAAAGGTTTTAGAGTGGCTTTCATAGATGGACAAGTACTCATGTGGTCCAAAGGAAAGACAATTAAAGATGCAGTTGTCATTGGTGAAGAAGATGGAGGTCTCTATAAGCTCAAGGGTCATCCAGAAGCTGCCGTTGCTCATGAGATCTCTATCCCCAGTGAGCTATGGCATAGAAGATTAGCTCACATCAACTATAAATCCTTACCCTATGTAAGCAAGGTAGTCATAGGATTACCAGATTTGAAAGCTGATCATGATGGCTCATGTAAAGGATGTAAGAAAGGGAAAAATATCAAGAACCGCTTTCCAAATAGTGAAACAAAGACTAAGAACATTTTGGAGCTAATACACTCAGATGTATGTGGACCAATGCCCACTACTTCTCTAAGTGGGTTTGAATACTATCTTTCATTCGTTGATGACTATTCAAGGAAAACTTGGATATACTTCCTGAAAGGTAAGAATGAAGTCTTTGGAAAATTCAAAGAGTTCAAGGCTCTAATAGAAAATTTATCAGAAAAGAGAATCAAAATTCTCAAAACAGATAATGGCAGAGAATTTACCTTAAAGGAATTTGAAGACTTTTGTAAAGAAGCTAGAATTAAAAGGGAACTAACCACTCCCTATAATCCCCAACAAAATGGGGTGGCTGAAAGGAAAAATAGAACAATCATGGAAGCTGTGAAGACTATGATACATGACCAAGATCTTCCCATGTATCTATGGGTTGAAGCAGCCAAGACAGCAGTATATGTGCAAAATAGATTATCTCATAGTGCTCTTGATTTCAAAACTCCAGAAGAAGTGTTTACAGGAAAGAAGCCTGAGGTAAGTCATCTTAAAATATTTGGGTGTCCTGTGTACATCCACATTCCAAAAGAAAAGAGAACCAAGTTGGACCCTTCTGGTAAGGGAATATTTGTTGGTTATTGTGAATCATCCAAAGCCTTCAGAATTTACATTCCAGGTTTTCATCACATAGAAATAAGTAGAGATGTAACATTTGATGAAGAAGCAGCTCTCAAGAAATCCAGAAAGTGCCAACTTGAAGAAATCTATGAAGAAGATACATCTCCCAAAATCACAGAGGCTGTGCCCATTCCTGAAGATAATTCTCCAGAGGATCATGACATGTTGGAACCACAAGAGCCTCCTATTACAGACTTATCTAAGAAAAGGAGGCCAGCATGGGCTAGAGATATTATTCAAGGGGCTGAAAGATATGGAGCTCCTGAAGGCTCCACTAGAGAAAGAAAGAAACCAAAGCTAGTGTCCAACTACATGGCCTTGATGTGTGATCTAGTGGATCAACTACCTACCAGCTACGAAGAGGTAGCTCAGAAGAAAGAATCGGTAGAAGCAATGACAGAGGAATATCCGTCAATAATGAAAAATGATGTTTGGGATATAGTCCCCAAACCAAAAGGTAAAAGTGTGGTTTCTTCCAAATGGATTTTCAAGATAAAACATGCTGCAGATGGTAGTATTGAAAAATACAAGGAAAGATTTGTAGCCAGAGGATTCTCTCAGAAAGAGGGAATTGACTATGAAGAAACATTTGCACCAGTTACTAGGTATACTTCAATTAGAACTATCATGGCACTTGCATCCATGATGAAGTGGAAATTGCACCAAATGGATGTTAAGACAGCTTTTCTGAATGGTGTAATTGAAGAAGAAGTCTACATAGAACAACCACAAGGATTTGAAGTCAAGGACGGAAGGACCCATGTATGCAAACTGAAAAAGTCATTATACGGATTGAAGCAAGCCCCCAGGGCTTGGTACGGAAGGATTGACAATTTCTTAACAAGCATGGGCTTTACCAAAAGTAAAGCTGACCCCAATCTTTATCTCAAAGTGATGGATGATGAACCAGTTATATTGTTGCTATATGTAGATGATCTATTTCTAACTGGAAATGAGAAACAAATTATTGAAAGCAAGAAGAAGCTTTCTTCAGAATTCGAGATGAAAGATCTCGGATTAATGCACTACTTCTTAGGCTTAGAAGTATGGCAAGAATCAAAAGGAATCTTTCTAAATCAAGGTAAGTATATTGTGGAGATTCTCAAAAGATTTGATATGTTGGAGTGTAAAGCCATGGCCACTCCCATGGACTCCAACTTGAAGTTATTAGTTAATGATTCATCAGAATTAGTGGACATAACTCTATATAGACAAATCATTGGATCATTGATGTATTTAACAATTACTAGGCCTGATATATGCTTTGCTGTAAATACCCTAAGTCAGTATTTAGTAGAACCTAGAAAGGTTCACTTAATAGCTGCAAAGCATGTAATGAGGTACCTAAAAGGTACATTAGACTTCGGTCTATATTATCTCGGAGGTCATGAACTCAGGTTACATGGTTATTCAGATTCTGACTGGGCAGGTAGTGTCTCAGACAGAAAAAGTACTTCAGGTGGATGTTATGGTCTTGGATCTGCTATGGTTTCATGGTTCAGCAAGAAACAATCTAGTGTGGCCCTCAGTACTGCTAAAGCAGAATATATAGCTGCCTGTTCTGCCAGCTGTGAAGCAGTATGGCTTCGGAAACTATTATCTGGAGTGTTTGACTTAGAAATGGATCCCACTGTGATTATGTGTGATAATCAAAGCTGCATTAAGATGACTGAAAATCCTGTGTTCCATGATAAGTCAAAACACATTGAGATCCGATACTTCTATATATGAGATATGGTGCAGAGAGGAGCTATCAAGCTCGAGTATATAAGCACTGAGGATCAGATTGCTGATATCTTGACTAAACCTCTGTCTCGAGTAAAGTTTGAATACTTCTAAGACAAGCTTGGTGTAGTTCAAAAAGGACCCTCCTCGAAAGGGGGAGTAACATAGTATCTGATAACAAGTCTGTCTTATCAATGATGAGGTTACCTATTTACTACACTTAGTTACTTAGAATTATTTAGATTTAGGACTCTTATATTTTTACTCTTGATGATAGATGTATACATGCTTTTGATGATAGATGTATTAGTGAGAATACATGCTTTTGATGATAGATGTATACATGCTTTTGATGATAGATGTTATTGATAAGGATACATGTTTTGATATACATGTTTTGATGATGAGGATACATGTTTTGATATGCATGTTTTGATGATGAGGATACATGTTTTGATATACATGTTTTGATGATGAGGATACATGTTTTGATATACATTTTTTGATGATGGGATACATGTTTTGATATACATGTTTTGATGATGAGGATACATGTTTTGATATACATGTTTTGATGATGGGATACATGTTTTGATATACATGTTTTGATGATGAGGATACATGTTTTGATATACATGTTTTGATGATGGGATACATGTTTTGATATACATGTTTTGATGATGAGGATACATGTTTTGATATACATGTTTTGATGATGAGGATACATGATGCCTGATGTATTGATATCTGTACTTGTATGGATGAAGATACTTGTACCCATATTGATGAGAGGATTGTATCATCCGTGGACTTTTAGTCCTAAAGTGATCCGCAGACAGATGTCTCCGAGAGTAAGAGGATTGTATCATCCGTGGATTTTAGTCCTAAAGTGAGCCGTAGACATGATGTATTCGAGAACAAAATCCTGAATGAACAGGTAAGGGGATTGGATCGTCCTCGGACTTTGGTCCTGTGAATTGAGCCGTAGACATGATGTCTCCGAGAACAAAATCCTGAATGAACAGGTAAGGGGATTGGATCGTCCTCGGACTTTGGTCCTGTGAATTGAGCCGTAGACATGATGTCTCCGAGAACAAAATACTGAATGAACAGGTAAGGGGATTGGATCGTCCTCGGACTTTGGTCCTGTGACTTGAGCCGTAGACATGATGTCTCCGAGAACAAAATACTGAATGAACAGGTAAGGGGATTGGATTGTCCTCGGACTTTGGTCTTGTGAATTGAGCCGTAGACATGATGTCTTCGAGAACAAAATCCTGAATGAACAGGTAAGGGGATTGGATCATCCTCGCACTTTGGTCCTGTGAATTGAGCCGTAGACATGATGTCTCCGAGAACAAAATCCTAAATGAACAGGTAAGGGGATTGGATCGTCCTCGGACTTTGGTCCTGTGAATTGATCCTTAGACACGAGGTCTCCAAGAATTGAATGATAGGACTGGATCGTCCCTGAGCTTCGGTTCAAAAGGTACATGATAGGACTGGATCGTCCCTGAGCTTCAGTTCAAAAAGTACATGATAGGACTGGATCGTCCCTGAGCTTCGGTTCAAAAGGTACATGATAGGACTGGATCGTCCCTGAGATTCGGTTCAAAAGGTACATGATAGGACTGGATCATCCTTGAACTTCGGTTCAAAAGGTACATGATAGGACTGGATCGTCCCTGAGCTTCGGTTCAAAAGGTACATGATAGGACTGGATCGTCCCTGAGCTTCAGTTCAAAAGGTACATGATAGGACTGGATCGTCCCTGAGCTTCAGTTCAAAAGGTACATGATAGGACTGGATCGTCCCTGGACTTCGGTTCAAAAGTTACATGACTGGATTGCATCATCCATGGACCTATGTCCTAAAGAGAGCAGGATTGATCACCCTGTAAAATGATGATCGTGTGATGTCGATGCTAATGATCGTATGATGACGATGACGATGCTGATGATCGTGTGATGTCGATGCTGATGATCGTATGATGACGATGACGATGTTGATGATCGTGTGATATCGATGCTGATGATTGTGTGATGTTGATGCTGATGATCGTATGATGACGATGACAATGTTGATGATTGTGTGATATCGATGTTGATGATCGTATGATGACGATGACGATGCTGATGATCGTGTAATGACGATGCTGATGACGATGCTGATGATCGTGTGATGACGATGCTGATGATCGTGTGATGATGATGCTGATGACGATGCTGATGATCGAAGTGATGTCGATGCTAATGATCGAATGATATCGAATCTGACAATGTTGATGTTCCAGTAACTAGTTGAGTTACTGATGATGATGAATTGAAGAAAGCTTCCGATGATATATAGATGTATCATGTATGATGTAGTCAATGACTTGTTTCTCCTGCAGATGTTATTATAATATCCTTATCGTTAAGGGGGAGTGTTGAATATTGTAACTTCTAAGAATATTATATTTGTATATTATTTATTCCGGAGATGTTCCATACCTCCGAGGTGATTCTATTATGTATCCGGAGATGTTTATTCCTCCGAGAAGTTGTGGTAACTAGGGTTATTAGACCCACCATGTGGGGGTCTGCCCTGAGATCATATTTTAGGGGTTATTAGACTTCCCCAGGAGAGGTCGGCCCCATTAGGTATTTTTGTTGGTCGGGAGTTAGTATAAATAGAGGAGGTGAACTCCTCATTAGATACACTTGCTCACTTAAGAAAAGTAGTGCACTTGTCTGGGAGATTTGCTAAGGAGAAGAAGAAGGAGGGAGCACATCTTGTATTTTGGTTGATCATCTTATTGAGGAAATCTTTGCTGGGTTTTCTACCCCATGAGGGTTTCCCAGGGTAAATCTGTGTCTATCTTGTGATTATGCTTCTTTCAGTGATCTTGCTAGTCTATTTGGTTTAAACTTAACAAAATATTGGGTCAAGTGAGAATCCTAAATTTTCTAATATTGGTGATTATTGGGATGATGAGACTATAGGGAATATTACTGACCTACTACATGAATATTAACACTTGTTTTCCACAAAGTTTTCTAAGATGAAAGTTATTGCTGGAGACCTAGGAGAAATAAATATTCCCTTAAAACCTTATGAAAAGGTAGTCAAGAAACGACCATACAAATTGAATCCCAAATATAAAGTGTTAGAACAATATCACCATCATATTCATTCCATGGACCTTCATGTTGTTCTACCTAGTGTTATTTGCCTCATTAGTGCCTAGTCTAGTGTCTTGGACCATAGTTTGTCCACATTTGACCACCTTAGACTAGTGATATATCCATGAAGCCTTGTTTGTCCACTTATCCACTTATTTCCATCATTTTAGGAGTCAATGCACCCCACTAACTTGCATTTATGTGGGAGTTATTTCATTTCCCTATTTTAAGGAGATGGAGTGCACCCTCTTAATTATTTGGCCAACTTGTGCATTAATGGCCACTACTTAGCCAACTACTCATCCCATGCATGCTCATAATGGTACTTTTCACACTATTTTGACTAACCTAACCTCCTCATGGTCCATATATGTTCATTGAACCTCATTATGGCCCAATTTATGAGTTACACTTGGTCTCATGTCATTGACAGGTGAATTGGTATGGAATCCAAGTCTCATTATTGTGAGCTACTCAACTTGCCATTAAGCCTCTGGATTTTGTCCCTTGAGAGCATTTGTATATTGTACTCATGTTAATGAATAATATCAAAGTGGAATTCTTCCCACTGGAGTGATTTTCATCTAGTGTTCTATACAATATTTCCTCTCTATTCTTGCTTTCTCTTTATGAAAATAATTCTAAGTGAGATTGTTTTTTATATCTAGATCTAGGTTGGATTGTCACATGTATCAGAACCTGGTGTTGTGATTGTTGTGCAATCTAAATTCTAATATGGTATCAGAGCTAGTCTGATGCAAAACAATTTTCATAGTTTCTTCCAGTTATTACCTTTGGTCATTTGGTTTCTCCTTTTGTCCTTTCTCAGGCACGCTGTTGAAGTAAGTAATTTCAAAGAGTGTTGTTTGCAGGTACATGAAGAAATGGTAGAAGACTCAACAAATGATCCAGTTCAAAGTTCTTCCTTTGTGCCTTCCTATGTTTTCCATGAAGCTATTTTTCATGAAGATAATATACAAGTTGTTTCCATCAATAATGTTGAAGAGAATTCCTTCCATCTCTCATCATTATTCTTCCATTCTTCTATTCATTATGCTAGTGTGTGAAAGAGTGATCCCTTGGATGTTATGGGAGAAGGATCAAAGCTTTGAGTTGTAGAATTTGCTCTCCTTGGATCCATGCTTCTTCTGTATTCCTATATGATTTCTAGCACCGATTTTTCAAAGTTGCACAAAAGATGGAGAAGCCTTATCCATCACAGCGGCACACTTGGGACTCTTGTTCCTCTTTCTTGGAGTTGATTACAACTATCATAGTTCGAAGTTGATGCTTCAGGAGCCTTATGATTCGCTTGGGGTCACTTATTCTCAAGCATCTCATGTCTCTTTTGGACTTGACACCCTGGTTGATTTGAAGTTCAAGTCTAAAGAGCACATGCATTCTCTCTACTATCAGTATGTTTCAATTCTTCTCCATGGATTCAGTTTCCATCATGTAGTTGTACATTTTTTTGATCTGGTTGAGCACATTCCTCTTCTACCTAAGAAGAAGATTCTGCCAAACATAGTCATTTAGTTTGGAGAGTATACAGTTTTTTTTATTTCTATTTCATGTCCATTTTAGAGGGAGGATTTTCCCCATGTGGTTTTGCCTCTTTCCTTACTTACATTGATGAATAATTTAAAGGGTGACCACAAGCCTTTGTTGTGTGGGCCCTATTTCTCATGCTCAGTACCATTTTGGCTTAAGAGGGGGTGTTAGAACAATATCACCATCATATTCATGCCATGGACCTTCATGTTGTTCTACCTAGTGTTATTTGGCTCGTTAGTGCCTAGTCTAGTGTCTTGGACCATAGTTTTTCCACATTTGACCACCTTATACGAGTGATATATCCATGAATCCTTGTTTTTCAACTTATCCACTCATTTCCATCATTTTAGGAGTCAATGCACCCCATTAACTTGCATTTATGTGGGATTTATTGCATTTCCCTGTTTTAAGGAGATGGAGTGCACCCTCTTAATTATTTGGTCAACTTGTGCATTAATGGCCACTACTTAGCCAACTACTCACCCCATGCACCCTCGTAATGGAACCTTTCACACTATTTAGACTATCGTAACATCCTCATGGTACATCTATGTTCATTGAACCTCATTATGGCCCAATCTTTGAGTTACACTTGGTCTCATGTCATTGATGGGTGAATTGGTCCAATCTACGCCTCATTATTGTGAGATACTCAACTTGCCACTAAGCCTCTTGATTTCGTCTCTTGAGAGAATCTATATATTGTAATCATGTTACTAAATAATATCAGAGTGGAATTATTCCCACTGGAGTGATTTTCCTCTAGTGTTCTATACAATATTTCTTCTCTATTCTTGCTTTCTCTTTGTGCAAATAATTCTAAGTGAGATTGTTTTTCTATCTAGATCTAGGTTGGATTGTCACATGCATCAGAACCTAGTGTTGTGATTGTTGTGAAATCTAAATTCTAATATAAGGAGAAAGTGAGAGTGGAGCTCAACATAATTCTTTTGATGCAGGAATCATTGAACCCATTGACGAATCTAAATGGATTAGTCCGATAGTCGTGCAAGATAAGAAGACAAGTGAAGTATGAATTTGTGTAGAATTAAGAAAGTTGAATGATGCTTGCTTAGATGACACATTGCCGACACCATTTAGAAATGAATTAATAGAGAATGTGGGAAGACAAGAAGCTTATTTATTCACATACAGATCTTCGGGGTATCATCAAATTAAGGTTGTTAAGGAGGATTGACACAAGACCACATTTGCAACAGAATGGGGTTGTTATCAGTACACAGTTATGCCTTTTGGTCTTAAGAATGCACTAGCTATCTTTTCCAGAGTTGTGGTTGTAGCTTTCAAAGAATTCATCCACGAATTCCTAGAAGTATATTTTGATGATTGGACAGCTTATGGGTTGTTGAAAAATCACATTGAGAATTTGAGATTGATGCTAGAACGTTGTAGACAATATAAAATTTCATTAAATATAAAGAAATACATTTTCGGTGCGCCATTTGGCATATTTCTTGGTCATGTAGTCTACAAATAGGGTCTACTGGTAGATCCTACGAAGATTACCATCATTGTTTATTTACCACCACCAACATCAGTGTGACAATTAAGAACAACGTTAGGACATACGAGATACTACCAGAAGTTTATTAAAGGATATGCATAGATTACAACACCAATGGAGAAGTTGTTAAAGAAAGACACAAAATTTCAATGGAATGAAGAGTGCGAGCAAAGCCTCGACACACTGAAATAAAATATGGTGACTGCACCTATTCTAGTGTTCCTTGAATGGAAGAAGGAATTTCATTTCCATGTTGATGCATCATCCATTGCATTGGGTGTAGTTTTGGCTTAAACTGGAGAGGGCTCTATTAATCATCCTATCACATTTTCCAACAAAACGATATCTACTACATAGAAAAATTACACTATGATAGAACGAGAAGTGTTAGTTATGGTCTATTCATTGTGGAAGTCTATGCATTATTTATTAGGGGGACACTTTAAGATGTTTACTGATCATTCTGCATTAAGGTACTTAGTTAACAAGCCAGTGTTGGGGGGGAGAATTTGTAGGTGGATCTTATTATTTTAGTAGTATGACTTTGAGATCATAGTCAAACTAGGAATATTAAATGCAATATTGTCCGTCGAGGTTGGAAACAAGGGAAGAACCAACTAATTTGGAAGAACCGTTCTCAGTCAATATGGTAGATGAATATTTTGAAGACATCGTAGCCTTTCTAACTATAGGATTGAAACCTATTGGTTTGTTGGTTAATCAAAAGAAACACTTGGTTGTAAAAGCAGTGGATTACCTATTGATTGCAGGTCAATTATACAAGCTAGGACCTCACAGATTGTTGAGGCACTGTGTTATGAAGCATGAGCGACCAATGGTTTTGGCCGAAGATCATGAAGGAGTCACAGGTGGCCACTATGCAGTAAAATCCACCACCCATAATATATTGTGAGCAGGACTCTGGTGGCCTACACTTCATAAATATGCTAAGGGAAATTGTCTCTCTTGTGATATTGGTCAAATAAAAGAGAAACCATCTAGAAGAGATGAGATTCCATTGGTACCTCGGGTTACCTTACAAGATTTCGAGAAATGGGATATTGACTTTGTACGATCAATTAATCCCCCTGCAAAGAGATATAGACCACGCTATATTATTACTACGACAAACTACATGATTAGGTTGGATGAAGTTGAACCAATGAAGGATTCTAGTGTTACGAGTGCTGTGAAGTTCTTCTTTCAAAATGTAGTCACCAGATTCGGCTATCCACAAGTTTTTCTAAGTGATTAAGGATCTCATTTTGTTAAAACAATTATTGAGGCACTTACTAGGAGTTTCAAATTCACCACCGAAAAATCACTGCATATCACCCTCAAGCAAATGGTATTGTCAAAGCATTCAACAATATACTAGAACATGCTTTCACAAAGGTCTGTAATTTGAACCGCGCCAATTGGGATTTAAGGATCCCTGCAGTTTCATTGGTGTGCAGGACAACATTTAAGAAGTTGATGGGCTAGACACAAGTCAAATTGGTGTATGGTCAAGATGTTGTTATGATAATGGAGTACATTGTGTCGATTTTAAGGGTTGTTATATTCACAGGTATGTCGTACACTAGAGATGTCGGAGAACGGTTGTCGTTTCTACTCTAGTTACAGAAAGATAGATTCATCGTAGGTTTTGAACAACAAGTCCAAAAATATCGGGAAAAGGCATGGCACGATAGGAACATCACAAGAAAGAAGTTTCATCGACGATATCTAGTGCTCCTCTATGACAGTAAGTTTCTCAAGCATCCAGGTAAGATGAGAACACATTGGTTAGGGCCATATGTCATTAATTTTATAGCATAAGGAGGTGTTGTACAATTGTAGAATTTGAATGGAGAAATCCTCAAGGGATTGGTTAATGTAATCCGGATGAATCCTTACAGGGACAGTTGTCCCTTCTTGCAGTGAAGAACTCTATATAAATGTTTGTACATATGAAAAACAAAGGGAAAGAAGAAATTTTAGGAAAACCTAAGTTATTTTAGTGTCAAAGCCAAGTTAGTGTTGAGGTCAAAATTTTCGGAAACCCCAGGTTATTTCAGTGTTGCAGTTGAATTAGTGTCAAAGTCATAGTAGTTTAGAATTTTGTCGAGGTATAGTTTGTCGTAGTATGGGTTATGAAAGTCAGTTAAGTCCAAGTCTCACTTGTCGAAGGTACTGGGAAATTGTACATAAGCCATATTTTTGTTGAAGCTAGGTTTGTGTCGCAATTTCCCGTGTGGTCAATAAATGCTATATTAATTACACAAAAGGTGGAAGCATTAGTGGAGCATCTTGCATTAAATGAAGAAAACACACGCTTGTGTGAACAAGATTTCCGCCGGAAAATGGGTAATCATTGCAAGTATTTGGTCTGTTCTACTCAATTTCTTGGGAAACAACACTGACATGATGGATTGGAGGACATAATTAATACCCTAAAAGAGTTGGAAGGATGCTCTATTGTTCTTGAGCAATTGAGTGGATTGAGAGACGATGATAGCAGAGAGCCGAGAGCATTTGATTGTTGTGGAAGTGTGAATCTTACTCCGAATTTAGTGATGGATTGGAGGACATAATTAATACCCTAAAAGAGTTGGAGGGATGCTCTATTGTTCTTGAGAAATTGAGTGGATTGAGAGACGATGATAGCAGAGATCCGAGAGCATTTGATTGTTTCGGAAGTGTGAATTTATGGAGGCATCTATGTTCGATGTGAGTGTTCAGTAGATTTTAGTTCCAGAATTTGTTTCACGCGCGACCGCACTAGTCATGTAGGAGAAAACCTGAAATTGTATCAACTTATGTTCAGGAAGAACTACCGAAGAAGAAAAGATCCTTTGCGAGGAAGGAAGCCGTTGAGATGAGTTCTAAGAGAAGAATTGATCAGAAGGTTTATGGGTCTGAAGTTGGATCAACACCATTGATGCCACCGTATGTCCCAATGAGGAAGCCATTTGTGAGGCCAGTGAAGATTGGAAGGCATGCAAAGTACTTTGTTTTGATTCCTACTATTCAAAAGGGTATTGTCGTCAAGGGATATATGATGGGTAAAATATATAATTTTTCGTATGAAGACCACGACTTAAAGGAATTTCCAGAGTTTTCACCGACTAAGTACATGGAACCAGTGCTGGAGTTGATAACTAAGACAACTTTTCTAGAGACCATGCGGCACACAGGTATTTTGTCGCTACTTGATATACCACATTTTGGGCAGACAACAGAGGTAAATGATTGTGTTAAACAGTTACTATTATGTGTGCATGGAGGGTTCCTGTGGATTGGCAAGAATATATCCCTGGATTCGAACCTGATAGCGGAAATCACTAGGCTTCCAAAGGCGGGGCTTGACCCTGCCACATTCTATGTTGGTAAAGAAAAAGACCAAGAATTGGTGAACATCGAATGAAAGCGAAATATAATTTGACGAAGGATAAGCAGGGCTATGAAATAGCCTCAATCAATGACCTAGCAGTATGTTTCACAACAAAGGCACTGGAAAGTAAGTTTCTAAGGAAGTGTTGGCAGAATCAAGTACTAACGACATTTATTGTAGTGGTGGAGAAGTGTGTGCAGGGGGTGCAGATGAATTAGGAAACCTTCATGGTCAATGAATTTCTAAGCAATTTCCAAGATGTGTTAGGTGACAGTAATCCATTCCATTATTCCTGGTTAATTTTGTTAATCTCATTTGTTGCATGGGAGGAACCAGAGGACTACCAGGTGATGGATTATCACCCTATTCAGTGTTTAGCTTTGCGCTATGTGAACTTATGGTTCAATGACGATCGCAAGAGGAAAATTGAGAATAATGTGTACTTTTACCTACACTTGGAAATGCTTTGGTATCATGTCCCCGTGGTGTCGTGGGTAGAAAATTCGACCCTCATCAGATTCAAGGGATTTATTAAGTTTATGGCTGGCCCCACCATATGTATCTTCATGCATGACATGACCCAAACAAGCAGTGGCTGGTGTCAACATTTAAGTTATCAGTTCTTGACATGTTTGGAATAATAGAAGAATGGCCAATTGAATGAAAGACTTATATCGAAGCTGAACTAATATCAACAGATGAGTTAGAGCATGAAAAACATGATGGTGATAAAGATAAATATATAGCTGGGAGAACTGGGGGTCATAGCCATACATAGAAAAAATCACAGGAGGAAGTTCGGGACTCATGTGCGACAAAAATGAAAGGAGTTAAATGAAAAGGATAGCATGGCCTTGACAGAAGAAGACATCAACATTTTGTATGACTGTGTGATAGAGGTTCCCGAGGAAAATTCTAAGCATGTTGAGGAAAGAACACATGCAGTCTTTTGGATGGGTAGTAGATCAAATCGAAGGACTCCGACAAGCTATCCAGGGAATCAGTATATCCCCTACTCAAATGGGAGCTTCACAACAAGTTGAAGGGAGATCTGAGGAGAAGGTGATGCCATGAGAATATACATATACGACAGGAAAAGAAGTATAGTTGCTTCCAAGAGAATTGTTTTTTGGGGATCCGGGTCTATAGGAGAAATCTCACAAGTTGAGCTATGTTGATTTTCAATTATTAGTATTTCCTATGTTTATGCTAAATAATATTCGGCAGCACATTGTTGTGGAGATCAACGTCTGATAGGAGAAGACCTATGATGAAATGATTAAGTACCGGATGCAACATACTACGTTGCAAGAAAAATTTGAGAAGTTACAAAAGAAACAGGAAGAAGTTGCTAAAGAGAAAGAGAAACTACATAATGCAGTCGTGGTAGCTTGCCGTGCAGTCCCGGAGGCTGAAGTAGCTGATGATATGGCTCTAGAAGATAAAATGTAGAATCTAGCTAGAGTCCTATTGGGATTCCAGGATAAGATTGGGGAGCTAGAGGCAAATTTGTTACCAACTACTCCACCGGAGTTAACAACAAAGTGAAGTGAGGAGGTGGTCGAAGTAGTCAGAACCATGAAGGATTGCGGAAGGGAATGCAAAGCATTATTTGAGGAGGCCACAAAAGCTTGGGCCACATTATTAGATGATTCGAAGTTGTAGAGCATTAATGCTAGGTTGGAGGAAACAAAGACTAAGATGGACGAATTGAAGAATCAGTTGAAGATGTTGTCACTTGCTAGTAAAATGATCAAGGTTTTTGAGAATAAGAAGCTCCAGCAAGAAATCAACCAGCTACGAGTCGAGCAGCAATGCATAACATAATTGGTTGAAGAGCTTGTTGGCTTGGTTTTGCAACCAAGCTTTGTGCAATGGGCACCTATCAACAATGTGATAGCAGTTTCAATATAGAAAGCAAAAATGATTATGAATTAAATCTAAATCTAAACTAACATGTGCATATAACAAATAAATCTAAAAACGGTTCATAGAAAGATCAAGAAATAAAAGAATGTTTTGTATTATCATACCTCAAATGGTGAGGATTTGTGGTGTTGAGTAACTCCAAGGGTGAGTAGCTCCAAGATCCAATGGTCTCTTCTCCAAGATGCTGAAAATGGCCAAAAGTCTCATGAGAGATTTTGACAGCGTGAGGATAGGATGATGGATGGATGGAAAGTGAGGAGCCCCTACCACCTTTTTATAGTTTTTGGTGGTGAAGAATACCATTATGGTTTTGAGGAAACCAATGGTATTGACCAACATGGTTTAGGTACCTTTTTCCCTCCTTTTTCCTTTTTTGAATATTTTGAATATTTTTATTCCCTTTTTAATATTTTTGAGAATTCTGGACCCTTTTTGAGGGTTTTTTATGCTTTTTGAAGAAAAATATTCATTTTGAGGGGAAAAAATGGGTGTATTATGGTCTTTTGGTGACCTTTTGATGGCTTTAGAGGCTCAAATGGTGGAAAAGTGGACAAATGGGTCATGTGAATAAGGAAATCAGCTAGTGAGCACTTTTTGGGTGTTAACAGATTGCCCCCTGATGTGTGAGGGCAGGAGCTCATCGTATGGACGATAGACATCATAGTTCTTTTGTTTTTTTCCTGGGGTTTGGGGAAGAGAAGAGACTGGTTGGAGACTGGATCCATGGCCCTTAGAAGCTGCAAAAATAAAAAATATTACATGGCCTCAATATGAATGAGGAATAATCTCTGATAATGGACGAGGCGGGCATACCCATGCTCGTATCAAGACATATACATAACAATTAGTCCCACGAAGGGGGACCTGAATAATACATAAAAAATATGCTGGTACATCATAATGGTCTAAAGGGGACACTATTTTGGGATGTACTCATGATCATAACATGACTGATCTCAATAACTAATACACTAGAATAAAGAGACAACCGTTCTAAACAAGGTCTCAGAAGGGTTGACGAACTGCTGAATCTAAAGGTGTCCAACATCTGTAGGGACTCAATGAATCTGAGTCAACTCTGAGGAGTATATGTAACTGTATACTCGAGGGAGTATAAAATTGGGTTACATCTGAATACTGCCACCATGCGCAACCCGGATATCTATAGGAAAAATGTAATTGGTTGTTTCCATGAGTAGACTCTCAAATGTGGAAGAGTCAGGTGGTATCCGGGGTCTTCAACAAATAACTGAAAGGACCAATACCCTGTGCGAGTCTCAACGATGCGATTAAGGTGAATAAATCGAGCATGTGAGAAATAACCATTTGGAGAGGCACTGAGGACTCTTCTCGAAATGATTCGTAGGCACTCATCATAAATGGTGATGAGTCCAAGACACAGGGACCTCTAGGTCTATCCTCTGGAATAAATTTGGTTGTCGTCGACAGAGGGAGACCAACAACTAACAAGGCAATGATGTTTCCTTGATAGAAGCATGAGGTGTAGAGCTGAAGTGTGGTAGTACCGATGGTAGGAATGACATACTTGTGGGGATGGGAAGTAACTGGGGTCATAGAGTGGGTGGACTCAAACTTCCTTTGTTCAGAGCATGATGACATGGTTGACTTGGCAGTGTAGGGAACTGACTTGTAGGTGTGGGGATCATAGATTTTAAGGACTGAAGGGTATGTATTAACTCTGGGGGGGGGACGAGTTGATGGGTGCTGTCGAGGGATTCTCAGGGTGACATACTGAAGAATACTTTAAACAAAGGCGACCAAAATGGGGAAGCTACCATATGAGTAGACATGATCTGTTGTGGTGCCGAGAAGCACCATTGGGTCCTTCTTCATAGTTTTAATGAGCTCCAAGAAGGGATAAAAGTGTGCTCTCAAATGGTACTGTCCTGTGGATTTTGTGAGCCCAAGACTATTCATGCTCATGGGTGCTTTCATTTTTAAGGAGTCTGAAAACGATAAGAAGACTCTGCAGTGGTTGTGAGTACCGTCCTGTGGGTTTTTATGAGCCTAGGATGGTGATTTCTCGTGGCCGCTTTCATGTTTAGAGAGTCTAAAAGCGGTAAGTGGACTCCATTGGTGTTCTTTTTCATAAGTTAGTCTCCAAGGCCCGAAAAAGCATAAAATGTTGCAAATGGAGAACTCTTCTAGCCAATGTGACTAGAGTATTCATTTTTCGTAATTAGTCTACAAGCTCCGGAAAAGGGGTAAACTTATACCAGTTAGATGCCCTTTTAGATACATTTAGAGAGCATGAAAGGAAGCAAGGTTGCTCGGCGATATTTTCATTGTTTTAGGAGTCAGAAAAGAGCTTAACAGAAACTCCCTAAGTGCCTTTTTCGTAAAAGGGATTGCTTGGCCCGAAAAAGGGGTAAAACTATATTGAACAAAAAGGTATTGATGAGAGCGATAAAAGGTCTCAAGCATCATCATGAGTGCGGAATACTGAATCCGATGACATAAAGATTGTAAAAAATGGGCAACGGCCAATGTGGCATGCAAACTAAGGTGATGAGTGGCATTTTGAAAAAATGCTTGAAAATTATGGGGGTGAGAGCGAGAAATGATCTCAAGCATCATCACGAGCATGGAAAAATGAATCTGATGATATCAAACTTGTCAAAAATGAACGATGGCCGATGTGACACGCAAACTGAGGCAACGAGGGGGCGTGGGAAAAATGCCCAAAAAATTTGGAGGTGAGAGAGAGAAATGATCTCAAGAATCATCATGAGCACAGAAAATTGAATCCGGCGATATAAGACTCATAAAAAATAGAGAGTGGCCGAAGTGGCACGCAAACCAAGGTGACGAGGGCATGAAAAAATGGTCAAAAAATGGACCTGGTGAAATAGGAAAAAGGACAGGGTTTGAGGAATGGACGTCGTATGATACCGCAATGGTTGTTTGAAAAATGGTCAAATCTCTATAAATAGGGTGTGGGGACAATATGACATGTCATTGTTATGTGCGAGTTTGGTAGAGCAATCAGAGCTCTTTCTTGATTTCTGGGAGATTTGACCGTTGGTTTTCGATTCCGTGAGTTTCAGGTAACCCTATTCACCTTAGCCTTTTTAATGATGTCTTTTTTGGTTAGCGGCGGGCTCCTGAAGGCCGTGAAATTCCATGTTGGCCTTCCAACGTGCAATATCGCGGGTTTCGCATCCTTTTCCGCAATGAATATCGTGGGTTTGGGGCCGATAGTCACGATGTTCATCGCGACTGTCGGGTTGAAAGCCGCAATGTTCATCGCAACCGCGGGGCTTATAGTCGTGATGTTCATCATGACTGTGGGGCTGATAGTCACGATGCTCATCGCGACTGTGGGGTAAATACCCACGATGTTCATCACAGGTTCATGGATGAAAGCCGCGATGATCATCGCGGCTTTTGATGGAAAAGCCGCAATGAAATTTTTTGAAATTTTTTTCTATTTCTAAAAAATTTTCTTTGTTTTTTGGCAGGATGTTGAGAAGACAACGGGTGTCATGGCGAGAGCAGGAGATGGAGGAGGACCTAACGATTCGGATTCGGACCGATCAGGGGGTCTGACAGATTCTGGCTGTGAGCGGGCTCCTGAAGTTCACTCAGATTCCACCGATGCATTCAGTAGGACCACTGCTGAACAAATTGGTGGGTCTCTGGGTCCCTGCAGAGGGTGCTTTCATTGTTGGGGGTGAGAGGTTAGAGATCACCTTTACTGATGTATACTTTCTTACCGGGTTGCCTCGCTTAGGGGAGGTAGGGGATCTTCTACTGAGGATCCCGACAGGTTGGGATATCGAGGATCTGCTGGAGACCTTCTGTGTTCCGGGGGCTATCATGCAGAATAGCGCATTGAGCCTGAGATATCTGTGGGAGTGGGATATGCGGGATGTTGGGGCTTGTGTTCTATGGGTGTTGGGTGCCGCGGTGCCACATCGTTTGTCGGGGGGAAAAATGATGATGGTGGATTCTGTGTTGAGGGGGACCTACTACGTGTGGGGTCAGATGTTTTTCGCTGGTGTCCGGAGAGATCTGGACAAGGTTAGTCGGGAGGGGGGAGAGTTCTGCTATGCCTCCTTCCTGTGTTGTTTCTTCTTTGAGCGGGTACCGACCTTGCATCCATGGGTGCCGGTTCGAGACGAGTTGGTGAGTGAGCCGCGCATGGTGCGGTTGGGGCAGATGATGCCCCATGGCGGTGGTGGTATCCACAGGTTCTTTTCACAGGATATGTATGAGCAGTGGGAGCAGATCCCCCTGCTGATTGATGACTATCCATATGCTGGTATGGATTATCGAGGGGATCCGGAGATGCCTCGAGCCTAGGGACAGGCCTGGGGTTTAGATGGTATGTTTTTGTGTTTGGTTCTTTACTATATCATGTGTTTTTTAGATGTTTTTGTTATGAGTATAGTTAGAGATATTTATGTGATGGTTCACTTGTGTGTTTGTGCAGATGTTGGTCCTATACCACCGATCGATCATGTGGTTCGTAGGGGACAGGCGATGGTGGTCGTTCCGTCTCCTGTAGCGGTACCGCCTCCTCATGCTCAAGGAGTTGGGCCTCGCGGTCGAGGAGCTGGGCCTCAAGATTGTTAAATTTTCAGAATTTACTTCAATATGATCTAGGATCTTAACTGAGAGAACAACATGTATAGCATATCTACAGCATATCAATCATGGAGGCAATAATGCAAGCACACAAGAGACACAAATATTTACTTGGGGAAAACCATAAAGGTGAAAAACCCCAATAAATTCCTCAAAGATAGATAGAGCAATGATACAACCCAAACATGAGAGATAGACATAACCTAGCAGCAGATCCTCCTCCTCCATAAGTGCGCCACTCCTCCTTGAGTGCATGAGTGAGAAGTGAGTGATCAAATAGAGTGCCTCCTGCACTCTATTTATACTTGACTTGACTTGCCTTTTACATAACTCATGTAGGCTCGAACTTGACCACATAACATAATGCTGACTGGGCCGACCCCCAATAGGGTGGTCTAATAACCCTTTGACCCACATGACTTATACAGGGCCGACCCCAACAAGGTGGTCTAATAACCCATCGAGTATAAGTTACGACATTTACAATATAAATGACGACACTTCCGTATAGAGGAATAATACCATCTCTATAGGAGTACATACAACATACATATATGAAATACATTCCGAAGTTACATATACATCAACACTCCCTCTTAACTAGGAAGGTATTTCTCAGCATAGGTCTTCTAGCACAAGTCTTCTTCTCTGGATCATCGTCACTAGATAATCGTCATAGAGACATCATCGTCGTCATTGCTGCTTCTATCTCAATCAATCTATGAATCTACTCGTCATAGGAAGTTCTACAGAGCCATTCCTTTTTCATACTGGATGTAGGCCCACCACCTGCAGGTCTTCACCATCACTGGTCATACTGTGGAATCCTCAGGACTTATTACGTGCGTCACAAAACCTCGAAAGAGCATCCCAGGCTGTTATGAGCACATAGCTCTACCTATAGGATCTCCCAGGGCAACGAATTACATGTGACCTCACCACAAAACCTCGTAAGAGCATCCCAGGCTGTTACGAGCACACAACCCAACCTATCGGATCTCCTAGGGAACCGAATTATATGCCATAGGAAAAAAATTCGAAAGAGCATCTGCCAGATATCCTAGGGCACCGAATTACATGCCATAGGAAAAACCTTGAAAGACTATCTGCAGATCTCCCAGGGAACTGAATTATATGTCCTTCCAGAGAAAAAACTCGAAAGAGCATTTGCCAGATATCCCAGGGAACCGAATTACATGCCATAGGAAAAACCTCGAAAGACTATCTGCAAATATCCCAGGGCATCGAGTTACATGCTCATCTGCACAACTTGATCCACGGCCATAGAGTATCAACCTGATACTCACCATACATCATCCTGATGTACACATGATCATCCTGATCATCATCACTGCAACATCCTGCTGCATGTCATCTGGAGCAACATACTGAAGCTCGTCATCCATGATCATCCTGATCATCATCACTGCAACATCCTGCTGAATGTCATCTGGAGCAACATCCTGAAGCTCGTCATCCATGATCATCCTGATCATATAATGCATCTACCTGATGCATACCAAGTATCTACCTGATACATATCATCATACATGATCCACCTGATCATACAGTGTATCCACCTGATACAAATACAAATACATGATACATATCATCAAACATGATCCACCTTATCATATAATGTACAGATACATGGTCCAAGCATCCAACATGATGCATATACAAAATACATACAAATGATCCAGCCGATCATATCCAACATCCAACATGATGCATACATACATATAAATGATCCAACGGATCATATCCAACATCCAACATGATGCGTACATACATATAAATGATCCAACTGATCATATCCAGCATCCAACATGATGCATACATACATACATAAAAATGATCCAAGTGATCATATCGAGCAGAAACCAGAACATCATACTGATGCTCATCATCCAGCGCTTACATCCACAGCCATGTGAAGGATCCTCCTTCCAACATGCTTGGAATGGCTTCAACAAATGTGTCCATCACTTCTTCCTCGAAGTGTCCTCGATCTGAAGAACGCCAAGCCTCTCTCTGAAGTACTCGAACTTCACCCTGGCTAGTGGCTTCGTCAGCACATCTGCAATCTTCTCGTCCATCGCAACATACAGGAGCTTCACAGCTCCTCTCTGCACCATATCCCTGATATAGTGATATTTGATATCTATGTGTTTCGACTTGTCATGAAACACTGGGTTCTCGGACAGCTTCACACAACTCTGGTTATCACAGAAGATACCAGTAGCATCCAACAGGAGATCAAATAAATCAGACAGTAGCTTCTGTAGCCATACTGCCTCACAACTAGTTGAACAGGTTGCAACATACTCTGCCTCAGCTGTACTTAGTGCTACGCAGGACTGCTTCCTGCTGAACCAAGAGATCACCCCTGATCCCATACTGAAGCAACACCCAGATGTGCTCTTCCTATCTGCAGCACTGCCAGCCCAATCTGAATCAACATAACCCTGCAGGTTAAACTTTTGATTCGCCTCATACTTGAGCCCAAAATCCACTGTACCCTTCATGTACCTCAGAACATGCTTTACAGCAACCAGGTGAACACTCCTCGGATCCGTCAGGAACTGGCTCAATGTGTTCACAGCAAAGCAAATATCTGGTCTCGTGTTCGTCAGGTACATCAAGGACCCAATCATCTGACGATACATAGAGACATCAACCGGCTCAAATGAAGCATCATAAAGAAGCTTCAGATTCGATGCCATAGGTGTGTCCATGGCCTTGCAATCCATCATCCCGAACCTCTTCAGGATCTCTACTGCATACTTCCCTTGTCCAAGGAAGATTCCATCACTCTGCCACACCTACATGCCAAAAACAAATAGTGCATCATCCCCAAGTTCTTCATCTCGAACTCGGAAGTAAGCTTCTGCTGTGTGTCGGCAATCAATCTATCTTCACCTGTAACAAACAGGTTATCCGCATACAAAAGTAGTATCACTGGATTTCCTTCCTCAACCTTGCGGAAAAGGTTGGAATCCGCTTTATTCTTGGTAAAGCCCAAACTGGATAGAAAGCTGTCTATCCTATCATACCAAGTTCTGCACACATATATGACTGCACCATGCTATCTTGAAATCCATCTGGTGCATCTTCTATTTCATCACTTTTATATTTCTCAATGCTGCCATCTGCAACATGCTTTATCTGATAGTTCCATTTGGAAGCATAACAAATTTCCCTTCACGTCTTGGGACGACATCCCAAACATCATTCTTCATGATCGATGGATCATAGCATTCCATTTCTTCATCCCAGATCCTGGGAACTTCAATATCTTCAATATCTTCAATAGATATTTTTGTTGCTGGAACAAATGTTGTAGTTCTTCTTTTGTAGGAGATGGCATACGATCTTTCCTACACAACAAGTTAAATTGCATGATTAGAAAACATCTCATAGTTTTCAGAACAAATTCTTACACATAAAGAAATATGTCATACAGACATGCAATTATCTTAGCCAATGCTTCAATACAACATTTATCCATATCCTGTAACTTTCTAGATGCCTTCCAATCTCTGCCAGAACATTGTTAAGAGTGTGCACAACTCCCAACATGTCAGCAAAGAGGTTTCATTCTAGATAAGTAGCAATGGAATGTTGTACAGTACCGTAGGCCACTTACCCATGCATATTAGTAGTATACCGTTCATCAATGCAATTATTCTAATATGCATAATACACAACCTAATTCTAGGAACATCAGTATATACATTATTGAACAGTATTATTTAAGAAATGACAATTCAAATACTTATCTTTGTTTGTTCGTTGGGTGGACTCCCTCTGAGTCTTCGCTTCCTTGCAGGAGCTGTTGGAGTCCCAATATGAAGTAGATTCTTCTACACCTTTCTGTTGTGGAATGTAGAGAGATGGTCAACTCCCTCTGAATATCTGCATCCTTGCATAAACCACTGGAGTGTACTCCCTCTTGATATTTGCTTCCTGGATTACCTGTTATTGAACTCATATTCATCCTTGGTCCCTATGCATGTTTATTAGTATCATGATTGTGTTATCCTTGTGATCTCATATAAAATCATACATTCATTAGTATACTATTAAAACACAATAATCTCAAGCATGTATAGTCATGATCATTTCAGACAGAAATAATAAGCATTAGCATTCAAGGTTTATGTAGGATTCTTATGGTTAGTCAAATCATAAGAAACATAACATGTCTAAACCTATAATTACTCAAACCTATGACTCTTCGGGTTAGTCATATCATTAATTAAGGTAAGACACATAATATGCATATACCCATGATTATTCAAACTTATGACTTCATCAATAATCATTATCAACAACACAACAGTATAAGATCCTAACACAAGGTAGGATTCTATCTTGATATAGGAAAAACATACCTGGATTAGCATGCTATCTAGTTATGTCTAACATACTCACATGATGTCTTCTTGTTCTTTTCAGTGACTTGTGCTAGTAACCTGCATGTCTCATAAGTTAACCATTGTAGAATCAAGTTATACATACCTCGAAAGTAGATCTTCTATGTGATCCATGACAATGGATGAATCCTTGTCTTCATGTCACCATGATCATATGCTCTTGAAGTAGAACATGATTTGTCTTTCTTGGTGTACCTTTTATGTTAGCAGACAACATAAACCTCATACAACACCATAATGCATTAGTACAATCATACGTGTCAACACCCTAACCAATGAATATCTTCTATCATGCATTCATAATTTTGTTAAGGTGATACGACAAATCTAAAATCAAGATTGTACTAACCGTAATAACATGAAGACAAACATACCATAAACTTAATCATGAACAAATATTGAAACATACCTTGATGAGTCATACCTATCGAGATCGCTTGTAATATTCTCATGTAAGGCCTTAGCCTCATCTCCCTCTGAAACAGGAACTTCTTCACTTATGCAGGTGACAAATCCATCTTCTTCTAGGATTAACCCAATCCACTTGATTTGCAAGAACTGGAGATGGAGCTGGATATGGGTTTGTCAGAGAAACCCCAAAAATTCAAACTTTGACTTTCAAAATTCCGAAGGATAGAAATATGCGTCTTGATGAGCTGATCAAGCTGGTATATTCAGAATTTGAAAACTCCAAAGTTTCACTCCTCAATTTTGCCTTTGAAACTTCAAGATTCATTGGACGTGACCCTGAACTAGGGTTTGATGAAGCCCACTCTTCTTCCCAATCAAAAGGTTTGATCCAAATCTCTAAGCTTCTATTTTTCTAAGGAGCTTCCAGCCGTGGTCACCGATTTCAAAAATTTCCATTTTTACAGAAGCCCTAATTTTCCACTTTTCTGATCAAAGTCCCGAACTAGGGTCTGATCAAGCCCGACATTCTGCCCAACCAAAAATTCTGATATTGGTCTGTAAATTTCTATTTTGATGAGTATCATCCAGCCATGGTCTCCAATTACAAAAATTTCAACTTTCTCCGAAGCCCTAAATTTCGGAAGCCATGAATGAAGGTACTAAAAAATAATTATGTTTTGACAGAAATATGTACCTGATTGTTTCTGGTGTAACTATGAACTTTTAGATCCATAGGGTTTGAAAAGGTTTACTGATATAGCCCGACCTGTTATATTTTCATCCTGATAGGTCTGACCTCAATTGGATTCTTTGAGAGAGATTTATGCCAAGTGTCGCAACGTGACCTGTTTATGGGATAATACAGGAGAGCGAACTTGTACAGCGTTCCATGTGTCACTGGTTCAACTTCGGCATCTGAAAACATTTCCTGAGATAGTACATTCTGTGCACTACCTGTCACTTTTTACGAAATGTTATTTGGAGCTTCCTAGCCCAAGTTATGACCTTTTTCCCAAGGTCACCTAATTTTGACTCAGATCTGGAAGAGGCAGAAACCCTATATTGTACAGATCATAAATCATAAAGTACAACGAATTAGAGGTTGTCCTTTGGACAAAAGGTACATGGGGATTTAATATTCTACCTGTAAATATTTCAGATCCTAAAACTTTGCCAAAACGGATTTATAGCGAAAGGTCTACGACGACTGGATTTTGCTATATCAAGCCCTAGCATCGTAAGTGCAACAAGTGTCATACATGCCATATCATGCCTTCTTTCAGGCTAGCTCTGATACCATGTTAAATTTTCAGAATTTACTTCAATCTGATCTAGGATATTAACTGAGAGAACAACATGTACAACATATCTACAGCATATCAATCATGGAGGCAATAATGCAAGCACACAAGAGACACAAAGATTTACTTGGGGAAAACCATAAAGGTTAAAAACCCCAATAACTTCCTCAAAGATAGATAGAGCAATGATACAACCCAAACATGAGAGATAGACATAACCTAGCAGCAGATACTCCTCCTCCATAAGTGCGCCACTCCTCCTTGAGTGCATTAGTGAGAAGTGAGTGATCAAATAGAGTGCCTCCCGCACTCTATTTATACTTGACTTGACTTGCCTTTTACATAACTCATGTAGGCTCGAACTTGACCACATAACATAATGCTGACTGGGCCGACCCCCAATAGGGTGGTCTAATAACCCTTTGACCCACATGACTTATACAGGGCCGACCCCAACAAGGTGGTCTAATAACCCATCAAGTATAAGTTACGACATTTACAATATAAATGACGACACTTCCGTATAGAGGAATAATACCATCTTTATAGGAGTACATACAACATACATATATGAAATACATTCCGAAGCTACATATACATCAACAAAGATGATGCCGTGGAGGGCATATGAGAGACACTAGACATGATCCTGGTAGGATTTCCATAGGATGGGTGGAGGGACTTGGACTGGGACATCGTCGAGCATTGTTTCGATGCACCTTGTGAGTGGTGCTCTATCCTGCTCAGAGCGACATTGGTGGTAACTGAGTATAGGGATGGGGCTCAGCATGATCCGGCAGGGCCGGTGGAGGGGAGGATTCGGTTGCGGGATGATCCAGCGGGGCCAGCGGAGAGGAGGGTTCGGGCTCGGCATGATCCGGCGGGGCCAGTGGAGCGCCAGAGGAGCCCGAAGACCATGATGATTAGATGATCTTGTATCTGCCCCCAAATGCTAATGAGCATATGTTGGAAGTACCTTTTTGTACGGCTTATGTATTTTTGTATATTGGGTGCTGAGGGAACCTATGACATGTCGATTATATGATGATATATATATATATATATATATATATGTTTTGGTATGTAATCGTGTACGCACATGGATGCATTTATCATCTATTTGTTTACTGGCACTGGGTTTGAAACCCAGGTGGTGTAGGCAATAGGATATATGAATCCTGCTTTTTGGAGTTTCTCAATCTTAGCGTTAACAACTGGGAGCTTAGATGGGTGAATTGGGCATTGTTTCTGTCGGACAGGAGGCACATGGGGCCAAGTATCAATGTGATGTTCCACAATGTTAGGATCAAGGCTAGGCATCTTAGTGTAAGACCAGGCGAAGACATCACGAAACTCTTGGAATATTTTCTTATATGCCTGAGTCTCTGCTTGAGTGCATGATGTGCCTAGCGAGATAAGCTCAGGTTTTCCAGGTGTGGTGGAAATGTCAATTTGTATAATAGGGGAAATGTTGGACATGTTCCCCTCTTCGAAGGCATCTGGTGCTGGGATGGGGTCTTTGAACCAATCAACCTTAGTTGGTAGAAAATCTTTCGATTCGACTGATAGTTGGTTTTCTGCGGTGGATGTAGACGCCTCAGGGAGGAAGTATGATCGATGGGGCATATCATCCCAAGGGTAGTCTGGTACAGTGAGTGTTTCTAGAATTTTCTCATCAGTATGAAAGTAATCAGACCATAAATCAATGGGTTCTGGTTTGTATGTGGTTGAAATCATATAGATGGTATTGATTTCTTCCGAAGAAGATGATTTCAGAGGGTAGATCTCCTCGAGGAGGGGAGGAGATATCTCTAAGTTGGCATTGTTCATCTCATATAAAGTTTCTCTATAATCTAGGAGATCAGGGCAGTGGTGTGAATAATGGCCTTAAATGCCGCATATCACACAAGGGTGGTTAGTGCGAAGCATTTTGTTGTGAGGTTGAGGAGGTGGCTCAAGTCTTATCACTAGAATTCCGGTGTCTTCATCCAACATATTCATGTGTTCTTGGAGTGCAGGCAATTGTGGACATTGATGAGTGGCATGGCCTACGTCATCACACAATGAGCACTTAGGGGGAATGCGAATAGTTAAGGGGTTCTTGGCTACCTTGGGGGTTGCTGGGGGGGTGCGAGTTATGGGTCCAGTGTTATAAGTTTGTGGTCATCTGCCCCCTGTGTTTCGTAACGGAGGTGGGGCGTTTCTATACGTTGATTCCGTAGTCACTATTGGGGGTGGTCTGTTTTGCAGATGAGTGAAAGGAGGGGGTGGGTGTTTGGTAGTAGGGATAGGTTGTACCGGTTTTAAAATAACAGTCAGAGTCGGTGGGGGGCTTGGAGTAGGTAAGTACCATACAGGTATCCCTAATGTTAAACCAGGAAGGTTGAGTGTAGCCATTACTCGAGAATTGACAACTCCGGAAAATGGGAACAAGAACGGGATAGTATGAATTGGTGTTGTTCCAATATGAGTAGGCACTGTGGGTGTTTGTGGTAGTGACGAGGGCTGCTGTGTGTGTGCGACAGGGTGCACAAATCGGATGTTTTTGTTATTGGTAAAGGTGGTGGGATCGATGGAAATGTGGAATTCATAGGTGACTTGGTGTAGATTCCAGGACCAATTGATGAGACAAATGATGTCGGTGCAATTTGAATGGTTTGTTCAATCATTGGTAGCACATTTTGAGGGGCTACGGGGGCATTAGGATCATAATATATGAGTTGATCAATCTTGATAATGCGTCCTTCATGTGGGAACATCATGAGGCGGAACACAGATGAAGCGACGGCTTTCATTTTGTACATATAGCTACGTCCAAGAAGGAGGTTGTAGTCGAGCTGGGCATTGATCACTTCGATGTCGATGAGAACTAATTTTCCGCCTAGTTCTACGGGTATGTTCACTAAGAGGCCTTGTGGTTGAGCTGAGAGCCCGTCGTAAGCTCGTAATGTTGTGGTGAATGGTTGTAAAGCAGGGGAGCCAAGTTTCTGCCACACAAGAGTGGACATAACGCAGGTTGAAGCTCCTTCATCGATGATGCATCGATGCACAACAAGGTTTCGAATGTTTACTGATACTTGGAAGGCCAAATTTGATGGCAATCGAGGTTCGGCTTGGTCTAAGTCAAAAGCCATCATGTGTGTATCATCAGGGTCTACTCCTCCGATGGCAGATAGTAGTAGTTTTCATTGTGTAGGGCATGTTTTCAGTACCTCTAAAGCAGACATACCAGCGGGGGATTGTGCTAGGTCTTCTACGACGTTATAATTGGTTGTTGTGCGAACATTAGGATTGTTGTTAATCCTTCGCAAAGGGATGCGAGGGATTTTAGGTCCTCCGTCCAATGGCCGATTTGGTATGCGTAGTGGTTGATTTGATGGAAGGGAGGTGGATGCGTCAGTGGGAGGAGTTTCTGGGGGTGGGCCATACTGATTCCTATGAGTTTGCAGGTTAATGTCATTGGATGACATCATTAATAAATGGTGTGTACCAGGTTTCGTATGCTGATAATCAGTTGCGGCATAGGTGATTTGCTGCTGAGGTGCAACAGATCCTTGTGGGGGATCCATTGGGTGAGCATTTACTACTCCCTGGTTTGGCAATGGGTTTTGCAATATCATGGGTTGCGGTTGATTAAGTGGAGCTGGTTGTCCAGCATGGCCTTGGCGTTGGGCATCGTCATCCCAAAGCTTACGTGCTTTCTCTAAATGGGGGCAGTTGTGAGTGTAGTGTCCATAGACTCCACATATAGAACATGGATGGTTTGTTCTCAGGTTATTGTTTTTCGCCTGCTTGGGATGACGATCAGGATTCTGGTTTGGGGGAGCATCGTTGTTATTATTTGGAGGATTGGGTGGTGGTGGACCTTGATTATGTTGTTGGTTGTTGCCGCAGTTACATCCTCTTCCGCGGTTTTGTTGTCCGCCCTGGTTACATTGGTTGTTTTGGTGTTGGGGCTAATTGTGTTGTGTGTACACTTGCCCTTGAGTAGTGGGAGGATTTTGCGGTGCCGCAGGTGTGGGAGCAGGTTGCGGCTGATAATAAGCTGGTGGGGCTAGAGGAGGTCCAGTTTCCTGCTGGAGTTGTTGGTAACCCTGATCTATTAGAAGTGTTGGGTTAGCTGGTGTATCTTGCTGTGGGTAATACATTGGTTGGGCCGGTAAATGAATTGGGTTCTGGGTGGCCGGTTGGTTATAGTATGTGGGTGGTACATATGTCGATGGCGCTTTCCCATAGAAATGTTGTGGACAAGAGGGTCCATGAGTGTGATGAGTCTGATTCATTGGAGCGTACAAAGTCGTCGCTCCAGAATTAGATGTATCCCTAGAGAGGTCTGGTTTATGGTGCTCACCATGCTAAAATGTTTATTTTGTGCCGTGACATGGCTGATAATACCATCAGTGGCATGTGATGCCCCCAGAGCGTCACCACGTGAAGAATCACCTCGTGGGGCATATGGTATGATGGTGTAGAGATAGCCTGACTGGGCATAAATCAGGTCGAATTGTTGAGATTTTAAGATAGCTTCTTCTTCTGACTGGGGTCTTTCGGAAGCTACATCTTTGGCTATGAGGGGTAGGAGTGATTTAAGAAACCAGTCCAAAAATATACGGTCATCCAGTTTTATCTTGTAGAGGCTACGGCGCTTGCGCCACTCATGGATATGGTCGGTGATGTGGGTAGCTGTGTTTTGTCTGCAAGACAACAATATTTTAACTCCTGCATCATAGCGTACAGGTAGCTGAAAAAACTGAAGGAAAGTGGAGGCGAGGGATGTGAATGTATGGTGGGTCCCATGTGGTTGTTCAATGTACCACTTGGCTGCAGATCCAGTGAACATTTGTTGCAACAGTCTTATTCTAATGGAATCATCCACTATGGAGTTAGATGAACACCATAGGTGAAATGACATTATATGGTTTTGGGGATCCTCCCCAGGTTTTCCTTCAAACTTGGGGATGTCTAAGGGGAGCTTTGTAGGCATGGGTGGCCATGTAGGGTTGTGCTTGATAGGATCATTGGTTAACCTGGCTAGGTCTGGTAAGTTCAGACTAGCCATGTATGGTAAACTAGCAGATGGGTGTGGCGTAGCAACTGGGACATAACTGTTAATGGTGGCATTATGTAGTGGTCCAGTGGCCCCTAAGGGTATGCTAGGTATTGAAGGTATGTGTCCTCCAACCGTTGTGGTGTGGGATGGGCCAACACTCCCAAGTGCAACATGGGTTGCAGAGGGGTTAGGAATAGTGCCAGAAATTCCTGGGATCTAGGTTGTGGTAATGAGAGGGGGTGTGATTCCTATGTTGGGCATACCCATAATAGGAGGTAGTCCTGTGTTGGGCATACCTAAAGGTGGAGTGGCCTCTATATTAGGCGTGCCTAAAGGGGTTGTTGTTACCATGGGTGGCACAGTAGTAGAAGGGTTTGTCGATGTATATCCAATAGTACTGGTGAAAAGTGGGTCGTATTGTGATCCAACCATGGGGTTGGTTGGTGATATTTTAATAGGGTTTTCGGATTCAGCCTCAGAATCAGATGTGAAGTGAGGCGTGTTAGAATCGGATGACTATGTTCTTGGTCGATGACGTGTCGATTCAAGGGATAAGGCTCTACGTCTATGACATGTAGGGCCAAGTGTACTGAACTAAGGGGGTTCACCCTGAAGACGGCGAGATTGTCTTAAATTCTCAATGGTGAGAAATATTTAAAAATTTCAGTGTAAGGTGGTGATGTAAAAAACTCGAAACCCTAGTGCAACAATGAGTGCAAGAGGGGAGTGAAAAAATAAAGGCTCTCAGGCCAACAAACAGCCTCAAAAAGCACTTATTATAGCAGATGTGCTATAATAAGTGGAGGGATGCAACAAAATTGGTCAGAATACCAAAAGTCAAACAGTTCCTAGAAAAAAGTGGTGTTACTAGACCAAAGGTGGGTATTGTATCATGCAAACACCTAACTAGAAGTATTGTGAGTCAACAAACGATATTCTCTGTAAGGTCATGAAATCCAAGTTAGACAATATAGAGTGTTGCATCAACGGCTAGATATCCCCCTACCGGGAGGGACACCGGGTAGACAATCCTAAAGAGTGGCAACTAGGATACCCTGTTAATGACATGTTCGGTTGGGTGAATCTGCAGTTTGGTTCTATCGCCGCTGTACACTGAGAAATTCAAAAGGTATCCTTCGGTTACTGAATGGATTGCAGTATTCCACTCAGACATCCGGAACCAGTCTAGCTACTTGAACCCTCCTAAGGGAGAGGCCTTCCCGATAAATTGGTTGATAACCGTGTCAAAATTATAAGGGATTTTTGGACCCTAAAGACAACCACTATGTCTCAAATGTAAATAATTGAGGGGTGTTATTGGTACACCTATCCCCTCAATTCTACCTAGCTACAAGATTCTTTTAAGTGCTCCCCAAGTGGGGTTAAAAGTTTGTTGAGTTAAGGTAAATTTTAAGGCTCAGTTTAAATTATGTGGCAGAGTGGGTGCAAGTGTGATATTTAAACTGAAATTGATTTTCCTCGCTTGGGCGATTGATTACAAACGAAAGAAAAGATGCTTCCAGTTTTGCAAAAAATAAAGGCATTTTTTGAAATGTAAATGCTTGAAAAAACTATTCAAAAATAATGGATCTTTGAAATAATTTAAAGGGAATCAAATAACATAAATATTTCAAGAAAAAAATGGATCTCTTAAAAAATTGCTTGGGCAAAGTATTGAGCAAATAAACAGTAAAACCTTTGATCTAAATAAAATGCAGAAAAAATCTTTCTTTCAATTACTGAAAATTTTTAAAAAGACTTTTTAATGGAGCATATATAAATAGAAAAAAATTTAGAATGGCTGTAAAAATGTAGAAAAATAATGCTATAAAAGAGGCTATATGGGCAAAAAAATATAGCAAATTTTTTTCAAAAATGTGGCCGAATTCAAAATAATTGCATCTCGGGTTTTGGGGAAACAACCGCGATGTGCAGCGCGGGTTTCGGCCGTGCAGTCGCGATGTGCAGTGCGGCAAATGGCCGCGAAGTGCAGCGCGGGTTTCGGTCACACAGTCACAATGTGCAGGGCGGAAAATGTCCGCAAAGCTGCGATGTGCAGCGCGTAAAATGGTCACGAAGCCGCGACACGCCACGCGGAAAAAGGCCACGAGGTCACGATGAGCCGCGCGACTGTCGGGTGGAAAGCCACGAGGAAAAAGCCGAAAAATGGACGTCGAAAAATAAACCCGAAAATAGAAATTTCAGGCTGTTAATGGCAATAGAAAGTGCCAAGATCTAGAACAACAATGGATCTGCTGTCTAGTATGGAAGATCTATGAATTAAAATGATTAAAACTAACAAAAACTAAGATCTAAAGCAAAAAACCAAGATCTAAGAATTTGTCCCCAGTGGAGTCGCCAAAAACTGTTGGCTTGGTTTTGCAACCAAGCTTTGTGCAATGGGCACCTATCAACAATGTGATAGCAGTTTCAATATAGAAAGCAAAAACGATTATGAATTAAATCTAAATCTAAACTAACATGTGCATATAACAAATAAATCTAAAAACGGTTCATAGAAAGAGCAATAAATAAAAGAATGTTTTGTATTATCATACCTCAAATGGTGAGGATTTGTGGTGTTGAGCAACTCCAAGGGTGAGTAGCTCCAAGCTCCAATGGTCTCTTCTCCAAGATGCTGAAAATGGCCAAAAGTCTCAAGAGATATTTTGACAGCGTGAGGATAGGATTATGGATGGATGGAAAGTGAGGAGCCCCTACCACCTTTTTATAGTTTTCGGTGGTGGGGAATACCATTATGGTTTTGAGGAAACCAATGGTCTTGACCAACATGGTTTAGGTACCTTTTTCCCTCATTTTTCCTTTTTTGAATATTTTTAATATTTTTATTCCCTTTTTAATATTTTTGGGAATTCTGGACCCTTTTTGAGGGTTTTTTATGCTTTTTGAGGAAAAATATTCATTTTGAGGGGGAAAAGGGGTGTATTATGGTATTTTGGTGACCTTTTGATGGCTTTAGAGGCTCAAATGGTGGAAAAGTGGACAAATGGGTCATGTGAATAAGGAAATGAGCTAGTGAGCACTTTTTGGGTGTTAACAGAGCTGCAGGGTGAAGCTGAGCAATTTTTTCAAGTTATCAATGGTGCAAGCAGTAAAGTGAAAGAAGTAGTAGAATGGGGTGACCAATATTAAAGTGTTCACCTTATGGGGGAGATAGTATAGGAATTTTTCAGCATCAGGATGAAGTATGGAATACTGTTGAAGACCTGGAGTGGAAGTTTGCATAATTTCAGATGAAGTTCAAGACACCGATGTAACAATTTTGAAGAGGATTGGGATGAGCCACATGTGAGTGTTGGGGACCTGTTGAGCCATGTAAAGTTTTGAAGTTAAATTTTGCGATTTTTTTATGTGAATGAAGCCAAGTTAAAGTTGTTTGACGAGAACCAGTCAACTCAGATGAAGCGATCGAGAATCTAGGAAACTGGACATTTTGACATTGTCAAGAGAGTAGCTAAGTGAGTTAGTTAGAAATTTTTGTCCACTTACATTAATGAGTGTAGTATTTACTTATTGGAGTAGTGGGCGTGGAGCAGGCTATGTGCACCCTATAAATATGTAATGGGTTGGGAATTTTGGGACTGTTAGTGAATTAAAAATCTAGTTGATGTCTTTGGGAGAGCTCTATTTTGATGTTGAGAAGAGTCACGTGATCTGTAGGTTTTGTGCATAGGTCTATTGTAATGGAAGGAAAAATATGTAAGTCATTGTATACATGGAGTGCTTAGTTTTTACTGTGACTCGTGAATAAAGAAAGCATTTCCGTGGTTTTCTCCCGTTTGGTTTTCCACGTTACATGCGGTGTATAATGTGAATGATCTGTGACAATGTGTTCTGTTTATTATTGTATGTTGCATATTTTTGAATGATGGATGATTCAAATGTATGAATGGAACGTGATGAAATATATGTTAACATAATTCAGATGGTAAATGTAGGCAGTATGGCGAAGCATTAAGTGGAGCTATGTTTCGATGTTAGGAATGTTGGGTTTCTTTCACACCCCTTAACTACTATAGAAACTTGGTTCCTGTATCTGCCATAGATACTTTGGGTGAGACTTCATCTACTTCATAGATGCTTTCGAAAGGATTTAAACCCTTTTGGGAAAGTACCATGGGTTTTTGTTATCGTTTAGTTGTGTGTGAACCCTGATCGAAGTAGAAGTGCACCAACAACATTTACTGAAGCTAGGTTCAACAAAAGATCAAACCTGACATGTCATATTACACATAGTCTAGGTCTAAAGAATGTGCAATAGTTATAGTTCAACAAATCACAAGCACATTTTTGCATACATGCTTACTACATGCTACATGCGCATTTTTGCATGCTTATTCATATTTCAGTTTTGCTCACTACATGCGCATTTTTGCATATCATCATTTTTAGTGATATATCATGCTTACGCAGATCTGATTTAATGTTTGTTGCTCCTGCTACTATCGCCTCGGCGATGTCTTCCATAAAATAAGCATGGATAGAATTTTTCCAAATAAACCGGTGGAGGTCTTCTGGTGTCGGGACATCTATCTTCCTTAGGTACTCTGTTTCTGAAATCAGGTCGCCCTGTAGGTCTGACAAACACTGATCTTTGTTAGGAAAATCATCTATGGTTAGAGGTAAAACCATATGGAATTTTTCATGGGTTTCCTGGACCTTTGAGTAGAAGTCGGTACATTTCCCGATGGTTTTATGGATTCCACTAAATTATTTTGGTATCACAATCTCTGCAAAACTCAAGGAGTCCTAAATCCAAATCTGAATCATCTGCCGACTTGATAGGTAGGTGACCTGGGAATCCTAATTTCCCTTTTCTCCATTCAAGCTATCTATTGATTTCCTCTAAGTAGCGCACATACCTTTTCTTGAGTCTCAGTGCATCAGCCTCAATCACTTTCATCCTACCAATCATTCCCTTTACCTTACAAACTGCCTCTGTGATCAGCTCTAGTGACTGATGAACTTTCCTCAACATATCGCATGCTTGCTCATGGAACGCGGTTAGATCCTGCTTCTTCTCATTTGCATCTTTTAGTTGCTCCAATAACTGCTCCTTTTCCTTCATCAACCTTTTGAACTGAGGCTTATAGAACTCGATCTGCTATATATTGTTGGCTTCATGATGCTCTAACTCTTGTATGCGAGATTCTAACACTTTCTTTTCTCCTTCTGCGATTACTAGCTGCACATTTAGAGCATTCTTTTCATCCTCGAGCTTCTGGGTCTGCAAAGCTATTTCTTTTTGGTCGTCTTGAAGCTCCTTGTATTTCCTCTTCAGCTCATTTCCCTAGTGCACCTCCTTCTAAAATTATCTTTAACCTTGAAGCACTTATCCTTGTATTTCCTTACTTCTTCCACCGGCAGATCTACATTATCGGCACTTGCCTAAGCCAAAGCCACACTGCATGCTGCCGTGAACTGAGGGTCATTGTTAGTCCCCTGAAAAAATTGGAAATTGTGTTATTTTGAATTCATCTTGGTCATCTTGATTTTTCATCCTCTTTCCCGACCTACTTATGATAGCCTTCTTTTTTTTATCGTAAAAGATGAAATCCAGCTTTACCACTGGGCATTTCTTTGAGGGAGTGTATGGGGTAAGAGCGACCTTCTGTGATTAGGCATCCCCTTCAGTGGTTGTCTCCAGTGGGTTTATTGTTGATACATCTATGTCCATGGCTTGTGGGATTGAGTCACCTTGCTCCAGAGCTTCCTTGGACTTTTCTGCTTCTTCTTTCTGCCTCTGCAATTCTGTTGCTTCCTCTTCCGCTTTCTCCTTTATTTCTCGCAACTTTTCAGCTTCTTCTCTTTTTATTCTCTCGGCTTCTTCCTTTTGCAGTATGTAAGATTCTTCCTTTTGAATTCTCTCATATTGCTCCTTCTGAATTCTAACTGCTTCTGCATCTTGCTGTTGTTTTTCTTCTTCTTCCTTTTGAAGCCTTTCTGCTTCTTCCCTCTGCTTCTCTACTAGCTCCCTCTGAAGCCTTTGATTTGA
Organism: Larix kaempferi; assembly: GCA_027924585.1. Taxonomy (NCBI): domain Eukaryota; kingdom Viridiplantae; phylum Streptophyta; class Pinopsida; order Pinales; family Pinaceae; genus Larix; species Larix kaempferi. Next base: position 9,983,672 of record BSBM01000063.1, on the reverse strand, counting down.
TTCTTCTTGGATTCTATCTACCTCTTCCTTTTTCTTCTTCTCGGCCTCCTCTAATTGCACTGCAACTAACTCTTGGCGCTGCTTCTCTTCCTGTTCCTTTTGATTTAAACTAACAAGTTTGGGACTGGAACTGGCTCCGCTTTTAGGGCGGTAGCATTTTCCCAACTCGGTCATATTTTTGGAATTTTGGAAGAATGATTCATCTTTGTCAAAATAATGTGCATACTCAAAAGTGACTCTGCAGGTAGAACAGTGAGCAACAACTTTACCCTCGGGGTCATGCCTCCATAAACTCTTTGTTCTGAAGTGGAAGGCTTCTAAATCTTGGGCAAAATATGGACCATCCTTTTCCTTGGAAAGCTGGTATGCTCCAATGTTAAAAGGCATTGGTGGGTATGCCGCCTTCTTCTTGTCATGGAGCACCCTACTAACTCCATCGATAAAGAGTTTCCTTATGGCTTCTTTATTCACTACATAATCTGTGGCATACCGGGGCAAAAGAGACAGGGGGTGAGATCCTCCATTCATTCTGATGTAAGTTCCTTTAGAGGAGAAGTAATAATCTCCAAATGCCTCAATGAAAGTCATAGCATTCTCAGATAGGTAGTTTGATTCTTCCTTAAAAATCAGCTGATATAGTGGCATGATGAACTTTTCGCAAATCTGAATGTAGTGGTTTGCATACTTGTGTGCCCATGTTGGATGATAATCTACAAAGAGAGGAGACTCTTTTCTATTCCAAATGCATCCCAAATCAGGGAAAGGGTGCTTGGTCAATAGACAATCCACCAGATAAGTGGACATAAAGAAATCAGCTTTGTTTTGGGTTAATCCTCCTTGTACGACAGTTATATGGGAAACCATGCTATCTGAGATGATGTCTTCCCTATTGAATATTGCTCCATGTGTGACCACTTGGAACATCACAGGAACCCAGTCGAGTTTATATACGTTTCCATTTGGCATGTCGAAAACTCGACTCAACATTAGGGCGATGAGTCTGTACGAAGTCCTTAGAAGCTGGATCTCGTACTCTCCACTGTTTCTTAGCCTTATTTGCCTCTCATTAATTGTCATCTTTCTGGCACATTCCAAAGGGTCCATCTTTAGCTCTGATATCCATTCCTCATTCAGTAGGGTCTTAGGGTATGGCAGTTTGTATGCTTCCATGATAGGTTCTAGCGCAAAGGATGAAAGACTCATCCCGGTGACATCTGTGATGAATCTGGAATCAATATTCACCAGGGGTAGGATCCAACCAATAACCTCTAAGCATGGGAACAACTCGGGGCGGGTTGCTGCTTTGTGGAGATAAGATTTTTTTATGTTCATATAGACCATACTCTCTTCCAATGATTCTTCAGGGAAGTTTTGGTCCCTAATAGCTCTGTATAACTCGCCTCATTGATATTATGGGGCAGCTCCTGTAATAGCTTTCGTGTCGCCGAACATCGTCTCGAGCGAGGTGTCCAAAAGGATATCTACATCTGAGTCTGGCTCGGGTAACTTGGCTTTCTTTTTGGCGGACCGCCTATGCATATCAGACCTATGGTGACAATGAGGGGACAAATGAGGGATGCCAATTAATTATGAGCAATACAGTGTTCATATTCATGGTATTTAAAATAGAACTTGAATTAACATGAATGTTAGCTTCCATTTAAACTTGCCCATTAAGGCTGAAAACAACGAAGACCAATTATTTACACAAAAATCATCCATGTGGCAATTCAATGAGTGCGATTTAAAAAGAAAAACGAGCGCTGCTAGTGGTCATTTAACATTATCTTATCATCATAATTAGTGAACAAGCCAGTACTATTAGCATTATTTTAGAAAGTCAAAATGTGAAATATCTATGCTGGGGAAGAAGCAAAGTTTTAGGCAAACCAATGCATTTAATGTTTGTGCAAAACTATCTTTCAAGCAACCAAAAAGAGGCGATGGACGAAGCCTTAGTGTGGTCAGTTCATGAAAACCAAAACAACTATGCAAGTGACTATAACTTAACCGGAATTTATAATTGCGAGCAACATGTGTGTATGAAAGAAACAGAACATAGTGACTGCATGAAAATTTTCCATCGCGAGACATTTCTGGTACTTGAAAACAAAGCAACTTCTGCGTGGCTACAAAGGCTCAACTGGAACAGACAGTCAGCGCGAATGGAATATTTTGTGGTTTCGGCGAAGCTCAGGGACAACAAGTTTGTGGACCGAAACAGGATTGAAACAAAATTTTGGGACAAACGGCTTCCGAGTGGGCGCTAGGTTTCAAGCTTTGATGAAAATAAAAGCGAAAGACTGTGACAGGCCTGAGTCAGCCAGGAGGCTTTCATCATTAGAAAAATCGAGCTCAGGAGAGTGATTTATGGGTGACATTGCCAGGGGGAACGATTGTCTTACGGTGTCATTTAGAGACAAGGAGGGCCTGGGTTTAAAACATTTACTATATAAAAGTTCCACAAATAGCTTAAAACAAACCAACGCTAACACGGAAACTCAATAGGTCAAGCAGACGGAATGGGCTCGAGAATCCACCTACTTATCAGGTATGGAGAGGTTCACTACACGAGTATGCATGCTCGGATTGGCGACAAACATGGTGATTTTCCTATGGCTCCCAATGGTGCTTCTCTGTTCACCAATGGCAAGAGTGAAGGAATAAAAGCTCATTCGTAACTATATACCAGAGCAATTAACCACCTACGGGTTGGTAGATGAGAACTTTAAAGTCCACTGGGCTCGATGGACTGAAAACAATGAATGCGCACAGGGGTCACTTGAAGTTTTTGTATTCGTGCTTCCCAAACAAATGGCATCGATGGAGAGGATGGTCCAGGAAGAGAGATCGATCGATGATAAAAACCTAACTCCTACGCAACAGTCAGTCGAAACGAGCTTAAAAAACTGCGATGGGGAAGAGACAACGTTCTTGGGAAAGGCGTCCGGTCGGTGAAATACAACCAGAGTGTCAACGCAACGGTCATTTAGTTTAAGCTTTAATATTGTGACGAGGACACTGCAACCAGTCGGCGGGGTGAGGTTCAAGGGAAAGGTGATCGATCGATGAGAAATAAGCTAAAAGATGGTGCAATGGTCAGCGGAGAGTAGGTTACAAAGTGCGACAGGTCGGCAAGAATAAACCTAAAGGACCACGCAACGATCGGCGACGTTAACGTTAAATGTTGCGACCAATCATCGAGCAATAAGACAAAATGGTGCGCAATGGTCGGTGAAAGACAAGCTAGAAGGCTACAACCAGTCGATGAGGTTAACCTTAAAGATTGCGACCAGCTTAACAACAAAACAACTGGTCGCAAAAAATAGACTAAAAAGATGCGACCAGTTTGGTGAAAAAAGTGAAGTTTGCCTTAGCCAAAAAACAACTTTTCCTGAAGAACATGGAACAACTCAAAGGGTTGAAAACCAAGCTTTCAAGAGACCACAAGACTCTCTAAAACAAAATGAGAGGCCCTATAATTTTCAAAAAATTATGGGGATAAGGTTGCAGGAGAAACAAGTTCAAATACCTTGTGACCCATCCATGGTATATAAAAAATTCTAATAGCATCCATATTCAACTAAAATGACAAATAGCCATTCGAGTGGTGTGGTTCCATGTTGATTTTCATGGTGATTGATTTCAAGAAAATTTGTTCAAATCCTAAGGCCCTTATTTTACTCCATTCAAGTTATTTATACATCTAAAGCCATTCTTGGTTCTCAAGACCTATATTCATTATTCATATTTCCCTCTAGTAGGAAAAAGATACCCTACAAGGGTCCCATGTGGTTGTTCAATGATGCATTCATGTTGCTTGAGCCTGATAAGGTATGTTTAGTGTCGGTGGTCATTGTTTCCCTCCATCGACCATGGTAAAATTATTAAGGATGTTTTTCTCCTACCACAACCATGGTGTAATATCCCGATTCTGACCCTATTGCATTAAAATTGTAAATGATGTAAATATCGTTATTTAATCATGGTGAGGAATTCAAGGCCAAGGCCCCGCCATTGATTTAGCATTTTATGTATCGGAAATTAAAAATCGGCGCATATGGTTCTTGTGTTGGGCATGCACAATTTAAATTAATACATCATGTAAATACGAATTTTAATGAAATACCCACAACTAGCTATGCAATGCAACAAAGAGATGGGGGCATGATTTTTATAAGGAATAGGGAGGGAAATCATTCAAACCCTTGAGCCAATGGTGTTAATCCATGTTTCAATGAGAAAACCCATAAACCACCAACTACCCATTTTGGCTTATGCACCCAATCATTAAATTCTTCCAAGAGTTGGTTGAGGCAATTAATGCCTTGGAAATGGAGAGGTATGGCAGCCAATTTTGTGCAAGGGCAAGCCATCAACCTGGGAATTCATATTTTTCCTTCTTGGGAAAGAAAACACCCACGAATTGCCTTCCCAAGCCATTATGCAGGATGAGACTTCACTCTCTCACGTTTTGGAAGCTTGCTGGGCATTTCTCTCAGGAAGTACATTGTAAATTCAATGGTTTTCAAGCTGAGAATCCCGTTTTTGTGCTAGCTAGATTGTGGGGAAAGAAGAGAATCCATTGGGAAGCAATAGATAAGTTTTGATAGCTTGCTGTTTCCCCTTATTTTTGTGAAATCGTTTTTGAATTTCCAGATTTGGTTTTCATTATGGAAAAATCATTTTTGTGAACCCAACAGTTATCCCCTACCTTAGAAATCATTTTTGAATGTTCCCATCAATTGTGTGACTGTGTATGTGTCAATTTCGGGTACCATCCTATCACAGTTTTTCCCAAAAATCGTGTTGGTTCCCTGCTTTAAGTTAATGATTGTGTGAAGGTCGTTTTGGCCCTTGAATGCCCAAGCCTTTTCCCTCTCATGCTGTCTGAGCTAGCTGGGGCTTTTCCCATCATGTTTTTCATCTATCTCTTACATTTTCCATTCCTGGGAACTCATTTTTGTATTTCACAATGGCTTGGAGGAAGGGAGCCACGAATTTGGGTTTTATGGAGGCCGTTTTTTTCCCTTGAGTGCCCATAAACGTTTTCTGGAAACGGTTTTGTTCTCCTAGGGTGATTCCCCAATTTCCATTTTGTTTTTGGTGGCCCAATGTTTTTCTTCATGCCTAGAAATTGTGGTTTTGCTGTTATGTGCATCGTTGTTTTGGTTTGAACCTGTGAGCAAGAAATTTGGAGTGGTAGTGGACAGAATTGGCTTGATAAACCTAGTGAAGGGAGTAACCTCTCAAAAAGATCAAGAGGGCTTTGGCTACTTTTCTATGCACACCCTAAGAGCACTAGAAAGGAAGGTATGGTTTGAGGGACTGTGTAGCAGTGAAGAGAATACTTCCTTGTGTTGGGTGTGTAGGTATTGTGGGTGCCAAGTTAGATAGATCTTGTAGAGGTATCCATGGCTCTGTGCTTGAGCTCACTAGCTTAGCAATTATTCCTTTCCATTTCCTAGTAGCCTGATAAACCCAATCGTAGATTGGCTTGGCTCATTTTGGTGCATGTTGGCTATGTGTGAGTTTGTCATTCCCTTGTTCCTTGTAGAAATCATGCCCATATCGGGGGTCGCAGTTGTATCAAGAGATTGCTAAGCACAGCTAGCCTATGGTTGGGTGGAACGCAGTTGCATAGCTGGTTGCTCGGGACTACTTTGTTGAAGATAAGTACTCTCATGTGTTTAAATTCTGCAATGTATTTATTCAATGGCTGTCATGAAAATGTTGAATGTATGTTAGATATTAAACATGATTTTTAATTCCGCTGTGTTTCTATAATATGCATATGTATGTGCCTTTTACTATCAATGAGTTTTTACTCAAAGAGTTATGGGACTAGTTGCCTAGAATCAGAGTCATGTTCTCTCCCTTGCTTAGTCTGATGGGAGGGGACGCCACAGTGTGTTGTCAAAGCTTATAGTTCAACACTACGGCTGTTGGGCCCTTCATAGAGATATAACTCATTGTGTGTATGTATGTAGTATTTGAAGTTAAAATGAATTAGAGAAACCTAAAGATCCCATGGATTCTATTGAGTAGAATGGGAAATCATTTCCATGACTGTTTTGGGGATTCTTGCAAAATTGCTTGCATTGATTTCATGCTATGAAAGTGAGGAAGGAGGGAGAAACTCCCTTTTCAGGTTGAATGCTTACTTACATTGTTTCTAATGCAGTAGCATTCTGTTTTTGTATTTGTTGATTGCCCCATGAAGGAGAGAAGGAGGCACAACTTGTTTTTATCCTTATACTATTTTGTTGTTTTATTTTGGCATAGCATAGGTGCAATTTCTTGGCATTCTTTTACTTTTTTATGCGAGTTTGATATGTGAGTAGCTCTGTAAAGGAATGAAGGACATATTTCAAGAAAAAAATTCTAACTGTCTTTTAAAATTTGCAAAAATTTTCTAAGTATTTATGAGTTCTGCTAAAGGCTCTGTTGGCAATTTTAGCGTTAAGTTTTGAGCATGCGGCAGCAGAATTAACGTTAATTTTTGCGACACGGTTGGTGGGAAAGTTGTTAATTCTATGCCGAAAGGAAGGGAAAAATTTTGTTTTCGAAATTTTGCCAAAGGGTTGCGGCGGCGAAAATTAAGCTAATTTTCTGTGCGCGCGGTGGCAAAAATTAGGCTAATTTTTTGCGCACATGGTAGTGAAAATTGGGCTAACTCTTGTGACTCTGTCGGCAAAGATAAGCCCAAAAGTGCCACAACAGTCGGCGAAATAGCTTTTAAACTCTGCGCCGAAGGGAAGCGGTCAGCGGTCGCAGGGTTGGTGGTCGGAGATTTTAACGATACTTTTTACGACACGATCACCGGAGATGTTGTTAATTCTGTGCCGAAAGGGAAGAGAAAATTCTAAATTTTTTCTAAGTGTTTCAAATTTTTTTCCTAAAGGATGTGTTGGTGAAGTTAAGGTCAAACTTTTGCGTGCATGGCAGTAGAATTAATTGTAACTTCTATGTGCGCGGCGACAGAATTAGCGTTAATATTTGTGATGCACACGGCGACAACTTAGCGATAGGAGCCGCACCACCCGCAGCAATTTTAAGGATAAAATCTGCGACGTGCGTGGTGCACAACGGCGAAAATAACCTTAACATCCACGACAACGGTGGCATATTTTAGCTTAAAATTCCGCGACACGGGCGGCACTTTTTAAGCTAGATTTCCACGACAATGGTGGCCATTTTAACCTTAATAATTGTGCCAAACGAGGAAAGTCTATGATTGGACAAAGTTGTCAATATGGAATTTCCCCACATACATGCAAACAATTTATAGCATTATAATGCAATTAACAGTTGTGTTTATAAACACATTTTGCAGAATTATAGTCACATCAAAGCAGCATTCCAGATAAGTGCAGTTGGAAAGTTCTGGTCTTGGTTGGGCCAAGAATATCAACATCATGGATGATGCACAGGATCCCTATGAGCCTGATACAGATGCCATGGGGTAAAATATACATGTTGAGAATGCTGAAATAGAATCCAATGGGTGAAGAGATTGAGAGACTCCCCCAGATATTGCAGCCACCATGAGGAGCGTGAGGGTGGAGTTGCAAAGTTGCAGAGATGATAATGAAAGGATGATTAAAGCTCAAGAAGAGCAAAATCAGTTCAATGCCACCATGCTGCAGAGTTTGACAGACATCCAAAGGAAAATAAACTCTGGGCATCAGACATCAATTCCAGAAAGGAGTGGCAGTAGTTCAAGGAGAAATTCCCGCAAGAGGTCCAATATCTCAAGAAGAGTTTCTAGAGATAGAACCTATACTCAAAAAATCTCTTCTAGTGGATCATTTGACTCTGAAGGTTCCATTGAGGGTTCAAGCTCTTCATCTCGCAAGAATAAAAAAGAGGCATTACAAGAACAATTCACATGGGGAATTTAAGAAGGAAAAACCTCCTACATTCGATGGAGAGGTAAAGTTTGGTCAAGAAGCTGAAGCTTGGCTTCTTTGGATGAGAAAGTATTTCCAAGTCCAAGACTACTCTGGAAATATGAAGGAAAGGATTTCTATCTTCAACTTGAATGGATGAGCATCTGTATGGTGGGAACACCTCAGTCAAGTGAAGAAGATCAATGAAAGAAAGATTGTGTTGAAGCAGTTCAAGAAATACTTCAAGCAGAAGTACCTCTCTGATAGGTACTATGATGACAAGATCAAAGGGTTCCATGAGATGAGATTGGGGCAATTGACCATGGTAAAGTATGCAAACAAGTTCTTGGAACTGCTGAGGTATGTCAGGTATATTCGAGATGACAAGGTGAAAATTCAGCATTTTCTAAGTGGGCTACCTCAGTCATATAAAGATAGGATTGAATTTGATGAGCCTCGAACTCTAGAGGAGACAATGAGGAAGGCCAAGTATTGCTATGATCAAAACAAAAGCAAACATGATTTCCATAAGGCATGGAAGGGCAAGAAGAATGAGAAGTTTGACCAGAGGAAGAAAGGTTTCAAACCTCCTCATATTAGAAATCAGCAAAGGTAGCCATCACAGGTGGTGACTAAGCCAACTAGGATGATGGGAGACAAGTCAAGAGACCCAAAGGAGCCAAGAGAACCACTTCAATGTTGGGGTTGTGGAGGAGACCACATGCTTAGGAACTGCCCACATCGGAATAGGAATGCAAATCAATCTCACAACATCCAAGGGGATGAAACTGTGGGTCAAGTGGCGAGGACAATCCCTAGAATCTATGCAGCACTAGACGACTTCCAGGAAGATCATCAAACAACTGTTGTTGAATTTGAAGGTAAGATTGCTATGCAATCTGTTTCTATTTTGATTGATCCTAGATATACTCACAGTTATATCACTCCTAAAATTGTTGATATTTGTGCTTTTAAGAAGTCAAAGCATAGTAAATCATGGTTAGTTCAACTAGCCACAGGAACCAAGAGAAAGGTTAGTGAAATTGTAGAGAAATGTCTATTAGAGATGGATAGGCTATTCACTTATGCAAATCTGAATGTTTTGCCACTTGGTTCCTATGATATTCTCATTGGAATGGATTGGTTAGAGGCACACAGGGTTAAACTTGACTGCTACAATAAAACCTTTGAATGTATGGACGGAGAAGGAAACCCAAGGGTTGTAAAAGGCATTCCAAGGGTGACTTCTGTTAGGCAGGTTTCAACCATGCAGTTGAACAAGTTCTGTAGGAAAGGTTGTCAATTGTATGCAACCCATGTTTTGGAGGCAACGAAAAATGAAACTCTTAAGTTGGAGGACTACCATGTGTTGCAGGAATTCGGGGATGTTTTTCCTGATGAGATTCCTGGACTCCCTCCAAAGAGAGACATTGATTTTACAATTGAACTTGTGCCAGGAGCTGCACCAGTGTCTAAGACACCCTACAAGATGAGTACACCGGAATTGCTAGAATTGAAAATGCAATTACAAGAGTTGTTGGAAAAGAAATATATCATGCCAAGTTTGTCCCCATGGGGAGCACCTATTCTAGTTGTGAAAAAGAAAGATGGAACACTCAGGTTATGTATTGACTACAGACAATTGAACAAAATTCCTGTGAAGAATAAATACCCATTGCCCCGAATTGATGAGCTGTTTGATCAAATGTGAGGGGCAAAGGTATTTTCAAAGATTGACTTGAGGTCAGGTTACCATCAGGTAAGAATCAAAGAGGAATATATTCCAAAGACAACCTTTAGAACAAGGTATGGACACTATGAGTTTGTGGTGGTACCATTTGGTCTCACAAATGCACCAGCTACATTCATGTGTCTCATGAATAGTGTTTTTAGCAAGTATTTGGACAAGTTTGTTCTTGTTTTTCTAGACGACATTCTCATCTATTCTAAGAATGAAGAAGAGCATGAAGAACATTTGAGAATGACATTGCAATTGCTAAGGGAGCATAGGTTGTATGCAAAGCTAAGCAAATGTGACTTTTATAAAGATAAAATTAATTATTTGGGTCACATTATCTCAGACAAAGGAATATCTGTGGACCCTGAGAAGATTGAAGCCATTATGAATTGGCCAACTCCAAGAAATTTGACTGATGTGAGATCTTTTATGGGCCTTGCTGGATACTACTGGAGGTTTATTGAAGGATTATCCAAGGTCACAAACCCGATCACTTCTTTGCAAAAGAAGGGGATAAAGTTTGAATGGTCACCAAGATGTGAGGAAAGTTTCCAACGGTTGAAGAATCTTCTTACGAGTGCACCAATTTTGAAAATTGCAGACCCAGAAAAAGACTTTGTGGTGTGTACCGATGCATGCAATCAAGGACTTGGAGGATTTCTTATGCAAGACAACCATGTGGGATGCTATTAGTTGATAAAGTTGAAGGAGCACTAGAAAAACTATGGTACTCATGATTTAGAACTTGCAGCCATAGTACATGCTTTAAATATGTGGAGACATTACTTACTGGGTAGGAAATTTGAGCTAAGGACAGACCATTATGGTCTGAAATACTTATTTCATCAACCAAATTTGAATGCTAGGCAAGCTAGATGGTTGGAATTTTTGTGTGAATTTGATTTTGAAATCAAACACATAAAAGGGAAAGAAAACAAGGTGGTTGATGCACTTAGCATGAAATTACATGAAATGCATGTGGCAATGCTTAGCATTTGCCAACCAAATTTGAGGCAGCAGATTGTTAACCATATGGTTGAGGATGAAGTGTATGTGCAAATAAAGGGCAAATTGTAGCAACAAGACCTTGAAAATAAGTATGAAGGATACCATTTGGAAGAAGATGGACTCCTTACTCATAAGAATAGAGCCTATATTCCAAATGTGGCAGATTTGAGGAGGATTGTTATGGATGAAATCCATAAATCTCCATACTCCGGTCACCCAGGATATCAGAAAACAATTGCTACATCAAGAAAAGATTATTTCTGTCCAGGGATGAAGAAGGACATCGCTGAATACATTTCTAGGTGCATTAAATGTTAGCAAGTGAAGGTTGAACACCAACACCCAGCAGGTTTATTGCATCCATTGCCAATCCCGGAATGGAAGTCGGAAGTAATTTCCATGGATTTTATTATAGGTTTTCCAATGACGGTGAGAAAACATGATTCCATCATGGTGGTGGTGGACAAGTTAACAAAGGCAACACATTTTATACCGGTTAAGTCCACACATAAAGTCGATGCCATTGCAAATATTTTCATGAAGGAAATTTTCAGATTACATGGATTGCCTAAGGCAATAATTTCTGACAGGGATACCAAGTTCACTTCCAATTTTTGGAAAGGTCTCTTTGCAGATTTGGGTACACAGTTGAACTTTAGTACCACATACCATCCTCAAACAAATGGGCAAACAGAAAGAGTAAATCAGGTGCTTGAAGACATGCTTCACATGTATGTTATGGATAAACCATCAAAGTGGGAGGATTATCTACACCTGGTAGAGTTTGCATATAACAATGGGAAACAAGCATCATTGGGAATAAGTCCATATGAGGATTTGTATGGAAGAAGGTGTAGGACACCAGTGACTTGGGATAATCCAGTGAATAGAATTGTACTTGGGAAAGAATTGCTTAAGGAAATGGAACAAGAGATTACAAAGATCAGACAGAATTTAAAAGCAGCCCAGGATAGACAAAAAATCTATGCAGATAAGCTTAGAGTGCATAGGGAATTTAGTGTTGGGGATCATGTGTATCTTAGAGTGAGGCCAAGGAAGATTTCCTTGAAGCTTGGGGGTTGTGCGAAGCTATCACCTAGATATTTTGGGCCATTTGAAGTGCTTGAAAGAATAGGGCTAGTTGCATATAGACTTGCATTGCCTGCTAGCACTAGAGCTCATAATGTTTTTCATGTCTCTTTGCTTAAGAAATATGTACATGATCCTAACCATGTGATTAATTGGGTTGTGATCTAGGTGGAACCCGAGGGAGAGTTCCAAACCGATCCACTGCGCATCCTAAGCAAGACGGTAACATTGCTCCGGAACCGAGCCATCGGACAAGTAAAGGTGCAATGGAGGCACTACAGTCCCGGTGAGGCTACATGGGAGCTGGAGGATGCCATGAGATTGGCATATCCATTTTTGTTCAATTTTGATGAGCACTGAGGACAGTGCTAATGTAAGGGGGAGGGGAATGTAATATCCTGATTTTGACCCTATTGCATTAAAATTGTAAATGATGTAAATATCGTTATTTAATCATGGTGAGGAGCTCAAAGCCAAGGCCCCACCATTGAATTAGCATTTTATGTATCGGCAATTAAAAATCGGTGCATATGGTTCTTGTGCTAGGCATGCACAATGTAAATACGAATTTTAATGAAATACCCACAACTAGCTATGCAATGCAACAAAGAGACGGGGGCATGATTTTTATAAGGAATAGGGAGGGAAATTATTCAAACCCTTGAGCCAATGGTGTTAATCCATGTGTCAATGAGAAAACCCATAAACCACCAACTACCCATTTTGGCTTATGTACCCAATCATTAAATTCTTCCAAGAGTTGGTTGAGGCAGTTAATGCCTTGAAAATGGAGAGGTATGGCAGCCAATTTCGTGTAGGGGCAAGCCATCAACCTGGGAATTCGTATTTTTCCTTCTTGGGCAAGAAAACACCCACGAATTACCTTCCCAAGCCATTATGCAGGATGAGACTTTACTCTCTCACATTTTGGAATATTGCTGGGCGTTTGTCTCAGGAAGTACGCTGTAAATTCACTGGTTTTCAAGCTGAGAATCCCTTTTTTGTGCTGGTTGGACTGTGGGGAAAGAGGAGAATCGATTGGGAAGCAATAGATAAGTTTTGATAGCTTGTTGTTTCCCCTTATTGTTGTGAAATCGTTTTTGAATTTCCAAATTTGGTTTTCATTATGAAAAAAAAAAAATTGTGAACCCAGCAGCTATCTCCTACCTCAGAAATCATTTTTGAATGTTCCCATCATTTGTGTGACTGCGTATGTGTCAATTTCGGGTGCCATCCTGTCACGGTTTTGCCAAAAAATTGTGTTGCTTCCCTGCTGCCAGTTAATGACTATGTGAAGGTCGTTTTGGCCCTTGAATGCCCAAGCCTTTGCCCTCTCACGCAGTTTGAGCTGGATGGGTATTTTCCCATCACATTTTTCATCTATCTCCTGCATTTTCCATGCCTAGGAACTCGTTTTTTTATTGCACAATGGCTAGGAGGAAGGGAGCCACGAATTTGGGGTTTATGGAGGCCATTTTTGTCCCTTGAGTGCCCACAAACGTTTTCTAGAAATGTTTTTTTTCTCCCAGGGTGATTCCCCAATTGCCATTTCGTTTTTGGTTGCCCAACGTTTTTCTTCATGCCCAAAAATTGTGGTTTTGCTGTTATGTGCATCCCTGTTTTGGTTTGAACTTGTGAGCAAGAAATTTGGAGTGGTAGTGGACAGAATTGGCTTGATAAACCTAGTGAAGGGAGTAACCTCTCAAAAAGATAAAGAGGGCTTTGGATACTTTTCTATGCACACCCCGAGAGCACTAGAAAGGAAGGTATGGCTTAAGGGACTATGTAGCAGTGAGGAGAATACTTCCTTGTGTTGGGTGTGTAGGTATTGTGGGTGCCAAGTTAGATAGATCTTGTAGAGGTATCCATGGCTCTGTGCTTGAGCTCACTAGATTAGCAATTCTTCCTTTCCATTTCCTAGCAGCCTGATAAACCCAATCATAGATTGGCTTGGCTCATTTTGGTGCATGTTGGGTATGTGTGAGTCTGTCGTTCCCTTGTTCCTTGTAGAAATCATGCCCAGCTCGGGGGTGGAAGTGGTATCAAAAGATTGATAAGCACAACTGGCCTATGGTTGGGTGGAACGTCGCAGTTGCATAGCTAGTTGCTCGGGACTACTTTGTTGAAGATAATTACTCTCATGTGTTTAAATTATGCAATGTATTTATTCAATGGCTGTCATGAAAATGTTGAATGTATGTTAGATATTAAACATGATTTTTAATTCCGTTGTGTTTCTATAATATGCATATGTATGTGCCTTTTACTATCAATGAGTTTTTACTCAAAGAGATGTGGGACTAGTTGCCCGGAGTCAGAGTCATGTTCTCTCCCTTGCTTGGTCTGATGGGAGGGAACGCCACACATGGTCAAGTACTTGAGACCAATCCATGGCATGAAAAAAATATTAATAGTGGTTCCCATATACAAATCCTATGCCAAATACCTTTTATTGATGGTTTGTGTCACAATTTCTAGGTGTTGTTAATGGTGCTTTAGATTTATATTGTTCAATTAGGTCTTAAATACCTTATTTCCCCCCTTGACCATGTTTAGGCCTCAATACCCATTTCTAGTGCAAAAAACCTAGGTACTCATGGAGTTCATATCTATTTCATAGGCTCGCAAAGAACCCCTACAAAGAAATTTGATGTGATGTTTCAAGGACTCATTCAAGGATCTTGGGATCAAAACATGTATTGGTGTGGACTTGAGACAAATTCATATTTAGGACCTATGCTGTGGTTTTGATAATGGTTCCCATATCTCTCTATTATGCTAGATATTACCTACAGGGGTTTCAAGTGCTGGTTTGAGGATGTGTTCAAGGCAATACATGTATACTGAGAAGGTTCATGGGTTGTAGATGTTGTTAATGAAACTTGAGCTTCAGAAGATTCATTTAGGGAATAAGGCCTTTGTTTTCCTCCCATAACCTTGGTTAGACCTTGAGACCCAATGTAGATTTCACAGTATTCCTTGTCATGGTGATCATATCCCACTTGGAAGTGAATGCTACCAGACAAAGCTCATATCTGTTAGTTCAAGGAATTGTCCATAGTACCTGATCCTAAGAAGAAAGGAAAGTAGCACTGGAGGCTCTCATTCATAGGATTGTAAAGAACCACTACAAAGGAATTTATTTTGATGTTTCAAGGGCTCAATCAAGTATATTGGGCTCAAAACTTTTCTTGGTGTGGACTCAAGACACATTACTATTTAGGACCTATGTTTTTCTTTAATCATGGTTCCCATATCTCTCTTGTATGCTAGAGATTATCTATAGGGGTCTCATGTGATAGTTTGAGGATGTTTTCATGGAAGTACATGTAGTCTGAGAATGTTCATGGGTTGTAGTTTTTTTTAATGGCACTTAATCCTAACAAATTTTATTTATGGAATAAGTTCGTTGTTGTAATCTCCTAACCTTGGTTAGACCTTAAGACCCAATGTGGGGTTCACAATATTCATATTCATGGTAGTCATAGCCTACTTGGAAGTGAATGATACCCTACAAAGGTCATATGTGTTGGTTCAAGTAATGGTCCATGGTAGTCGATCCTAAGAAGAAAGGAAAGTAGAAATAGAGGATCTCATTCAAAGGATCACAAAGAAACCCTACAAATGA
Source organism: Larix kaempferi (assembly GCA_027924585.1). NCBI lineage: Eukaryota > Viridiplantae > Streptophyta > Pinopsida > Pinales > Pinaceae > Larix > Larix kaempferi. Next base: position 9,968,317 of record BSBM01000063.1, on the reverse strand, counting down.
AATTTATGTGATTTTTTTAGGACTCACTCAAAAATCTTGGGGACTTGAGACAAATTCCTAATTATGATCTATGTTGTGGTTTATTCATGGTTCTCATATCTTTCAAGTATGCTAGAGATTACCTACAAGGGTCATATGTGCAACTTTGAGGATGTGTTCATGGAAGTACATGTAGTTTGAGACGTTTCATGGGTTGTAATTGTTGTTAAGGGCACTTGAACCTGAGAATATTCATTTAGGGAATAAGGCCTTTATTGTCCTCCCATAACCTTGGTTAGACCTTGATACCTAATTTGGGGTTCACAATATTCCTATAATGGCAGTTATATCCCACTTGAACGTGAATGATACCCTAAAAATATCATTTGTGTTGGTTCAAGGTATTGTCCATGGTACTTTATCCTAATATGAAAGGAAAGTAGCTCTAGAGGCTCGCAAAGAACCCCTACAAAGGAATTTTGTGTGATGTTTCGAGGACTCAGTCAAGGATATGCTTCTTAAAACTTTTCTTGGTGTGGACTTGAGCCACATTCCTATTTAGGACCCATGTTGTGGTCTAATCGTGGTTCGCATATCTCTCTAGTATGCTAGAGATTACTTATAGTAGTCCCATGTGTTGGTTTGAGGATGTGTTCATGGAAGTACATGTAGTATGAGAAGGTTCATGGGTTTTAGTTGTTGTTAATGGCACTTGAGCCTAAGAAGCTTCATTTAGAGAATAAGGCCTTTTTTTTCCTCCCCTAACCTTGGTTAGACCTTGAGACCCAATATGGGGTTCACAATATTCTATTCGTGGTAGTCATATCCCACTTGGAAGTGAACAATACCCTATAAAGTGTTAGGATATTTCAAAACTCCATCGTTTTCCTACCTAGAATTATTTATTTTTCATAGTTGTTGATGATGTCATTTCCCCCCCTAGTGGTGTGCATATTTCATCCAGGATCCATCTACCACCTTCTGAGCCCTGCATGCATAATTTTAGGCCCACTTTAGTTAGTTCCCTATTTTGTAGGAGCTAACTGAGTGTTCCGGTGCAGTTCACCTGAGTTAGCTGACTCTTGTGGGGGGTTGGAGCTTCGGATTCCACTGATTATGGCATCACGCTCCCATTTATAATTGACATGTGTGAAAAACTCACTATTTCACCCTCCTTAGTCAGTTAAATAATTTTGACTTCAATTAGCTGAGTTTAGGTTCAGTTCAGTTGAGTTTGAGTCTTCCAGAGTGCTGTAGTGGTGATAATCCCTATTATAGACCAATCAAGGTTCTAATTATTCTACATGATTCGAATGATATCCATTGTATTATCATTGTTCATTATATTGATCATTTAGTAGTGTGACATTATTCTGATCCTATCTGAGTTCTGTTGCATTATTATTCTTCTTCTCTTTTTTACTGCATTTTTCACTCTTATTCCAATTTTTTGCTCATTCTTTATTTGTGAGGTATCCTCGGATCTTTATATCTATTGTGACATATAATTTCACATGGTATCATATCCCATGAGTGAATATGGTGAGCATATTCTTTCAGTAATGCACTAGAAGCCTCTGGATTTCCACAGCAAATCCTGGTGCCATTGCATTGAATTCATTGGAGAAATCCAATGAGGTCTAGCCAGGTGTGAAGGATACGGATAAAAGTGCCTACTGTCCTAAAGAAGTGCTCAGTAGTATTCTACTCTCCAAAAATTGAGTTTTTTTGCAGGTTATTTGAATTTTTTGAGTGTAGTAGCAGTTGTAGCAGTTTTCTACAGTTACAACAGTTTTCTGCAATTGCAACAGTTTTCTGTAGTTGCAGCAATTTTCTGCAGTAGCGGCAGTAGATATTTTCCATTTTTTTGTAGGTATTCTACAAAAGCTTCCATGAATTTGAAAGCAATTCCTCCTCTCTCTCCATTCAACTATGATGAGTGGAAACCAAAGATGACAGAATATTTGAAGAGATAGGCTATTTTTTATATGTGTATTGGTGTTATGAAATATTTTGCTTCCTATGAAGAGGAGAATGATTGGCTAAATGAATTTGATAGAGCCTTTGGAGAAATGTGTATTGCTATGTCTCCTAGTATGCACCACCTCATTAAAACTACTGAATATCCAAGTGATCTATGGGCCCAACTGGACAACGAATTTGGAAAGCAGAATGAAGAGATTGGCGCAAATTATTTAGAGAACAAGCCTAGTGATACCTCCTTAAGTGTTCTCTCTAATTACATCTCGGCCTCAATCATATATCATGATGAAGTTGTTCAAGATGAAGAATAAGCTACATATTCCACACTCATGTTCTCACTGTATTCTATTTCAAATTATGAGCAAGATAAGCCAATTCATACTCTAGAATCTAAAGAGTTTCTTAAATCCTCTCTTTCACATGAATTTGCTGGTGTGCATAATGATGATCTATTGGATGTTTTGGAGTTTAAATTAGAGTTTGAAGGTGATGCATTCACCCTCCTTGATTACATGCTTCCTATGTATTTTTATTCGATCATTGGCACATGTTCTTAGAGTTTCATTGAAGATGGAGGACACTACCATTCACTTGGGTTCAAGTCTCAGGAATATTTTGGTGATTTTGGTTTTGATATCACCCCTGATGGTTCAAAGGATATCACAAGAAACCATCTATCAATTCTTGAAGCTGATTTGAAGTCCAAGCCACCGCCATCATGTCATGGTTCATTTGGTTATGATCTCACCTATGTTGGTTCAAAGGAGATATCAAAGAAATATCTACACATTCCTGGAGTTGATCCTACCTCAGTTGGTTTGAATTACGGGTTCCAGGATGATCTTCATATTTTTTGGATTTGTTCTCACCATGTTCAGTCTGAAGAGTAAGTTCAGAAAGCCTCCATATTCACTTACATCCACTGAAGGAGAATACAAGCACATGTTTTTGGAGCATGATCCACTTCTTCCCAAGAGGAAGATACCTCCAGATGTATGATCAAAGATCACACCTACTTGATTTTGGAGCAATTCATAATTTGGTGTGTTTCAGTCTATTTTGACGGGGGGGGGGGGGGTTCCCATGAGTTTTACCCCATTTCCTTGTTTCATGGACTGTTCTTTATTTTTTATCATTTATTTGATTGTATGGGTGACCTTTGGTCTCAGTAAACAAGGCCTAGGATGAAAAGTATGGATTAAGAGGGGGTGTTAGGATATTTCAATACTCCATCCTTGTCCTACCTAGCATTATTTATTTTTCCTAGTTGTTGATGATTTCATTTTCCCCCTAGTGGTGTGCAAATGTCATCTAGGATCCATCTACCAGCTTCTGAGCCCTGCATGCATCATTTTTGGACCACTTCAATCAGTTCCCTATTTTATAGGAACCAATTGAGTGTCCCAGTGCAGTCCACCTGAGTTAGCTGACTATTGTGGGGGGTTGGAGCTCTAGATGCCACTGATTGTGGCCTCATGCTCCCATTTATAATTTACATGCACGTAAATCTCACTGTTGTTCCCTCCTTAGTCAGTTAACTGAATGTGACTTCAGCTAGCTGAGTTTAGGTTCAATTGAGTTGAGTTTGAGTCTTCCAGAGCACTCCAGTGGTGATAATCCCTATGCTAGACCAACTGAGGTTCGAATAATTCTGCATGATTAGAATTCTCTCCATTGTACTATCATTGTTCATTATACTGATAAGTTAGTAGTGTGACATTATTTTGCTCCCATCTGAGTTCTTCTGTATTATTATTCTTCTGCTCTTTTTTACTGTAGTTTTCACTCTTATTCCAATTTTCTACTCATTCTTTCTTTGTGAGGTATCCTCATCTCTTTAGATCTACTATGGCATATAATTTCACACAAAGGTCATATGTTTTGGTTCAAGCAATTTTCCATTGTACTTGATCCTAAGAAGAAAGGAAAGTAGCACTAGAGGATCTTGTTTCCCTCCACTAACTATGGTCAAGGACGTGAGACCCATTCATGATGCCCAAGACCTCATAATGACATTAATATTAAAATCAAATGCTAAATACTTATTGAGTAGAGCTTATGTAATGATTTATAGGTGTTTTTCATAGTGCCTGAGCTCAAGAAAGTTCAATTAGGGCTTAAGGCCATTTTTTCCCTCCTAACCATGTTTATGCCTCAATATGCATTTCTACTGCACAAAACCTACTCATGATGCTTGTATCCCACTCGAATCCCTACAAAGGAATCATTTGTTGGTTCTAGGATTTGTTCAAGGTTCTTGATCTCGAGAAGATTCAACAATATCCCGAGTCTGTTACACCAAAATGTTGTCACCATGAGTCAGGTGTCATCCCCATTGCTTAATCCCTAAAGTACCTTGGCTTGGACGTCATAAGAGAGGTTGATTGTCCTTTCATTTTACCTTTTATAGTAACCTTGACGCACTTTGCTTTCCAGTAAGGGGCGTCATACCTAAGGTGACACACTCTACAACTTAGCAGAATGCGTTCCTGGTGTAGGTTGTCCTTGTACATCATGTAGATATCTAGCTCTCGCGTAAGTTTTCCTTCTGCAAGGTGCATCAAAGTTGGTTAAAATGGATAAAAGGGATCTTCGAGCAACTTCTCGAAGCTTGGTGATGAGCAGGCTCATCCCTAAACATGTGGCGAGGTGTCCTTCAGTTCCCTAACCTACTGGGATGATCCCTTAGATATCCCCCCCAAATATTCAACCCATTCTATCCATCTAACCCTATAAATACAATCCCTCTCTCCATTGAGAAGAGAGGAAGGATTATGCACCCTCATGTTGGTGGAATTCAATCATAATATTCTTCTTCATTTGTAGGAGGCTAGGAAGCTTTGCATCCCTTGAGGCAAGATCACATATGTTGGTGTCGCGACGTTAAGGATTCGATTGTGACATTTCTTCCCTATGTACTTTTGTTCATTACATTAATACAAGTCCTTTCCATAAGTGTTGTTGTGTTGGTAATATTTAGGATTTTCATCCTTAACTGTTACTCTAGATCAATTCATGTTTACATGCTTTTACTGCTTGTATGTTTCCACTTGCTTGATATGGTTTTGTAGTTGAAGATCTTAAGACTTTAGAGCTTGGATCAACAAGGGGAAAGGAACTACAGACGTGAGGTAAGGCGCATCTTGACCTGTATAGTATTTCTATTGATCTAGGAAAGTGACTGGTATTGTGTATCTATTTTGTTCTAGATCCACTTGGAATAGGGAGATCTGTTTGAGTCTACTCACGTAGACTATCTGTAAACAAAAATGGCGGCCATATTGAGGAAAGAATAGCTTATGTTGTTTATTGTTTCTCAATTTTTGGCTTATGTCTTCGATTATGTTATGATATTTAAATTTTGACTGATTTGGCCTCTCATTTCCATTCCTCCTATTAGATCCACCCACCAGTGAGTCTAGTGGTTTCACCAGACTCTACCTAGGGTAAATATCAGTTCAATTGTCTTTTATTCTTGAATCATTTTTTATTTTTATGCTTTGGATCTCGCCCGACGCACCTGGGCTATGTACTTCTTGCATCTGACGCGTGTCTCTGGTTAGCAACCTGTGTCACGCAGGCCATATGTCATCTTGCAACATGTGTCGCTGACGTTCCCTTACTGTTTGTAGAGTGCGTCTCTGGACTGTCTCACCCCTTGATACATACCTACAGAGTGCATCACCTTGTGTTACTGCTGCAACCTGATCCCCAAAACATTTTCAATTTGTAGGGCCCCTCCTTTAAGTTTTAGAGTTTTTTCTTCTTGGAAACGTTTCCCTCTTGGTACTTAGAATTTTATTTGAAAATCTTTAAGTGCAAGTCTTTTTAGTCTAAGTACAAACTTGAGCTTTTTACTCTGAAACGGTCCCATTCTTTTGATTAAATTTTGCCGACCGTTTCGCCGATTTTTTGGTTATTTTTTGCTAACCCTTTTCGCAGCATTTCGGCGTCAACCAGTCACAGTTTGTTTAGCCATTTTTTTCCGACCATTTCACTGCATTAGGCTATTATACTACGACCGTTTCGCATCCTTTTCGATCTTTTTGCTCCGACGTTTCGCCACCGATTGGGCAAGCTCACCGACATTTTTGCTGCCTTCTTGTCTAACCTTGTCAACCATCTCACCCTGACCAAAGAGTCCTCGGCCATATTTTTTCACCATGATTTGGACAAACTGGCCAACGATTTTGCCGTGGTTTGGCGAATTCGCATTGACCATTTCACGCTTCCCGTCATCGCTCCCTTTTTTTAAGATTTTTCCGACCATTTCGGAGCATCTGACATGAGTAGCGCCGACCATTTCGGAGCATCTAAATGGAGTAGCACTGACTTCTTTACGGTGGCTGAAATAAATTCGCCAAAACGATCAGAAAAGCTTCGTCCCATTTTGGGCGCCAATGAAGATCATTAATTAATCCCACCTATCGAACCCCATTCACATTAATGAGTAGGGTATTATATATAGCGAGAGGGGATTTATTTGTTTTTAACCACTGTTTGCAAAGCATAAGAACGTCGTTTGAGCACCTTAGAATTCATCTCCAGTCAGAGAATGCCAAATATCCACCAACAGCCAGAATCACTCACCAGCGAGCCTCTTCGCTATTGACAAGTAGGCAGTCTAAACCCCTTTTTTCCGTTTAATTTGGTTGCTTGCGGTCATTTTTTGAACTTTTTGGGACTTTTTTGTTTATTGCAATGTTTTGCAAGGGTTTGAGGGGAAAGGTCGTTAGAAATCAGGCTTAGTGTCATTGTTTTGAGTGTCACTTAAGACTGCCGAAAACAAGCTGCTCTCCCTCCTGGTGTTACCCATGTTAGTTTTTGAGCCCGGTCACCCGTATCCTATATGCTTACACCAACCATCATTGGTATTAGTTTCGTTTGGTTGGTTTTGTCATAGCCAGTGTCTCATGTCTTACCAGGGTTTTAGACACCAAGAAACCACGTGGGCAACTATTTTGGTCTTGGGTCGTAGTACATGTTCAGGCTTTGAAAGCGAGCACTCTGTCACCAAATCGCTTGATCTTCAAACACTTGCGTGGTTTTTAACTCTGTCATAAGCCTTTAGAGTTTTTGCGCCCATCGTTTGTGTGTTTGAGCAAGAAGAAGACATATTTTCTTCCAAATGATTTTTAAGAGCTGAATCAACTTTTGGTTAAAGACGTGTTGGAACATCTGTCACATTTATTAACACCCCTGGGACCTTTTCAAAGCTTAATAACTCTTTCTTCCCACATGAAAATCATTTTTTACTTGATGGTTTGTACTTTCGGCAGTTGCATTTGTCTTGCTTTAACTGTTTGTACATTAAGCAAAGAAATTTAAGTGTGTCTTCCACCTTAAGGGTTAATTTTGATGCGAATCTATTTTTAAATGCTTGTTTTGCTTGAAGTTTCAATATAAAATGAAAGCAAAACTAACACTCATATCATTTCAAACATTACTTTGCTTATTTAGTATACCATGAATACTGAATTGTTCATATGCATTTTCATTCCTTCTTTGTTCATTCTATGTCTCAACAGACTTGATATGCACAAGCAGTCCGCACGAAAATCCAAGCTAGTTGAGTCAGATTCTGACGTCGAAATATTGTTAGACACCTCCCTTGAAACAATGTTCGGAGATACGAAAGCCGTGACAGGAGCCACACCAGAATTTCAATGGGGTGACCTATACAGGGCCATCAGAGATACAAATATCCCTGACGCATCTATTAAAGAATTAATCGTTTACCAAAACATCAAGAGGTCCGGCCTCCATAAGGAAGCCACGCGCCCATAATTGTTCCTGTGCTCCGAAGTCATTGGGTGGATATTGCCTCAGATTGTGTTGGAGAAAACTTCCTATGGATTGGGGTGGACCACAACAGACAGCTGACTACCATAAATTAACTCAATTCTCAATGCTATGCTATATAAATGACAATGCTAAGATAATGAAGAACATAACCAACCTCGATCCAAACGTTTGACGTAGATCCCCATTGGAGCTTTCAATCCGTGCACTTGAACCTGCAAATTAGTCTTGACAGCCAATATACAACAAGTGCATATAATATATAAATGGCATTAACATCATCAATAGCAATGGTCCATGATATTATAAGTAAATGCAACCCAATGTAATATAAACAAAATTCACAACATTAATGGACAAGAATATGAGTATTTCTATTAATAAATAACAAGAAGTACAATGTGATACGACCTCTTGTCGACAACCAATCTGAACCAAGATCTAGGTCAATCAACTTGTGCCTCCACCACTTCAATCCTCCATGGAATGGAAAAATCAAACTATAATAGGATTTTGGAAGGTGAACATAAGGGGTTCACAACTACAAGGATCAATGAGTGTAGACTCAAGATAGGGAAAAACTCCACTAGAGTTCTCTTGCTCTCCTTTCTCCTCCCATCCATAAGCCATATGTGCTCAATATATAGTCCTCTCAAAGGTAGGTGAAATGACACATCGAGGCATTTCTGTGGAAAATGGAGGGCCAAAGGTCACCCAATGACCGCTTTTTGGGAGTAAAAAGTAATTAACTAGTGATTTTTACCATTTTACATGCTACCTGTGGGCTATAGTGATGCAACTCGCAGGTACACCCATTGTAAAGATGCAACTAGCGTACATGGGAAAAAATAGGGAAAATAATGTGTCTGAAGGATATAAAGTGGATCTGAGTCAGTAAAATGGATCCTGCAGGCCAAAGAGTGCTAATGCTCACAAGGTGGAAAATTACGTTGTAACAGATGCCCCCTAATGTGTGAGGTCAGAGACTAATGCTACGATGGCCGAAATACATTATAAATATCAGAAGTGGAGTGATGGAGACACAAGTGGAAGGAGCAGCTCACTCATCATAATACAATAGTATCCCTGAGTACATGTCGGTATAGTACAACAATATGATACAATGGCCATGAATAGGCAGTACATAGTGAATACATGTCATAAGTGATCATAGCCATGATCCCTCTATAGTAAGATATGGTCTCCTACTGAAAAGGAAACAACTGGTGCAAACTGGAGGTACAAATTGCTGAAATATGAGAGAATATATCTTAGATGTAAAGTCATAATCATAAGTAGCATACTGAATGCCACTATCGCCTGGGGTCTTCTAGACAAGTCTTTGACGGTGCAAGTCCCATTAAGTGAATAAAGGAGTTGAGGTTGAACATGATGTGACATCATCTAATTACTGCTCAATGATGTATACCGTTAACAGACACGAGATAACCCACCAATAATGAAAATGGACATCAAGGTACAGAGCACAATCATCAAAGTGAAAATAGATGTGTTGAGGTCGAACACTAAGATGAATCCATCGATCAAGGGACATTGATGTATTCCCAAAACTGTCGATGGCGAGAGAACTTTCCACTAATGACTGTAAGCCTCAAGGTACTCAACCGAAATCTAAGCCTTGAGTTCCGGAATAAATGGGTTGAAGTCGACAGAACAAGACTCGCTGAAGGAGGGAATTAAGGCATCCCCCATCAACCAGCGCAAAGTACCAACGCCGCTGAAATATTTGGAAGAACTCAAGTGAAACCGACTGACTCAATAAGGATGGCCGACATGCAATAGTCAAGAGATATGAGGAGTGACTGACTTTGGTTTCAAGACTTCCTTTGAACAAGAGCATGAGCAGATGGATAGAATTAGCCAGCGTAGACTCAATATAAACTGTGCGATGCAAGAGGCATCACAAAGTGCTCCATAATAACCGGAAGCTTAACCAATTGGTGGAGTAAATTGAGAAACAAGTATAGCTCCTAAGTTCCAACTATAGTCCTGACTCATAATATATGGAGTGGAATGAATGCTCTATTCAAAGGTGACACAACAGCTACCAACAAAAATTAGTAACCATAATCCCGTCCAACTTTTTGGAATATTTGATTTTTTTTGGTCTTTTTCATATTTGGGAAAGCTTGAAAAATAATAAAATTGCTTATAGTACAACAAGTGAGGGAACGAGTGTCAAATAGCGAGCAGACTAGTTCCAAGCAGTGGAACATACCTATGATCAATGCAAGGAAGCGTGTGAAGGATGTGGACACTCAGGGGGGTGTTCCCTTAGGGTCAAAAGGTCATCAAATTGTGAAGGGGCAAATGTAAGCTCTGCAGGGCTCAACAGGGAAAGTGCTCAGGCACCAGGTTAATAACTGAGTAAGTGGGAGCCAACACAAGACTCAAGTGGCAAGCAGGATGATGCAATGCAATCACAACTCAATATACATGAGGGATCCCTTATGGGAGATGGCCAGCATAAGACAAAGTAGAGTATGAGTCTTTATCGCGACGTCATGGCGTAACTACAAAAGGACTCCCAATCCTAAGGACAAACAATGGCATGGGCACCATAATGCAAAAAGGGGGTTCTAATTAGTGTACCCATATTTGGAAAGGCCCTACCGCCACATAACGACACTTCTATAACAGTGTGAAGGTTCCGTGTCAGTTAAGAAGCGGGGTTGCACCTAGGGTTTATGAAAGTGGTCAAAAGTTCAAATGCATAATGCATGTGAAAATGACATCTAACCTATATGCCAAGTGTGAAATATACCTGTCGTAGGTGTGAAACGATCGGAAACAACTTTCGCCAAAGAAACCTGGTCAAAAAATGCTACTCCATGACATTGTATTAGTCCAAAACAACATTAAATGGCGAAAACTATAGACAAGTGGGTTTTGAAAATTATAAATAGTAACAAAAATTTACAATTTACAATTCATTTTTACTATTCACCCATTTGGAGTTTTGTGGTTAGTTTTCACCTTCAAGTTCAACTGTTGATTCTAGGAGCTACGCGCATCCAATCATCAAACCGTCAGGATCAGGTTGGTCGTCTCATCCATACCTTCCATTTCAATGCTTTTATTTCAATTTTCATCGGTTAAATTTTTTGTTTGGCCATGCCCTACATGGTCATGGCGCTACCCGTGGGCTATAACTATACGGGTCGTGGGTGTTGGGTATGTTATATCTCTTCACATGGTCGCTGGGTTGCTTTTTGCTTTTTCGCGATTTTCGACCCATTGTACTCTATCTTATTCCGGTAAAAGGAATTAGGGTTGTAACCTAATTCGGGTAAACGAATTAGGGTTTTAGATGCTGCAGAATACCATTTATTGTATTGTACATGTAAAATAAACATATAATGAAAAAGGAGCTATGCGGCTCTAAGTTTTGCTGGTTTTTCCCGGTTAAGGGTTTCCAGGTGAAAATCTCGGTGTAATGTGTGTGCCATTGTGTATTTTCTGTTAATGCTTAAGAATCGATATAAGTTTGTACTTCACTGTTAAGGTTTAAAACTTACAGTGGGTAGGGCTGGGTACGCGCAGTCAACTCATGCGTTGACCGCGGGTACCCGCCTCTGTGAGCACAACTTCCCACGGGTACGGCCTTGAAGCTGGTTTTTTAAACAAAACTGACTAAACTCTTTTGTTTTTCTCTCTCCAAGATGGTTCTAGAGTGGAGAGAGAGAACATGACCTAGTGGATGAGGCCATCCGCAATGATGTACACGCACAACAAGCGCTACAAGCATGTGGTTTATACAAATTTTGGAGCATAGGGGGTTTGAGGGCCCAAAACCTATTACACCATCGTTTGATAGACTATTGGGACATTGATGCATAGAACTTCAACCTAGACGGGAAAATACTCTCACTAGAAGTGGAAGATATCTACTTCATTACTGGTTTGTCTCGCCGAGGTGAGGTGGTAAGCCTTCGATCTCAATCTATGGGTGGTGGGATCACCACCCCCGACTATATAGAGCGGTATTGTGTTCCAAATACTTAGGTAGTGGGGAGTCAGGTTCCCATCAGAGCCATAGTCATCCTAAGCATGAAGGTTGTCGTGGCTACTTTAGTGCAGATTACTGGTTCAAAAGCTCTTCACTTGGAATCCAGGCCAGTTATGTTCTATGCATCGCAGTGTATGCAAACTATGATATTTTACTGGTGTACCACGCTACTGGGGTCCATGAAGACCCAGGTGACAGAGTGCAAGCAAGGGGATGCAAATTTTTTTTAATACGATAGTATTTTGTGTAGTTTCTTCTTTGAGCGAGTTTCGGGGCTCAGTTTGAGGGTTGAGGTCCCTCCTCATAGTCTCCATGACCAATCCATGACCTGGTGGGAAGAGGTCTTGATGCGACAGGGTGGTGGCCTTCAGGCATCTCCATACACAGAGGATTTCTTTCACTGGTGGGACCGACAGGTCATAGGGATAGAGTAATAATCCTATGCAGGGATAGACTTCCGCCAAGATCATGACATGCCGCTTCCACTAGATGCAGCGTTCGGAGACATTGGTGAGGACTCTTTTTAGGTTTTTGGTATATTAAATTTTTTATAGATTTTTTATTATAGATGTAAATGCAAAAATATTTTTGGGGTTAGTATCATGTATTAATGTTTGACTGTTTGCTCGCAGACAAGGGCCCAGTGAGACTCGGGGGTTTCCCAAGACATCGTCGCTGGGGCAGGGGTGATGAGGTAGTAGGTGCTGCAGCAGAGCGGACACTACAGTCTCTGCGGGCCAACCTATCATGGATGACCGCCAGGGTACCACAAGTAGAGGTGGCACAGCTACCAGAGGATATGCAGCACCAGGTAGTTGGGGGTGCCGGGAAACTGGGTGCGACTACTGCAGCGTGTCGCAAATGCAGTGCATTATTTCTATCAGACACATTCTGTCGGGGCGGCAGCTAGGCCTCCTCGTAGGGATTAGACATCTCATATTCCCATTTTGTATCGATATGTATATTTTGAGAGCTATGGGCTCTAGTTTTGTATCATGACACTACCATTTTTTGGACATATTATTTATAAAAAACTTTGGTTCTCCGATTCTACTATATGTGTATATGTACAAATGTATGAATGTATCTTTTATTTGTGTGCTTAATTGGGAATGTTACAAAAGCCAATCTAATACATAGTTAGCGTATGCATAAGATATATGATTAAAACTTCTCGAAACATGAATGTATGTAATTGAAACAAAATGTCATTCCAAGATTCTTACCTTTAAGAATTTCCGTAGTAACGTAGGATCCCTCACATGGTACTGACCATTCAACTGAGACACAACTAGTTGTGAATCCAGGCGGACTTCTAAAGACTGGATACCATGTGAAATAGCATCCCGAAGTAGCTCAATCCTGACACTATACTCAGCCATATTGTTAGATGTAGGACCAAGACAAGCACCTCCTAAGGACACAACTAGGTGATCAGGTGAGAAAACAACCCAGGCAGCAGATGCAAGCTGTTGCATATGACGGCTAGCACCATCCGCGAATCCAGAGAATGTAGGAGATTCCACTGACATCTGTCAATCAAACAGAAGCTAATCAACAGACCTGAAAAACCAAAAGAAAGCTAATCTATGTACATAAATAACTATACAGTAGTATACAAAAGTATTAGCTCGAACTAGAAGTTCAAGCGTAATACCGCTTGAGGTAGAACCCATTTCTAGGCTCCTTCAAGATGTTTCCCTCATAGTCCTCTAATTCATAGGATCCTTTTTCCAGGACACACCTCAAAATGCAAGGATCGTGCCACATGGGGTTGAACTTGCCTGCCCCCAGGGGTTCTTTAGCTTGGTCATATAAGAGGACCAAGTCACCTTCAGCATATTGCCAGGGACGGATAGACCTATCATACTAAACCTTAACACGATGTTTATTGCCATCAATAGCCACGACGACATCTCGACGTTTCTCATCAAGTTGGTCAAGGTGGATTAAACGTTGCTCAAGACCCGTCGTGTCAGGGAGGAGCTCTATGGCCAGTTTAAGCGAAGGGATTTCGCATTCAATCGATAAAATTGACTCCACGCCGTGTACTAGCTGAAATGGTGAGAACTCGGTGGAAGTCTTGATTGCAGTTTGATACGCCCACAAAGCAGGATATAACATAATGTGTCAGTTGTCCTTGCTTTGTTGGAGGTACGTTGGATAATGGTCTTTAAAGACTTATTGACTACTTCAACTTGACCATTCACTTGGGGATAGTAAGAGGATGAGTGTTCTTGATGAAACCCAAGCTTGAGAGACAAATCCTCCATCATTTTGTTCTAAAAGTGACTGCCATGGTCAGTGACAATCTCTTTCGGAATACTGAACCGAATAATAATCTGATTGAACATGAAATGGGCTGCTATAGCACCATCGGATTTTACGGTAGGCATGGCTTCAACCCATTTGGAAAAGTAGTCCACAGCCACTATGATATGGTGATGCCCCCCATCCGAAGCTGGTTTGTAATCCATGAAATCCACCCCCCACTTGGTGAAGGGACCGACGGTGACAACCGGATGAAGGGGTACTGGATGCAAGTGTATATTCCAAGAAAACACTTAGCAAGGGTGACATCTCTTCACAGCGTTTATACAATCCTTAAATATTGAAGGCCAAAAGTAACCAGCTCACATAATATGTTGGGCTATAGCAAGCTCGGATAAGTGACCGCCACACGCCCCAGCATGGAAATCATTAAGCACCCACTCTGCTTCTTTGTGAGTCAAGCAATGACGGAGAATAGAATCCTTTCCTCGGCGATACAAAGTGTCACCGACGATAGTATAATCTTTAGCGTGATGTTTCACACGCCGTCGCTCATTCCGTGAATAATGCGGAGGAAACTTAAAAGTTTGGAGATATACAATGACATCCCCATACCAAGGGTCCTCAGACGAGATGAGAAATAAGTGTTCATCCACAAAGGAATCTTCATGGATGACATCCTCATCAAGCTTCGGAAGGTCCGACATAAGCTCAGCAAACACCAACGATTTCACTAACTTTGCCGAAGCAAAATCGATATCGAACTCCTGAAGGATCACAATCCATTTATTGTACTTCCCCCCTATAAGGCGTCGTGATAGCACGAACTGAAACAAATATATGCGCTACAACTATGGTTGTTCTAAGAAAAATATAGTGTCGTAACCGTTGGACTGCATGTACAGTCGCAAGTGCCAACTTTTCTATGTGAGTATATCTTAGTTTAGCGTCTACTAGATTTCGACTAAGGAAATAGATGACATGCTCGACGAGTGCATAATCAAACTGAACTAAGACCATGCCAATCGTCTCTTGGGACACAACCACATAAAGTATAAAATCTTGTGCAAAGTCGGGTGGACTAAGCATAGTGGCTGATACCAAAGCTTTCTTACGGGCATCGAAAGACTGTTGGGCTCGCTCATCCCAGATAAACGGTGTGTCTTTCTTCAACAAATGCGTGAAACCTTTGGTAAGATTAGCATAATTGACTACAAAGCGACGTAGAAAAGTAGCTCTCCCCTAGAGGCTCTGAAGTTGAAACAAGTTGCGCGGAGGAGGCAACCAAAGTCTTGCCTCAACTTTGAGAGGATCGACTCTAATACCCTCTTTCGAAACTATAAATCCTAGAAGGCGACCTGACCTCACTGCAAATATGCATTTATTGGGATTCAATAGGATCTTGTAGCATATACATCGTTCAAGAATCCAACGAAGGTGCTTGGGGTGGTCCATTCTCTTGCGAGAATGGCCAACAAGATCATCTAAGAAAACCTCCATTATACTTTTAAGGTCATGAAAGGCATAGGTCATGGCACACTGAAATGTAGCTCTGGGATTTTTAAGGCCAAAGGGAATTTTCTGATATGCAAATTTGCCCCAAGGACAAATGAAAGCAGTCTTATGTTGGTCCTAGGGTTTGATTTGAATCTAGTTATACCCTGAAAAGCCATCCATAAACAAAAAAATCTCACTTCCCACACACGCATCTAAGATCTGATCAATGAATGGGGTGGGGAAATTGTTTTTTGGACACGCATGATTCAGGTCTCTAAAATCAGTGCATACACGGATCGTTCCTTGTTTCTTATGCACAGGAACAGGGTTTGACACCCATTCAATAAGGGGAACGGGGTAGATAAAACCAGCTTTGAGCAATTTCTCCACCTTTTCCTTGATAGCAGCTTCCTTCTTAGGGTTTACAGCATGAAGATGTTGTCGAACCGGTTTAGCATGAGGATATGTTCTAATCTCGTCCTCAACAATACTAGGGTCTATTCCTAGCATCTCCTTGTATGACCAGGCGAAAGCTTCCTGAAGCTCAGTAAACAATTTGGTGTAGATGGAAACCTCCTCAAAAGAGCAATCATCACCGATGTAAACATTCTCAATATTTCCAGGAGTGCAAGAGATGTTGATTAGTTGAGTCGGGGAAATATTAGCCATGTTCCCCTCTGCATAAATCTCATCTGAGCCCAAAAGAGCCACAGGGTGACCAACCATCTTTGCAAGAGTCATCCTAAACTCTTCTTGCTCGGCGAGATCGAGGTTGGGAAGGAAATAAGAGCAATGATGCATATCCTCCCAAGGTCTCTCACTACCACACATGTCCTCAATAATAGCTTCATCCGAAGGTAAAGTAATATAAAGGAAATCGTTCAAACAAGACGAGACGACTTCCCAAACTAGCAGCGTAATGGGATCTTCCTCATCTGTTCAAGGAGAGGGGAGATCCAGCTCTACAGTGGCTTGTTGAATATCCTGATAAGCAAGCTCAATAGAAAAAAGTGGCATAGACATCCCGACGTGCGCAATGTCTCTAGACATAGAACTCGTGGGTGATAAAGTCCATGGATCATTAAAGTATGAAGTCCGGAATGGTACATTATGCAAAGGAGGAGGCGCATTGTCAGAAATGGTTCCAATAAAATTCATGGGTGCAGGGAAATCATAAGATCCCATCAATGAAGGGTACATACCAACACTTATGCTACCTATTGCTGGCTGAGAGTCTGTAACTTGCGGGACTACTGATCTCGTAGATGCTGTGGGAGGATTAACGAAGTCCAGCTAATCGATGGTCACAATCCTTCCTTCGTGTGGAATGATCCTGAATACAGTAGACGTGACAGCTTTCATAACGTATATCCAATTCCAACCCAGTAAAAGGTTGTAGTCTATGGGCGCATCAACCACTTCGACTTCAATAGGCAGAGGCTTACCTCCCAAGCAGACAACAAGGGAAGGGATAATCCCATGCGGCTTAAATGATCGACCGTCAAATGAAGTGATCATGCTCCTAGACATGAGTGGAGGAGGAGAGCCAAGATCTTTCCAACAAGATAACGACATCTCTGATGCAGAAGCACCTTCATCAACCACTGTTCTCTTGACGAAATTCTTAAGGCACTCCACATGGATTTGAAAAGCCACATGTTAAGGTAAACAAGGTTGAACATCAGTAGTGTCGAACTTGATAACGTTGGGACTCCCCCCATCCTGAACTCTTAAAGCACTCAAAAGGGCATGCCTTTGTGAAGGACACGCCTATAAAACTTCAAGAGCCGATATGGCACACTGAGCTTGGCCCAAATATTCTACAATGGAGTAGTTCTGGGTGGCTCGGGCATTGGGATTATGCGTAGAGCGCTTAAGCACACCTTTTGGTATTCGTGGAATAATAGAGGGCTTCTCGATATGCAAGGAATTATCAGGATGAGGAGGAGGCTCATTCCCCATATTAGGTTGTGGTGCACCATAATCGCGTTGACGAGTAGCAACACTAACTTCCGATTGGAACACATTCACGCATCCATAACCACTAGTATTGGAAGAAGACGTTGGAGTCTCATTAGGTCCATAACTAGTAGCAGGAGCATGCGAAGCCATGTTTTGATGATGATGAGGAAGGGGATCCTTCAACATAGCTGGGCTCTGTGCCAAATGCTTTGATGCTTCTTCAATTCGAGGACACAAGTGAGTAAGATTATCTTCCCCACAAAGCTTACAAGGAAATTTCACCTTACGCCTAGGTTTACGGTCCTCACCAGCATTCTACCTTCCAGAGGAGGGTTGGCATTCTCCTTACGAGGGGTATTGCAATTGCTATTATTGTTCCCATTGTTTCCACCCTTATGGTTATTTCTCCCCTTTTTCTTACCATCAGGCTACTGGTTACTCGATGGTTTTGTCGTTTGCACAGTGTGTACATCGGACGATGGGGTGGAAGTGGACAAGGTGTGAACCTGTCCGGGAGTAGACTGGTTTAGCGACAAATTTTGCATTTGATTAGCCACCAAATCTACATGGTGAGTACTTGCGGATCTCACAATGTTGTTGGCATGCAGTCCAGGAACTGTCTTGGGCTCATGTCTTGTTTGCAGTGCGTCAGGGATGATATCATATAAAATGCCATACTGAGAGTATAGTAAATCTAATTGATGGACTTTTAAGATGGCTTGTTCCTCAGTCATAATACCGGACATCGAAACATCCTTAGAGATATATGGAAGTAGATACTTGAGCAACCATTCCAACAGAAAATTTGAAGGAATGTTGGCTTTCACTAATCGCTTCCGTTGACGCCACTCTTGAACGTGGTTAGAAATATGCATGGTTTTATTCTGACAGAAGGTAGAAAAAAGTTCAGTACCAGTATCGTAATGAACCGGAAACTGGAAATGATCCAAGAAAACCAAAGCGATCTCATTGAATCCCCTATAAGTGTTCCCTGGCAACTCAACATACCATTTCGCAGTTGCCCCCGTGAGGGTGCGTAGAAGTAGTCACAATCTAACAGAACCGTGATTCAACGAGTTGGAAGAGAACCAAAGGTTAAATTTCGTGACATGATCACCCAGATCCTCACCACCTTTCCCCTCAAACTTAGGAATGTCCAAAGGAAGCTTGGTAGGAATCGAAGGCCAACTAGGGTCGTGACACACCAGATCATTCGTGAGCTTCAAAAGATCCAGAAGATTCAAATGTGCAAGGAATGAGAGAGGCGGCTAGAAAGCTTGATTATAAGCTCCCATAAAAGGTTGATTATAAGAACCTGAAGGATAGGAAGGACCAAATGCTTGACCATGATGTTAGGAACCCATGTCTTTACTTTGTTAGTATGATGTTGTTGGACGCATATGCTTTGTAAGTCATCCCATAGTATTTGTTGATCAATAGTTTATGTTATTGTTGTTGGCGCATATGCTTTGTAAGTCACCCGTAGTATTGTTGATCCATAGTTTGTAACAGCCCATGGTTTTGACCCATAATATTGGCGCCTAGAATTAGTATATAAGTGTGTGTTGAGACCTATGAAGGCACCGTGAAGTTAATTGTATTGAGCTTGCTCAAAGGAGGTTGCCCCCTCGAAGTGGCCTGTGATCAATATAAAAGTGATTCTGAGTTCTGTCATTTCTGCTATTTCGCATATTCTTGTTAATTAATTGTTGTAGGTGCATCACATCTGGTATCAGAGCCTCCACTAAGGTTCAAGTCACAGAGCGGGCGGAAACGTTGGCATTGCAGTGTTTTCCTGGGGCTCGTACGGCGCAAAGGGGACACCACCGTACGGGCGCACATCCAGCCCAGAGTCTGGACTGCGGAGCGTGGTGGGATGTTAAGATCCTAATGGACGGCCTTCACTAACATCTCGAGGTTTTGGTGTAACGGTTCGTATCACATGAGCATTAAACTATTGATTATGTGGTCCCGATGGACCATAAGCTTGACCATGGCCATAAGGTTGATAACCTCCTCCGACTTGACCCGTACGAGAGTAAGCAGGTATATATGTGTTTTGAGCACCATATTGAGGTGGGTTATACTAATGGTCAACACCGATTGTACTGTAGTAAGGGTTTCCACCATAAGTATGGGGCATATATGTACTATTCATAGCAGGAACTGTGTTGTAATAACCATGATTATAGGGTATGTTCCCACCCCTAGCGTAAGTGTTAGGATTAGCGTGAGCAGTCGTGTGGTGACCATAAGCATGAGATGTATTTCCAGCCCAAACATTGGTGTTACTAGTAGTAGGAATGGTGGCATTATGACCATGAGGATAAGGTATATTCCCACCTCCTACATTAGCATTACTAGTAGCGGCAACGGATGTAAAAGTATGCGGTATATTTCCACCACCGTGGTTGGGAGGAGCGTTAACATTTGCGAAAGTGGTCTATCCAATAAAAACAATGTCACTAACATGCAAAATCAATCCAACAGTTTCGAAATAAAAAAATGTAACTCTTTTATATTTTCAATGCACAAGCAGAACCTAAATGAAAGCAACAAGAACTCAATGCAAAATGCAGTACATGAAAGTAAATTTTTTATATTTTCTCTTATAAACAAAAAGGGAAAATGCAAAGCTATGTTTTTGTATTTTTCAATAGAATGAAATGAAAAATGCAAGAAAAATATCACTATTCAGTTACAAAAATGCCAAGGGAATCACTCAAACAACCTAGCAGATCCTAAATAGTAAGACTCAACCAATGGAATGAGCTTACAAATTAAAAATGGGTAAAAACCAATGAGGCTCAAAACCAGCAGAAAAGAGGAGTTCTGGTCACAAACAAGGCTTGGAACAGTCAAGAACAAGGCCAAAGAAGACTCAGGAACACTCAGAATCAACCCAACAACAACCAAAGGCCATAAACAAGTCACCCTCAGAGTTGTACACTATTGTCGAAGGAATATCTGTGGGTACCCACAGGCTATAGTGTAGACAGAAGCGGGTAGACGCGGGAAGAGCTAAGCTCACCCGCGGGTAGGGAAAAGTAAATGAGTAGAAAAAGAGTCCAATGGCTAAGAAAAATGATGTTTTCTATAGAGTATCCTAATGGAAAATCAATGACACGGAAACTCGGCACATAGCAACTCTAAATAAGGACTAATGCTCAAAAATCCCCCAAAATGGATGTTATCCCCAGCGGAGTCGCCATTTCTGTGTTGGAGAAAACTTCCTATGGCTTGGGGTGGACCACAATAGATAGCTGACTACCAAAAATTAACTCAATTCTCAATGCTATGCTATATAAATGACAATGCTAAGATAATGAAGAACATAACAAACCTCGATTCAAACATTTGACGTAGATCCCCATTGGAGCTTACAATCCATGCACTTGAACCTGCAAATTAGTCTTGACAGCCAATATACAACAAGCGCATATAATATATAAACAACATTAACATCATCAATAACAATGGTCCATGATATCATAAGTAAATGCAACCCAATGTAATATAAACAACATTCACAACATTAATGGACGAGAATATGAGTATTTCTGTTAATAAATAACAAGAAGTACAATGTGATACGACCTCTTGTCAGCAACCAATCTGAACCAAGATCTGGGTTGATCCACTTGTGCCTCCACCACTTCAATCCTCCATGGAATGGCAAACTCAAACTATAATAGGAGTTTGGAAGGTGAACATAAGGGGTTCACAACTACAAGGATCAATGAGTGTAGACTCAAGATAGGGAAAAAATCCACTAGAGTTCTCTTGCTCTCCTTTCTCCTCCCGTCCGTAAGCCATATGTGCTCAATATATATTCCTCTCAAATGTAGGTGAAAGGACACATCGAGGCATTTCTGGGGCAAATGGAGGGCCAAAGGTCACCCAATGACCTCTTTTTGGGAGTAAAAAGTAATTAACTAGTTATTTTTACCATTTTACATGCTACCTACGGGCTATAGTGATGCAACTCGCGAGTACGCCCACTGTAATGATGCAGCTAGCATATAGGGGAAAAAATAGGGAAAATAGTGTGTCTGAAGGATATAAAGTGGATCTGAGTTAGTAAAATGGATCCTACAGGCCAAAGAGTGCTAATACTCACAAGGTGGAAAATTACGTTATAACACAGATAGATACTAACACGAGGATCGTATTAGATGTCAACGGAATAGGGATCGCATCCTTCCAACCAACCCATATAATTGTAGCATACAAAATGCCCTCCCCTAAGGTCATGATGAATGATGATTGGGTGAAAGGAGTCAACATGGATCATTTAAATTTTGCCAAAAGAATGACAGTCTCTGAAAGACAGTTGAGACCAAGGGTCAGTGGAGAGTACGAGAGTCAGAACTTAAGGACACCATATAGAATCATAGCCCTGATGTTTAGTCTAGTTTTTGGCTTGGAAAATGAGAACATATATAAACTCAGCTGGGTACCAATAATGTACCATGCGGCCATACACGGTACAATGTTCAACTGGGTAGATATCATCTTTGATAGTATGTTATCACATATAGATGTAGAACAAGGAGGATTGACACAGAAGAAAATTGATTTCTTCATGTCCTCTTATCTGGTGAATTGCTTATTAACCAGGCACTCTTTCCCTGATTTGGGATGTGTCTGAAACCATAATGAATCTCCCCTCCACGTAGCCTATGAGATGACCTGGGCTCACAAGTACGCGGGTCACTACACAGATTTGTGAAAGGTTTATCATGCCATTATACTGGCTAATCTTCAAAGAGGAACCAAATTGTATGTCAGAGAATGCCATGTCAGTCATTGAGGAATAAGAAGATTATTACTTCTCCGCGGAAGGCACATACATCAGGATGTATGGAGGAAATCAACCCCCTTCTCTATTGCCTCGATATGCCACTGAATTTGTTGTACATAAAGAATTCATGAGACAACTATTCATTAATGGGGTTTGTAGGTTTCTTCATGACAAGAAGAAGGTTTCCTATCCACAGATCCCATTTACTATTGGAGCATACAAGCTTCACAAGCCAAAAGAGGGTGAATATTTTGTTAAAGATTTAGAGGCCTTCCATTTTGGAATGAATAGTTTCAGAATACATGATAATGAAGGTAAGGTTGCTTCCCATTGTGCTTCCTGTAGGATCACCTTTGATTACGAACATCTTTTCGACAAAGTTGAAGAATTCTATCGGAGCATGAAAAACATGATCGAATTGAACAAGCTGAAAAGATCCAAAAGGAAGAAGTAGACAGACTTTGGAAAGAAGAAACGGAAAGACTCCGAAGGGAGGAGGCTGAAAAGATCCAAAGGGAAGAGGCCGCAAGGGTGCAAGAAATGAAAGAAAGAGCAGATAGAGAAGCATCCGAATAGCGAAAGAAAAGGGATGAAGAAGAAAATTCCAAGCAAGATGTGGAATAGAGGAGCCTTGACATACAAGTTATGGAAATAGACCCACCAGAAATAATCACTGGAGAACACCTCCCAATTCATGAGATCGATGTCACCCCATTTACCCCATCAAAGCAGCATACGCTGGCCAGATTGGACACAATATTTTTTAACTCTAAAAGGAATACTATCATGAAGAGGACATAAAAGAGAATGAAATTTCCATCCCATGAAGATGTTGTTACAGTTCAAGTAAGTGCGATCTTCGAGGGTACTCAGAGAGACCCTAAGATCGTGGTATCAGTCAACGTAGCTGCAGCACAAGCAAGTGCAAACAATGTTGACAAGTTGATGAGTGACGTGGAAAGAAAGAAGGAGAATCTCTTCAAAGTAAAAGATAATTGGATGAAGGAGCGAGAGCAAGCATGGGAGCTGAAAAGGAAACATGATGTCCTTCTGTTTGAAAAGGAAAGGATAGCAGAGGAATACAAGAATATGGAAGCAGAAAAGGATGCACTGACTGTGCAGTTAATAATTATAGAGGGAGAGAAAAGGGACCTAGAAACTCACATAAAAGAGTCATAGAAAAGCGAGGAAAACATCAGACAATAGGTCGAATACTTGAAGGTTCAGTTGGAATAAGTGATAAAGGAAAAGGAGTGTATGTCGGAACAACTGGAACTTTTGAATAATAAGCCGCAAGACTTGACTCCTTTTCATGAGCAAGCCTATGGCATTCAGAATAAGATATATCATTTACAAGGGATCATCACCAAGGAAGTCTGCAAGATGAAAATAATTATATCAAGGATGGTGTAAATTAATGATGAAGCTCTGAGGATTAGACAGAAATTAATACGCGCCATGGCCTAAATTAAGAAGAAAATAAAGTGGAGAGAAGGGAAATCAGAATTTCCTGAGCACTTGCCTCATAAGATCACCGCATGTTCGATTTTGGATTCAAGTCTACTTGAATTCTGTAGAAAATTTGGTCTACGGATCAATAACAGGATCCTGAAAACCATCGAGAAGTGTACCGGATTTTACCAGAAAATCCACGAAATTCATGAAAATTGTCAGCTTGTGATGCCTCCAACGATAGAAGAATTTCCTGAAAGAGACCAGTGCTTATCAGAATTGTAGAGCACACTGAGTGATTATTTGAGTTACATTAAGAAGTTGTATGTGCTAACAGGATAAGTCCTGCATCATTTCATTGGACAAGCTTCTATTTACGTTTAATTTTTAGAAGATAGTTACAAGGCAGTGGCTGAAGGAGTAAAGAGTATAGAATCATAATTATATAATCATGAGATCTCTTTAGAAATAGTGGAACCCGTCCAAAGTAATATTATTTTAGAAGAAACTGAAATGTGGGCCAAACACATTGCTGATTTGGAAAAGACAGCTGGAAATTAATATTTGTAATATCCTTTGTATAAACACTAGAAGACAAAATTTTCGGAATCCCTAGGGTTAGGGTATGTGAAGAGACACTGGAAGACAAATTTTGTAAAGATATAAATAGGGGAAGAGAATAGAGAGTAAAGGAATTTTTCCAAGTACAATAGAGATGGACTATTTTCGTATGAGAACTATTTTTTCTACTTAATAAAGAAGGATTTGTTTCCTGGGAAACGCTGGTGTAGATATTTTGCATGGAATGTGTGGAATGTTAATGGAACTACTTCTTATTGCATTTATAATCATACTATGAGATCGTTCTTACTTTCTTGAATTACTTCATGGTGATGAATGATTTTGCTTTCTGTGCAATTGTTTATGTGTTAAATGAGTAATAATGTGCTTTATCATATCATAGCTATCTTTTATATCCTTTTCTGCTGTAAATGTGATTATTGTGTTGAAACAACTATTTGTGAGACTTTTATGAGCATTTCCAGTTTATTTCTCTTAATTCAATTTTGCTCCCTGCAGGGATAGGTTATGTTAGCACTCAATTTTTCATCAAAATTTTTAAGTGTCTTTAGCATCTTTGAGCTAGAAAATTTCAAATGTTTTTGCTCATTTTCCCTAATTCATAACTTCCAATTCCCCATTAAGTTCCCATTGATCAGGTTCTCTTCAAACTCTTGTGACATCATCTTTAACCTACATTTCACAAACACACAAAAGAAAGCCAAGTCATAAATTAAGCCAAACTTCAAGGCTGTGAGTCAGCAGTAAGTCGACACATCAAGTCATACCAAATCGCAAATCCATATAATTTCCAAATGCCTAATTTGAAGACAGAGAATGAGTATACATCCGTCCTGTGGTAAGAATAGCTGGGTCTTGAAGTGTTGGACAGGTTGAAGGCACCAGGTCGTGTTGCAGAGCCACGAGGAAAGGCCACAACAGATATCATTACTGCTCAAATATCAAAGGGAATTCGCTGCAATTGTTACAACGACCATGGTCGGCCTATGCGTGCATGATTTAGGGAGTATAAGCTTGCAAATGTCGATAATGAAAAATAGCTCCAGGGCTTTGCATTTATAGTCAATTGTTGGATGCAATCTTATGGATCCTGATTGTGTGAAACCACTGATTATTTATGGTGATGCCATTTGCCCAAAGCTTATAATTATGTTCTGATTTAAAATGGCCCAGAACATGACTGCTTGACTTATGAAAAGAAGGAGTTATTTGACATCCACTTGGATCCGTTCTACAGAATAGAGAAGCTCATCTTAGCTACCATTCCTCTTTCAGAAGATAGTCAAAGTTCCAAGCATTGTGACAGATAAGAACATCAAGTTATTATTTGAAACACAGAAAAAGGGTGACAAAATTCGTGGAAACTACTCTAGATCATTTGTATCTCTAAACATGAATTTTAGGTTTTGTCTGACAGGTGCTAAGATGATTTAGAAAGTTGCTAGAAGATTGCAGATCAGACTTCTAGAAAAACCAGAAGATAAAGATCAATAGTTTGAAGTTTCAAGTGGGATAGATCTTGCAAGAGATAGAGCATGGCAACTCTATAAAACGAGAAACCATAAATCTACGAGAAGGCAGTAAAAGTTTCTTGAAATTTATTGGTTGAAAGATGATAAAAGATGACTAAATATTACCTTTCATTGGCACAACCAGCATTCATTTTTATTTAAATCAACCAACAGTTCTTTCTGGTAGATTTACTTTTAGTTGAAAAGAAGCTTCAGATGTTACAACCCAGTCTTGGGTAATGCCATGGGTGTTTCGAAGCAAAAAGATTGCTGCTAGAGGAGTCTTAAAACAACAGATAGACCGAAGAAATTTCATTTATGCAATTTTTGGGAATAATTGCTAGACCTGCACTTTCGGGAGCTTAGCCAAGTCTCTAAGCCATCGAAAACACAGGGAAGGGCAAAACGTCATTCTTTTTCCACATATCCAAGTTTTGTTATTATAGACTGCACGAGGATGGTTTCCAAATGAAGTTTATAATTAGTAGGAGTTGTTCCATGGTGCTGTTCCAGATTGAAGGCGCCAGCAAGGTAAGAAAGGGAATATTCCTGTCTATTCTGGGAAAAAAACAACCTGCAGGTTCTCGAGGCAACGTTTTCAACCTCACTCTTCAGCCTCTGGAGGCTCATTACAACTGTCGAATATAGGTGCCTTAGCAAGATGTCAGTTACTTTTGAATGTAGGACACTGTCATTTTTTTCAGAAAGTTGTTTTTAATTAACTATTTTTAGCATATTCAATCCATCTTTTCAGGATCTTAAAAGCTTTTAAAGGCTATAAAGCCCATGAAGTATGTAGAACATGCGTTCGATTTTGGAGAAACTTTGCTAAAGTTTGTATTATCATACTTCTGGTTATATATCATTTATACAAGCTTCTTTTTCCATATGTGTGTTCAGTTTCAATTCTTACATCTTTTATACTTGCAGTGAAATGTCTATTTCCTGAGTTTTCATTTGTCTATGCCAGATAGCTGTAATCCTATTTGTGTATTGAGAACTGAATATTCAATGCCCTTTTGCTTATCGTGATCTGCCATTTATATATATGTTGTATGTGTGAGTTTTCTAGCAGCAATCTTTTTGCTTCGAAACACCCATGGCATTACCCAAGACTGGGTTGTAACATCTGAAGCTTCTTTTCAACTAAAAGTAAATCTACCAGAAAGAACTGTTGGTTGATTTAAATAAAAATGAATGCTGGTTGTGCCAATGAAAGGTAATATTTAGTCATCTTTTATCATCTTTCAACCAATAAATTTCAAGAAACTTTTACTGCCTTCTCGTAGATTTATGGTTTCTCGTTTTATAGAGTTGCCATGCTCTATCTCTTGCAAGATCTATCCCACTTGAAACTTCAAACTATTGATCTTTATCTTCTGGTTTTTCTAGAAGTCTGATCTGCAATCTTCTAGCAACTTTCTAAATCATCTTAGCACCTGTCAGACAAAACCTAAAATTCATGTTTAGAGATACAAATGATCTAGAGTAGTTTCCACGAATTTTGTCACCCTTTTTCTATGTTTCAAATAATAACTTGATGTTCTTATCTGTCACAATGCTTGGAACTTTGACTATCTTCTGAAAGAGGAATGGTAGCAAAGATGAGCTTCTCTATTCTGTAGAACGGAACCAAGTGGATGTCAAATAACTCCTTCTTTTCATAAGTCAAGCAGTCATGCTACAGTTTGGATGTCTCTGACTTTGCATAAAGTGGGAAGTCCATTACTTTCTTGGCTGCATTGGAAATTCAATTTTACTTGATCAATCTGTCTCTACTGGTTAGTGTAGGAGTAGGTAGAAGAATAAGCTTTTCATACAAGCATATAGATTATGTTCAGTTGTTGATTTCTTGAATAAGCAGAGCAAGTTACAGGCAGGCTACAGGTTCGCAGAGGATCAGCTACACAAGCTAGATGACTCCATATCCCAATGGTAAAGGTGACTGCAACTACTAGGTTCTTGGAGACTCATAGGGAGGTTTCCATCCCCGAGCTAGAGCCAGATGTTAGCACTCAATTTTTCATCAAAAATTTTAAGTGTCTTTAGCATCTTTGAGCTAGAAAATTTCAAATCTTTTTGCTCATTTGCCCTAATTCATAACTTCCAATTCCCCATTAAGTTCCCATTGATCAGGTTCTCTTCAAACTCTTGTGACTCCATCTTTAACCTACATTTCACAAACACACAAAAGAAAGCCAAGTCATAAATTAAGCCAAAATTCAAGGCCGTGAGTCAGCAATAAGTCGACACATCAAGTCATACCAAATCGCAAATCCATATAATTGCCAAATGCCTGATTTGAAGCCAGAGAATGAGTATACATCTGTCCTATGGTAAGAATAGTTTGGTCTTGAAGTGTTTGACAGGTTGAAGGCACCAGGTCGTGTTGCAGAGCCACGAGGAAAGGCCACAACAGATATCATTACTGCTCAAATATCAAAGGGAAGCCGCTACAATTGTTACAGCGACCATGGTCGGCCTATGCGTGCATGATTTAGGGAGTATAAGCTTGCAAATGTCGATAATAAAAAATAGCCCCAGGGATTTGCATTTATAGTCAATTGTTGGATGCAATCTTATGGATCCTGATTGTGTGAAACCACCGATTATTTATGGTGATGCCATTTTCCCAAAGCTTATAATTATGTTCTAATGTAAAATGGCCCAGAACATGACTACTCTAGTTATGAAAATAAGGAGTTCTTTGACATCCACCTAGATCCATTCTACAAAATAGAGCAACTCATCTTAGCTATCGTTCCTCTTTCATAAGATAGTCAAAGTTCCAAGCATTGTGACAGATAAGAACATCAAGTTATTATTTGAAACGCAGAAAAAGCGTGATAGAATTGGTGGAAACTACTCTGGATCATTTGTATCTCTAAACATGAATTTTAGGTTTTGTCTGAGAGGTGCTAAGATGATTCAGAAAGGTTCTAGAAGATTGCAGATCATACTTTTGGAAAAACCAGAAGATAAAGATCAATAGTTTCAAGTTTCTAGTGGGATAGATCTTGCAAGAGACAAAGCATGGAAACTCTATCAAAATGAGAAACCATAAATCTACGAGAAGGTAGTAAAATTTTCTTGAAATTTATTGGTTGAAAGATGATAAAAGATGACTAAATATTACCTTTCATTGGAGATACTGCACAACTAACATTCATTTTTATTTGAATCAACCGAAAGTTCTTTCTGGTAGATTTACTTTTGGTTGAAAAGAAGCTTCAGATGTTACAACCCAGTCTTGGGTAATGCCATGGGTGTTTCGAAGCAAAAAGATTGCTGCTAGAGGAGTCTTAAAACAATAGATAGACCGAAGAACTTTCATTTCTGCAAATTTTGGGAATAATTGCTAGACCTGCACTTTCGGCAACTTAGCCAGGTCTCTAAGCCATCGAAAGCACAAGGAAGGGCAGAACATCATTATTTTTCCATAGATCCAAGTTTTATTATTATAGACTGCACGAGGATGGTTTCCAAATGAAGTTTATAATTAGTAGGAGTTGTTCCATGGTGCTGTTTCAGATTGGAGGCACCAACAAGGTAAGAAGGGGAATATTCCTGTCTATTCTGGGAAAAAAACAACCCGCAGGTTCTCTAGGCAGCAGTTTCAACCTCACTCTTCAGCCTCTGGAGGCTCATTACAACTGTTGAATATAGGTGCCTTAGCAAGATGTCAGTTACTTTTGAATGTAGGACGCTATCATTTTTTTCAGAAATTTGTTTTTAATTAACTATTTTTAGCATATTCGATCCATCTTTTCAAGATCTTAAAAGTTTGTAAAGGCTATAAAGCCCATGAAGTATGTAGAAGAGGAGTTCGATTTTGGAGAAACTTTGCTAAATTTTGTATTATTAGACTTCTGGTTATATATCATTTATGCAAGCTTCTTTTTCCATATGTGTGTTCAGTTTCAATTCTTACATCTTTTATATTTGCAGTGAAATGTCTATTTCCTGAGTTTTCATTTGTCTATGCCAGATAGCTGTAATCCTATTTGTGTATTAAGAACTGGATATTCAGTTCCCTTTTGCTTATCATGATTTGCCATTTATATATATATATATATATATATATATATATATATGTTGTATGTGTGAGTGTTGATGTATATGTAACTTCGGAATGTATTTCACATATATGTATATTGTATTCCTATAGAGATGTTATTATTCCTCTATATGGAAGTGTCGTCATTTATATTGTAAGTGTCGTAACTTATACTTGATGGGTTATTAGACCACTTTGTTGGGGTTGGCCCTGTATAAGTCATGTGGGTCAAAGGGTTATTAGACCACCCTAGTGGAGGTCGGCCCAGTCATCATTATGTTAAGTGGTTAAGTTTAGGCCGACCTAGTTGAGTAAAGGTCAAGTCAAGTTAGTGTATAAATAGAGAGTGTGTCTCTCTCATTTTATACATTCCATTCTCTCACTCACACTTTGGAGAGTGGCGCACTTGTGGAGGAGGAGGCTCTCCTGCTAGGAGAAGACTATCTCTTGTATTCTAGTTGTATCATTTCTCTATCTATCTCTGAGGAAGTTATTGGGGTTTTTCACCTTTATGGTTTTTCCCAAGTAAACTCCGTGTCTCTTTTGTGCTTGCATTATTGTGTCCATGAATGATATGTTGTAGATTTGTTGTACATGTTGTTCTCTCAATTAAGATCCTAGATCAGATTGAAGTAAATTCTGAAAATTTAACATGGTATCAAAGCTACCCTGAAAGAAGGCATGATATAGCATGTATGACACTTGTTGCACTTGCGATGCTAGGGCTTGATATAGAAAAAACCAGCCATCGTATAAATTTCGCTATAAATCTATTTTGGTGAAGTGTTCGTATCTGAAACTTTTACAGGACGAATATTAGATCCCCATGTACCTTGTGTCAAAAGGAAAACCTCTAATTTGTTATACTTTGTGATTTATGATCTGTACAATATAGGGTTTCTGCCTTTTCCAGATCTGAGTCAGAAACAAGTGACCTTGGAAAAAATGTCATAACTTGGGCTAGGAAGCTCCAAATGAAATTTCGTAAAAAGTGATAGGTATTACATAGATGGTACTATCTCAGGAAACGTTTTCGGAGTCCGAAGTTGAACCAGTGACACGTGGCATACAGTACAAGTTCGCTCTCCTGTTTTATCCCATAAACAGGTCATGTTGCGACCCTTGGCATAAATCTCTCTCAGAGAATTCAATTGAGGTCAGACCTGTCGGGATGGAAAGATGACAGGTCGGGATATCGCATAACCAATTTTTAGACCCTCTGGATCGAAAAGTTCGAAGTTACACAAGAAACAATCAGGTACTTATTTCTGTCAAAACAAAATTATTTTTTAGCACCTTCATTCATGGCTTCCGGAATTTAGGGTTTCGGATAAATTTGTAATTTTTGTAATCGGAGACCATGGCTGAATGCTACTCATAAAAATAGAAATTTAGAGACCAAGATCATAATTTTTGGTTGGGCAGAAGGCCAGGCTTGATCAGACCCTAATTCGGGACTTTGATCAGAAAAGTGGAAAATTAGGGCTTCTGCAAAAATGAGAATTTTTGAAATCTGTGACCACGGCTGGAAGCTCCTCTGAAAAATAGAAGCTTAGAGCCTTGGATAAAACTTTTTGATTGGGAAGAAGAGTGGGCTTCATCAAACCCCAATTCAAGGTCACGTCCGGTGAATCCGGAAGTTTCAAAGGCAAAATTAAGGAGTGAAACTCCGTAGTTTTCAAATTCTGAATATACTAGCTTGATCAGCTCATCAAGGCACATATTTCTATCCTTTCGGAAGTTTGAAATTCAAAGTTTGAATTTTTGGGTTTCTCTGACAAACCCTAATACAACTCCAGATCTAGTTCCTGGAAATCAAGTGGATTGGTTTAATCCTAGAAGAGGATGGATTGGTCACCTGCATAAGTGAAGAAGTTCATGTTTCAGAGGGAGATGAGGCTAAGGCCCTACATAAGAAGATTTCAACCAATCTCGACAGGTATGACTCATCTAGGTATGTCTTGAGATTTTTTCATGATTAAGTTTATGATATGTTTGTCTTCATGTTATTACGGTTAGAACAATCTTGATTTTAGACTTGTCATATCACCTTAGTAAAAATATGAATGTATGTGAATAATAGAAGACATTCATTGATTAGGGTTATATGATTGTACTAATGCACTGTGGTGTTGTATGAGGTTGATGTTGTTTGCTAACAAGATACAAGTACATCACGAAAGACAAATCAAGTTCCATGACAACATGAAGACAAGGACTCATCCATAATCTTTGATCACATAGAAGTTCTACTTACGAGGTATGTATGATTTTGTTCTATTATGCTTAACCTATGAGATATGCAGGTTCTAGAACAGGATCTCCAAATCATTGAAGAGAACAAAGAAGATATTGTTTAGGTATGTTAGACATAACTAGCTAGCATGCTAATCCAGGTATGTTTTTCCTATATCAAGCTAGAATCCTACCTTGTGTTAGGATCTTATACTGTTGTGTTGTTGATAATGATTATTCATGAAGTCATAGGTTTGAATAGTCATGGTTGTATGCATATTATGTTTCTTACCATAATTGATGATATGACTAACCAGAAGAATCATGAAGGTATAGGTTTGAGTAATCACGGGTTTATGCATTGATGATTTAACTAATCAGAAGAGTCCTATGATCAAATAAGAATATGCATGAGTAAAAGAAGACTTCCCTGAAACCTTGAATACTAATGTTTATTATCTGTGAATGATGCTGACTATACATGCTTGAGATTATTGTGTTTTGATAATATTAAGATTATACTAATGAATTTTTGATTATGTATATACTAACAAGCATGCATAGGGATCAATAATGAATATAAGTTCAAGAACAGGTAATCCAGGAAGCAAAGATCAAGAGGGAGCACACTCTAGTAGTTTCTGCAAGGATGCAGATATTCAGAGGGAGTTGACCACTTCTCACAATCCACATTAGAATGGAGTTGCAGAAAAGAAGCAAAGACTGAGAGGGATTCAACCCAACAATCAAACAAAGATAAGTATTTGAATTGTCATTTCTTACATATTTGTTTGTTTAAATAATGTTATTCAATGATGTATATGCTCATGTTCCTAGACTTGGGATATGTATTGTGCATATTAGAATGATTGCATTAATGAACAGTATACTACTAATATGCATGTGATGGGTAAGTGGCCTATGGCACTGTACAACATTCCATTGCTACTTATCTAGAATGAAACCTCTTTGCTGACATGTTGAGAGTAGTGCAAACTCTTAACAATGTTCTGGTAGAGACTGGAAGGCATCTAGAAAGTTATGGATCATGGATAAATGTTGTATTGAAGCATTGGCTTAAACAATTGCATGACTATATGACATACTTCTTTATGTGAAAGAATTTGTTCTAAAAATTATGAGATATTTCTAATCATGCAATTTAACTTGTTTTGTAGGAAAGACCGTATACCTTCACCTACAAAAGAAAGACTACAACATTTGTTCAAAGCAACAAAATTATCTATTGAAAATATTGAAGATATTGAAGTTCCTAGGATATGGGAAGAATTCCATGATCGAGGAGTATCAGTTGATCATGAAGATGTTTGGGATGCAGTCCCAAGACCTGAAGGGGAGTCTGTAGTGACTTCCAAGTGGATCTGCAAGATCAAGCATGCTACAGATGGCAGCATAGAAAAATACAAAGCGAGTGATGAAGTAGAAGATACACCAGATGGATTTCAAGACAGCGTTCTTGAATGGTGTAGTTGAAGAAGAAGTGTATGTGGAGCAGCCACTTGGTTCTACGACACATGACAAGGAGTCATATATGTACAGAACTTGGTATGGTAGGATAGACAGCTTTCTATCCAGTTTGTGCTTTAGCAAGAGTAAAGCGGATTCCAACCTTTACTACAAGGTTGAGGAAGGCAAACCAATGATACTACTTTTGTATATGGATGACCTGTTTATTACAGGTCAAGATAGATTGATTGCCGACACGCAGTGGAAGCTTGCTTCTGAGTTCGATATGAATAACTTGTGGATGATGCACTATTT
This sequence comes from Larix kaempferi, assembly GCA_027924585.1. NCBI lineage: Eukaryota > Viridiplantae > Streptophyta > Pinopsida > Pinales > Pinaceae > Larix > Larix kaempferi. The sequence continues at coordinate 9,934,370 of BSBM01000063.1, read as the reverse complement.
TCTAGGTATGGAGGTGTGGCAGAGTGCAGATGGAATCTTCCTTGGACAAGGGAAGTATGTAGTAGAGATCCTGAAGAGGTTCAGGATGATGGACTGCAAGGCCATGGCCACACCTATCATTGAAGCTTCTGTGTGATGCTTCATCTGAGTCAATTGATATCACTATGTATCGTCAGATGATTGGGTCCTTGATGTACCTGACGAACACAAGACCAGATATTTGCTTTGCAGTGAACACATTGAGCCAGTTCCTGACAGATCCGAGGAGTGTTCACCTGGTTTTTGTAAAGCATATTCTGAGGTACCTTAAGGGTACAGTTGATTATGGGCTCAAGTATGATGCGAATCAAAAGTTTAACCTGAAAGGTTATGTTGATTCAGATTGGGCAGCCAGTGCTGCAGATAGGGATCAGGTGTGATCTCTTGGTTTAGCAGGAAGCAGTCCTGTGTAGCACTAAGTACAGCCGAAGCAGAGTATGTTGCGATGGATGAGCAGGTTGTAGATGTATTGACCAAGCCGTTGGCCAGAGTGTAGTTTGAGTACTTCAGAGAGAGGCTTGGTGCACTTCAGATCGAGGTTCCTTCCAAAGGGAAGTGATGAGTCTGGAAGATGCAGATGCACATGAGCTTTTCTAACATGGTTGATGTGTTCTCCCTTGGTCGTGATGTAATTGCTGAGCCATTTTTCACATGGTGGTAGATGTGTTCTCCCCTGGTGAAAAAGTAAGGGTTGGAGCCTTCCCTGAATGGTGGTAGATGTGTTCTCCCATGTCGGTGGTGTAAGTGCTGGATGATGTGCATTTGGGCTGTGCTTCGTGGACGATGAGATGATATGAAGAGGACGATGCTATGATGATCAGGAGGATCATGGATGATGAGCATCAGGACGATGCTCCAATTACTACTCTATATATGTATATGCATCATGTTGGATGCTTGTTATGATCAGTTGGATCATTTATATATATATGCATCATGTTGGATGCTGGATATGATCAGTTGAATCATTTATGTATGTATCCATCATGTTGGATGCTGGATATGATCAGTTGGATCATTTGTATGTATTTTGTATATGCATCATGTTGGATGCTTGAACCATGTATCTGTATATGTATCAGGTGGATATTGAGATCATGTATGTTGATATGTATCGGGTGGATACATTGTGTGGATCATGTATCTGTGTATGTATCAGGTGGATACATTGTATGATCAGGTAGATCATCTATGATGATATGTATTAGGTAGATACTTGGTATGCATCAGGTGGATGCATTGTATGATCAGGATGATCGTGGATGATGAGCTTCTCCAGATGACATGCATCAGGACGATGTAGTGATGATGATCAGGATGATCATGTGTACATCAGGATAATGTATGGTGAGTATCTGGATGATACTTTGTGGCCGTGGATCAGGTTGTGTAGATGAGCATGTCTGGGAGATCCTATAGGTCGGAGTTGTGTACCCGTAATAGCCTGGGATGCTCTTTTGAGACATTGCCCTGGGAGGACATGTAATTTGTGCCCTGGGAGATCTTCAGGTCGGATTTGTGTACCCGTAACATCCTGAGATGCTCTTGCGAGGTTTTTTCCTATGGCATGTAATTTGTGACGCACGTAATAAGTCCTGAGGATTCCACAGTATGGCTAGTGATGATGAAGACCTACAGGTGGTGGGCCTACATCCAGTATGAAAAAGAATTGGCTCTGTAGAATTTCCTATGACAAGTAGATTGAGAGATTGATTGAGATAGCAGCAGTAGTGACGATGATGATGAATCGATGACGATTATCCAGTGACGATGATCCAGAGAAGATGACTTGTGCTAGAAGACCTGTATCGAGAAATACCTTCCTAGTTAAGAGGGAGTGTTGATGTATATCTAACTTCGGAATGTATTTCACATATATGTATATTGTATTCCTATAGAGATGTTATTATTCCTCTATACAGAAGTGGTTGTATTCCTATAGAGATGTTATTATTCCTCTATACGGAAGTGTCGTCCATTATATTGTAAGTGTCGTAACTTATACTTGATGGGTTATTAGACAACCTTGTTGGGGTCGGCCCTGTATAAGTCATGTGGTTCAAAGGGTTATTAGACCACCCTATTGGGGGTCGGCCATGTGGGTCAAAGGGTTATTAGACCACCCTAGTGGGGGTCGGCCCAGTCAGCATTATGTTAAGTGGTTAAGTTGAGGCCGACCTAGTTGAGTAAAGGTCAAGTGAAGTTAGTGTATAAATAGAGAGTGTCTCTCTCTCATTTTACACATTCTATTCTCTCACTCACACTTTGGAGAGTGGCGCACTTGTGGAGGAGGAGGCTCTGCTGCTAGGAGAAGACTATCTCTTGTATTTTGGTTGTATCATTGCTCTATCTATCTCTGAGGAAGTTATTGGGGTTTTTCACCTTTATGGTTTTACCCAAGTAAACTATGTGTCTCTTCTGTGCTTGCATTATTGTGTCCATGAATGATATGTTGTAGATTTGCTATACATGTTGTTCTCTCAGTTAAGATCCTAGATCAGATTGAAGTAAATTCTGAAAATTTAACATTTGCTAGCATGATAAGAGTTCTTCTTCTACCTTTTACAAACTTCCTGAACAACAGTGGCTAAAGCCTTGTTTATCTGAATGTATCACTGTATGTTTTGAGCATATGAGTTTTGATCTCAGTCATCCAACTTGATCCACATTTACCTCATCCTTCAAGATAAGTTTAAGTTACCAGGCTCATCCGAGTGCAACCTAGGAAGACTCCTGGAGAGATAACAGGTTAGTTAGATTATATTAATCTAGAATAAGAATAAATAGGTAATTGATAAGGCAGGAGACGTAAGATGAGAGGTAAGAACTTGCACATCGCTAGTGTGGTTTCTTCTTGTCAATTATATGGATTTAATTAGGGAACTTGCATCTCATAATTAAAATAAAATACATAAACAGTGAACCGATATGCAACCAGTAAAATATTTAAATCAACCACACACACACGGTAGACAGACCATTAACTGGACAGATTCCTCCACACCAAACGATGAACAATGTAATTGGGATTTCTTACCAAGGAGAATCCCCAACTGCTGGTGCTGTTATTTTCGGGGCATCAACAATTTTTGGCGCTAGAAGGAGGGCAGCCAGTGCATGGCTAGCAAAGGAGACCTATTTGTACGGAAAAATTCCTCTGGAAACCCACTTGAAACAACTATACCAGAAGATTTCATTCTAGAACCAAAAAATCAAGAAAATATGAATTCTGATGAAGAACATCAAGAACCTCTATATGTTGTTCCCTTGGAAGAAGTAGATAATTTCCATAGGCATACGCATTCTTATGTGAGAAAACTTGGGAGATTGAATGTAATTCTCGGATTTCCCAGAAGGCGAATTCCCAAGAAAGAGGTGCAATACACCAAAGATTCGGTGCTTGCTGAAAATTTGGAACAATTGTTGGATTTATCTCTACAAGAAATCACAGAACCCCTTGATCAGTTGAGATCAGAATCTCCTCCAACTCAGGAAATTCCTCAAACTCCGCCACACTCTCCACCACATTCTCCACCACATTCTCCACCACGAATTATGGCTGGAAATCAACCTGCGTGGAGAGCCAAAGGGCCACTTAATTTGGTTGCACCTTTACACGATCTGCCCAAACACCCAGAACGGGTTTTGCCCAAATTTGATCCTGGAAGAGGCATATCTACCGACGATCATCTGAAGAGCTTCTATTTGGATTTAAATCTTTTAAATGTAGAACATGAAGATGTGGTATGCAAACTCTTCCCTTACACATTTGATCCAAGGGGATCTTCTTGGTATTCCAATTTACAAGCTAATTATATAGTAGATTGGGATGGTTTTGAAAAATGCTTTTTAAACAAATTTGGAAATCAAAAGACTGTTTCCACGCTTATGAAAGAGTTGTTATCTATGAGGATGGATAAGAAAGAGAAGGTACAGGAGTTTAACCAAAGATTCACTACCCTGTTAAACAATTTTAGTGCTGCAACAAAACCAACTAAAGAATCTTTGGTAGAATATTTCACCAGAGCACTATATCCTCCCATAGCCATGTTTGTTAAAAGAGCAATTAAATCCACTTTAATAGAAAATTATGAAGAAGCTAAGAAATTAGAAGCTGACTTGGATAGTATCACAAGGCATGCATCAGATTTGGAAACAAAACCAATGACCAGCAAGAAGCCTCTCATATTATCTAGACCCAAAGAAGAACCCTCAAATGAGTTAGAAAACGTGGTTAAAATGGTGCATAAATTATCCAATAAAATAGTGGATTTGAAAAAATATAAAAGTGCCAGTACAACTAGAAAACCAACTGTAAGATCATGTTGTAACCAACTGTAAGACTGACAGACCTAACATAAGACTGGCTTGATAAGCGTGGGGCTCATAAATTCCTTTGATTGATGTAAACTAGGGGAGTAATTGATAGCAAAATTATTCAAATAAAGATACAAAATGTAACGGAGGGAAACAAGTTATAGATGAAGGGCTTCGTTGGAGACACGACACTAATGGTGATGGTGACTGACAAAACTAACAATGTTGGGAATATAGAGACTCAACAACATCGATCAAAGGCGACCAGGGGGTTGCATCCAAAAGAATTATGATGTTTCCACAGTTTGAGTGGATCAGGGAACTGTTTTGTGTTAGTTTTTCATCATTTAATTCAATATGATCTAGGATCTTAACTGAGAGAACAACATGTACAACATATCAAACATAAGAGACAAGAGACAAGAAACACAAAGAATTTCACTAGGGAAAGCATAAAGGAGAAAACCCCGCAACTTCCTCAAAGATATAATGAGCACCAATACAAAAACCCAAACAAGAGATAGTATCCTAGCAGCTTCTCCTCCTCCACTTGTGTGCACTCCTCCTCTCTCTCACTTATGCGAAGTGAGTGAGTGTGTGAATGAATAAATAGAGAGGTGCTCCTCTCTATTTATACTTTACCTTTAATTTCCTTTTACTCTAATTGGGCCAACCTCCCTTAGGAGAGTCTAATAACCCACTACGACTTGTCATTGGGCCAACCCCACTAGGGGAACCTAATAACCCATGAAAGACACAAATCCAGGGTCTAATGCCCCATCATACATGGGAGGATGGACCTCAATAAATTTACATGACCCAAGTACAATAATGACTTCTCCGATTGGAGGAATAAAAATCTATGTCGGAGGTACAACAATCAAATACAAATACAATATAAAATATACAAGTGCATACATTCTGAAGTTACAAATACATCAACACTCCCTCTTAACTAGGAAGGTATTCTATTGACACAGGAATCAATACATATGGGCACAAGTCTTCAATACTGGAGCTGGATCAACATCACTAGATTACTAGAGCATCATCGTCAATGCTGTTGTACTCGTCATCTCGATCATTGGTGTTATCTCTCAATTATTCTCGTCATAGGAATTTCTACAGAGCCAATCCTTTTTCATGCTGGATGTGGGCCTAGCCTCATGTAGGTCTTCATCATCTCGGCGAGCGGGCCATCCTGTGGAATTCTCAGGGCTGATTATGTGCGTCAACAAAACCTCGAAAGAGCATCCCAGGACTGATTATGAGCTTACTGCTCAACTTATAGGATCTCCCAGGGAGCTATTACATATGACCTCCACAAAACCTTAAAAGAGCATCTTGCAACCTGCAATATATCTAAAGAGCATCCCAGGACTTTTACGTGACTAGCACAACCTATCGGATCTCCAGGACTAATTACATGTGATCTCCAAAAAACCTTAAAAGAGCATCTTGCTACCTGCAAGATATCTAAAGAGCATCCCATGAATTTTATGTGACTAGCACAACTTGTCCCGATCTCCAGGACTAATTACATGTGATCTCCACAAAACGTTAAAAGAGCATCTTGCGACCTGCAAGATCTCTAAAGAGCATCCCAGGACTTTTACGTAACTAGCACAACCTGTCCGGATCTCCAGGACTGATTACATGTGATTGCACAACCTGTCCACGGCCACGGAGTATCATCCTGATACTCATGATCACACTGATCATCTTCGCATGGAGCATAATCCTGATGCTCATGATCATACTGATCATCATCATACATGTAATATCCCGATTTTGACCCTATTGCATTAAAATTGTAAATGATGTAAATATCGTTATTTAATCATGGTGAGGAGCTCCAGGCCAAGGCCTTGCCATCGATTTAGCGTTTTATGTATCGGAAATTAAAAATAAGATGCCTATGGTTCTTGTGCTGGACATGCACACTGTAAATTAAGACATCATGTAAATACAAATTTTAATGAAATACCCACAACTAGCTATGCAATGCAACAAAGAGATGGGGCCATGGTTTTTATAAGGAATGGGGAGGGAAATTATTCAAACCCTTTAGCCATTGGTGTTAATCCATGTGTCAATGAGAAAACCCCTAAACCCTCAACTACCCATTTTGACTTATGCACCCAATCATTAAATTCTTCCAAGAGTTGGTTGAGGCAGTTAATGCCTTGGGAATGGAGAGGTATGGCAACCAATTTCGTGTATGGGCAAGCCATCAAACTGGGAAATCATATTTTTTCTTCTTGGGAAAGAAAACACCCACGAAATGGTGCCCAAATCCATCTTTCACCCATGGCCTTTGCTCTCTCACGCAGTCTGAGTTAGCTGGGATTTTCCCATCATGTTTTTCACCATTTTCCTGCATTTTTCCATGGCCGGGAGCTCGTTTTTGTGTTACACAGTGGTTGGGAGGGGAGGACCACAATTTGGGGTTGTTATGGAGGTCTTTTTTTCCCTGGAATGTTTATGGACGTTTTTTCTAAAAATGGTTTGGCTTCCCAGGGTTGCTCCCTCATTTATCTTTTCATTTTTGGCTTCCCACGTTTTTCTTAAACTGATAGAAACCCCATTTTGGGCATCCCACTATAGAAATGTTTTTCTTCATGCCCAACAATTGTGAGTTTTGTTGTTTTGTTCATCTTTGTTTTGGTTTGAACCTGTGAGTAATAAATCAGAAATGGAAGTGGACCTGAGTTGGCTTGATAAACCTAGTGGGAAGATAACCTCTCAAGAAGATCAAAAGGGTTGGCTACTCTTCTATGCACACCTTGAACAACACTAAATTGGAAGGTATGGCCTGAGGAACTGTGTAGTAGTGAAGGGAATACTTCCTTGAGTCAGGTGTGTAGGAATTGTGGGGAACCAAGCTGGATAGATCTTGTAGAGGTATTTATGGCTCTATGGTTGATCTCACTAGCTTAGAAATTCTTCCTTTCCATTGCCTAGCAGCCTGATAAACCCAACTATCAATTGGCTTGGTTGATTTTGGTGTATATTTGGCTATGTGTGAGTCTATTGTTCCCTTTTTCCTTGTAGAAATCATGCCCAACTCGGGGGTGGAAATTGTGCTGAGAGATTAATGAGCACAATTGGCCTATGGTTGGGTGGAACATTGTAGTTGCATAGCCAGTTGCTCGGGACTACTCTATTTTAAGATAAGTGCTCTCTTGTATTAAATTCCGCAATGTATTTATTTAATGACTGTCATGGATAACTTGAATGTATGTTAAATATGTAGATGCTTTTAATTCTGATGTTTTTAATTACTATATGCATATGTACATGTCTTTTATTATCAATGAGTTTTACTTAATGGATATGGGGATAGATGCATGGATTTAGTGTCATGTTCTCTCCCTGGCTCGGTCTGATGGGAGGGGACTTGACAGTGTGGTATCAGATCCATAGGCTATAGAATTGGGCCTCTATGGGCCAAATATGATGACAGTTACAAGGAAGATCCCTTTCTTATCACCACAGGTTACAACATTGGGCCTAAACGGGCTAAGTTGAATAGTTTGCAGAGTTTGCAGAGGAAAAGTCACCTCCTGTTGAGCTATGATCATCACAGAAAGAAGGAAAAATTTTAAATTTTTCTAAGTGTTTTTGAAATTTTGCCTAAGGCTGTGTCGATGAAATTAATGTTAATTTGTGCTATGGGTGTAGCGAAATTAATGTTAATTTTTGCGATGCGCGTGGTGAAAGTTATGTTAAATATTCGCGACACGGAGGTGGAAGTCAAGTTAATTTTTGCGATGCGCGCGGTAAAGTTAAGGTTAATTTTTGCGACGCGCGCGGTGAATTTAAGGTTAATTTATGCGACGCGCGAGACAAAATTAAGGTTAATTTTTGCGACGTGGCAACGAAATTAATATTAAGTTTGCGACACGTGGTGGCAAAATCAAGGTTAAATTTTGCGATGCGGGGCGGTGAAATTAATGTAAATTTTTGGGACGTGCGGCGGAAAAATTAACGTTAAATCTGCGATGCGTGCAGCGAAAATATTTAAAAACCCGCGACACCGGCTGCAATTTTAACGTTAAGATCCACAACACCGGCGGCCATTTTAACCTTAATATTTGCGACATGGGCAGAGGATAATTCGATAAGTTTTCCAAATGGGGAAAATACAACAACTTTTCATTGATATTTTCAGGTGCCGAAAATGGAAAATCGTCATGAAAGTTATGCGCCAGATTGCGCGTAATCAAAGGAATTATAGTCGAAAGCAAGCCCCCTTGACCCCCGTCGTCCCCCTGAGACAGTCGTCCCCTTGAGACAGTTGTTGATTGTGAGAAAGTCTATGATTGGACAAAGTTGTCAATATAGGATTTTCCCATATACATGCAACCAATTCATGATATTATAATGCAGCTAACAGTTGTGTTTATAAACACATTTTGCATAATTATAGTCACATCAAAGCCACATTCCAAATAAGTGCAGTTGGAAAGTTTTGGTCTTGGTTGGGCCAAGAATATCAACATCATGGATGATGCACAGGATCCCTATGAGCCTGATACAGATGCCATGGGGGAAAACATGCATGTTGAGAATGCTGAAACAAAATCCAATGGGAGAAGAAATCGAGAGACTCCCTCAGATATTGCCGCCACCATGAGGAGCCTAAGGGTGGAGCTGCAAAGCTGTAGAGAAGATAATGAAAGGATGATTAAAGCTCAGGAAGAACAAAATCAGTTGAATGCAGCCATGCTGCAGAATTTCACAGATATCTAGAAGCAAATTAATCCTGGACATCAGTCAGAAAATCCAAAAGGGAGTCAGAGTAGTTCAAGGAGAAATTCCCGCAAGAGGTCCAATATCTCAGGAAGCGTTTCTAGAGACAGAACCTATACTCCAGAAATCTCTTCTAGTGGATCATCTGACTCTAAGAAATCCATTGAAGGTTCAAGCTCTTCATCTCGCAAGAATAAGAGAAAGAGGCATTACAAGAACAATTCACATGGGGAATTTAAGAAGGAAAAACCTCCTACATTTGATGGAGAGGTAAGTCTGGTCAAGAAGCTGAAGCTTGGCTTCTTGGGATGAGAAAGTATTTCCAAGTCCAAGACTACTCTAGAAATATGAAGGCAAGGGTCACCATCTTCAACTTGAATGGAAGAGCATCTATATGGTGGGAACACATCCGAAAAGTGAGGAAGATCAATGAAAGAAAGGTTGTGTGGAAGCAGTTCAAAAAATATTTCAAGCAGAAGTACCTCTCTGACAGGTACTATGATGATAAGATCAAATAGTTCCATGAGATGAAATTGGGACAATTGACCATGGAATAGTATGCAAACAATTTCTTGGAGCTGCTGAGGTATGTCGGGTATAATTGAGATGATAAGGTGAAAATTTAGTGTTTTCTAAGTGGGATACCTCAGTCATATAAAGATAGGATTGAATTTGATGAACCTCGAAATCTAGAGGAGGAAATAAGGAAGGCCAAGTATTGCTATGATCAAAACAAAAGAAAACCTGATTTCCATAAGGCATGGAAGGACAAGAAAAATGAGAAGTTTGACCAAAGGAAGAAAGGTTTCAAACCTCCTCATATCAGAAATCAGAAAAGGAAACCATCACAGGTTGTGACTAGGCCAACTAGGATGATGGGAGACAAGCCAAGAGATCCAAAGGAGTCAAGAGAACCACTTCAATGTTGGGGTTGTGGAGGAGACCACATGCTTAGGAACTGTCCACATCGGAATGGGAATGCAAATCAAGTTCACAACATCCAAGGAGCTAAAACTGTGGGTCAAGTGGCGAGGACAATCCCTAGAATCTATGCAGCACTAGACAACTGCCAGGTAGATCATCAATCAACTGTGGTTGAAGTTGAAGGTAAGATTGTTGAGCAATCTATTTCTATTTTGATTGATCCTGGATCTACTCACTGTTATGTCACTCCTAAAATTGTTGAGATTTGGTCTTTTAAGAAATCAAAGCATAGTAAATCATGGTTATTTCAACTAGCCACTGGAACCAAGAGAAAGGTTAGTGAAATTGTAGAGAAATGTCCCTTAGAGATGGACGGGCTATTCACTTATGCAAATCTGAATGTTTTGCCACTTGGTTCCTATGATATTCTCATTGGAATGGATTGGTTAGAAGCACACAGGGTTAAACTTGACTGCTACAATAAAACTTTTGAATGCATGGATGAAGAAGGAAACCCAAGGATTGTAAAAGGCATTCCAAAGGTGATTTTTGTTAGACAGATTTCAGCCATGCAGCTGAAGAAGTTCTGTAGGAAAGGTTGTCAATTGTATGCAACCCATGTTTTGGAGGCAGAGGAGAATGAAACTCTTAAGTTGGAGGACTATCATGTGTTGCAGGAATTCAGGGATGTTTTTTCCGATGAGATTCTGGGACTTCCTCCAAAGAGAGACATTGATTTTACAATTGAACTTGTGCCAAGAGCTGCACCAGTGTCTAAGACATCGTACAGGATGAGTACACTGGAATTGCTAGAATTAAAATTGCAATTACAAGAGTTGTTGGAAAAGAAATATATCAGGCCAAGTGTGTCCCCGTGGGGAGCACCTGTTCTATTTGTGAAAAAGAAAGATGGAACAGTCAGGTTATGTATTGACTACAGGTCGTTGAACAAAGTTACTATGAAGAACAAATACCCATTGCCCTGAATTGATGACCTTTTTGATCAAATGAGAGGAGCAAAGGTATTTTCAAAGATTGACTTAAGGTCAGGTTACCATCAGGTAAGAATCAAAGAGGAAGATATTAATAAGATATCCTTTAGAACAAGGTATGGGCACTACGAGTTTGTGGTGTACCATTTGGTCTCACAAATGCACCAGCTACCTTCATGTGTCTCATGAATAGTGTTTTTAGCAAGTATTTGGAGAAGTTTGTTCTTGCTTTTCTAGACAGCATTATCATCTATTCTAAGAATGAAGAAGAGCATGAAGAACAATTGAGAATGACATTGCAATTGCTAAGGGAGCATAAGCTGTATGCAAAGTTAAGCAAATGTGACTTTTATAAAGATAAAATTCATTATTTGGTTCACATTATCTCAGACGAAGGAATATCTGTGGACCCTAAGAAGATTGAAGCCATTCTGAATTGGCCAACTCCAAGAAATGTGATAGATGTGAGATCTTTTATGGGCCTTGCTGGTTACTACCGGAGGTTCATTGAAGGATTCTCCAAGGTCGCAAACCTGATCACTTCTTTGCAAAAGAAGGGGATAAAGTTTGAATGGTCATCAAGATGCGAGGAAAGTTTCCATCGGTTGAAGAATCTTCTTATGAGTGCACCAATTTTGAAAATTGCAGACCCAGAAAAAGATTTTGTGGTGTGTACCGATGCATGCAATCAAGGACTTGGAGGAGTTCTTATGCAAGACAAGCACGTGGTATGCTATGAGTCGAGAAAGTTGAAGGAGCACGAGAAAAACTATGCTACTCATGATTTAGAACTTGCAGCCATAGTACATGCTTTAAAGATGTGGAGGCATTACTTAATGTGTAGGAAATTTGAGCTAAGGACAGACCATTGTGGTCTGAAATACTTATTTGATCAACCAAATTTGAATGCTAGGAAAGCTAGATGGTTGGAATTTTTGTGTGAATTTGATTTTGAAATCAAACACATAGAAGGGAAAGAAAACAAGGTGGTTGATGCACTCAGCAGAAAAGTACATGAAATGCACGTGGCAGCGCTTAGTTATTGCCAACCAAATTTGAGGCAACAGATTGTTAAACATATTGTTGAGGATGAAGTGTATGTGCAAATAAACGACAAATTGCAGCAGCAAGACCTTGAAAAGAAGTATGAAGGATACCATTTGGAGGAAGACGGACTTCTTACTTATAAGAATAGAGCCTATATTCCAAATGTGGCAGATTCAAGGAGGATTGTTATGGATGAAATCCATAAAGCTCCATACTCCGGTCACCCAGGATATTAGAAAACAATTGCTACAACAAGAAAATATTATTTCTCGCTGGGGATGAAGAAGGACATCACTGAATACATTTCTAGGTGCATGAAATGTCAGCATGTGAAGGTTGAACACCAACACCCAGCAGGTTTATTGCATCCATTACCAATTCCAGAATGGAAGTGGGAAGTAATTTCCATGGATTTTATTACAGGATTGCCAATGACTGTGAGACGACATGATTCCATCATGGTGGTGGTGGACAAGTTAACAAAGGAAGCACATTTTATACCGGTTAAGTCCACAAATAAATCCGATGCCATTGCAAATATTTTCATGAAGGAAATTTTCAGATTACATGGATTTTCTAAGGCAATAATTTTTGACAGGGATACCAAGTTCACTTCCAATTTTTGGAAGGGTCTCTTTGCAGAGTTAGGTACACAGTTGAACTTTAGTACCGCATACCATCCTCAAACAGATGGGAAAAAAAAAAGAGTAAATCAGGTGCTTGAAAACATGCTTCACATGTATGTAATGGACAAACCATCCAAGTGGGAGGATTATCTAGACTTGGTAGAGTTTAAATATAACAATGGGAAATAAGCATCATTGGGAATAAGTCCATATGAGGATTTGTAAGAAAGAAGGTGTAGGACACCAGTGACTTGGGATAATCCAGTGAACAAAATTGTACTTGGGCCGAAATCGCTTGAGGAAATGGAACAAGAGGTTGCAAAGATCAAGAAGAATTTAAAAGCAACCCAGGATAGACAGAAAAACTATGCAGATAAGCTTAGAGTGCATAGGGAATTCGGTGTTGGGGATCATGTGTATCTTAGAGTGAGGCCAAGGAAGAGTTCCTTGAATCTTGGGGGATGTGCCAAGCTATCACCTAGATATTGTGGGCCATTTGAAGTGCTTGAAAGAATAGGGCCAGTTGCATATAGACTTGCATTGCCTGCTAGTACTAGAGCTCATAATTTTTTTCATGTCTCTTTGCTTAAGAAATATGTACATGATCCTAACCATGGGATTAATTGGGATGTGATCCAGGTGGAACCCGAGGGAGAGTTCCAAACCGACCCATTGTGCATCCTAGACAAGAAGGTAACATTGCTCTCGAACCAAGCCATCGGACAGGTAAAGGTGCAATGGAGGCTCTACAGTCTCGATGAGGCTACATGGGAGATGGAGGATGCCATGAGAGTGGCATATCCATTTTTGTTCAATTTTGATGAGCACTGAGGACAGTGCTAATGTAAGGGGGAGGGGAATGTAATATCCTGATTTTGACCCTATTGCATTAAAATTGTAAATGATGTAAATATCGTTATTTAATCATGGTGAGGAGCTCAAGGCCAAGGCCCCGTCATCGATTTAGCATTTTATGGATCGGAAATTAAAAATAAGATGCCTATGGTTCTTGTGTTGGACATGCACAATGTAAATTAAGACATCATGTAAATACGAATTTTAATGAAATACCCACAACTAGCTATGCAATGCAACAAAGAGATGGGGGCATGATTTTTATAAGGAATAGGGAGGGAAATAATTCAAACCCTTGAGCCAATGGTGTTAATCCATGTGTCAATGAGAAAACCCATAAACCCTCAACTACCCATTTTGACTTATGCACCCAATCATTAAATTCTTCCAATTGTTGGTTGAGGCAGTTAATGCCTTGGGAATGGAGAGGTATGGCAACCAATTTCGTGTATAGGCAAGCTATCAACCTGGGAAATCGTATTTTTTCTTATGGGGCAAGAAAACACCCACGAAATGGTGCCCAAAGCCATCTTTCACCCATGGCCGTTGCTCTCTCACATAGTATGAGTTAGTTGGGCTTTCCACATCATGTTTTTCACCATTTTCCTTCATTTTTCCATGGCTGGGAGCTCGTTTTTGTGTTACACAGTGGCTGGGAAGGGAGGACCATGATTTAGGGCTATTATGGAGGTCGTTTTTTCCCTGGATTGTCTATGGATGTTTTTCTTAAAACGGATTTGGCTTCCCAGGGTTGTTCCCTCATTTATCTTTTCATTTTTGGCTACCCACATTTTTCTGAAATTGATAGAAACTCCATTTTGGGCATCCCACTGTAGAAACGTTTTTCTTCATGCACAACAATTGTGATTTTTGTTGTTTTGTTCATCTCTATTTTGGTTTGAACCTGTGAGTAAGAAATCAGAAGTTGAAGTGGACCTGAGTTGGCTTGATAAACCTAGTGGGAAGATAACCTCTCAAGAAAATATAAAGGGTTGGCTACTCTTCTATGCACACCTTGAACAACACTGAATTGGAAGGTATGGCCTGAGGAACTATGTAGTAGTGAAGGGAATACTTCCTTGATTCAGGTGTGTAGGCATTGTGGGGAACCAAGCTGGATAGATCATGTAGAGGTATCCATAGCTCTATGGTTAAGCTCACTATCTTAGCAATTCTTACTTTCCATTGCCTAGCAGCCTGATAAACCCAACTGTCGATTGGCCTGGCTGATTTTGGTGTATATTTGGCTATGCGTGAGTCTGTTGTTCCCTTTTTCCTTGTAGAAATCATGCCCAGCTCGGGGGTGGAAATTGTGCTGAGAGATTGATGAGCACAATTGGCCTATGGTTGGGTGGAACGTTGCAGTTGCATAGCCAGTTGCTCGAGACTCCTCTGTTTTAAGGTAAGTACTCTCTTGTATTAAATTCTGCAATGTATTTATTTAATGACTTTCATGGATAACTTGAATGTATGCTAGATATGTATATGCTTTTAATTCCGATGTGTTTATTTACTATATGCATATGTACATGTCTTTTATTATCAATGAGTTTTACTTAATGGATATGGGGCTAGATTCCCGGATTTAGTGCCATGTTCTCTCCCTGGCTCGGTCTGATGGGAGGAGACTTGACAATCTAGTGCATCATCCTGATGCATATCATCATGACATAATCATCCTAATCATCATCATAGTATCATCCTGATGCATATCATCATCACATGATCATCCTGATCATCATCATACAGAACATCATCTGGAGAATCATTTTGATGCTCATCACACAACACTTACATCCACAGCCATGGGAAGGATACTCCTACCACCATGCTTGGAATGGATCCTGCAAATGTGTCCCATCACTTCCTCCTTGAAGTATCTTCTATCTGAAGTACTCGAACTTCACTCTAGCTAGTGGTTTGGTCAACACATCTGCAATCTGCTAATCTGTCGCAACATACAGGAGCTTCACTGCTCCTCTCTGCACTATATCCCTGATATAGTGATATTTGATCTCGATATGCTTCGACTTGTCCTGGAACACTAGGTTCTCTGACAACTTCACACAACTCTGGTTGTCACAGAAGATACAAGTAGCATCCAACTGGAGATCAAATAAATCTAACAGTAGCTTCCTTAGCCATACTGCCTCACAACTGGCCGAACAAGCTGCGACATACTCTACTTCGGCTCTACTTAGTGCTACATAGGATTGCTTCCTGCTAAACCAAGAGATCACACCTGATCCCATACTGAAGTAGCACCCCGAAGTGCTCTTCCTATCTGCAGCACTGCCTTCTCAATCTGAATCAACATAACCCTCCAGGTTAACCTTTTGATTCGCATCATACTTGATCCCATAATCAACCGTACCCTTCGGGTACCTCAAAATATGCTTTACAACAATCAAGTAAACTGGCTCAAAGTGTTCACAGTAACATGTCTAGGATCCATCAGGAACTGGCTCAAAGTGTTCACGGCAAAGCAAATATCGGGTCTCGTGTTTGTCAGGTACATCAACGACCCAATCATCTGACGATACATCATGGCATCAACTGAATCCAATGAAGCATCATTCAATAGCTTCAGGTTCGATTCCATAGTTGTGGCCATGGCCTTGCAGTCCATCATCTCGAACCGCTTCAGAATCTCTACTGCATACTTCCCTTGTCCAAGGAAGATTCAATCTGCACTTTGCCACACCTCCATACCTAGAAATTAATGCATCATGCCCAATTCCTTCATCTCGAACTCGGCATCAAGCTTCCTCTTCGTGTCGGCAATCAACCTATCCTCACCTGTCACAAATAGGTCATCCACATATAGTAGGAGTATCACTAGATTTCCTTTCTCAACCTTGTAGTAAAGGTTGGAATCTGCTTTACTCTTGGTAAATCCCAAACTGGTCAGGAAGATGTCTATCCTACTGTACCATGTCCTAGGTGCTTGTTTTAGGCCATACACGGCTTTCTTTAACTTGCACACATATGACTCCTTGTCATGTGTCTCAAATCCGAGTGGCTTCTCCACATACACTTCCTCTTCGACTACACCATTCAATAAAGTTGTCTTGACATCCATCTGGTGTATCTTCCACTTCATTACTGCAACCAGAGCAAGTACTGTTCTGATGGAAGTGTATCTGGCTACATGTGCAAAAGTTTCTTCATAATCTATCCCTTCTTTCTAGGAGAAGCCACCAGCCACAAACCTTGCCTTGTATTTCTCTATACTACCATCTGCATCATGCTTGATCTTGTAGATCCACTTGGAAGTCACAACAGACTTCCCTTCTAGTCTTGGTACCACATCCCAAACATCATTCCTAATGATTGACTGGTACTCCTCGATCATGGCATCCTTCCATTACTGCATCCTGGATCCTGGGAACTTTAGATTCTTCAATATCTTCAATAGGTAGTTTTCTTGAACTTCGTTGCTGGAACAAATGTCGTTGTTCTTCTTTTGTAGGTGATTGTACACTATCTTTCCTACAAGTCAAATTCAATTGCATGATTAGAAACTTCTCATAGTTTTTAGAATAAAATCTTACACATAAGGACATATGTCATACAGTCATGCAATTATCTTAGCCAATACTTCAATACAACATTTATCCATATCTTGTAACTTTCTAGATGCCTTCCATCTCTACTAGAACATTGTGAAGAGTGTGCACTACTCCAACATGTCAGCAAAGAGGTTTCAATCTAGATAAGTAGCAATGGAGTGTTGTACAGTACCTTAGGCCACTTCCCCATTACTATATTAGTAGTATCTTGTTTATTAATGCAACTTTTCTAAAATGCATAATACACATCCTAAATCTAGGAACATAAGTATGTATATGATTGAACAACATCATTTAAGTAATCATATATACAAGAAATGATAATTCAAATACTTATCTTTGTTTGGTCGTTGGGTGGACTCCCTCTCAATCTTTGCTTCCTTGCAGGAACTACTGGAGTGTGCTCCCTCTTGATCACTTCCTTTATGATATCATCATGATTATATGTCTTTGAAATTCTATCCATCTTGGACCACTATGCATGCTTAAGTGTGCACTAGTGTCATCATTGTGTCATCCTCAAGATCTCATACATAATCATACATTCATTAGTATAATCTCAATACTATCAAAATATTATGATTCTAAATAATCTTAAACATGTACCTTCATGGTCATTTCATACACAGGTAATTTATCACAAGCATTAGTATTCAAGGTTTCAGGGAGGACTTCTTTTACTCATGCATATTCTTATTTGACCATAGGACTCTTCTAGTTTGTCATATCATTAATCAAACTAAGAAGCATAATATGCATAAACCCATGATTGCCCAAACTTATAACTTCATGAATAATCATTATCAATCATACAAAATTATACTTATATAAGATCCTAACACAAGGTAGGATTCTAACTCGATATAGAAAAACATACCTGGATTATCATGCTTGCTAGTTCTGTCTAATATACCCACATAATGTCTTATTTGTTCTCTTCAATGATTTGGAGAGCTTGTTCTAGTAACTTGCATATCTCATAAGTTAAGCATTATAGAACCAAATTATACATACCTTGTAAGTAGAGATTCTATATTATCAATGACTATGGATGAGTCTTTGTCTTCATGTCACCACGGTCATATATTCTTGATCTAGAACTTGATTTGTCTTTCTTGATGTACCTTTCATGTTAGCAAACAACATCATCCTCATACTACACCACAATGTATTAGTACAATCATAAGTGTCATAACCCTAATCAATGAATGTCTTATATCATTCACATGCATTCATATGTTTACTAAGGAGACAAGACAAGTCTGAAATTAATCAAGATTGTACTAACCTCAATAATATGAAGACAAACTTAAGCATGAACAAATTTTAAAACATACTTATATCTCCTCAAGTCATACCTGTCGGGATTTATTTTAGTCTTCTTATGTAAGGCCTTAGCTTCATATCACTCTGGAACTGGAACTTCTTCACTTATGTAGGTGTCCAATTCATTCTCTTCTAGGATTAACCCAATCCTATACACTTTGATTTATTGAAACTGGATTTGGAGTTGGCTAGAGTTTGGCAGAGAAACCCTAAAAATCCAAACTTGGAATTTCAAGCTTCTGTCTGGACATGGCGATACAATTTATTGAGGCGAGCAAGCTGGTGTGCTCATTTTTTGAAAAATCCAAAAATTGACCCTTAAAAAATGACTTGCGAAATTCAGATCTGCAACTTC
The DNA here is from genome assembly GCA_027924585.1 of Larix kaempferi. NCBI lineage: Eukaryota > Viridiplantae > Streptophyta > Pinopsida > Pinales > Pinaceae > Larix > Larix kaempferi. The sequence continues at coordinate 9,915,562 of BSBM01000063.1, read as the reverse complement.
TGTCAAATTCTGGTTTTCTGGTTCAAAACCCGAACTAGGGTTTGATAGATCCCGGGGTTCTACCCAACCAAAAACTTTGATCTTGGTCTCTAAATTTCAATTTTGATGAGGAGAGAAATCGTATGCTGAGATCACTTCAAAATTCCACTTCTGTCAAAAGCCCTAATTTCCTGCAACAGTGGCAAGCCAAAAATGAAGGTGCTCAGAATCCAATTCTGTTTTGGCAGAAATATATGCCATATTGTTTCTGATGTATCTCTGAAATTTCTGATTCTCAAGGTATGAAACTTTGGCCAGTGGTAGAATGACCTATTATCTTTCCAAACCCATAGATATTAGCTTCAATGGTTTCTCCATGAGAGAGATATGCCAAATGTCGCAACATGACCTGTTTATGGGATGAAACAACATAGCGAACTTGTACGGAGTGCCACGTGTCACTATTTCAACTTCGGCCTCTGAAAATCGGACCTGTGAAACTAAAGTCCTTTCCCTAACTGAAACATTTTACAAAATTCCATTTGGAGCTTCCTATCCCAAGATATGACCTCTGTTCCTAGGTCACCTGTTTAGGGCTTCATTCTAGAAGAGGCAAAAACCCTAACTTGTACGAATCATATCTCACAAAGTACAATGAATCTGAGGCTGATCTTAGAACAAAAGGTACATGCACATTTCATCTTCAGCCTATAAAATTTTCAGATCTTGAATCTTCTCCAAAACGGATTTATAGCCACAATGACTAGGTTTTACTATATCAAGCCCTAGCTTCCAATTTGTCGCAAGTGCAACAAATGTCATAAATGCCATACAATGCCTTCCTTCAGGATAGATTTGATACCATGTTAGTTTTTCATCATCTAATTCAATATGATCTAGGATATTAACTGAGAGAACAACATGTACATCATATCAAACATAAGAGACAAGAGACAAGAGACACAAAGCATTTCACTGGGGAAACCATAAAGGAGAAAATCCCGCAACTTCCTCAGAGATAGAATGAGAACCAATATAAAACCGCAAAACAAGAGATAGTCTCCTAGTAGCGTCTCCTCCTCCACTTGTGCACACTCCTCCTCTCTCTCACTAATGCGAAGTGAGTAAGTGTGTGAATGAATAAATAGAGAGGTGCTCCTCTCTATTTATACTTTACCTTTACTTGCCTTTTACTCTAACTGGGCTGACCTCCCTTAGGAGAGTCTAATAACCCATTACCACTTGTCACTAGGCCAAACCCACTAGGGGAATCTAATAACCCATGAAATACACAACTCCGGGGTCTAATTCCCCGTCATACATGGGAGGATGGACCTCAATAACTGTACATGACCCAAGTACAATAATGACTTCTCCGATCGGAGGAATAAACATCTCCGTCGGAGGTACAACAATAAAATACAAATACAATATAAAATATACAAGTGAATACATTCTGAAGTTACAAATACATCAACATTTTGTACATAAAGAATAATTGGAGGGGTCCCCACAGTTTTGATTGGGTTGGGGGACCAATTTGTTGATGGGTGGGATTCCTACGGTTTTTGATGAATCGGTGAGTCAATTTGATGATGGGAGGAATTCCCATGGTTTTTTTCTGAATTGGGGAACATTTTCCATGATGGTAAGATGGTTGTTTGAAAACACGAAGACGAGTGCCCCATGAATCAATTCCATGCAAATGGTTCTTGCGGGAATAACTGAATATAATTGGATTATGCAGAGGGTGAGGGCCCCCATTAATATCTTCGTGGGAGTTATGATATGAAGAAGAATGTGTAGATGGTAGATTTATCATGGGGGTATGAGTAGTCATCTATGACTCTTGATCATAACATGTGTTGAAGAATCAAATTGCATCAACTGTTAAAAATGGGGGAGTAAACGCACAAATATAAAATGATGAATGATGGGTTGTTCTTTTCAAAGTGAATCAAATTTCTCGTACTTGTGGGGGGTTCGACATCATGGGTGTCAAATTATGATTGGGTTTGCAATGTTGAGCATACCCATGGTGGAAACATGCTATGCTCAGTGATGATATTGATGGCACATAATTATTTAGAATGAGGACCCTATGGTTATCAACGAGAATAATGGTAAATGTAATGTAAACAGAGGGAAAATGTTTCCTATATGCTAGTTTTGGAATGATACCTGCGAAGCGAGTCCTGCGCAACTGCTGAAATGGTTTGAGTCTCAGTGTCTTGGTCATTTTCCTACACACATGATGCTAATACCCAAGTGAAATAGAGAACATGAAAAAATGATTGAAAATGCATAAATAATAACCAACAACATAGCACACCTATGGAGTGCACGTGAATCAAGGATAGAAACATTTTAGGTACAACCTGTTGACAGTGTTGTTGAGGGTTATTCCTTCAAGATCGGTTAATATATATTCCCATTTGGGTAGGAATTGCTTGACGATGTTGGGTCCTGTCCATTTAGATAGAAATTTACCTGGTCCAGGTTTGTTGTCCTTTTTGGCGTTGAAGGCTAGGACAAAGTCACCCTCATTAATGGTGCCAAGTTGGACTTGGCAGTCTTAGTTCACTTTAGAGCACAACCGTTAACGCCTCAAATCCACACACATGTGAAATTTTGGAAATTCTTCCAATAAGGTATCATAAACATAAATAATGCATCTCACCTTAGGAATCCTCAACAAATTCAAAATACAGCATGAGTCTAAAAGTGCTAAAAAATAGTCAAAAAATGCGTAGCGTGGGTAATACACAGTCAACTCGCACTATAGCGTAGGTTACCAGAACAACATCCATGCTACACCTACACGGCTATTCCTCCTATAGTTGCGGTATTGTATAAATGGAAAGACAACTAAATTCCTGTGGAACATTGAAGGCTCAATCCTCTCCAAGGATCTGAATTTGGCTCCTCACACACTTGGCGGCATTAACTAGTCCCCCTTGTGTACCTTGGAACTAGTTCATGGAGAAGATGAGTTCACATTTGGATCTAGTTGTTTGTTGGACACATCTTGGCCTATAAAAGGAATCGGTTGGCATGCATTTTGTAGAGATAAATCAAGAGCAAGGTTATGCTGCTAGATTTGAGTTGGACCTTCCTCATATCCCACTACTTCCTATCATTGTGAGCATTCCCATGCTCCCTTTCCACCTTCCTTCAAGGGGAAAGAGTTTCTCTCCATTGTTCTACCATCTACCTAGCATTTAGTTTGGACAAAAAGGGATTGCCTAAAAGATATTGTTGGATTCCCTTGAATCCCACACCTCCTAGGTGTTGTACATCTATACCATTGGGAAATACAAAAGTGGTTTATCATATCTTGGATTGTTATTGGAGTTTGAATTCTCTCCCATCTCTTTTATTTTGTATTTTTCCATTTTTTTTTAATGTGAAATACACTAACACTCTCTTGTAGGATCACTTGGAGGGATACCAACCACACCCACCATAGGGGCTCCAAGGACTGAGGCCTTATTGCAGCCTACAAGGCCTAGCCCCTTACCAAGTGGAAGTGAACTTGTACAATTTTTTCCACAAAAACAACTTCATGGCCTCATTCTATTGGAGAGAGTCCCTTATTTCTTCATTGAGGTGTTCCAAAGTAAACAACCATTGTTCGAGAGCTAAAGTATCAAGTAACAACTCCACAGTTGATTAGAGTGTAGGAATTTGGCACTCAATAGGTAATATGGCTTCTACTCCATGTACGAGGTGGAATGGGATAAATATTGTGGCCATTTTAACTGAGGCTCAATATGCCAATAAAGTGGGGAATAAAGTATAATTCTAATTGGATTTGTTCTTGTTCACCGTGCATTGAATCATGGTTTTTTAGAACCTTGTTCAAGTCTTCGACTTGGACATTAGCTTGAGGGTAGTAAGATGTAGAGAGTTCATGCTTAAATCCTAACAAAAGTGATAACCCCTCAAAATTCTAATTGCGGAAGTGGGTACCATTATCAGAGAATAACTCCTTTGGGACTCCAAATCGTGAAATGACATTATTGAAGAAGAAGTGTGCGGTGGTGGTGCTAGCGCAATCAAATGTAGGCATGGCTTCCGTCCACTTAGTGAAGTATTTTACTGCCACTATGATATATTTGTGACCTTGCATTGAGCTTGGGAGACACTCCATGAAATCAATTACCCATTTTCAAAATGGGCCAGCTATGATTACTGGATGGAGAGGGGCAGGGGGGGCACTTGTCTTGTAGGATGAAACACCTAACAATTGGCACATCTTTTGATGGCATAAACACAATCCTTGAATAGTGACGGCCAAAAATAGCCTGCGTGAAGTATTTTTTGGGTTGTTTACAGCCCTGAGAGATGGCCACCACATGCCCCACTGTGACAGTCATTGAGTACCTACTGTTGAATGTGGTTGTCATTGATGTCAAAGGAGTTCAATAATGACAAAGGAATAACCAAGGAAATGATGGCAAGGAAAACTCAGTGAAAGACTCACTGATGTCAAAGGAGTTCATTAATGACAAAGGAATAACCAAGGACATGAGGGCAAGGAAAACTCAGTGTAAAACAAAGGAATAAATTACAGAGTTAACAAAAATACGATAAGCTACAGGAATAAGTTAACAACTAATATGTCATGAAATAAATAATTAATATACTCCCGCATATATTGAGAAGGATTTACGCTATTGTTTGGGGAATGTTGGATTAGTTAATGCCTAAGAAATAAATCGTTTATTATTAAACAAAAATATAATAAACAATTTTATCATTCATGTAAAAAACAATTATTATTATTGAAGTAAAATATAAACAGAAGCGTATTATTCATAAACAGAGATATGATGACAAAAGATAAGCTACATGAATAAACTAATAAAAAGATAATGGGGCATATTTTATTAAATTATAAACAGAGACATATTCTTTGTGAAAGGATGCGAGTTTCTTTTAGAAGGACATAATTATTTGTTTAATATAGGTTCTGATGAAAAGACACGATGGTCCATATGAAGATGTTGAATATATTAGACAGGGTTTGATTCTGGAAGTAAAGCGTATCTTGGTGTTGAATATGAGAATCTAAAGCAGTAGAACAAAGTCTTTGTATATTCGATATGAAGACCTAAAGCAGTGTAGAAGCCATAGAAGGTAAAAAGAAGATGAGAGTGCCTATTGTGTGGTTAAATAAAGATCTAAAGCAATACAGATATCAGAGAAAGAATAAAAGGAACAGAGGCAGTCACTAGAGCTTGGATTGAAGATAAAAAACAGACGACAGTGAAAGTATAAATAGATGTATATCCCATTGAAGTTATAAAATCAAATTAGGGAGGTAGGGTGGTGCTAGGGCAGGATACATGCCTGCAAGGGGGTTGTATCCTCCTTCTAGTGGTAGTTGGTAAATAAGGTGTCGAAGCATCCTTTTAGTAGTAGCTGATAAACCAGGGGGTCATAGCCTCATTTCAGTAGTAGTTGATAAAAAGGGTGTTGTATCATCCTTGTCTGTTGTAGTAGGCAGAAACCAGGGTGTTGTATCATCCTTCAGTTGTATCTGAGGAACTTGGGGATTGTAGTCTCTAGAAAGTTGTAGCTTGCAAAAAGAATTGTAAATATAATTTTGCATTTATAGAAAGTGTTTGTGGTTTTCCCATTTGGGATTCCATGATAAAATTTATGTTCCTTGTATCTTGTTGATCGTGTGTGTTAATGAATAAGTTAAAAGTGATTTAAACTGTTAAAAGTTATCAATACTGATTCATCCCCCCCTCTCAGTATTGTTCAATATTCCAACAATTGGTATCAGAGCAGGATCCTTCACTACAGTCTAAACCATTGGAAGGAAGATCCTATTAAAAACCACTATGGAGCAACAAGAATGGATGGCTTCCAACGAAGTTCCAACACTTAATAAAGGAGAATATGTAGAATGGATAAAAAGAATGAGTGTATACTTGCAATCATTAGGATATGGTGTATGGAATTTAGTAATATATGATTACATCCCACCAAAAAGAATAAGAAATACATCTCAGAAAGGGTCCAAGAAAAATAACTCAAGAGCAATGGAGGCCATACTTGATGGATTATCTCAACCCATCAAAGAGAATATAGGACAATGCATCTCAGCTACGAAAATCTGGGTCAAATTGGAGAAGCTCTATTCAGTTGAAGAAATAGAAAAAGCAATCCTTGTTATTTTCGAGGTTGGTAGTGAAGATGAATAAAATCTATTCATGGGGACAGTAACTCAAGCTTCAGAAGAGGAATCAAATGTGGAAGGAGAGGTGGACCTAGAGGCTGAACTCATGTGTGCTCTTGAGGAAATTGAGAAATGTAGAAGAAGGAACAAATCTTTGAAAGGACAATTGTCAAAACACCAAGAAGAGCTAAAGTCAAAAGAAGAGGAAGTCAAGACCCTCCAAGAAGAGCTGCACAAATCAAGACAACAAGTGATGGTTAGCATGAAAGAGGTTGAGCTCTTAAAACAAGAAGTTTCCAAATTCAAGGAAGAAATAGAAAGGTTGAAAGTTCAACACATTGTTAATGAAAAGTTCAAAGAAAGTACTGAACCACTTAATAAAGTCCTCAACTACAAATATTCTTCGGGGATAGAAAAGGACTTGGATATGATCAAGAACATGTCGTTAAAGAATCAAGCTCCCTCATTCAATGTGATGCTAAAAATGTTAAATGTCGGGTTGATGTTCCCAATGATACACCCTTGAAGCAAAAGATTTACAGGAAGAATAATTCCAGTCATAAGAACTCTGCTCATTTTCAAAAGATGAAAAACTTCAGAAGACATGCCAATGAAAAGAATCATCACAAGTAGAAAAACCAAAGATTCTCAAAATATAAAAGAACATTCTATCGATATTGTCATTGTTGTCACAATTTTGGTCACAAGGCTGCTGATTGTAAAATAAAAAATGAATATCAAGATCTGAAAAGGAAAGAAGGCACTAACATCTCAAATAGAAAAAGACTTATTACATGTTTCATATGTCACAATGTTGGACACTTTGCAAAACACTGCAAGAACAGTACACGTAGACTGTCTAAGGAAACCCAAGAAAAGGTATGGAAGATGAAAACCAAGAGACAAAGTGATCCAGATTTTATGAGCAGAAAGAAATGAATACAAATTATTATCAGATGCTTAACACACAATAACAGAGAGACAGTAAAATTGGTTTTCTATTCAATAAGGAAATAAGCTAAAACTGTAAAATGCAGCGGAAAACAAGCTTGCTGGAATGGTGGCGGCTTATCTCTGAGAAGAGATGTGACGGCTTCGCTCATTTCGCAAGAAGATGGTTACAATGAGGTTCTCAAAGCCTTTTACAATAAACAGGAATTGCAAAAACCCTAGACATCCAAAAACCTAACCCTAGGAGATCAAGCGCCAAAAGTTATGTGGGCCCCGTTTGGGTAAGTTAGTACATCAACTTCCCGGGTTTCTAACTTTTGCATACGATCTCCGTTTGGGGCGCTCGGTAGCCCATTGGAAAGGTCTATTCGAGATTTACAACTTTTGAATGGGGCCGAATGCATGCCAAAGGAAGCCGTTTGACCCCCAAATCACCAAAAAAGGTCGTTTAGGGCCTCAAAATGGCCCTGGAAGTTCAGGACCCGAAAAACTGCTAAAAATAGCACATTACTAAAATTGCTAGAAAACAGTTTTGAGCTAGTTGGAAAGGTGGGTGGCCACTGATATCCACCTAGATAAATCCTCCCTCCTTAGGAAGCAATGGTCTCCATTGCGTTGAGTTCCCCCATCAGATGAGGAAATTTCTGCTGAATTTGGCCAAGGGTAAGCCACTTGCCTTGGTGCAGGAGTTGCCCTGCTTTGACAACTCGATAAAGCTGGATCCTTTGATGTCGAGTGCCCTTGATCTGTGTGTCTGCAATATGATCACTAGATGCTTGTTGTAGGCAGTCAGGGTTGAGCTCTGTTGGTGTCAACTTCTCTTCTATCTCTGAGGTGTCTAATAATGGTGGGAAATATGGTCGAAGGAGAGCCATGTTGAAGACTGGATGCAGACCAAGGAAGGGAGGAATGTTGATCTCAAAAGCATTGTCACCCACTGCCTTAATGATGGTGCATGGCCAATAACGGAGTGGGTGAAGCTTTCGATGGGACCTTGTAAGGCATTCTTTCTGCAAATGCAACCAAAGTTTGTCGCGCACCTGAAACTTATGTGGCACCCGATGTTGATTAGGGCGTTGCTTGTACTTGGTATTAGACTCCTGTAGAATATCCTGAACCTGTTGGCGGATATGCTGGATCTGTTAAATGAACTGGGCGACTTTGTCAGCTTCTAGGGACGAGTCGGTTGAGGTGGTCGCAAGGGGAAGTGCAACATCCATGGGGCCCAATGGTTGGAATCCCAACCCCACCTGAAAGGGGTTGTTGCCAGTTGAGCTATGCAGGGCTCGGTTGTAGCTATGTTGAACATAGGGAAGACTCTCGTCCCATGAGCAGGGGTGTGTTTAATTGTACATGTGCAGGATATGTATGACCATCCGGTTGACAACCTCGGTTTGGTCGTCGGTCTGGGGGTGGAAGGCAGTGGATTTGGTGAGGTTGGTATATAGCAGTGACCAGAGGCTCGACCAAAATGAGCTAAGGAACCGACTGTCACAGTCTGAGCTAATGGTCTGTGGGATCCAAAAATGTACCCATACTCGTTCAAAGAAGAGCTTGGCAGTGGCTTCTGTTGTGATGTTCTTCTTCCAGGCGGCTAGAATCTCCATTTTGGAAAAGCGATCAACAACCACAAAAACACAGTCGTTTCCCCTCTTGGTGGATGGGAGGCCCGACATGTAGTCCATTGAGATGGATTCCCACGGCCTATCAGGAGTAGGAAGAGGGGTGTATAGGCCCTGTTTCTTAGTGGTCGGTTTGGCAATAGCACAAGCGGTGTAGGACCTTATATACTTGTCGACATCCTGTTGAAGTTTCGGCTAGTAGAAATGTTTCTGCAGCACTGCCACTATCTTTTTGACGTCAAAGTGTCCTACCACCTGATTGTAGTGAGCTTCCCAAATCAGCTTCGTGCGCTCACATGATGGAATGTAGAGATGGCCCAGATGACACAACAACCCGTCCTGAAGATGGAAATTAGCAACCACTGAGTTGGTGCCCAACATTTAATAGGTGGTGGAGAAGTCAGGGTCTGTCTTGTAGAGGTGGGGCCATCCGGAGGTCTCATGGCCGCAAGAGTCTAGCACCATGGTGAGTGTCGTGACTGGACTTCGACTGAGGCAGTTAGCAACTCGGTTGGTACTCCCTGTTTTATATTTGATGTTGAGGTGGAACTGCTGTAAATATGTTGACCACTTTTGATGGTGGTCATTCTGCAACTTTCCTTGGGTCTGCATGAACTGTAGTGGCTTGTGATCAGTGTGGATGACTGTCTCCTTCCCAAGAATGTAATGTCTCCACTGGCGGCAGGCTTGTACAATGGAGTACATTTCTTTGTCATAGGTAGGGTACTTACAGATAGCATCTGATAGTGTCTCACTATGATATGCCACGGGATGGCCGTGTTGAGTGAGAACAGCGCCCACAGCATAATCTGAAGCATCTATCTTGATCTCAAAGGGATGTTATAGGTCCAGTAATGAGAGTACCGGTGATGAGCACAAACGCTTCTTCAAGTCATCGAAGGCTTGTTGTTGGGACAGGCCCCACACAAATTTTTCGGCGATAGAAATTGGCAAGGCCAAGAAGCTCCGAAGTTCAGTGAGTGTGGTTGGGGCTGGCTAGTCACGGATGACCTGGATCTTGGCGGGATCCACATGCACACCATGTCGATCAACGATGTAGCCTAGGTAATGGACCCTGTCCATGCCGAAGGAGCATTTTTCCAAGTTTGCATATAGTTTGTGCTGCCGCAGGGTGTGTAGAACCTGTTGAATATGCTGCAAGTGTTCCTCCCAAGTTTTGCTATAGATGAGGATGTCATCCAGATACACCACTATAAAAGTATTGGTTAAAGGTCATAGGATATCGTCCATCATCCTCATAAACGTTGCTGGAGCATTTCTCAAACCAAAAGGCACGACCAGCCATTCAAAAAGACCTTCTTTTGACTTGAAGGCAGTCTTCCATACGTCTGTCTGTTTTATTGGGACTTGGTGGTAGCTAGACTTCAGATCAATCTTACTAAAGTAGTTGGCCCCTGTGAGCTGATCAAGGAGGTCATCGATTCAGGGAATCGGGTACCGGTTGCGGACTGTGATTTTATTCAGGGCCCGATAATCAATGCAGAGTCGCCAGGTCCCATCTTTCTTCTGCACAAGAACAATTGGGCTCCCACAAGGTGATGAGCTGGGATGGATGTGCCCTTTGTGGAGAAATTCTTAGATTTGCCTCTTGATCTCCTCATTTTCCAATAGAGAGCGGTGATAGACTAGCCCATTGGGTAGCGGTGCGGCTGGGGTCAGATCGATGGGATGCTTCACCTGGCAGTGCAGAGGTACCCTGGTAGGAGAGGAGAAGATATTTGAGTATCCTTGGACCACCTTATCCACTTGCTTCTGTTGTGTGGAGAGGTCAGTCGCGGAGGCCTTGTATGTGGCTGCGATCTTTCTCTCACTCTGAAAGCGAATTACGAAGATGAAAAATTTCCTAGTCTGAGAGATGACCTTCCTGCATTGCTTGGCAGAGATCAAGGAAATGGCATTAGGAGGGACTGCCTTGGGTATCCTGTACAATTTCTTGTTCAAAGAAATAATAACACTCCAAGGCCTAGACTCATATACAACATGACGTTTCCATAAATAAGGTTGGCCCAAAAGAACATCTGAAACTTCGAGAGGAGCAACATCACACAATACCTCGTGCTTGAAGGGCTTGATGACATATGATAGTCGGCACTGTTGGCTAACGTGGAGATCACTTCCTTTGCAGATCCATCCAATGGTGTAGGGTTTTGGGTGCAGCATTGTCAGCAGGGACAAGCGCTTGATGACCTCTGCTGAGATGAGGTTCTTCTTGCTACCGCTATCCACGATGAAGTACAGTGGAGTGCCTTTTACCCACATCTGTGAATGGAAGAGGTGTTCTCCTTCTTCTGGCTCATCTGGTTCATCAAGCTGGAGCTTGGTGGTAGAAATGGTGGCACTGGGTTCTGCGTCAATGATCCGTCTTCCCCTTTCTGGTTCGGAATCAGAGTCAGAACCCGCATTTGATTCAGATGCTTTCACTTCAGCTACCAGCGATTGCTTTGAGCGGCAGTCAGCAGTGTTATGCCAAGTGCTCTTATGGAAGTCGCACCACTTCCCGGTTCTTTATTGGTCTTTCCGGTGTCCTTCTTTGCTTGTGGCTTGGACTGGTTGTCGTAATACTGTCCATCTTTGTTTTGTCCTTTATTTTCTATGGGTTGGGGCTGCCCTTTCCTGTCTTTTGCTGTGAGGGGTTCCTAGGCCCAAATTGCCGCGTCTTTTGTTTGAGCTTCTGCTCGATTTTGGCGGCATATCGGTAGGCCGCACCCAAGGAAGAGATATCCAGAATTTCCATTTCGGTCTGGATGTATCTATGTAGACCACTACGATAGTTGATCACTAGATGTCGCTCTGAATCATTGATACCCAGCTTGGTGCGCAAGGTATGGAATATATTTGTGAACTCTGGCACTCCTTGGTCTCTTTCTTGTCGCAGTGTGGTCCATTTGGTATACAAGTCATCATAACTTCCAACAGGGTAGTATTGTTCCTTAATAGCATCCCTAAAGGATTCCCAGGTGGCCGTGATTGAAAATAATGAGGCTTCCTCTGTGTCCTTTTGTTCGCATAAAGTTTCCCACCAATCTTTGACATGGGGAACGGCTTTGAGGAGCACAAAAGTAATCTTTTTCTCTATTCAAAAAGTTATGGACAGAAAAATATGCTTCTAGTAGATTCAACCACTTATCTACAGCATCTACGTCTATCTGCCCTTCAAATATAGGAATATCGAAATTGATTTGTACCTTGAAGGCGGCGACACCTCCGCTCGAGGAAGATGCGTCGATTGTTGGTAGTCGCCAAAGGATTTGCGCAAAACTATCCATCATCTTGTTCCTCTGTTGCGTGAGGGCTTCCTCAAGCAACATTTCAATAAGATCTCCTGTCCCGTCATCTTTCTTTTCTCCTACCATGAGAGGTCGCTTGGGTGTGCGAGAGCTTTTGTCCTCAAGAGAAACAAGCTTGAGACCCAATTCTTTGTACCCTGACCTCGTTGGGGACATGCATTAAGACGACAAGGAGCAGACCGCTCTGATACCACTGATCCAGATTTTATGAGCATAAGGAAATGAATATAGATTATTATCAGATACTTAACACACAATAACAGAGATACAGTAAAACTGGTTTTCTATTCAATAAGGAAATAAGCTAAAACTGTAAAATGTAGCAGAAAACAAGCTTGCTGGAATGGTGGTGTCTTATCTCTGAGAAGAGATGTGACGGCTGCGCTCATTTTGAAAGAAGATGGTTACAATGAGGCTCTCAAGGCCTTTTACAATAAACAAGAATTGCAAAAACCCTAGACATCCAAAAACCTAACCTTTGGAGATGAAGTGCCAAAAGTCATGTGGGCCCCGTTTGGGTAATTTAGTACATCAACTTCCCGGGGTCGTAACGTTTGCATACGATCTCCGTTTGTGGTGCTCGGTAGCCCATTGGAAAGGTCTATCCGAGATTTACAACTTTCAAATGGGGACAAATCCATGCCAAAGGAAACCATTTGGTCCCCCAAATCGCCAAAAAAGGTCATTTAGGGCCTCAAAACGGCCCCGGAAGTTCAGGACCCGAAAAACAGCGAAAAATAGCACATTACTAAAATTGCTAGAAAACTATTTTGAGCCAGTTGGAAATGTGGGTGACCACCGATATCCACCTAGATCAATCCTCCCTCCTCAAGAAGCAATGGTCTCCATTGCGTTGATTTCCCCCGTTAGATGAGGAAATTTCTGCGGAATTTGTCCCCGGATGAGCCACTTGCCTTGGTGCAGGAGCTACCCTGCTTTGACAACTCGATAAAGATGGATCCTTTGATGTCGAGTGCCCTTGATCTATGTGTCTACAATATGATCACTGGATGCTTGTTGTAGGCAGTCAGGGTTGAGCTCTGTTGGTTTCAACTTCTCTATTATCTCTGAGGTGTCTAATAATGGTGGGAAATATGGTCGAAGGAGAGCCACGTTGAAGACTGGATGCAAACCAGGGAATGGGGAAATGTTGAGCTCAAAAGCATTGTCACCCACCACCTTGGTGATGGTGTATGGCCCATAACGGAGTGGGAGAAGCTTTCGATGGGGCCCCATAAGGTGTTCTTTCTACAAATGCAACCAAACTTTGTCGCCCACCTGAAACATATGTGGCACCTGATGTTGATCATAGCGATGCTTGTACTTGGCATTAGAAATTTGTAGAATATCCTAAACCTGTTGGTGGATATGCTGGATCGGTTCAATGAACCGGGTGGCTTTGTCAGCTTCTGGGGATGAGTCGGCCGAGATGGTTGCAAGGGTAAGTGCAACATCCATGGGGCTCAATGGTTGGAATCCCAACCCCACCTGAAAGGGGCTGTGGCCAGTTGAGCTATGCAGGGCTCGGTTGTAGCTATGTTGGACATAGGGAAGATTCTCGTCCCATGTGCGGGGGTGTGTTGAATTGTACATGTGCAGGATATGTATGACCATCCAGTTGACAACCTCAGTTCGGTTGTCGGTCTGGGGGTGGAAGGCAGTGGATTTGGTGAGCTTGGTATCCAGCAGTGACCAGAGGATCGACCAGAATGAGCTGAGGAACCGACTATCACGGTCTGAGATAATGATCTATGGGATCCCAAAATGTACCCATACTCGTTCAAAGAAGATCTTGGCAGTGGCTTCTGTTGTGATGTTCTTCTTGTAGGTGGCTAGAATCGCCATTTTGGAAAAGTGATCAACAACCACAAAAACACAGTCGTTTCCCCTCTTAGTGGATGGGAGGCCCGACATGTAGTCCATTGAGATGGATTCCCACGACCTGTCAGGAGTAGGAAGAGGGGTGTATAGGCCCTGTTTCTTAGTGGTCGGTTTGGCAATAGCGCAAGTGGTGCAGGACCTGATATACTTGTCGACGTGCTATCGAAGTTTCGGCCAGTAGAAATGTTTCTGCAACACTGCCACTTCCTTTTTGATGCTAAAGTGTCCTGCCACCCGAATGTATTGAGCTTCCCAAATCAGCTTCGCTCGCTCTCTTGATGGAACACAAAGATGGCCCAGACGACATAACAACCCGTCCTGAAGATGGAAATTAGCAACCACTGAGTTGGTGCCCAACATTTGATAGGTTGTGGAGAAGTCAGGGTTTGTCTCGTAGAGGTGGGGCCATCCGAAGGTCTCGTGGCCGCAAGAGTCTAGCACCATGGTGAGTGCCATGACTGGAGGTCGACTAAGGCAGTCAGTAACTCGGTTGGTACTCCCTATTTTATATTTGATGTTGAGGTGGAACTGCTGTAAATATGTTGACCACTTTTGATGGTGGTCATTCTGCAACTTTCCTTGGGTCTGCATGAACAGTAGTGGCTTGTGATTAGTGTGGATGACTGTCTCCTTCCCAAGAATGTAATGTCTCCACTGGCGGCAAGCTTGTACAATGGAGTACATTTCTTTGTCATAGGTAGGGTACTTACGGATAGCATCTTATAGTGTCTCACTACGATATGCCACGGGGTGGCCGTGTTGAGTGAGAATAGTGCCCATAGCATAATCTAAAGCATCTGTCTCGATCTCAAAGGGATGTTGCAGGTCCGGTAATGAGAGTATCGGCGATGAGCACAAACGCTTCTTCAAGTCATCAAAGGCTTGTTGTTGGGACAGGCCCCACACAAATTTTTCCTTCCCACCACCCCTGGTCTCTTGGCTAAGGGACCATGCGATATGAGAGAATCCCAGGATGAACCGGCGAAAGAAATTGGCAAGCCCCACGAAGCTCCGAAGTTTAGTGAGTGTGGTTGGTGTTGACCAATCACAGATGACCCGGATCTTGGCTGGATCCACATGCACACCATGTCGATCAATGATGTAGCCTAGGTAATGGATCCTGTCCATGTCGAAGGAGCATTTTTCCAAGTTTGCATATAGTTTGTGCTGCCGCAGGGTGTGCAGAACCTATTGAATATGCTGCAAGTGTTCCTCCCAAGTCATGCTATAGATGAGGATGTCATCCTGATACACCACTACAAAAGTATTGGTGAAAGGTCATAGGATATCGTCCATCATCCTCATAAACATTGTTGGAGCATTTTGCAAACCAAAAGGCATGACCAGCCATTCAAAAGGAACTTCTTTTGACTTGAAGGCAGTATTCCATACGTCTTTTTGTTCTATTGGGACCTGGTGGTAGCCAGACTTCAAATCAATCTTACTAAAGTATTTGGCCCCCGTGAGTTGATCAAGGAGGTTGTTGATTCGAGGAATCAGGTATCGGTTGCGGACTGTGATTTTATTCAGGGCCTGGTAATCAATGCAGAGTCACCAGATCCCATGTTTCTTCTGCACCAACACAATTGGGCTCCCACAAGGTGATGAGCTGGGACGGATGTGCCCCTTGTGGAGAAATTCTTGGATCTGCCTCTTGATCTCCTCATTTTCCAACAGAGAGCGGTGATAGACTGGCCCATTGGGTAGCGGTGCACCTGGGGTCAAATCGATGGGATGCTTGACTTGGCAGTGCAGAGGTACCCTGGTAGGAGAGGAGAAGATATCTGAGTATCCTTCGACCACCTTATCCACTTGCTTATGTTGTGTCGAGAGATCAGTCACGGAGGCCCTGGATGTGGCTACGATCTTTCTCTCACTCTGAGAGCGAATCATGAAGAAGAAAAATTTCCCAGTCTGAGAGATGACCTTCCTGCATTGCTTGGCAGAGATCAAGGAAATTGCACTAGGAGGGACTGCCTCGGGTATCCTTTACAATTTCTTGTTCAAAGAAACAATAACACTACGAGGCCTAGAATCATATACAGCATAACGTTTCCATAAATAAGGTTGGCCCAATAGAACATCTGAAATTTCGAGAGGAGCAACATCACACAATACCTCGTCCTTGAAGGGATTGATGCCATATGACAGTCGGCACTGTTGGATGATGCGGAGATCGCTTCCTTTGCGAATCCATCCAATGGTGTAGAGTTTTGGGTGCTGCGTTGTCAGTAGGTCTAGGCACTTGACAACCTCTGCTGAGATGAGGTTCTTTTGGCTACCGCTATCCACGATGAAGTGCAGTGGGGTGCCTTTTACCCACATCTTTGAATGGAAGAGGCGTTCTCCTTCTTCTGGCTCGTATGGTTCATCAGGCTTGAGCTTGGTGGTAGCAATGGTGGCACTGGGTTCCGCGTCAATGATCCATCGTCCCCTTTCTAGTTCAGAATAAGAGTCAAAACCCGCATCTGATTCAGATGCTTTCACTTCGGCTACCAGCGATTGCTTTGAGCGGCAGTCAGCAGTGTTATGACAAGGGCTCTTATGGAAGTCGCACCACTTCCCGGTATCTTTCTTCGTCTTTCCGGTGTCCTTCTTTGCTTGTGGCTTGGACTGGTTGTCCTGATACTGTCCATCTTTGTTCTGTCCTTTATTCTGTGGGTTGGGGCCGCCCTTTCCTGTCGTTTGTTGTGAGGGGTTCCTAGGCCCAAATTGCTGCGTATTTTGTTTGAGATTCTGCTCGATTTTGACGGCATATCAGTAGGCCGCACCCAAGGAAGAGATGTCCAGAAATTCCATTTTGGTCTTTATGTATCTATGCATACCACCGCGATACTTGAGCATCGGATGTCGCTCTGAATCTTTGATACCTATCTTGGTGCGCAAGGTATGGAAGATATTTGTGAACTCTGGCACTCCTTGGTCTCTTTCTTGTCGTAGTGTGGTCCATTTGGTATACAACTCATCATAACTTCCAACAGGGTAGTATTGTTCCTTAATAGTATCCCTGAAGGATTCCCAAGTGGCTGTGACTGAAAATAATGAGGCTTCCTCTGTATCCTTTTGTTCGCAGAAAGTTTCTCACCAATCTTTGATGGAACGATGTTATAGCTTGAAATGACACCTCTCCGTCCGTGACGACACTTGTTTCCCTTGGTCGCATGACGACACTTCTTGAGATCAAGTTCAGTCACACAACAGGACAATTGTGGATGGAGGAGTCATTTGGGACACTAAAAATGGTTGAAATTACCTCATTCTTGACCCATTTGATGTATATGACCCTTAGGAACATTTTTCCAGACCAAACTATCTCCTGAAAATGAGCAGAAAAGCCTGTTTTTGGCCATTTTTCACTATGAGCGCGACTCTACTGTTATAATAGTAGCGTGTGTACGTGACTTTGTCTCATTTAAAGTAGCGCCCATTGCCATATGTACGCGACTTTGTATACTGTAGAGTAGGGTACACTCTTGTTTTGGTCAAAATCTCAAAATTCGAGTAAGTTAAGTTGGTTGGGAAACCTCTTGAGTGGTTATAACTTCTTTTCCTCTTCCTCATTGATTATATAAGGAGGGTAGAAGGGCCATGTGAAAGGAGAAAGCCTAATTGCAAAGTTATGCTGGAGGAATGGAGACCCTCATCCCCCTCTCTTGTGCTTCAGTTTTGGTAAACCCTAGTACAATTTCTTAGAGGCTGGGATCCTTGGAGAACGGAAGCAGGAGACCTTGAATCTAGGTTTCGTGAAGTGCCAAGCTTGAAGGAAGGTATAATTGTATGTACTTGCTTTCATTCATTAATAAAGATCAGACGTTCTTCTCTTTCCAAATATGACCTATTAATGTGTCTTAAGATTTGATCACTGTTTGATTATAGTTTGATGTCTCTTTCCATTATAGATATCAGTATTATATATGTAGTCAAATGTATTTGAGAAAGGTATCAAGTTGTTTTGCAGGTCTGGGCATTGCGACACTGGATAAGCATTGAAGAGCGAGGGAGGAAAAGCTAGGATCAACCTTCTGAATAAGGTGCCTACATCTCTAAACCCTAATCTCTTCATTTATTAGTTATACTTGCAGAATGCTTGTAAGTCTATCTTTATCACCGTAAGTTGGTAGTTTCTCCCCTGAACTATAGGTGCATTTTCCCCACAACAGAATGGCGACTCCGCTGGGGAAAGCCTAACTGCTTAGGGGTATCCAAGGTCATTTCTTCAGTCTTGTTTGATGGTCTTTGTTCATTTTCTTGATTAGGATCAGTTAGTAGGCTCTGTTTGACCCTCCTGGGCTTTTTACAGACCCTTCCCAGCCCTTGCAAACCTTTGTGGACCCAGTTTGGGGGTTTTAACCCCGTTTTTTAGACTTTTTTTTTTTTTTTTGTACGCTACTGTTTGTACCACACAGTAGCGCCCATACTACTATGAGCGCTAGTTTCCTTCATACACAGTAGCGCCCATACTGCTATGAGCGCTAGTTTCCTTCATATACAGTAGCGCTCAAAATCTGGGTTTGAAATTTTTGAGTTTTTGGGTTGTGGACCCAAATCTGGGGGCTGTGGCTGCATTTTTGGGGGTCCCTGATGACCTTAGGTCTGTGTTAAACCCCTGTAGGTGGTCTCCCATCCTTGTATTGATCCTACATTCATGATTTGAACCTCTTTTGATCAATTTGGGTTTGTTTGGAAAGTTTTGGGGTTTGTTGACTTAAGTTGGGGGGTTGTGGACCTGTTTGGTGTTTTGTACCCTAATTTGAGTCTGATTGAACTTGCTTGCCCCATTTCCACTGGATTTGAAACCTCTTGAGTCTTTTTGACCCTGTTTGTATCTATTTGAGTGAAATTTCTCTTTTAGGTTGGTTTCTTGTCCTCCCTTATGCTTTTAGTTTTTCTTTTGTAGTGAAAGCTCAAGTGTTTTGGCTGTTGTTCAAGACCTTGTTTGCATTGTTTACGTGCAGACCTGAATTTACCAAACCATACTTCTTCGTAGGTCATTCGCTTCGTTTGGGTCTAAAAGTAGTTTTTGTACTCTTTTCCCAATGTTTGGCATGCTTACATCAATAAGAATTTGAAAGTCATATTGGTAGCTTTTACTGTTTCATAAAGAGAACCTGAAAGTTTCTTTCCTTTGCTTTGATAGTAGGTTAGTTTCAGTTTTTGTTTCTTACCTTTGAAAAGCATAAAGAATTTTGATTTATCTTATAAATAGAGTACCTTGCAAGTGGCTTAAAAGATTTTAGAGTGCTTTGCATCAAAAAGAACAAGTTTTCTTTTGCATACCTAGTTGCTTGAATAGCTGCATTCTTAGGTTTTGAGTTTAATTTTTTACATTTAGACTTTATTTTTACCTTTTTTGCATTCAAAATATTAAAAAATTGCATTTGCACATGCATTCTAGATCAGAATTTTAAGACTTGCATTGAAAAGAAAAAGATTTGTTTGGTGGTAAATATTTCATTTTCAGTACTCTATTTCTATTATAACCACTCTCACACACCCACTACCTTTTTGAGTAATCAAGTAACCTTTAAAATGAACTCTAATAAAATGAACTAGCAACATTTTCTTTTCTAGGTTACACTACACCAACTAGTTTTGGTTAGGATCTTGGGTTTAAAACACCTTAAACCACCCAAGATCACACATTGCGCAAAAATCGTAGTGAGACTATCATTAGGCAAACCCACCTCACTCAAAATTTGCCTGGGAGCATATGCAGTAGGTCAATGTGAGATCAGTTTGTGGGAATACCCCTCCTACTTTCTGTTCGAGCATACGCCAGGATCGGATTGCGTATTGGGGACTCTTTTGAGTTTCGGGCTTAGCTACCCTGCCCACGCTTTCTGATTCGACCGGTGACTGTTCCCCCAGGAGTTTTCGGTGTTGTGGTATCCTTAGTATCAGACTCTAGGTTCATACACAGGTGACAGCGGAGGGTATATCCGTTGTACCTAGGACAGATGTGGGAGGAAATCCCTTGCAGGTCTTTGGGAGGGCGGTTGGGTGATTCCAGCGCTTGCACCCTTAGTCATTGTATTGTGGACCCCGGGTAACTGTCCTTCATCCTTCGTTGATTTGTTCTGGGCCCTCATCATCCCAGACTCTTCTCCGGAAGGCATCTGTTTGCTTGGTTTGATTTACTTAGGACCTTTTTTTTTAGTGGTGTGCTCTTTGTGCTACTTGTTTTTAGTTTGCCTTAGGGAACTTCTTGTTCATTTGAGCGAGAAACTATGTCTAGCATTCCGGCGAGTGCCAATCAAGGTACCCCTGTTCCGGGGGATCCTTGTGCTGTTCCATTCATTGGAAACATTGGTGCTCCCTTAATGGCTAATCTGAATCTTCCTGGATTCACTATTGGGCTGCCGGTTTGGTTGTTTTCCACTCCGAATGCCTTGCATGCTCCTGACGCTTCTTTTGTGAGCACCTCAAATCAAGAGCATCAGAACCCTGTGCCTCCTTTGCCAGTAACATCTTCTCCTCCTCCTTCTACCTCATGTGGTGAAAGTAGCAATACTAGTAACCAGCAGTCTAAAAGGAATAGACGGGGGAAGAATAGGAAGAAGATGCCAAAACAAGGGGGCAAGCACCCTGCCTCTGCAGATCATGCAGGGGGCACCCACCCAGCCTCTGGAGGTCATGCTGGGAGAAAACTTTTAGTCACTGAAAATCATACTGAAAGTTTGTCTTCAACCACTGTCAGTCATGTTGAGGACACGTCATTGATCACTGCTAGTCATATTAATGACAAGTCACCAGTTCCTGTGAGTCATACTGGAGATACCAGATCAGCCACTGCAAGTCATGCTGAGGGAGTTGACATTGTCGACAAACCCAACAAACAGAAGCTTAAGTTCCCTTGTAAGTTTTGCGAGGGAGACCACCTTACTTACTTGTGCCTTGTACTTCCAGAAGTGCAAAAAGTGTGGTCCTTAGTTCAAAAGTCTTCTGCTTCTGAGCAACCAGCCTCTGTGATTCATGCTGGGGGCAAGCTGTCAGCCAATGTTAGTCATGCTGAGAGTACTGACGTTGTAAAGGAGTCTAAACCTATAGGACGGAAACCAAAGTTCCCTTGTAAACTTTGTAAGGGAGATCACCTTACTCACCGATGTCCTGCCATTCCAGAGGCACGAAGAGTGTGGTCCATGTCTGAAGGAACCTCTGTTCCTGAGTTGTCTATAGATTCCCTGCAGTCAGATCAACCTTTGTTTGATAAAGTGGTTGAACCAATGCAATCTTTGTTCGACCCCACTCTTCCTTCGGAGAGTGAAGTGATTGAATCGATGCAATCTTCGACCGATCCCATTAGTCCTTCAGAGATTGATGCACCTACTACTGAAGTCTTCTGCATTTCCAGTTTGGATGTTCCTGAAAAAGGGGGCACTTCATCTGTGCCATTTGAACCCCTACCAAGCCCTAGGATTGTTTCCTTTGATTGGAATAGTCTAGCCGAGCCTCGTCTTCCTTCTTCGACACCTTTTCAAATAAAGGTTGATATCGGGAACCATACGGTTGATCGATGTATTGTTGATGAAGGTGCTTCTGTTAGTCTCTTATTCGCTTATGCTTGGAGAGATTTGGGTTTCCCTAATGTTATTCCAGCTGTTAATTGGCCGTTGACCTTTGATAGAAGACCTAGTGAACCGATCGGATTCCTCCGTCAGGCACCTGTTACCTTGGGTGGAAAAACAGTCTTAGTTGATTTTATGGTTTTAAAGGACCCTATGGACTTTGATATGATCCTCGGGCGTGATTACGTTTATGCTATGCATGCTGTGGTGTCTACGCTTTTTCGTGTGATGCATTTCCCTCATAACGAAAACATTGTCACCATCGACCAGCTTGCATTCGTTGATCCTCCTTATTACCCATCTGTAGACCAGTCTAATCCCTCGTCATTAGGCACTACTATGTCACATGCGCCTCATGTGGCATATTGTTCCTTGAGTTCAACTGCTACTGAGAAGAAGTCTCTGAGTTCATGCTTACCTTCTCGGGACTTGGTCCCAGCTTTTGACCAAGTGACACCTCCATCTGAATGTTTAGATATGTATTCTATCTGGGATGATATACTTCCTTCCGATGAAGTTTTCCTAGAGTCTATAGTACAGTCTGCCATTCATTTGGATGTTGATCCAGTCGCAGTCATGTCCAGCCCCGGTTTGACCTTAAAGTTTGATCTTCCTACTATTGAGTCTTTGGACTTTCCTATAGATCCGCAAATCGGTGTTCCTGCTGAGTTTGATTCTGCTTCTAGAATTTTCAACTCCCGTGATGATGAATTTGTTTCTGCAGATTCCATCATGTCCTTCAACTTTGATCTTCATCCTGAATTTGATCTTGTTGATTGTAAGTCCTCGGGCTTGGGCACCATAGAGTCCTCATTCGAAAACTCTGCTTTGTTTATGCCTGCTGTTGATGATAGTGAAGTTGAAAGTATTTCTACCACAGTGACTTGTATCGGGTCTTCCTTTACATATGTTTTAGATATGATCCCGGTACTAATGTTTCTTGGATACAGGATTCTTAGCTGGATGTATACTTGCTTACTAGTCCTTTTCGACACCTTGTGCAACCATGTCAGGTATATTCGGAACCTTGCATATAGGTTTAGGCTTCCCCGCTGTTATGTTGCATTTGAACCTTTTGCCATCCGAATTCGCCATAGGGTCGAACCTGTTGGATATTGGTGTGTTAGCCATCTCTTTATGCATTGTGCACCAGTCCGACAGTAGAGCCTACCTAACATGGGTCACCCTAGTCAGCACCCTTATGCCATTCTGGTGCCCATGCTGAGTTTTTCTCATAGGATCGGGAGCCTTTTTAGATTTACCATGACTTTGAGAAGAAGCCTCATATCTTTCTTCCTCACATATTTCTGGCCATCCCTGATAAGGCTCCCATCTTTGTGTTCAAATTGCATATGCATCTATTATGATCCCGCTTGTGCTAATGAGCCTGAAGCCGGCTTCCACGCTTTTAGCCCGTTGTATAAGCCTCCATCTCTGATCTCATTTCCGCTAAGCCCTGTATCATTTTGCCTTTTCAATTTGACACCTTTTACCTGGAGGAGACACACCCTGAGTGTCCTTATCTTGCCCATGTTCCTTGCATTAGGCATAGCTTTGTTCCATGCGCTTGGAGCTAGTTTTGCATGTCCCTGACACTCGTTTCCTCCCATTTCGAGCATTCTTCTTTTACTTCGAGCTCGTTAAAAACAGTAAGTAAGTTACGAGCAGTCTTCCACCTTTCCTTCGAGCTCGTTAAAAAACAGTAAGGAGGCTACGAGCATTTCTTCCACCTTTCCTTCGAGCTCGTTAAAAACAGGAAGGAAGTTATGAGCATTTTCCTATCTCCTTTGAGCTCGTTAAAAACAGTAAGGAGGTCATGAGTTTACTTTTCCGGACTCGTTAAACCTTTACGGAAAAGATCCCTATGGAGTTCTTTTAAGCCCTTTTCAGACTCCTTAAATAGGAAAAGTTTGCCGAGCATAGTTGTCTTTTCGGGCTCGTTAAAATAACTGAACCGACATCCACTTAGGTATAGAATTACCCCTTTTCCGGGCCTTGGTGGATAATTTACGGAAAAGGTATACTCTAGGTATACTCTTGTATGCGCTAGAAGAGTTCTTCTTCCATCATTTTACACTTTTTCGGGGAAGGAGACTAACTTTACGAAAAAGGACCTTTGGAGTCGTCTTTAGGGTTTTCAGACTCTCGAAATGTGAAAACACCAAGCGAGCACATACCAATCCGGGCTCGATATAAAATCCACGGATAAGTGTATAGAGGACTGTTTAAGTTTTTCAACTCTATAAGCAAGAAAACACCGCCGAGCACAGACCAATCCGGGCTCGATATAAAATCCATGGATAGGTGTATGGAGTTTTCTTCTAGATTTTTCAGACTCCTTAAATATGAAAATACCGTCGAGCATGCTTTAGTTCTTTGTCAAGCTCGTTAAAAAATGAAAAAGGAAAGGGAAGGGAAGAATGTCAAAATATCTTTCAATATGATGGCAGCAAGTCAACTATCTCCTTGAACAAAGCACCTGTTTTGAGTCTATCAAACAAGTTGGGTTCTAGTATTGACCTTAGGGTAAACTTGATCTCAGAGTTCCTACTCCTCCGTTTGGTTAGTCTTCCAATCATTTGGAGAATCTGTTAATGTCTCCTACATTGCAGATATGTATCGTGGTCTCTTTGTGTTCAAAGCTGCCTAAGTCACTCTTGTGTCGTGCTCACTGTTCAAGGATACAACCTGTGTCGGCCATTCTGCAGTTGCCTTGACCTCATGTGTCGGCCATTCCTTGGTGTCAGTATGTTTCATCCTGTGTTCCGTCCTACTCCAAATAAGCTCATACCTTTTGAGTGTCCCTCATGTTGGATGATGGAGGATGCATTAAGGCCTCCCTTCCAACGGACTTCTTCCCATCGACTTCAACTCATTGTGCTCTGGGAATGAAGTTTAGAGTTTCGGTTAGTACCTTGGGGATTGCAGTCATTAGTGGCCGTTTCCCTCGCTATTGGATAGATGGGAATACATCAATGTCTCCTATCCGATGGATTCTTCAAGTGTTCGACGACAAGACCATCTATTCGCACTTGCTTGAATGTACTAGGTACCTTGGGTTCCATTTTCATTATTGGTGGACACCCTCGCGTTTGTTAACGGTATACATCAATGACCGGTAATCAAACGATACCTCCCATGTTCGACAACAGCTCATTTATTCGCATGGATAGGTTTGTACCTTGGGTTGTTTTTGGATGAAGACCTTGGGATCCTCGATAGCATCACCTCATTTATGTTATCTCCCAAGTTGCGCAAGACTGAGCCCCACTCCTTTTGGCTCTTGATGAGACATAGATCCAGCTTGTTCTCTATGGCTATGTTCTCCAGTTTTGACATAGATCCACCTTGTATTTATGTGGCTATGTTTCGACTTATGTTCCTCATGGATCCACGCTTGTATTTTAGTGGCCATGATATATGCATCAGTATTTTGGATCATTATTGTATCCTCTTGGAGATCATGTTCCACCATTTGAACATGGACAGTTACCCCATGGATAAGTTTGTCTGACTTTGCCTTTGCTTTCAGGTACTTCATTTGAGCCTATGATTCTTGGTTTCTCCGTTCCTCCACGATTCAACACTTTTTTATTTTTTATAATGCATTTCGGCCATCGTTTCCCGTACTCCCTCTGACCTCATACATTAGGGGGCATCTGTTATAGCTTGAAATGACACCTCTCCGTCCGTGACGACACTTGTTTCCCTTGGTCGCATGACGACACTTCTTGAGATCAAGTTCAGTCACACAACAGGACAATTGTGGATGGAGGAGTCATTTGGGACACTAAAAATGGTTGAAATTACCTCATTCTTGACCCATTTGATGTATATGACCCTTAGGAACATTTTTCCAGACCAAACTATCTCCTGAAAATGAGCAGAAAAGCCTGTTTTTGGCCATTTTTCACTATGAGCGCGACTCTACTGTTATAATAGTAGCGTGTGTACGCGACTTTGTCTCATTTAAAGTAGCGCCCATTGCCATATGTACGCGACTTTGTATACTGTAGAGTAGGGTACACTCTTGTTTTGGTCAAAATCTCGAAATTCGAGTAAGTTAAGTTGGTTGGGAAACCTCTTGAGTGGTTATAACTTCTTTTCCTCTTCCTCATTGATTATATAAGGAGGGTAGAAGGGCCATGTGAAAGGAGCAAGCCTAATTGCAAAGTTATGCTGGAGGAATGGAGACCCTCATCCCCCTCTCTTGTGCTTCAGTTTTGGTCAACCCTAGTACAATTGCTTAGAGGCTGGGATCCTTGGAGAACGGAAGCAGGAGACCTTGAATCTAGGTTTCGTGAAGTGCCAAGCTTGAAGGAAGGTATAATTGTATGTACTTGCTTTCATTCATTAATAAAGATCAGACGTTCTTCTCTTTCCAAATATGACCTATTAATGTGTCTTAAGATTTGATCACTGTTTGATTATAGTTTGATGTCTCTTTCCATTATAGATATCAGTATTATATATGTAGTCAAATGTATTTGAGAAAGGTATCAAGTTGTTTTGCAGGTCTGGGCATTGCGACACTAGATAAGCATTGAAGAGCGAGGGAGGAAAAGCTAGGATCAACCTTCTGAATAAGGTGCCTACATCTCTAAACCCCAATCTCTTCATTTATTAGTTATACTTGCAGAATGCTTGTAAGTCTATCTTTATCACCGTAAGTTGGTAGTTTCTCCCCTGAACTATAGGTGCATTTTCCCCACAACAAACGACATTGAGGAGCGTGAAAGTAATCTTTTCCCTATTCGAAAAGTTATGGACAGAAAAATACCCTTCTAGTAGATTCAACCACTTATCTATAGCATCTGCATCTATTTTCCCTTCAAATATAGGAATAGCGAAATTGATTTGTACCTTGAAGGGGGCGGCACCTCCCCTCGAGGAAGATGCGTCGGTTGTTGGTTGTCGACGAAGGATTTGCACGATACTATCCATCATCTCGTTACTCTATTGCATGAGGGCTTCCTCAAGCAACATTTCAATAGGATCTCCTGTCCCATCATCTTTCTTTTCTCCTGCCATGAGAGGCCGCTTGGGCATGCAAGAGCTTTTGTCCTCAATAGAAACAAGATCGAGACCCAATTCTTTGTACCCTGACCTCATTGGGGACATGCATTAAGACGACAAGGAGCAGACTGCTCCAATACAACTGATCCATATTTTTTGAGCAGAACGAAATGAATACAGATTATTATCAAATGCTTAACACACAATAACAGAGATACAGTAAAACTGGTTTTCTATTCAATAAGGAAATAAGCTAAAACTGTAAAATGCAGCGAAAAACAAGCTTGCTGGAATGGTGGCGGCTTATCTCTGAGAAGATATGTGACGGCTATGCTCATTTCGCAAGAAGATGGTTACAATGAGGCTCTCAAGGCCTTTTACAATAAAAAAGAATTGCAAAAACCCGAGACATCCAAAAACCTAACCCTAGGAGATGAAGCGCCAAAAGTCATGTGGGCCCCATTTGGGTAAGTTAGTACATCAACTTCCCGGGGTCGTAACTTTTGCATATGATCTCCATTTGGGGTGCTTGGTAGCCCATTGGAAAGGTCTATCTGAAATATACAACTTACGAATGGGGCCAAATTCACGCCGATGGCAGCCATTTGGCCCCCCAAATCGCCAAAAAAGGTCGTTTAGGGCCTCAAAACAACCCCGAAAGTTCAGGACCCGAAAAACTGCTAAAAATAGCACATTACTAAACTTGCCAGAAAACTATTTTGAGCCAATTGGAAAGGTGGGTGGCCACCGATATGTACCTAGATCAATCCTCCCTCCTTAGGAAGCAATGGTCTCCATTGCGTTGAGTCCCCCCATCAAATGAGGAAAATTCTGTTGAATTTGGCCCTGGGTGAGCCACTTGCCTTGGTGTAGGAGCTACACTACTTTGACAACTCGATAAAGCTGGATCCTTTGATGTTGACTGCCCTTGATCTGTGTGTTTGCAATATGATCACTGGATTCTTGTTGCAGGCAGTCAGGGTTGAGCTCTGTTGGTGTCAACTTCTCTGCTATCTCTGAGGTGTCTAATAATGGTGGGAAATATGGTCGAAGGAGAGCCACGTTGAATACTGGATGCAGACCAAGGAAGGGGGGAATGTTGAGCCCAAAAGCATTGTCACCCACCACCTTGGTGATGGTGTATGGCCCATAACGGAGTGGGTGAAGCTTTCAATGGGGACCTGTAAGGGGTTCTTTCTGCAAATGCAACCAAAGTTTGTCGCCCACCTGAAACTTATGTGGCACCTGATGTTGTTCATGGCGCTGCTTGTACTTGGCATTAGACTTCTATAGAATATCCTGAACCTATTAGCGTATATGCTGGATCCGTTCAATGAACCGGGCGGCTTTGTCAACTTCTGGGGACGAGTCGGCCGAGGTGGTCGCAAGCGGAAGTGCAACATCCATGGGGACCAATGGATGGAATCCCAACCCCACCTCAAAGGGGTTGTGGCCAGTTGAGCTATGCAGGGCTCAGTTGTAGCTATGTTGGACATAGGGAAGAGTCTCGTCCCATGTGCGGGGTTGTGTTGAATTGTACATGCACAGGATATGTATGACCATCCGGTTGACAACCTCGGTTTGGCCATCAGTATGGGGGTGAAAGGCAGTGGATTTGGCGAGGTTGGTATCCAGCAGTGACCAGAGGCTTGACCAGAATGAGCTGAGGAACCGACTGTCACGATCTGAGATAATTGTCTGTGGGATGCCAAAATGTACACATACTCGTTCAAAGAAGAGCTTGGCAGTGGCTTCTGCTGTGATTTTCTTCTTGCAGGAAGCTAGAATCGCCATTTTGGAAAAGCGATCAACAACCACAAAAACACAGTTGTTTCCCCTCTTGGTGGATGGGAGGCCTAACATGTAGTCTATTGAGATGGATTCCCACGGCCTGTCAAGAGTAGGAAGAGGGGTGTATAGGCCATGTTTCTTAGTGGTCGGTTTGGCAATAGCGTAAGCGGTGCAGGACCTTATATACTTGCCGATATCCTGTCGAAGTTTTGGCCAGTAGAAATGTTTCTACAGCACTGCTACTGCCCTTTCGATGCCAAAGTGTCCTGCCACCCAACTGTAGTGAGCTTCCCAAATCAGCTTCGTGTGCTCGCTTGATGGAACGCAAAGATGGCCTAGACAACACAACAACCCATCTTGAAGATGGAAATTAGCAACCACTGAGTTGGTGCCCAACATTTGATAGGTGGTGCAGAAGTCAGGGTCTGTCTCGTAGAGGTGGGGCCATTCGGAGGTCTCGTGGCCGCAAGAGTCTAGCACCGTGGTGAGTGCTGCGACTGGAGGTCGACTGAGGCAGTCAGCAACTTTGTTGGTAATCCCTATTTAATATTTGATGTTGAGGTGGAACTGCTGTAAATATGTTGACTACTTTTGATGGTGGTCATTTTGCAACTTTCCTTGGGTCTGCATGAACTGTAGTGGCTTTTGATCAGTGTGGATGACTGTCTCCTTCGCAAGAATGTAATGTCTCCACTGGCGGTAGGCTTGTACAATGGAGTACATTTCTTTGTCGTAGGTAGGGTACTTACGGACAGCATCTGATAGTGTCTCACTATGATATCCCACGGGGTGGCCGTGATCACTGAGAACGACGCCCACAGCATAATCTGAAGCATCTGTCTCAATCTCAAAGGGATGTTGCAGGTCCGGTAATTAGAGTACTGGCGATGAGCACAAACACTTCTTCAAGTCATCGAAGGCTTGTTGTTGGGATAGGTCCCACACAAATTTTTCCTTACCACCACCCCTGGTCACTTGGCTGAGGGCCCATGCGATATGAGAGAATCCCAGCAGAAACCAGCGATAGAAATTGGCAAGGCCCAAGAAGCTTCAAAGTTTAGTGAGTGTGGTTGGGGATGGCCAGTAACGGATGACCTGGATCTTGGTTGGATCCACATGCACACCATGTCGATCAACGATGTAGCCTAGGTAATGGACCCTGTCCATGCCGAAGGAGCATTTTTCCAAGTTTGCATATAGTTTGTGTTGTCGCAAGGTGTGCAGAACCTGTTGAATATGCTGCAAGTGTTCCTCCCAAGTCTTGTTGTAGATGAGGATGTCATCCAGATACACCACTACAAAAGTATTGGTGAAAGGTCATAGGATATCATCCATCATCCTCATAAACGTTGTTGTAGAATTTGTCAAACCAAAAGGCATGAGCAGCCATTCAAAAAGACCTTCTTTTGACTTGAAGCCAGTCTTCCATATGTTTGTCTGTTCTATTGGGACCTGGTGGTATCCAGACTTCAGATCAATCTTACTAAAGTATTTGGCCCCCGTGAGCTGATCAAGGAGGTCATCGATTCAGGGAATCGGGTACTGGTTGCGGACTGTGATTTTATTCAGGGCCCAGTAATCAATGAAGAGTTGCCAGGTCCCATCTTTCTTCTACACCAGCACAATTTGGCTCCCACAAGGTGATGAGATGGGATAGATGTGCCCCTTGTGCAGAAATTCTTGGATCTACCTCTTGATCTCCTCGTTTTCCAACAGAGAGCAGCAATAGACTAGCCCATTGGGTAGCGGTGCAACTGGGGTCAGATCAATGGGATGCTTGACCTGGCAGTGCAAAGGTACCTCGGTAGGAGAGGAGAAGATATCTTAGTATCCTTCGACCACCTTATCCACTTGGTTCTGTTGTGTGGAGAGATTAGTCGCGGAGGCCCTGGATGTGGCTGCGATCTTTCTCTCACTCTGAGAGTGAATCACGAAGAAGACAAATTTCCCAGTCTGAGAGATGACCTTCCTGCATTGCTTGGAAGAGATCAAGGAAATGGCACTAGGAGGGAATGCCTCGGGTATGCTGTACAATTTCTTGTTCAAAGAAATAATAACACTACGAGGCCTAGACTCATATACAGCATGACGTTTCCATAAATAAGGTTGGCCCAAAAGAACATCTGAAACTTCAAGAGGAGCAACATCAGACAATACCTCGTCCTTGAAGGGCTTGATGCCGTATGAAAGTCGGCACTGTTGGTTGACACAGATATCGCTTCCTTTTGCGGAGCCATCCAATGGTGTAGGGTTGTGGGTGCGGCGTTGTCGGCAAGGCCAGGCGCTTGACGACCTCTGGTAAGATGAGGTTCTTCTGGCTACTGCTATCCACGATGAAGTGCAGCGGGGTGCCTTTTACCCACATCTGTGAATGGAAGAGGCGTTCTCCTTCTTCTGGCTCGTCTGGTTCATCAGGATGGAGCTTGGTTGTAGCAATGGTGGCACTGGGTTCTGCGTCAATGATCCGTCTTCCCCTTTCTGGTTTGGAATCAGAGTCAGAACCTGCATCTCATTTAGATGCTTTCACTTCAGCTACTAGCGATTGCTTTGAGCAGCATTCAGTAGTGTTATGCCAAGGGCTCTTACAGAAGTCGCACCACTTCCCGATATCTTTCTTCGTCTTTCCGGTGTCCTTCTTTGCTTGTGGCTTGGACTAGTTGTCTTGATACTATCCATATTTTTTCTGTCCTTTATTCTTTATTCTGTGGGTTGGGGCCACCCTTTCCTGTCTTTTGCTGTGAGGGGTTCCCAGGCCCAAATTGCCGCATCTTTTGTTTGAGCTTCTGCTCGATTTTGACGGCATATCGGTAGGCCGCGCCCAAGGAAGAGATGTCCAGAAATTCCATTTCGTTTTGGATGTATCTATTGAGACCACCGCGATACTTGAGCACCAGATGTCGCTCTGAATCTTTGATACCCATCTTGGTGCGCAAGGTATGGAAGATATTTGTGAACTCTGGCACTCCTTGGTCTCTTTCTTGTCACAGTGTGGTCCATTTGGTATACAAGTCATCATAAATTCCAACAAGGTAGTATTGCTCCTTAATAGCATCCCTGAAGGATTCCTAGGTGGCCATGACTGAAAATGATGAGGCTTCCTCTATGTCCTTTTGTTCACAGAAAGTTTCCCACCAATCTTTGACATGGGGAATGGCTTTGAGGAGCGTGAAAGTAATATTTTCTCTAATCGAAAAGTTATGGATAGAAAAATACCCTTCTAGTAGATTCAACCACTTATCTACAGCATCTGCATCTATCTGCCCTTCAAATATAGGAATATCGAAATTGATTTGTACCTTGAAGGGGGCGGCGCCTCTGCTCGAGGAAGATGCGTCGGTTGTTGGTAGTTTCCAAAGGATTTGCATGAAACTATCCATCATCTCGTTCCTCTGTTGCGTGAGGGCTTCCTCAAGCAACATTTCGATAGGATCTCCTGTCCCATCATCTTTCTTTTCTCCTACCATGAGAGGTCGCTTGGGTGTGCGAGAGCTTTTTTTCCTCAAGAGAAACAAGCTCGAGACCCAATTCTTTGTACCCTAACCTCGTTGGGGACATGCATTAAGACGACAAGGAGCAAACCACTCTGATACCACTGATCCGGATTTTATGAGCATAACGAAATGAATACACATTATTATCAGATGCTTAACACACAATAACAGAGATACAATAAAACTGGTTTTCTATTCAATAAGGAAATAAGCTAAAACTGTAAAATGCAGCGGAAATCAATCTTGTTGGAATGGTGACCGTTTATCTCTGAAAATAGATGTGACGGCTGCGCTCATTTCGCAAGAAGATGGTTACAATGAGGCTCTCAAGGCATTTTACAATAAACAGGAATTGCAAAAACCCTAGACATCCAAAAACGTAACCCTAGGAGATGAAGCGCCAAAAGTCATGTGGGCCCCATTTGGGTAAGTTAGTACATCAACTTCCCAGGGTCGTAACTTTTGCATACGATCTCCGTTTGGGGCACTCGGTAGCCCATTGGAAAGGTCTGTCCGATCTTTACAACTTTTGACTAGGGCCAAATGCATGCCAAAGGCAGCCATTTGGCCCCCCAAATCGCCAAAAAAGGTTGTTTAGGGCGTCAAAACGGCCCCAGAAGTTCAGGACCCGAAAAACTGCTAAAAATAGCACATTACTAAAATTGCGAGAAAACTGTTTTGAGCCAGTTGAAAAGGTGGGTGGCCATCGATAAACTCCTGGATCACAAAGAAATGAAAAACCAGTAAGAAGATTACCTCATGGAAAGATGTGGAGAAGAAAAGAAGACTACAAGGATTCAGAGGAAACAAAGATTCCAAGCATCAATGAAGTTTCCAAAGATGATGTTCAGCATAATAGTGTTGTAGATAAGAATGACATCCATTATGATTGAAAGCAAGATGAAGATGTAAAATACACAGATGGAGATAAAGATGATGAATGTCTCTTCTAAAGTCTCTCGTGATCTAAAAAAAGGAACCCTGAAATTAGCATTAGAAGGGATCATATACTCATGGGGAGCAAAAATCAGAAAATTGCATTTGGTATTTGAATGTAATTAATATCACTTGCTAAGAATAAAAGGCTATCTTCATCAAAGACAAGAAGTAGAGTAGAGGTGAAAAAATTGAAGAAAAACATTTTGTCCATAAAACATCTATGTGACAATCACACTTAATGGTTTAAGTGTAACAAAATCAGAAGCAAAATTAGAGAAGATAAGAGATGATCATGATTAAATGATATATCTGGTGTATGGTTGACAAAGAGCAAAGTGTAATACCTATGAAGTAACATGAAAATATTAAAATGCGTGATCCATGAGATCCATGAAGACCTTGAAGTTTGTAATCCAACATCATAATCTAGTAGAAGATGAGAATTATCCATATTATTCAGGTCAGCGGGTTCGTGACTGTTCATATACAGTTTTCAAGAATGCTCAATGGTTGCAATTTGCTGGTGCTATATGATTCTATAGAATATCGAGTCATGACACATAAATTGACAACTTTGTCCATCCTGAAAGTATTCATTTGATTACATTGGTTTTGGATGACCTTCCATATTTAACACTTGGAGGATTTGATGATCTTGTCTTCATGGTTGATGAGAACAGTGGAAGAAAACTCAAGGCTGATCTGAAAGATAAAAATGCAGTTTATTGAAAAAGTGCCAGGATGAGTAAAAGTAGTAGTAAAGATTGTTAAGGAACAAGTGGTATTCAAACACATATCAATTTGATGAATTTCTTTCTAAATTTGTCTCTCAGAAGCATGTTTATGAACCTGTAGCAAAGCATGTTGGTAGCTCAGACCAACAAATTATGGTGCAAGCTGTGAAAGAAGAATATAGTATCAATCAAGCTAGTTAAACCATGGTCAATGTCTAAAGGAACAAGGACATATGGATAATAAATTTCTTTCATTGCATTGAAAACAACTTAAGAAGAGCAATTAACATCATACATCTTTAAAGAGAAGTTTATGGAAGAAAACTAATGATGAGTGTAAACTTTGTCACAAAATGTAAAAAATGTTGACAACGGAGAGGAACATTGAAAGGGCGAGTCTATGAACTAATCATCCATGTTCTCTTTCAAAGACTCGCTACAAGAAAGTAAATGAGGATGTTAACCAGAGTATCATAACACAATTATTAGTACCGACTACCGTTAAAAAGAGGAAGAAAAGAAAAGAGATAAATTTCTTAAAAGAGGAGATATATTGGCAAGGGAAGTTGTCAAAAAGAAGAAAGATAGGAAATTCTCTATCAAGATGGTTACAGCAAGGGCATAACAGGTTATCTTTTTTCATTGTTGTCAAAGCGGGAGAATGTTTAGATGTTTCCATCAATGCCAAAGGGGGAGAATGTTGAATGTGGTTGTCATTGATGTCAAAGGAGTTCAGTAATGAAAAAGGAATAACCAAGGGCATGATGGCAGGGAAAACTTAGTGAAAGACTCACTGATTTCAAAGGAGTTCAATAATGACAAAGGAATAACCAAGGACATGATGGGAGAGAAAACTCAGTATAAAACAAAGGAATAATTACAAAGTTAACAAAAATACGATAAGCTACAGGAATAAGTTAACAACTAATATGTCATGAAATAAATAATTAATATACTCCTGCATATATTGAGAAGGATTTACGCTATTGTTTGGGGGATTAGTTAATGTCTGAGAAATAAATTGTTTATTATTAAACATAAATATAATAAACAGTTTTATCATTCATGTAAAACAAAGTTTATTATTCCTAAAGTAAAGTATAAATCATAACCGTATTATTCATAAACATAGATATGATAACAAAAGATAAGCTATAGGAATAAACTAATAAAAATATAATGAAGCAGAGTTTATTAAATTATAAACAGAGACATATTCTTTGTGAAAGGACATGAGTTTCTTTTAGAAGGACATAATTAATTGTTTAATATAGGTTCTGATGAAAAGACACGATGTTTCATATGAAGATGTTGAATATATTAGACAGAGTTTAATTCTAGAAGTAAAGCGTCTCTTGGTGTTGAAGATGAGCATCTAAAGAAGTAGAACAAAGTCTTTGTATATTTGATATGAATACCTGAAGCAATGTAGAAGCCAAAGAAGGTAAAAAGAAGATGAGAGTATCTGTTGTGTGCTTAAATAAATATATGAAGCAATACAGATATCAGAGAAAGAATAAAAGGAACATAGGCAGTCACTAGAGCTTGGATTGAAGATCAGAAACAGAGGAGAGTGAAAGTATAAACAAATGTATATCCCATTGAAGTTATAAAATAAAATTAGGGAGGTAGGGTGGTGCTAGGGAAGGATACATGCTTGTAAGGCGGTTGTAGCCTCCTTCCAGTGGTAGTTGATAATTCGGGTGTCAAAGTATCCTTTCAATAGTAGCTGATAAACCAAGGGGTCATAGCCTCCTTTCAATAGTAGATGATAAAAAGGGTGTTGTAGCATCCATGTTTGTTGTAGTAGGAAGAAACAAGGGTGTTGTATCATCCTTCAGTTGTGGCTGAGAAACTTGGGGATTGTAGTCTCCAGCAAGTTGTAGCTTGCAAAAAAAATTGTAAATATAATTTTGCAGTTATAGAAAGTGTTTGTGGTTTTCCCAATTGGGCTTCCACGATAAAATTTGTTGAGATATTGTATCTTCAAAGAATATTATATTTATACTTTATTATTCCGAAGATGTTTCATTCCTCCGTGAAGATCTTATTGTATATCCGGAGATGTTTATTCCTCCGTCGGAATGTGGTAACTTGGGTTATTAGACTTCCCTAGTGGGGGTTGGCCCTGTATGTTTTATGTGGGTCAAAGGGTTGTTAGACTACCCTAGTGGGGTCGGCCCAGTCAGTTGTAATGGGGTATTTAACCCAATGGTTAAATACGAGCCTACATGATTTGTGTAAAAGACAAGTTGGAGTACTGTATAAATAGAGGAGGTGTATTCCTCATTCAACACACACTCACTCACTTGAGTGTGGCGCACTTATGAGAGAGAGGTATGCTATGGAGAAGGACGAGCTTATGCTCAGGGTTACATATTTTGTATTTGCTGGTCATCTATATTGAGGAAGCTTTGCTAGGTTTTCTACCCCATGAGGGTTTCCCACGATAAATCTGTGTCTCTTGTGTTTATACTGTGCTTGTTGTTTCTTCAGTGATCCTGTATATGCTATTATTGTGAAATGGAATGTAATTCTGCTATTTTATGTCTTAGCATATTAAATCTTAACATGGTATCAGAGCTAACCTGAAGGAAGGCAATGTATGGCACTTACGACACTTGCGACAATTTCAAGGTTTGGGTTTTGTATAGCAAAAACCAGTCATCGTGGAAATTTCGCTATAAATACATTTTGGTGAAGGTTCAGGATCTGAAACCTTTACAGGTCGTAGATAACATCCCCGGGTACCTTGTGTCCAAAGGGAACCCTCCAATTTGTTGTACGTTTCGATTTATGATCAGTACAAGTTAGGGTTTCTGCCTCTTCCAGATCTCAGTCAAAATCAGGTGACCTAGGAAAAAAGGTCATAACTTGGGCTAGGAAGCTCCAAAGGAAATTTCGTAAAAAGTGACAGGTAGTACAAAAACTTTACTATCTCAGGAAACGTTTGTAGAAGCCAAAGTTGAACCAGTGACACATGTAATGCCGTACAAGTTCGCTCTCCTGTTATATCCCATAAACAGGTCACGTTGCGACACTTGGAATAACTCTCTCTCAGAAAATCCAATTGAGGTCAGACCTATTGGGATGGAAATATGACAGGTCAGGCTACCACAATAACAGTTTTCAGACCCTGTGGATCAAAAATTTTGGAGTTACAGCAGAAACAATCAGGTACACATTTCTGTCAAAACAAAATTATTTTTGGAGCACTTCATTCATGGCTTCCGGAATTTAGGGTTTCGGAGAAAGTTAGAATTTTTGGAATCGAAGTCCACGGCTGAATGCTACTCAGGAAAATCGAAATTTAGAGACCAATATCGAATTTTTTGGTTGGGTAGAAGACCGGGCTTGATCAAACCCCAGTTCAGGATTTTGATCGGAAAGATGGAAAATTAGGGCTTCAGCAAAAGTTGGAATTTTTGAAGTTTGTGACCACGGCTGGAAGCTCCTCAGAAAAATAAGAGTTTAGATCCTTGGATTGAACCTTTTTTATTGGGAAGAAGGGTGGGATTCATCAAACCCTAGTTCGGGATCCTGTACAGAAGATCCAGAAGTTTCGAAGGCAATTTTGAGGGGTCAAATTTTTGAAGATTTCAAAATTGAAGTATGCTAGTTTGATCAGCTCAGCAAGACACATCCTTCCATCCATTCAGAAGTGTGAAAGTCAAAGATTGAATTTTTAGGGTTTCTCTAGCAAACCCTAATCAAGCTCCAGATCAAGTTTCAGGGGGAGTTGAGGCTAAGGTCTTACATAAGAAGACTACAAGAAGTCTCGACAGGTATGACTTAAGGAGGTTTAGGTATGTCTTGAAATCTGATTCCTGATTAAGTTCATAATGTGTTTGTCT
The DNA here is from genome assembly GCA_027924585.1 of Larix kaempferi. Classification (NCBI taxonomy): domain Eukaryota; kingdom Viridiplantae; phylum Streptophyta; class Pinopsida; order Pinales; family Pinaceae; genus Larix; species Larix kaempferi. The sequence goes on along the minus strand of BSBM01000063.1, from coordinate 9,878,238 downwards.
CCATATTATTTATTAGTACAATCTTGATTAATGTTAGAATTGTCTTATCACCCTAGTAATAGTATGAATGCATGTGAATGATCAAAGACATTCATTGATTAGGGCTATATGATTGTACTAATTCATTATGGTGTTGTATGAGGTTGATGTTGTCTGCTAACAAGATACAGGTACATCACGAAAGACAAATCAAGTTCCATGACCATGACAACATGAAGACAAAGACTAGTCCATAATCTTTGTTCTACTTACAAGGTATGTATGACTTTGTTATATTATGCTTAACATATGAGATATGCAGGTTCTAGCACAGGATCTCTAAATCATTGAAGAGAACAAAGAAGATATTGTTTAGGTATGTTAGACATAACTAAGCAAGTATACTAATCCAGGTATTTTTTCCTATGTCAAGTTAGAATCTTACCTTGTGTTAGGATCCCTTATATAAGTATACTTGGTATGATTGGTTATGCTTATTCATAAAGTTAGTAATCAAGGGTTTATGCATATTATGTCTCTTATCTTGATGATTTAATTAACCAGAAGAGTACTATGATCAAACAAAAATATGCATGAGTAAAAGAAGACTTCCTTGAAACCCTGAATACTAATGATCATGACTATACATATTCAAGATTATTTAGAATTATAATGTTTTGATAATATTGATAATATACTAATGAATGTATGTTTGTGTATGAGATCATGAGGATGACACTAGTGCACACTTGAGCATGCACAGTGGTACAAAATGAATAGAAGTTCAAAAGACATATAGAAGATCAAGCGGGAGGAAACCACACAAACATAAAAGATAATTATTTGAGTTGTTATTTCAAATAGTAAATGATATTACTTGTATGCATATTTGTATTCCTAGAATATATCATGCTGAGTGTAAACATTCATAGAGCATTGAACAATATACTACTAATATGCATATGATTGGTAAGTTGGACAAACATTCCATTGTTGCTTGTCTAGAATGAAACCTCTTTGCTGACATGCTGAGAGATGTGCACACTCTCGATAGTATGTTCTGGTAGAGATGGAAGGCATCTAGATAGCAACTGTATGCATACAGGATATGGAAAAGTGTTGTGCCAAAGTATTGGTGAAGATAGTTGCATTACTATGTAAATGATATCTGTATGCATAATAGGTTATCATGTCAACATGATTTCATGATTATGAAGTATTATTAATCATGTACTTAATTTTGTTTTGTAGGAAAGATCATGATGAATGATGAAACACTGAACAAGCGATGGATGTTCAACAAAAGGATTTACAAATCAAACACACTATAGAAGGCTTGTGGCTAGAAGATTCTCTTAGAAAGAGGAAGAGAATCATGATGAGATGTTTGCTCCAAGTGGCTAGATAAGACCATTCTCTTAATGGTGTAATTAAAGAAGAAGTGTGAATCAGGTTCTGTATGGGTACCCAGGATCGATAATCAATTGATGAGCTTAATGATCACCATGGGTGATGTGGATCTCAACCTTTGCTACACGGTTGAATATGGTTTCTATACACAGATGACATGGATGCAAGAAGGAACTCACCACAGAGTTCAAATGATATTGAGGCTCATATCAGTAGACCCATCTGACGAGAGATGGCACAGATAGATATGCAGAAGATCACTCAATGCAGAGTGTGAATGAATGAGAATTGACAGCTTCTTGACAAAGCTTGGGCTTTACCAGAAGTAAAGTTGATCCTAACCTTTACCTTAAGGTTGTGGATGATGAACCTATCATACCATTATTGTATGAGGATGATCTATTTCTGACAAGGAATGAGAAATAGATCATGAAAGAAGAAGATGGCCGCAGAAATGAAAATGAAAGATCTCAGATTGATGCATTACTTCCTAGGTATGGAAGTATGGCAAGGCTCAGAAGGAATCTTTCTCAACTAGGGAAAATATTTCGATAAATATTAAAAGGACTTGATGTGTTGGAATGGACACTCTCATGGATTCCAACTTGAAGCTGTTAGCGGATGACTCATCAGAGTTAGTGGATATAACTCTGTACAGACAACTTATTGAGTCATTGATGTATCTAACGAATACTAGGTCAGATATATGCTTTGATGTGAACACCTTGAGTTAGTATCTAGTGGAAACTAGATGTGTTCACCTGATAAGTTGCAAATCATGTGATGCGGTACCTAAAGGATACGATAGACTTTGATCTATGTTATCTTGGAGATCATGACTTCAGATGGATACACAAATGTTGATTGGGCAGGAAGTGTATCACACAGGAAGAGCACATCGAGAGGATGTTATTGTCTGGGATCAGCCATGATATCGTGGTTTAGCAGGAAACAATCTAGTGTGGCTCTTAGCACAAGCAGAATATATGGATGCTTGCTCTGCTAAGTTATGAAGCAGTATGGCTTCAGAATTGTTTGACTTAGAGATGGACTCAACTGTGATCCTATGTGACAAACAAGAGTTGTACCAAAATGGCAGAGAATCCAGTGTTCCATGATAAGTCTAAGCACATAAGAGATTTGACATTTCTATATACGAGATATGGTGTAGAAAGGAATTAAAGTTCGAATTTGTAACAAGTTACCGATGCACTAACCAAACCTCTACCTCAAGTGAACAAGTTACCGATGTACTAACCAAACATCTACCTCAAGTGAACAAGTTACTGATATACTAACCAAATATCTACCTCAAGTAAAGTTTGAGTATTTCTGAGACAAGCTTGATAGGACCCTCCTCGAAAGGGGGAGTGATGTGGTCATTTATGATGAGATTTCCTACATCAACAGAGAGGTCGATGATGTGGATACATATATTGGTGATGCTGACAGAGAGGTTGGTGGATGGTCCTTAGATAGGGTCTAATTTGACAAGGGGATTGCATCATCCTTGAACACATGTTCTAAAAGGAGCCGTAGACGTATGTCTTCGAGAATGAAGTCCTTGGTGGACATGTGGGGATTGGATCATCCTTGGACTTCAGTCCTAAAAGGAGTCATAGACATATGTCTCTGAGAAAGAAGAGGGATTGCATCATCCTTGAACACATGTTCTAAAAGGAGCCGTAGACAGGTGTCTCCGAGAAAGAAGAGGGATTGCATCATCCTTGAACACATGTTCTAAAAGGAGCCGTAGATAGGTGTCTCCGAGAAAGAAGAGGGATTGCATCATCCTTGAACACATGTTCTAAAAGGAGCCGTAGACAGATGTCTTTGAGAATGAAGTCCTTCGTGGACATGTGAGGATTGAATCATCCTTGGATTTCAGTCCTAAAGTGAGCCGTAGACAGATTTCTCTGAGAAAGAATAGGGATTGTATCATCCTTGAACACATGTTCTAAAGAGAGCCGTAGACATATGTCTTCGAGAATGAAGTCCTTGGTGGACATGTGAGGATTGGATCATCCTTGGACTTCAGTCCTAAAGAGAGTCGTAGACATGATGTCTCCGAAAATAAAGTCCTGAATGAACAGGTGGGGGATTGTATCGTCCCCGAACTCCGGTCCCAGAATTGAGCCATAGACTGGGTCTTTGAGAATTGAAGATAGGACTGCATCGTCCCTAGACCTCGGTTCAAAATGTACGTGAGGAATGTATCGTCCATGAACTGGGTTCAAAATGTACGTGAGGACTGCATCGTCCATGAACTGGGTTCAAAATGTACGTGATGGGATTTCATTGTCCCTAGACATTAGACTTGTCTTAAAGGTACATGTGAGGACTACATCATCCATGAACTCGGTTCAAAATGTACATGATGGGATTGCATCATCCCTAGACATGAGACTTGTCTTAAAGGTACGTGTGAGGACTGCATCGTCCATGAACTGGGTTCAAAATGTACGTGAGGACTGCATCGTCCATGAATTGGGTTCAAAATGTACGTGAGAGGACTGCATCGTCCGTGAACTGGGTTCAAAATGTACGTGATGGGATTGCATCGTCCCTAGACATGAGACTTGTCTTAAAGTGATAAGGATTGATCATCCTGGAACTTGATCTGGATTGTATCATCCATGGACCTATGTCCTAAAGAGAGTGGGATTGATCATCCTGTAATATGATTGCATGTGTTGCAGGGTATGCTACTATGCATACTTGACTGATGAGGATACTTGTATTGATGTATTGATACTTGTATTGATGATATGTATTGATGAGGATACTTGTATTGATGTATTGATACTTGTATTGATGATATGTATTGATGAGGATAGTTTTATGTATACCTATATTGATGAGGATACTTGTATTGATGATGTGTATGCTTGTATTGATGAGGATACTTGTATTGATGATGTGTATACTTGTATTGATGAGGATACTTGTATTGATGATGTGTATACTTGTATTGATGAGGATACTTGTATTGATGATGTGTATACTTGTATTGGTGTGAATACTAATACTGATGATCTAGATGATCCAGATACTGTAGATCGTGATGATCCAGATGCTGTAGATCAAGATGATCCAGATGTCGTAGATCGAGATGATCCAGATGCTGTAGATCGTGATGATCCAGATGCTTTAGATCAAGATGATCCAGATGCTATAGATCGTGATGATCCAGATGTTGTATATCGAGATGATCTAGATGTTGTAGATCGTGATGATCCAGATGCTGTAGATCGAGATGTTGTAGATCGTGATGATCTAGATGCTTTAGATCGAGATGATCCAGATGCTGTAGATCGAGATGATCCAGATGCTGTATATCGTGATGATCCAGATGCTTTAGATCGAGATGATGTGATAACGATGTTGATGATCGTGAGGATCCAGATGTTGCTGTAGCTGTTCGAGTGCTGCAGAAGATAAAGACTCAGTACTGAAGATGTTAATGTTCCAGTATTGAAGATGTTCCAGTAACTGCTTGAGTTACTGATGATGTTGAGAAAGCTTCCAATGATTTATAGATGTATCATGTATCATGTTGATGGCTCCTTGCTCCTGCAGATGTTGTTATAATATCCTTCTCGTTAAGGGGGAGTGTTGAGATATTGTAACTTCAAAGAATATTATATTTGTACTTTATTATTCCGGAGATGTTTCATTCCTCCGTGAAGATCTTATTGTATATCCGGAGATGTTTATTCCTCCGTCAAAATGTGGTAACTTGGGTTATTAGACTTCCCTAGTGGGGGTCGGCCCTGTATGTGTTATGTGGGTCAAAGGGTTGTTAGACCACCCTAGTGGGGTCGACCAGTCAGTTGTAATGGGCTATTTAACCCAATGGTTAAATACGAGCCTACATGATTTTTGTAAAAGACAAGTCGGAGTACTGTATAAATAGAGGAGGTGTATTCCTCATTCAACACACACTCACTCACTTGAGAGTGGTGCACTTATGAGAGAGAGGGCTGCAATGGAGAAGGAGGAGCTTATGCTTAGGGTTACATCTTTTGTATTTGTTGGTCATCTATATTGAGGAAGCTTTGCTGGGTTTTCTACCCCATGAGGGTTTCCCAGGATAAATCTATGTCTCTTGTGTTTATACTGTGCTTGTTGTTTCTTCAGTGATCCTGTATATGCTATTATTGTGAAATGGAATGTAATGCTGCTATTTTATGTCTTAGCATATTAAATCTTAACAAAAGTTGTGTTCCTTGTATCTTGTTGATCTTGTGTGTTGATGAATAAGTTAAAAGTGATTTAAATTGTTAAAAGTTATCAATACTGATTCACCCCCCCTCTCAGTATTGTCCAATATTCCAACACCTACTCCACTTCATTGTGGGAAAAGCAACCTCATAGAACAGTGTCAACCTTGCGATGATATAGGACATCTTTGAGGAGAAGATATATTGGGGATAGATGGCATATGTGTCGGGAATCATCACTAGAAAAGTGAGGGGTGAATTTATTAGTTTGGATATATGTCAAGATATCACCATACCATGGATCATCACTTGCTATGAGGAAAAGGTGCTCATCAGGTAATTGGTCGTTCATAGATTCTCCCAGGGTAGTGTTCGGGAGCTCAATAATGAGCTTGGAAAGGGACAAGGACTTTTTTCTTTTATGGATAACAAAATAAAGGTCAAATTATTGGACAATAATAATCCATTCTGAAAATTTACCGTTAATGAGTCCTCGGCTAAGTATGTATTGCATTGGATTGGAGTCTATGATCATTGTGGTCTTATGGAGTAAGATGTAACGGTGCAGCCTCTACTTTGAGAGGATTATGGCTAGTGTGATCTTCTCCTCATGGGTTTACTTAAGTGTTGGTCCTGTCAATGTTTTATTGATGTAGTAAATGACATGTTCATTGTGATATTCATCTTTTTGGACTAGGGTGTTTGCAACAACGAAAGATGACATCGATATATAGAGGATAAAATAGTTTTCAAATTTCAGTTGAGAGATGAGGAGTGCAAAATCCAACACTTTTTTTGGCACTTCAAAATAGCTTTGGGCTTGGTCATCCCATTAGAAAGGGATTCCTCTCCTAAGCAAATGCATAAAACCATGTTCCTGAGTGGCATAATCAGGTACAAAGTGGTGAAGGAAATTAGCCTTCCCTTGAACACTTTTCAACTGAAGTCATCTTCATGGGGGAGGCAAGCCAAGAATGGCTTGATGTTACACCAAAATCTCATCATCATGAGTTATATGTCCTTGAATTGTCCTAATTATTAAATCATTGATCCCAAATTGATTGAAGGAAGGGATTTGACATGGTTTTCCCTTATGTTTTCATACTGGTGCACCTTGCAGATTGACAAAATGTGTCAGGTTCTTAACGACGTGCTCTGCACATTGACAGAGCGCGTCACTGACACTACTTTCATTTGGATAGAGTGCATCACCCTTCAATGGTGCATGTTTCTTGTTGACAAAGTGCGTAATTGTCAGTTAGAGGAGAAAAAGAGAAGCTTTGAGCACCTTCTAGAATGAATATCTTCATGGATTCTTATCCCAAGAAATCAGCCAAGGTGGCATTCGATCCCCTACCTTCTTGGGATGATCCCTTAGTCTTCTCCATCAAATCCTCAACCCCTTATATCCCTTTTGGCCTATATATTCAAGATTCCTCTTCATGGTTAGGGGAGGAAGGACTAGAGCATCTAAATGCTGGTGAAATTCTGCTAGAGTGAGAACCATTTCTATTGAAGGCAAGATTAGATCCTTGAGGAAAAGGTCATTTGGAAGAAATTACAACATCAAGGATTGGTTCTAATATGCTCTTCTTTTATTTTCATTAATACAGTAATATACATTCTTTCCGTAAATATTTATTGTTCATTATAGATCTTTAGAATTAGTTTCCTTGACCACTAGTTTAAATTAATCAATATTGCATAGTATTATCATTTGTGTGTTTCCACTTGTTTTTTGTCTCTTGTTTTGCAGCTGAAGATCGAGGGATACATCAATTAAGGATATATCACTACATTTGCAAGGTGAGTAATCCATCTACACTCTTTGTAATTTTTTTTATCTAGGAAAGATTGCATGTTTTGTGGTGTTTTTTTCTAGATCTATCACATTTAGACAAGAGAGCTTTGTCCTTGTCTGCATAAAAGAAGTGTCTAGAAACAAAATTGGCGACCATACTGGGAAGATCCCATAGTCTTTGGGTTTTTCAAGTTGTGATTTGCAGTGATTTTGGTTTATTCTCTTAAATCCGTTCAAATTTTCCTCTTTCCTTTGGATCTTCCTTCCTGTGAGTTACTGTGCGATCCAGACTTTGTTAGGGATCTTTTACTCATCCAATTACCTATTTTTGGTTTGGAATTTTTTATTTTTTCAATTTTATATCTCACCCGACGCACCTAGGTAGTGTCATACCTGCGTCACTGTAATTTTGACACACCTTATCATAAGGTAGATCGTGCCACTAACGCACTTAGCTAGTGTTCAGAAAACTTCATTGGCGCTCTCTCCCTTTATGCAAACCACGCCACTCAAGCTTTGATGCCCTAGTGCATACATGCAACCTGCGTCACCCTGTAAAGTTTGACATTTAGGGTTGGATTTCCCACAAAAAGTTGGTTTCATTGGTTTTCTGAGATCTTTGTTTTACTTGTCTCAGGCATCATTTTTCTAAAATTTGGATAGATTCTTTCCTTAGTTTACTTTGAGATCTAGAGCTTGATTAAAAATCTCAATAGTCCTAGGTAGTCAAGTAGTTGCTTCCTTGGTCTTGGGTAGTTTCAATCCCTTTCAAGTGCAGTTGGTCTTGTGACTCGTTGAGGGTCCCTGATCTGTTTTTCTCTGAATTCTAATTCTTTGAGGATTTTATGTTGTTATGGTTTTGGTGCAATTGGATGTGAATATTGAATTGTTACACTTTTTGGTTGATTGATTTCTTAAGAAATTATGTTTGTTTAAGGATTGTAGTAGTGAACAATCTCTCATATTTTGAATCAAGATAGAAGAAGTGATATCATTCTTAGGATTTTTGAATGCATTAGTAGAGAAAATAAAAAAATTTACTCTCTTCATCTTGGGTGCATTGCGTGAGGTTGTTGAAAAGAGCATTCGTGATTTTGATAGTTGTTTGAAAAACTTCGAAAAAGAGATGAAAGTTTTGCATGTTTATTTATTCTTGGTTTTAAAAAGAGTTCATCTTCATCTCTCCAAAAAATATTAAGTGGAAGTTGTTGATGTATATGTAACTTCGGAATGTATTTCATATATGTATATTGTACTCCTATAGAGATGGCATTATTCCTCTATACGGATGTGTTTGTATTCCTATAGAGATGTTATTATTCCTCTATACGAAAGTGTCGTCATTTATATTGTAAGTGTCGTAACTTATACTTGATGGGTTATTAGACCACCTTGTTGGGGTCATCCCTGTATAAGTCATGTGGGTCAAAGGGTTATTAGACCACCCTATTGGGGGTCGGCCATTTGGGGCAAAGGGTTATTAGACCACCCTATTGGGTGTCGGCCCATTCAGCTTTGTGTTATGTGGTTAAGTTGAGGCCGACCTAGTAAAGGTTATTAGGCAAGTCAAGTCAAGTATAAATAGAGTGCGGGAGGCACTCTATTTCATCATTCTATTCTCTCACACACTCTTTAGAGAGTGGTGCACTTGTGGAGGAGGAGAAGCTGCTGCTAGGAGATGTCTATCTCTTATGCTTGGGTTGTATCATTGCTCTATCTATCTCTGAGGAATTTATTGGGGTTTTTCACCTTTATGGTTTTCCCCAAGTAAACTCTGTGTCTTTTGTGTGTTTGCATTATTGTTTCCATGATTGATATACTATAGATATGCTGTACATGTTGTTCTCTCAGTTAAGATCCTAGATCAGATTGAAGTAAATTCTGAAAAAACTAACATGGTATCAAAGATAGCCTGAAAGAAGGCATGGTATGGCATGTATGACACTTGTTGCAATTGCGACGCTAGGGATTGATATAGCAAAAACCAATCATCGTAGCACTTTCGCTATAAATCCATTTCAACGAAGTTTTCAGATCTGAAAATTTTATAGGTCGAATATTAGATCCCCATGTACCTTGTGTCCAAAGGAAAACTTCTAATTCGTTGTACTTTGTGTTTTGTGATCTGTACAATCTAGGGTTTCTGCCTCTTCCAAATCCGAGTCATAAACAGGTGACCTAGGAAAAACGGTCATAACTTTGGCTAGGAAGCTCCAAATGAAATTTCGTAAAAAGTGACAAGTAGTGCACGGACTGTACTTTCTCAGATAACTTTTACAAAGGCCGAAACTGAACTAGTGACATGTGGCACTTCGTACAATTTCTCTCTCTTGTTGTATCCCATAAATAGGTCATGTTGCGACACTTGGCATAACTATCTCTTAGAGAATCCAATTGAGGTCAGAACTATGGGGTTGGAAATATGACAGGTCGGGCTACCATAGATAGAATTTTCAGACCTTATGGATTTGAAAGTTTGGAGTTACACTAGAAACAATCAGGTGCATATTTCTGTCAAAACAGAATTATTTTTTAGCATCTTCATTCATGGCTTCGGGAATTTAGGGTTTCGGAGAAAGTTGTAATTTTTGTAATCAGAGACCACGGCTGGATGCTACTAACAAAAATCAAAATTTAGAGACCAAGATCAGATTTTTTTGTTGGGAAGAAGGCCGGGCTTGATCAAACCCCAATTCGAGACTTTGATCGGAAAGATGGAAAATTAGGGCTTCTGCAAAAGTTGTAATTTTGGAAATTTGTGACCACAGCTAGAAGCTCCTCAGAAAAATAGAAGCTTAGAGCTTTGAATCAAAATTTTTGGTTAAGTGAAGCTCCGGGAAACTCAGACCCTAATTCAGGGTCCTCCCTAGTGAATCCTGAAAACTAAAAGGCAATTTTGAGGGGTGAAACTTTGCAGTTTTCAAATTCGGAGTATACCAGCTTGACCAGCTCAGAAAGGCGCATCTTTCTATCCTTTCAGAAGTTTGAAATTCAAAGTTTGAATTTTTAGGGTTTCTCTGACAAACCCTAATCCATCTCCAGATCCAGTTCCTGCAAATCAAGTGGATTGGGTTAATCCTAGAAGAGAATGGATTGGTCACTTGCATAAGTGACAAAGTTACCGTTTCAAAGGGAGATATGGCTAAGCCCTTTCATAAGAAGATTACAAGCAATCTCGACAGGTATGACTTATTTAGGTATGTTTCGAGATTTGTTCATGATTAATTTTATGGTATGTTTGTCTTCATATTATTATGGTTAGTACAATCTTAATTAAATTTAGACTTGTTGTATCACCTTAATAAAATTATGAATGCATGATAGAAGATATTCATTGATTAGGGTGTTGACACTTATGATTGTAATAATGCATTATGGTGTTTTATGAGGTTTATGTTGTCCGCTAACATGAAAGGTACACCAAGAAAGACAAATCATGTTCTAGTTCAAGAACATATGATCATGGTGACATGAAGACAAAGATTCATCCATTGTCATGGACCACTTAGAAGATCTATTTACGAGGTATGTATAACTTGGTTCTATAATGGTTAACTTATGAGATATGCAGGTTACTAGCACAAGTCATTGAATAGAACAAGAAGACATCATGTGGGTATGTTAGACATAACTAGATAACATACTAATCCAAGTATGTTTTTCCTATATCAAGTTAGAATCCTACCTTGTGATAGGATCTCTTATATAAGTATACATGGCATGATTGATAATGATTATTCATAGGTTTGAATAATCATGGGTGTATGCATATTATGTTTCTTACCTTAATTGATGATATGACTAACCAGAAGAGTCATAAAAGTATAGGTTTGAGTAATCACGGGTTTAGGCATATTATGTTTCTTACTTTAATTTATGATATGACTAACCATAAGAGTCCTTGAATACTAATGCTTATTATTTCTGTTTGAAATGATCATGGCTATACATGCTTAAGATTATTGTGTTTTGATAGTATTGAGAATATACTAATGCATGATTATGTATGAGATCTCGAGGATATCACAATAATGATACTTGTAAGCATGCATAGTGATCGAGGATGGATATAAGTTCAATGAAAGGTAATCCAGGAAGCAAAGATCAAGAGGGAGCACACTCCAGTAGTTTCTGCAATGGATGTGGATAATCAGAGGGAGTCCACCACTTCTCACAATCCACATCAGGATGGAGTTGAAAAGATTCAGAGGGAGTCCACCCAACAACCAAACAAAGATAAGTATTTGAATTGTCATTTCTTACATTGTTTTTGTTTAAATAATGTTGTTCAATGATGTATATGCTTATGTTCCTAGACTTAGGTTGTGTATTATGCATATTAGAATAATTGCATTAATGAACAGTATACTACTAATATGCATGTGATGGGTAAGTGGCCTATGGCACTGTACAACATTCCATTGCTACTTGTCTAGAATGAAACCTCTTTGCTGACATGTTGGGAGTTGTGCACACTCTTAACAATGTTCTGGTATAGATTGGAAGGCATCTAGAAAGTTATGGGATATGGATAAATGTTGTATTGAAGCATTGGCTAAAATAATTGCATGACTGTATGACATATTTCTTTATGTGTAAGAATTTGTTCTGAAAACTATGAAATGTTTCTAATCATGCAATCTAACTTATTTTGTAGGAAATATCGTATACCATCACCTACAAAAGAAGGAATACAACATTTGTTCCAGCAACAAAGATATCTATTAAAGATATTGAAGATATTGAAGTTCCCAGGATCTAGGATGAACTAATGGAAGAATGCCATGATCAGTCGATCATGAAGAATGATGTTTGGGATGCAGTCCCAAGACCTGAAGGGAAGTATGATGTGACTTCCAAATGGATCTATAAGATCAAGCATGCTGCAGATGGTAGCATGGAGAAAGAAAAAATGAGTGATGAAATGGAAGATACACCAGATGGATGTCAAGACAACCTTCTTGAATGGTGTAGTCAAAGAGGAATTGTATGTGGAGAAACCACTTGGTTTTGAAACACATGACAGGAAGTCATATGTGTGCAGGTTAAAGAATGCCTTATATGGCTTGAAGCAAGCTCCTAGGACTTGGTATGGTAGGATGGACAGTTTCGTATCTAGTTTGGGCTTTACTAAGAGTAAAGCGGATTCCAACCTTTACTACAAGGTTGAGGAAGGAAATCCTGTGATACTACTATTGTATGTGGATGACCTGTTTGTTACAGGTAATGATAGATTGATTGCCGATACCAAGAGGAAAATTGCAGCTGAGTTCGAGATGAAGAACTTGGGTATGATGCACTACTTTCTAGGCATGGAGGTGTGGCAGAGTGAAGATGGAATCTTCCTTGAACAAGGGAAGTATGCACTAGAGATCCTAAAGAGGTTCGGGATGATGGACTGCAAGGCCATGGCCACACCTATGGCATTGAACTTGAAGCTTCTGTGTGATGCTTCATCTGATCCGGTTGATGTCACTGTGTATCGTCAGATGATTGGGTCCTTGATGTACCTGACGAACATGAGACCAGATATTTGCTTTGCGGTGAGCACATTGAGCCAGTTCTTGACGGATCTGAGAGATGTTCACCTGGTTGCTGTAAAGCATATTCTGAGGTACCTAAAGGGTACAGTTGAATATGGGCTCATGTATGATGCGAATCAAAAGTTTAACCTACATGGTTATGTTGATTCATATTGGGCAGGCAGTGCTGCAGATAGGAAGAGCACTTATGGGTGCTGCTTCAGTATGGGATCAGGTGTGATCTCTTGGTTTAGCAGGAAGCATTCCTACGTAGCATTGAGTACAGTCGAGGTAGAGTATGTTGCAGCTTGTTCGGCTAGTTGTGAGGAAGTATGGCTTCGGAAGTTACTGTCTGAGTTATTTGATCTAACGCTGGAGGCTACTGGCATATTTTGTGACAACCAGAGTTGTGTGAAGCTGTCTGAGAACCCGGTGTTCCACGATAGGTCAAAACACATAGAGATCAAATATCACTATATCAGGGATATGGTGCAGATGGGAGCAGTGAAGCTCTTGTATGTTGCAACGGATGAGCATATTGCAGATGTGTTGACGAAGCCACTAGCCAAAGTGAAGTTCAAATACTTCAGAGAGAGGCTTGGTGTTCTTCAGATTGACGACACTTCAAGGAAGAAGTGATGGAGACATTTGTTGAATCCATTCCGAGCATGGTGAGAGGAGGATCCTTCCATGGCTGTGGATATAAGCACTGGATGATGAGCATCAGGATGATGCTCCAGTTACTGCTCTGTATATGTATGTATGCATCATGTTAGATGCTGGATATGATCAGTTGGATCATTTATGTATGTATGCATCATGTTGGATGCTGGATATGATCAATTGAATCATGTGTATGTATTTGTATATGTATCAGGTGGATACATTGTATGATCAAGTAGATCATGTATGTTGATATGTATCAGGTATGATCAAGTGGATCATGTATTTGTATATGTATCGGGTGGATACATTGTATGATCAGGTAGATCATGTATGATGATATGTATCAGGAAAATATTGTGTATGAATCAGGTGGATGCATTGTATGATCAGGATGATCATGGATGACGAGCTTCAGGATGTTGCTCCAGATGACATGCGTCAGGACGATGCAGTGATGATGATTAGGATGATCATGTGTACATCAGGATGATGTATGGTGAGTATCAGGTTGATACTCTGTGGCCGTGGACAGGTTGTGTAGATAAGCATATAATAGTGCCCTGGGAGGTTTGCAAATTCTCTTGCTAGGTTTTTCCGCTGGCATATAATAGCTCCATGGAAGATCTACCAAATGCTCTTTCGAGGTTTTGCTTTGGGAGGACATATAATAACACCCTGGGAGGTTTGCAAATTCTCTTGCTAGGTTTTGTCGCTGACATATAATAGCTCCCTGGGAGATCTGGCAAACTCTTTTTCGAGGTTTTGTCCTATGGCATGTAAGTAGACCTGGGAGATTTGGACAGAATGAAAAAGGCCTCAAATTCTTTTTTGAGGCATTTCCATGACCACATGTAATAAGTCCTGGGGATCTGGATAGGATGAAAAAGGCCTCAGATGCTCTTTAGGGTTCTTGCTTGACAAGACACTCTTTTAAGGTTTTGTGGTGGAGGTCACATGTAATAAGTCCTGGAGATCTGGACAGGATTAAAAAGGCCTCAGATGCTCTTTAGGGTTCTTGCTAGTTAAGAGACTCTTTTAAGGTTTTATGACAGTCACATGTAATAGCTCCTTGGGAGATCCGATAGGTTGGGCTGTGTGCCCGTAATAATTCCTGGGATGCTCTTGCGAGGTTTTGTGATGTATGTAATAAGTCCTGAGGATTCCACAGTATGGCTAGTGATGATGAAGACCTGCAGATGATGGGCCTACATCCAGTATGAAAAAGGACTGGCTCTGTAGAACTTCCTATGACGAGTAGATTTAAAGATTGATTGAGATAGTAGCAGCAGTGACGATGACGATGACTCGATGATGATTATCCAGTGACGATGATCTAGAGAAGAAGACTTGTGCTAGAAGACCTATATCAAGAAATACCTTCCTAGTTAAGAGGGAGTGTTGATGTATATGTAACTTCGGAATGTATTTCATATATGTATATTGTAGTCCTATAGAGATGGTATTATTCCTCTATATGGATGTGTTTGTATTCCTATAGAGATGTTATTATCCCTCTATGTGGAAGTGTCGTCATTTATATTGTAAGTGTCATAACTTATACTTGATGGGTTATTAGACCACCTTGTTGGGGTCGGCCCTGTATAAGTCATGTGGTTCAAAGGGTTATTAGACCACCCTATTGGGTGTCGGCCCAGTCAGCTTTATGTTATGTGGTTAAGTTGAGTCCGACCTAGTAAAGGTTATTAGGAAATTCAAGTCAAGTATAAATAGAGTGCGGGAGGCACTCTATTTCATCATTCTATTCTCTCACACACTCTTTGGAGAGTGCCGCACTTGTGGAGGAGGAGAAGTTGCTGCTAGGAGATGTCTATCTCTTATGATTGGGTTGTATCATTGCTCTATCTATCTCTGAGGAAGTTATTGGGGTTTTTCACCTTTAAGGTTTTCCCCAAGTAAACTCTGTGTCTCTTGTGTGTTTACATTATTGTGTCCATGATTGATATACTGTAGATATGTTGTACATGTTGTTCTCTTAGTTAAGATCCTAGATTAGATTGAAGTAAATTCTGAAAAACTAACAGAAGTTAGGCCTTTTCAAAGCCTTTGGGAAAAGTTAGTGAATGCTCTGTTAGAAAAACAGGATCGCAGAGCAATAACAATAAACAGAAATGAAAATATAATCACACACACATTACAAGAGAGACACAGATATATTGTGGTTCACCCTAACTTGGGCTACGTCGACACTGAATTTGCCAGTCCTTATTATTATTACCGTCCAGCAAGGTGAAGGGATACAACCTGCAGCACAGCCACTGCACTTCCTCTTCACTTTCTCACAGTCTCTCTCCTGATCTTAGAGATATTTACAATGCATAAAACCTAATACATCAACCCTAGATGTATTAAAATGTCTTTCTTTTATAGGGAAAATACAGAAGGAAAATACCACGAGATACCCAAAACCATGGGCCCGCAAAACAACTGGCAAAAACAACCCCAAATTTTTTTCTCGGGGGCGTTTCCCTCGAAGCCCCGTTTCTCGGGGGCACTGCCCTTGAATCCCCATTTGCAGGGGCTCCATCTTGGCACCCCCGTGACTTGGGGGCATTGCCCCCAAATACACTTTTTCGAGGCGTTACCCCGAACCCCTAAAAATGCAGAATGGGTGTACAGTCCTCTGGGGTGCACGGCTAAGACAATATCATCTATGAGACTTGAAGATCTGGCTCCACAACCAAAAATATCCCACTTGGAGATTGATCAAAGCAACTCCACCGCTACTGCACTTGCTGGACTTGGACTTGGAAAATTTCTTCTCTTCCCCTTCATGCTAGAAGGCCAACTGAAACCGAGCAAGAAATCAGTTTCTCTCTGGTCACTACCTTTGTGAACATGTCTGCAGGATTCTGTCTAGTATGTATCTTTTCCAGCTTCAACAGTACATCTTCAAGAATAGAGCATATGAAATGGTACTTGAGTTGTATATGTTTAGTCCTGGAATGGAATGCTGAGTTATTTGCAAGATGAATGGCACTCTGGCTGTCACTATACAACCTTCTATCCTTCTGCTTCTTACCCACTTTCTCCATAAACCTCTGCAACCAAATCATCTCTTTACTAGCCTCTGTAATAGCAACATACTCTGCTTCCATTGTTGAAAGTGCAACAACCTTCTGCAGTTTTGAAATCCAGCTTATTGCTATTCCACCTATAGTAAACACATACCCTATGGTGCTCCTCCTGCTATCCTTATCACCTTCCATATCTGCATTAACATATCCCTATAGAATAGTGTCTAAACCTCCAAAACATAATTCCTAAGTGGTGGTACCTCTCAAATACCTGAGAATCCACTGTACTACCCTCCAATGTTCTTTACATGGATTATTCATATATCTTCTCACAACTCCCACTGCATGTGCAATATCTGGTCTTGTGCACACCATGGCATACATCAAGCTGCCAATTGCTGATTGATGAGGAATCTTGGACATTTAATCTGTCTCTTCCTGTGTCTTGGGACACATTTCCTTACTTAGACTGAAATGGTTGGCCAAAGGTGTACTAACTAGTTTTGCATTCTACATTCTGAACCTCTCCAACACCTTTTGTATGTACTCACCCTGAGACAATGTCAATTTGTGATTTTTCCTGTCTCTTATTATTCTCATACCAAGGATTTGCTTTGAAGCACCCAAATCCTTCATCACAAATGAATTAGCTAGCTTCCTTTTGAGTACATTTATATCCTGCATGTTAGACCCTGTAACAAGCATGTCATCCACATACAATAACAAGATAATATATCTTTCATTGTCTAGCTTCTTGAAATAAACACAGTGGTCAGAATGACATCTACTATAATCTTGTTCTGTCATAAACC
The DNA here is from genome assembly GCA_027924585.1 of Larix kaempferi. Taxonomy (NCBI): domain Eukaryota; kingdom Viridiplantae; phylum Streptophyta; class Pinopsida; order Pinales; family Pinaceae; genus Larix; species Larix kaempferi. The sequence goes on along the minus strand of BSBM01000063.1, from coordinate 9,860,790 downwards.
TGTCAAATTTTAAATACCACTACCTTGAAGCTTGCTTCAAGCCATACAAACTCTTTTTCAACCTGCATACCAAGTTCTTCTTACCTTTGACCTCATACCCTTGTGGCTGCTGCATATATATCTCTTCCTCCAAATCCCCATGGAGAAAGGTTGTTTTTACATCTAACTGTTCAAGATGCAAATCTTCTACCACCACTAGACTTAAGATAGTCCTAATTGAATTCATCTTATGTCATGTCCCAAATTTGGTATTGGGTCACAATGGCCTAATCACATTGGCCATATTCATTAGAGTTTGTCAAATTGATGCTAAAGGTCAAATAATTGCCAAGGAGGAAAATTACTAGTTTCCTAGGTTTGGGGTGGAAGCTTTGGGATTTGGAATAATGGGGATAATAAATAATGTTTGAACATTAGAATGGCATAAATATTTAATAAAGGAGCTAAATAAATATATACAAGTGAAAATCAAAGTGGCATTTCATCATGAAGACACATGGAGGAAGTGGGACCCACATATGGCTAGATTTCCCCACTACACTTGGCATCATTCTCTCACCAATTCGAATTCAAGGTGAATGGTAACATACTTGGGGGAGTCCAAAAGGTATTATTAATTGCATGACTCATCCAAGGTCGAAATATAGAGGAAGAGTAACTCCCATGGAAGAGGAAGAGGCAATTTGGAGCTAGTGAGACACTTGGGCTAGATTCCCTAGCTCTATGACAACAATGATGAAGATGCTATGACACCTATGACACAAATCAGACCTGAAGGCTGACATATGACATATATGACATGTCAGGGCTAAAAATAGACTCCAAGAGGGCGCTCAAGGGTGTTAGGGCAGCTAAGATGCTTCCACATGTGATTTGGTGGAAGTGGGAGACTAGGAATTGTTGTACAAGTGGCGTTCTTTGGAATCTCTTCCCAACATGAGTTGGCATGAGTCTCTTGGAATGAATTCGACCCATGGAGGAAATTAGAAGTTTATAAATGTCAATAACAAAGAATGAAACCAGCTTTTGATCATTTTTAGAATTTGCAATTGCATTTGTGAAGAGGGAGAGCTAGTGGATGACTAGTTTCTTGCCTTAGCCAATTTCGAGGGTGAAAGATTCCCATCCAAGTTGGTAATTGGAAAGGCCATTCAGACCTTTCATTTGGAGCTTTAATGGAGTCTTTATTTGCAGGTGTGAGCTACAGGGCAGCTCATGGTTTCTTCTATTGCAGCTCACTCCTTCAACCATTTCCAGTTTTGATGGCATATTCTTGATCCTTGAGGGAGGGCGTTTTTGGTGAGCTATTGTACTCTTTGGGGAAGCTTTTAATGCCCCATTTATTTTGTAATATGAATTAAATACTCTTTTCTTCATCTCCAAAAAGTTTCAGGTCGAAATTCCAAGTAGAAATGTATAAATCTCATTTTTAATGGAAGAACAATGCCATTTCCCCACTACCTTGTTGTGAGCCAATGTATTGATGATTATTTCGAATGAATGGATGATTCTCTGATATATTTGTGATAAATATACTGCCATGGATGTCTTCTACAAGTTTCATGTACTGTACTTGAGCATTTGAAGCATTTTTACTCAGTGTAGTTGTATTGGGAGGTGAAATAGTGCCATTTCCCCAAGGGTCGAATTGGGGATTTTTGCATTTGAATGGGAGAGGGTGAGAACAGTTGTAATAATCCATTAATGGTGCATATGAGACTTTAATAACATACTTAACACATTAAATACCTCTGTTCATAAATTTGAGTGGGTTTGGAGGCATTTGGGAAGCCATTTTCATTGTTTACCCCAGGGGGATTTGAACCCCAAATTACTAGTAAAATTGCATAATTGGTCCAGAATATTAAGAGAGTTTGCAGAGGTATTTTGGTGGCCATATGTCATCCATAAACATCATATTCAAGTTATAATATCATTCATACACCTTCCTTGAAGATTTGAAGGCATTTGGAGTCAATTTGAGACCTAGAGACCAATACTAGTCAAAGGAAAATCACTAGTAAAGTTACCTACATTGATCAGAATTGAAAGAGGATTTGCAGAAGTATTTTAAAGGTCCAAAGGCATCCCTAAAATACATATTTATGTTCTAATATCATTCATACACCTTCTCAGAAGATTTGGGATCATTTGGGGCAAAATTGGGACCTAGAGATCGAAACTAGTCCAAGGTCGAACCAAGGAAAAAAGTGGAAAATTGCAATTTTAATAAAATTCCTAACAAGGGACATTACAGTGGTATCAGAGCATGATCTTGGAACCTGATGTGGTATAATATATATGAGGAAAATAATTTAGGTACCACCATTATATATTGAAACCAAAAGTGCTTTTGTTGAAGAGGAAGAAAAAAAAAAGTAGGAGAAGAAGAGCAAATTTTTTGAGGGAACTATGACTAGGGATGAAAAGGGAGCCTCATATGATGGTGAGGAGCATATAAAAATTATGAAAACAATATTTGAAGATATGACCAAGCAAATTAAGGAAGGATTCGAATTGTTTTCTATCGAACTTGTGGAAAAAATTATTGATTTTAAGGAAACCAAGGGGCAAAATGCAACAGCTTGCTTGAAGGAGCAAAAGGAAGAGACATCACAAGATAGTGAAGAATATTCTATTGAAAATATGGAAGATCATTTCGAGACACCTTCTAGCTTAGACATGAAACAAAGAGCATCTACTGATGGATGCTTAAACTATGAAGGAGTACCTATTGATGGGTGCTCACACCTCTCTGTTGGTGACATAGAGATCACTTTTGAAAATGTTGCTGCAAGCCCAAGTTCCATTAAGCATGATAATGAAGACCTTGCAGCAGTTGAAGAAGAACCAAGATCAACTTCCCCATCACCACTTGAGCTTCATGAAGTTGGTCCAAGAAAAAATGAAGAAGATGAGGAGGTTCATTTGCAAGAGCCTCATTTTCTTGAAGGGTCCTTAAAGATGAATGAAAAGAAGATCCAAGAGTCCCTCAGCATTCTCCATGACACTCAAGCATTGGTGTCAAATTCTTGTTGGAGAGCTACTTCATTGGAGGAAACATCCTTCCTTGAAGACATGGAGAAGATTCAAAGAGCAATGTGCCACATCAAAGGTGATTTCATGTCTTTGCTTTTTGATAGAAACCATTTGTTTGAGCTTAATGAATTGTTACATGATGCATACTTGAAGAATAATGAGGATATTCATAAGCTCACAATTCAAAATGAGCAACTTCTTGAAAAGTTGCAAGATACTTGTTTTTCCTCCTATGTTTCAGATTGTCAAATGGTAGATTGTTTGGAGGATTCTCATGACATGGTGGATCATGAGAAATGTGAAAATTTGAATGTTCTTGATGTGTTTGAAGATGAACTTGAAGAGATCCAAACACTTGATGTGGTGGAAGAGGAATTTGAATTGCCTCTTGATGAAGGTTATGCAATTTTTAAAGAAGAGCATGATTCCTCTACATTGGAACCAAACTATGACAAAGAGTTCACACTTTTGAAGGAGCTGCATGATACTACCCATATGGATCCTTCCCATGATGAAACTTCTGCACTTTTTGATCATTTGGGTGAGTTAGTTCATCCTCCTACTTCCTACAATTCCATGTTTTGCAACATTAGTCTCAATGAAGTATGGGTGAAAGGGTTCTTTTTGATGGTGCCACATGAGGAGCATGGAACTCCTAGATTTAACTTTTATGATGACATGGTTGGAGCACATTCTTATTCACATTTGCAGCAGCATCATTTGTCACTTTATGATGATTCACATCTACATGGATGTACCTATTATATGGATTTGAGTCACTTGAAGACTCATGGTTTTTCTTGCTCAACATTGGGTTCATTTTATGTTAGAGGAACTTCATCCAACACTTGGGTGAATAGATTTATGATGGGAGAACATTTTTTTTGGCAGCCACATACTTTGTTATATCTTTATGATGATCACATTCAGGGATGTATGGGTGAGACTTCTTTGAGTCATTTGAAGTCTCCTTGTTTTTTTTGCTCATTATTTGGTTCAGATTTTAGTGGAGATTCTTCATTCACTTCTTGGATGAAAGAATACACGGTTGAATATTTTGATGCATATCACATCCTTTTGGAGCAGCTTTATAGGACATGGGATACTCACCTATGTCATTGGAGCAGATTTAATTTGTCACTTGAAGCTTGTATGCACTTGGAAAATGGTGGTCTACTTGCTTGGAGGTATAAGCACTTTCATGATTCTTTGATGAAGCACCTCCTTGATATTCATTTTCATTATGTAGTTATGTACTTTGATGATATATATTTTGTACTCATGATGTTTGGAAGAATGCATACAAGAAAATGGGATCCAGGAATCCTCTTAACTAATGGTATGGGTTGGAGAGCACTCTTAATTATTGGGGTGCAATACAGGCAATGGGACCCTGGAATAATTTTTATCTCATTGGTTTCAAATTTTTTGGGGAAACAAGCAGTATGGGAGATGGATTTCCCCACTTAATAAAGTGATTTTTATCAGAGTAGTGCAGCAGCAAGCATGGTGGTTCCTCTCTAAAATCTTCATGGAAACTCAAATACTCAAGGTTGGGCAATTCAATGGCAACTTCAAAGAATTATACAGAAAGCAGGTTCTTCAACACCCATGTTTAAAATTGCTTGAGGACAAGCAATATTGGGAAGGGAGGATTTGTCATGTCCCAAATTTGGTATTGGGTCACAATGGCCTAATCACATTGGCCATATTCATTAGAGTTTGTCAAATTGATGCTAAAGGTCAAATAATTGCCAAGGAGGAAAATTACTAGTTTCCTAGGTTTGGGGTGGAAGCTTTGGGATTTGGAATAATGGGGATAATAAATGATGTTTGAACATTAGAATGGCATAAATATTTAATAAAGGAGCTAAATAAATATATACAAGTGAAAATCAAAGTGGCATTTCATCATGAAGACACATGGAGGAAGTGGGACCCACATATGGCTAGATTTCCCCACTACACTTGGCATCATTCTCTCACCAATTCGAATTCAAGGTGAATGGTAACATACTTGGGGGAGTCCAAAAGGTATTATTAATTGCATGACTCATCCAAGGTCGAAATATAGAGGAAGAGTAACTCCCATGGAAGAGGAAGAGGCAATTTGGAGCTAGTGAGACACTTGGGCTAGATTCCCTAGCTCTATGACAACAATGATGAAGATGCTATGACACCTATGACACAAATCAGACCTGAAGGCTGACATATGACATATATGACATGTCAGGGCTAAAAATAGACTCCAAGAGGGCGCTCAAGGGTGTTAGGGAAGCTAAGATGCTTCCACATGTGATTTGGTGGAAGTGGGAGACTAGGAATTGTTGTACAAGTGGTGTTCTTTGGAATCTCTTCCCAACATGAGTTGGCATGAGTCTCTTGGAATGAATTCGACCCATGGAGGAAATTAGAAGTTTATAAATGTCAATAACAAAGAATGAAACCAGCTTTTGATCATTTTTAGAATTTGCAATTGCATTTGTGAAGAGGGAGAGCTAGTGGATGACTAGTTTCTTGCCTTAGCCAATTTCGAGGGTGAAAGATTCCCATCCAAGTTGGTAATTGGAAAGGCCATTCAGACCTTTCATTTGGAGCTTTAATGGAGTCTTTATTTGCAGGTGTAAGCTACAGGGCATCTCATGGTTTCTTCTATTGCAGCTCACTCCTTCAACCATTTCCAGTTTTGATGGCATATTCTTGATCCTTGAGGGAGGGCGTTTTTGGTGAGCTATTGTACTCTTTGGGGAAGCTTTTAATGCCCCATTTATTTTGTAATATGAATTAAATACTCTGTTCTTCATCTCCAAAAAGTTTCAGGTCGAAATTCCAAGTAGAAATGTATAAATCTCATTTTTAATGGAAGAACAATGCCATTTCCCCACTACCTTGTTGTGAGCCAATGTATTGATGATTATTTCGAATGAATGGATGATTCTATGATATATTTGTGATAAATATACTGCCATGGATGTATTCTACAAGTTTCATGTACTGTACTTGAGCATTTGAAGCATTTTTACTCAGTGTAGTTGTATTGGGAGGTGAAATAGTGCCATTTCCCCAAGGGTCGAATTGGGGATTTTTGCAGTTGAATGGGAGAGGGTGAGAACAGTTGTAATAATCCATTAATGGTGCATATGAGACTTTAATAACATACTTAACACATTAAATACCTCTGTTCATAAATTTGAGTGGGTTTGGAGGCATTTGGGAAGCCATTTTCATTGTTTACCCCAGGGGGATTTGAACCCCAAATTACTAGTAAAATTGCATAATTGGTCCAGAATATTAAGAGAGTTTGCAGAGGTCTTTTGGTGGCCATATGTCATCCATAAACATCATATTCAATTTATAATATCATTCATACACCTTCCTTGAAGATTTGAAGGCATTTGGAGTCAATTTGAGACCTAGAGACCAATACTAGTCAAAGGAAAATCACTAGTAAAGTTACCTACATTGATCATAATTGAAAGAGGATTTGAAGAAGTATTTTAAAGGTCCAAAGGCATCCCTGAAATACATATTTATGTTCTAATATCATTCATACACCTTCTCAGAAGATTTGGGATCATTTGGGGCAAAATTGGGACCTAGAGATCGAAACTAGTCCAAGGTCGAACCAAGGAAAAAAGTGGAAAATTGCAATTTTAATAAAATTCCTAACAAGGGACATTACATCTTAACAACAGGAGAAAATATTTCATCAAAATCAATACCTTTCTTCTATGCAAACTCCTTTACAACAAGTCTGGACTTGTACCGCTTCTTACCTCCTTCTTCTTCCTTCAACCTGTAAATCCATTTGTTCTGCAATGCTCTTTTACCAGCAGGCAACTGAATGAGATCCCAAGTCTGGTTTCCTACCAATGAGTCCATATCCTCATTCATGCCTTGCTTCCACTTCTTTCTAGTTTCCACCTACATTGCTTCTTCATAACATTTTGGTTCACCAGCATCAGTCATCAAAAAATAATACATTGAAGGAGAGTATCGTTTAGGGAGTCTACTTAACCTGGTAGATCTTCTTGTAGTTGCAGGAGTTTCAAGTACTAGCTGTTGTTCTTGATTTTCTGGCACCTTTGGAACTTCATTTTCTTGAATTTCATCAAGTACTGTGTACTCTGTGGTTTCCTCTTCCTGTTTCTTTCTCTGCAATTGATCTTTATACATGACCTTTTCATTGAATATCACATCTCTACTTCTGATGATTTTTTTATTTTCATAATCCCATAAGCGATAACCAAATTCATCAACCCCATATCCAATAAAGGTACATTTCTTGGATTTAGCTTCAAGCTCTGTTCTATTTTCTTTATCAATATGGACAAATGCTTCACAACCAAACGTTCTCAGAAATGAGTAGTCTACCTTTTTATCTGTCCATGCTTCCTCTGGAATACCACCATCCAAAGCACTTGAAGGTCCTTTGTTTATTAAATAAACAACAATATTTACAGCATCCGCCCAAAACTGTAAGGGAAACCTTGCATGCAGCCTCATACACCTTGCACGCTCCATGATCGTTCTGTTCATCCTTTTTGACACACCATTTTCTTGTGGTGTTTTTGGGACTGTCTTCTCTCTACGAATCCCATGGTATGAACAGTAACTATCAAACTCCTTGCCGCAGTACTCACCTCCATTATCAAATCTAAGACACCTCAACTTTTTCTCTGTCTCATTCTCAACCAAAGCTTTCCACTTCTTAAAAGTAGCAAACACATCATATTTCTGTCTAATGCAATAAACCCAAGTTTTCCTAGTTGAATCATCAATAAACGTAGCATAATAATGAGAGCCACCCAGAGATTGTACCTAAGCCAGTCCCCATACATCTGTATGCACTAGCTCTAACTTTTCATTCTTCTTCTGTTTCCCAACCCTGAGAAATATGACTCTCTTTTGTTTTCCATAAACACAATTTTCACAGAATTTCAAACTTACCTACTTCAAATATGGCAGCAACTTCCTTGAGTGGAGAATCTGCATCCCCTTCTCACTCATGTGGCCAAGCCTATGATGCCACAATGCTATATCTGTTCCTGTGGAAGCTAAATAGATAGAATGGTCAGTATTATGAGGACATAAATACAACGTACCTATCCTGTCTCCTTTTGCTATCACCATTGATCCTCTAGTGATCTTCCACCACTTTTCTCCAAATGTAGATAGACAGCCGCCATCTCCCAACTGCCCTGTTGAGATCAGATTTCTTTTCATAGCAAGAAAATGCCTAACATCTTTCAACAGCCAGTCAGTTCCATTCTTACTTTTATCCATACCTTACCCATTCCAACAATTTTACATGGCTCATCATCACCCAATAAAACATGTCCAAAATCGCCAGGAACATACTCATGAAAGTATTTTCTATGGGGTGTAGCATGACATGAAGCTCCTGAATATACTATCCAATAATCACTAGCATTATCTAATGCATGAATAAAAGCATCTTGTAACACATCACCTGCTACATTTTCTTCCTAGGTAGTTTCCTTCTGTGTATCTCCTTTCTTCTTTAGAGATCTGTAGTCTTTCTTCAGATTTCCTTTCTTTCCACAGTTCCAACACTCTATTTTGCCCAGTCTAGACTTGGATCTGCCCGTTTTAGACTTGCTATGATTACCTTGGCTCTTTCCTCTCTCCTTTTGTCTTCCCCTGCTCTCCATGGTCAACACATTACCTGATGTCTCATCTGTGCTTTTTCTTTGCATTTCCTCGCTAAGAATAACACCAATAACATCATCAAATTTCAAGGTGTTTGAACTAGAGACAGAGTTACTTACAGCCATGACCAAGCTATTCCAGATTTATGGCAATGAACACAAGATTAGAAGAGCCCTAATGTCATCATCAAAGTTCACACTTACAGAACTTAGCTGATTTGTAACCATATTAAACTCATTTAAATGATCAGTAACAGATCCACCTTCAGACATATTCATATTAAATAAACGCTTCATTAGAAATACCTTGTTGGAGGCCGAGGGTTTTTCATACAGCTTACCCAATGCACTCATCAAACCCTCCGTTGTCGTTTCTTTTGATATATTGAAAGCCACCGATGAAGCTAGGCTCAACTGTATTGTTCCCAGAGCCTTTCTATCAAGAACCTACCATTCTTCGTCCTTCATAGCCGCCGACTACTTTGCTCTTCCTCCAAACGGTAGGAATAGATCCTTCTGGTATAGATAGTCCTCCATTTGCATCTTCCATAACTGGAAGTTTTGTTCATTAAACTTCTCAAGCTTAAACTTTCCTTCTTCCTCCATTGCTCCCACTCGAACCAGAAACCCTAGCTTCCTGCAGGTTTATCTACCAAATAGACCTTTGGCTCTGATACCAATTGTTAGAAAAACAAGATCACAGAGCAATAACAATAAACAGAAATGCAAATATAATCACACACACAGTACAAGAGAGACACAGATATATCGTGGTTCACCCCAACTTGGGCTACGTCCACACTGAAATTGCCAATCCTTATTATTATTACCGTCCAGCAAGGTGAAGGGATACAACTTGCAGCATAGCCACTACACTTCCTCTTCACTGTCTCACAGTCTCTCTCCTGATCTTAGAGATCTTTACAATGCATAAAACCTAATACATCAACCCTAGTCGTATTACAATGTCTTTCTTTTATAGGGAAAATACATAAGGAAAATACCACAGGATACCCAAAACCATGTTGATGTATATGTAACTTCGAATTGTATTTCATATATATTTATTGTACTCGATGTATATGTAACTTCGGAATGTATTTCATATATATTTATTGTACCCTTATAAGAGATGTGTTATTCCTCTATAAGGAAGTGTCATCATGTGTATTGACAAGTGTCGCAAGTGTGTGTACTTGCCGATGGGTTATTAGACCACCATGTGTGGGGTCGGCCCTGAAATATATATTATATTGTGGATGTACCTAGCTAGACAAGTCGGCCCCATAAGGTCACTGGGCAAACAGACAAGTATAAATAGAGATCGGGAGATCTCTATTTTGATCACTTGTAAACTCACACTTCTCTCACTCAGAAAGTGGAGCACTAGTGAGGAGGAGGATCATCTGCTACTAGGAGACTATCTCTGTGTATTTTGGTTGTACTTTGGTTGATCCATTGCTCTCTCTATCTCTGAGGAAGTTGTGGGGTTTTTCACCTTAGGGTTTTCCCCACGGAAACTCTGTGTCTCTTGTCTCTGATGCTTTTGATTCTTATGATGCTTGTCATGCTTGTTATGATTGTTATGCATTGATATACTGTACATGTTATTCTCTCAGTAAAGATCCTAGAGTATTGTGAATTAGTGCTCAAAATTTAACATGGTATCAGAGCTAACCTGAGAAGAAGACATTGTGCAGTGATGGAAACTAGGGTTTCTTGTTTATTGGGTTTCTCTCCACAGATTTCGGAAAAGCAGTATAGTAGATTGACTCTACTTATCAAGGAGAATCTATCTGTCCAATCAAAATTCAATTCTAAGCATTTTCAGATTTGGCCCTAAAAATTAGGGTTTCCACAAAAATAGGAATTTCTGGAATTTGAAGACATAGCTGGAAGCTCCTTGCAAAAATCAAAGTTTAGAGCTTTGGATCGAGATTTTTGGCTGGGTAGATCTCTAGGAAACGCAAACCCTAATTCAGGGCTCTCCTTAGTGAATATGGGAAGACAGAAAGGCAGTTTTGAAGGGTGTGTCTTTGCAGATCTCAAATTCTGAATACACCAGGATGATCAGCTCATCAAGGCGCATCTTTCTATCCTTTCAGAAAGTTGAAATTCACATTTTTAATTTTTAGGGTTTCTCCGACAAACCCTAATCTGGGACCAGATCCAGTTTTCAGCAATTCAAGTGGTAAGACCTAAATCTTTTCTATTTCCATTTGAAGTACTCTTTAAGATGTCTCTCCACACCAAGCTTGAGGATAAGCTTGAAGGGGCTGATAACTTCCGAGCCTGGAAGTGTAGGATTGGGTTAATCCTGGAAGAGAATGAGTTGGACTCATATGTAAAAGAAGACATCCCTATCCCACAGGATGAAGAGGCTAAAATATTGCATAAGAAGAACTTAGTCAAGGCAAAGAGAATCATTGCTGATTCTATCAAAGACCATCTCATACCACATGTGTCATCTCTGAAGACACCCAAGGAGATATTTGACTCTTTGACCAAGCTATTTGAAGGGAAGAACGTAAATTGGAAGATGACCCTGCAGAATCAATTGAAATGGGTCAAGATGTTGAATGGAGAAACCATTCAATCCTATTTCTCCAAGGTCTCTCAGATCAAGGAACAACTTGAAGCTGTAGATGAAATGGTGGAGAATGGTGAAATTGTTATGACCACTTTGAATGGCCTACCTAGGTCATGGGACTCTTTTATCCAAGGGATCTGTGCCAGAAAGAAATTAATCTCCTTCAGTAGATTGTGGGAGGAATGTTCTCAAGAAGAATGTAATGTCCCCATTCAAATAAGTGCATAGTAAGACAATCCCATCAATCCTACTAGTTTCCTAGGTTGGATGGGAACATGTGGGATGGTAATAAGGAAGCTAATAAATGATATTTAGACATTAGAAGGGTTCACGTATTTAATAAATATGATGAATAAATAAATTCAAGAGAAATTCTAGGTGGCAAGTGGTTTTGGAGACATATGGAGGTGGTGGGACCCACACTAGCTTGATTTTTCAATGACACATGGCAGCTCTCTCTTGCCAATTCGAATTCATGGGAAGGTGAACACTCTTGGGTGAGTTGGTAAGTCATAACACATGGCATTGAGCATCTTAGGTCGAAATGGGATGGAATAGTAACCTCCATGGGAGAGGAAGAGTCAAATTGGAGACTAGTGGACACTTGGGCTAGATTCCCTAGTTTTATGACAACAATAATGAAGCATCTATGACATTTATGACAAAATTCAGACCTGACTTCTTACACCTGACCATTATGACATGTCAGCCCCAAAAATAGGCTCAAGTAAGGCGCTCATGGAGTTGGAGGAATCCAAAGAGACTCAAATTCGAATTTGGGAGAAGATGGAAGGTTGGAACTAGGAGACAAGTGGCAAATGAGGAATATTTCCTAAATGGAAAATTATTGAATCTATTGAGATGATTTCGACCCCTTGAAGGCTAATGTTGGTTATAAAATGTAGAAATCAAGTATGAGAATGGCTTTTGATGATTTGAGAAAAATTGCATTTGTGAAGAGAGAGCTAGTGGATGACTAGTTTCTTGCCTTAGCCAATTTCGAGGGTGAAAGATTCCCATCCAAGTTGGTGTTTGGAGAGGCCACTCAGGTCTTTCATGGTGCTTTAATGGAGTTTGTATTTGCAGGTATCAGCTACAGGAAGTTTCATGGTTTGGTTTAGTGCAGCACTTTCTCTCCACCGTTTCCAGTTTTGAAGGCATATTCATGCTCCTTGAGGGAGGGCGTTTTTGGTGAGCACTTGTGCTTCTTGAGAGAGATTATCATTATATATTTATGATTGTAATAGCTTCATATCCTCTGTTATTCATATTCAGAAAGTCTCAGGTCGAAATACCCACTGGTTGTATGCAAAACTATTGATTAATGAGCAAACAATGTCCATTTCCCCAATGCATTGATGTATGACACTATAATGTTGATTATTTCGAATGGATGGATGATTCTCTGATATATTTGTGATCAATATAATGCCATGGATGTCTTGTACAAGTTTCATGTACTGTACTTGAGCATTTGAAGCATTTTTACTCAGTTTAGTTGTATTGGGAGATGAAATAGTGCCATTTCCCCAAGGGTCGAATTGGGGGTTTTTGCTGTTGAATGTGAGAGAGTTATAACAGTAGTAAAAATCAATTAATGGTGCATATGAGACCTCAATAACATACTTAACACATTATATACCTCTGTTCATAAATTTGTGGGAGTTTGGAGGCATTTGGAAGGCCATTTTCAGTGTTACCCGGGGGGGATTTGATGCACAAATTACTAGTCAAAATTACCTATATTGATCAGAATACAAATCAAGTTTGCAGCAGTATTTGGAGGTCCATAAAACATCCCTGAACCTGATATTCAAGTCTAAATACCATTAATACACTCATACAGAAGATTTGGGAGCATTTGGGATGATTTGGAGGTCAAAACAGTTAAACTAGTCAAAGGTCGAAATTGGGGAAAAAGTTGAAAAATTGGCATTTTAATAAAATTTGAAAAAGGGATATTACAAGTGGTATCAGAGCATGTTCTTGGCACCTGATGGTCCTAACAAGAAGTCAAAAGAATAATCCACCACCCTTTGAACCAGTAGTTGAAGAGGTTTTTGTTGAAAAAGAGGTAGTAGAAGAAGAGGAGTCTTTTGCTGAAACCATGGGTAGAGAGGAGGATGACAAATTAAAACATAAGGAGGAACTTATTGCAACCTTAGATCCATGTTTCTCTAAACTTTCAGCAAACATGGATAGGATAGGTGATAAATTGTTGCAAGGATTTGAATTGTTGATTAGCCAGCTTCAAAGCAAAGGGATAATAGGAGATAATAGCGGTTCACACTCAGGGGAAAAGATGAAAGGGAATGAGCATATTTTCTCAAGTACAGGACCTCATAATAGACCTGATGAATTTCAAAGCACACAAAGGCATACTGCACCTAAATTTCTCACACCCAAAGAAGAGCCCAATCGTGCATTGGATTACAAGAAACTAGTAAATGATTGGAATGATTTGAATGAAGAGTGTAAAAGAGGTGTACCACTCAGTGACTACATTGATGCTATGCAAAAGATTAATAGGAAGGGAGACAATAGGAGTCCATTCCAAAACAAAGAATTAAATAGTGCTATTGGAAAAATGTCACTTCCTACTTTTGATGGTTCTTCTCAAAATTCTGCTAACACTTGGGTGCAAAAATTGGATGTATATTTTCAGCTGAATCCTATGTTGGAAGAGGATGCATTAAAAATGGCCATTTTGCATTTGGAAGGAAATGCCAATGAATGGTGGTTTCATGGGCTGAAAACCTTGGGTCATAATCAGGTTAAAACATATGGAGAATTTGTTGACAGGGTACTAGAAAGATTTGAACAAAAAGATCCAGAATTGCCTTTCAAAGAACTAGCTCAATTGAAGCAAACTGGGTCCCCTACTGAATATATGTTGGACTTTCAAAAATTATCAGTCAAGGTGGCTGATGTATCTATGGGAAGATTAGTATTGCTGTTCACTGAAGGTTTGGCTGAACCCTTAAGAGGTTTGGTCAAAGCCCACAAGCCAACTACATTAAAAGATGCAATGAGCTTGACTAGGGATCTCCAGAATGTGCTTCCTAGAACGAGATTTCCTCCTAAGCCTAGCTATAAATTTGAAAAGAAACCTTGGCAAAGGGATGGATATGATAAGAAACCTTGGCAAAGAGAGTCATTTGAGAGGAATAAAAAAGAGGGACTAAACAGGGATGAACTTAGAAAAAAGAAACTATGCTTCACATGCTTCCAACCATGGACACCGGGGCACAAATGTACCAAAGGAAAGGCTCAATACATAGAAGTATTTTCTGATAATGAGGGGTATGATGGGGGCATGGATGAAGATGGACATATTTCAGATCAAGAAGAGGCATATGAGACAGCAGTAGAAGAGGAAAGACAAGAAGAAAATCAGCCTTCACCGGACAAAGCAAGAATGGCAGTGCTTTCAGCAGTACCTCGCTATCATACTATCCGCTGCAAAGGTGTGGTACAAGGACAAAGAACTTCAGTTTTGGTAGATGGAGGAGCCACTCATAACTTCATTGATGCAGAGATGGTAGAGAAAAGAAAGATACCTATTGAACCATTTGATGGCTTCACAGTTGTCATTCCCGGTCACAACACAATGCAATGCAAAACATGGGTTCCAAAGCTGCAAGTCACCGTAGGTAACTATACTTTTGTTGATAGTTTTTATGTGGTTGATGTTGCTGATACTAATGTGGTTTTGGGAGTGCAATGGTTGTATTCAATAGGAGAGCATACAGTAAATTATCAAATTCCTGAAATGAAATTCCAAGATTCAAAAGGAGTACAAAGAGTTGTGAGAGGGCAACACACTTATCCAAATCAAGTAGTGACTTGCAATAGCATGAGATCTATATTGAGGCATGGGGATATAGAATGGGCTGCTGAATGTCATATTACATCTCCCAAGCCAACTATAAATATTATCAAACACCCAAAGGAGATAGAGAGACTCTTGCAAAAATATGAAAAGGTTTTTAGAGACCTTCCACATGGTAGGCCACCGGATAGGGGGGTTGAGCACAGTATTGTTTTGGAGGAGGGTACTTCACCCATTCAGATACCACCTTATAGACATCCTAAAAGGTTTAGAGATGAGATTGAAAAATCTATCCAAGAACTCCTAGAGTTGGGACTCATTAGACCAAGCTCTAGCCCTTATGCTTCTTCAGTTGTGCTAGTGAAGAAAAAAGATGGAACATTGAGAATGTGCATAGATTTTAGAGCCTTGAACAAAAAGACTATAAAGAATAGGTATCCTATTCCTAGGATTGATGAGCTCATGGATGAGCTGCATGGGGCCAAATACTTCTCAAAAATTGACCTTAGATCAGGGTATCACCAAATTCGAATGAAAGATGAAGATGTGCAAAAGACCGCTTTTCGATGTCATTTTGGCCACTTTGAATTTCTTGTCATGCCTTTTGGGTTAACAAATGCTCCAGCCACCTTTCAAGCATGTATGAATAGGATATTTTGCAAGCAACTAAGAAGGTTTGTTTTGGTTTTCTTTGATGATATTCTCATTTACAGTAAAACATGGGAAGAGCATTTGCAGCAGTTAGAGATTGTGTTGAAAATCTTGCAAGAAGAGTCCTTATTTGCTAAATTATCAAAATGTGAATTTGGAATGAAAGAACTACTGTATCTTGGGCACATTATTGGGCAAGAAGGAGTGAAGGTACACATGGAAAAAATCAGGGCTATCTTGGAATGGCCATCACCAAAAAATATTACCGAATTGAGAGGCTTTATTGGCATATGCACCTACTACAGAAAATTTGTGAAAGGATTCTCCAAGTTGACTTCTCCACTCACTGATTTGACTAAGAAGGATGCTTTCAAGTGGGATGAAGAGGCTGAAAAGGCCTTCCAAAAAATGAAAGAGGTAATGAGTAGTTGTCCCATACTTGCACTTCCTGATTTTACTAAACCTTTTGTTGTGGAATGTGATGCTTCAGGTGGAGGAATAGGGGCTGTCCTAAAGCAAGGCCAACACCCCATAGCCTTTGAGAGCAGAAAGTTGCAGCCTCATGAAAAACTTTACTCCATTTATGATAAAGAAATGCTGGCCATTATGCATGCATTGGCCAAATTCAGACAATACTTGGTGGGCAGCAAGTTTGTGGTGAAAACTGACCACAATAGTCTAAGACACTTTCTCACCCAAAAAGATCTAAATGAAAGGCAACAAAAGTGGGTAAGCAAGATTCAAGCTTATGATTTTGATATTGAATATGTCAAAGGAAAGAATAATATAGTAGCAGATGCTTTGTCAAGAAGGCCTTCTTTTTCTCTCATGGATATTGCCAAGGATTGGAAAAACATGCTACTAGTTGAATATGCCAAAGACAAATTTGCTTGTGATGTGTTGGATGGAATAAAAGGGGATGATAATTATAGGATTTTGAATGGGCTGATATATTATAAGGGAAGAATTTATTTAGTTCATAACTCCAAGCTCAAGTACCGAATTTTGCAAGAAGCACATGATTCCCCACTAGCGGGCCATCCGGGGATCTTCAAAACTTATAGACAGTTGAGGCAAAGATTCTTTTGGAAGGGGCTGAAGGAAGATGTTCAGAAGTATGTGAATGAATGTAAAGCATGTCAACAAAACAAATCAGAACTTACATGTCCAGCCGGCCTATTACAACTATTGCCCATTCCGGAGCAAAAATGGGACAGTATTTCCATGGATTTCATCACCGGATTGCCTAAATCCTTGGGTAAGGATTGTATCTATGTGGTAGTTGATAGGTTGACAAAATTTGCTCATTTTTTTGCTGTTACATCATCTTTTAGTGATGCACAAGTGGCTGATATTTTTTTCAAAGAAATCTTCAGATTGCATGGGCTTCCCAAGAGCATTGTCAGTGATAGAGATAGTAGATTCATGGGTGCTTTTTGGAAAGAAATTTTTAGATTGGTAGGCACTCAATTGACTCCAAGTACCAGCTATCATCCACAAACTGATGGACAAACAGAGAGGGTAAACCAATGGTTAGAAGGATACCTAAGAAACTATGTGGGAGGGCAGCAAAAAGCATGGGCAAAATGGCTACACTTGGGTGAGTTTTGCTACAACACCACTTATCATATGTCAATAGGAATGTCTCCTTTCAAAGCATTATATGGTTATGATGCACTTACATTTGCTGACATTATATTTGGTGATAGTAGAGCCCCAAAGGCTAAAGGTTGGGTGGAAGAGAGCCAAGAAATTTTAAAGCTCTTGAAAGACAATTTGCAGGTTGCTCAAAATCAGCAAAAACAATATGCTGATAGACATAGAGAAGAGAGAACCTTTCAAGTCAATGATTTAGTATATTTAAGGTTGCAGCCCTATAAACAAACATCTCTCAAAAAGAATGGAGCAGAAAAATTAAAACCAAGGTACTATGGGCCATACAAGGTAGTGCGGAAGGTTGGAGAAGTAGCATATGAACTAGAACTTCCGGAAGGGAGTAAAATCCAAAATGTATTTCATGTTTCTTGTCTTAAGAAAGCTCTTGGTCAGCAAATCATCACTTCAGAAATACTTCCTCCTTTGGATGATGAAGGTCAGCTCACACTTGTTCCGGAAAAGATTTTGAAGACACGGGAAAGAAGGTTGAGGAGTAGAATCATCAAAGAATATTTAGTGCAATGGAAGGACTTACCAAATGAAGATGCCACATGGGAAGAGGAGAAGATTTTGCAGCATCCAAATTTGAAATTGTTTGAGGACAAGCAATCTTGGGTGGGGAGGACTGTAATGTCCCCATTCAAATAAGTGCATAGTAAGACAATCCCATCAATCCTACTAGTTTCCTAGGTTGGATGGGAACATGTGGGATGGTAATAAGGAAGCTAATAAATGATATTTAGACATTAGAAGGGTTCAAGTATTTAATAAATATGATGAATAAATAAATTCAAGAGAAATTCTAGGTGGCAAGTGGTTTTGGAGACATATGGAGGTGGTGGGACCCACACTAGCTTGATTTTTCAATGACACATGGCAGCTCTCTCTTGCCAATTCGAATTCATGGGAAGGTGAACACTCTTGGGTGAGTTGGTAAGTCATAACACATGGCATTGAGCATCTTAGGTCGAAATGGGATGGAATAGTAACCTCCATGGGAGAGGAAGAGTCAAATTGGAGACTAGTGGACACTTGGGCTAGATTCCCTAGTTTTATGACAACAATAATGAAGCATCTATGACATTTATGACAAAATTCAGACCTGACTTCTTACACCTGACCATTATGACATGTCAGCCCCAAAAATAGGCCCAAGGAAGGCGCTCATGGAGTTGGAGGAATCCAAAGAGACTCAAATTCGAATTTGGGAGAAGATGGAAGGTTGGAACTAGGAGACAAGTGGCAAATGAGGAATATTTCCTAAATGGAAAATTATTGAATCTATTGAGAGGATTTCGACCCCTTGAAGGCTAATGTTGGTTATAAAATGTAGAAATCAAGTATGAGAATGGCTTTTGATGATTTGAGAAAAATTGCATTTGTGAAGAGAGAGCTAGTGGATGACTAGTTTCTTGCCTTAGCCAATTTCGAGGGTGAAAGATTCCCATCCAAGTTGGTGTTTGGAGAGGCCACTCAGGTCTTTCATGGTGCTTTAATGGAGTTTGTATTTGCAGGTATCAGCTACAGGAAGTTTCATGGTTTGGTTTAGTGCAGCACTTTCTCTCCACCGTTTCCAGTTTTGAAGGCATATTCATGCTCCTTGAGGGAGGGCGTTTTTGGTGAGCACTTGTGCTTCTTGAGAGAGATTATCATTATATATTTATGATTGTAATAGCTTCATATCCTCTGTTATTCATATTCAGAAAGTCTCAGGTCGAAATACCCACTGGTTGTATGCAAAACTATTGATTAATGAGCAAACAATGTCCATTTCCCCAATGCATTGATGTATGACACTATAATGTTGATTATTTCGAATGGATGGATGATTCTCTGATATATTTGTGATCAATATAATGCCATGGATGTCTTGTACAAGTTTCATGTACTGTACTTGAGCATTTGAAGCATTTTTACTCAGTTTAGTTGTATTGGGAGATGAAATAGTGCCATTTCCCCAAGGGTCGAATTGGGGGTTTTTGCTGTTGAATGTGAGAGAGTTATAACAGTAGTAAAAATCAATTAATGGTGCATATGAGACCTCAATAACATACTTAACACATTATATACCTCTGTTCATAAATTTGTGGGAGTTTGGAGGCATTTGGAAGGCCATTTTCAGTGTTACCCGGGGGGGATTTGATGCACAAATTACTAGTCAAAATTACCTATATTGATCAGAATACAAATCAAGTTTGCAGCAGTATTTGGAGGTCCATAAAACATCCCTGAACCTGATATTCAAGTCTAAATACCATTAATACACTCATACAGAAGATTTGGGAGCATTTGGGATGATTTGGAGGTCAAAACAGTTAAACTAGTCAAAGGTCGAAATTGGGGAAAAAGTTGAAAAATTGGCATTTTAATAAAATTTGAAAAAGGGATATTACAAAGAAGCGAGGCTTGTGGCAAGAGAAGAAAAGATGGGAATGAAGATCAAGCTCTCACAGCACACACCAAGAAGGGAAAATCTAAAAGAGAGCCAGCCCACTTCAGGGGATCTTCACATCACCATTCTCATAAGGATAAGAAAAATCTTAGATGCTTCACTTGCAATGAAAAGGGTCACTTTGCTTCAGAATGTCCCAAGAACAAAAGGGATAACAACAACTTTAGAAAGAAGAAGAAGGGCAGCAAAAGAAAGCTCCATGCTCATGTTGCCGAAGATGATGAACCTCCAAAGAAGAAGGCTAGGGAAGAAATTGATGATGACTCATCGAGTGAAGAAGAGTATGTTCTTATCTCTGCTCTCACAGGTACTATCTCTCATGGTTGTAATGATTGGTTAATTGACAGCGGGGCTTCCAAACACATGACTGGGTTTAAAGAATCTTTTGTAAGTCTATCTGAACATGAATCACCCCATAAAGTGAAACTTGGGGATGACTATCAATACCCCATCAAAGGAAGTGGTGAAGCCTCCTACAACCTAGATTCTGGAAAACCTTTGAAGATGAAAGAAGTTATTTATGTACCTGGGCTCAAGAAGAATCTTCTCTCCATATTTGCATTGGATGCAAAAGGTATGAGGGTTTCATTTGTGGATGGCCAAGTCCTAATGTGGCCAAAGGGTAAAACAATCAATGATGCAGTAGTGATTGGAGATCAAGAGGGAGGATTGTACAAATTAAAGGGACAACCCGAACATGCTATGAAGACAAAGATTCATCCATAGACATGGATCACATAGAGGTATGTATAATTTTTTTTTGCAAAAGTTAACTAATGAGTTATGCAGGTCATTGAAGAGAACAAGAACACATTGTTGGACATAACTAGAAAATATGATGACCAGGTATGTTTTGTTATATATATCGTATACTTTTTGTTTGATTGATAATGATTACTCTTGAAGTTACAAGTTTGAGTAATTTAGGACTTATGCATATTATGTTTCTTACCTTAATTGATGATATGACTAACCAGAAGAGTCATAGGTTTGAGTAATCACGAGTTTAGGTATATTATGTTTATGACTAACCATAAGAATGCTTATTATTTATGTTTGAAATGATCCTGACTATACATGCTTGAGTTTATTGTGTTTTGATAATATTAAGATTATACTAATATGAAACCTCGAGGATAACACAATGATGATACTAACAAGCATGCATAGGGATCGAGAATGAATATAAGTTCAAGAACAGGTAATCCAGGAAGCAAAGATCAAGAGGGAGCACACTCCAGTGGTTTATGCAAGGATGCAGATATTCAGAGGGAGTTGACCATCTCTCTACATTCCACAACAGAAAGGTGTAAGAAGAAGCTACTTCAGATTAGGACTCCAGCAGCTCTTGCAAGGAAGCAAAGACTCAGAGGGAGTCCACCCAACAAACAAATAAAGACAAGTATTTAAATTGTCATTTCTTGTATATTTGATTGTTTAAATAATATGTTCCGTGACTTAGGTTGTGTATTTTGCATATTTGCATTAATGAACAGGATACTACTAATATGCATATGATGGGTAAGTGGCCTATGGCACTGTACAACATTCCATTGCTACTTATCTAGAATGAAACCTCTTTGCTGACATGTTGGGAGTTGTGCACACTCTTAACAATGTTCGGGTAGAGATTGGAAGGCATCTAGAAAGTTACGGAATATGGATAAATGTTGTATTGAAGCATTGGCTAAGATAATTGCATGATTGTATGACATATTTCTTTATGTGTAAGAATTTGTTCTGAAAACTATGAGATGTTTCTAATCATGCAATTTAACTTGTTTTGTAGGAAAGCTCATATACCATCACCTACAAAAGAAGGAATACAACATTTGTTCCAGCAACAAAGATATCTATTGAAGATATTGAATTTCCCAGGATTTGGGATGAAGTAATGGAAGAATGCTATGATATGTCGATCATGAAGAATGATGTTTGGGATGTAGTCCCAAGACCTGAAGGGAAGTTTGTTACGACTTCCATATGGATCTACAAAATCAAACATGCTGCAAATGGTAGCATAGAGAAATACAAGGTACACTTCCACTAGAACAAGTGCTTTCCCTGGCTACAACGATGAAATGGAAGATACACCCGATGGATTTCAAGACAACTTTCTTAAATGGTGTAGTTGAAGAAGAAGTGTATGTGGAGCAGCCACTTGGTTTTGAGATACATGACAGGGAGTCATACGTATATAGATTGAAGAAAGCCTTGTATGGCTTGAAGCAAGCTCCCAGAACTTGGTATGGTAGGATGGACAGTTTCCTATCTAGTTTGGGATTTACCAAGAGTAATGCAAGTGCCAACCTTTACTACAAGATTGAGGAAGGCAATCCAGTGTTACTACTTTTGTATGTGGATAACCTGTTTGTTACAAGTGAGGATAGATTGATTGCCGACACAAAGCGAAAGTTTGCTGCCAAGTTCGAGATGAAGGATTTGGGGATGATGCACTATTTTCTAGGCATGGAGGTGTGGTAGAGTGTAGTTGATATATTCCTTGGACAAGGGAAGTATGCAGTAGAGATCCTAAAGAGGTTCGGGATGATGGAATGCAAGGCCATGGCCACACCTACGGCATCAAATCTGAAGCTTCGGTGCGATGCTTCATCTGAGCCGGTTGATGTCACTCTGTATTGTCAGATGTTTGGGTCCTTGATGTACCTGACGAACACGAGACCAGATATTTGCTTTGCGGTGAACACATTGAGCTAGTTCTTGATGGATCCGAGCAGTGTTCACCTGGTTGTTGTAAAGCATATCCTAAGGTACCTGAAGGGTACAGTTGATTATGGGCTCAAGTATGAAGTGAATCAAAAGTGTAACTTGCAGGGTTATGTTGATTCAGATTGGGCAGGCAGTGCTACAGATAGGAAGAGCACATATGGATGTTGCTTCAGTATGGGATCGGGTGTGATCTCTTGGTAAAGCAGGAAGCAGTCCTGCATAGCACTGAGTACAACTGAGGCAGAGTATGTTGCATCCTGTTCAGCTAACTGTGAGGCAGTATGGATTTGGAAGCTACTGTCTGAGTTATTTTATCTCCCGTTGGATGCTACTGGTATCTTCTATGATAACCAGAGTTGTGTGAAGTTGTCTGAGAACCCAGTGTTTCATGATAGGTAGAAACACATAGAGATAAAATATCACTATATCAGGGATATGGTGCAAAGAGGAGCGATGAAACTCATGTATGTTGCGACGAATGAGCAGATTGTAGATGTATTGACGAAGCCATTATCCAGAGTGAAGTTCGAGTACTTCAGAGAGAGGCTTGGTGTTCTTCAGATTGATGACACTTCGAGGAAGAAGTGATGGAGACATTTGTTGAAGCCATTCCAAGCATGTTGGAAGGAGGATCCTTCACATGGCTGTGGATGTAAGCACTGGATGATGAGCATCAGGATGATGTTCTAGTTTCTGCTCTGTATGATCAGTTGGATAATTTATATGTATATGTATGTACGCATCATGTTGGATGTTGGATATGATCAGTTGGATCATTTATATCTGTATGTACGCATCATGTTGGATGCTGGATATGATCGGTTGGATCATTTGTATGTATTTTGTATATGCATCACGTTGGATGCCTGGACCATGTATCTATATATGTATCAGGCGGATACTATGTATGATTAGGTAGATCATGTATGTTGATATATATCAATGAGATGCATTGTGTGGATCATGTATCTATGTTTGTATCAGGTGGATACACTATATGATCAAGTGGATCATGTATGATGATATGTATCAGGTAGATACTTGGTATGCATCAGGTGGATGCATTGTATGATCAAGATGATCATGATGATGAGCTTCAGGATGTTGCTCCAGATTATATGTATCAGGACGATACAGTGATGATGATCAGGATGATGTATGTTGAGTATCAGGTTGATACTCTGTGGCCGTGGACAGGTTGTGCAAAGGAAATCCTAGATTTGTTCTAGGTCACATCCAGTATGAAAAAGGACTGGCACTGTGTATCACATGTAAGACCTGGGAGATCCTATAGGTTGGAGTTGTGTACCCATAATAGCCTGGGATGCTCTTTCGAGGGTTTGTGATAGTGGACCACATGTAAGACCTGGGAGATCTGATAGGTTGGGCTATGTGCCCGTAATAAGTCCTGGGATGCTCTTTCGAGGGTTTGTGGTGGGATGCTACATGTAAGACCTGATAGATCCGATAGGTTGGGCTGTGTGCCCGTAATAAGTCCTGGGATGCTCTTTCAAGGGTTTGTAGCAGAGGTCACATGTAATCAGTCCTAGAGATCTTGTCGGTCGTGCTTAGGCACATAAATGTTCCTGGGACGCTCTTTAGAGTTCTTGTCGGTCGTGCTATGCACATAAACGTTCCTGGGACACTCTTTTAAGGTTTTGTGACAGTCACATGTAATAAGTCTTGGAGATCTGGACAGGATGAAAGAGGCCTCAGATGCTCTTTAGGGTTCTTGCTAGTGAAGAGACTCTTTTAAGCTTTTGTGATGCACGTAATAAGTCCTGAGGATTCCACAGTATGGCCAGTGATGATGAATACCTACAGGTGGTGGGCCTACATCTAGTATGAAAAAGGACTGGCTCTGTAGAACTTCCTATGACGAGTAGACTCAAAGATTGGTTGAGATAGCAGTAGCAGTGACGATGATGATGATGATGCATCGATGATGATGATCTCAAGAAGAAGACTTGTACTAGCAGATCTATGTCGAGAAATACCTTCCTAGTTAAGAGGGAGTGCTAATGTATATGTAACTTCGGAATGTATTTCATCTATGTATTTCATATATATTTATTGTACCCTTATAAGAGATGTGGTATTCCTCTATAAGGAAGTGCCGTCATGTGTATTGACAAGTGTCACAAGTGTGTGTACTTGCCGATGGGTTATTAGACCACCATGTGTGGGGTTGGCCTTGAAATATATATTATATTTTGGATGTACCTAGCTAGACAAGTCGGCCCCATAAGGTCACTGGGAAAACAGACAAGTATAAATAGAGATCAGGAGATCTCTATTTTGATCACTTGGAAACTCACACTTGTCTCACTCAGAAAGTGGCGCACTAGTGAGGAGGAGGATCATTTTCTACTAGGAGACTATCTCTGTGTATTTTGGTTGTACTTTGGTTGATCCATTTCTCTCTCTATCTTTGAGGAAGTTGTGGGGTTTTTCACTTTAGGGTTTTCCCCATGGAAACTTTGTGTCTCTTGTCTCTGATGCTTTTGATTCTTATGATGCTTGTCATGCTTGTTATGATTGTTATGCATTGATATACTATACATGTTATTCTCTCAGTAAAGATCCTAGAGTATTGTGAATTAATGCTCAAAATTTAACAAACCATGGGCCTGCAAAACAGCTTGCGAAAACAAACCCAAACCCCTAAAAATGCAGAATGGGTGTACAGTCCTCCGGGGTGCACAGCTAAGACAATATCATCTATGATATTGGAAGATCTGGCTCCACAACCAACATTCTCTTATACTTCTCATATTTCTCTTTGCCTCTTTTATCCCTTGGTTTGAAAATTAGAGACATTGCAATTGAAAGAAGTTCATCTTTTCATTTTGGCTTGTAGATCTAGCTTTGTTGAAAAGAACAAGAAAAAATATTTTTGGTTTGGTGTGTTATTTTTTTGGTTTTTTGGATTAAACAAAAGATTGGTTTTAGTATTTTGGTTTGATTGGAAAAGAAAGTGAAAAGGAGTGTTTTGTTCATTTATCTTATGGAAAGAAATATCTCTCTCCTCTCTTTAGATAGTTTTCATCAAAAAACAAAAGACATGCATCTCTTTTAGCGTATTCATGCATATTCCTACAAGTCTACACTTCATGCATTCACCTAACCATATAAGATAAAATCAAGCGGTAGCCTAAGTTAAAATTTGTAGAAACTTGTGTGATAGGATAGAGACATGTTCCAGCGTCTTTAAATGTAGCATTGTCGTTATCTACCTACACTGCATCGCGGGAGATTGCATTTATTCCATGTACTAGTTGGTATGTTAAACGACCTTTCACGTACCTATGGGTATATAGAAAGGTACTTCACGTACTCAACGTTATATAGGAAGGCACTTGTCGAACAGTTGTGCATTAGACAACACTAATATGGATTGGAGCTCCCATGTACTTTGAGTATATCAAGATACCCCACTAGGATCCTAAAACCATTTGATTCAACCATTGGCCGTCTTGGTATGGAAATACACCTAAAACAACAATCTGGGAGATACTACGCATGTACTGCCAGGTAGACGGGTAATACGCATAGGGGTACGGTCCTAATCCTCCCTAGTTAGTGCTTTGAAAGATTGGGCCAAGTATTGCTATTGGACCTTGCAGTATATCGCTAGTTGTGATGCCTTGGTACTCCCTTGAGGTTCCATCCCTTCATCCCACCTATCATATAAGTTTGCTTGCGGATTTAGCTTAAATAGGACTTGAAGTGTTTTTTTCTTTAGAATACTCTTAGGAGAAGACTTTCATCAGCCATTTTGATTGAACAACCCTTAAGGAGATCCCGTAGAATAAAAAACTTCCCACCTAAATATCCTCTCATCAAAGAAGCAAACACGGGAGCAGGTGTTGACCAACCTACTACATCTCGATCGCGCAAAGAAGGGATTCCTACAACTGAATCAAGGGGAAACATTTCTCTTGTTGTAAACCCACCCATCACTGATCCTACAGGACCATTGTTGGTGGAACAACCTCCTTCGGATGACACATTTTTTCATCAATTGCTTGAAGGTCACCTTGGTGCGGTCGATTGGATCTACACTCAACCCCCAGATGACCCAATATCAACTGCTTTTCGTCCAACCGCATCATTTTGGGAGACCTCCTTAGGACATGTAATTTTCGATTTTGGTTCACCACCGATTTTGGAGACTCCACCACATTTGTGCCCTACCATACTTCTTCCAAAAATGGAAAATTTCGCACCACTTCAAGTTACTGTGGCTTTCTTACGAACATTTGGAGACTGGGTAAGGCAACAGAGTTTCCTTTCC
Organism: Larix kaempferi; assembly: GCA_027924585.1. Lineage (NCBI taxonomy): Eukaryota > Viridiplantae > Streptophyta > Pinopsida > Pinales > Pinaceae > Larix > Larix kaempferi. Next base: position 9,833,871 of record BSBM01000063.1, on the reverse strand, counting down.
CAATCCACTCTGGAGGTAGCCATTCCTGAACACCACTCCCCTATACATTCTTTCACTCTCCCTTCACCAGGAATGTCTATGCCTAATATGACTACCTAGGAATGAAGCCAACCATTGTTTCCAACTAATGCACATCAAATTCATTTGGTCAGTTCTATACCTCTATTGACCCCAACAGTTGGAGGGAAAACTTCAACCACTGTTAAATTTATAACTGGAACACAACCTCCGATCCAAAATCCAAGAGGAGGCCACCCTCTAGTTAGTGGTCAGTATATATTTACAAGGAATCCTATGGTTAGTGGTAAAAAAACAATCACCATCCAAACTTCTAGGAGCAGACAGTATCTAACTAGGGGGAAACCCCTAGTTAGTGGAGAGTATTTAACTGGGGGGAAACCCCTAGTTAGTGGACAAAATACAAGTGGAGTACAACCTTCATTTATGGCTTATAATACGATTGGAGGTCCATCTCCAATCACGTGACAACATTCGTGGGCTCATCACATGGGGGGGGCATCTTCTTGGGGCCAAACCCCATGGGGGAATACATATCCGGGTAATCACAATATAGAAATGGTTCAAATCTATCAAAATACTCCTAGAAATATTTATCCTGGAGCACCTTACCCCAAAAACATGAATACCCCATGGGGATATCATAATGTTCCACCAACTGGACCTCCAACCAGAGACCCACCACCACCTGTCCCACCTCCACCTCCACCGTCCGGAGGACCCCCACTTTCAAGAGGAGGACGCCCGCATTCAGGAGGATGACCCCCATCGGGCCTGGTGGACTCTCGGAATGGATAACTAATTAGGGTAGCTAAACCAGAAGCATACTTTAATTATTGACCAGGGAGCGTACAAACTTAAGAGGTGCTAGGAACTGTATGTGATCTATAGGATAGTGTTGGAATGTATCCTAAAGTTTTCTCAACAGGAAATCGGAGTGATCTATTCTTAAACCAAGAATGAAAGGACATAAACTTATTGTAAACTTATGAACTAGGAATGCTAAAATGAAGAGATCTTTTATGCTAAGAATTTAAATGCTGGAAGATTGTAAATCTAATCTAAGAAATAAGATGCTGAAAGCTGTAAATTTAAGCTAGGAATTCAATGTTGAAAATCAATCAAACTTTATCTTATTCGAATCCAATACTGAAAGTAATAATCATATACTCTATTCAAATCCAAAGAGCTTAAAACCATTAAATCCTATATAACTGAATTCAGATAAAGGAAATATGCATAGAATCACATATCTAAATAATTGTCTAAAATTAATATAACGTGTTGGAAAATAGAAGTAAATATGCCTACACAGAATGCATGTACAGGACTATGGAAAGCGCATTAACGAACTATAGAATCAATATTGCCGAACTATAGATAAAAAGTGTTGAACTAAAATGATCGTTGAACTGAAATAAAACTATGTTATTCAAACATTATCAAAGTACTTCATATACAATAAGGATTTAAATCAATTCACAGTAATATGAAAAATACCTAAAATGGAAATGAAGCTCTTAATCTACGTGTTGGAGGGGCCCTCTCCAACTCATATTTCAGGAGTGGAAAAAGACTTATAAACGCAATGCTTGAAATAACATCACTTCTTCCATTAAAATCATAATCTCATGTTCAGAAAAAGTCTTAGAACGGAACTATCTTGAATAACATATGCTGAATATAAATTCTACAAAAATGCCAACAGGAACCTCTTGCTAACCAAGAGGCCCATATATATATCAATTCTGAATCATAGCCTAACTCTATGCTTTAAATGTCGATCCTGTTGAACAGGAGTTTTCTTCTACAAATCTGGAAAAAGGGCACTGAGCCATTTATGGTCTTTCAGTCCTCGAGCTGGATTTGCTTGATGTCTCTTAGGTTACCTGCGCCTGCTCATACATACTTATTTCCATATAATTAGCTCATAGAAAATGCCTTTAAGCATAAAAGAATAACCTCTAAACTACTCTATCAACTAATCAAAACAAATCATTAAACCCCACAAACAAAGACATTTTCCATAGCCATTATTGTGCTTGTGTGGCATAAAAAGGATTATAAAGTACCTAATTTGGGGCTCATCATCTCCCCCAGACTAAAGGATTCACCCATCCTTGGGTGACACATTTTGTTCATGGATAGCTTCTCTGATGTCCCAAGCAATGATCCTGGGAGCCCCTGCTTGCCTATGATAGCTTTGGGTTCGGTCATCTCTGGCCCATTTTCTTTTCTCCTCCTCCTCGTCAATATGTGCTTTGATAGTTAATGGGAGAAAGAATGGCAGACTGAGCTTCATTCCTATCCATCTGAACTGGTGTTTGATCAAAGATTCCCTGTATAATTTGGCCTTAGTGAGTGTCATTTCTAACCTGAGGGGGGAGTGAGGCTCCTTCTTCTTCAAATATTCTGGAATTCTTTCCCACCTCTCACTGATGGCCTCTTGTACCTCCTTGTATTTGCATTGAAGGGTGAGATCAAAATGCGTGACTTCCTCCTACTGTTTTTCAAGCAAGATAGGAATTAACTCTTCATCCGTGGTGATAGTTTGGTGGTCCTGAATGACTTTTTTAGGATTAGTTGCCTCACCCTGATCCATAATGGGGTTTTCCACTCCTCTGCAAGATATAGATGATCATCTTGTGCCCTCTCTACCTCATTGTTCATCCAAGAGCATAATGCTCTTAGCTGGAAGTCGCCTACGTACAGATTAGGTGACCAGTTATGTGAGCTCGGCACCACGAACTTGTGCAAGAAAAACTCACACAATTGATCCTTTTCCAACTATGTTCAGTTCAGAGAAGTGTCCATAAATTCCTTGGAGTGTTCAATTCTAGAGGCAAGCCTTGTTTTAACCTTTGCAGCTGGAACTTTCCCCACTTTTCCTTTAAGTAGACCATATAGATTCTAGACGGTGGTTTGAGTTGCAATATTCCATCATAGATTTTTGTAGTGACAGTCAATGTATCCTCTGATTGTTGGATTTTTTGGTCTTTATGAGCCAATTATGTCTGAGCTTGGCCTAATTTCTCCCTTAGTGCTAAATTTTGTTGTTCTGCCAGCTTCAATTCCCCTGCATGCTCCATCTTCAATATCTGGGTCTTCTCCTGTACAAATCGTGGGGGTGCTGGTGAAGTTGGATGGCTTCTTGTTGATGCCTCGGTTGTGCAGGTTAGATGCAAAGGTGCTAGAATGGTTCCAAAGCTCCCAACTGGGGAAGAAAACCCAAGTTGAAAGGCTTCGAAAGACCTTACGCAAGGGCAGTTCTATCCCCAACCTGTTTGGTATGGTGATCCTCCACAAATATTCGGCCTCCGCTGGCACTCTAAGAGTTGGTTATTTGACCCGTTAGGTCAATTTTCCAATCAAGGAAAACAAAAGGTGTGAAAATGGTAAAGCTAACCTAACCTAACCTATTTCAGAAGAGGAAACTAATCTAAGTTAGTCCTATTCTAAAATGAAAGCTTGTTTATGTGGAGGGTAACTTGGTTTGTGGTTTAATAAGTTATTCCATCAGCTTAACAAAAATGTAAAACCAAATTATTAACCTGTTACTTCAAAGTATGATCAAACAATGAAAATTGTTGATAACAATTTAAAGATTTGAGCGCATCCAAGAATATCCTATTGTTCTTTTGCCAATTAAAAAATTAACATGAACTTAATGTTGACTGTAAATTATTTGCAGAAATAAATAGACATGTTGCATAAATAAACTTATTCAACACATTTGTAAATCTGGATCGTGAATCATGATAACCAAAACTCCAGATCCAGAATTGTCAATTGATTGCAAATTAATAAACAATAATTGATAATTGACTCAGAGCATCATCAAACTAATCAAATAAACTTGATAAGTAAACAAGAAGACATATGGAGAAACTTTACTGTATTTAACACAACTGCAAGAAATTACAGTGTCTACAAAACACGGCATGTCCAATTGTTCCTTGCTGATTCGAGCTCTCAAATCATCATCAACCTTGGTAGTGTCTCCTCAGTTCTGGAAGAGAAATATTTCCAGCTTTGTCGAGCACTCCTTAAGAGGGATTTTCTCTTCAAAAGAGGTATGTATGAAAGGTTTCAAATCGGACTTTACTTCTTCTTGTAATGTAGTATCATCATTTCATGAAATATATTCTCCCAAAGAATCACTTAAATCAGAAAAAGGTAATTGAGAAAACATATCACAAACTTCAGAACAATTAGTTGATTCAAGATCTATCAAAGGTTTAACAAAATAATAAGTATCAGAATCTTGAATCTATTTAATCATGCTAGAAGAAGATTGTTCAATATTACGATCAGAACTATTCTCTTTTAATCTAGAAGAATCTTCAATGGAAAAATGATCTCCTTCATGATTAGTTTGACATTGCATTTCATGTGAAATAGACATGGGCATATCAACATTTAATTCACCCGAATCATCATATTGATTATGATGAATATCTAAAAAAGAGAAGGAAGTCATTTCTACAATTTCTAAATCTTTAGATTCTTCATGCAGATCTAAACCAAAATGTGGATGATCATTGATGTATAATTCAGATTTATCATCTACTAATTGATCAAATTCATGTGAAACAGAATTAGTGTGCTGAAACCATTCAAGTTCTATAGGACGATCTATTAAAGCGAATCTACAATAGAGATTAAAAGTTCTAATTGCAAAACCTTCTAATAATTCACCTTCTTTTCTGGTGAGTTGTTTCCATTCATTGCATAATCTAACAAAGTCATAATGTCCAAAAGAAAGTATGAAAAGATCTAAAAAATGTTCAAAAGAATGGACAGAGGAAAAAGGTAAGGTTACAAACCACTCTTTGACTTGTCCTTCAAATGTGAAGGCTAACAATCTGCACAAAACATCTTGGTCCAAAATTTTATTAAGAAGACAATTATGAAGAAATTGAAAAACATGTTCTTGTGCTAAGCTTTCTCCTTCACCATCGAATTACTTCTATCAAATGTTTCAACAAATCTATTTGAAATTGAAAACTAATTTGTCTAGAAAAACAACTAAAATCAGAAAAAACAATTAAATACATATTTTTGGATTGGATCCATTATGAAATACTCTGATTAAAATAGCTCAAATGACCTTAATTGTCGGATGGCAGCCCTCCTTCTAGCACCATTTGTTGATGCCTCGGTTTTGTAGGTTAAATGCAAAGGTGCTGGAATGGTTCCAAAGCTCCCAACAGGGGAAGAAAACCCAAGTTGAAAGGCTTCGAAAGACCCTATGCAAGGGCAGATCTATCCCCAAACTGTTTGGTATGGTGATCCTCCATGGATATTCGGCCTCCACTGGCACTCTAAGAGTTGGTGATTTGACCCGTTAGGTCAGTTTTCCAATCAAGGAAAACAAAAGGTGTGAAAATGGTAAAGCTAAGCTAAGCTAACTTATTTCAGAAGAGGAAACTAATCTAAGTTAGTCCTATTCTAAAATGAAAGCTTGTTTATGTGTAGGGTAACTTGGTTTATGTTTTAATAAGTTATTTTATCAGCTTAATAGAAATGTAAAACCAAATTATTAACCTATTACTTCAAAGTATGATCCAACAATGAAAATTGTTGATAACAATTTAAAGATTTGAGTGCATCCAAGAATATCCTGTTGTTCTTTTTCCAATTAAAAAAATTAGCATGAACTTAATGTTGACTGTAAATTATTTGTAGAAATAAATAGACATGTTGCATAAATAAACTTATTTAACACATTTGTAAATCTAGATTATGAATCATGATAAACCAAAACTCCAGATCCAGAATTGTCAATTGATTGCAAATTAATAAACAGTAATTGATAATTGACTCAAAGCATCATCAAACTAATCAAATAAACTTGATAAGTAAACAAAAACACATATGGAGAAACTTTACTGTATTTAACACAACTGCAAGAAATTACAGTGTCTGCAAAACAGGGCATGTCCAATTGTTCGTTGCTTATTTGAGCTCTCAAATCATCATCAACCTTGGCAGCGTCTCCTCAGTTCTGGAAGAGAAATATTTCCAGCTTTGTAAAGCACTCCCCCCTTTGTTGATAATTCAAGGTAGGTATTTATACAGAAAATTTATAAGAAAGGATCAAATCGATTTTCCCAAATGTTGAGCTAACTAGCTGAGTTGTTTCATTTGCCAGATCCGTCCATGAGACAAATCTGGGAAAATCCGTTTTGAAGAACCAGTCGTATCTCCCAAATGAAGAACGTTCTAAGGATTTTGCTCATTGAAAAACTAATTGGGCACCTTCTGCACAAAACTCATGTCTCGGATTATCCACATTCGTCTTCAGTGCTCCAGAAATTGCATCCAAAGATCACTGCTTTCCACTTGGCACGTTTTTTATCATTCCAAACTTGGGATGTAATTCTTAATCTTGATTCCTCCAAATCCATATCCACACCTACACAATCCAAAATATAAATTAAAATATCATTCCAAATCTAATAACAGAAAACTAAAACAAATAACAATTCATTTGCAAATAAAAAATAATGAAAATAAACAAATCTTATGCAAATCCGAAATTGACTTATAAATCTCAAGATATTGCTCTTGGAAAAATATAACCTAAGAAAAACTTACCGTCCGGAAAAATGCATGGGTGAAAATTGAAAAAGCGAAACCCGCAACCGGAAATTTCAAGTTTCGGGTTTACATAAAGCCAAAAATTAAACAAATGTGTTTCCCAAATCCGCAACCCAAAATTTTCGGGTTTCGGGTTTCGGGTTTACACAATGCAAAATAAAGAATAAATGTGTTTCCTAAATCCGCAACCCGAAATTTCGGGTTTACACATTGCAAAAAAAATAAAAATGCACAAAAAGACTAAGGAAGCTTGGAAAAATGCGAATTTTATTTCTTATTTATTGAACAAAGTAATGAAATATCAATAAATAAAAGCTCAGAAAGAAAATCTAGAGATTATTTACGAAGAAAATGCAATATCTGAAAACCCTAAACCTAGAAGTAAAAATAAAAACCATTTACAATTCAATTCTTAAGAAAATGAATGTTGGAAACAAGTTACGTATATTGGAAAAGAATCACTCCTATAATATAGGGGAGTCAATGAATTCCATAAATAGGTTTCTGACATAATCATTTTCCAGGAATAGAAAACCAAGAAAAGAATAACAACATTTCCTTTTGCACAATAATAAATGAAAATCTTTTTAATTTGCAAAATGGAAAATGCATTTTCAAGATCAAATTAGCTTATTGAAAATAAAAGACTTATCCATGATCAAGCTGATTTCACATTCATGAATGTTGAATTTTAATCCCACTAATTTCCAAATAATCATAAAACCAAATCTCATAGAAGTTAGGGAAATTAGAACCCAAACAAACTAAAACATGTGTTCTTTTAATTTTCATAACATTAAATTGTGTATAAGTTTAATATATGGATTTAATGAAATACACAAATTAAGTTAATGAAAGTCAAAGCATGACCATGAATATTTATAAGATTTCAATAATCTTAATTTAAACATTAAAAATGTTAAACTAATATAAGCAAACGAACCCAAAGACTAAGATTATTTACAATATTTACATTATGATCCTAGGCATGCAAAAGTAAAATAAAACTCTATCAAGCTCAAATACCATACTAATGCAATATTCAAAATCATAAGAGAAGAAACCATAAGATCAATCAAAATCCCAAAATGAAGGTAATCAACCAACCATCATCTCGAATAATCAGTTTGTGCAGTGAAGACCAAATATAGGTGGGGCATGTGAGGAACAAATTAACCACCAAGATCATGGAACCAAATCAAATGATAAAAACCAACTCAAATGAATCAAAAGCAAATAAGTAAAAATGGAAACAATCCAAATAATTATTCAAATAACGTAGTGTAATCTCATCCACAGGATCAAGACAAATCAATGGTCAATATTAAATCTTGCGGCTACGAGGTCAAGTCATAGGGGTTTATTCACAAAGTTTTATTATGACTCCAAAAAGCCGCAGCCAGACCTAAAACTTGGGGGTTGCGGGTTTCGGGATCGCAAACTGCTAAAACGATGGTGAAAATAAGTTCCCGAAAGCCGCAACCCAAAACTTGCAGGCTGCGGGTTTCGGAAACAGAAACAATCGCAAAAGGAAAAAGGCTTTCCCGAATCCTGAAACGCAACATTTTCGGGTGTCAGGTTTCAGGAACACACAATGCGACCAAAATAAAAAATGAAATCCCGAAAGATGAAAACCGCACTTGCGGGTTTTGGGTTTCGGGTTGGAAATCACCGAACATTATTATGAAAGGAAAACCCACAACCCGCACCTGTTGGGTTTCGGGTTTCGGTTTGACCCCAGGCGAAAGACAGAAAATCAAATTTCCGTAACCCGCATCTGTCGGGTTGCGGGTTTCCAAAGTGTCAGGTTTTGGGTTAACGAAAGCAAATGACAAAATACTCAAAATTTGAGGCTTCCTGCAAACCAAAAACACTTAGAAATTTTCAGATCAAAAGGAAAACACACAGAACAAAATTATGGGTAAGGGATCTTAGGGATAAAAACCAAAATCACATATTTACAAGAAAACTCACCCAACTAACTTTGTGTTTATTCAAAAATGGGGCTCCCATGCTTCAGCTTAGTATGGGATCTGTTGTGGCCACAACACTTCTCTGAATCCTTGCTTCAATTTTTAATGCTACCAACTCCTCCTTGACTTTTTCTAATTTGGTCAGTGCCTCAGCTAGCTGATCAGTGGCTCCACGGTTTACATTTTGATCAACAGGGTTTACATTTTGATAAGCGGGGTCCCATTGATAGGCATCCTGTTCTTCTAGTGTAGTTGGGTCGTCTTGGTCTACCCACTCATCATCATCGTCATATAAGTTTTGAACTATGGGGTTGGGCACTTTTTCTACCTTCTTTATCTCTTCGTTCTTTGGATGTTGTGTGAACCTTTTACTTCTTCATTTTTCCCCTTGTCTGCTGGTGGAAACCCCTGATTCTTTTTGGTGGGAAGAATCCTTTGAATGCTTGATTCTTATTAGGGTATCGGCCATAACTTCATTATCGCTATCCAGTTCAATCTTTCTCTTAGCTCCTGATGTAGAAGCGGATTTTTCTTTTGACCTAGAAGCTGGGGGTATGCTTATATTAGGTGTACCCCTCATTCTCTGTACATCTTCGGCTGAGACTAATAAAATCTCCTACCATGAGATTTATGGAACCTATACCATCAATTCCTCACAAATTATCAATTTGATTAGCCCATGGTGGGCTAGTGCATCTTCTTTTCCTTCAACTACATTTTTGCTCATTTATCCTAGGGACAGGAGAAGATAATAGCGAATGTTGATGTTGTTATTTGGTATGATATGGCTCCTATGTCTTAGAAGCTCCAAAATTCGGAAGTGGAAGATAGGGACATAGCTAATCCTCCCTGTGCACGTTACATATTTCTGACCGACAGAAGTTGTCTCATCCCAAGGTGATGGCATTGTGATTCTTTTGACTCCATTCTTTTCTTATTCATAGACTTCCCCCTGTCCGAAGAAGGCTGCCTTTGCACTCTGATTGGCTTCCCAGTAGTCTGTGCTCCAATGTAGACCAATGGGTAGCCCTGTGTATTTCACAATTTCCTCCTCATCTAGTCTGATACGTAGTCCCCTTACCTAGGTGACAAACTGTTCATCTTTAATGTGCTTCAAGTTCCTTGCAAATTCTAAAGCCACCTCATTATTGGACCCTCTCAGTCCTGAGATGACGGGCATCTAGCCCGCATTACGGAGGATTGATAAAACCCGTGGGTTTTCATAAATGGGCGTGTGATCCTCTGGCTCACTCTTTTTTAACCTCTTTGTCATCTTGAATTTTCTACTATAATCAGAAAAACAAAAAACTTTGAGTGTGGCTGACTTACCTCAAATGGCCGGGACTGATCACAGGTTCGAGGGCAGCTTGCTGGATGAGTGACAACACAAACTTTCAGTTTTTTTGCTTCTAGAAAGCTTGTATTGCAAGAATGGGTCTCTTTGTAGATTATGCTGCCCTATCTAGTTGTTCTTACGTAGTACTTATCCCGATCATCGTGCATCGTACTTGTTGCCTTATACATTCCTTTCCATTCTTGCACCCTGCGTTTATTTTCATCATCGTACATTGCACTTTTGCTCTGATCATTGGGGGATATGGTATCTAGATGCAGGGTTGTCATTCGCTAACATATCTAATTGTAAGTAATCATGATTCTGTGAGGTAACTATGAATCGTGCCACCGATTTATCCCAAAAGATTTCCTCAGCTTTGGAAAATAACCGTTTTGTGGGGTATGATGATTTGATTTGAAAATAAAAGAGAGAGTTAAGTGATTACCTTCCATGCTAGCGTACCTGAGTGTATGATTCCTACTTGACTTGTATGTGCACGAAATTCTGTAGTTGAGTTGAGGTGCATCTGTAGTTAATTTGGTCATGTTAGTAGTGCCATCTATTTGCTTTTTCCTGCCAATTCCCTTGAGATTGTTGCCTTTGCTTGTGTGACTATTCATGGAATCTGTTGATATGAATTTTCATTATGTTCAGCATTTTGTTTGTATTGGTGCTCGGAATAGTGATTTGATTTCTGTAGTGGTGGGTTTGTTGTTGTTATGGCTCGCTTGAATTGACTGCCAGCTTGCTTGATTTAGATTCTGAAAGCTTGATTATGGATTTTGAAAGTTGGTATTTATGTGTTGTTCTTTTGATGTCTACTTTTAGTCTGTTACTAAATGTTTTCTGGCTCACTTGATTTTGCTTTCTGGTTCGCTTGATTTTGCTTCCTGTCTCGCTTGATTTGGTTTCCTGGCTCGCTTGACGTTGCTTTTTGGTTATGCTTTGAAGTTGCTTATGGTTCTGCGTAGGGATGGATCAAGTCCATCAACTTTGTTTGTGAGAACCTGAGTGGATTTTGGTATTGTCCTCTCTTTTTTTTCATTTCATTTTTTTTTTTGCTATTTTTTTTCATTTTTCAAATCTTTATTTTTCATTGTTCTCTCTCTTTAAAAAAATAAAAATGAGTGATGATCTAGGCTCTCTATCAGCATTAGATTTTGTTGATAGAGTGTTTGGGTGAACTCCTCTCTGGATTTTGGTGTCTTATAGAGTTTGAGTCTGTGTCCATTGACAATCATGGGGAATGTTTCCACATCTATTGTTGTAATTCTGACAGCTCCATTGTCATAGATATTTTCAATGATGTAGGGCTTGAGCCATCTGGTTGTGAGTTTTCCTTTAAAAGTGTGAAAACTGGAGTCATAGAGTAGTTCCCAGTCACCTTATTTGAATTTATTTTGCTTGATTTTTTTGTCATGCCATTTCTTCCTTTGCTGCTGGATGATTTCAATGTGGCTAAGTGCTTTTTGGCGTTGCTCATCTAGTTGATTTAATTGTAGCATGTGTTCTTATTGAATTTCTGAAAGCTCCATGTTTAAAATGGCTGCAATTCTCAATTTTTTGATCTCAAACTCAATAGATAGCATTATTTTCTTACCATAAACTAGCTCATATGGGGTGAATCCTGTTGTTGTCTTCCATGTAGTATTATAGGCCCGGAATGCCTCACTTAATTGGTCTGCCCAATCTCTTTTGTGGATTTGTATAGTCTTTGTCAAGAATCTTTCTAGTTCTTTGTTTGCTACCTTAGCTTGACCATTAGCTTGAGGGTGGTAGGAGGAGGACTTTCTGTGTTTGACATTGTTCCTTTAAGCAGGTCCTCTATGAGGTTGGATGTAAATTGTGTGCCTTGGTCAGAAACTAGCCCTCTTGGGACGCCAAATATGTGGAATATTTGCTCTGTAAAAAATTTTGCCACATTAGTTTCATTTGCTGCTGCAAGTGCTTCTACTTCTGCCCACTTTGTAAGGTAGTTAGTGCATACTAGGATATAGCTTTTCGGATTTGATTGTGGGTTGATTGTGCCAACAAAATCAAATCCCCATTGGTCAAATGCCTCTAAAGAGATTTTTGGATGGAGAGGCATTTCTTCTTTTTGAGTTGGCTTCCCCATTCGTTGACAATCATCACAATGTGAAACATATTCATAGGAGTCCTTATGGAGTGTAGGCCAATAATATCCAGTTTTCAATATTTTATAGGTTGTTCTCTTTGTAGCATAATGTCCTCCACATGGCTCGTTATGAGTGGCATGCAATATGTCATGGACTTCATCTTCTCTGATACATATCCTCAATATCTGGTCTGGCCCTTTTTTGAAAATCATTCCCTCTATCCATGTGTACATGGCACTTTGTCTTATGACTCTGCTCTTTTCTTTGTGGCTGCAATGTTGTGGAAATTTACCAGACACCAATTAGTTTGCTATGTCAGCAAACCATTGGCTTCTTGTAGAGATTGAAGAAAGGTGCTCATAAGGAAAATTATCATTTACCAGTTCATTATCTTTTCCATGGGTGAGGCTAGACAGAAAATCAGCCACTACATTGTGTTTTCCTGGCTTATACAGAATTGTGATATCAAACTCTTGCAAGAGGAGTAGCCATCTAATGATTCGAGCACTTGTATTCGGTTTGTTCATAAGATACCTGGTTGTTGAATGGTCAGTTTGGATAAACACTTGGTATCCAATTATGTAGTGCTTGAATTTGTTAATGGCATGTATGACAGCCAAAAAATACTTCTCCGTGATGGTATAATTTAATTCTTCCCCTGCCAAGTTTATGCTGATATAATATATGGCATATGGTTTCTTCTCTCTTTCTTGTCCAAGTATTGATCCTTATCTGATGCATCTGAATGGATGTGAAATGGAAGTGCCCAGTTTGGTCGTTGAAGTACTGGAGTTGTGATTGTCTTTTCCTTGAGTTTATCAAATGATAACATACAATGCGTTGTCCAAATGAGTTCGGTATCTTTAGTGAGAAGAGAAAACGTTGGTGCTGCAATTTTGCTATAACTCTCAATGAATCTTCTGTAGTATCCTGTTTGTCCAAGAAAAATTCTCACATCTCTCGGTTTCATAGGTGGTGGTAATGTTTTGATGACTATGACTTTTTCCTGATCAACCTCAATTCCTCTCTGTAAAATATGGTGTCCAAGCACAATGCCTTCTTCCATGAGCATTCTGCATTTATCATTGCTGAGGCATAAGCTCATCTCGATACATTTTTTCAAAACCAATTCTAGATGTTTTAGTGCTTGGTTGAAATTTTGGCCTTAGGGTGTGAAGTTATCCATGTAGACCTCCATTTGAACATTAATAAAATCAGAGAAGATGCTTAAAATTTCCCTTTGAAAGGTTGTTGGGGCATTACAAAGCCCAAAGGGGAGCACTATGTATGCATAAGTGCCCCATGGGCATGTGAATGTTGTTTTGTCCTGATCAGCTGGGTCGATGAGGATCTGGTTGTACCCACTAAGGCCATCCAAGAATGAGAAAAATTTGTTCCCATCCAATGTGTCTAGTACCTGATTAATAAATGGGAGAGAGAAATGATCTTTCTTGGTTGCTTTATTGAGCTCCCTGTAGTCCACACAAATCCTCCACTTCCCTCCTTTTTTAGGAACTGTAACCAATGGTGATACCCACTCACTATCTGAGATTGGGTATATGAACCCTGCATCTAACAGCTTTTGTAATTCAGGCTTAACTATGTCTTTTAATGCTGGTTTCATTCTTCTTTGTGGTTGTCTGACAGGAACAACGCCTTCTTTTATATAGATGTAATGTTTGCAGATGTCTGGGTGGCTATCCTTCATGTCAGTGTATGTCCATGCAAAAGCTTTGTTGTTGTCTGATAGTACCTTCAGTAATTGATGTTCTTGGCATGGCTCCTGTCGAGCACCCTATATGCAGATGAATTATTCAAACATACAGAGCAGACGAAATTTATTGTCAACCCGAGAAAGTCTTTTTATTTCAAAGGATAAATGCATAGTCTATGCTTAAAAACCAAATCATTATAATTGAATACTGTTATTCTCTAACAACTATGTCCATCCCAAAGATCTGTGTAATCCCAGTTGCTGTTCAAATACTATAAATTCAATTCCTCTCTACCATGCATCAACAAGAAATAAAATAAGATTCAAAGACAATTGCAGATAAAAATAAATCCTATTCATGTCCTAGAACAAGTAACTCACTTCTTCAATCTGATCACTCTTGAAAACCATAAGTAGAAACTGAATATTAATCTAGAAATTCAATTGCAAAGGATTGAGTTCAGCTGTTCTAAGAAATTGAATTGTAGAAATGAAAATCAACAATCATAACAGGAAACGCATAACAGGAAGGGCTCATGGGATCACAACTTAACTGCAAGATGAACAAGGTTGTGTACAACTGTCAGATGAAATGCATAAAGAAAGCCCTACTTAGTCGATTGTTACTCTGCACCATTTACTAATCTCAAGGAAATATAATCCTAACTATACTGAAAATCCACACCAAAATTACCATTGCTGTGTACAAAAGAAATATCATGAACAAACGTCACACAACAATAAATTAAAGAGTCCTAATTTAACTCAGCAATCTCTGTGGAAGACGGGCCCAGCCTTCACACAGAGACGTTGGCTGAACAACGCAAATTCCTTTAACTCAGAAGTAACTCCTTATATTAACAGAAGAATGATTACACAGTTTGCCTCGACTGCTAATATAATGAATTAATTATCTGTTGTTCAACCCCCTGGGTCGAGGCAGCTCCCCATATTTATACATACAAATCATAACATCCAATCCTAATAACGGGCAGCCATGAAGATCTCTGATCTTCAGGCACCCTAAATAACTAGCTGTTACAATACGTGGCAGATTAGAGACATAAAAATATGAGAAAGCTGTCGATTGGCCCAGGAGTGGCGATCCTTCCAGATCACAACTAGACTCGAGCAGCAACATACTCTAGATAGCGCATTCTGTTACAACTGCCCTGTCACAGCTCCACCTAGGATGTTGTATTGGAACCATGTGCCTTAATTGAAGATTCGAGCCCCGAGGATCCTTTTTAAGCAACGAACATCCCTTCTTTCAAGACTTGTTCAGCCCCACCTTCCTACAGTCCACTTATTTCAAACTACCTTCATAAATAATAACATGTTAACACAATTGAGAGATACACAGCTTTAATTATCACAATCATAAGCATTAATAAGATAAAGCAATGATCGGTCATACCTTGGAAGTTTGGGGGAATAAAGTGAGGATAGCAGGTCTGATTATCATGCTAAATGGTGTAAGACAGAGGAAGGAAAGGTGATCAAAGATGATTAGAAGGGGCCAATTCTGGGCTCAACATCTCCCCCCAACTACCCTGTTGCATGTCCTCATGCAACAACCTGCATCATTTGGAATCTGAGTCCTGTACTGAGCCCTATCCATGGAGAGAGGAAAAATTGTAGGGAAACTCAGGCATCCCATCTATCCTTCCAATGCTACCTGTTGATGTCTGAAAATGTAATTGATACAAGTGGAAATCACTTCTTCCTGCAGTCTATTGTATGTTGTGCCTGGGAAGGACTTGAAAAGAAATCTTTAATCTGAATCCAAATCAATGACATTTATAGGAGGTGGAAGCACTGGTTTTTGTGGGGCGGTGTCTTCCATCACATCTAATTTTACTAGGAGAGTTGTTGGTTCTTGTGTAACAACAACATCCTTTAAACCTTCTTCAGCAGCTACCTTCATTGTTTTTAGAGACACTGGTTCTTGTGTAACAGTGTCTTCTTTGTCCTTATGCTGCTGAGATTGGATATCCTTCTCATTGTGCAACTCCTCCTACAAGATTTCGGTGTCACTTGAGCATGGTGTCTGTACCTGTTCATCTTCACTCCACTGTGTATCAGGAATAATATCCATTCCAGGGTTATCTTTCAAATGAAATTTAGGAATTCCTGCTGTAGCCTCCAAGGATGTTGGTTCTTGTGTAGCAACATCCCGGCTTGCCTCTTCGTCCTCCTGTTGTTGCAACTCTTCTTCTATGATCTCTGTGTCATGGGAACCCTCTGGGGTTACAACCCAGAGTTCATCATTAAATTCCAGAGTGTCCTCTATTCTAGGTTCTTCTTCCATCTGCTTGGTCGGTTGGACAGGTACACTCAAGGTTGCTGGTTCTTGTGTTACAACATCCTGTTCCAATTTATCAATGTCCTGCCTTTTTGGCTCTTCTCCTAAGATTTATGTGTCATGGGAGAATTCTGGGGTTACAGTATAGAATTCTTCATTGGCCTCCAGAGTGTCCTCCATTCCAGGTTCTTCTCCCATCTGCTCTATAATCTCTGTATCATGGGAACATTATGGAGTTATAGTATATTCCTTATTAAGCTCCAGAGTGTCCTCCATCCCATGTTCTTCTCCTATCTGTTCTCTAATCTCTGTGTCATGGGAAGTGGCATCTTCAGCAAGGATATTCAAAGATGCTGGTTCTTGTGTGGCAGCACCTTCTTTTTCTGCTGCTTCCTCTATTGTGGTCGCGGGCTGTTGTGCTGAGTAAGTGCTAAGTATAATTTTATGGCCTGCTTCCTTGAAGATTTTTCCACAGGTGGGACAGAGTATTCGTTCATCCTCCTGCCCAGCTTCAGCAGAATCTGATCCCTCCAGTTGGTCTGCAGCCTCTATCAATGTATACATTTTTCTTTCACCCTGTTTTCTATAGGTTTCCTTCCAGATTTCCAACTCCCTTCTAAGTACTTGGAGGTCCTCTTTTAACATTGCGTTCTTAGCCAGAAGTCCTTCAATTCCGGGTTCTTCCTCCACTGGCCTTTATGGAGCATCCATTAGTCTTGGTACAAGGATTGGGGGCTCAACCTGTGCCTTTAGAGTTGCCCATCTTTTTCTGGCTTCCTCTGCTGCTATAGCTGATCTAGTTCTTTTCTTTCTGATAGGTGAAGTTATGTTAAATTCATTGATTGCTCTCTTTCTTTTCTTTTGTGGTGTCTTCTTTTGTGGAGCTGGGACATAGGGAATCACAGCTGAGGTCGAAGGGATGTTTTCTTGCCTCTCCTGTTGTTCTTCTTCAATTAAAGCTCCCCCTTCCCACTCAGGTGAGGATTCAATAGTTACCAGCTCAATGTTTTCTTCTATTGCCCTGGCTCTGTCACCTTCAGGTTCACTTGTCGCAGCATTTAGTGCTGCTCCAATTTCACCTTCTGGTGTCAGAGCTACCCTATTGTCTGTATTTTCCATAGGGCTTTTATCTAAATCCTCCCCCAATGGATCTTCCTGTGATGGAGTTTCATCCCCTAATTGTTCTTCTTCTAATGGAGTTTCATCCCCCCCAAATGGCTCTTCCTGTGCCTCCGGTTGCTATTCTTCTACTGTAATTTCATCCACCCCAGATGGTCCTACTTGTGCCCCCGGTTGCTGTTCTTCTTCCATTTCATCCCCCCCCCCAACTTCAGTGGAGGGACTCCGGTCCTACTGTTGTGGTGGGACTCATATCTGTTTTAATGGGACAACCCGCAAGGGAACGGGTTGCTGAGCTCGAGCTAGGAATTGCTCCCAGATTAGATGATGCTGGGCAAGGGTTCTTACAATGATTAATTTGATAAGGCCATGGTGGGTGAGGGAAGAAAGTGGGTGCTTAGCAGACTGGACAAATGCCGCCATATGACGCAAGTCATGCAGTAAATAATATGGAATGTTCAATAAAATGCCATGGCGGAGATGAGAAAGTAAGGGAAGTTCAGAATTATAAGCAGTTTGATATATACCTTCACAAGTAATGCACTTCTTGAGAAAAACAACAACTTGGTCCCATGGCCGCGGCAGTGAGTTCAGTGTGATCCCTCTTCTGGATGATTCAACTTTCTCCCCCTCCAGTAAAAATGCTTCTCGTGCCGTCGATGCGGGGACTCGTCGATTAAACCATGGTTTTCCCACCAGCGGGATGGCTGTAACCTCGAATATAATGGCCTTGGAGACTTCTATGCGCAGCCCCCACACCATGGAGTGAGTTTTGGTAAGATTCAAAGCAAATTGCAAGGCTGCGTCCCGATCGAATCCATCTAGTCGCTCAAAAAAATTTGAGCCAGCCGGCGGCTTGAAAGATGGAAAGAACTTGAAGATTTTTCCTAAGTTCCCATGTATTGAAGGGTTCATGACGAACTGGAATCCCCATGGTCCTGGCTGCAAGCTGAAGTTGCTATTCCACAGATTACAGGATCCAGAATGGAAGTTGCAACACAGAGGATGCACGAATCGCTGAGCGGAGACGTTGAGAGAATGGGCAAATTTGGAATGTTGAGCACAGAAAAACGTTTGAAATTTCCATGCCGAATTGGGGAAGGTGGAAGTTATTAGTGTTTACGTCGTACGAGGGAAAGGTTTAATCAGGTATAATAGTAGTACGAGTGAAGGTACGACTGATATTGTTTAAATGATATCAATACTTAATCATGTGATAAATAAAAGCCATACCTCATAAGACCGTGCGTCGGATAAACTGCGGAGAATGGTGGAGCGTGCAGTTGATGACGTTGCGGAGCCGAACTCGTGCATAGTTGTAAGTGTGATCATGATGACCCGATAAGGCAATAATTTGTTTCCGCCGGTGAAACACAAACCATCGCATCCTCGGGGTCGGAATGATGAGTTCGCCGACACTAATGGGATGGATCAGCGCCATAGTTAGCAGGTTTGGAGCAATTCTTTCATTAACACAGGAATTACCAATGCAATTTGCCAGAAATGATATCACGGCCAATCGAAAAGGATGTTGCAGCTGCCGGAAAAATTCACGGCCACCGGAAAAAGGATTTACGGGATCGGGAAAAATCACGGCTGTCGGGGAAAAGTTTTACGGCGGTGGGAAATATGTCACAGTCGCCAGGAAATAAGTTGTAGCCGCCGGAAAATAAGTTGCAGCCGCCGGAAAATGGTTCATGGCAGCCGAGAAAAAGGTTTTACGGCTATCGGGAAAAAAAGTCACGGCGCCGAGAGATATGTCGCAATCGCCGGGAAATAAGTTATAGCCGTCGATGTTGCAGCCGCTTGGGAAACAGTTCACGGCTGCCGAAAAGGATGTTGCAGCCGCCAGAAAAGATTCACGGCAGCCGGGAAAAAGGATATTACGGCCGTTGGGAAATGATGTGGTAGCCGCTAGGACATGGCGTTGCAGCTGCCAGAAAAGATTCACGGCAGCTGGGAAAAAGGATATTACGGCCGCTGGGAAATGATGTGGCAGCCGCTGGGACATGGTGTTGCAGCTGCCAAAAAAGATGTTGCAGCTGCCAGAAAAGATTCACGGCAGCCGGGAAAAAGGATATTACGGCTACTAGGAAATGATGTGGCAGTCGCTGGGAAATGATGTGGCAGCCACTGGGACATGGTGTTGTAGCTGCCGAAAAAGATGTTGCAGCTGCCGATGTTGTAGCTGCCAGAAAAGATTCACGGCAGCCGGGAAAAAGGATATTACGGCCGCTGGGAAATGATGCGGTAGCCGCTGGGAAATGATGTGGTAGCCGCTAGGACATGATGTTGCAGCCGCTGGGAATGGTTCACAGCTGCCGGGAAAAAGGGTTTACGGCCGCCGGGAAAGGGATTTTAGGGTCGACGGGAAACGATAATGCGACCGCTGGAAAATGATGTTGCAGCCGCTGCGACATGATGTTGCAGCCGCTGCGACATGATGTTGCAGCTGCTTGGAAAAGTTGTTGCAGCTGCCAGAAAAGTTATTCACGGCTACTGGGAGAAAGGATTTTTACGTCTGCGGGAAATCTATCGCGGTTTGTCGGAAAAGATGTTGCAGCTGCCGGAAAATATGTCGCAGCTGCCGGATTTTTTTTTTTTTTTTTTAAGGGAAAAAGGGAAATACAGCACAGGGCGACTCTATTTTGACAGGCCCAATCTGGTCGTTCTCCTGGCGCTTCCCTGGAAATTTTTGAAAAAACAACAGCAAACGAAAAGATTAAATGCAAAAGGAAAACGCTACAGCAGAAAAGAAAGAAAATTATTTATGTACAGTAATTCAAAATGCGATTTTCAGTTTAAAGATTGGAAAAAGCAGAGAGAAATTCCTGCTCTGGTGGCAGCTGATAATCTGGATCGGCGAAAATTTGCAAAATGAATGCTGTTGGCTCGGTTTTGCAACCAAGCTTAGTGCTATGGGCACCTACTAACTAGTAGTAGCAGTTTCAATAGAAATAAAAACAATAAACTAAATAAACAATACTTTTCATGGATCTAAGCAAGAATCTAAGCAAATAATTTAAATATTTCAAAAATCAAGAACAAGAAACATAAGAAATAATTTTTTGTATTGAAAAGTGGGGGGGGCAAGCAAGTGCTTGCGATATTACCTTCAATGGTGAAGGTTGATGTTGAGCAACTCCCAAGATGAGTAGCTCCAAACTCCAATAGGTCTCTTTCTCCAAGGTTGCTTCAATGGCTAAAAGTGCTCAGGGGAGATTTCAGCAGCATAAGGATGAGATAATGGAAGGATGTGAAATGAGGAGCCCCTACCACCTTTTTATAGGTTTTGGTGGTGAGGAATACCATTTGTGGTTTTGTGGAAACCAATGGTATTGACCAACATGGTTTAGGTAATTTTCCCTCCTTTTTCCTTTTTTGAATAAAAATAATATTTTAATTCCCTTTTTAATATATTTGGGAATTTGGACCCTTTTTGAGGGTTTTTTATGATTTTCTTGGAAAAATAATCTTTTTTAATGGAAAAAGGGGTGTACCAAGGTCTTTTGGTGACCTTTTGTTGGTTTCAGAGGCTCAGATGGTGGAAAAGTGGACAAATGGGTCATGTGAATAGGAAAATGAGCTAGTGAGCACTTTTTGGGTGTTAACAGATTGCCCCCTGATGTGTGAGGGCAGGAGCTCATCGTATGGCCGATAGACATCATAGTTCATTTGTCTTTTTCTGGGGTTTTAGGGGAGAGAAGAGACCGTTTGGAGACTGGAGCCACGGCCCTTGGAAGCTGCAAAAACAAAAAGTATTACATGACCTCAATATGGATGAGGTATAATCTCTGATAAAGGACGAGGCGGGCATTCCCATGCTCGTATCAAGACATATACAAAACAATTAGTCCCAAGAAGGGGGATCTAATACGGAAAGAAATATACTGGTACATCATAATGGTCCAGAGGGGACATTATTGTGGGATATACTCATGATCATGACTGATCTTAATAACTGATACACTGGAATAACTGTTGAACTGCTGAAACTGAAGGTGTCCAACATCTGTAGGGACTCAAAGACTATGAGTCATCTCTGAGCAATAATGTAACTGTATACTCAAGGGAGTATGAAACTGGGGTAAATCTGAATATTGTCGCCATGCGCAAACCGGATCTCTATAGAAAAAGTGTAACTGGTTGTATCCATAGGTAGACTCTCAAATGTGGAGGAGTCAGGTGGTATCCGGGGTCTTCGACTAATAACTGAACGGACCAATACCCTGTGCGAGTCTCAACGATGCGATCAAGGTGTTGAAGTCGAGCATGTGAGAAACAACCATTTGGAGAGGCACTGAGGATTCCTCTCGAAATGATCCGTAGGCACTCATTATAAATGGTAATGAGTCCAAGACACAGGGACCTCTAGGCCTATCCTCTGGAATCAATGTGGTTGTCGTCGACAGAGGGAGACCAGCAACTAACAAGGCAATGATGTTTCCTTAATAGGAGCTCGAGGTGTAGAACTGAAGTGATGTAGTACTGTTGGTAGGACTGACATAGTTGTGGGGATGGGAAATAACTGGGTCAAAAAATGGGTAGACTCAAACTTCCTTTGTTCAGAGCATGATGACATGGTTGACCTGGCAGCGTAGGGGACTGACTTGTAGGTGTGGGGATCATCTTTTAGGGACTGAAGGGTATGTACTTACTCTGGGGGGGGAGGACGAGCTGATAGGTGCCGTCGAGGAATTGTCAAGGTGACATACTGCAGAATACTCTGAACAAAGGCGACCAAAATGGGGAAGCTGCTATGTGAGTAGACGTGATGTGTTGTAGCGCCAAGAGGCACCATTGATTCCTTCTTCGTGGTTTTAATGAGCTCCAAGAAGGGATAAAAGTATGCTCTGAAATGGTACGGTCCTGTGGATTTTGTGAGCCCAGGACGGCGCATGCTCATGGTTGCTTTTAGAGAGTCTGAAAACGGTAAGTGGACTCTGTTGGTGTTTCTTTTTCGTAAGTTTAGTCTCCAAGGCCCGAAAAAGGATAAAATGATGCGGATGGAGAACTCTTCTAGCCGATGTGACTAGAGTATACCTTTTTCGTAATTAGTCTACGAGGTCCGGAAAAGGGGTAAACTTATACCAGGTAGACGCCCTTTCAGATACGTTTATCGAGCATGAAAGGAAGCAAGATTGCTCGGCGATCTTTTCATTGTTTTAGGAGTCAGAAAAGAGCTTAACAGAAACTCCCTAAGTGCCTTTTTCGTAAAAAGGGGTTGCTCGGCCCGAAAAAGGGATAAAATTATACCGAACAAAAAATGGATTGATGAGGGCGAGAAAAGGTCTCAAGCATCGTCATCAGTGCGGAAAACTGGATCCGGTGACATAAGGATTGTCGAAAAAGGAGAACGGCCGATGTGGCACGCTAACCAAGGTGACGAGGGGGGCGTGGAAAAGATGCCCAAAAAATATAAAGGTGAGAGCGAGAAATGATCTCTAGCATCATCACGAGCGCGGAAAATTGAATCCGGCGATATAAGGTACGTCGAAAATGGAGACTGGCCGATGTGGCACGCAAACCGAGGTGACGAGGGGGCGTGGAACAAACGCCTGAAAAATCTAAAGGTGAGAGCGAGAAATGATCTCAAGCATCATCACGAGCGCGGAAAAATGAATCCGATGATATCAAATATATCAAAAATGGAGAGCAGCCGAAGTGGTACGCAAACTGGGGCGACAAGGTGTCGGGACACAATGTTGATATTGGTCCTGGTGAGAGCGAGAAATGATCTCAAGCATCATCACGGGCACGGAAATATGAATCCGGCAGTGCAAATGGTGCGAAAAACGGAGGTCATAAGGACTCCGGAATGGTTAAAGGAAAGAACTAGGTTAAAAAATGGCTACAAATAAAGGTGATCCCACCAAGCGAAGGATGCAGTGGTGGGGAGAAATGATGACCCATGGGGGCAAAATACTAGGTGTATCAAGTCAACTGAAATATACAAGTGACACATGACCTCAAAAATGGTTGAGATCACGAATATGAAAAAGTGAGCAGGGTTAATGACCTGCCCCCATGCTATGTGCATGGGGTTTGTGATTGTGGATCACATGTGTGTTGGTTTGAACGGTGGGCTCATTGAGGTGTTGAGATAGAGATGATGGGGAAGGTTCAAAATGATTGATCATGCCCCCTATCCCGGGGTCGAGGTAATCTATTATGCCCCCTAACTCAGAGGTGTCAATGTGGTGCAGATGTTGTCTCATAGAGAGATCAATAGGGCATTGAGCAACTGCTGGCGGGGTGTTATACCATGAGGCTGTGGGTCGTGGTGGCATACTGAAGTGATGATATGATAATGGGGGATTCCCTTTGTGGGGTGGATGCCCCCAGTATCTCCGACGAGGATCACGGTGATGATGAGTAGGCAAGGTTTTGGGCATGCCCCCATGTTGTGGACATGTGGTTTCCTGGTTGATTTGAAAGGGTTCAACCTGTGTGTCAAAGGGATCAATGGAAGGGGCCGACCGGACAGAGGGGTATCCAGTGGAGATCATATAAATGGCGGGGTCAAGGCCAGGCATTTCGGTATCTGACCAAGTAAAGACATCAGTGAATTCTTGGAACAGTTGTTGGTATTCTCCGATCTCATGCTCACTGTGGGAGGTTCCTAATGTGATGGTATGAAGGGCACCAAGTGGGTCAGAGATGTCAATGTGGATGACGGGAGAAATATCGGCCATGGGATCCGTTAACCAGTCGATTTTAGTAGGAAGGAAATCCTTGGACTCAACCGCGGATTGGGTAGCGGTGGTGGATGAAGTCTCTTCCAGGAGGAAGTATGGACGATGGTGCATGTCTTCCCCGGGATAATCAAAGGTAGTAGGAGTCTCGAGAACCTCTTCATCATTGCGGGACCTTTGAGTGGTCAAATCGAGTGATGAGGTAGTGGTAGTCGAAGAGATCATATAGATGGTGTTAATCTCTCCGGATGAGGATGATGCGGGAGGGTAGATCTCCTCGATAGTAGAGGGTGCCGTCTCTAGGTCCAAATTGTTCATCTCGTAGAGAGCTGCTCTGTAGTCTGGGATGTCAGGATAGTTATGCGAGTAGTGGCCATAAATACCGCATATCGCACATGGGTGGTTGGTACGCAGTGATTTATCACGAGGCATAGGGTTTGGATCTAGTTTGACCACCGGGATGTTGGGGTCGTCGTCCAACATTTGCATGTGTTCCTGCAATGTAGGTAACTGTGGACACTGATGGGTTGGATGGCCTAACTCATCACACAGCGAGCATTTTGGAGGAGCACGAAATACGGGGGGAGGTTTAACTGCCTTGGGTGGGGGAACCGCAGTGTATGGTTGTGGGCCTCTGCCCCCAGTGGGCCTGACGAATGGAGGGGGATTCGTCGACGACGAAGGAGTCGTGATACCGGGAGGTGGTTGGGTAGAAGTAACAATGGGTTGCACCGGTTGCAGGATGACATTTGGTGTCGGTGGAGGAACGGGAGGCGTAATATACCACACGGGTAATCCCAATGTTAACCCGGGGAGACTAAGGGTAGCCATAACCGGGGCGCTCACTACACCCGAAGGAGGAAATAGAAAGGGGATTGTGTGGATGGGTGTAACCCCAATGTGACTAGGGACTAATGGTGGTTTGGGTAACAAGGAGGGTTGATTACCGGGTGTTTGTGAAAGAGTGCAGAGGTTAGCGACCTGGGTCTCCGGTGACGGTGGTGGAAAGGCCTGGAATGTAGAGGTCATCGGTGCCTCGGAGTAAAGTCCGGGTCCTACTGAGGAAATGAATGAGGTAGTTGCACCACAAACATGTTGTTCAACCATGGGGAGAACATTTTCAGGTGTGGCGGGGGCTTTGGGATCGTAATAGGTGAGTTGGTCGACCTTGACCACGCGTCCCTCATGGGGGAACTGCATGGTGCGAAATACGGATGAGGCAACAGCCCGCATGGCATACATGTAGTTGCGACCAAGTAAAAGGTTATAGTCTAGTTGGGCATTGATGACCTCAATGTCAATGAGGACGGTTTTACCCGCCAGCTGGACGGGGACATTAGCTAATAGACCTTGGGGTTGTGCTGAACGGCCGTCATAGGCTCGCAATGCAGTGGTGGACTGTTGGAGAGTAGGGGATCCCAAGTTTTGCCAAACGAAAGTGGACATGACGCATGTAGAGGCCCCTTCATCGATAATGCACCGATGGATAACAAGATTCCGAACAGAAACGGAAACTTGGAATGCTAAAGAGGAAGGCAGGCGTGGTTCAGACTGGTCTGAATCGAACGCGATCAGCTGTGAATCATTGGGGTCAATGGCGCCAATGGCAGAGAGCAAAGTTTTGCGCTGCGAAGGACAGTTTTTCAAAACTTCTAAAGCAGACATGGCTGCAGGAGACTGGGCTAAGTCGTCTATGATGTTGTAATTCGACGCAGCGCGAGCATTGGGATTACTGTTGATGCGACGAAGTGGGAAGTGAGGTGCTTTAGAAGCACCATCAAGTGGAGCCGGAGGTATACGTAACGTTTGATCTGTGGGATTAACGTTAGTGTTTTTGTCGGTGGGAGGGGCTTCAGAGGTGGAGCCATATTGGTTCCGACGGGTTTGGAGGTTGGCAGCAGGAGTCGACATCATCAACAAATGGTGAGTACCTGAATCGAACATGGGTTGATCGGGGGCTGCATAAGTGATCTGCTGTGGTGGCACGTTTCCCTGAGGGGGGGCTAACGGCTGAGTGTTCACTACACCCTGGTTTGGAAAGGGGTTTTGCAGCACCAAGGGTTGATGTTGAGGTGGTGGAGGGTTGGGTGGCGGCTGAGGAGCCGCTTGCCCTTGACGATGTGCATCGTCGGTCCAGAGTTGCCGAGCTCGCTCCAAATGTGGGCAAGAATGCGTGTAATGACCATATACCCCACAGATAGAACAAGGGTGGTTTGTTCTGAGGTTATTACTTCTAGGTTGCTTAGGATTCCGATCCGGATTGCGGTTGGGAGGAGCAGCATTCTTATTCTGCGGAGGATTGGGAGGTGGAGGACCTTGCTGATGTTGTTGGTTATTTTGGTATTGGGGCTGGTGTTGTTGTGCGTACACATGCCCTTGAGCATTGGGGGGATTCTGGGGAGCCGCAGGTGCGGGAGCAGGTTGCGGTGGGTAGTATGCAGGTGGAGCTGGAGGTGGTCCAGTTGCCTGTTGGGGTCGTTGGTACCCCTGAGCTATTGGATGTGGTGGATTAGCTAGTGCAGTTTGCTGTGGGTACTGCAACGGTTGTGGTGAGAACTGAATGGGGTTTTGTACCGTAGGTTGAGCATAGTATGTAGGAGGTACATATGCTGATGGCGCTTGGCCATAACAATGTTGTGGACAAGAGGGTCCATGAACATGATGGGTCTGGTTTATTGGAGCATAAGAAGTTGTCGCTCCGGAACTGGATGTAGCCCTAGAAAGGTCTGGGGCGGGCATGGTGCTCACCATACTGAAAGGTTTTGCTTGCGGTGTAATTTGGCCAATAATGCCATCAGCGGCATGTGATGCCCCCGGTGTGTCACCGCGTGCAGAGTCACCTCGTGGGGCGTCAGGTATGATGGTGTATAGGTATCCTGACTGGGCATAGATAAGGTCAAACTGTTGGGCCTTCAGGATGGCCTCCTCTTCCGACTGGGGTCTTTCAGAAGCTACATCCTTCGCAATGAGGGGAAGGAGGGATTTAAGGAACCAGTCTAAAAAGATTCGGTCGTCTAATTTGATCTTGCATAGGCTTCGGCGCCGACGCCAATCATGGATATGGTCAGTGATGTGCGTGGCCGTGTTCTGTCTGCAAGACAGTAGGATTTCGACGCCCGCATCATAGCGGACTGGTAGCTGAAAGAACTGCAGGAAGGTCGAGGCAAGGGAGGTAAATGTGGAATGCGTCCCATGGGGTTGCTCGATATACCATTTGGCTGCAGAGCCAGTGAAGGTGCGCTGTAATAAACGGAGGCGGACTGAGTCGTCCACTATGGAGTTGGAGGAACACCATAAATGGAAGGACATGATGTGGTTCTGGGGGTCTTCTCCGGCCTTTCCCTCAAATTTAGGGATGTCAGAGGGAAGCTTAGTGGGCATATGGGGCCAAGCAGGATCATGCCTAATGGGGTCATTCGTAAGCCTAGCTAAATCTGGCAAGTTGAGACTTGCCATGTATGGTAGACTAGCGGATGTGGTGATTGGAACCGGGATTGGTCTAGCCATTGTGGTATGGTGTAGGGGTCCAGTAGCTCCTATAGGTATGCTAGGTATGGAGGGTATGTGCCCTCCAACAGGTGTGGCCTGATATGGGTTAGTACTCCCAAGTGCAACTTGGGTTACACTTGGGTTAGGAATCGCACTAGGGATTCCTGGTATATTACTACCGAGTGCAACGTGGGTTACACTTGGGTTAGGAATCGCACTAGGGATTCCTGGGATAGCATTCCCAAGTGCAACAGGAGTGACACTTGGGTTAGGAATCGTACTAGGGATTTTTGGGATAGGGTTTGTGGAAACCGAAGGGGGTATGACCCCCATGTTGGGCATGCCCATGACAGGTTGTGGTCCTGTGCTAGGCATTCCTAAATGTGGAGTGTTACCCATATTGGGCATACCCAAGGGGGTGGGTGTTGTCATGGATGGTATCCCCGCAGAAAGGTCTGCGGATGTCTGACCTATGGTTAATGTAAATTGTGGATCTTCTGGTGTTCCAGACATAATTGTGGTAGGTGGTAACTCTGTGGGGTTTTCGGATTCTACCTCCAAATCAAAGGTGAAGTGGGGTATGTCAGAATCGGATGACCGTCTAGATGATCGACGATGTGTCGAATCAAGGGATAATGCTCTGCGTCCGTGACGTGGAGAGCCAAGTGGACTAAACTCTGGGAGTTCGCCCTGTAGACGACGAGAACGTCTAGAATTCTCAATGGTGAGAATATGGTTTTTATGTAAAAATTGTTTTAAGTATCAGGTGGTGATATATATGTAAAAGACTCAAAACCCTAATGCAACCAAGGGTGCAAAAAAGGGGAGTGAAAAAAGAAGGCTCACAGGCCAAAAAATCAATCCTCAAAAAATGCACTTATTCTAGCAGCTGTGCTACAATAAGTGGAGGAATGCAACAACCGGTCAGAATACCAACATGCAAGCGGCTCCTAGAAAAAAATAGGTGTAACTAGACTCAAAAGGTGGTAAAGATCATGCAAACACCTAATCTAAAAGTATTGTGACTCAAACAGACGATATCCCCTGCAAGGTGATGAAATCCAAGTCAGACAATATGAATGTAGAGACAACGGCTAGATATCCCCCTACCGGGAGGGACACCGGGTAATCAATCCTAAAAAGACAGGCTACTAGGATACTCCGTTCATGACGCGTCGAGAAAAGGTAAATCTGCCGTTTGGTCCTTTGATCGCAATATCCCAATACAGGGATATCCCGAGAACTGCGAATGGTAGCCCTTCGGTTACTGAATGGGTTTCGGTATCCCACTCAGGCTTCCGGAACCATCCTCGCGACTTCAACCCTCCTAGGGGAGAGGCCTTCCCACAAACCGGTTGTGACCGCGCCAAAAAGTACTAAGAGATTTTAGCTCCCTAATTGGACAACTTCTATGTCTCAGATGTATGAACTGAGGGGTGTTTATTGGAACACCTATCCCCCCAATACTACCTAGCTACAAGAATTCTTTTTGTGTTCCCCAAGTGGGGTTAAGAGTGTGTTCAAATTAGGGTAAGTTTTAAGTCTTAGTTCAATTAAGTGATCGTGTGAGTGCACGTGAGGTGTTGTAAACTGAACTTGAAAAAATTAAATGCTTTAAGGGAAATTTTTCAAAAAAAAATAAAGGACTTTTCGAAAAATAATAAGCAAATATTTAAGACTTTTTTCACTAAAAGAAATTAAATTGCTTTTTCAAAAATAACTCAAAAAATAATGGATTTTTTGGATTTTTTTGAAAGCAAATAATAAACTTCTAAAAGAAATAAATGGATTTCTTCGTTTCAATAAAATTTGCTAAGGGCAAGATTCTAAAGAAGTAAACAAGAAAAAATTTGAATCTAGATAAAGAATGCAAAATGAATCTTTCTTTCACTGTCTTGAAATTTTTTTAAAAAGATTTCTATGTATGCACTTTTAAATAGTAAAAAATTTTTCTAAATCTGGAAAATATACAGAATTTGATACTGTAAAAAATGTGCTATGGGCAGAAAGTACAGTAAAAAATATTTTTCAAAATCGGGATGGCCGAATGAAAAAATTCAGCCGCGCGGGTTTTGGACGAATAGCCGCGATGGGCCGCGCGGGTTTTGGCCGAACAGTCGCGATGGACCGCGCGGGTTTTGGACGCACAGTCGCGATGGACCGCGCAGGTTTTGGGCGCACAGTCGCGATGGACCGCGCAGGTTTTGGGCGCACAGTCGCGATGGACAGCGCGGAAAAAGGCCGCGAAGCCGCGGTGTGCAGCGCGGAAAAACACAGAACAGTCGCGATGGACCGCGCGACTGTCTGGAAAAAGGCCGCGATGGACCGCGCGGAAAAATGCAGAAAAGTCGCGATGGACCGCGCGACTGTCTGGCAAAAAGCCGCGAGGCGGAAGCCGTGCACAGAAAACGAGAAACGAACTCGAAAATTTAAAATTTAGGGCTGTTTTTTGGGGCCAAATCTCAGAACAGCAATGGATCTGCTGTCTAAGATGGCAGATCTATGGATCTAATGGTTAAAAACTCATAAAAACTAAGATTTAATGGCAAAGCTAGAGATCTAAAGTTCAAACCAAAGCGGAGTCGCCAAAAACTGTTGGCTCGGTTTTGCAACCAAGCTTAGTGCTATGGGCACCTACTAACTAGTAGTAGCAGTTTCAATAGAAATAAAAACAATAAACTAAATAAACAATACTTTTCATGGATCTAAGCAAGAATCTAAGCAAATAATTTAAATATTTCAAAAATCAAGAACAAGAAACATAAGAAATAATTTTTTGTATTGAAAAGTCGGGGGGGCAAGCAAGTGCTTGCGATATTACCTTCAATGGTGAAGGTTGATGTTGAGCAACTCCTAAGATGAGTAGCTCCAAACTCCAATAGGTCTCTTTCTCCAAGGTTGCTTCAATGGCTAAAAGTGCTCAGGGGAGATTTCAGCAGCATAAGGATGAGATAATGGAAGGATGTGAAATGAGGAGCCCCTACCACCTTTTTATAGGTTTTGGTGGTGAGGAATACCATTTGTGGTTTTGTGGAAACCAATGGTATTGACCAACATGGTTTAGGTAATTTTCCCTCCTTTTTCCTTTTTTGAATAAAAATAATATTTTAATTCCCTTTTTAATATTTTTGGGAATTTGGACCCTTTTTGAGGGTTTTTTATGATTTTCCTGGAAAAATAATCTTTTTTAATGGAAAAAGGGGTGTACCAAGGTCTTTTGGTGACCTTTTGTTGGTTTCAGAGGCTCAGATGGTGGAAAAGTGGACAAATGGGTCATGTGAATAGGAAAATGAGCTAGTGAGCACTTTTTGGGTGTTAACAAATGCATCTTTCGAAATAGGTTTACGATACAGTCGCAGTCTGTGGCCATTAGCAAGTAATGGTATGCGGTTTTCATTGATGGTCACTAGACGGACAGTGCCGTTGTCAAATACCCTGTCGACCAAATATGGACCCAGCCATCTTGTACGTAATTTACCTTTAAAATCCCTTTTGAACCTGGAGTCATATAATAGCGTCCAGTCTCCCTCACGGAAGATTTTCTTTTTAATGAATCGGTCATGCCAGTTAGATCTTTGTTGCTGAAGCAACACAGTCTGGTCTACTGCATCCAACCGTTTCTCATCCAATTCATTTAGTTGATTCAATCTTCTCTTCTGGGCTTCTGTTACATCCAGATTCATTTCAGTGGCTGTTTTCAGGGTTTTGATCTCAAACTCAATTGGAAAGATGGCACGCTTCCCATACACTAGATCATAGGGAGAGAATCCTGTGGTGTTGCGCCAAGTTGTGCGATATGCCCACAACGCTTCGGGAAGCCTGTCAGCCCAATCCTTTCAATGGCTCTTAACTGTTTTAGTAAGGATTGCTTCAATAAATTTATTACTACTTTCCACCTGACCATTGGCCTGAGGGTGGTAAGGTGAAGCCATCCTATGCTGCACATGATACTTCCGGAGTAAGGATTCAAATTGATGTGAGATGAATTGCGGTCCCCCATCGGTAACTACTTCCTTCGGTACCCCAAAGCGAGTAAAGATTTCACTGTACAGAAAATCAATCACCACCTGGTCATTAGCCTTAGCCAAAGATACAGCCTCTACCCACTTGGTCATATAATCGGTACAGACCAGAATGTAAACTTTCTGTCTGGAAGGAGGACTGATAGGGCCAACAAAATCCAATGCCCATCTATCAAATGGTTCAATTACTACTTGGGGCTGTAAAGGCATCTGATCTGTTTTATTAAACTGGCCCATCCTTTGGCAGCTATCACAGGACTGAACATACCTTTTAGTGTCCCTGAACAGAGTCGGCCAATAGTATCCCATCCACAGCGCTTTATGACCTGTTCTTTTGTCTGCAAAGTGCCCCCCACAAGGTCCATCATGACAGGCTTTCAGTATATGAAATATCTCATCTTCCCTTACACACCTCCTAATCTCAAGATCGGGCCCTGTGTAGAAGAGATGACCATTGAGCCAACAATACCTGGCACTTTGCTGGATAATTTTTCTCTTTTCTCGTTTAGACATGTGTGGCGGGAGATTTCCTGCAACCAAATAATTAGCAACGTCTGCATACCAGGGGGAATGAGCTGAAAGTGCAAATAGATGTTCATCTGGAAAAGAATCCTCGACAGGCGAACTGTCATCACTGTTAGTAAAACGAGATAAAAAATCAGCAACAACATTTTCTTTTCCAGGTTTATCTATAATGGTAATATCAAATTCCTGCAATAATAGGAGCCACCTGGTCACTCTGGCATTGGTGACAGGTTTGTTCATTAAATATTTAATGGCAGAGTGATCAGTGTGCACAAACGTAGGATACCCAGTAATGTAATGCCGAAATTTATTAATAGAGTAAACAATAGCAAGGAATTCTTTTTCAGTAACAGTATAATTAAGTTCAGCAGGGGCTATGTTTTTACTAACATAATAGATGGCATAAGGTACTTGACCATCCTGTTGTCCTAGTACTGCTCCAATGCCAGTATCAGAAGCATCTGAAGAAATGTAGAAGGGTATGGTCCAATTAGGTCCCCTTAGGATAGGAGCTGTGGACAGCTTCTCTTTAAGCTTATCAAACGCTGTCTGGCATGCTTCGTTCCACACAAATTGTGCATCCTTCATTAACAAAGAAAACAAAGGAGAAGCAAGTTTGGAGAAGTTTTCTATAAACCTCCAATAATATCCAGCATGTCCCAGAAAACTTCGCACCTCTTTCTGAGTTGAAGGAGTCGGTATATTTTTTATCACCTTAATTTTTGAAGGATGCACCTGAATGCCATTGGTAGAGATGAAATGTCCTAATACCACTCCCTCACTCATCATCATATGGCATTTTTCAGTGCTTAATGAGAGGCGAGCCTGTTGTAGCTAGGGTTTTACCCCTAGCTTGTGCAAATGAGCACCTACTAAGGAGAATGGACTCCTTAGTAGCAGTTCAGTAAATGTAAATAATTAAGTTAAAACAGAAATTAAATTACTTCTAAAACATGCATGAAACATAAACATCAAATTTAAAGAATGGCTTTTTGTATTGATATTACCTCCAATGTGGAGGTTGATGAAGCTCCTTGCAAGGTCCAAGAGGATGCTCCAAGCTCCAATATGCTCCTTCTCTTTCTCCAATGGTGGGAATGGGCCAAAAGTGGCTCTCAAGGTGAAAATAGTTCAATGGTGAACTAGGGTTTCGAGAGAGATTTTGGCAGAGTAAGGGTGCTTGTGATTGTGGATATGGAATAAGGGATCTCCATCACCTATTTATAGTTTTTTGGTGGTGGAGTGCTAACCCATGGTTTTGGGTAACACATGGTTTTGGGCAGCTGTATAGGGTTTTTTCCTCCTTTTCCTCATTATTTTATATTTTTTATTCCCTTTTTAGGGGATTTTTGCTATTTTTGGAGGAAAAGGGGGTTTTTTAGCCTTTTTGAGGCTATTTTGATGGTTTTGTGGCCTTTTGGAGGCATTTTAGGCATTTGGAGGCTTTTTAGTGGGATTTTTTGGGTTTTTAAGGAAAAAATGGTAGGAAAATGGACAAATGAGCAATGTAATGTGGTAGATGAGGTAGTGAGCACTTTTTGGGTGTTAACAGATTGCCCCCTGATGTGCGAGGGCAGGAGCTCATCATATGGCCGATGGACATCATAAGTCATGAATGGTTTTCCTGGGATGTGGAGAGAAGAGAAGAAACAAACTGAAGCCCGGAACAACGATCCCGAACAACTACAAGAACTGAAAGTACATAACCTCAATAATGGATGAGGAATCATCTGATCATATGGACGAGGCGGGCATTCCCATGCTCGTATCAGGATATAACATAACAATAAAAATGGGGTCCAAAAATGGGGACCTGACATATACATGACCTCAAAAACTGAATGAGGAATAATCTCAATATATGGACGAGGCGGGCATACCCATGCTCGTATCAAGATACATAAACATAACTGTGAGGCCCGAAAAAAGGGGGACCTATAAGATACATAACCACTGTGTACATCATAAGAGTCCATAGGGGACACAAAGCGGGGACGTACTGCTGGGATGATCATCTGGGAACTGAAGAACTGGTGCACTGGAACATCAACAGTGCTGCTGATTGGGGCACCAGAGGAACTGATGAGCTGCTGGATCATAGGGACTGGGAGCAACAACCTCGATGGTACACTGAACTGGGATAAACCTGGGTACTCAAGGAAGCATATAGCTGGATGGCTTCCGAATACAATCACCAATGCAGCCCGGACATCCACGGGAACATATAACTGGGCGTTCCGAAGTGACTCACCAATGTGCTAGAGTCAAGGGAAATCCGGGGTCTTCGACTAAAAACTGATGGGATATAATCCTATGCGATCCTCAACGATGCGATCAAGGTGCTGAAGTCGAGCATGTGAGGAACAATCACTCGGAGACCTGCAACTATCAAGGCAATGATGTTTCCTTGATAGGAGCGCGAGGTACAGGACCGAAATGTGATAGTACTGATGGCAGGATGGACAAAACTGTGGGGGGACAACTGGGCAAGTAGAGTGGGTGGACTCAAACTTCCTTTGTTCAGAGTATGATAATGGGAATGATCTGGCAACATATGAAACTGACTGGGGGGAAAGGGATCATAGCTGTAATGGATCTGGGAGGATAACTGGCTGAGGGAGACTCAAGCTGGTGTAAAATGGCAGAAGACTGCTGAATACTCTGAACAAAGGCGACCTGATTGGGGGTGCTGCCGAGATGATCGATTGTAGTGCCAGGAGGCACGGGAGGGGACTTCTTCATGGGTTAAGGAACTAGAAGAAGTGTGTGTAAAATGATACTGTCGTGTGGATTTTATGAGCCCAGGACAGTTCATGCTCGTGGTTGCTTTCAATTTTAAGGAGTCTGAAAGCGATAAGAAGACTCTGAAGTGATTGGAATGGTACTGTCGTGAGGATTTTACGAGCCCAGGACAGTGCATGCTCGTGGTTGCTTTCAATTTTAGAGAGTCTGAAAGCAAATAAGAAGACTCCACGGGGTTGCTTTTTCGTAGATTTAGTCTCCAAGGCCCAAAGAAGCATAAAAGGATACAATGAAGAACTCTTCTAGCCGGTGTGACTAGAGTATTCCTTTTTCGTAATTAGTCTACCAGGTCCGGAAAAGGGTTAAACTTATACTAGATAGACGCCCTTTCAGGTACTTTCACGAGCATGAAAGGAAGCAAGATTGCTCGGCGATCTTTTCATTCTTTTAGGAGTCAGAAAAGAGCTTAACGGAAACTCCCAAAGTGCCTTTTTCGTAAAGGACTTGTCCGGCCCGAAAAAGGGATAAAACTATACCGAACAAAAGGAATGGCCAGGCAAGGAGGAAGTGTTAAATCAAGGATCAGTAATGATGATCAAGAACGAGGGTAGTGGGGAACACTGGTGGGCCTCCTTGCGGGGTAGTTGAAATGGTGGCAAAATAATGAAACATTTGCAGTATGACAGGAGTGAATGGCTCATGTAAAAGTGTGGAACAATCCGATGGCGGCCGATGTGGCACGCAAACCGAGGCAGCAAGGTGTTTGGGACACAATGTTAAAATTGTACCAAGTGAGAGCGAGAAATGATCTCAAGCATCATCACGAGCTCGGAAAAATGAATCTGGCGATATAAAGGGTGTCAAAAACGGGTAACGGTCGATGTGGCACGTACACCGAGGCGACGAGGGCATTTTGGAAAAAATACCCAAAAAATTGGGGGGTGAGAGCGAGAAATGATCTCAAGCATCATCACCAGCTCGGAAAAATGAATCCGATGATATAAAATAGGTGAAAAACGGAGAACGGACGAAGTGGCACGCAAACCGAGGTGACTATGGGTCGGGACACAATGTTGATATTGGTCCTGGTGAGAGCGAGAAATGATCTCAAGCATCGTCACGGGCACGGAAATATGAATCCGGCGGTGCAAATGGTGCGAAAAAATGGAGGGCATAATACTAGGTGTATCATGATGGCCCACGGGGGCAGAATACTAGGTGTAGAAAATCAAGTCAAATCTATAAGTGATATGTGACCTCAAAAATGGTTGAGATCACAAGTGTGAAAAAGTGAGCAGGGTTAATGACTTGCCCCCATGCTATGTGCATGGGGTTTGTGATTATGGATCACATATGTGTGGGTTTGAACAATGGGTTCATCGACATGCTGAGATAGATGTGATGGGGAAGGTTCAAAATGATTGATCATGCCCCCTATCCCAGGGTCGAGGGAATCTATTATGCCCCTTGACTCAGAGGTGTCAAGGTGGTGCTCTATAATGGCGGGGTCAAGCCCAGGCATTTCGGTATAGGACCAGGCAAAGACATCACGAAATTCTCTGAAAAGGTTTATGTAGTCCTCAATCTCTTGTTTACTGCAGAATGCTCCTAAAGTGATGAGTTCAGGGGCACGTCCTGGGGCAGCGATATCAACTTGGATGACAGGTGAGATGTTGGACATGTTACCTTCCTCGAAGGCGTCAGGAGCAGGAATAGGGTCCTTGAACCAGTCGACCTTGGTGGGAAGGAAGTATTTGGACTCAACTGTGAATTGGGTAGCTGTGCTAGAGGAGGATTCTTCTAGGATGAAATAGGAATGGTGGTGCATATCATCCCAGGGATAATCCGGGGCGGTAAGGGCCTCAAGAATCTCCTCATCGGTTCGAAAATTTTGCGTCGTCAAATCAGTTGACGAGGGAGTAGTGGTGGAAGAGATCATATAAATGGTGTTAACCTCTCCTGAAGGTGAAGAGTCTGGGGGGTAGATCTCCTCAATGGTAGGTGGTGCCATCTCAAGATCCAGATTGTTCATCTCATAGAGAGCGGCTCTGTAATCCGGGAGATCGGGGCAATGATGGGAATAATGCCCGTAAACACCGCATATGGCACAGGGGTGGTTGGTACGCAGGGATTTGTCTTTGGTCTTAGGGGTGGGGTTTAGTTCGACAACCGGGATGTTGGGGTCATCGTCGAGCATCTGCATGTGTTTCTGCAATGCTGGTAACTGTGGGCATTGGTGTGTCGCATGGCCTAACTCATCGCACAACGAGCATTTGGGGGGAGCATGAAATACTGGGGGGTTTTTTACTGTCTTGGGAGGTGGTACAGCAGTGTAAGGTTGGGGACCTCTGCCCCCAGTGGGTTTGGGAGCAGGAGGAGGAGTCGTGGAGGACGAAGGGGTAGAGACACCGGGAGGTGGTTGAGAGGTAGTAGCCATGGGTTGCATCGGTTGGAGGACGACATCCAGTTTCGGCGGGCGAACGGGAGGCGAAAGGTACCAGACGGGTAATCCCAAGGTTAACCCCGGGAGGCTAAGGGTAGCCATAACCGGGGCGCTTACTACTCCCGATGGAGGGACTAGAAAGGGGATGGTATGGATCGGTGTAACACCAATGTGGCTAGGTACCAATGGTGGTTTAGGCAACAAGGGTGGTTGATTATTAGGGGGTTGATTATCGTGGGATAAGGTACATAAGTCAGACACTTCCGTGTGGGATGATGGAGGCGGAAGAGATTGAAAGGTGGAACTCATCGGCGCGTCTGAGTAGAGTCCAGGCCCCGTAGAGGAAACAAACGAGGTGGTGGCACGAGAAACAGGTTGTTCAACCATGGGGAGGACATTTTCAGGGGCCGCGGGAGCACTGGGATCATAGTAGGTGAGCTGGTCAACCTTAACCACGCGTCCTTCATGGGGGAACATCATGGTGCGAAAGACGGAAGAGGCAACCGCGCGCATGGCATACATGTAGCTGCGGCCAAGTAAAAGGTTATAATCCAATTGGGCATTGATTACCTCAATGTCGATGAGGACGGTTTTGCCACCTAACTGGACGGGGACATTGGGTAGGAGGCCTTGGGGCTGAGACGAACGACCGTCATAGGCGCGTAATGCAGTGGTGGACTGCTGGAGAGTGGGGGATCCCAACTTCTGCCATACGAATGTAGACATAACGCATGTAGAGGCACCTTCATCGATGATGCATCGATGGATGACAAGATTCCGAATGGAAACAGAAACTTGGAATGCTAGGGTGGAAGGCAGGCGAGGTTCAGACTGGTCTAAATCAAATGCCATCAAATTCGAATCATTTGGGTCAATCCCCCCAATGGCGGAGAGTAAAGTCTTGCGCTGGGAAGGGCAATTCTTCAAGACTTCTAACGCAGACATGGCTGCGGGAGATTGGGCTAGGTCGTCTACAATGTTGTAGTTTGACGCAGCGCGCGCATTGGGGTTATTATTGATACGGTGAAGTGGGAAACGAGGGGCTTTGGGAGCGCCATCTAATGGAGGTGGAGGAATACGTAACGCTTGATCTGTGGGATGGGCATTGGTGGTTTTATCAGTGGGAGGTACGTCAGTGGTGGAGCCATACTGGTTCCGACGGGTCTGGAGATTGACATCAGCAGATGACATCATCAGCAAGTGGTGGGTACCTGATTCAAACATGGGTTGATCAGGGGCAGCGTACGTGATCTGCTGTTGGGGTTGCACGTTGGCTTGAGTGGGAGCCAACGGCTGAGTGTTCACGACGCCTTGGGTTGGTAATGGGTTTTGCAGCACCAAAGGTGTCTGCTGAGGTTGAGGGGGGTTAGGAGGTGCCTGAGGAGCTGCCTGCCCTTGGCGGTGGGCATCGTCAACCCAGAGTTGCCTAGCTCGCTCCAAGTGTGGGCAAGCATGGGTGTAGTGGCCATAGACCCCGGAAATAGAACAAGGGTGGTTTGTTCACAGATTAGGGTTTTTATCCTGCTTGGGCGGGCGATCAGGGTTTTGGTTAGCAGGGGCGGCATTATTATTGTCGGGGGGATTCGCCGGTTGCCTAGCTTGGTCTACAGGTTGGTTGTTCCCCCGATTACAACCTTTTCCGCGGTTCTGTTGACCCTGGTTACGTTGGTTGTTTTGGTTTTGCTGCGGGTTTTGTTGAGCATAAACTTGCCCTTGGGCAGCAGGTGGATTCTGAGGTTGCGCAGGTGCGGGAGCAGGCTTTGGTGGATGATATGCAGGTTGAGGCTGAGCAGGTGCAGCAACTTGAGGGGGTTGCTGATATGGCTGCGAAGCAGGTTGTGGGTTTGCCGCAGGTGCTGCCTGTGGCGGATAATAAGCGGGTTGGGCTTGTGAAGGCGCAGGAGCTGAGGCAGCCTGCTGATGGTAGTAAGACTGAGGTGCGACGGGGGGGGCATAAGCGGGAGTCGCATGACCGAAACACTGAGGAGGACATGAGGGTCCATGGTGGTGGTGATGTGTCATGGGAGCATACGAGTTGGTTGCTCCAGAATGGGAGGTGGCCCATGAAAGGTCGGGGCCAGGGGTAGGACGTGCTATGGAAAATGGTTGGGGATGCGAAGAAACACGACCAATAATACCGTCTGCAGCGTGGGATGCCCCCGGCGCATCATGCTGGGAGGACTCACCGCGAGGGGCGTCAGGTATAATGGTATAAAGGTAACAGGACTGGGCGTAAATGAGGTCGAACTGTTGGGCCTTAAGGATGGCCTCTTCTTCAGACTGGGGTCTTTCTGATGCCACATCCTTAGCAATAACAGGGAGAAGGGATTTGAGGAACCAATCTAGAAAGATACGGTCGTCGAGTTTGATCTTGCATAAGCTTCGGCGTCGACGCCACTCATGGATGTGGTCCGTGATATGGGTAGCCGTGTTCTGTCTACAAGATAGGAGGATCTCAACGCCCGCGTCATAGCGGACAGGCAACTGGAAGAACTGTAGGAAGGTCGAGGCAAGGGAAGCAAAGGTGGCATGGGTCCCATGAGGTTGCTCGATATACCACTTGGCTGCAGAGCCAGTGAAGGTGCGCTGTAAGAGACGGAGGCG
Organism: Larix kaempferi; assembly: GCA_027924585.1. Lineage (NCBI taxonomy): Eukaryota > Viridiplantae > Streptophyta > Pinopsida > Pinales > Pinaceae > Larix > Larix kaempferi. Next base: position 9,794,166 of record BSBM01000063.1, on the reverse strand, counting down.
AACAGAGTCATCCACTATGGAGTTAGAGGAACACCATAGGTGGAAAGACATGATATGGTTTTGTGGGTCCTCACCGGCCTTGCCCTCGAACTTAGGGATGTCAGAGGGGAGCTTGGTAGGCATATGAGGCCACGTAGGGTTGTGTCGAATAGGATCGTTGGTCAATCTGGCCAGGTCAGGTAGGTTAAGGCTAGCCATGAATGGAAAACTGGAAGGAGGATGTGACACAGTAGTGGGTTGGACCAAGTTGGGGCCAATGCCCCCAAGTGGAGGGACAGGATTTGGGAGGGTGCCCCCTAGTGGGGGAACTAAGGTGGTGGAGAATGGTCCAGCACCACCATGGGTAGTGTGAGCCACTGATGTAGTGGGGATAGGGATTCCCGCAGCGGGAATAGGTACCGTGAGGGGAACGGTAGATGAGGGTCCCATGGAGGGCATACCCAAAACAGGTGTAGTAACTGGTGTAGTGGTGGATGTGCCACCAATGGTCCCTATAACAAAAGGAGGGGAAGTCGTTCCAGCCATGGGGCTAGTAGGGGCAGTGTAAATAGGGTTCTCAGATTCTTCGTCAGAATCTGAGGTAAAGTAAGGAGCGTCAATATCTGGTGACGGAGACCTACGTCGCTGACGAGTGGAGTCAAGTGACAAGGCTCTAGATCTGTGATGGGTGGTATCAACGGATGATGATCGGAATCTATGACGGGTGGTGTCAAGAGAACCGTGCTGTGGGGGCTCGCCCCTGAGGCGCCGAGAATGTCTCGGGGACTCAATGGTGATAGATGGTGTCTAATCTCTGTGGGTTGAGGTGAGTAGAAAAACAACTCAAAAATCCTAATGCAACCGAGTGTGCAGAAGGAGAGCTAAAAAACAAGGCACTCAGGCCAACAACCAACTCAAAACACCCACTGCAACAGCTGTGCTACAATAGGTGGAGTAACAACAAAGATGGTCAGAATACCAACAAGCAGCAGGTTTCCTAAAAATAAAAAAATGGTGGACTCACTAGACCAAAGGGAGGTAAAGGAGCATGCAAACACCTAACTAAAAGTATACTGACTCAACTAAACATATCCTCTGCAAGGTGATGAAATCCAAGTCAGACAATATGAGTAGGAAAGCCAAGTGGCTATGATATCCCCCTACCGGGAGGGACACCGGGTAGTCAATCCTCGAAGAATGGCAACTAAGATACCCCGTTCATGACACATCCAGAAAGGTGAATCTGCCGTTTAGTCCGTTGACCGCAATACCCCTATACAGGGATATCCCGCGAACCGCGAAAGGTAGCCCTTCGGTTACTGAATGGAGTGCGGTATTCCACTCAGGCCTCCGGAACCAGTCTCCCGACTTCAACCCTCCTAAGGGAGAGGCCCTCTGACAAACTGGTCGTGACCATGCCAAAAAGTACTAGGGGATTTTGGTTCCCTATTTGGACAACAACTATGTCTCAAGTGTAAGTGACCGAGGGGTGTTATTGGAAGCCTATCCCCCCGACCCTACCTAACTACAAAGATTCTTTTGTGTTCCCCAAGTGGGGTTAGAATGTTGGTTCAATTAGGTACTTTTTAAGGCTCACTTGATTTATGTGACAGAGTGTGTGCTCGTGAGGTGATGAACCCAAAATAGAAGTGCCACAAGGGGGGCAACTTCCAACTATCAATAATACTGAAATTGAAACTTTCACTTGCAAAATTTTCTGAATTAAAAATACTGAAATTTTAAAAGAATTCTGTAAAGGGAACAGAAATTGTGTTGCAGAAAGGCTATAAGGGAGTGAGGCTGCAGGTAGGACACAGGGCTGTTCAAATGCAGAAAATATTGCAGCAAAAGGGGCTGGGCTCAAAAAGTGCATAGGTCAGATCGCGGGTCGGTGGCGAATCGGAACAGGCAGACCGCGGGTTTGAGGGAAACAGATGCGGTCAGATCACGGCTTTCGGACCAACAGATGCGGTTGGGACGCAGGAAATAGGGAAAAAGACGCAGTCGGGTCGCGACAAAGAGGCTGACAGACGCGGTCGGGACGCCGGAACGGGGCTGAAAGCCGCGGTCGGGACGCGGGAAAATGGCCGACAGGCACGGTCAGATCGCAGCAAACAGGCTGATTAGCCGCGGTCAGATCGCAGGTAACAGACTTGAATCCGCCGGCAGGGCGCCGGAAACAGTCTGAGAGCCGCGGTCGGGTCGCAGGTAAAGGCCTGAAAGACGCGGTCGGGACGCGACTGCAGATGGAAAAAATGCGGTATGCGGCGGCCGAAAGGGACAGCCGAAAGGGAAAAAATTATAAACGGAAACCAGAAATTCAAAATCTAGGGGAGTCGCCAAAACTGTAGCTAGGGTTTTACCCCTAGCTTGTGCAAATGAGCACCTACTAAGGAGAATGGACTCCTTAGTAGCAGTTCAGTAAATGTAAATAATTAAGTTAAAACAGAAATTAAATTACTTCTAAAACATGCATGAAACATAAACATCAAATTTAAAGAATGGCTTTTTGTATTGATATTACCTCCAATGTGGAGGTTGATGAAGCTCCTTGCAAGGTCCAAGAGGATGCTCCAAGCTCCAATATGCTCCTTCTCTTTCTCCAATGGTGGGAATGGGCCAAAAGTGGCTCTCAAGGTGAAAATAGTTCAATGGTGAACTAGGGTTTCGAGAGAGATTTTGGCAGAGTAAGGGTGCTTGTGATTGTGGATATGGAATAAGGGATCTCCATCACCTATTTATAGTTTTTTGGTGGTGGAGTGCTAACCCATGGTTTTGGGTAACACATGGTTTTGGGCAGCTGTATAGGGTTTTTTCCTCCTTTTCCTCATTATTTTATATTTTTTATTCCCTTTTTAGGGGATTTTTGCTATTTTTGGAGGAAAAGGGGGTTTTTTAGCCTTTTTGAGGCTATTTTGATGGTTTTGTGGCCTTTTGGAGGCTTTTTAGTGGGATTTTTTGGGTTTTTAAGGAAAAAATGGTAGGAAAATGGACAAATGAGCCATGTAATGTGGTAGATGAGGTAGTGAGCACTTTTTGGGTGTTAACAGATTGCCCCCTGATGTGCGAGGGCAGGAGCTCATCGTATGGCCGATGGACATCATAAGTCATGAATGGTTTTCCTGGGATGTGGAGAGAAGAGAAGAAACAAACTGAAGCCCGGAACAACGATCCCGAACAACTACAAGAACTGAAAGTACATAACCTCAATAATGGATGAGGAATCATCTGATCATATGGACGAGGCGGGCATTCCCATGCTCGTATCAGGATATAACATAACAATAAAAATGGGGTCCAAAAATGGGGACCTGACATATACATGACCTCAAAAACTGAATGAGGAATAATCTCAATATATGGACGAGGCGGGCATACCCATGCTCGTATCAAGATACATAAACATAACTGTGAGGCCCGAAAAAAGGGGGACCTATAAGATACATAACCACTGTGTACATCATAAGAGTCCATAGGGGACACAAAGCGGGGACGTACTGCTGGGATGATCATCTGGGAACTGAAGAACTGGTGCACTGGAACATCAACAGTGCTGCTGACTGGGGCACCAGAGGAACTGATGATCTGCTGGATCATAGGGACTGGGAGCAACAACCTCGATGGTACACTGAACTGGGATAAACCTGGGTACTCAAGGAAGCATATAGCTGGATGGATTCCGAATACAATCACCAATGCAGCCCGGACATCCACGGGAACATATAACTGGGCGTTCCGAAGTGACTCACCAATGTGCTAGAGTCAAGGGAAATCCGAGGTCTTCGACTAAAAACTGATGGGATATAATCCTACGCGATCCTCAACGATGCGATCAAGGTGCTGAAGTCGAGCATGTGAGGAACAATCACTCGGAGACCTGCAACTATCAAGGCAATGATGTTTCCTTGATAGGAGCGCGAGGTACAGGACCGAAATGTGATAGTACTGATGGCAGGACGGACAAAACTGTGGGGGGACAACTGGGCAAGTAGAGTGGGTGGACTCAAACTTCCTTTGTTCAGAGTATGATAATGGGAATGATCTGGCAACATATGAAACTGACTGGGGGGAAAGGGATCATAGCTGTAATGGATCTGGGAGGATAACTGGCTGAGGGAGACTCAAGCTGGTGTAAAATGGCAGAAGACTGCTGAATACTCTGAACAAAGGCGACCTGATTGGGGGTGCTGCCGAGATGATCGATTGTAGTGCCAGGAGGCACGGGAGGGGACTTCTTCATGGGTTAAGGAACTAGAAGAAGTGTGTGTAAAATGATACTGTCGTGTGGATTTTACGAGCCCAGGACAGTTCATGCTCGTGGTTGCTTTCTATTTTAAGGAGTCTGAAAGTGATAAGAAGACTCTGAAGTGATTGGAATGGTACTGTCGTGTGGATTTTACGAGCCCAGGACAGTGCATGCTCGTGGTTGCTTTCAATTTTAGAGAGTCTGAAAGCAAATAAGAAGACTCCAGGGGGTTGCTTTTTCGTAGATTTAGTCTCCAAGGCCCAAAGAAGCATAAAAGGATACAATGAAGAACTCTTCTAGCCGGTGTGACTAGAGTATTCCTTTTTCGTAATTAGTCTACCAGGTCCGGAAAAGGGTTAAACTTATACCAGATAGACGCCCTTTCAGGTACTTTCACGAGCATGAAAGGAAGCAAGATTGCTCGGCGATCTTTTCATTCTTTTAGGAGTCAGAAAAGAGCTTAACGGAAACTCCCTAAGTGCCTTTTTCGTAAAGGACTTGTCCGGCCCGAAAAAGGGATAAAACTATACCGAACAAAAGGAATGGCCAGGCAAGGAGGAAGTGTTAAATCAAGGATCAGTAATGATGATCAAGAACGAGGGTAGTGGGGAACACTGGTGGGCCTCCTTGCGGGGTAGTTGAAATGGTGGCAAAATAATGAAACATTTGCAGTATGACAGGAGTGAATGGCTCATGTAAAAGTGTGGAACAATCCGATGGCGGCCGATGTGGCACGCAAACCGAGGCAGCAAGGTGTTTGGGACACAATGTTAAAATTGTACCAAGTGAGAGCGAGAAATGATCTCAAGCATCATCACGAGCTCGAAAAAATGAATCTGGCGATATAAAGGGTGTCAAAAATGGGTAACGGTCGATGTGGCACGTACACCGAGGTGACGAGGGCATTTTGGAAAAAATACCCAAAAAATTGGGGGGTGAGAGCGAGAAATGATCTCAAGCATCATCACCAGCTCGGAAAAATGAATCCGATGATATAAAATAGGTGAAAAACGGAGAACGACCGAAGTGGCACGCAAACCGAGGTGACTATGGGTCGGGACACAATGTTGATATTGGTCCTGGTGAGAGCGAGAAATGATCTCAAGCATCGTCACGGGCACGGAAATATGAATCCGGCGGTGCAAATGGTGCGAAAAAATGGAGGGCATAATACTAGGTGTATCATGATGGCCCACGGGGGCAGAATACTAGGTGTATAAAATCAAGTCAAATCTATAAGTGATATGTGACCTCAAAAATGGTTGAGATCACAAGTGTGAAAAAGTGAGCAGGGTTAATGACTTGCCCCCATGCTATGTGCATGGGGTTTGTGATTATGGATCACATATGTGTGGGTTTGAACAATGGGTTCATCGACATGCTGAGATAGATGTGATGGGGAAGGTTCAAAATGATTGATCATGCCCCCTATCCCAGGGTCGAGGGAATCTATTATGCCCCTTGACTCAGAGGTGTCAAGGTGGTGCTCTATAATGGCGGGGTCAAGCCCAGGCATTTCGGTATAGGACCAGGCAAAGACATCACGAAATTCTCTGAAAAGGTGTATGTAGTCCTCAATCTCTTGTTTACTGCAGAATGCTCCTAAAGTGATGAGTTCAGGGGCACGTCCTGGGGCAGCGATATCAACTTGGATGATAGGTGAGATGTTGGACATGTTACCTTCCTCGGAGGCGTCAGGAGCAGGAATAGGGTCCTTGAACCAGTCGACCTTGGTGGGAAGGAAGTCTTTGGACTCAACTGTGAATTGGGTAGATGTGCTAGAGGAGGATTCTTCTGGGATGAAATAGGAATGGTGGTGCATATCATCCCAGGGATAATCCGGGGCGGTAAGGGCCTCAAGAATCTCCTCATCGGTTCGAAAAGTTTGCGTCGTCAAATCAGTTGACGAGGGAGTAGTGGTGGAAGAGATCATATAAATGGTGTTAACCTCTCCTGAAGGTGAAGAGTCTGGGGGGTAGATCTCCTCAATGGTAGGTGGTGCCATCTCAAGATCCAGATTGTTCATCTCATAGAGAGCGGCTCTGTAATCCGGGAGATCGGGGCAATGATGGGAATAATGCCCGTAAACACCGCATATGGCACAGGGGTGGTTGGTACGCAGGGATTTGTCTTTGGTCTTAGGGGTGGGGTTTAGTTTGACAACCGGGATGTTGGGGTCATCGTCGAGCATCTGCATGTGTTTCTGCAATGCTGGTAACTGTGGGCATTGGTGTGTCGCATGGCCTAACTCATCGCACAACGAGCATTTGGGGGGAGCATGAAATACTGGGGGGTTTTTTACTGTCTTGGGAGGTGGTACAGCAGTGTAAGGTTGGGGACCTCTGCCCCCAGTGGGTTTGGGAGCAGGAGGAGGAGTCGTGGAGGACGAAGGGGTAGAGACACCGGGAGGTGGTTGAGAGGTAGTAGCCATGGGTTGCATCGGTTGGAGGACGAAATCCAGTTTCGGCGGGCGAACGGGAGGCGAAAGGTACCAGACGGGTAATCCCAAGGTTAACCCCGGGAGGCTAAGGGTAGCCATAACCGGGGCGCTTACTACTCCCGATGGAGGGACTAGAAAGGGGATGGTATGGATCGGTGTAACACCAATGTGGCTAGGTACCAATGGTGGTTTAGGCAACAAGGGTGGTTGATTATTAGGGGGTTGATTATCGTGGGATAAGGTACATAAGTCAAACACTTCCGTGTGGGATGATGGAGGCGGAAGAGATTGAAAGGTGGAACTCATCGGCGCGTCTGAGTAGACTCCAGGCCCCGTAGAGGAAACAAACGAGGTGGTGGCACGAGAAACAGGTTGTTCAACCATGGGGAGGACATTTTCAGGGGCCGCGGGAGCACTGGGATCATAGTAGGTGAGCTGGTCAACCTTAACCACGCGTCCTTCATGGGGGAACATCATGGTGCGAAAGACGGAAGAGGCAACCGCGCGCATGGCATACATGTAGCTGCGGCCAAGTAAAAGGTTATAATCCAATTGGGCATTGATTACCTCAATGTCGATGAGGACGGTTTTGCCACCTAACTGGACGGGGACATTGGGTAGGAGGCCTTGGGGCTGAGCCGAACGACCGTCATAGGCGCGTAATGCAGTGGTGGACTGCTGGAGAGTGGGGGATCCCAACTTCTTCCATACGAATGTAGACATAACGCATGTAGAGGCACCTTCATCGATGATGCATCGATGGATGAAAAGATTCCGAATGGAAACAGAAACTTGGAATGCTAGGGTGGAAGGCAGGCGAGGTTCAGACTGGTCTAAATCAAATGCCATCAAATTCGAATCATTTGGGTCAATCCCCCCAATGGCGGAGAGTAAAGTCTTGCGCTGGGAAGGGCAATTCTTCAAGACTTCTAATGCAGACATGGCTGCAGGAGATTGGGCTAGGTCGTCTACAATGTTGTAGTTTGACGCAGCGCGCGCATTGGGGTTATTATTGATACGGTGAAGTGGGAAACGAGGGGCTTTGGGAGCGCCATCTAATGGAGGTGGAGGAATACGTAACGCTTGATCTGTGGGATGGGCATTGGTGGTTTTATCAGTGGGAGGTACGTCAGTGGTTGAGCCATACTGGTTCCGACGGGTCTGGAGATTGACGTCAGCAGATGACATCATCAGCAAGTGGTGGGTACCTGATTCAAACATGGGTTGATCAGGGGCAGCGTACGTGATCTGCTGTTGGGGTTGCACGTTGGCTTGAGTGGGAGCCAACGGCTGAGTGTTCACGACGCCTTGGGTTGGTAATGGGTTTTGTAGCACCAAAGGTGTCTGCTGAGGTTGAGGGGGGTTAGGAGGCGCCTGAGGAACTGCCTGCCCTTGGCGGTGGGCATCGTCAACCCAGAGTTGCCTAGCTCGCTCCAAGTGTGGGCAAGCATGGGTGTAGTGGCCATAGACCCCGGAAATAGAACAAGGGTGGTTTGTTCACAGATTAGGGTTTTTGGCCTGCTTGGGCGGGCGATCAGGGTTTTGGTTAGCAGGGGCGGCATTATTATTGTCGGGGGGATTCACCGGTTGCCCAGGTTGGTCTACAGGTTGGTTGTTCCCCCGATTACAGACTTTGCCGCGGTTCTGTTGACCCTGGTTACGTTGGTTGTTTTGGTTTTGCTGCGGGTTTTGTTGAGCATAAACTTGCCCTTGGGCAGCAGGTGGATTCTAAGGTTGCGCAGGTGCGGGAGCAGGCTGTGGTGGATGATATGCAGGTTGAGGCTGAGCAGGTGCAGCAACTTGAGGGGGTTGCTGATATGGCTGCGAAGCAGGTTGTGGGTTTGCCGCAGGTGCTGCCTGTGGCGGATAATTAGCGGGTTGGGCTTGTGAAGGCGCAGGAGCTGAGGCAGCCTGCTGATGGTAGTAAGACTGAGGTGCGACGGGGGGGGCATAAGCGGGAGTCGCATGACCGAAACACTGAGGAGGACATGAGGGTCCATGGTGGTGGTGATGTGTCATGGGAGCATACGAGTTGGTTGCTCCAGAATGGGAGGTGGCCCGTGAAAGGACGGGGCCAGGGGTAGGACGTGCTATGGAAAATGGTTGGGGATGCGAAGAAACACGGCCAATAATACCGTCTGCAGCGTGGGATGCCCCCGGCGCATCATGCTGGGAGGACTCACCGCGAGGGGCATCAGGTATAATGGTATAAAGGTAACCGGACTGGGCGTAAATGAGGTCGAACTGTTGGGCCTTAAGGATGGCCTCTTCTTCAGACTGGGGTCTTTCTGATGCCACATCCTTAGCAATAACAGGGAGAAGGGATTTGAGGAACCAATCTAGGAAGATACGGTCGTCGAGTTTGATCTTGCATAAGCTTCGGCGTCGACGCCACTCATGGATGTGGTCCGTGATATGGGTAGCCGTGTTCTGTCTACAAGATAGGAGGATCTCAACGCCCGCGTCATAGCGGACAGGCAACTGGAAGAACTGTAGGAAGGTCGAGGCAAGGGAAGCAAAGGTGGCATGGGTCCCATGAGGTTGCTCGATATACCACTTGGCTGCAGAGCCAGTGAAGGTGCGCTGTAAGAGACGGAGGCGAACAGAGTCATCCACTATGGAGTTAGAGGAACACCATAGGTGGAAAGACATGATATGGTTTTGTGGGTCCTCACCGGCCTTGCCCTCGAACTTAGGGATGTCAGAGGGGAGCTTGGTAGGCATATGAGGCCACGTAGGGTTGTGTCGAATAGGATCGTTGGTCAATCTGGCCAGGTCAGGTAGGTTAAGGCTAGCCATGAATGGCAAACTGGAAGGAGGATGTGACACAGTAGTGGGTTGGACCAAGTTGGGGCCAATGCCCCCAAGTGGAGGGACAGGATTTGGGAGGGTGACCCCTAGTGGGGGAACTAAGGTGTTGGAGAATGGTCCAGCACCACCATGGGTAGTGTGAGCCACTGATGTAGTGGGGATAGGGATTCCCGCAGCGGGAATAGGTACCGTGAGGGGAACGGTAGATGAGGGTCCCATGGAGGGCATACCCAAAACAGGTGTAGTAACTGGTGTAGTGGTGGACGTGCCACCAATGGTCCCTATAACAAAAGGAGTGGAAGTCGTGCCAGCCATGGGGCTAGTAGGGGCAGTGTAAATAGTGTTCTCAGAGTCTTCGTCAAAATCTGAGGTAAAGTAAGGAGCGTCAATATCTGGTGACGGAGACCTACGTCGCTGACGAGTGGAGTCAAGTGACAAGGCTCTAGATCTGTGATGGGTGGTATCAACGGATGATGATCGGAATCTATGACGGGTGGTGTCAAGAGAACCGTGCTGTGGGGGCTCGCCCCTGAGGTGCCGAGAATGTCTCGGGGACTCAATGGTGATAGATGGTGTCTAATCTCTGTGGGTTGAGGTGAGTAGAAAAACAGCTCAAAAATCCTAATGCAACCAAGTGTGTAGAAGGAGAGCTAAAAAACAAGGCACTCAGGCCAACAACCAACTCAAAACACCCACTGCAACAGCTGTGCTACAATAGGTGGAGTAACAACAAAGATGGTCAGAATACCAACAAGCAGCAGGTTTCCTAAAAATAAAAAAATGGTGGACTCACTAGACCAAAGGGAGGTAAAGGAGCATGCAAACACCTAACTAAAAGTATTCTGACTCAACTAAACATATCCTCTGCAAGGTGATGAAATCCAAGTCAGACAATATGAGTAGGAAAGCCAAGTGGCTATGATATCCCCCTACCGGGAGGGACACCGGGTAGTCAATCCTCGAAGAATGGAAACTAAGATACCCCGTTCATGACACATCCAGAAAGGTGAATCTGCCGTTTAGTCCGTTGACCGCAATACCCCTATACAGGGATATCCCGCGAACCGCGAAAGGTAGCCCTTCGGTTACTGAATGGAGTGCGGTATTCCACTCAGGCCTCCGGAACCAGTCTCCCGACTTCAACCCTCCTAAGGGAGAGGCCCTCTGACAAACTGGTCGTGACCATGCCAAAAAGTACTAGGGGATTTTGGTTCCCTATTTGGACAACAACTATGTCTCAAGTGTAAGTGACCGAGGGGTGTTATTGGAAGCCTATCCCCCCGACCCTATCTAACTACAAAGATTCTTTTGTGTTCCCCAAGTGGGGTTAGAATGTTGGTTCAATTAGGTACTTTTTAAGGCTCACTTGATTTATGTGACAGAGTGTGTGCTCGTGAGGTGATGAACCCAAAATAGAAGTGCCACAAGGGGGGCAACTTCCAACTATCAATAATACTGAAATTGAAACTTTCACTTGCAAAATTTTCTGAATTAAAAATACTGAAATTTTAAAAGAATTCTGTAAAGGGAACAGAAATTGTGTTGCAGAAAGGCTATAAGGGAGTGAGGCTGCAGGTAGGACAGAGGGCTGTTCAAATGCAGAAAATATTGCAGCAAAAGGGGCTGGGCTCAAAAAGTGCATAGGTCAGACCGCGGGTCGGTGGCGAATCGGAACAGGCAGACCGCGGGTTTGAGGGAAACAGACACGGTCAGATCGCGGCTTTCGGACCAACAGATGCGGTTGGGACGCAGGAAATAGGGAAAAAGACGTAGTCGGGTCACGGCAAAGAGGCTGACAGACGCGGTCGGGACGCCGGAACGGGGCTGAAAGCCGCGGTCGGACGCGGGAAAATGGCCGACAGGCACGGTCAGATCACAGCAAACAGGCTGATTAGCCGCGGTCAGATCGCAGGTAACAGACTTGAATCCGCCGGCAGGGCGCCGGAAACAGTCTGAGAGCCGCGGTCGGGTCGCAGGTAAAGGCCTGAAAGACGCGGTCGGGACGCGACTGCAGATGGAAAAAATGCGGTATGCGGCGGCCGAAAGGGACAGCCGAAAGGGAAAAAATTATAAACGGAAACCAGAAATTCAAAATCTAGGGGAGTCGCCAAAACTGTAGCTAGGGTTTTACCCCTAGCTTGTGCAAATGAGCACCTACTAAGGAGAATGGACTCCTTAGTAGCAGTTCAGTAAATGTAAATAATTAAGTTAAAACAGAAATTAAATTACTTCTAAAACATGCATGAAACATAAACATCAAATTTAAAGAATGGCTTTTTGTATTGATATTACCTCCAATGTGGAGGTTGATGAAGCTCCTTGCAAGGTCCAAGAGGATGCTCCAAGCTCCAATATGCTCCTTCTCTTTCTCCAATGGTGGGAATGGGCCAAAAGTGGCTCTCAAGGTGAAAATAGTTCAATGGTGAACTAGGGTTTCGAGAGAGATTTTGGCAGAGTAAGGGTGCTTGTGATTGTGGATATGGAATAAGGGATCTCCATCACCTATTTATAGTTTTTTGGTGGTGGAGTGCTGACCCATGGTTTTGGGTAACACATGGTTTTGGGCAGCTGTATAGGGTTTTTTCCTCCTTTTCCTCATTATTTTATATTTTTTATTCCCTTTTTAGGGGATTTTTGCTATTTTTGGAGGAAAAGGGGGTTTTTTAGCCTTTTTGAGGCTATTTTGATGGTTTTGTGGCCTTTTGGAGGCATTTTAGGCCTTTTGGAGGCTTTTTAGTGGGATTTTTTGGGTTTTTAAGGAAAAAATGGTAGGAAAATGGACAAATGAGCCATGTAATGTGGTAGATGAGGTAGTGAGCACTTTTTGGGTGTTAACACCTGTTCACAGCGAATTAAAACCTTCTTTAAATTTTCCAGTGCTTCCTCAAAATCCTTGCCATAGGGAGTAAAATCGTCCATAAAGACTTCCATACTATCATTAACTAATTCAGAGAATATGCTATCACAGCTCTTTGTAACATTGTTGGTGCATTACATAAACCAAAGGGAAGCACTCTGTAGGAAAACGTTCCCAAGGGGCAAGTGAAGGTGGTCTTATCCTGGTCCTCAGGAGCGATCTGAATTTGGTTGTACCCGTTGAACCCATCTAAGAAGGAGAAGAACTTATTCCCTGATAGGGTATCAAGTACCTGGTCAATAAAGGGTAGAGGGAAATGATCATTTTGCGTAGCTTTGTTCATCTCCCTATAATCAACACAGACTCTCCATTTACCATTTTTCTTGGGCACAATTACGAGTGGGGAAACCCACTCACTATCTAAAATAGGGTATATAAATCGTGCTTCCAAAAGTTTCTGGATTTCCTCCTTCACTATATCCCTCAGGTTGGGGTTCATGCGTCGTTGAGGTTGAGACACAGGCCGGGAGTCATTTTTAATGTAAATATGGTGGGTGCACAGATTAGAGGGGATACCCCTCATGTCTGTATACTCCCAGGCGAATGCCCCCTTATGTTCTTTCAAGAGATTGATTAGGTGCTTCTGTTCCTCTAAGGAGAGACCGGGGTTGATATTCAAAGTCTTTCCATGTTCTACCTCAATAGGAATACTTTTTGAATTTTTCAAAACTGGGATTATGTTTGTGTCACCGACTAGTGCTTCTTCCGAAATATTTTCTTGTTCTTCCTTACCAAGGGTAATGTTCAGGACTTGATAGACCTCTTTATCTACTGAAGCAGGTTCGCTAATGAAATTACTGATAGCATCGTCTTCAGTTTCATTTTTAAAAGTTAAAGCCTTCCCTATTGTTAATAGTGGCTGAACATCCTCCTCCTCCTGCTCTATCCAAAGGGAAGTCTCAGCTTCTAGACTCGGCCGAGCTAGAGGATACAGGGTGAGGTTTTTAGTCTCAGTACCATCAGATATAGTCATGGACCCTGATCAACAGCTGATGCAAGCGTCAGCTGTGGCCAACCACGGCCTCCCCAGGATCAATGGGTGTCCCCCCAGCTGTGATTTTGGTTCTAATATCAAAAAGTCAGCAGGGTACTCCCATGAATCTACTGAGATGACAAGGTCATCCAGAATCCCTTCAGGTCTAATGGTGGATCTATCTGCCAATTCTAAAATGGTAGGGGTCGGTCTAAAATTAGTGAGCCCAAGATTCTTGACAGTCTCAATTGTTATGACATTGATTGCTGCTCCTAAATCAACTAGCACATTGGGTATCTGCGTCTGTCCTACATGTACAGTGACAGTAGGATTGCCAGGGTTGTCATACTTGGTCACAGGGGTTTTTCCTGTTATCAAAGCGGATAAATTCCCTATGACGTGAACAGTGGGAGGATCTCTAGGTTTCCTCCCTGGTTTCTTAGTGCACAAGTCCCGAACGGTTTTGGCATAAATAGGCACATCTTGAAGAGCTTGCAGAAGGGGGATTTTGACATAAAGATTCTTTAACTCTCCTAGGAGATTAAACTGAGGTTGCCCCCTATTTTTGGTAGCATTAGTCTCTCGGGGTATGGTGGTTGCCTTATCAGCTGGGTAGGCTACGTATTGTCCAATTTATTGTTTGATGTTTCAGCCGTCCTATCTAAGGGATGCCCAGCACCTTCAGTGATAGGAACTGTATCAGATGGATGTTGTGAACTCTCTCCTTCTTCACGCACAGAAGGTGGAATATCTTCTGTAATTACAAGTTCTATTATCTTCCCAGATCGTAGACGAATGTCATTACAAGGTACAGGGGAAAGAGAATAGGCCGACATATTGACAGTTTCCAATTGATGGACTATTTTATTGTTCGGGTTAGGATTAGGTTGGGCAGGCAGCTGAGGCCGTATTGGTATATTAGGGACATGATTATTCTGCAGCTGCAGCTGCGACTGCTGAGGTGGATATGGAGGGTATTGAGGAAATTGAGGGTATGGAGGAGAATATGGTAACTGTTGAGGTGGAGGTGGTTGAGGAAACTGATTCCCAAGATGGAAGTTCCTCCATCCAGGAGACCATGACGTAGGTTGATGTCGTGGCTGTGTCCAGGGACTCCATGAGTTATAATTTTGCATTGCAGGTTGTGAAGGATTCCACTGAGCATAATTTGAAGGGAATTGTGTATTCACATTTTGCATGTTATTATTCCAATTGCTCATATTATTCAAAAATGGAAACGAGTCCAGAGGCATACCTTGATTTTGAGGCTGCCAAGGTTTCTTCTGTGCAATAAAATAGGCTAATTCCACTTCTGGAGTTGATGCCTGCAGAACAGCCTTTACTTGGGGAAGTGTGGGACATTCTTTCATGCCATGGTTCAATTCACACAGCTGGCATACTTCCAATTTGTCAAGAGGGCATTCTTTCAGCGGATGATTCTTTCTACATCGGGGACAGAACACACCTAGTGTGAGATCCTCCACTGCCTGTTTTTGTTTGGCCTTCAGGACATCAATCTCCGAAGAGATGGAGCTCATCATTTCTGTTTTAAAATTTTCAAGGAGATTTCCTATCTCTGCACGTGTAGCTCCTCCATTGGATGACTTCTGAGTTCTGTCGAAGACATCACGTTCCAGCTTATCCCATTTATCCCGCTTATTATTCCTGGAAGATCCCCTGGAGTATCTCTTACATAATTCCACAATCGTCTCAAAAGGTTCTTTGGAGATATCTCCCTTTCCTAACAGATTTAACATGTCTAAACAATCATCCCTGATCCCTTGAAGCAAGATTATCTTGAGCACGTCCAGCCCCATGTTCGTCTGCCCAGCTCTTTGCACATTGTACAACAGCCTTTCTACAAAATCCTCCAGACTTTCATCCTCCTTCTGCACCATCTTGAATAATTCCTCTCTTTTGTCCCTGGTGTTGCAATATTCTTGATATTTCTCCAGGAATACTTGCTTCATCTTATTCCAATTAGCAACAGTTCCTCCCCCAAGGCTCATGAACCATCGTAATGCATTGTCCTTCAGGGTGGCGGGAAAAAGTTTCATCTTTTGGGCATCTGTAACATAATCATAGCTGCGACAGAGGATATCAAATTCAAAAAGGAATTTGTCTGGATCTTCTGCCGCCCTGCCATGGAAGCGAGGCAACACCGATGGTGAGATGTTCTTCATAGGAGTTGTCCCTTCTGGCTGCTGAATTGGAAATTGTAATGTAGCCGTAGTTCCTTCTGGAAGGGAGTAATTTTTATGATGGTATTCTACCACTGCCTCTTCCTCTTCGGTCTCATGTATGTTACTCATCTTCTCTTCTGTATCCTCTTCTTCGTTCGTTCCTGCGTTCTTTTCCTTGTTTGTAACAGCTGCGCCTTCCTCAGTTGTAACAACTACATATTCTTCAGTTGTAACAGCTTCGTATTCCTCAGTCGTAACAGTTGCGTATTCCTCAGTTGTAACAGCTGCGTATTCTTCAGTTGTAATAGCTGCGTCAGCTGTAACTTCCTTAGCAGGGGTATATGAGGAAGTAACGGTTGCTCATGTATTCTCCACTGTGGATCCTGACGCTGGCACCCCAGGATCAGCAGGGCTTCTTCTGATAGGAGTTTCTTGATGACGAGTCCTGGTAGATGAATCAGTTCTGTCAACAAGATCATCGATGAATGTCCTTCTGCCCAATGGTGGTCCTCGACCACGACCCGAACCACCTGCGTGGTTAGTATTTTGTGGGGTTTTGGCGGTTGAGAGGTGATCGCATTTTACCCTCCTCGTATTCATGCGAAGCAGATCATTTCAGCAAAGAAGAGACTGACTAAAAACAAGTATCAGATGCAACTAATGATTAGCGTTTAATTTTTATCCTTCCCCGGCAATAGCACCAAAATGTCGAGCACCCTATATGCAGATGAATTATTCAAACATACAGAGCAGACGAAATTTATTGTCAACCCGAGAAAGTCTTTTTATTTCAAAGGATAAATGCACAGTCTATGCTTAAACACCAAATCATTATAATTGAATACTGTTATTCTCTAACAACTATGTCCATCCCAAAGATCTGTGTAATCCCAGTTGCAGTTCAAATACTATAAATTCAATTCCTTTCTACCATGCATCAACAAGAAATAAAATAAGATTCAAAGACAATTGCAGATAAAAAGAAATCCTATTCACATCCTAGAACAAGTAACTCACTTCTTCAATCTGATCACTCTTGAAAACCATAAGCATAAACTGAATATTAATCTAGAAATTCAATTGCAAAGGATTGAGTTCAGCTGTTCTAAGAAATTGAATTGCAGAAATGAAAATCAACAATCATAACAGGAAACACATAACAGGAAGGACTCATGGGATCACAACTTAACTGCAAGATGAACAAGGCTGTGTACAACTGTCAGATGAAACGCATAAAGAAAGCCCTACTCAGTCGACTGTTACTCTGCACCATTTACCAATCTCAAGGAAATATAATCTTAACTATACTGAAAATCCACACCAAAATTACTACTGCTGTGTACAAAAGAAATATCATGAACAAACGTCACACAACAATAAATTAAAGAGTCCTAATTTAACTCAGCAATCTCTATGGAAGACGGGCCCAGCCTTCACACAGAGACGCTGGCTGAACAACGAAAAATCCTTTAACTCAGAAGTAACTCCTTATATTAACAGAAGAATGATTACACAGTTTGCCTCGGCTGCTAATACAATGAATTAATTATCTGTTGTTCAACCCCCTGGGTCGAGGTAGCTCCCCATATTTATACATACAAATCATAACATCCAATCCTAATAACGGGTAGCCATGAAGATCTCTGATCTTCAGGCGCCCTAAATAACTAGTTGTTACAATACGTGGCGGATTAGAGACATAAAAATATGAGAAAGCTGTCGATTGGCCCAGGAGTGGCGATCATTCCAGATCACAACTAGACTCGAGCAGCAACATACTCAAGATAGTGCATTCTGTTACAGCTGCCTTGTCACAGCTCCACCTACGATGTTGTATTGGAACCATGTGCCTTAATTGAAAATTCGAGCCCCGAGGATCCTTTTTAAGCAACGAACATCCCTTCTTTCAAGACTTGTTCAGCCCCACCTTCCTGCAGTCCACTTATTTCAAACTACCTTCATAAATAATAACATGTTAGCACAATTGAGAGATACACAGCTTTAATTATCACAATCATAAGCATTAATAAGATAAAGCAATGATCAGTCATACCTTGGCAGTTTGGGGGAATAAAGTGAGGATAGCAGGTCTGATTATCATGCTAAATGGTGTAAGACAGAGGAAGGAAAGGTGATCAAAGATGATTAGAAGGGGCCAATTCTGGGCTCAACAACTCCAAATTGGAGTTAATGTTAACTGTCCTTCCAAGCATTATTTCAATTGTTTTGATCTGAATTGGATGTTGCTCAAGTGTGAGTACCTCTGCCCACATTCTATCAAAGTTGTGGGTTGATATATTTTCTTCTTGTTGCTGACCTGTGCCAAAAGAATATTCAAACATATCCTGATTAGAAGAAGCATTTTGAATAAACCTATCTAAATGACTATCTTCGTCGATGGCTTTTAGTGATAGGGCAGCTTCAATGGTAAGGACAGGTCGTATGTTTTGGTTGGATGTGTCATTATAATCGTCTATCCAGTTTTGATATTCTATGTCAGAAGACTTCCTTGCTGGAGGATAAATCGTGATTTTCTTCCTAGCTTGCCCACTAGTGATTGTCATGTTGCTCAATTTGCAACCTATGTAAGCATCTGCAGTTTCCAGCCAGGGTCTCCCTAGTATTGGATACCCACTAAGTTTACTCTTTACTTCGATGACTATGAAGTCAGCTGGGTATTTCTTGGATTCTATATTGATAATGATGTCTTCGAGCATTCCTTCAGGTTTTACTGTCGATGTGTCAGCTAGCTATAGTTTGGAAGTTGTTTGTTTGACCATCGATTGGATTCCTAAGGCTATCATAGTATCCTTGGTCATCACGTTGATTGCAGCCCCTAAATCAATTAGGCTGCTGGCGATATGTTTGTTGTTGATGATCACATTGACTACTGGGCTGCCTGGATCAAGATATTTGGGGTTAACAATGACACCTAGCATTAAATCTGCTAACTAGCCTACTACGTTTATGGTTGGTGGGTCACATCTTCTTCTGCCAGGTCTTTTCAAACAATTCTCTTTAATAAATTTGTTACATATTGGCACATCTCTTATGGCCTATAAAATTGGAATTTGGATGTTCAAGTGCTTCAATACGTTTAGAATTGCATTTTCCTCTTCTTCTTTTGTATTTCGTATAAGCTTTTCAGGAAATGGAGGATTTCTATTTTGTGTTTGTGGCCAAATTTCTTCTTCCTGAGGGATTGGCTCGTCTGGATGTTGAATTCCAGGTTGTGTTGTTTGTTCGTGAGCTTCATCCTCTTAATTATTCTGTGTGTGTGTGTTTTGTAATGTTTTCCCAGAACTGAGATTAATTTTTTTTATCGCCAGGGTATCCACTACATAAGTAGGGAACTGCATGATTTCAGTGTTATAGGTCTGTGGCTGTCCTGGCCTGTTGTTGTTAGGGTTTGGAATTGGCTGGGAAGGGATTAGTGGAGGTCTGGGAGGTGGTTGGTTTTGGGGGGGAGGCATTATGAGTGGATACTGCAATGGATCCCTCTAGTTTGATGAGTAAGGATATTGATTTCCATAATTCGTGGTTGGATGAGCAAAAGGTGGGGGGTATGAAGGGTAAGATTGTGGGTATCAAGATTGTTGATATGGTTTGCTTTGTTACCACTGGTTTGGATTTGGATGAGATGGCCATGGGGCTGGTACTGAGTTCCAATTTTGCTGGTTATTTCCCTGATTATAGTAGGCTTGGTTGTTGGGTTGGTAAGGCCTATCAAAATTAATTCTTCTTTGATTGATGAAACAGAGTTGTTCTAATGCACCTTCAGTTGTGGGATCTTGAATAGAAGCTTTGCACGAGGCTAACAGAGGACATTTATCAATGGAGTGATCGTCAGTGAAGAGGACACATATTTCTATGGTGTTTAGTGTGCACTTCCCCTTCTCATGCTTCTTTCTGCAGCGTGAACAAAAGACTGTCAATGCTTGGTTTATTTCGTCCTATTTCTTCTTTATTTGAAGTGCATCAAGTTGCATTGCTAGGGATTGAAGGATATCAGTTTTCATGCTATCAAGAAGGTTCCCTAAATCATACTTTGTAAGTTTTGGTCCTGAAGATGCTGATCCCCCAGTAAATGGGTGTGAATCCCTTGTCCCACTTTTACCTTTCCTGGATCTAGAGTAGCTTTTGAAGATTTCTAGGATTTGGTAATAAGTTTTCTGGAATATATCTCCATCTCCCAGAAGGTTCAAAGCTTCTAGATTTTCCTCTTTTATCCCTCTAAGAAGGATAAGTTTAAGTGATTCTTGATCTAGGGTGCAGTGACTAGCTTGTTCATAGCTGAGTTGAAATCGTTGGGCATAGTCTTCTAGGGATTACCTTTCTCCTTGTTGCATTTTGAAGATTTCATCTCTTGTATCTTTTGACTTACAGTAGTCCCTGTATTTTTCTAGGAAATATTGCTTCATTTGGTTCCAGGTAAAAATGTTGTTTCCTTCTAGGCTCATGAACCATCTAAGTGATAGGTCTTTCAATGTGGAAGGAAAGAGTCTTAGTTTTTGTGCATCAGTAGTGTAACCAAATGACCTGCAAACTACCTCAAATTCAAATAGGAATATGTTAGGATCTTCTGATGTTAAGCCATGGAAGTTTGGCAGGTTATTAGGGTTGATATTCTTCATCCTATCATCCCCAAGAGGTACACTGATGGTAAAAGTGAACAGTTCTCTAGGTTCTTCTTCTTCCCCTGCCACAGTAGTGTTTGAGATAGAGATAGCAAAAAAGTTGTCTAGGTTTCGGTCGTAGCTAGAATCAGGTTCGTCTTCAGAGTAAAGGAACTCAAATTGGGAATTATCAGAACTGTTGTTACTCATAGGACAGTTAGGCAGAAAACGTCCAAATCTATCCCTCTGTCGTCGAGGCATTCATGGTAAAAATTTTATGTTTCTGGTTGTTGTTTTTTATTTATTTTAAAGATGTCTCCTATGTATTAAGCACCTCCCCGACAACGACGCCAAAAAGTGGTGGACTCTAGGAATGGATACCTAATTAGGGTAGCTAAATCGAAAGCATACTTTAATTATCAACCAGGGAGCGTACAAACTTAAGAGGTGCTAGGCACTGTATGTGCTCTATAGGATAGTCTTTGTCATTTTAGGGTGTTGGGATGTATCTTAAAGGTTTATCAACAGGAAATGGGAGTGATTTGTTCTTAAACAAAGAATGAAAGGACATAAAAAGATTGTAAACTTATGACCTAGGAATGTTGAAACGAAGCGATCTTTTATGCTAAGAATTTAAAGGCTGGAAGACTGTAAATCTAATCTAAGAAATAAGATGCTGAACGCTGGAAATTTAAGCTAGGAATTCAAAGCTTAAAATCAATCAAACTTTATCTTATTCGAATCCAATACTGAAAGTAATAATCATCTACTATATTCAAATCCAGAGAGCTTAAAACCATTAACTCCTATATAACTGAATTCAGATAAAGGAAATATGCATAGAGTCCCAGATCTAAATCATTATCTAAAATTAATATAATGCACTGGAAAACATAGGTAAATACGCATGCATAGAATGCATGTACAAGACTATGGAAAGCGCATTAAGGATCTACAGAATCAATATTGCCGAACTACAGATAAAAAGTGCTGAACTGAAATGATAACTAAACTGAAATAAAACTATCTTATTCAATTATTATCAAAGTACTTCATATACGATAAGGATTTAAATCAATTCATAGTACATATGAAAATCACCTGAAATGGAAATGAAGCTCCTGATCTACGTGTTGGAGGGGCCCTCTCCAACTCGTATCTCAGGAGTGGAAAAAGACTTATAAACGCAACGCTTGAAATAACATCACTTCTTCCATTAAAATCGTAATCTCATGTTCAGAAAAAGTCTTAGAACAGAACTGTCTCAAATAACATATACTGAATATAAATTCTACAAAAATGCCAACAGGAACCTCTCGCTAACCAAGAGGCCCATATATATATATATATATATATATATATATTGAATCATAACCTAACTCTATGCTTTAAATGTTGATCCTTTTGAACAAGAGTTTTCTTCTACAAATCAAGAAAAAGGGCGCTGATCCATTTATGGTCTTTCAGTCCTCGAGCTAGATTTGCTTGTTGTATCTTAGGTTACCTACACCTGCTCATACATACTTATTTCCATATAACTAGCTCATAGAAAAATCCTTTAAGCATAAAAGAATAACCTCTAAATTACTCTATCAAATACTCGAAACAAATCATTAAACCCCACAAACAAAGGCATTTTCCATATCCATGATTGTGCTTGTGTGGCATAAAAAGTATTATAAAGTACCTAATTTGGGGCCCATCAGGGCCCACCTCCTAAAACGGGAGGACCACCTCCGTATGGAAAACCCTCTATGGGAGTACCTTATGATTAATCGATCTATGGTCCTATTGGTACTCAAATTCCTTACCAATACTACCACTATCCACAACCAAACCGGCAGTTACCATTTATGGCTACTTTAGATCTACTAGATTTGTCACGTTTGACCAATGATCCCATTAAACATGGCATGAATTGGCCACCCATTCCTATGAAATTGCAATCATACATACCCAAATTTGACGACAAACCCGGCGAGGATCCCAAAAACCATGTAATGACCTATCATTTGTGGTGTTCCTCAAACTCATTGATGGATGATTCTATCTGTTTGAGGCTCTTTCAATGAACCCTCACCGGCACGGATGCCAAATGGTACATCATGTTACCACCACACTCTTTCGCCGATTTTCAATCCTTGGATATGGATTTTATTACACATTTCCAATTGCCGATCCACTATGAAACCGAAAAGGATCTTTTAACTTCTCTCTAACAATCAACCTCCACTCATATTTCTAATCATATTCATGAATGGAGAAGAAGACGTTGGCACATTAAGGCTCCTATTTTGGATCAATTATTAGATGATTGGTTTACCAAGTCATTGTTACCTATCATAGCCAAAGACATTGCTATGGGTGGGGAAGTTACGGAAGAACAAGACATTTCGCGTGACCGGTACTTAGACTTAGTCTACGCTCAATCTAGCACATTATATCACATAATTCCCAATGCCCCTCGCCCTACATATGACCCAACGAAACCCCCCACGGGATCACATGCCGAAGAAATTATTGGTTCCATTCATACTCAGCCCGCTACTCAATCGGTTGGATCACAAAGCCACATGGATCCAACCCCCACATTGTCATAGGCTAGTAATAACACCAACCAGTCACCCAATCCTGCTTGAACTGTGAAGGTGAATTCAATCCAATCTGCTTCATCTAAAAAATCCAATGGTAAGAATAAAGACAAAGGTAAATCCAAGAAATATTCTAACTAGCATGAACATAAGAACAATCCCGACCCTCTCGACACCAAACCCAAATGAAAATCGAAGTATCCATACTTACTGTGTGGTGATGACCACTTCACAAAAGAATGTGCACATCATGAAGAAGTCCAAAAGTTTCTAAAAAAAAAACCTGCACCCGCAGTTTTAATGGACCCCTTCCCCACACAACAATAGCAAATTATTGCACAACAACCAACCACTCCTCAAGGAGAATCATACACAACCGCTCATGTTCTCATGATGCATAGTGAAATGGTCAACTTATCTACCAGGGCACGTACGTGCGATTCTATTCTTGAAAAGGAACCTAATGGAGGCAATACTGAAAACCCCTCCACATATGCATCCACTATTCGTGCGTCACAAGGCCCTTTGACCATAGAAAAACCTATACCAGATGCAATATTGCGTCCACCCAAAAGCACAATCCGAAAGGCAATTTTCGATCCCAATGTTTGGGCCACTCAAAATTATAACATTGTGGAATATCTATCCCAGGGACCATGTGCTATGTCGACCCTTAAATTTTGAAAAAGTTGTCCTAATCAGCGTTATAATTTGTTATCTGCTATTGGAGCAGTGGATCTAGATTCCTCTAACACCATCATTTTTAGATTGGAATACTTTAAGCCAAGTATTCCCCACCAATTGGAATTTCAAATCATTACCAATGTCACCGGGAAAAATATCCATCGTATTATTTTAGACGAAGGATCCTCTACTTTAGTAATGTCGTTGTCCTGTTGGAGAGCCATTGGATCTCTTGAATTGAACCGTTCCCCTACCACTCTGAAAGCATTCTACGGGCATGGATTCCCACCACACAGAATTCTACAATATTTAGTTGTTGAGTTGGGAGGTAATATTGTTTCCATTAACGTGGAATTAGTCGCATCTCCATTGCATTACAACTTATTTCTTGGTCAAAATTAGTTCTATTCTATGACTACGGTCGCATCTTCCGTCTTCCGCATTGTGCAATTTCCCCATCATGGGAAAATTGTCACTATTGACGAATTATATTTTTTTACACCGAAAACAACAACTCATCATGCGGATAATGTCCCTCTTTTAGGATACTCTCCGCAAATATATGAGAGTGTGCGGGTAGGACTCCTAAAAGATTCATCTTTGATGGGAGTCTTTCCAACACCTGATCCCCCATCACATGTTTCCACGGTGAACATGATATCATCCATGATCCAATCCTCCTCCAACTCGGGGGACCCTTGGATTGTTCCCAATATTATTAACATTGATTTGATTGGAGATCAGATGCCACTAATCATAGCTCAAGCCACTTATGAGTCCATCCAATCGGCATCCAACTCAGGTTCTCTAAAATCTTGGCGAAACTCATCCTTGCCATCGTTAGATCATCTCCTCCATAATTTTCACTCTAATGAATCAATCATGGATATTATGAGCTTGGATGAGCCTCCATGGGGAGATAATCACCATCGATCGTCCTTCCTCCCACCTTTAGACACAGTAGAGAATGCGATTCACAGTATTGTTTCACGGGATGTCATTCCCAACCCTCAACCTCCTATTCTCACCTAGGATACGGTAACTGAAGGGAATTTCACAAACATTACGCCTACCACCACCATTGACATCTCGGCGATACCAAGTGTCGTGAAACATATCCACATTGTCCAAAATTGTTCTTCTGACGAAATCAAGACTTATACGACCTTGTTCAAACAATTCAACGACGCATTTGCATGGAGCTACAAAGAAATGCCCTGGATTGATCCTGCGATCATTATGCATGAAATCAAAACTTATCCCGACGCAAAACCTATTTTGAAAAAAATTCATCCAGTGCACCCTCGAAAGACTGCGGCTATCAAAAAATAAATTGAAAAGTTGTTGAAAACTGATTTCATTTATCCTATCCCCTTGACAGATTGGGTCTCTAATGTCGTTTCAGTTACAAAAAAGCAAGGAACCATCATATTTTGTGTTGATTACAAGGATCTAAATAAGGCTTGTCCTAAGGACAATTACCCTACCCTATTTATCGAGAAAATCATTGATAATTATGCCGGGAATGTCATTTTCTCATTCATGGATGGTTTTTCTAGCTACAATAAGATTGAGGTCCACCCAACAGACCAAATTAAGACCGCCTTTATCTTCCCATGGGGTACATTTGCATGCCGCAAATTATCTTTTGGGCTTAAAAATGTTGGTGCCACATTCCAGCGGGCCATGTTGTATGCATTTCATGATATGAATTATTTTTTGGAACCCTACCTCAATGATTTTACAGCTAATTCAAATTGTCGTGAGTTGCACATCGATCATCTTACGGTCGTTTTTCTCACATGTCGATGTTATAACATCCACTTAAATCCCCATAAGTGCATATTTTGTGTGGAATCCGGACATCTCATTGGATTCATCATCTCAAAATATGGGATCTACATCGATCCCCTCAAGGTAGAGTCCATCTTATCCCTACCCCCACCTACAGACATCACTAAACTTCAAAGTTTTCATGAGAAGGAAAACTACTTGCGTCGTTTCGTGTGTAATTTTGCAGAAAAAACATAAGGTTATATGTGATTGTTAAAGAGAGATGTCTCGTTTCTTTGGGATGACTATGCCCAAAGCGCCTTTTATAATCTCAAGTATACCATTACCCATGCACCCGTGTTACAACCACCTGATTACACCAAGGATTATATTATTTATCTTGTTGCCTCTACCTCGACTATTGGTATGGTTTTAGTGCAAGAGGATAGAAATGCACAAGAACATGTGATTTACTACCTTAGCAAGGGCCTTATTGACTCTAAAACTCATTATTCACATGTTGAGAAGTTGGCTCTGGCAGTTGTCATCGCTATCTAGAAGTTTTTTCATTACATTTTACTCCGTACAACCACTATCATTGTTGATTCTAACCCTATGTACCACGTCTTAACGCGTCAAGTACTAGGGGGAAAATATTCACACTGGATCGTGATTCTTCAAGAATTTGATCTACAGCTTGAAAAGGAAAAATCCAAAAAGTCATTAGTGTTCACAGAGCTAATTTGCGATCTTCCTCGTATTGATCAAGACCCTGAGCCCAATGAATCTCTTCCCGATGAGTCATTGTTCCTTATCAGTACTTTTGATCCATGGTATGGAGATATCACCTTGTATCTCCAAACACAATGCTTTAGACCTGACTTATCCCATGATGAACATCGTCGTATCCGTCATCATGTCAAAAATTATATAATCATCAGTGACACCCTATATCGTTGCGGCATTGATTCCATATTACAACGATGTTTAACTCATGAGGAGGTCGAGCATGTCTTGAACGACTGCCACTCAGGGGCATGTGGAGGTCATCTCTCTGGGATGGCTACATCCCAGAATATTGTACATGCAAGATACGACTGGTCATCCATCTTTAAAGATTGTATGGAAGTAGTCAAGAAGTGTCCTCCT
Source organism: Larix kaempferi (assembly GCA_027924585.1). Classification (NCBI taxonomy): domain Eukaryota; kingdom Viridiplantae; phylum Streptophyta; class Pinopsida; order Pinales; family Pinaceae; genus Larix; species Larix kaempferi. The sequence goes on along the minus strand of BSBM01000063.1, from coordinate 9,767,804 downwards.
TACCATCTTTTTCATCATCAAAAGAGCACACACCCCGCCCCACTCCATACAGTTATTTTCGTCGGCCCCTTTGAAAAAAGAGGCATTGACTTCATGTACTGTAAGCCTACCTTGGTCGGGGGGCATGGTTATATTATTTTCATTGTGGATTACTTCACAAAATGGGCCGAGGCTATTCCTACATACAAGGAAGATGGAGATACTGGCGCACTCTTTATGTTTAATCATATCATCACTAGATTTGGAGTCCTATGAGACATTGTCACAGACCATGGATCAAATTTCCAAAATCGGATGGTAACTGAATTAAGCACCAAGTTGGGCTTTCGTCATGAAAACTCAACCCCTACTATCCTCAATCGAACGGACAAATAGAGGCCATTAATAAGGTCTTGAAAACCATGATTTAAAGTATGGTAGGAACTCACAAGTCAAATTGGCATGTGATGCTTTTTTTAGCAATGTGGGCATATAGGACTTCTATCAAAACCACCACTAGTTTCAACCTTTTCAATTGGTGTATGGACTAGAGGAATTATTACCTATTGAGTGCGAAATTTTGTATTTGAAACTAGCCGTTGAACTCTTACCAAACACTACTGCTAAAGAAGAGAGATTCTTATACTTAGCCATACTCAATGAGACTCGCCGTGATGCATCCCTGGCCAATGAAGCGCATAAGAAACGCATCAAGGCCCAGTATGACAAATTCGTAAAGCACCATATATTTAATGAAGGTGTTTTGGTCTTGACATATGACCAAAAACATGATAAACTAGGGGCAGGTAAATTGGAATCCATGTGGAATGGCCCATACATCGTAAAGCGTGTCTTGGAAAAAGGATCTTATGATTTGGTCAATTACGATGGAATATCCCTAGGACAGCCTCGTAATGGGATCTACCTAAAGTGGTACTATGCTTAGGTTATCTTGCATCAGTACTCTGTATAAATTGTATATAACGTGTGTTTTTGTTGGTGTGACACTTTCATTTTAGTGTGTTAGGGTCTTATTTTGATTGTTTCTTATACCATGTTATTCCTGGATTTGTAGATGGAAACTTGTTATGGATTCACAGATAGTGCTATCCGGCACACCCAAAACCTCACTTCGGAATCCTGGGTACTTTATTCCCCTGTTGATGCATTAGTAAGTCTAGGTGGAGTTTTCTTAGGTTATGCAACTAATAATATCGCCAAATATCATGCGGTGATTGGATTACTAACCGACACTTCCTCCCATGGAGTGAGTTGTATCTTTGTGTACCTAGACTCTCAACTCGTAGTATTTCAATTAAACCAAGTCTATGCCATCTGTGACTCCACACTACTTTTATTTTTTAGGAGAGTATGCCTCTTGGAACGGTCTTTTGAGTTCATTCAATACCAAAATATCCTGAGGTGTATGAACACGGTTGCATATTCATTGGCTAACTTTGTGTTAGATTGGCACATTGCACATTTTTAAACAAAAAATATTAAGTGTGTATAATTGGCACGACATGTAAATTATCCATTAGTATATAAGAAAACATTCATAAGAACTGCATTCATCATTAAAACACATTGTACAAATCGCTAGGTGATATTTTATATTAAGCCTACAAGAAAGTTTTACAAAAAGGTACTGGTACAAAAATTTGAAGCAAGTGGCTTTCAGTCTATCATATATACAAAAATATGAAGCTTTCAATATTTCAGTACATCATCACATACACTTGTTATCACTAATGTTGCTCATGGTAACATATGATGGCCCTTTCCACTCGGTGGAGTAGCCGGCCAAAATGACCAGAAACCCTAGTTGTCTGGCGCTAATATGTTGATGTATATGTAACTTCGGAATGTGTTTCATCTATGTATTTCATATATATTTATTGTACCCTTATAAGAGATGTGTTATTCCTCTATAAGGAAGTGTCATCATGTGGATTGACAAGTGTCGCAAGTGTGTGTACTTGTCGATGGGCTATTAGACCACCATGTGTGGGGTCGGCCCTAAAATATATATTATATTGTGGATGTATCTAGATAGACAAGTCGGCCCCATAAGGTCACTGGGAAAACAGGTTAAGTATAAATAGAGATCAGGAGATCTCTATTTGGATCATTCGGAAAGTCGAACTTCTCTCACTCAGAAAGTGGCGCACTAGTGAGAAGGAGGATCATCTTCTCTAGGAGACTATCTCAAGTGTATTTTGGTTGTACTTTGGTTGAGCCAATGCTCTCTCTATCTCTAAGGAAGTTGTGGGGTTTTTCACCTTAGGGTTTTCCCCATGGAAACTCTGTGTCTCTTGTCTCTCATGCTTTTGATTCTTGTGATGCTTTTCATGCTTATTGTGATTGTTATGCATTGATATACTATATATGTTATTCTCTCAGTAAATATCTAAGAGTATTGTGAATTAATGCTAAAAATTTAACATGGTATCAGAGCTAACCTGAGAAGAAGACATTTTGCAGTGACAGAAACTTGAGTTTCTTGTTTATTGGGTTTCTCTCCATAGTTTTTGGAAAAGCAGTATAGTAGATTGAATCTACTCATCAAGGCGAATCCATTTGTCCAACAGAATTCAATTTTGAGCATTTTCAGATTTGGCCCTAAAAATTAGGGTTTCCACAAAAATAGGAATTTCTGAAATCTGAAGACATAGCTAGAATCTCCTTGCAAAAATAGAAGTTTAGAGCTTTGGATCGAGATTTTTGGCTGGGTAGATCTCCGGGAAACTCAAACCCTAATTCAGGGCTCTCCAAGTGAACCCGGGAGGACAAAAAGGCAAATCTGAAGGGTAAAGCTTTGCTGATCTCAAATTCTGAATACACCAGGCTGATCAGCTCATCAAGGTGCATCTTTCTATCCTTTCAGAAAGTTGAAATTCACATTTTGAATTTTTAGGATTTTTTCGACAAACCCTAATTCGGGACTGGATCCAGTTTTCATCATTTCAAGTGGTAAGACCTAAATCTTTTCTATTTCATTTGAAGTACTCTTTAAGATGTCTCACCACACCAAGCTTGAGGATAAGCTTGAAGGGGTTGATAACTTCCGAGCTTGGAGGTATAGGATTGGGTTAATTTGGGAAGAGAATGAGTTGGACTCATATATAAAAGAAGACATCCCTATCCCAGAGGATGAAGAGGCTAAGGTATTGCATAAGAAGAACTTGGTCAAGGCAAAGAGAATCATTGTTGATTCTATCAAAGACCATCTCATACCCCATGTGTCTTCTCTAAAGACACCCAAGGCTATGTTTGACACTTTGACCAAGCTATTTGAAGGAAAGAACATAAATCGGAAGATGACCCTGCGGAATCAATTGAAAGGGGTCAAGATGTCGAATGGAGAAACCATTCATTCCTATTTCTCCAAGGTCTCTCAGATCAAGGAACAACTTGAAGCTGTAGATGAAATAGTGGAGAATGGTGAAATTGTTATGACTACTTTGAATGGCCTTCCTAGGTCATGGGACTCTTTTATCCAGGGGATCTGTGCCAGAAAGAAGTTAATCTCCTTCAACAGATTATGGGAGGAATGTTCTCAAGAAGAAGCAAGGCTAGTGGCAAGAGAAGAGAAGATGGGAAATGAAGATCAAGCTCTCACAGCTCACAATAAGAAGGGCAAGTTCAAGAGGGAGCCATCCCATCACAAGAAGAAATCTTCTCATCATTTTCACAAAGACAAGAAAGATCTAAGGTGTTTCACTTGTAATGAGAAGGGTCACTTTGCTTTAGAATGTCCCAAGAACAAAAGGGACAACCACAACAACAACAACTCCAGCAAGAAGAAGAAGTGTAACAAAAGAAGGTACCATGCTCATGCTGCCGAAGATGATGAACCTCCAAAGAAGAAGGCTAGGGAAGAAAGTCATGATAGTAATGATGACTCATCAAGTGATGAAGAGTATGTTCTAATCTCTGCTCTCACAAGTACTATCTCCCATGGTTGTAATGATTGGTTAATTGACAGTGGGGCTTCCAAACACATGACTGGGTTTAAGGAATCTTTTGTGAATCTATCTGAACATGAATCACCCCATAAGGTGAAACTTGGGTATGATTATCAATACCCAATCAAAGGAAGTGGTGAATCCTCCTACAACCTACATTCTGGAAAATATTTGAAGATGAAAAAAGTCCTTTATGTACCTGGACTCAAGAAAAACTTACTCTCCATCTCTGCATTAGATGCAAAAGGTATGAGGGTTGCATTTGTGGATGGCCAAGTCCTAATGTGGCCAAAGGGAAAGACCATAGATGATGCAGTAGTGATTGGGGAGCAAGAGGGAGGTTTGTATAAATTGAAAGGACAACCTGAACATGCCATGGTGCATGAATCCATGGAGCCAAGTGAACTTTGGCATAGAAGACTTGCTCATATGCACTATAGGGCACTTCCAAATGCAAGCAAGGTTGTAGAGGGTCTTCTTGAAATTAAGACCAAACATGAAGGTGTTTGCAAAGGATGTGCAAAAGGTGAGAATATTAAGAAGGCTTTCCCAAGCAGTGAAAGCAAGGCAAAAGATATCCTGGAAATCATCCACTCAGATGTATGTGGTCCTATGTCATCCAGTTCTCTAAGTGGGTATGTTTACTATGTCTCATTTATTGATGACTTCTCTAGGAAGACTTGGGTATACTTCTTGAAAAACAAAGATGAGGTGTTTGATAAGTTCAAGGAATTAAAAACCTTGATCAAACTGACAAAAGGATCAAAACATTCAAATCCGACAATGGTGGAGAATTCACCTCAGGTGACTTCAAGAAGCTTTGTAGTGATTCAGGGATTAAGAGGGAGTTGACTGCTCCTTACAATCCTCAACAGAATGGAGTTGCAGAAAGGAAGAACAGAACAATCATGGAAGCAGCAAGGACAATGCTACATGACCAGGATCTACCTATGCATCTATGGGCAGAAGCAGCTAGAACAACTGTATATGTGCAGAACAGAACACCCCACAAGATATTGGATAACAAGACACCAGAAGAGGTCTTTTCTGGTAAGAAACCTAAAGTCATCCATCTCAGAATATTTGGTTGTCCAGTATACACTCATGTCCCAAAGGAAAAGAGGACCAAACTAGATCCTTCAGGAAAGAAGGGTATCTTTGTGGGTTACAGTGAAAGCTCGAAGGATTACAGAATATACTTTCTGGGTTCAAGAAGATTGATGTCAGCAAGGATGAATATAAGTTCAAGGACAAGTAATCCAGGAAGCAAAGATCAAGAGGGAGCACACTCTAGTAGCTCCTGCAAGGATGCATATTTTCAAAGGGAGTTGACCATCTTCCTACATTACACAACAGAAAGGTGTAGAATAAGCTACTTCAGCAGCTCTTACCAGGAAGCAAAGACTCAGAGGGAGTCCACCCAACAAACAAACAAAGATAAGTATTTCAATTATCATTTCTTTCCTATTTTGTTTGTTTAAATAATATTATGCTTATGTTCCTAGACTTAGGAGATGTATTATGCATATTAGAATGATTGCATTAATGAACAATATACTACTAATATGCATGTGATAGGTAAGTGGCCTATGGCACTGTACAACATTCCAATGCTACTTATCTAGAATGAAACCTCTTTGCTGACATGTTGGGAGTAGTGCAAACTCTTAACAATGTTCTGGTAGAGACTGGAAGGCATCTAGAAAGTTGTGGAACATGGATAAATATTGTATTGAAGCATTTGCATGACTGCATGACATATTTCTTTATGTGTAAAGAATTTGTTCTGAAAATTATGAGATATTTCTAATCATGCAATTTAACTTGTTTTGTAGGAAAGACCGTATATCTTCACCTACAAAAAGACTACAACATTTGTTCCAGCAACAAAGAAATCTATTGAAGATATTAAATTTCCCAGGATCTGGGATGAAGAAATGGAATGCCATGATCTGTCGATCATGAAGAAGATGTTTGGGATGCAGTCCCAAGACCTGACAGGGAGTCACATGTGTGCAAATTGAAGAAATCCTTGTATGGCTTGAAACAAGCTCCCAGAACTTGATACTAAGAGGAATCTTGCTGCTGAGTTCGACATGAAAGATTTGGGAATGATGCATTATTTCCTAGGTATGGAGGTGTGGCAGAGTACAAGTGGGATCTTCCTTGGTCAAGGGAAGTACACTGTACTGTACTGTAGATATCCTATAGAGGTTTGGGATGATGGATTGCAAGGCCATGGCCACACCATGGCATCGAATCTAAAGCTTCTATGTGATGCTTCATCTGAGCCAGTTGATGTCTCTATGTATCGTCAGATGATTGGGTCCTTGATGTACCTGACGAACACGATACCCAATATTTGCTTTGCTGTGAACACATTGAGCCAGTTCCTGACGAATCCGAGGAGTGTTCACCTGGTTGCTGTAAAGCATGTTCTGAGGTACCTGAAGGGTACAGTGGATTATGGGCTCAAGTATGAAGCGAATCAAAAGTTTAACTTGCAGGGTTATGTTGATTCAGATTGGGCTAGCAGTGCTGCAGATAGGAAGAGCACATCTAGGTGTTGCTTCAGTATGGGATCAGGTGTGATCTCTTGGTTTAGTAGGAAGCAGTCCTGCATAGCACTGAGTACAGCTGAGGCAGAGTATGTTGCAGCCTGCTCAGCTAGTTGTGAGGCAGTATGGCTACAGAAGCTACTGTCTGAGTTATTTGATCTCCCATTGGATGCTACTAGTATATTCTGCCATAACCAGAGTTGTGTGAAGTTGTCTGAGAACCCAGTGTTTCATGACAGGTCGAAACACATAGAGATCAAATATCACTATATCAGGGATATGGTGCAGAGAGGAGCCATGAAGCTCCAGTATGTTGCGACCGACGAGCAGATTGTAGATGTGTTGACGAAGCCACTAGCTAGGGTGAAGTTCGAGTACTTCAGGGAGAGGCTTGGTGATCTTTAGGTCGACGACACTTCGAGGAAGAAGTGATGGACACATTTGCTGAAGCCATTCCAAGCATGTTGGAAGGAGGATCCTTCACATGGTTGTGGATGTAAGAGATGGATGATGAGTATCAGGATGATGCTCCATTTACTGCTCTGTGTACGCATCGTGTTGATGCTGGATATGATCAGTTGGATCATTTATATTTGTATGTATGTATGCATCGTGTTGATGCTGGATATGATCAGTTGGATCATTTATATTTGTATGTATGTACGCATCTTGTTGATGCTATGATCAGTTGGATCATTTATGTATGTATGCATCATGTTGGATGCTGGATATGATCAGTTGGATCATTTGTATGTATTTTGTATATGCATCATGTTGGATGCTTGGACTATGTATCTGTATATGTATCAGGTGGATACATTGTATGATCAGGTAGATCATGTATGTTGATATGTATCAGGTATGATCAGGTGGATCATGTATTTGTATTTGTATCAGGTGGATACACTGTATGATCAGGTGGATCATGTATGATGATATGTATCAGGTAGATACTTGGTGTGCATTAGGTGGATGCATTGTATGATCAGGATGATCATGATGATGAGCTTCGGGATGTTGCTCCAGATGATATGTACCAGGATGGTACAGTGATGATGATCAGTATGATCATGGGCATCAGGATGATGCCTCGTGAGATGATGATCCATTGGATCATGAGTATCAGGTTGATACTTGGAGGTCAGAGACGATATATGGCAGGTTGTGCAAATAGCATGTAATCAGTCCTGGGAGATCTTGTCGGTCGTGCTACAGCACATAAATGTTCCTGGGGTACTCTTTCCGGTATTGCTATGTAGTATGTAATCAGTCCTCAGATATCTGATAGGTTGAGCTGTGTGCTCGTAATCAGTCCTGGGATGAGGTATTACTACGAAGACATGTTATCAGTCCTGGAGATACGAGAGGTTGAGCTGTGTGCTCGTAATTAGTCCTGGGATGCTCTTTAGAGATCTTGCCGGTCGTGCTACGGCACATAAATGTTCCTGGGATCCTCTTTAAAGGTTTTGTCTATCCACATGTAATCAGTCCTAGAGATCCGAGAGGTTGAGCTGTGTGCTCATAATAAGTCCTGGGATTCTCTTTAGAGATCTTGCCAGTCGTGCTGCGACACATAAATGTTCCTAGGATGCTCTTTAAAGGTATTTTGGAGGAGATGCATGTAATCAGTCCTGGGAGATCTTGCCGATCGTGCTTAGGCACATAAATGTTCCTGGGATACTCTTTCCGGTATTGCATCCGCACATAAAATTAGTCCTGAGAGGCCACCTCTATCAGACCGTTCGCACAGATGATGAAGACCTACAGGTGGTGGGCCTACATCCAGTATCAAAAAGGACTGGCTCTGTAGAACTTCCTATGATGAGTAGAGTCATAGATTGGTTGAGATAGTAGCAGCAGTGACGATGATGATGACAATGCATCGATGACGATGATCCCAAGAAGAAGACTTGTCTAACAGAACTGTGTCGAGAAATACCTTCCTAGTTAAGAGGGAGGTTAATGTATATGTAACTTCAGAATGTATTTCAGCTATGTATTTCATATATATTTATTGTACCCTTATAAGAGATGTGTTATTCCTCTATAAGGAAGTGTCGTCATGTGGATTGACAAGTGTCGCAAGTGTGTGTACTTGTCGATGGGTTATTAGACCACCATGTGTGGGGTCGGCCCTAAAATATATATTATATTGTGGATGTATCTAGATAGACAAGTCGGCCCCATAAGGTCACTGGGAAAACAGGTTAAGTATAAATAGAGATCAGGAGATCTCTATTTGGATCATTCGAAAAGTCAGACTTATCTCACTCAGAAAGTGGCGCACTAGTGAGGAGGAGGATCATCTTCTCTAGGAGACTATCTCAAGTGTATTTTGGTTGTACTTTGGTTGAGCCATTGCTCTCTCTATCTCTGAGGAAGTTGTGGGGTTTTTCACCTTATGGTTTTCCCCACGGAAACTATATGTCTCTTGTCTCTCATGCTTTTGATTCTTGTGATGCGTGTCATGCTTATTGTGATTGTTATGCATCGATATACTGTATATGTTATTCTCTCAGTAAAGATCCAAGAGTATTGTGAATTAATGCTCAAAATTTAACATAAAAGTGTCAGGGCAAGTCATCAATGGAGATGTCAGGAATATCTGCGTTCAGTCGATGGAGGTTCTCCTCAATCTCGTCCAGCTTCTCGTTTGGCCGCTACTATCTCCCTGACTACTCCTCTCCTTTCAATAGGAGATGATCCAGCAGGTCTCGAAGCCCAAACATCTGTGTAGAAAAGTATGAAGTATCAGTATTACAAAAAAATAAGAAATCATAAATACATTAAAAAATGAAAAAAAAAAGAGTCTTCTTCTTACCTATCTCACCCCACTGCTCTCCCTCAAAAAGCACTAGATCCGAATCTTCTCGAAAATCCACTCCAGCATATGCATATTCCTCTACCATTAGTAGTTGACTGCGTAACCACCTGAAAAAGGTAGGCCCATAATTGATCATTGGCCCACCACCACCATGATGAGCCATCACCTCAGTCCATCTCTGTATGCATAGATCTAGTGGCTCAATATCACTAATATCCACCTGTGGATGGATAAGGGGAACCCTCTCCACGAATAAAGAGACTACAATTGAACCATAGCCAAATTGATTGATCTCTCCCCTCCTGCATTTGGTCATTTATTCCTTGAGGTTCGTAAGGATCCCCTCACACCAGTTGAATACTATGGGTTCCATGCACTCAATGGCGTAAAGCATATGGGCCCTGGTATCCTAATGCAGAGCCCTGATGCCCACTACTCTGTCAATGGTGAATAACACATTCCTCAAAGGACGATCTAGCATGCTTTTTATCGGAATATTCCCATCTAACATTTGGGTTCCAGGAGTACAAAATTGTGCAATCAAGTCCTCGGTGGTTCTATCTCCTCCCGTAGGACCAGATAATGATACTGGGGCTCCATGCCTTGAAAACCCCGTCAAGAAATAGATATCATCAATATCCAATGTGAGAATATGTGTCCCAACCTGAAAATGTTGTTGATATGAGTCCCACATTTGGATCAAGTAATCCAATAATTGTAGTTGGGCCCTCATACCTTGCACTTGGAAGAACTTCAACAACCCACACTCTCTCCAATCATTGATCAAATGAGGGTCATTGGCCACTTGAACATATTCTAATTCATTCTCATATTCCTTTTATTGAACCATCTTGATTGATGAACCTTGCATGGACATCAATTTAAGAGACATTAGGTCCATATCATGGCAACAAAAATCAATTCTTTGCTTGCAATTTTGATTTTTTGAGTCACTTTGTCGCGGACACACCATTCCTTTGATGACAGGGTGTCAAGGACACACTTACCCTTTAAGGGATGTGCGTCATCGTTGGATGATGCACTTCCCGAAAGGGAGAAGAACGTCACCCAGGGCGCACATTTTCTCCCATGGAATGACCCTCAAAACCACTAAAATATGCATGAAAACAAGAATTTTAACCATGAAATTGACGGGAAAAGGGAGTAGAATTACCTGGGCCTGACGAGATGCCAAATGGTTGATCGATGCTCTCTCAATATTCACCACAAATTTGAGTTAAAAATTACTTTTTAATCACCCACAACTTGGTAAAAACACAATGGTAAATAATTTTCACTTTTTACCCCTTTTATGCATTTGAAAAATAATATTTTAATGTTTTATCTCATTTTATCCTAAGTTATTTTTACCAAGTCCATTATATTCTATGTTTTGAATCCTATAATCTTTCTAACACTTGTCGTGGTGTTTATGGGTTTAAATTAATGACTTTTGGCTATGATGGAGATCATTTTTTACTTTTTTATGCTCGTTAACTATGAAAAAGCTTCTGAGTGTTTTTTACACCATGATCGTGCTCATTAAAAACCTAGTAAAATGGTGTCGAGCTTAGTCTTTGTTCCTTATTGTGCTCATAAATACATGATAATAATTCACCGAGTTTATTTTTATCCCTTTTTCAGGCTCGTAAAACTGTTACGAAAAAGGAACCCACTCGGAGTTTTCTTTAATCCCTTTTGAGACTCCCAAAACATGAAAAGCTTGCGAAGCGAACTCATCTCTTTCATGCTTGTAAAAGGATGTGAAAGGTCATCTACACAGTGATAGTTTACCCCTTTTTCGGACCATGTGGACTATTTAAAAAAAAGGTCTACTCTAGTCACTTTTGACTAGAAGGTTCTCCCAGGTATGGTTTTATCCTTTTCAGACCTATGAGACTAAATCTATGAAAAAGTACATTCTGGAGTCCTCTTTCGTACTTCAGACTCTGTAAACATGAAATGACACTGATTTTTCCTTATGTGGACTCGTTAAAATTAAACATTGAAGGACCCTTTTGGGAAAGAGTGTGTATCTACCCATATTAGTGGCAGTTTAAAGTCACCCTTGAACATGGCACTTGTTTGCATCTCATTCAAATAACTTGTATAATCTGCTTGTCTTCGAGTCATACCACTTCCGTGAGTCATTATACTCCTTTTGTCATCCGAAGAATGCATCAATCATTTGTTGTATTAGTTTTTGTTGCCTATCTTGTCATGTCAATGCTGCCAATTCATGTCATTCCATGTTAATGGGAAGTCTGTTTTCAAGTCATATATCTGCAGTCATTATACCTTCCTTTGTGTCGATCACCTCTAAGTCAGTCTCCAAAGATACTATATAGTCCAATCTGCTCCAAAATACCTTTGATCTTGTTTCATGTCGATGATGGGGGAAACATCATGGCCCTTCTTCGACAGTTTTATCCTTTTTACTTCAACACATCATGCAAGGATCAAACCTAGAAACCAGTCAAGTACCTTGGGCTTGCATGCCTTAATGTCAAGTTACCTCACTTTCAACAGTAATTTTACATCATTGAATTCTGATTGAAATCCCACTAAATGTTTGAACTAAACTCATTGATCCACATTCGGTGGTATGTACTAGATACCTTGGGGATCATTGACATAAATGATGATTTCCCTCGCGCTTGTTAACTGTTTCCATTATTGGCCGGTAATCAAGTGGTTTCTCCCATGTTCGACTTCAACACATTGTAATCGCATGGTTATATTCGTATCATTCTGGGTTCGAGGTGAAGACCCTGGGGTACTTTTGTTATGCATATTACCCAATTAGTGTGAAATTTCCCACATAAGATCCAAAGAGATGATGTAAACCTCACAATGAAAGAATTTAGGAATAATAGAAGAAGAGACAAGCAATAAAACTTAGATCCAAAGAAACTTTGATCGAGGAAGAATAATTACACATGTTGTTATTAACAAAATAATAAACTGGTAAATATACAATGTTGAGTATGAGGATTCAAATTCACTAGGTTGAATTCGAATTGGCCTTCATGCACAGATCCATAATCAGTGGAGAGTCATCAATGCCTAACTAGGAGTCCACCTTCTCATCAGTGAAGTCATCAATGCACAAGTAATGGTCAACCGGGAGTCAATCTAAGTCTGACTGAGTGAGGTTGGTGTAACTGGTACATGGAAGCACTAGTGTAGTGGAGGAGGCTCAGTGGAGGGCGCAGATGGAGCTAACGGGAGTCAGAACAGGCTGTCTAGTCACATTGGAGGTCCATTGGAGTGGTAAGGTCAGTTAGGAGTCAGTTAATCCTTAAATCAAGGAAAGAACTGAAGATAACTGAACTAAACTGGACTGGTAGGTGAAGAAAGGCGCCCTTGTCATGCAGTAGGTGAAAGGAGGGCGCACTAAGCTCTAGGAGAGCTGAAACTGATATGAAAGAAGCTCCAGGGGCTACTTTGTTGAGGGCTAGGTGCTAGTGCTGATGACTAGAATGCATGCAAAATGCATGCAAACCCTAATTTTGCATGCATGACTGAAAATGAAAATGACAGAAAAGCTAGGAGGACTAGGATGGAGTATAGGAATATCCTAACACCCCCCCTTAATCCATCCTCGGCCCTAGTAACTACGACCAAAGGTCACCCATACAATCAATGAAATGATAAAAAAAATAAAGAACTATCCATAAACTGAGGAAATGGGGAAAACCTCATGGGAAAAATACCCCCCCTCAAAAGAATAGTAAATAACTCAAAGAACCATCATACTATGCAAAAAAGAAAGAAGCTTTCATCAGTGAAAACTTTTTCAAAAGACTTGGCAAGCTGATCCCCTGTAGGAAGGTCTCCCACTGTGTGGAGGGTGAAGCAAGTCTTTCAGGAACTCTTTCTGTATCTGGAGCGAATGGAACATGAGGAGTCTTCCCAAAAGATGGAAGAGAGAACCCCATCATCATGCTGCATCTCTCATGGAGAGGTGGATGGCATAATGCAAGGTTGGCATGATGCTGAAGTCTAGTAGTTCTGTGATCATATAAGTCATCAACTGTGTTCTCAATAGTAGCAAGGTTTGTGTGAGCCCATATTGACCTTGAATCTAGACTGAGAATAGGTGTTGGTTCTGGATATGAATCTTCTTGAACCATGATCTCAACATCAAAATATTGATCTTCTTCTTCATTAAAAGAAGAGGAGTCACTGTAATATTCATCCGAATTTGAAGAAATAGTCGGAGAGAAAGGCATGAAGTGTGAGAACTCATATGCTTTTGAGGCATGATTAGCAATCCCATTCGCTATAGCCTTTCCAGTGGAGATTTTTGTAATATCTACTGTGTTTGGACCAAAAATTACTTGTTTTGGTGATCCTGTATGAGTCATTTGATAAACTGACAAGAAATTAGTTGTAAGAGAAGGAACAAATAAGACATTTTTGAACTTACCATGCTCCATATGAACTGTTCCCAATCCTTTGGCAGAAATCTGAGAGTTGTCTCCCATGTGAATGGTAGGCCCATCTTGGAGATTCAAAGAGGAGAAGTATTCTTCAGATGCAATCATGTGGTTGGAGGCTCCAAAATCTATGAGGAGGGATTTTGTCTTTGAAAAACCATCCATCAATGCATGACAATCATTAGATCCACTTCCAGAATCATACATTATCGCTTCTTTTGGAACAACAATTTGGTTTTGTTCAAGAAGCTTGGTTAGAAGATCAATATTCTTGTGCATGCAAGAACTTTCAGGATGGTTTCCTCTCTTGCAGTAGGTACAATTTGGTCTCTTTTGTTTGTCATTCTTGTATCTTGAAGGTTTATTTCCTTTGTCTTTTTGCCTCCCCTTTGCATTCGCTCCACTTGCTTCACTAGCTAAAAGAGCTAGATCTTTGGAAGTTTTGATGGAATCCATTTGAAACAGTTTGTCCTCTTCTTGAATGAGGGCTTGAGTGAAGGCTTCTAAGGTAGGAAACTTCCATCCATGGATTGACATTCGCCCAGAGTGGAAAGTAGATACAAAGACAGAAAATTGAGATCCAAGTTTGCTCAAAATGGAAAGTACCATTTGCTCATCACTCTTAGTGATGCCACAATGCTTGCATTGTACAACCAAACTTTTAAACTTTGAGAAGAATGTTTGAATTCTCTCGAAATTGCTAGGTTGTAGGGAAACCAATTCATTTTCAAGAATGTAGCCTCTTAACCCATCTTGTTTGCCAAAAAGGTTCTCCAATTTGGTCCATAACTCTTTTGGAGACTTCAATCCTTCAACATGGAACAATAGATCTTTGGACATATGAAGGCATATGAATCCAAAGGCTTCATCCAATTTGTTTAGATGCTAGATTCTTTCTCTAGCTATATGTGGTGTGGCATTTCTTTCATAAACCAATCTTTCAAGCCCTTTGTGCATCAAGTGAATCTTCATCTCACTCTTCCATTCGAAATAATTGAAGGGAGTGAGAATCATGGGAGAAAGAGAAGAAGAAGAAGAAGCATTCGAATTGCTCATCTTTGACTGCTGGAACAAGTGCAAATAGAAACTGTTGAATCTGTTGCTGGAACTTCGAAACAACTGCAAAAAACTCTCAAGAATGGAGGTAGAATATACTCTCAAATGGCTCTGATACCATGTGAAATTGCCCACATAAGATCCAAAGAGATGATACAAACCTCACAATGAAAGAATTTAGGAATAATAGAAGAAGAGACAAGCAATAGAACTTAGATCCAAAGAAACTCTAATTGAGGAAGAATAATTACACATGTTGCTATTAACATAATAATAAACTAGTAAATATACAATGTTGAGTATGAGGATTCAAATTCACTAGGTTGAATTCGAATTGGCCTTCATGCACAGATCCATAATCAGTGGAGAGTCATCAATGCCTAACTAGGAGTCCACCTTCTCATCAGTGAAGTCATCAATGCACAAGTAATGGTGAACCGGGAGTCAAACTAAGTCTAACTGAGTGAGGTTGGTGTAACTGGTACATGGAAGCACTAATGTAGTGAAGGAGGATCAGTGGAGGGCACAGATGGAGCTAATTGGAGTCAGAACAGGCTATCTAGTCACACTGGAGGTCCATCGGAGTGGTAAGGTCAGTTAGGAGTCAGTTAATCCTTAAATCAAGGAAAGAACTAAAGATAACTAAACTAAACTGAACTAGTAGGTGAAGAAAGGCGCCCTTCTCATGCAGTAGGTGAAAGGAGGGCGCACTAAGCTCTACGAGAGATGAAACTGATCTGAAAGAAGCTCTGGGGGCTAGTTTGTTGAGGGCTAGGTGCTGGTGTTGATCACTAGAATGCATGCAAACCCTAATTTTGCATGCATGATTGAAAATGAAAATGATAGAAAAGCTAGGAGGATTAGGATCGAGTATAGGAATATCCTAACAATTAGCGTTGGAAATTTTTGAGTAGGTTCCACATAGTCATCATGATGGAACCATTATTCTATCACATAGAACCACATTGTATTGGTCTATGGCTATGTTTAGTTCATCTCGTAGATATACTATGTATTCTCTCGTGGCTATGATATCGTCTTGTCATGGATTTATGGATTCACGTTTGTATTCTTTGTGGCCATAATTTTATTTAGTATTTCATGGATCTGTAGTGTAGTGGTCGAAAGCCATGTCTTGACTTGTTTTGAGACATGTATCTCGGAGTCTATTGTACTACAAAATTCCTTGTTCAACATTTCAACTGATGATCTTTTCCTTTAACTTCCATACATCAAATCACTTCACCTATCCTATTTCTATAGCTTCATGCTTTGGGGGGCATTATGTTACACCAAAATCTCGTCATCATGATTTATATGGCCTTGACTTGTCCTAATTCCTAAACCATTGATCCCAAATTGATTGAAGGAAGGGAGTTGACATGGTTTTTCCTTATGTTTTTATACTAACGCACCTTACACATTGACAGAGTGCGTCAGGTTCTTGACGACGTGCTCTGCACATTAACATATCATGTCACTAAAACTACTTTCCTTTGGACAAAGTGCATCACCTTCAATGGTGCATGTTTCATGTTGACAAAGTGTGTCACTGTCATTTAGAGGAGAAAAAGAGAAGCTTTGAGTGCCTTCTATAATGAATATCTCCATGGAGGCTTATCCCAAGAAATCATCCAAGGTGGCATTCGATCCCCTACCATCTTGGGATGATCCCTTAGTCTTCTCCATCAAATCCTAAACCCCTTATATCCATTTTGTCCTATATATTCAAGCCTCCTCTTCATGGGTAGGGGAGGAAGGACTAGAGAATCTAAATGCTGGTGAAATTCTGCTAGAGTGAGAACCTTTTCTATTGAAGGCAAGATTGGATCCTTGAGGCAAAGTTCATTTGGAAGAAATTGCAACGTCAAGGCTTGGTTGTAATCTCCTCTTATTTTATTTTCATTAATATAGTAATATACATTATTTCCATAAATATTTATTGTTCATTACATATCTTTAGAATTAGTTTCCTTGACCACTAGTTTAGATTAATCAATATTGCATAGTATTAGTGTTTTTGTGTTTCCACTTGTCTATTGTCTCTTGTTTTGCAGTTGGAGATCGAGGGATACATCAAGAAAGGAGATATCACTACATTTTCAAGGTGAGTAATCCATCTGCACTCTTTGTAATTTTTTTAATCTAGGAAATATTGCATGTTCTGTGGTGTTTTGTTCTAGATCTATCACATTTAGACTAGAGCGCTTTGTCCTTGTCCGCATGGAGGAAGTGTCTAGAAACACTTGAACTTTGGATGAGTCCACAATGATTCCTTCTTTGGAAATGATGAATCCTAATAACCATCCTACAGTGACACATAACACACATTTGAGGGGATTTAATTGTATGTTGTACTTATGACATCATGTGAATATGGTCCATAGGTCATTGAGGTGATCACACTGTTTTTGGGATTTGGTCGTAAGGTCATGGAGGAAAGCCAAGATGATATTGGCCAAGTCATTGAAAATGTATGCCATAGCCTGTTGGAATGTGACCCCAACATTCTTTAACCCGAAATTCATAACCCTATAGGAGAAGGTCCCCCATGGTGTTTTGAATGTTGTTTTGTACTGATCCTGGGGGTGAATGTGTATTTGGTTATAACCGGAAAATCCATCCATGAAAGACAAAATTTCACTACCTGCACATGAGTCGACAATTTAGTCAATGAAGGGGTGGGAAAATTGTCTTTAGGGCATGCTAGCTTGATATCATAAAAATCTGTGCAATCTCATATGGTGCATTACTTCTTGTTTACCAAGACGGGGTTTGAAACCCATGACGTATAAGCAATGGGGAAAATAAATCCATCCTAATGGAGTTTTTTTATTTGATATTTAATAGAAGGTTCCTTATAAGGGTGAATAGATCGTTGTTTATGTCGGACCGGGATTACATCGGGCAAAGTTTCAATATGATGTTCAACAATAAAAGGGTCTAAGCCTGGAATTTCTGCATAAAACCATGCGAATACATCTTGAAACTCTTTGAAGAGAGAGGTGAATTCAATAACTTCTTATGGTAAGCATGACACACCAATGGAAATATTCTTGATTACTCCTGGTGTTATGGAAATATTCACTTGAATCGTGAGTGAAATATTGGCTATATTTCCATCTTCAAAGGCATCTAGGGATATTATTGGGTTTTTTAACCAATCAACATGGCTAGGAGGTAATAATTCTTTTGATTCAATGGTGTACTATTGGTCCACTGAAAAGATTGGTTGGACATGGGTAAGGGTAAAAGATGACATATGATGGAGTTTGTCCCATGAGGGGCTCATCTAAATGCATGGCCTCCATTATTGCTTCATCTATGGAGAAGAAATATTCCTCTAACATGTCTTCAACTAAAGAGGAGGAGTCTTCAGACCTGATATGAGCGGACCTTCTGTTGTTGGTAGAATGTATGGGATCTCCCAACAGATTGGGGTCAGCATATGTAGCACTAGCATTTGTTAGGAGAGGTATAAAGTCAATATGAAGGATATCCACGTAGCAAATGGGGATTTTTTAAGGAGGAAGGATCTCCTCTTGGGGGAGGACTAGAGGGTGGTGTGCTTCTTCCAATGTCATTCACGATCCGAGATCCTTCTCAGAAACCAATGATGGAGGGTCATAATTGTTGATTGGAAGAGAGAAAGATGGTATATCAACTTCCTCAGTGTAGTCGCAGCTCCCCTTTGTCGAGATCAAAGGTCATGAGGCACAAGTCTGAAGGGTTGATGGCGCCAAGTGCGTTAATTAATGCCTTTCTTTGGGTTGGAAAATACTGTAGCACCTCTAACATGGACATGGAAACTGGTGACTGAGGCAAGTCATCCACAATACTGTAGTTGTGGGTGGCTTTCATATGAGGGCTATGGTGGGTGCACCTAAGTGGTACCTTTAGTATCCTTGGTATTTGTTCACCAATTGGGCATGGTATTTGAAAAGAGCCCCTCGAAGGGGTATGTGCATCCTCCACTTATGGAGGTTCATGACCGCCATAGCCTTTGGCTTGAGTTTGTAAGTTGATATCTATCATGTTCATGTACATATTTTGAAAGGAGCCATCCTCAAGGGGGCAGAGCTCCACTGCTGAGTAATAATCCGTTGATTGGAAAAGTGTTGCTTTAAGACAACTATTTGGGGTTGTGTAACATTAGGTTCCAGATGGGTATTCATGGTTGTATTTTTCTTAGATTCCACCAACTATCGACAGTCGGGGATGAATGGAAAATGGTGAGTATAGTGACCATACTCTCCACAAATCAAGCAGTAATACAGTTGGTCCTCATGTTAGCATTCTTTCCTTGTTTGGAGACATTATTATCCCCTCCATTCGGATTACCCGTGTTCTAGTTCTGTTGGGGAGGGGAGTTTCCCCCTTTCCCCTGCTACTAGTTCTATTTTTTCTTATCTTTCTTTTTCCCTTGATTTTCGAGATTCTAGGTATTATGGTGTTCAACCGCTCAAATTGTTGAGCTTTTTTTGCGAAACAAGGTTGTATTAAATTGAACCCCATGTGTGGTATGGGTGCAGAACCAGGAGGACACGGAAATGTGTAATAAGGATTATACCCCTAGGTGGGAGATACGCGGTTTTTGCTCCATACTATATGGATGTATGAGTGACTTGTAACATTTGCGATAGAGGTATCGTTGATTCTTGGATTGCATTGGGGTAGGTAGGACTGTAAGGTCCCTATTGTAGCTGACAAAACTCAGGATTTGGTGCAGGTGTAGGGGTGGTTGACACGGGATGAATGGGTGGGAACTGCAGTTCCATATTTAATGGAACAGGAGTTGGTGGAGGGGGAACCTTTCCTTATTGGGAAATGGACCCAATAATCCTATACACTGAATGTGACAAACCCGTGGGTGTGGGATCCAAAGATCAATGTTGAAGGGAATCTTGTGGGATGGTGTATAGGTAACCTGATTGTGCATAAATGAGATCAAAATGTTGGGCCTTGATGATGGCCTCTTCCTCAGTTTGGGGAAATGAGGTTGCCACATATTTTTCTATCGTGGGTTGGATTGATTTGATGAACCAATCCAACAAGAACTAAGGTTGAATGTCAATTTTTCATAATGTGTGCCATCTATGCCACTCATGGATGTGGTAAGCTATGTGGGTAGAAGTGTTCTGACGAAATTCTATGATAATTTTGAGCCCTAAATCATGATGTATGGGAAATTGGAAGTATGTGAGAAACGTAGTGGGTATTGTCCCAAAGGTGGCATGGGTTTCCCTTAGTAAAATCACGTATCATTTTGCATATGTACCTATAAGGGTGTACTGGGAGAGGTGAAGCCTCACTAAGTCTTGCACTATACTATTAGAGGAACACCATAAGTGGAATGACATGACATGGTTTGCATAATCATCTCCTTATTACCCTTCAAATTTGTGGATATCTGAGGGGAGATTGTCGGGCATATCCATCCATGTTGGATCTTGTGCTATGGGATCATTGATCAATTTGTCCAAATGAGGGAGATTCAAGCTAGCCATGAAAGGCAAGTTGGTGTTAAGTCCCGACATCGTGTGTTGTGCACAATTCCCTCAACGGGGAGAATCAGGAGTGTGTGGCAATGATCTTTGTCCCTGATGTAAGGATGAGGATGCTGTATGTCCTCCTCCCGAAGAGGTATAAGAAGAAGGCGGATTTCCTCCAAGGGGTGGAAATAAATGGGGGGCTCTTCTGTGAGAGGATAATAAAATGGTTCTAAACTATCTCTAAGGGGAGAAAATGGAGGGATGCATCTTCTACGAGAGGATGAATCAAAAGAATCTAAGTTTTCTCCAAGGGGAGAAAATGAATCAAGCAAGGAATATCTTCGCGCTGATGATCCTATTAATGTTTCTTGGGAGCATCGCTGCCTATAGTACCTCCCTCGTGAACCATGGGGGGGAAGAGGGAAAACAACCCTTGAGAGAGGGGAAAGGCCTTGTAGTTTAAGGGATTGCCTTAGGGAGTTTTTCTCCTCAATGGTAGAAGTTTGGTGTCAAATGGGAGTGATGATGAAAATAAGCACAATTGAACAAATGCAAAAATATGCCAACCACGACAAATGAAAAATGGTGCAAAGTGAGTGATATGTGCTATGTCAGTTTAGTGTAAGTGCTCCCACATGTAGGTTCTTTTTAATTACGAGTTAGTGAAATTGTATTTAAAAATAAAATAAGTATAAATTCCCTAAATACCTAACGTCCTTCCTCTCAAATATAACTGGGCCTCCCAAATGTACAACCGCTTGTGACAATAGGATCCACACAATGATTGACTAGTGAAGGTAACAAAGAGTCAGTTATACCGTCAATGGGGATATGTTTAAAAAAAGATTGGAAACATTTCCCAACGGAAATATCTGACTTCAGGATTAAATTGAACTCACAATTGCTCCTTGGTGATATCCTTAGTTTGGATACTAAGATACCCGCATCAAGTATGGATAAGTGGTTCGGCCTGAGAAACGTAGTGTCATCTCCACAAAAAGATGAGTGACTCTTTGTCAGAAGCAGGGAAGCTATACCTCGGATTTCGCATTCTTGGGCACAACACCTTCTTATCTGAGTTGCATTTTGACACTTGTTGATAGAAGGATTTAAAATTACCCTATAAGTCAACAATGTTATGTTTCAAAAAATTAATGAAACTAGATTGGTGGGCAATAATGGATGCATAGCCCAATCAATCCTAAACAAACTATAAATTTTTTTGTGACCTCATGTGGAGGAATTTAGCTAGTTGAGAATTACAAGTAATGATTTTAAGGGTCTAAATTCACTTAAGGAATGTAAGAGAGGTATTTCACAATCCTACTTATTTTTATCCATCAAGATTCCACTAGGTGCGAGATGGAGAGCATATTCAAAGTAAGAGAGTATTTAGGTCTCTTAGTGTGTGCTTGTAACACCCCATTTTTTACCCCAGAATATAATAGTGTAAATACGGATGATATGGATAGAAGCCAGACATGAATGATGTGTTTTGTATATTTTTTTATATAAAACCATGACTACTACAGCCCAAAGAACGAAAAAAGAGATGGGGGGATAAGAGTCCACAAGAAGGGGAAAAAGGTGTTCCAATGAATGCATGCCACATGGCTATCTCTCACCACCCTTGGTGCCACTTGGTTATTCATCATTATGCCTATAAATATGAGAACTAAGTCCACTCAAATGACTCACTCTCTCCTTGGGATGGATTCAATCTCCATGGTCAAAATGGAACCAACCTCTATTGAGAATGGATCCAACATTGGATGATAGAAGGGAATCGTGTATGAGATACCACCCTCACAATACCATAGTGAATTATAATGTAGAGAAAGAGCTGGAATCTTCTTGTGGATGAATAGCCCCAGCTCGGGGTGGCTCTTTCAAAGAAAGATTTGGCTTGATAGAGCCTATGGATGGGTGGAACGTTGCTGGTCTATAGGGAGTCGGTTGCATTTACAGATAAGAATTCATTGGTGTTTATATGTGTTGTATTTATCTCTGAGATGTATATCAGTGTGCAACGTTTATCTTTGATTTATGTGTAATAGAATTATTGCTTAAAGTTGAAAAGAATTGCCTAAATTTATTGAAAGAATGTGATTGCATTCATGTGAAGGTTGTTTTGAATGTATATGTAATTTTGTTTAAGAATTGCCAGTAATTGATAAATCATATAAAATTCCACTGTAATTATTAAATATTCAATAATGGAAAGAATAACAGAATAATAGAGGTATTTTTAGTTCAGAATGTGGTTGATGTATGGCCCCAAGGGCATCTTGAAGGTACTGGGGTCGTGGAAAATTGGTGTCAGATCCCAGGTTGCAGCGCTCGGACTGCATGGGTTTTATTCAAAATTATGCATGAAAAATTCCAGGATGAACATGAAGTGTATGACGAAATACATTGGATAAAATACTAAGGAAAATCACGTTTAATCTTTCATGGGTTATATCAAAAGGAAACTGTAATTAAAATAAAACTAGAAGTTTTAATTGATTTTGGGATAAATTATGCATCAGTACTGTACAAGAATTGCACGTTCTATTAAATGATGGCCAGTGCTAGTCTAAATGGTAAATATTGTATGTGATCAAATCAATGGCTGATATCCTTTCAATATCATGAAAGTGCTCGAAATTTATTTTAATGAGCACAAGCCTGAAAGAAAACCACTCAGGACATGTGTCCCCACAGAAATCATTCAGACCCTCAAAAGTGGTTTGTCCAAGCTACTTTTTTGATCCTGAAACTACCAAACCGCCTATTTAAGTGCCAAGTTAGAAATTTCAATCAGGATGTCTGATCCGTATTTATGTGGGAACGAAATAAAAGAGCATATACAGAATCAAATACTGAGATATATTGCAGAGAACACAACGATACAGTAAACACATATTCTATTAAATAACGGAAATAGAACAGACTATAAAATACAATAGCTAGAATGGTGGTAGCTATCTCTGAGAAGAGATGTGGCCACTGTGCTCATTCGTGCCAAGATGAATACAATGAGGCTCTGAAGGAATTTTTATAATACCCAAAATCCAAAACCCTAACCCAAGAAGATGAAAATCCAATAGTTTTGTGGACCCCGTTTTGGGTAGTTTGGTGTATCAACTTCCTGGGGGCTTAACTTTGGAATACGATCTCTGTTTGGGACGCGCAATAGCTCGTTGGAAAGATCTATCTGAGGAATACACTAAAAAATGCGAATGGGGACATTATCCAAGCAATATTCCCCAAAAAATGTCGTTTAGGGCCTCCAAACGGCTCCGAAAGTTCAGGACACAAAAAACTGCTAGAAATAGTAAATTACCAAAATTGCCAAAAGACTATTTTGAGCCAGTTGGAAGAGGTGGGCCGCCACCAATATCCACCTGGATCAATGTCTAATCAATCTTGGAGGTCACGTATGGGTCAATAATGTGACGTGATGGGACGGAAAGAAGGGACACGTCTTTGTCAGAAGTTGCACGAAGATCGTTATGGGAGCATAACTCAAGATGGAGATCGATAGCCGTAAGTTTTCAAGGTCATGAAGGTGCTCAAACTTTAATTTGAGGAGCACGGTTCCGAAAGGAAACTAATATGGACACGTGGCATGCTTGTAAGGGCTCAGGCTTGCAAAAGTTGTTTTTGTATATGACTTCTTTACCAATCCTAAAATCATTTACTAGTAGGAGGGTGACATGTCTACGTCATGGGGGTGACACATGGGACTGCCTGACACCTCAAGGGATAGTTCTACTGCCACATCAGAACCCTGGCACATCAGCAACACACCACATTAGCACAATGCCACATCAGCAAAAATTCCAAAAGTTCAAAAATTCTATAGCCAAAATCTTGTTTTTCCATATCATGATCATATTAAATCATAAACTCATGAGACTTATTCCATTTCGACGCTATTAAGGGAGACTACAGGATCACCGGTGAGGGACAAGGACCCATTCTACTCAGATTGGACAAAAATTCTAGTTTAATGGTTTTTGAAGGTGTGTAGCCTGAGGATAGATGGAGGCTCGGTTGAGGCTCAAATTGTTCCAGTGCAGTTGTGATCTAGGCACATAGATGACTCTGGATCCTTGAGGCCAAAATAAAAAATATGTGAACCTGAGAGTTGAAAGGCGGCCAAAATCCAAAATTTAGGCACGCGAAAGTGCGATTTTTGGAAACTTGAAGAAGGAAAAACTGGCCCTAGAACTCATAATCAGAAAATTTAGTGATTTCAACATTTGTTCTACTCACCAAGATGAACAAATTTCCTTAGAGAAAATTTTTCCAAAA
The DNA here is from genome assembly GCA_027924585.1 of Larix kaempferi. Classification (NCBI taxonomy): domain Eukaryota; kingdom Viridiplantae; phylum Streptophyta; class Pinopsida; order Pinales; family Pinaceae; genus Larix; species Larix kaempferi. The sequence goes on along the minus strand of BSBM01000063.1, from coordinate 9,743,183 downwards.
ATGCTTAGTTTGGAAGATAGCAATTGTTAGTAAAAATTCCAAGTCTAGAAGAATGGCAAAAATTAAAAATTGGTGATTTCAGAACTTCGTAAATTTTGATAGAAACATCATATTTGAATAGTGTAAGTATTCATATACTCAACATTATATGTTCTATCATATCCTAATATAAAAAAAAATTCCATTTCTTTACCATTTCTATTCTACAGGTCTCAGAAAAATGGTCCATTGGAGTAAGTGCAGCTACATAAATAGTGTAAAAATTGGTTTAAAATGTTGATTTTGGAGAAGCTGTAACTTTCAGCTCTGAATTTAGAAATAGCAATAATATCAGTCATTGGAAATAGTATTGATAGGAGATCAATATTAGTAAATCCGATTATAAATTAGAACCTTTTTATCTTTCCAGAAAATTTACATAAAAGGGGCATGTAGCCCAATTTGTTTACCTATCATATTGGTTGTAGGATCATGTTGCAAATATTAGCTACAGAATTAGCTACAAGAATGAAGTAGTACTGGTTAAAAGTGATAACTTCATAAAATCGGTTATGATGATAACGGAGTATGACAGAGGTAAAAGGGAGTTAGTATGATGGTATGAATAACATAAGTGCACTTTCATAGCAATATGAAGGTGCAATGGAATGAGTTGAGTATGCTTCAGCTATGCAATGAATAGCAATATGAATGATTGTCGAAGCCTTTTAAACCTAAGAAAATAATGTTATGGTGGTATAGGAGCATGTTAGGTGTAATACTGAATTGGGTTTTTGCAGAAGCATCAAAATGATGCTTGCATAGTTATGTAAAGGTGCAATTGAAGAAGCAATGCTTGATAGAATTGCTTGCCAACAAGCAAGTCAAAGGACTAGTCCAAGAGGGCTGAGTATTGGGTACTCTGATGGTACTATTGATTTGCAAGGATACTCCATGATGCAGATGGAACATCACTTAATGATAACTAAGACAAATTCAAAAGGGATCTATGGCACCTCAGTTAAAGTACATGCCATGCATTTATCATATTCAAAATGTGCAAAAAGGCAATACAAGAAGAGATGTAAGAGCTCTTAGTGGTTGAAGATGAAGTAATATGAATCACAGGATTGTCGTGTGATGGAAATTCTACAAATAAATAATAAACAAGACTAAAAAGGATTGTATATCCTACGTAAAGGATGACTTATTAAGTAATTAAACATGATATTGCATTGTCAAAAATGCATATACTACATTGATTATAATCTTATGCAATCCAAACTGCATAAAATTAATTGGAGAGAAAATAGGTGAATCTCTTGGTTGATGTATTTTATATTTGATACAATAACGTAAGGACTAGTAGACGTACGTGAAATACTAGTTGCAAAAAATGGTATTTCCATGCATAAAAGAAGGGTGTAAATCATCATCCTTGGAATAGAGAAAGAAACCATGTAATAAAGGTTGCAGAGCAAGGGAGACAAATATATTCATAGGGAAAGGACCACTTAAAGGCTTGGATGGTATAGGGAATCTACCATGATGAAGAGTGCATGTACCCCAAGGATTAGGTTGGTGAGCCACCATAACAGGTGAGCTTTATGCATCATAGACAAGGTGGCAGGGTATGAACCAACAATGTATGTGTAAAAAAATGTGAAGTAAATGATGAACTTAAATTCACCTGGAAATAGATATCAAGAGATTAGTGCACTCCATGGTTTATAATTGGATTGTGAGATAGAGATTGTGGCACAATAGAGTTGGATAAGAAATTTTCCAAGGAATGCAAAGAAATATTCTAGATTTGGATAAGATTAGAAGCAGCTCCGGATAAGATGATGCCAGGTTGGGATGGGATATGATTGATTAAGAGAATTGGAACAAGTAGGAATTGGGAATGAATAATATACAAAGGTGAACTAAAGCATCATATAATTTTCAAGGATGGCAAGAATTGGGTGCAGCAGTAAAGGGCGCATGTGGAAAAACAAGGTAGAAATAGGAACAAGGAAGATGTCCTCGCCATAAATCTTTACTTTGTTTTCTAAAATAGAATTGTATATTTTTGTAGCAAATATAAATTAAATATGAATCAATTATTATTACTACTTGGGTAAGAGTACTATAGCTAATGGACCGTTATGAAATTGGCAGAGAGATTGTGGAAGAGATCAGATAAGCTATGGAATCTTATGCTATGAAGAGGAATGAAAAGAAGTGTTAAGAACCTGGTTGAAGATGTTGATGATGTAGGTGCTTGTGGGGATCAATCTCACATTGAGAGAGAACAAGAAAATATCTTGTCATGAGGTTGATGGAGGAAATCATGTGAGTTCCTGTGAAACACCAATTGATCAAGTAACATATGAGTTGTGGATAGGAACCATGCAGGTATTGAATTGACTTTGCCTATGTTACATGAGTGTAGAATGAATTGGGTAATAGTTCATCAAATCTTTCTTGATATATTCATTGAAATGTTCATGATGTTACTTGAGTACATGTATGTCATCGATACATAATTAAGATCAAGGCATAAAGCCTTGGGTTAAAACTTTCTTAGAATACTTTGATGTATACATGAGTTAGTGTGTCATGAATGGAATGATTAAGAGTTATTAACCATTGCAAAGGAGTATTATACTTCAACTTGGGAAATAAATGATATGTGAGATAACCCTATGTGAGGACGTGAGTTGTCTAATCATTCAACATATCATGGAAGATCATAAGAGCTAACATTATGGCATTGTTTAATTAATGCAAGAAAGGATTGAAGGAATAGGCATAAGTAGAAAATATGAATGTGTGTGTGTTGGTGAATGTGTTTTTTTCATTGTGAAATGCTTGATGTGTTGATAATACAAATGTGGAGAATGGTATTTTGTTGCAATTAATATGTTGGCAATTGAAAATGATTGAGGTGTTGGGATTATAATTATGGGTTATTTAATGTGTTATTATGAATGTTTCAAGGAAATGATTATATGAATGAATGATCATTGTTGTTGGGTGATTTGAAAATTTTGTTAGGAAAACACATTGCAAGTAAATCTGTCTTGGACATGGAAATGAGCTTATGAATACAATGAAGATTGAGCATTAATGAGCAAAGGACAAAGGACAAAACATTATGTGAAGGACCTCATATTTAATTAAAAAGTATGATTTCTAATAAACGTAGCAGGATGACCATGAGTTATGGCCTGTAAGAGCTACAACAACAATGTCTTGAATTGGAATTGTTGTGGATACAGTGAAAAAAATACATGAAAAAAATAGTCACATTGAATGGACTACAAGAATGCTCTGCCAAAAGAATAGAGTTGTGTAAAAGAATATGTATTACATATGGTAGTAAAAGTGAGCCACAAAGAAGACATGGATTATTGCTCTTGTCATTTGAAAGCTAAGTATTAAGTGTGGAACTCAATATTTTTATTGGGAATTTATTTGTGAAGATAATGATTTCTAACAATGCTCGATTTATAAAAGTATAATTCTTAATACATGTATGTTTATGACACAAGTGGATGGTAAATCTACTTATTATGATCCCATTATGGAAATGTTCAAGAAGGGAAGATGATCTTCTAAATTTAGAAGTCCAAGAAGAAGGAAAACCATGTAAATTGTGCTCTACTCATGCAAGAAAACCTTGGCAAATAATGGATTGCCTGAGGGAGTATTAGCTTAGAGAAGGGGATGCGTTTCTGCGGAGAGGATACAACTTTAATGATTTGAATATGAGAAACCCACATGAAAACGAATTGGGGTAACAAACCTGGGGTACTGTTAATTCAGCGAAGGGAGCCCGGGGGAATGTTAACTCGGAGAAGGGAGCCCCATTCCTTGATTTTTGAAAGAGAATTGGGGTAACAAACCTGAGGGATTGTTAACTCAGTGAAGAGAGCTCGAGCAACTATTCACTCAGAGAAGGGAGCCCCAATCCTCGTATCGTGCAGGCTAATGAAAAGAAATATGCATGCAGATAAGTATCGGCTATCGAATACCTACTTATTTGATGAAATGAATATGAGTTTTTACATTTTGAAATTGGAAAATTTTATAGACATTATGACTATTTGATGAAAATGACTATATCATGCATTCCTCTTCTTAACAATTAACATAGGTACATGGAGAGGTGTTCATACTAGAAGGAAAACTAAGGAAACAAATGATAAATTTTGGTACATTTGGGATAGGATGGTTGACAAATATACCAGATTGCAAGGACCTAAAACATTGACTAAGGAAGCATCTTGCAAACTAACAGAAGTTATGATACAATACATTGTACATTGAAGACACTTGTCCAGGGAGGAAAAGTAATGGCCACTAGCTGAAAAGCGCGGGGAGGACTACCATTATCATTGAAATTCATGAATGTTTGATAAACCCAACTGTCTCCTAACCTGGCATTATGATTTGTGAGTAACCTGATAAACCCAGTCGGGGATTCACTTTCCTATGGACTCAATGGACAGATGGGCAGCAATTGAACCTCGCCTATGGAAGCCATGTGAAGCTAGAACATATTCATGAAGATAAGTATTGGGATGATATGCATTCTCATCTTTTCGTTATTTGCTACTATTATACGTTTAAATTCTTGTTACCGAATGCTTTGCTTGTGATGACTATAATATGAACGATTCCATTATTTTTTGATGTAGGTAACAGTTGTATATAAGATGGTAATATAAATTTTGGATATTGCATTTCAAAGATAGCCATCAGATGCAAGCTGGAAATGAAGAAGACAACATACTACGGGTTGTTGAAAGTGAGAGATGGGGTCTCTTGAAGATGAACAAGAATGCTGGAAAAGAATTGCTTCCTCGAAGGCACATAAAATGCAATTTTGGAACATGTGTTTTGAATAGTGAAACATCAAGTACGGTGTTTGTATTAAGGGGGAGGGTAATGTAACACCCTATTTTTGACGCCATAATATAATAATGTAAATATGGATTATATGGCTAGAAGCCAGACATGAATGATGTAATTTTTCATATTTTTTTATATAAGACCATGACTATTGCAGACCATAGAATGAAAGAAGAGACGGGGGGGATAAGAGTCCACAAGAAGGGGAAAAAGTTGTCCAAATGCATGCATGTCACATGGCTATCTCTCACCACCCTTGGTTCCACTTGGTTAGCCATCACTATGCCTATAAATATGAGAACTAATTCCACTGAAAGGGCTCACTCTCTCCTTGGGATGGATTCAATATATGTGATCACAATGGAACCAACCTCTATTAAGAATGGAACCAGCATTGGCTGATAGAAGTGAATCATGTATGAGATACCACCCTCACCATGCCTTAGTGAACTATAATGTAGAGAAATAGCCGGAAGCTCCTTGTGGATGAATAGCCCCAGCTTGGGGGTGGCTCTGTCAAAGAAATATTTGGCTTCATAGAGCCTATGGTTGGGTGGAATGTTGTTGGTCTATACGGAGTTGGTTGCATTTACAAATAAGTATTCATTGGTGTTTATATGTGTTGTATTTTTCTATGAGATGTATATAAGTGTGCAACGTTATCTTTGATTTATATGTAATAGAATTATTGTTTAAAGTTGAAAATAATTTCCTAAAGTTATTGAAAGAATGTGACTGCATTCATGTGAAGGTATTTCCGAATGTATATGCAATTGTTTTTAAGAATTGTCAGTAATTGATAAATCATATAAAATTCCACTGTAATTATTAAATCTTCAATAATGGAAAGAAAAACATAATAATAGAGGTATTTTCAGTTCAGAATGTGGTTGATTTATGGCCCCAAGGGAATCTTGAATGTATTGGGGTCATGACAAATTGGTATCAAAGCCCATGTTGTGGAACTGGGACTGCATGGGTTGTATTCAAAATTTTGCAGGCAGAATTCCAGGATGAACATGAAGTGTATGACAAAATGTATTGGATAAATCGATAAGGAAAATCACGTTTAATCTTCCAAGAGTTAATTCAGAAGGAAACCGTATTTAAAATAAAACTAGCAGTTTCAATTCATTTTGGGCTTAATTATGCATCAGTATTGTACAGGATTGCACGTTCTGTTAAATGACGGGAAATGCTAATCTAAATGGTCAATATTGTACGTGATCAAATCAACGGCTTATATCCTTTCAAGATCATGAAAGTGCTCGAATTTTATTTTAATGAGCACAAGCCTGAAATAAAACCAATCAGGACACGTGTCCCCACTAAAATCATTCAGACCCTCAAAAGTGGTTTGTCCAAACTACTTCTCTTTTGATCCTGAAACTGCAAAACTCCCTATTTAACTGTTAATTTCGAAATGCCATTCGGATTTTCCAATCAATCTTGGAGGGAACATATGGGTCATTAATGTGATGGGATGGGATGGAAAGAAGAGACACTTCTCTGTCAGAAGTTGCATGAAGATCGGTATGGGAACAGATCTCAAGATGGAGATCAATAGCCGCAAGCATTTAGGGTCATTAAGGTGCTCGAACTTTAATTTGAAGAGCACGGTCTTGAAAGGTAACCACTATGGACACGTGGCATGCTTGTAAGTGTTCAAAATTTCAAAATTTGTTTTTGTATACTACTTCTTTACTGGTCCTAAAATCATTTACTAGTAGGAAAGTGACATGGCTACGTCATGGGGCTAACACATGGGACTGTCTGACACCTAAATGGATAGTTTTACTACCACATCAGCACCCTGTCACTTCAGCAGAACACCACATCAGCACATTGCCACATCAGCAGAAATTCAAAAAGTTCAAAAAACAAAAAAATGAAGTCTAGAACCAAACTCTTGTTTTTGCCATATCAGGAGCAGATTAAATCAAAAATTGACGAGATTTGTGCCATTTCTACACTATTAAGGGAGACTATAGGATCACTAGTGAGGGACAAGGACCCATTCAACTCGGATTGGACAAAAACTCCAGTTTAAAGGTTTTTGAAGGTGTAGCCCGAGGATAGATGGAGGCCTCATTGAGGCTCAAATTGTTACAGTGCAGTTGTGATGTAGTCACATAGAATACTCTGGAGCCTTGAGGCTTATATCAAAAATATGTGAACCCAAGAGTTGAAAGAAGGCCAAAATCCACTATTTGGGCTCACGAAAGTAAGAATTTTTGGAAACTTGAAGGAGGCAAAAGTGGCCCCATAACTCATAACTAGAAAATTTAATGATTTCAACATTCGTTCGACTCACCAAGATGAACAAATTTAACTAGAGAAAAAAATTCCAGAAAGGCTTAATTTGGAAGATAGCAATTTTCGGTAAAAATTCCAAGTTTAATGATAATGGCAAAAATTCAAAATTGGTGATTTCAGAACTTTGTAAGTTTTGATAGGAACATCAGATTTGAATATTGGAAGTATTCAGATACTACCCATTATATGGTCTATCATATCCTAATATAGTTTTTTTTCCAGTTCTTTACCATTTTTCTTCTACGGGTCTCAGAAAATGCTGCATGAGAGTAAGTGTAGCTACAAGAATAGTGTAAATATTGGTTAAAAATGTTGATTTTGGAGAAGCTATAACTTTCAACTCTGAATTCAGAAATAACAATGAGAGTAGTCATTGGAAAGAGTATTGATAGGATATCAATATTAGTGAATCCGATTATAAATCAGAACCATTTTATCTTTCCAGGAAATTTACAGAAAAGGGGATTGCAGCCCAATTTGTTTACCTATCCTATTGGTTGTAGGATCATGTTGCAAATATTAGCTATAGAATTAGCTACATGAATGAAGTAGTACTAGTCAAAAGTGATAACTTCATAAAATAGTTTATGATGATAAGGGAGTATGATAGAGGTAAAAGGGAGTTAGTAAGATGGTATGAATAACATAAGTGCACTTTCACAATAATATGGAGGCATAATGGAAAGAGTTGAGTATGGTTCATCTATGCAATGAATAGCAATATGAATGATTCTCGAGGCCTTTTAAACCTAAGAAAATAATTTTATGGTGGTATAGGAGAATTTTAGATGTAAGACTGAATTGGCTTTTTGCATAAGCATCAAAATGACGCCTGCATAGTTATGTAAAGGTGCAATTGAAGAAGCAATGCTTGATAGAAGTGATTGCCAACAAGCAAGTCAGAGGGCTGAGTATTGGGTACTTTGATGGTACTATTGATTTGCAAGGATACTCCATGATGCAAATGGAACATCACTTAGTCATAACTAGGAAAAATTGAGAAGGGATCTATGGTACCTTAGTTAAAGTACATGCCATGCATTTATCATATTCAAAATGTGCAGAAAGGCAATACAAGAAGAGATGTAAGAGCTCTTAGTGGTTGAAGTTGAAGTAATATGAATCACAATATTGTGGTGTGATGGAAATTCTACATGTTAAATTTTGAGCATTAATTCACAATACTCTAGGATCTTTACTGAGAGAATAGCATGTACAGTATATCAATGCATATCAATCATAAAAAGCATGTCAATCATCACAAGAAGCAAAAGCATGAGAGACAATAGACACAAAGTTTCCGTGGGGAAAACCCTAAGGTGAAAAACCCCACAACTTCCTCAGAGATAGATAGAGCAATAGCTCAACCAAAGTACAACCAAATACACAGAGATAGACTCCTTGCAGCTGAACCTCCTCCTCACAAGTGCACCACTTTCCGAGTGAAGGAAGAATGAGTTTCTGAGTGATCCAAATAGAGATCTCCCGATCTCTATTTACACTTGTCCTATTTTCCCAATAACCTTATGGGGTCGACTTGTCTAGCTAGGTACATCAACCATATATTACATAAATCAAGGTCGACCCCACACATGGTGGTCTAATAACCCATCGGCAAGTTAACACACTTGCGACACTTGTCAATACACATGACAACACTTCCATATAGAGGAATGACACATCTCTATAGGAGTACAATAATATATAAATGAAATACATGGATGAAATACATTCCAAAGTTACATATACATCAACACTCCCTCTTAATTAGGAAGCTATTTCTCGACACAAATCTGCTAGCACAAGTCTTCTTCCTTGGATCATCGTCATCGATGCATCATCCTCGAATCATCGTCATCGTCACTACTGCTGATATCTCAAACAATCTTTGAATCTACTCGTCATAGGAAGTTCTACAAAGCCAGTCCTTTTTCATACTGGATGTAGGCCCACCACCTGCAGGTCTTCATCACTGGCCATACTGTGGAATCCTCAGGACTTATTACATGTGTCACAAAACCTGGCGGTAGCATCCCAGGCTGTTACGAGCACACAGCTCTACCTATCGGATCTCCCAGGAGCACATTAAATGTGACCCATCACAAAACCTGGCTGAAGCATCCCAGGCTGTTACGAGCACACATCTCTACCTATCGGATCTCCCAGGAGCACATTACATGTGATCTCACCACAAAAACTGGCTGAAGCATCCCAGGCTATTACGAGCACACAGCTCTACCTGTCGGATCTCCCTGGAGCACATTACATGTGGTCCACCACAAAACTTGGCTGAAGCATTTGAGGCCTTTTTCATCATGTCCAGATATCCCAGGAGCATATTACATGTGCTCATGGCAATGCCTCGAACGAGCATCTGAGGCCTTTTTCATCCTGTCCATATCTCTCAGGTCCACTTACATGCCATAGGACAATGCCTCGAAAGAGCATATGAGGCCTTTTTCATCCTGTCCAGATCTCCTTGGTCTACTTACATGTCATCCCAGAGCAATGCCTCAAAAGAGCATCTGAGGCCTTTTTCATCCTGTCCAAATCTCCTAGGTCTACTTAAATGCTCATCTGCAAAACCTGTCCACGGCCACAGAGTATCAACCTTATACTCTCCATACATCATCCTGATCATCATCACTGCATCGTCTCGATGCATGTCATCTGGAGAAGCTCGTCATCCACAATCATCCTGATCATACAATGCATCTACCTGATGCATATCAAGTATCTACTTGATACATATCACCATACACTATGTATCCACCTGGTACATACATAGATACATGATCCACACAATGTATCTACCTGATACATATCAACACACATGATCTACCTGATCATACAACGTATCCACCTGATACATATACAAATACATGGTCCAAGCATCCAACATGATGCGTACATACATAAATGATCCAACTGATCATATCCAGCATCCAACATGATGCATACATACATAAATGATCCAACTGATCATATCCAACATCCAACATGATGCGTACATACATAAATGATCCAACTGATCATACAGAGTAGAAACTAGAACATCATCCTGATGCTCATCATCCAGCACTTACATCCATAGCCATGTGAAGGATCCCCCTTCCACCATGCTAGGAATGGCTACAACAAATGTCTCCATCACTTCTTTCTTGAAGTGTCGTCAATCTGAAGAATACCAAGCCTCTCTCTGAAGTACTCGAACTTCACTCTGGATAGTGGCTTCGTCCACACATCTGCAATTTGCTCGTCCATCGCAACATACAAGAGCTTCACTACTCCTCTTTGCACCATATCCATGATATAGTGATATTTGATCTCTATGTGTTTCGACCTATCGTGGAACACTAGGTTCTCAAACAGCCTCACACAACTCTGGTTGTCACATAAGATACCATTAGCCTCCAACGGTAGATCAAATAACTCAGACAGTAGCTTCCTCAACCATACTGCCTCACAACTAGATGAACAGGCTGCAACATACTTTGCCTCGGCTGTACTCAGTGCTACGCAGGACTGCTTCCTGCTAAACCAAGAGATCACACCTCATCCCATACTGAAGCAACACCCAGATGTGCTCTTCCTATCTGCATCACTGCCTTCCCAATCTGAATCAACATAACCCTATAGGTTAAAATTTTGATTCTCTTCATACTTGAGCCCATAATCAATTGTACCCTTCAGGTACCTCAGAATATGCTTTACAGCAATCAAGTGAACACTCCTCGGATCCGTCAGGAACTGACTCAATGTGTTCACTGCAAAGAAAATATCTGCTCTCGTGTTCGTTAGGTACATCAAGGACCCAATCATCTAACGATACATAGAGACATCAACTAGCTCAGATGAAGAATCACATAGAAGCTTCAGATTCGATGCCATAGGTGTGGCCATGACCTTGCATTCCATCATCCCGAACCTCTTCAGGATATCTACAGTATACTTCCCTTGTCCAAGGAATATCCATCTGCACTATGCCACACCTCCATACCTAGAAAACAGTGCATCATCCCCAAGTCCTTCATATCGAACTCGGCAGCAAGCTTCCTCTTTGTATCAGCAATTAATCGGTCATCTCCTGTTACAAACAGGTCATCTACATACAAGAGTAGAATCACAGGATTCCCTTCCTAAACCTTGTAGTAAAGGTTGGAATCCGCTTTACTCTTGGTAAAGCCCAAACTAGATAGGAAACTATCCATCCTACCATACCAAGTTCTAGGAGCTTGCTTCAAGCCATACAAGGCTTTCTTCAATCTGCACACATGTGTCTCCCTCTCATGTGTTTCAAAACTGAGTGGCTTCTCCACATAGACTTCCTCTTCGACTACACCATTCAAGAAGGCAATCTTGACATCCATCTAGTGTATCTTCCATTTCATTGTTGCAGCCAGGGAAAGTACTGATCTAATGGAAGTGTACCTGGCTACAGGAGAAAAAATTTCTTCATAGTCTATTCCCTGTTTCTGAGAGAAGCCACGAGCTACAAATCTTGCCTTGTATTTTTCTATGCTGCCATCTGCAGCATGCTTGATCTAGTAAATCCATTTGGAGGTCACAACAGACTTCCCTTCAGGTCTTGGGACAACATCCCAAACATCGTTCTTCATTATTTATTGGTATTCCTAGACCATGGAATCCTTCCATTCTTTCTTTTCCACTGCTTCTTCGTAATTGGAAGGTTCTTTGTTCATGATATCACAGAGTAAAGCAACATAGCTGGTGTGAGATCTAGTTCTCTTCTTTGCTCTGTGTTCTTCTTCTAGAATGCCAAATCTTTCTGCATCTTGAATGAGCTCTCTAGCCCATGCAGGTTTCCTCTTGTGAGAGTTGTCCTCATGTGGTGGATCTACAGGTTGTTGCGTATCTTCAATTTCATGATCAACATTTGGAATTGCTTCAGTCATGGTAGTGTCTTGAAATCTAGTTTCCTTGGGTTCTTCATAATCTTCAACGGGTGTCTTCCTTGATTTGATGAATGTTGAGTTTTCATCAAATGTTACATCCCTGCTGACATCAATCTTCTTGAACCCTGGAAAATATATTATGTAAGCCTTCGAGCTTTCACTGTAACCCACAAAGATACCCTTCTTTCCTAAAGGATCCAGCTTGGTCCTCTTTTCCTTTGGGACATGTATATACTGGACAACCAAATATTCTGAGATGACTGACCTCAGGTTTCTTGCCAGAGAAGACCTCTTCTGGTGTCTTGTTGTCTAATATCTTGTGGGGTGTTCTATTCTGCACATATACAGCTGTCCTAGCTGCTTTTTCTCATAGATGCATAGGTAGATCCTGGTCATGCAGCATTGCCCTTGTTGCTTCCATAATTGTTCGATTCTTTCTTTCTACAACTCATTTCTGTTGTGGATTGTAAGGAGCAGTCAACTCCCTCTTAATCCCTGAATCACTACATAGCTTCTTGAAGTCACCTGAAGTGAATTCTCCACCATTGTCGGATCTGAATGTTTTGATCTTCTTATCAATTTGGTTCTCCATCAAGGTTTTGAATTCCTTGAACTTATCAAAGACTTCATCTTTGTTCTTCAAGCATTAAATCCAAGTCTTCCTGGAAAAGTCATCAATGAAAGATACATAGTAAACATACCCACTCAGAGAACTGGATGACATCGTACCACATACATCGGAGTGGATAATTTCCAAGATATCTTTTGTCTTGCTTTCACTACTTGGAAATCCTTTCTTTATGTTCTTTCCTTTTGCACATCCTTTGCAAACACCTTCATGTTTGGTCTTGATTTCAGGAAGACCCTCTACAGCCTTGCTTGCAATTGGAAGTGCCCTATAGTGCATATGAGCAAGTCTTCTATGCCAAATTTCACTTGGCTCCATGGATTCATGCACCATGGCATGTTCAGGTTGTCCCTTTAGTTTATACAATCCTCCCTCTTGCTCTCCAATCACTGTTACATCATCTACAGTCTTTCCCTTTGGCCACAATAGAACTTGGCCATCCACAAATGCAACCCTCATACCTTTTGCATCCAATGCGGATTAGGAGAGTAGGTTCTTCTTGAGCCCAGGTACATACAAAACATCTTTCATCTTCAAAGACTTCCCAGAATCTAGATTGTAGGAGGCCTCACCACTTCCTTTTATAGAGTATTGGTAGTCATCCCCAAGTTTCACCTTGTGGGGTGACTCATGTTTAGATAGATTAGCAAAGGATTCTGTAAACCCAATCATGTGTTTTGAAGCCCCACTGTCAATAAGCCAATCATTACAACCATGAGAGATAGTACTTGTAAGAGCAGAGATTAGAACATACTCTTCTTCGCTTGATGAGTCATCATCATCACTTTCTGCTCTCGCCTTCTTCTTGGGAGGTTCATCATCCTTGGCAGCATGAGCATGGTACCTTCTTTTGCTGCCCTTCTTCTTCTTGTTGAAGTTGTCGTTGTCCTTCTTGTTCTTGGGACAATTTATGGCAATATGTCCCTTTTCATTAGAGGAGAAGCATATTCTCCTTTCTTTATGGTGATGTGAATATTTCTTGAAGTGAGATGGCTCTCTCTTGGACTTCCCTTTCTTGGTGTGAGTTGTGAGAGCTTGATCTTCATTCCCCATCTTTTATTCTCATGCCACAAGCCTTGCTTCTTCTTTTGAGCATTCTTCCCATAGTCTGTTGAAGGATACCAACTTCTTTCTTGCACAGATTCCTTGAATAAAAGGAGTCCCATGACCTAGGTAGGCCATTTAGAGAGGCCATGACAACTTCACCGTTCTCCACCATTTCATCCACTGCTTCTAGTTTTTCCTTGATCTGAGAGACCCTAGAAAAATAAGATTGAATGGATTCTCCATTCTGAAGTTTTACCCCTTTCATTTGGTTCCGCAGAATCATCTTTCGATTTATGTTCTTCCCTTCAAATAGCTTGGATAGTGAATCAAACATCTCTTTGGGTGTCTTCAGAGATGACACATGGGGGATGAGATGGTCCTTGATAGAATCAACAATGATTCTCTTTGCCTTGACCAAGTTCTTCTTATGCAATATCTTAGCCTCTTCATCCTCTGGGACAAGGATGTCTTCTTTTACATATGAGTTCAACTCATTCTCTTCCAGGATTAACCCAATCCTATACTTCCAGGCTCGGAAGTTATCAGCCTCTTCAAGATTATCCTCAAGCTTGGTGTGGTGAGACATCTTAAATAGTACTTCAAATGGAAATATAAAAGATTTAGGTCTTACCACTTGAATTGCTGAAAACTGGATCTGGTCCCGGATTAGGGTTTGTTAGAGAAACCCTAAAAATTCAAAATGTGAATTTCAACTTTCTGAAAGGATAGAAAGATGCGCCTTGATGAGCTGATCAGCCTGGTGTATTCAGAATTTGAGATCTGCAAAACTTCACCCTTCAGAAATGCATTTTTGTCTTCCTGGGTTTAGTAAGGAGGACCCTGAATTAGGGTTTGAGTTTCCCAGAGATCTACCGAGCCAAAAATCTCAATCCAAAGCTCTAAACTTTGCTTTTTGCAAGGATCTTGCAGCTATGTCTTTAGATTCCAGAAATTCCCATTTTTGTGGAAACCCTAATTTTTAGGGCCAAATCTGAAAATGCTCAGAATTGAATTCTGATTGGACAGATATATTCTCCTTGATGCGTAGAGTCAATCTACTATACTGATTTTCCAAAATCTGTGGAGAGAAACCCAATAAACAAGAAACCCTTGGTTTCTGACACTGCACAATGTCTTCTTCTCAAGTTAGCTCTGATACCATGTTAAATTTTGAGCATTAATTCACAATACTCTAGGATATTTACTAAGAGAATAACATGTACAGTATATCAATGCATATCAATCATAACAAGCATGTCAATCATCACAAGAAGCAAAAGCATGAGAGATAATAGACACAGATTTTCCGTGGGGAAAACCCTAAGGTGAAAGACCCCACAACTTCCTCGGAGATAGATAGAGCAATAGCTCAACCAAATACACAGAGATAGACTCCTCCTAGCAGTTGAACCTCCTCCTCACAAGTGTGCCACTTTCCGAGTGAAGGAAGAATGAGTTTCTGAGTGATCCAAATAGAGATCTCCCGATCTCTATTTATACTTGTCTTGTTGCCCAATAAACTTATGGGGCCGAATTGTCTAGCTAGGTACATCAACCATATATTACATAAATTAGGGCCGACCCCACACATGGTGGTCAAATAACCCATCGGCAAGTTAACACACTTGTGACACTTGTCAATACACATGACGACACTTCCATATAGAGGAATGACACATCTCTATAGGAGTACAATAATATATAAATGAAATGCATGGATGAAATACATTCCGAAGTTACATATACATCAACACTACAAATAAATCATAAACAAGACTAAAAGGGGTTGTATATCCTATGTAAAGGATGACTTATTAAGTAAGTAAGCTTGATATTGCATTGTCAAAAATGCATATACTACATTGATTATAATCTTATGCAATCCAAACTACATAAAATTAATTGGAGAGAAAATAGGTGAATCTCTTGGTTGAAGTAGTTGATATTTGATACAATAACGTTATGACTAGTAGAGGTATTGGAAATACTAGGTGTAGAAAATGGTATTTCCATGCATAAAAGAAGTGTGTAAATCATAGGCCTTGGAATAAAGAAAGAAACCATGTAATAAAGGTTGCAAACCAAAGGAGACAAATGTATTGATAGGGAAAGGACCACTTAAAGGATTGTATGGTATAGGGAATCTACCATGATGAAGTGTGCATGTACCCCAAGGACGAGGTTGGTGAGCCACCATAACATGTGAGCTTTATCCATGATAGACAGGGTGGTAGGGTATGAACCAACATTGTATGTGTAAAAAAAGTGTGAAGTAAATGATGAACTTCAATTCACCTGGAAATAGATATCAAGACAGTAAGGCACTCTATGGTTCAGAATTGGCTTGTGAAATAGATATTATGGCACAATACAGTTGGATAAGAAATTTTCCAAGGAATGCAAAGAAAAAATCTAGATTTGGACAAGATTAGAAGCAACTCCGGATAAGTAGATGTCGGGTTGGGATGGGATAGGATTGATTACGAGAATTAGAAAAAGTAGGCCTTGGGAATGAATACAATGTAAAGGTGACCTAAATCATCATAGAAGTTGCAAGGATGGAAAGAATTTGGCGCAGCAGTAAAGGACAAATGTGGAAAAAAAAGGCAGAAATAGGAACAAGGGAGATGTCCTCAACATAAATCTTTATTTTGTTTTCTAAAATAGAATTGTATGTTTTGAAGTAGAAAATATAACTTAAATATGAATTAATTGTTATTACTACATGGTTAAGAATACTATAGCTAATGGATAGTTATGTAATTAGAAGAGAGACCCTGGAAGAGATCAGATAAGCTATGGAATCCTACACTATGAAGAGGAATGAAGAGAAGTGTTAAGAACCTGGTTAAAGATGTTGATGATGTAGTTTCTTGTGGGGATCAATATCACATTGAAAGAGAACAACGAAAGATATGTCATGAGGTTGATGGAGGAAATCATGTGAGTTTCCGTGAAATACCAGTTGCTCAGGTAACATCCAAGGTGTGGATAGAAACCATACAGGTATGGAATTGACTGTGCCTATGTTACATGAGTGTAGAAGGAATTGGGTAAGAATTCCTCCAATATTGCTTGATATATTCATTGAAATGTTCATGATGATACTTCAATACATGTATGCCATCGATACATAATTAAGATAGAGGTATAAATCCTTGGGTTAAAAATTTCTTGGAATACTTTGATGTATACATGAGTTAGTGTGTCATGATTGGAATGATTAAGAGTTAATAACCATTGAAAAGGAGTATTATACTCCTACTTGGGAAATAAATGATATGTGAGATAACCCTATGTGAGGCCATGTGTTTTCCAATCTTTCAACATATCATGGAAGATCATAATAGTTAGCATTATGGAATTTTTGAATTAATGCAAGAATGGATTGAGGGAATAGCCAGAAGTAGAAAATATGAATGTGTGTGTGTTGGTACATGTGTTGTTTTCATTGTGAAATTCACGATGCATGGATAATACATCTCTGGAGAATGGTATTTTGGTGCAATTAATATGTTTGGAAATTGAAAATGATTGAGGTGTTGGGATTATAATTATGGGCTATTTAATTTGTTATTATGAATGTTGCAATGAAATGAGTATATGAATGAATGATCATTGTTGTTGGATTATTTGAAAATTTTGTTAGGAAAGAGACTGCAAGTAAATATGTTTTGGACATAGAAACAAGAATATGAATACAATGAATATTGCATTAATGAGCAAAGGACAAAGGACAAAACATTATGTGAAGGACATCATATTTAATTAAAAAGTATGATTTCTTGAGACACGTTGTAGGAAGACCATGAGTTATGGCCTACAAGAGCTACAACAACAATGTCTTGAATTGGAATTGTTGTGGATACAGTGAAAGAAATGTATGAAAAACAAATAGTCACATTGAATGGACTACAATAATACTTTGCCAAAAGAACGGAGTTGTGTAAAAGAAGATGTCTTAGATATGGCAGTAAAAGTGAGCCACAAAGAAGACATAGATTATTGCTCTGGTAATTTGAAAGATAAGTATTAAGTGTGGAACTCAATATTTTTATTGGGAATTTAATTGTGAAGATAATGGTTTCTAACAATGCTTAATTTATAAAAGTATAATTCTTAATACATGTATGTTTATGACACAGGTGGATGGTAAATCTACTTATTATGATACCATTATGGAAATGTTCAAGAAGGGAAGATGATCTGCTAAAGCTAGAAAGTCAAGAAGAAGGAAAACCATGTAAATTGTGCTCTACTCATGCAAGAAAACCTTGGCAAATAATGGATCGCTCGATGGATTGTTAACTCAGAGAAGGGGATTCATTTCTTCAAAGAAGAGACAACTTTAATGTTTTGACTCTGAGAAACACACGTGAAAAGGAATTGGGGTAAAAAACCTGAGGTACTGTTAAGTCAGCGAAGGGAGCCTGAGGGACTGTTAACTCAGAGAAGGGATCCCTATTCCTTGATTTGTGAAAGAGAATTGGGGTAACAAAGTTGAGGGACTGCTAACTCAGTGAAGGGAGCCCGAGGAACTATTCACTCAGAGAAGGAAGCCCCAATCCTCGTATCGTGCAGGATGATGAAAATAAATATGCATGTAGATAAGTATTGGATACCGAACACCTGCTTATTTGATGAAATGAACGTGTGTTTTTACATTTTGAAATTGAAAAATTGTTATAGACACTATGATTATTTGATGAAAATCATCATAGCATGCATTCCTCTTCTTAACAATTAACTTAGGTACATGGAGAGGTATTCAGACTAGAAGGAAAACTAAGGAAACAAATGATAAATTTTGGTACATTCGAGATAGGATGGTCGACAAATATACCACATTGCAAGGACCAAAAAAATTGACTAAGGAAGAAGCTTGCAAACTAATAGAAGTTGTGCAACAATATATTGTACGCAGAAGACACTTGTCTCGAGAGGAAAAGTAATAGTTACTAGCTAAAAAGTATGGGGAGGATTACCATTGTCATTGAATTTCATGAATGTTTGATAAACCCAACTGTTTGCTAGTGATGCATTATGATTTGTGAGTAACCTGATAAACCCAGCTAGGGTTTGGCTTGGCTATGGACTCAATGGACAGATGGGCAGTAGTTGAACCTCACCTATGGCATCCATGTGAAGCTGGAACATATTCATGAAGATAAGTGTTGGGATGGTATGCATTATCCTCTTTTCGTTGTTTGCTACGGTTATACATTTAAATTCCTATTACATAATGATTTTCTTGTGATGACTATAATATGAACGATTCCATTATTTATTGATGTAGGTAACAACTGTGTATAAGATCGTAATATAAATTTTGGATACTGCTACTCAAAGATATTCATCAGATGTGAGCTAGAAACGAAGAAGAAAACATACTACGTGTTGTTGAAAGTGAGAGATGGGGTCTCTTGAATATGAACAAGAATGTCGGAAAAGCTTTAATGCCTAGAAGGAACATAAAATGTAATTTTGGAACATGTGTTTTGAATACTGAAACACCGAGTACGATGTTTGTATTAAGGGGGGGGGTAATGTAACACCCATTTTTTACCCCAGAATATAATTATGTAAATATGGATTATATGGCTATAAGTTAGACATGAATGATGTGATTTTGTATATCTTTTATATAAAACCATGACTACTATAGAACAGAGAACGAAAAAAGAGACGGGGGGGCTAAGATTCCATAAGAAAGGGGAAAAAGGTGTCCCAATGCATGCATTCCACATGGCTATCTCTCACCACCCTTGGTGCCAATTGGTTAGTCGTCACTATTCTGTGAGGCACCTGCAACAATTGATTAATAGAAATATGCGAAATATCAAAGATAACAAAACTCATAATCACTTTTATATTGATCACAGGCCACTTCGAGGGGGCAACCTCCTATGAGAAAGCTCAATACAAATAACTTCACGGTGCCTTCATAGGTCTCAACACACACTTATATACTAATTCTAGGCGCCCATACTATGGGTCAAAACCATGGGCCGCTACAAACTATGGATTAACAATACCACGGGCGACTTACAAAGCATATGCGCCAACAACAATAACACAAACTATTGATCAACAAATACTACGGGATGACTTACAAAGCATATGTGTCCAACAACAATATACTAAAAAAGTAAAGACATGGGTTCCTAACATCCCCTCCCCCTTAAAAAAAGCTTTGTCCTCAAAGCTTTAGATGTGGAAATTGTTGTTGAATCTGAAGGAGTGGTTCCCATGTAGCATCCTCTAGTTGCATGTCGTGCCACTGAATTAAGACCTCTGTGATAGAGCGAGAGCGAAGCTGACGAGTGCGCCGATTGAGGATGGCTTCCGGTTCCAAAAGGATGGATCCTTCATTATCCAGTTCGGGTAAAATCGTTTGTCCACTGATGTTGGTGCCAAGAACTTTCTTTAGACACGAGACATGAAAAACTGGATGAATGTGGGAAGAAGGAGGAAGTTCCAATTTATAAGCAACGGAACCAATCTTCTGAAGAATCTGATATGGCCCATAGAACTTTGGAGTGAGCTTATGACGCCCTTTGAGTTTCAATGAGGATTTCTTGTACGGATGGAGACAAAGAAAAACCATATCGCCTACATGAAAAGTGTGCTCAGAACGGTGTTGATCAGCTTGTTGCTTCATGCGATTTCTTTCCATGTGAAGATTGTCCCGCAAAATGCGAAGAATCTGATCGCGGTTTTGAAGGACCGTGTCAACTTCCTGGACTGGTGAACTGTTGGGGGTGTATGGAAGAAGAACTGGAGGTGCCTGACCATAGACTGCTTCATATGGGGTCATTTTAGAGGCAGTGTGGTAAGAGGTATTGTACCACCATTCAGCGAGAGGGAGCCACTTTGCCCACTGATGTTGTTGTTCAGAAGTGAAGCAACGAAGATAAGTTTCCAAGCATTTATTGATAATTTCAGTCTGACCATCTGTTTGTGGGTGATACCTGAACTCATCTTCAGTTTGGTGCCAGTGTGGCAAAATAGTTCGATCCAAAAATGACTGGTGAAAGTCGCATCACGATCCGAGACAATGGAAGAAGGGATGCCATGAAGACGAAAGATCTGGTCCAGGAAAATTTGAGCGACTGAGGAGGCTGTATAGGGATGGCGGAGAGCACAAAAATGAATATATTTGGAGAGGCGATCAACCACCACGAGAATCACTGTCTTCCCGCCCGATTTAGGGAGACCTTCAATGAAATCCATAGAAATATCTGTCCAAATCCGTGTAGGTATGGGCAAGGGTTCGAGCAATCCTGGAAGGAGTGTTGTTTCACCCTTATTGCGCTGGCAGGTATCACATTCGGCCACCATCTGTTGAATTGTCCTTTTCATGCCCTACTAAAAGAAGTTACGCCGTGCCCGTTCATCCGTTTTGAGGAACCCAGAGTGCCCTACCGATGGAGAAGCATGGAGTTCATTGAAGACAGCCTGTTGAATATCTGTGCTCTGGGGAAGCACCAGACGACCCTTGTATCTCAGAGAAGCACCATCCCAAGAGTAATGTGGTACAACAGAAGGGTTGTTGGTCAAGTGTTGGATGATTTGCGATAAGGAAGAGTCATGGACATAACCCTGTTGAACAGATTGCAACCAATTTGGAACAGGCATAGAAATAGCTGAAAGAGAACCTTGAGCATCAAATGTGCGAGAAAGAGCATCTGCCACAATATTGTCTTTACCCTTCTTGTAAGTGATCTCATAGTCATAAACCATGAGTTTTCTAACCCATTTCTGTTGTGCTGGGGAGGAGACATGTTGTTCCAAGAAATATTTCAGATTCTGGTGATCAGTCTTGATGCAGAAATGATTCCCTAATAGGTATGGTCGCCACTTCTGTACTGCATGCAAAATAGCCATCATTTCCTTCTCATAGGTAGATGCAGCTAAATTCTTACCTGAAAGGGCTTTGCTGGTGAACGCAATGGGGTGTTCATCTTGAAGGAGAATAGCACCAAGTCCATTGCCGCAAGCATCACTCTCAATAGTGAAGGGCTTGGAAAAATCGGGCATAGCTAGAACAGGTGTAGTACACATAGCTTGTTTTAGTTTGTCAAATGCACACTGAGCAGCATGGGTCCATTGAAAAGCATCCTTTTTCAATAGAGCAGTTAATGGGGCTGCAATCTTCCCATAATCCCTGACAAACTTGCAGTAGTAGCCAGTCAACCCCAAAAAACCACGAAGGCTCTTGAGTGTCTAAGGATGCGGCCAATTGTTCATGGCATTGATTTTGGCAGGATCCACGCGAACCCCTTCTACTGAGATAATGTGCCCGAGATACTCAACTTCCTTCTGTCCAAAAACACATTTAGACTGCTTGGCGTGGAGATGATGGTCAGAGAAAAGTTGCATGACAAGATCCAGATGTTGGAGATGTTCGTCCCACGTTTTACTGTAGATGAGGATATCATCAAAGAATACCAGAATGAATTTCCGCAAGTAGGGTCAAAATATTTTATTCATTAAGGCCTGGAATGTGGAAGGAGCATTAGTGAGGCCAAAGGGCATGACCAAAAACTCATAATGGCCATCATGTGTGTGAAAAGCTGTTTTAGGGATATCATCCTCATGAACCCGAATTTGATGATACCCAGAACGAAGATCCAACTTGGAGAAAAAGTGAGCCCCATGAAGCTCATCAACAACAGGAATTGGAAACTTATCCTTGATGGTGAGGTGATTAAGTGCTCAGAAGTAAATGCAGAGGCGCCATGACCCATCTTTTTTGTGGACAAGAATAACTGGAGAAGAAAAGGAACTAGTGCTTGGGCGAATAATACCTTGCTTCAATAAGTCCCGAACGAGCATTTCAATCTCTGTTTTTTGGTGAAATGGGTAGCGATAGGGCCTGATGTTGGGAGGAACACTACCAGGAAGGAGCTGAATACGATGGTCTTCTGGCCTGGAAGGTGGCAATCCCACTGGTTCGGCAAAGACACTTGTATATCGATCCAGAATTTGTTGTAGATCCAAAGGAGTAGTGGAGACCGCTGATGGCTGCATCTGAATGGAATGGATCTGAGCAATGACACCATGTGAATTCTTCTTAAGGAATTTTTCCATGCGATGTGAACTGATGATGCTGAGAGAACCTGGTTGTAATCCTGTCAATGTGTGTTTTTGTCCATTGAGGGAAAACTGCATCCAAAGTTCAACAAAATCCCATAAGATAGGGCCAAGTGTGCGTAGCCATTGAGCTCCCAAAACCACATCACATCCACCTAAGGGCAAGGCCAACATGTCAGAGCGCAAGGTATAATATCCCATAGAGATACGCACATTTAGACACTTCCCTTTGCAAGGTAAGGTGCCCCCATTGGCAACCATGACTTCAAAGTTGGAGCAAGGATGGATAAAACAATCAGCTTGTTTGGCGATCCGAGGGTCAATGAAATTATGAGTGCTACCAGAATCAATGAGTATTGTAAGAGGAAGCTTCTTGAAGTAAACACTGACCCGCATTGTTTGGGGGGTGGTGATTCCATCTAAAGCATGGAGAGATATCTCTGGTTGGTCATCCTGAGACGGAGGGTCAATAGGCGGTTCCTGAATGTCGACCGGAGCATCCAGTGTTTCTGGATCTCCGTCACCAATTTCAGAGGCAGGCGGAGACTCCACATCCAAGAGATAGAGCTTTTGCTGAACACATCTATGTCCCCGAGTGAATTTCTCATCACAATTATAGCAAATCCCCTTTTCTCTGCGTGCTTGCATCTCTGTTTCAGACAAACGCTTGATAGGAGTCGGTCGAGGAGCCTGCGGTATAGGTGGTCGCTGAGAACCCATATTCCGGAAGGGAACAAAAGTGGGATTGGAGCATTGTTGGGCTGCAATCTTGTCTTCTGCCAACTTAGCCAACCCTAGGGCTTCCATCATTGTTGTGGGACAGAACATTTTGACCTCCGAGCGGATGGCATCCTGTAGACCACTAATAAAACAACTCCGGTAAAAGTCATCAGACAATCCTTTGGTGTGGTTGGCTAGGTTCTCAAATTCGGTTTGATACTCTCTCACAGTGCCAATTTGGTGAAGTTTAGTGAGGGCTCCGGTGAAGTCATCAAAAGCACTAGGACCAAATCATTGCAAAAGGAGCTGGAAAAAGTCTAACCATTTGGGCTCTGGATGAGCCTTGATGTACCAACGGTACCATTGAAGAGCTTCCTGTTCCAAGTGAAAGGATACCAGCGGAACATTGTTGACATCAAAAGTATTATGCAGACTGAAATATTGTTCTGCACGATATATCCATCCAGTTGGATCAGTACCATTGAAGCGCGT
The DNA here is from genome assembly GCA_027924585.1 of Larix kaempferi. Classification (NCBI taxonomy): domain Eukaryota; kingdom Viridiplantae; phylum Streptophyta; class Pinopsida; order Pinales; family Pinaceae; genus Larix; species Larix kaempferi. Next base: position 9,719,087 of record BSBM01000063.1, on the reverse strand, counting down.
AAAATCAAGCTTCGGACCACGGAAATTGCTGGAAGAAGAGAACCCATTGTCTGATGAAGACTCGGACTGCCGTTTGTTGTTCATAGCTGAATGTTCAAGATGGAGGCCGAGAAATTTTTCATCCGGATCCTAGAGTTTGGCTTGGATGGCTACAAATGCTTCTTACATGGTTTTTGCTGCTGCACGGGTGACAACCATAACCAGGAGTGTTTTTTTTTTTTTTTTGACTGGGTAGGAAAACAAAAACAGAAACTGCTTCAGTAAGGGAAAATCTGGACTTGGGAAAAAAATCTAATGGGTAATTGAGGTTTGACTAGATTTTGGACACTCTCGAAAGGACAAGAAGGCAAAAAGGGGGATTTCAGAAGCGAGGTGATAGAATGAGAAAATTTGGCAGAGAGGGACAAAGAAGCAGAGTTCAGAAAGGAACTCTGTGGTAAAATTTGAAGGCGATTGGGTGAAATCTGAGGAAGTTATGGCAAACCCTAAAAATAGACAAATGTGGGCTTTCGGGCTTTGGGAAGGGAAATTGGGGATAGGGTCCTCAGGAATGAAATATGCAGAATGGGATGACAGGGGTCCCCCGAAAATTTCAAGGGAAACAAAGTGAAAACAAGGGAGATAGGACAAAAAACTGAATTTTATACTCTCTTTTTTTTCCAGACTAGAGCGGATACGGCTCGGAAGGAATCTGGAACAGCGCCGAATGTATTGAAAATGGATGGATCTGGAACGGCTTGCAAAATGGAGCTGAAACGGCGCAGTAGTGATCGACAATAGTTCAGCTGAAAGTAGATATGGACCCTAGGTATATGCGGCTTCCTAACAGTTCAGGGGTTTCACTCGGCCACCAATGCTGTTTGATGGCTTGCGTATTGGGGTAGTACCCCTCACTTCACGGCTCAGGTAAAACTGATAACCGCTTTGCCACAAACGACAGCTCTTGGTTTACCTCACGGGTGGGAACTAGTCAATCAGGTAGGGGTCGTTTCCCTTTTCGCTGGCAGGTCCTCTCAATGGGCCAACTACTTAGGGGTTCCTATGGTACTCCTCACAATGAGTTTTAGGGCTTATGCCCAAGTACTTCCCACAGTTAAGCGGATAAGGATTATTCCCAAATCCGAACCTGCAACAGATGCGGAAAAACAATTGGCAGAAATTTCACCCAGCGAGCCCAAGAAAGTGCTCTGATACCAGATGTGAGGCACCTGCAACAATTGATTAATAAAAATATGAGAAATAGCAGAGATAACAGAACTCAGAATCACTTTTATATTGATCACAGGCCACTTCGAGGGGGCAACCTACTATGAGTAAGCTCAATACAAATAACTTCACGGTGCCTTCATAGGTCTCAACACACACTTATATACTAATTCTAGGCGCCCATACTATGGGTCAAAACCATGGGCCACTACAAACTATGGATTAACAATACCACGGGCGACTTACAAAGCATATGCGCCAACAACAATAACACAAACTATTGATCAACAAATACTACGGGACGACTTACAAAGCATATGCATCCAACAACAATATACTAACAAAGTAAAGACATGGGTTCCTAACATATTCCTATAAATATGAGACCTAAGTCCACTCAAAGGACTCACTCTCTCCTTGGGATGGATTCAATATCTGTGATCAAAATGGAACCAACCTCTATTAAGAATGGAACCAACATTGGATGATAGAAGGGAATCATCAATGAGATACCAGCTTCACCATACCATAGTGAACTATAATGTAGAGAAGGAGACGGAACCTTCTTGTGGATGAATAGCTCCAGCTCAGGGCTGGCTCTGTCAAAGAAATATTTGGTTTGACAGAGCCTATGGTTGGGTGGAAAGTTGTTGGTCTGTAGGGAGTCGGTTGCATTTACAGATAAGTATTCATTGGTGTTTATATGTGTTGTATTTATCTCTGAGATGTATATAAGTGTGCAACGTTATCTTTGATTTATGTGTAATAGAATTATTGTTTAAAGTTGAATAGAATTGCCTAAAGTTATTGAAAGAATGTGATTGCATTCATGTAAAGGTTGTTTTGAATGTATATGTAATTTTGTTTAAGAATTGTCAGTAATTGATAAATCATATAAAATTTCACTGTAATTATTTAATCTTCAATAATGGAAAGCAAAACAGAATAATAGAGGTATTTTCAGTTCAAAATGTGGTTGATTTATGGCCCCAAGGGCATCTTGAAGGTACTAGGGTCATGAAAAATTGGTATCATAGCACAGGTTGCAACACTGGGACTGCATAGACTGTATTCAAAATTATGTAGGCAAAATTCCAGGATGAACATGAAGTGTATGAAGAAATGCATTGGATAAAATACTAAGGAAAATCACATTTAATCTTCCATGGGTTAATTCAGAGGAAACCATAGTTAAAATAAAATTGGGAGTTTCAATTGATTTTGGGCTAAATTATGCATAAGTACTGTACAGGAATTGCACATTCTGTTAAATGACGAGCAGTGCTAGTCTAAATGGTCAATATTGTATGTGATCAAATCAACGGTCGATATCCTTTCGGGATCATGAAAGTGCTCAAATTTTATTTTAATAAGCACAATCCTGAAAGAAAACCATTTAGGATATGTGTCCCCACTGAAATCATTCAGACCCTCAAAAGTGGTTTGTCCAAACTACTTCTCTTCTGATCATGAAACCTCCAAACTTCCTATTTAAGTTCCAAGTTTGAAATGTCAATCGGGCTAACCAATCAATCTTGGAGGGAACGTATGTGTCAATAATGTGTCGTGATGGGATAGAAAGAAGGGACATGTTTATGTCCGAAGTTGCATGAAGACCAGTATTGGAGCAGATATCAAGATGGAGATCGACAACCATAAGCGTTCAAGGTCATGAAGGTGCTTGAACTTTAATTTGAGGATCACACTCCTTAAATGAAACCACTATGGACACGTGGCGTGCTTGTAAGGGTTTAGGATTCCAAAAGTTGTTTTTGTATACCACTTCTTTACCGGTCCTGAAATCATTTACCAGTAGGAGGGTGACATGGTTACATCATGGGGGTGACACATGGGATTTTCTAACACCTAAAGGCATATTTCTCCTTCCACATCATCACCTTGTCACGTCAACAACACACCACATCAGTACAATGCCATGTCAACAGAAATTAAAAAAGTTCAAAAAAAAAATGAAAGTCTCGAGCCAAAATCTTGTTTTTTCCATATCATGAGCATATTAAATCAGAAACTGATGAAACTAGTGCCATTTCGACGCTATTAATGGATACTATAGGATCACTAGTGAGGGTCAAGGACCCATTCTACTTGGATTGGAAAATAATTCAAGTTTAATGGTTTTTGAAGGTGTGTAGCCCGAGGATAGATGGAGGCCCGGTTGAGGCCCAAATTTTTATATTGCAACTATGATCCAGGTACATAGATGAATCTGGATCCTTGAGGACAAAATAAAAAAATATGTGAACCCAAGAGTTAAAAGAAGGCCAAAATCCACTATTTGGGCGTGCAAAAGTGAGATTTTTGGAAAATTGAAGCAGGAAAAAGTGGCCCCATAACTCATAACTAGGAAATTTACTGATTTCAACATTTGTTCTACTCACCAAGATGAACAATGTTTCTTAGAGAAAAAAAATTCATAAATGCTTAATCTGGAAGATATCAATTTTTAGTAAAAATTCCAAGTCTAGAAGAATGGCAAAAATTAAAAAGTGGTGATTTCAGAACTTCGTAAGTTTTTATAGGAACATCATATTTGAATAGTGAAAGTATTCAGATACTCCCCATTATATGGTCTATCATATCCTAATATAAAAAAAAAAAATTCCATTTCTTTACCATTTTTCTTCTACAGGTATCAGAAAATGGTCCATCAGAGTAAGTGCAACTACATGAATAGTGTAAAAATTGGTTAAAAATGTTGATTTTGGAGAAGTTGTAACTTTCAGCTCTGAATTCAGAAATAGAAATGGGAGAAGTCATTGGAAAGTGTTTTGATAGGAGATCAATATTAGTGAATCTGATTACAAATCAGAGCCTTTTATCTTTCCAGGAAATTTATAGAAAAGGGGCTTGCAGCCCAATTTGTTTACCTATTTTATTGGTTGTAGGATCATGTTGCAAATATTAGCTACAGAATTAGCTACATGAATGAAGTAGTACTGGTCAAAAGTGCTGACTTCAGAAAATAGGTTATGATGATAAGGGAGTATGACATAGGTAAAAGGGAGTTAGTATGATGGTATGAATAGCATAAGTGCACTTTCACAACAATATGGAGGCACAATGGAATTAGTTGAGTATGGTTCATCTATGCAATGAATAGCAATATGAATGATTGCCGAATCCTTTTAAACCTAAGAAAATAATTTTATCGTGGTATAGGAGAATGTTAGATGTAAGACTAAATTGGATTTTTGCAGAAGCATCAAAATGATGCTTGCATAGTTATGTAAAGTTGCAATTGAAGAAGCAATGCTTGATAAAAGAGCTTGCCAGCAAGCAAGTCAGAGGACTAGTCGAAGAGGGTTGAGTATTGGGTACTGTGATGGTACTATTTATTTTCAAGGATAATCCATGATGCAAATACAGCATCACCTAGTGATAACTAGGAAAAATTGAGAACGGATCTATGGTACCTCAATTAAAGTACATGACATGCATTTATCATATTCAAAATGTCCAGAAAGGAAGTACAAGAAGAGATGTAAGAGCTCTTAGTTGTTGAAGATGAAGTAATATTAATCATAGGATTGTGGTGTGATGGAAATTCTACAAATAAAGCATAAAAAAGACTAAAAAGGATTGTATATCCTATGTAAAGGATGACTTATTAAGTAAGTAATCCTGATATTGCATTGTCAAAAATGCATATACTACATTGATTATAATCTTATGCAATCCAAACTGCATAAAATTAATTGGAGGGAAAATAGGTGAATCGCTTGGTTGATGTAGTTGATATTTGATGCAATAACGTAAGGACTAGTACAAGGATGAGAAATACTAGTTGCAGAAAATGATATTTCCATGCATAAAAGAAGGGTGTAAATCATAGGCCTTGGAATAGAGAAAGAAACCATGTAATAAAGGTTGTAGAGCATGGGAGACAAATGTATTCACAGGGAAAGGACCACTTAAAATCTTGTATGGTATAGGGAATCTACCATGATGAATAGTGCATGTACACCAAGGATGAGATTGGTGAGCCACCATAACAGGTGAGCTTTACGCATGATAGACAGGGTGGCAGGGTATGAACCAACAATGTATGTGTAAAAAGTGTGAATTAAATGATGAACTTCAATTCACCTAGAAATAGATATCAAGACAATAAGGCACTCCATGGTTTAGAATTGGCTCGTGAGATAGATATTGTGGCATAGTAGAATTCGATAAGAAATTTTCCAAGGAATGTAGAGAAAGATTCTAGATTTGGACAAGATTAGAATCAGCTCCGGATAAGAAGATGTCAGTTTGGGTTAGGATAGGATTAGTTGTAACAAGTAGGCCTTGGGAATGAATACAACGCAAAGGTGACCTAAATCATCATAGAAGTTGCAAGGATGGCAAGAATTGGGTGCAACTATAAAGGACGCATGTGGAAAAACAAAGCAGAAATAGGAACGAGGGAGATGTCCTCACCATAAATATTTATTTTTTCCCTAAAATAGAATTGTATATTTTTGAAGTAGAAAATATAACTTAAATATGAATTAATTATTATTACTACTTGGGTAAGAGTACTGTATCTAATGGAATTTTATGCAATTGGTAGAGAGGCCCTGGAAGATATCAGATAAGCTATGGAATCTTACGTTATGAAGAGGAATGAAGGGAAGTGTTAAGAACCTGGTTAAAGATGTTGATGATGTAGTTGCTCGTGGGGATCAATACCACATTGAAAGAGAACAAGGAAAGAGCTTGTCATGAGGTTGATGGAGGAAATCATGTGAGTTCCTGTGAAACACCAATTAATCAGGTCACATCTGAGGTGTGGATAGAAACCATACAAGTATGGAATTGATTGTGCCTATGTTATATGGGTGTAGAAGGAATTGGGTAAGAATTCCTACAATCTTGCTTGATATATTCATTAAAATTTTCATGATGATACTGAGTACATGTATGTCATCGATACATAATTAAGATGAAGGCATAAAAACTTGTGTTAAAAAGTTCTTAGAATACCTTGATGTATACATGAGTTAGTGTTGTTAGAAAAATAGGATCGCAGAGCAATAACAATAAATATAAATGCAAATATAATCACACACACATTACAAGAGAGACACAGATATATCGTGGTTCACCCCAACTTGCCAATCCTTATTATTATTACCAGTCCAGCAAGGTGAAGGGATACAACCTGCAGCACAACCACTGCACTTCCTCTTCACTGTATCACAGTCTCTCTCCTGATCTTAGAGATCTTTATAATGCATAAAACCTAATACATCTTACCCTAGCCGTATTACAATGTCTTTCTTTTATAGGGGAAATACAATGGGAAAATACCACGGGATACACGGCTAAGACAATATCATCTATGAGACTGGAATATCTGGCTCCACAACCAACAAGTGTGTCATGATTGGAATGATTAAGAGTTAATAACCATTGCAATGGAGTATTATACTCCTACTTGGGAAATAAATGATATGTGAGATAACCCTGCGTGAGGCCATGTGTTGTCTAATCCTTCAACATATCATGGAAGATCAATTTTGTTAGCATTATGGCATTTTTGAAATAATGCAAGAATGGATTGAGGGAATAGGCATAAGTAGAAAATATGAATGTGTGTGTGTTGGTACATGTGTTGTTTTCATTGTGAAATGTTTGATGTGTTGATTATACATATGTGGAGAATGGTATTTTGTTGCAATTAATATGTTGGTAGTTGAAAATGATTGAGGTGTTGGGATTATAATTATGGGTTATTTAATGTTTTATTATGAATGTTGAAATGAAATCAGTATATGAATGAATGATCATTGTTGTTGGATGATTTGAAAATTTATTTAGGAAAACAGACTGCAAGTAAATCTGTCTTGGACATGGAAACGAGCATATGAATACAATGAAGATTGAGAATTAATGAGCAAAGGACAAAGGACAAAACATTGTGTGAAGGGCCTCATATTTAATTAAAAAGTATTATTTCTAAGACACATTACAGGAAGACCATGATTTATGGCCTGCAAGAGATACAACAACAATGTCTTGAATTAGAATTGTTGTGGATACTGTGAAAGAAATGCATGAAAAAAAATAGTCACATTGAATGGACTCCAAGAATACTCTACCAAAAGAACAGAGTTGTGTAAAAGAATATGTCTTAGAGATGGCAGTAAAAGTGAGCCACAAAGAAGATATGGATTATTGCTCTTGTCATTTGAAATCTAAGTATTAAGTGTGGAACTCAAGATTTTTATTGGGAATTCAATTTTGAAGATAATGATTTCTAATAATGCTCCATTTATAAAAGTATAATTTTTAATGCATGTATCTTCATGACACAGGTGAATGGTAAATCCACTTATTATGATCCCATTATGGAAATGCTCAAGAAGGGAAGATGATCTGCTAAAGCTAGAAAGCCGAGAAGAAGGAAAACCCTGTAAATTGTGCTCTACTCATGCAAGAAAACCTTGGCAAATAATGGATCGCTTGGGGAACTATTAAGTCAGAGAATGGGATGCATTTCTGCAAAGAAGAGACAACTTTAATGATTTGACTATGAGAAACCCTCATGAAAAGGAATTGGGGTAACAAATATGAGGTAATGTTAAGTCAGTGAAGAGAGCCCGAGGGTCTAGGGACTGTTAACTCGAAGAAGGGAGCCCCATTCCTTGATTTGTGAAAGAGAATTGAGGTAACAAACCCGAGGGACTGTTAACTCAGTGAAGGGATCCCGAGGAACTGTTCACTCAGAGAAGGGATCCCCAATCCTCGAATCGTGCAGAATAATGAAAATAAGTATGCATGCATATAAGTATTGGATATCGAAGGAAAACTAAGGAAACAAATGATAAATTTTGGTACATTTGGGATAGGATGGTCGAAAAATATACTAGATTGAAAAGACGAAAAACATTGACTAAGGAAGCAGATTGCAAACTAACATAAGTTGTGCAACAATATATTGTACGCTGAAGATACTTGTCCAGGGAGGACAAGTAGTGGCCGCTAGCTGAAAAGTGGGGGGAGGATTAATATTGTCATTGAATTCAAGAATGTTTGATAAACCCAACTGTGTGCTAGCCTAGCATTATGATTTGTCAGTAACCTAATAAATCCAGCTGGGGGTTGGATTGGCTATGGACTCAATGGACAAATGGGAAGAAGTTGAACCTCGCTTATGGCATTCATGTGAAGCTAGAACATATTCATGAAGATAAGTATTAGGCTAATGTGTATTCTCATCTTTTCGTTGTTTTCTACGGTTATACATTTAAATTCCCGTTACAGAATGCTTTGCTTGTGATGACTATAATATGAACGATTCCATTATTTATTGATGTAGGTAACAATTTTGTATAAGATGGTAATATAAATTTTGGATATTGCTACTCAAAGATAGCCATCAAATGCAAGCTGGAAACGAAGAAGACAACATACTACATGTTGTTGAAAGTTAGAGATGGGGTCTCTTGAAGATGAACAAGAATGCAAGAAAAGCACTATTGCCTCGAAGGCACATAAAATGTAATTTTGGAACATGTGTTTTTAATAGTGAAACAATGTGGACAGTGTTTGTATTAAGGGGGGGGGTAATGTAACACCTTGTTTTTTAACCCAGAATATAATCATGTAAATATGGATGATATGGCTAGAATCCATACATGAATGATGTAATTTTGTATATTTTTTAGATAAAACCATGACTACTGCAGGCCAAAGAACAAAAAAAGAGATGGGGTGGACTAAGAGTCCACAAGAAGGGGAAAAAGGTGTCCCGGTGCATGAATGCCACATGTATCTCTCTCACCACCCTTGGTTCCACTTGGTTATTCATCATTATGCCTATAAATATGAGAACTAAGTCCACTCAAATGACTCACTCTCTCCTTGGGATGGATTCAGTCTCTGTGATCAATATGGAACCAACTTCTATTAAGAATGGAACCAACATTGGACGATAGAAGGGAATCATGTATGAGATACCAACCTCACCATGCCATAGTGAACTATAATGTAGAGAAAGAGATGGAACTTTCTTGTGGATGAATAGCCCCATCTCGGGGGTGGATTTGTCAAAGAAAGATTTGGCTTGATAGAGCGTATGGCTGGGTGGAATGTTGTCATTCTGTAGGGAGTTGGCTGCATTTACAGATAAGTATTTATTGGTGTTTATATGGTTTGGAATTATCTCTGAGATGTATATAAGTGTGCAACGTTATCTTTGATTTATGTGTAGTAAAATTATTGTTTAAAGTTGAAAATAAATGCCTAAAGTTATTGAAAGAATATGACTGCATTCATGTAAAGGTTGTTTCGAATGTATATGTAATTTTTTTAAAGAATTGTCAGTAATTGATAAATCATATAAAATTCCACTGTAGTTATTAAATTTTCAATAATGGAAAGAAAAACAGAATAATAGAGGTATTTTCAATTCAGAATGTGGTTGATTTATGGCCCCAAGGTCATCTTGAAGGTACTAGGGTCATGACAGTGCTAGTGGAGAAACATGTGTGTAATAATCAAATGATATTATTTGTTGCAACTAACTAAAGTGTTCAAAGAAAATGCATATGTAATTTCTTCTTCAACTCAAAAAGATGCTAAAGGTGCTTGCAACTAACAATCTTGATCAATAATGCTTATGAAAATGAAAAGTGTGCAATGGAGGTATTTAACACTTCTCTCTTGTTTCTAATTCACTAAGATCACATGGAATGCGAGGTGAAGAGCATACTTCAAGAGAATAGAGCCTTTAGATCCTTTCTTGTGTGAAAAAGTGGATTAGACTACTTTTCCTAGATCATGAAAAATAAGCAAATAACAAGCATGATGTCTTGAATAGTAGTGTTGACTAGGAGGCTCGTTGAAAGCCCCAAATTCTTTTACCTAGGTAAATTTCTAGAGAAGAACTCTTTACTTCTTAATCTTTCCTAAGTGATCTAATTACTAAATAAAGATAACTATTGCAAATTAATTTAATTCTGGTTCATTAGTGAGCAGCCATTAGGACTGCAAGATTTGTGCAAAATTGATAAAAAGAAAAATAAAAGACAGTAGTGTGGGTTTTCCCAATACAAACGTATTAGTAGCATAGTTACAACAAAGCAAGGACACGCTAGTATAGAGAAGACTACTACACAGAATAAATTAGGAATTTATGTGCAATAGTGCGACCATCGAAGGAAAATTTGCGAGAGTAGCATGGTCAAGGCATCAAGATTCATGCTATTGTGTAAACAAAAATTACGACCAAGAGGAGGCCGAATTATGGGAATGAACGGTATGGACCTGATCGATGTACAAGACAATAACCAAGAATTATCTATTTAGGAAATAACAAACTAGTTAATAATAATGAGAAATGAACAAAAATGAAGCGGAGTTGCCATAAATACTGTTGTGGGAAAATTTGCACAAAGGTGTATATCCCTTCCCACTTGATGGGGTGAAGCCTTTGAATTTGTCAACAAGGTCCAATATTGTGTTACCAAAGCAAATGTGAGTGACTCCAAATTGATCTTGCAAGATCTTGTTAGAAAAGCAAAACAAAATAAAACAAAAACTTGAAAATAACTTGAAACAAAGCAAAGGGAGTGAGAATATGCAAACCAAAACAAGAATTAAATGCTAGAACCATTTTAGATTGCCCAATAGTCAAGCTTGTTACATGTAGTGTCATCTAGGAGGTGTGGTATTCAAGGGATGCCAAAAATATTCCTTAGAGAATTCCTTTTTGTCCACACTAAATGATAAATAACTTGAAGAACAAATGGGAGAAACACTTTCCCCTTGGAGGAAGGTAGCAAGGGATCTTGAAGAATGCTAATAGGTGTGGGAAGAGGTAGAAGAAGTTCCAACACAATTCCAGAAACATAAACTTGATCTAAAATTTTATACTTAGATGCATAACCATGGCTTCCCTTTATAGGCCAAGAAGTGACCAAGAAACAACTAGATCCAAATGTGAACTCATTGACTGCATGATCTAGATCCAAAGTACACAAAAGGGATCCGTTCAATGATCCCAAGTACATGAGGAGCCAAATTTGAATTCTTGGAGGTGATGGAGATTTGATGATCCTTCAATTCACCACAGGTGGTTTAGATCCTGTCATTTTTTGTAGTCATGTGGATTTCAAAGGAAAATCCATGCTAGGCTAGCGCAGGAACAAAATTGATAACACATGTTGTAGCGCGAGCTATTATGGGTGTAACTGTGCTACCTCTTTTTTGGAATTTTTGGACTCATGCTTCTTTCTATATATGATGAGGATGTCTTTGGTGGGTTGCATGCTATATGTTGATAACCCCTTACTGCAAGATTAGCCAAAATGTCTCATGTGTGTGAGATTTAGGCATTAACAAAGAGGCAAGAAAATTTGAAGCCAAGGTTGACAAGACAACTAGAAGAAATACATAAGAACTATGAACAAGCTTAAAAGACCATTGTTGGTCTAAAAAGGAAAATAGTAAAGGCCAAGAAAATTGGAGAAGCCCTAGAAAGTCAAATTCAAAAGAAGAAAGAGTCTTGTCAAAGGAAAGAGCTTGAGATCCTTTCACTAAAAGAAGATTTGGATAAGATTGTTTCCTAGTTGGAGAAAAATTCAAAGTTTGAAAAGAGTTCAATGATTCTAAATGACATTATCAGTTGTCAAATATCTCCACGTGATAAGACTGGCATTGTCTGCAACAACAAACATAAGAGTATTAAACAAGGTGAAAGATCAAAGATACCAAAAAAGAAGAATAAACAAAAACCTAAGAGCTATGTTGTTGTCCTTACAAAGTATTTCAAGTATGAATAAAATAGAAAGGAAGCTAACAATGATCAGCAGAATCCTATTGTACTCCATAAGAAGAATGAATTCAAAAGAATTCTAGCATCAAGAAGACTCTTCACAACCAGGTATGAAAATATTTTTATTGGACATTGTTATTCTTGCAACAATTTTGGGCATAAGGATGAAGATTTTAAAGCTTATGGAGGAAATGCTCAAGCAAGACATGGAAGTGCCTACATAAATGTTGAATGCTACAAATGCCACAATTACGGACACATGGAAAGAGAGTGTAGAAGAAAGATGGATGTGAACATTGAATGCTACAAATATCACAACCTTGGACACTTTTCAAGAGATTATAGAAGTGACATGGCAAGCTCCCCTAAACAAGAAACAACAAAAGTATGGAGAATAAAATCAGAAGATGTACCCCTTCATCTTTAAAAGGGGGACAATCATTGATAGGGGGAGTCACATATGGATAAAAGAAGATCTCTTGATTGGCTATGTAACTCTTTTTAGTTGAAGGTGACTATTGAACATATCTCTACATTTACTATATTCAATAAACATAGTATCTAACTCATATGATACATAGGAGCTTGAGTACCATGTGATAAAACTCCAATGAGGTATCCAAAGAACTAGATGAGAACAAAAGTAGTCCTAGCTGCAATATTAAGGTTAATAAGGATCATGCACAAAGCTTATGTCATGGTTGTGTTCCTCGTAAGAAGAGATTGAGAATGTGATGGAATCTTGTTTATATAAGGAAGACAACAAGAAAGACATCAACAAATTGTTAGAAAATTCTGAAAAAAATTGTGTACAAGCCTCAACTCTGAAATATTTGGAAACATCTACTTAGAAATTAAAGAGTCCAATTGTAAGCATAAAAGGGATATCATGCAGTCTTGTGAAATGCAAGAAAGAGGAAGACCCGTGAGCTTACATATGAACTTGGTATGAAGATATTTATGGAAAACACCATTTATCATTTGGTTGATCAGTTCAATGTGTATGTTGATAATATTAAAGAAGAAAGGAGAAAGAACTCTCTAAGAGAATTATGACAGCATAAAGGAGAAATTGATGAAGAAGGACAATACATAGATGCAGTGATAAAAAAATTTGAAAAATAAATAAATTTGCTAATAGGATGACTAACAAAGTACATAAAGGTTGCTCTGAGGTTGCGGAAATGTTTGTTCTATGTTGGAGTCTAGCTGAAGCAACATTTCGGGAATCCAAGACATTAATGATTCAACATGTAGAAGGATATTTGCAAAGCCCACTTGTGACAATTTTAAAACTTTTTGAGGGATATTTTAGAATTGATTAAGGACACAAATTATGAAGAGACCATCTTAGCATCAAAAGGGTTCAATCTTGGTAGCTTTTGGTAGCAAAATTATAGCATGACTCTTTGAAGAAGTTTGAGAGTACATTTGTAGCCCATTTTCAGAACTATTATCTGAACTCTTGGGACTATTTTCTAAGTGTTCTGGAAGAAACTTGAAGTGATTTAATGGAAGCAACATAGTGCATGAAAATTTGGGCATTTACTTTTTGCATGAGTAGATTATGTAGCTCTAAATCCCACACATCGCAAACAAAGATTTTGTAGCAACCCTATAGCTGGTAATGTTCAAATATATGTGACAACCTATCATATGAATTCAATCCTATCTTAGTCATGCCTCCTGTAGAGTATGAAAGATGCTAGCTCAACTCCCAAAACTTCTATCAATAGATCCAATAAAAATTGGAATCATCGCATCACATGATGATGAAAAGTTTCCAGAGCATTTAATTGCATGGTGTTAACACCTAAAAAGTGCTCACTAGCTCATTCCCTTATTCACATGACCCATTTGTCCACTTTTCCACCATCTGAGCCTCTTAAACCAACAAAAGGTCACCAAAAGACCTTAGTACACCCCTTTTTCCATTAAAAAAGATTATTTTTCCTGAAAAACATAAAAAACCCTCAAAAAGGGTCCAAATTCCCAAAAATATTAAAAAGGGAATTAAAATATTATTTTTATTCAAAAAAGGAAAAAGGAGGGAAAAGTACCTAAACCATGTTGGTCAATACCATTTGGTTTCCACAAAACCACAAAACCACAAATGGTATTCCCCACCACCAAAACCTATAAAAAGGTGGTAGGGGCTCCTCATTATCCATCCATCCATTATCTCATCCTTATGCTGCTGAAATCTCCCTTGAGCATTTTAGCCATTGCAAACCACATTGGAGAAGAGACCATTGGAGATTGGAGTTGCTCATCCTTGGAGCCATTCAACCTCACCATTAGAGGTATTGATTCCGCAAGCACTTGCTTGCCCCATTCTTTCAATACAAATTCATTATTCTACATTGTCTTGTTCTTAATTTTAAATTATTTTTGTTATTTGCTTAATATCTTTGCATAGATCCATGATTAGTCTTGTTTAATTAGTTTATTGTTATTTATTTCCATTGAAACTGCTGCTACTAGTTAGCAGGTGCCCATAGCACTAATCCTGGTTGCAAAACCGGGCCAACAGTTTTTGGCGACTCCGCTGGGTTTTGAACAATAGATCTCTAGTTTTGCTTTTAATCTTAGTTTTTTATTAGTTTTTAACCTTTAGATCCATAGATATGCCATCTTAGACAGCAGATCCATTGCTTCTCTAAGTTTTGGCCTCATCTATTGCCATTAACAGCCCGGAATTCTTGATTTTCGGGTTTGTTTTTCGGCTTCCGTGCACGGCTTCCGCCTCGCGGTTTTTAGCTTGACAGTCACGCGGTCCATCGCGGCTTTCGGCCTTTTTTCCGCGCGGTTCACCGCGGCTTTTTTGCCATTTTCCGCGCTGCACATAGCGGCATCGCGGTCATTTACCGCGCTGCACATCGCGACTACGCGGCCTTTTTCCGCGCGGTTCACCGCGGCTTCGAGGCCTATTTGCGCGCTGCACACCGTGGATTCGCAGATATTTTCCGCGCGGTCCATCGCGACTGCGTAACCAAAACCCGCGCGGTCCATCGCGACTGTGCGACAGAAACCCGCGCGGTCCATCGTGGCTTTTCTGTCAAAACCCGCGCTGCTGATTTTTTCATTCGGCCATTCCGATTTTAAAAATTAATTTTTACTGTACTTTCTGCCCATAGAACATTTTTTACAGTATTAAATTCTGCATATTTTACAGCTTTGAAATTTTTTTTTACTATTTACAATGCATATCTAGAAATCTTTTTAAAAATTTTCAAGAAAGTGAAAGAAAGACTTATTTCTGCATTTTTATCTAGGTTTAAATTTTTTCCTGTTTTACTTCTTTAAAATCTTGCCCTTAGCAATTTCCTTGAAAAAAGAAATCCATTTATTTCTTTTAAAGAAGTCTATTATTTGCTTTCAGAATTCAAAAGATTCTTTATTTTTTGAGTTAGTTTTGCAAAGCATTTAGTTTTCAATTATTGAAAGAAGTCATAAATATTTGCTTTTTATTTTCGAAAGATCCTTTATTTTTTGAAAATTTCCTATAAAGCATTTACTTCTTTCAAGTTCAGTTTACAATACCTCACGTGCACTCACTCAATCACTGAATTGAACTAAGCCTTAAAACGTACCCTAATTTCAACACACGTTTAACCCCACTTGGGGAACACTAAAACAACTTTGTAGCTAGGTAGTATTGGGGGGATAGGTGTTCCAATAACACCCCTCAGTTATTACATCTGAGACATAGAAGTTGTCCAATTAGGGAGCTAAAATCTCTTAGTACTTTTTGGCGCGGTCACAACCGGTTTGTGGGAAGGCCTCTCCCTTAGGAGGGTTGAAGTCGCGAGGATGGTTCCGGAAGCCTGAGTGGAATACCGAAATCCATTCAGTAACCGAAGGGCTACCATTCGCAGTTCTCGGGATATCCCTGTATTGGGATATTGCGATCAAAGGACCAAACGGCAGATTTACCTTTTCTCGACGCGTCATGAACGGAGTATCCTAGTAGCCTGTCTTTAGGATTGATTACCCGGTGTCCCTCCCGGTAGGGGGATATCTAGCCATTGTCTCAACAATCATATTGTCTGACTTGGATTTCATCACCTTGCAGAGGATATCGATTGTTTGAGTCACAATACTTTTAGTTAGGTGTTTGCATGATTCAACCCACCTTTGGTCTAGTTACACCTATTTTTTCTAGAAGCCGTTTGCATGTTGGTACTCTGACCATTTGTTGCTTTCCTCCACTTATTGTAGCACAGCTGCTAGAATAAGTGCCTTTTCTGAGGTTGATTTTTTGGCCTGAGAGCCTTCTTTTTCACTCCCCTTCTTGCACCCCTGGTTGCATTAGGGTTTTGAGTCTTTTATATATATATCACCACCTGATACTTAAACACATTTTTCACACAGAAACCTAATTCTCACCATTGAGAATTTTAGACGCTCTCGTCGTCTACAGGGCGAACTCCCAGAGTTTAGTCCACTTGGCTCTCCACGTCACGGACGCAGAGCCTTATCCCTTGATTCGACACATCGTCAATCAGCTGGACAGTCATCCGATTCTGACACACCTCACTTCACATTTGATTTGGATGTAGAATCCGAAAACCCTACAGAGTTACCACCAACCACCATTATGGTTGGAACACCATTTGATCCACTCTTTACCAGCACCATAGGAGAGACGTCTACAGACCCTTCTACTACAGTGTCGTCCACGGCAGCAACCACCCCCCTGGGTATGCCCAATATGGGCAACACTCCACATTTAGGAATGCCCAACACAGGGCCATCTCCTGTTATAGGAATTCCCAACACAGGTCCACCACCTGTTATGGGCATGCCCAACATAGGGGTCACACCCCCTCTAGTTCCCACAAACCCTATCCCAGGAATCCCCACTGCTATTCCTAACCCAACTGTAACCCATGTTGCACTTGGAGGCGTTGGCCCATACCAGACTACACCTATTGGAGGGCACATACCCTCCATACCTAGCATACCTTTAGGTGCTACTGGACCCCACACCACAATGACTAGGCATATCCCAGTTCCAGTCCCCACATCTGCTAGCTTACCATACATGGCGAGTCTGAACCTGCCAGACTTAGCTAGGCTCACAAATGACCCCATCAGACATGATCCTGCGTGGCCTCACATGCCCACCAAACTCCCCTCTGACATCCCTAAGTTTGAGGGTAAGACGGGTGAAGACCCCCAGAACCATATCATGTCCTTCCACCTATGGTGTTCCTCCAACTCCATAGTGGACGACTCTGTCTGCCTCCGGCTCTTACAGCGCACCTTCACTGGCTCTGCAGCCAAGTGGTATATTGAGCAAACCCATGGGACGCATGCCACCTTTACCTCCCTGGCCTCGACCTTTCTACAGTTCTTTCAGTTACCTATCTACTATGATGCGGGCGTCAAGATCCTACTGTCTTGCAGACAGAATATGGCCACCCACATCACTGACCACATTCATGAGTGGCGTCGACGCCGGAGCCTCTACAAAATTAAGTTAGACGACCGTATCTTTTTAGATTGGTTTCTAAAATCCCTCCTCCCGCTCATCGCGAAGGATGTGGCATCTGAAAGACCCCAGTCTGAAGAAGAGGCCATCCTCAAATCCCAACAGTTTGATCTCATCTACGCCCAGTCAGGTTATTTATACACCATCATACCAGACGCCCCACGATGTGACTCTTCACGCAGTGACACGCCGGGGGAATCTCATGCCGCCGATGGCATTATTGGCCAAATCACACCCCAAGCTAAACCTTTCACCATGGTGAGTACCATGCCTTCCCCAGACCTCTCTAGGGATACATCCAGTTCCGGAGCGACAACTTCTTATGCTCCAACAAACCAGACCCATCACATTCATGGGCCCTCTTGTCCACAACATTGCTATGGGCAAGCGCCATCAGCATATGTACCTCCTACATACTATACTCAACCTACCACACATACCCCCATGCAGTTCCCACAACAGCAGATGCATTACCCACAACCAGCTGCACCAGCTAATCTCGCACCTCCAATAGCTCAGGGGTACCAACAACCCCAACAGGCAGCTGGACCACCTCCAGCTCCACCTGTATACTACCCACCGCAACCTGCTCCCGCACCTGCGGCTCCCCAGAATCCCCCCAATGCTCAAGGGCATGTGTACGCACAACAACATCAGCCCCAATACCAAAATAACCAACGCAACCAGGGTGGGCAACCAAACCGAGGAAGAGGACGTAACCGTGGAAACAACCAAAACCATAACCAAGCTCCACAACCTACCCATCCTCCGCAAAACAATAACGCATCGCCTGCTCATCAGAATCCTGATCGGCCACCTAAGCAAGCCAAAAATGCTAATTTACGAACAAACCATCCTTGTTCTATTTGCGGTGTCTATGGCCATTATACCCACGCTTGCCCACATCTGGAGCGAGCTCGACAACTATGGACAGATGACGCCCATCGTCAAGGGCAGGCGGCTCCTCAGCTGCCACCCAACCCTCCACCACCTCAACAACAACCTTTGGTGCTACAAAACCCTTTTCCAACACAAGGAGTGGTGAACACTCAGCCGTTAGCCCCCCCACAGGGCAACGTACAACCACAGCAAATCACTTACGCCGCTCCTGATCAACCCATGTTTGATTCAGGGACTCACCACTTATTGATGATGTCCACTGCCGACGTCAATATCCAAACCCGCTGGAACCAGTATGGCCCTACCTCCGAAGCCCCCCCCGCCGACAAGGATACTAACGCTCATCCCACCGATCAGCCGTTACGGATACCACCTCTTCCACTTGATGGCGCATCTAAAGCACCTCGTTTCCCACTCCGCCGTATCAACAACAACCCCAATGCACGGGCTGTGTCAAATTACAACATCGTAGATGACCTAGCTCAATCTCCCGCAGCCATGTCTGCATTAGAAGTCTTGAAAAACTGTCCTACTCAGCGCAAGACTTTACTTTCCGCCATTGGGGCGATTGACCCAAATGATTCGAAATTGATGACCTTTGATTTAGACCAGTCTGAACCACGTCTGCCTTCCACCATAGCAGTCCAAATTTATGTTTCTATTCGGAATCTTGTCATCCATCGATGTATCATCGACGAGGGTGCCTCCACATGCGTCATGTCCACATTTGTTTGGTAGAAGTTGGGATCCCCTACTCTCCAGCAATCCACAACTGCATTGCGGGCCTACGACGGCCGGTCAGCTCAACCTCAAGGTTTACTACCCAAGGTCCCCGTCCAATTAGGTGGGAAAACTGTGCTCATTGACATAGAGGTCATTAATGCCCAGCTCGATTATAACCTTTTACTCGGCCGTAGTTACATGTACGCCATGAAAGCGGTCGCCTCATCTGTTTTTCGCACCATGATGTTCCCCCACGAGGGACGCGTGGTCAAAATCGACCAACTCACATACTATGATCCCAATGCCCCCGCAGCACCCGAAAATGTTCTTCCCATGATTGAACAACCAACTTCTAGTGCAACTACCTCCTTTGTCTCTTCTTTGGGACCCGGACTTTATTCAGATACACCAATGACCTTTACATTCCAGGCCATTCCACCACCGTCACCGGAGACCCAAGTCGCAAACCTCTGTACTCTTTCACAGAATACACAAACATCCGGTAGTCAACCACCATTGATCCCCAGTCACATTGGTGTTACACCCATCCACACCATCCCCTTCCTGTTTCCTCCTTCGGGTGTAGTAAGCGCCCCGGTTATGGCTACCCTTAGTCTACCCAGGTTAACATTGGGATTACCCGTGTGGTATATTCCGCCTCCCGTTCGACCGCCGACACCAAATTTCATCCTCCAACCGGTACAACCTATTGTTACCACAAATCAACCTCCTCCTGGTGTCGCAATCCCTTCGTCGTCAATGACACCTCCTCCTAGCCTCAATATCCCTTCGTCGTCAACGAATCCTCCCCCTCCTATCAAGCCCACTGGGGGCAGAGGTCCACAACCATACACTGCTATACCACCTCCTAAGGCAGTTAAACCCCCACCGGTGTTTCGAGCTCCCCCTAAATGCTCGTTGTGCGATGAGATAGGCCATCCAACTCATCAATGCCCACAGTTACCAGCACTCCAAGAGCATATGAATATGTTGGACGATGACGCCGGCATCCCAGTCGTTAGACTTGAGCCACCACCTCAACCTCGCGACAAATCACTGCGCACCAACCATCCTTGTGCCATATGCAGTGTTTACGGCCACTACTCTCACCATTGTCCCGATCTCCCTGACTATAGAGCAACATTATACGAGTTAAACAATGTCGATTTGGAGATATCTCCTACCCGAATCGAGGAGATCTACCCCCCGCCATCATCCTCGTCGGAAGAAGTCAATACAATATATATGATTTCAACAACTTTCAAACCAGAACCCCTTGATTTATGGTCTGACTACTTCAATACTGATGAGCAAATTTTGGAGACACTCACTGCACCCGACTACCCTTGGGATGATATGCATCATCGCTCGTACTTCCTCCCGGAAGCATCTACATCCACCGCATCCAACCAGCTATCGGTCGAATCAAAAGATTTCATACCCATTAAGGTCGATTGGTTAAAGGACCCCATCCCAGCACCGGATGCCTTTGAAGAAGGGAACATGTCGAACATTTCCCCCACTATACAGATAGACATTTCAACAATACCAGGGAAACCTGAGCTCATCTCGCTGGGCGCATCTTGCACTCAAGAAGAAACTCAGGCGTACAAAAAGCTCTTTCAAGAGTTCCGTGATGTCTTTTCCTGGTCCTATACCGAGATGCCTGGTCTCAACCCTGCCATTATAGAACACCACATTGATACATGGCCTGAGGTACCCCCTGTTCGTCAGAAACAGCGACCCATTCATCCTTCCAAACTCCCCGCTATTAAAGCTGAGGTCGAGAAACTTCGCAAAGCAGGATTCATTTATCCTATTCCGTACACCACCTGGGTGTCGAACCTCCTTCCTGTCAACAAAAAGCAAGGCTCCCTTAGAGTATGCACTGACTTCCGTGATTTAAACCACGCTTGTCCAAAAGACAATTTCCCCACGCCATTCATTGACCAACTCATTGATGAGTGTGCGGGCCATGAAGTCCTATCCTTCATGGACGGGTTTTCCGGATATAACCAGATTCACATCCGCAAAGAGGATCAGTACAAGACTGCCTTCACCACCCCATGGGGCACCTTTGCCTACCACGTCATGCCATTTGGCCTAAAAAACGCTGGTGCCACTTTCCAGCGGGCCATGACCTATTGCTTTCACGACTTGGTGCATATCCTCCGAGTCTACCTTGATGACCTCACAGCTCGTTCCCAAAAACGATCAGACCACCTTAACGACCTTCGGCAAGTTTTCCTGTGTTGTCGCAAGTATAAAATCCGCTTGAACCCACACAAGTGTGTCTTTTGCGTCCCGGCAGGCCGGTTGTTGGGTTTCATTGTTTCCCAAGACGGAATCACTGTCGATCCCCTGAAGGTCAAAGCCATCTTAGAACTTCCGCCTCCTCGCACGCTTCGGCAACTCCAAAGTCTACAAGGGCGGTCCAATTTCCTTAGGCGCTTCGTTCCTGATTATGCCACCAAAGTCCACGGGTTCTTACGCTTACTTCGTACCCACATACCCTGTGTTTGGGATAATCAAGAAGACACGGCATTCGAAGCCCTCAAGAAATCTCTCACACAAGCCCCCTTGATATCCCCACCGGATTTCTCTCAAGACTTCACCCTTTATGTCTCGGCATCTGAATATGCTGTGTCCGGAGTTTTGGTCCAAGAAGATGCCTCCCACCAATAGCATGTGATTTATTACGTTAGCCAGACCTTGTCTGGCCCGCCTCTGCGTTACCCATACGAGGAAAGATTAGCCCTAGCTGTAGTCTTTTCCGTACAAAAATTGCAACACTACATTCTACTCAGTCATACCACGGTCGTGGCCGACTCCAACCCTATGGTCTATCTCCTAACCCGGCGACTCCTACAAGGTCGTGTTGCTAAATGGGTCATTATCCTCCAGGAATATGACCTCACTTTCAGAACTCCCAAAAGCACTAAAGCCCTCGCGCTTGCTCACCTCATCACTGATCTCCCATCCTCTTCAACATCACCCGTTATCCACACGGACCTGATTGACGAGCAGATCTTCATCATTTCGTCCGATGACCCTTGGTACGGAGACATTTTGACTTACCTTCGTACGCAAAAATTTCGACCACACATCGATCGTGACCGACGCCGTCGCATACGACACCACGCCCCCCGATACCTCTTGTTAGGGGATGTACTTTACCGACGCGGCGTTGATACCATTTTACGCTGCTGCCTATCCCATAGTGAGGCAGAACAAGTCCTCAGTGATTGTCATAGCGGTGCCTGCGGAGGCCATTTCTCCGGCATGGCCACCGCCCAAAAAATCATTCGGGCCGGTTATTTTTGGCCATCATTGTTTACTGATTGCATCACCGTAGTCAAGCATTGCCAGAACTGCCAGCTATTTGCCCCCAAAGCAAGAACCCCCCCCCCGCCCCCCTTCATCCAGTCATCACTGTCGGACCATTCTGCAAATGGGCCATCGACTTCCTCGACTGCAACCCCACGTCAGCCGGCAGTCACAAACACATCGTTGTGGCTGTAGATTATTTCACCAAATGGGCAGAAGCCATGCCGACCTATAATTGCAAATCCGACACCGCAGCACGGTTTTTCTTCAACCATGTTATCACTCGTTTCGGAGTGCCAAAGCAACTAGTCTCTGACCACGGCTCTCACTTCGAAGATGCTGTCTGGAAGGAATTATCAACCATGTTGAAATTTGAACACCATTTCTCTTCCGCTTACTATCCCCAAGGAAACGGCCAAGTCGAAGCGATCAATAAAATTTTGAAGACCATTCTCCAACGTACTGTAGACAAGCACAAATCCATTTGGCACCACATGCTCTTCCCGGCACTATGGGCCTACCGCACCTCAACCAAAACCGCCACCGGTTTTACCCCTTTCCATTTAGTTCATGGTGTCGAATCCGTCCTCCCTATCGAGTGCCAGATCCCAGCCTTACATATCGCCGTTGAACTCCTACCGGACACTTCCCCGATCGAGCAACGTTTACTACTCCTAGAGCAGGCCGATGAAGATCGGCGCACAGCCATTCAAAACATGGAAGCAGCTAAACAACGATCGAAACTAAGTTACGACAAACACGTCCACACAAGAACCTTTTCTGAGGGAGACCTTGTCCTTGCTTACGATCAAGCTCACGATAAAACCGGAAAGGGAAAGTTCGTGTCTATGTGGCAAGGCCCCTATATCATACACACCTGCCTTGGGCAGGGGGCATACATTCTGACCGATTCAGAAGGCAATCCCCTATGCAACCCACGCAACGGTTTGTACCTTAAAAGATTTTACCCATAGAAAATCTGATAGACACCGTCGTCCATTTTAGTATAGGCATACTTTCTTTGTTCACAAAAAATTCAAAAAACCTAAATATTTGTTTTTCTCTGCATGACCACAGATGGAGCCTTTTCCACTCTGCCATGTCGGTTTCGCTGATGGTGCAAGCCGTTGGTCTCCCAATCTCGCCTCCGCAGCTTGGGTAATATACTCCCCTTCACATGAGTTAATTCACATTGACGGAGTATGTTTAGGTGCCGCTACCAATAATCAAGCTGAATACGATGCCGTGACCGATCTCCTGGCCGCTGCTCTCCAAATGAGCATCCGCCACCTCAACGTTTTCTTGGACTCACAGCTCCTAGTTTCCCAGCTCAACAATGATTACCAGGTACGCGATCCCTGTCTTTTCAGAAAATTCCTATGCACTAAACAAATGGTTAGATAGTTTGAATCCATTTCATTCACACATGTCCCAAGATACCTCAATAGTGTAGCAGATAATATGGCCAACAATGTCCTCGACTGGCACACCAATCACATCATGTCATATCCATAAACAAAATGCATCCATGTGCATAACATGTGCCTCCACGGGCATATCTATAAACAAAATGCATCCACGTGCATTACAGGTGCCTCCACGGGCATAAAAACAAATAACCAAATAATGCATCCACGTGCATAACATGTGCCTCCATGGGCATACATAAATAATCCATCATACTGCATCCAAGTACATAACATGTGCCTCCACGGGCATATACAAAAGACAAAGGTGCATACATGTACATACACGACAATATATCCAAATATATATCCACATATATATATAAGCCAAATAGTCAACATGTCATAGGTGCCCTCAGCACCCGATATACAAAAAATAAATATACATCTGTCATACAAAAATGCTTCCCCATATGCTCATCAGCATTTGGGGGCAGATACAATCATCTACTCATCTGGATCCCTAGGATCCTCCGGCTCCTCCTCCGCTGGCCCCACCGGGTCATGGCGAGCCCGAACTCTCCGCTCTGCCGGCCCCGCTGGATCATCCCGCAGACGTATCCTCCCCTGAGCCGGCCCGGCCGGGTCATCTCGTCTACCATCCCTGTGCCTCGCCACGAACACCGTTGTCCTCAATAGGAGCGACTGCCACTCAGGCGGCGCACCGAAACAACCCTGCAAAATATCCCGATCGAGGTCCCTCCATCCATCCTCAGGGAGTCCAGCTAGGATCCGAGCAAAAGTCTGTCTGACACCATCTATGGCGTCATCGCGAGGGCCAACCCCTCGCCCACGAGCCGCAAATCCTCCACCACGTGGAGGTGGTACCGCTGCGGGGGGATGGGCGACCACCATCGCCCGCCCCTGACGAGGCACGTAGTCGTCCGATGGCACTGGACCCACATCTGCACAAAGCAAGTAAGCCATCACGTACTATACAACAATAATCATCAATGATAAATCAAACAACATATGATATAATATCAAATAAAACAAAAAACATACCGTCTAAACTCCAGGCCTGTCCTGGGGCACGAGGCATCTCTGGGTCACCTCGGTAATCCATGCCGGCGTAGGGATAGTCCTCAATCACCAGAGGCATCTGCTCCCACTGCTGATAAAAATCCTCCGTGAAGTAACCGCGGACACCACCACCGCCACGGGGCATCATCTGCCCCCATCTCATCATACGAGGCTCACTCGGAAGACCAGCACGAATGGGTACCCGTGGCCGCAAGGTCGGCACCCGCTCGAAGAAAAAACAGCATAAAAATGAGGCATAACAAAACTCACCTCCCTCTCTAATGGCCTTGTCCAGATCTCTTCGGACTCCAGCCAGAAACATCTGCCCCCAGGCATAATAAGTACCCTGAAGAACAGAGTCCACCATCATCGTCTGCCCCCCAAACATACGATGTGGCGCAGCAGCACCCAGTATCCGTAGAACGCAAGCCCCAACAGCTCGCATATCCCACTCACGTAGGGATCGCAGACTAATAGAGCTGTTCTGTAGAACAGCATCATCAACACAAAAAGTCTGTAACAGGTCCTCCATATCTATACTTGGAGGCAACCTCGGCAAGATATCGCCCACCTCACCCAAGCGAGGCAACCCAGTCAAAAAATAAACATCCGTGAGAGTAATCTCTAACCTCTCACCCCCAATGATGAAGGCACCCTCTGCCGGCACCCACCAACTCACAAGCTTGTTCAGGAGCCGCCTCACTGAACGAATAGGGGGGATCTGAGCGAACTTCAAAAGTCCGCTCATAGCCAGAGTCTGTCTCACCCCTGAATCAGTCTCAATCCTCAGCATGAGATCACCATCGATCTCTCGCTCCCGCCACGAGGACTGTGGCCTCCTCAACATCCTGCCAGCAAACAGAAGAAATTTTTAGCCCTAGCATAAAAAAAAAAAAAAAAAATTATGAAAAAATCCCATCGCGGCTTTTACACAAAAAGCCGCGCTGCCCATCGCGGCTTTTCCACAAAAAGCCGCGATGACCATCGCGGGATCCATGCAAAAACCCGCGATGAACATCGCGGGTTCTGGCCGGACAGTCGCGATGAACATCACGACTATCCCCCATGAACCCGCGATGAACATCGCAGGTTCCAGCCTCACAGTCACAATGAACATCGCGACTATCAGCCTAAAACCCGTGCGGTTCTTCACGGGTTCAGCCCCGAAACCCGCGCGGTTCCACGTTGGAGAGTCAACATGGAATTTCGCGGCCTTCAGGGTCCCGCCACCAAACAAAAACGACATAATTGACAAGGCTAAGGCAAATAGAGTTACCTGCAACTCGCTGAATCGAAAACCAACGGTGAAATCTCCCAGAAATCGAGAAAAAGCTCTGACCGCTCTATCAAACTCGCACGTAACAATGACAAGTAATTTGGGCCCCACGCCCTATTTATAGAAATTCTACCAATTTTCCAACAACCATTGCGGTATCATACGAAGTCCATTTCTCAAACCGTTGGTACCTTTGGAATCAGCACAGCGAGAACTTCATGTAGGTTCGTTCCTTTTTTCGTTTTCACGGGATCCATTTTTTGACCATTTTTTGGGCCTCTCTCGTGGCCTCGGTTTGCGTGCCAAATCGGTCGTTCTCCGTTTTGGACGTGCCTTATATCACCGGATTCAGTTTTTCGCGCTCGTGATGATGCTTGAGATCATTTCTCGCTGTCACGTCCCAATTTTTAGGGCATTTTTTCCATGCCCCCTTGTCACCTCGGTTTGCGTGCCACATCGGCCGTTCTCAGTTCGGGGCATGCCTTATATCACCGGATTCATTTTTCCGCGCCCGTGATGATGCTTGAGATCATTTCTCGCTATCACGTCCCGGTTTTCAGGGCATTTTTTCCATGCCCCCTTGTCGCCTCGGTTTACGTGCCACATCGGTCGTTCTCAGTTCGGGGCATGCCGTATATCGTCGGATTAGTTTTATGCGCTCGTGATGATGCTTGAGATCATTTCTCGCTCTCACCTTTAGATTTTCCAGCCATTTCTTCCATACTTCCTCGTCACCTCGGTTTGCGTGCCACATCGGCCGTTCTCCGTTTTTTGACGTGCTTTATATCGTCGGATCCAGTTTTCCGCACCGATGACGATGCTTGAGACCTTTTCTCGCCCTCATCAATCCATTTTTGTTCGGTATAATTTTACCCCTTTTTCGGGTCGAGCAACCCCTTTTACGAAAAAGGCACTTAGGGAGTTTCTGTTAAGCTCTTTTCTGACTCTTAAAACAATGAAAAGATTGCCGAGCAACCTTGCTTCCTTTCATGCTCGTTAAACGTATCTGAAAGGGAGTCTACCTGGTACAAGTTTACCCCTTTTCCGGACCTTGTAGACTAATTATGAAAAAGGTATACTCTAGTCACATCGGCTAGAAGAGTTCTCCATCCGCATCATTTTATGCTTTTTCGGGCCTTGGAGACTAAAATTACGAAAAATAAACACCAATAGAGTCCACTTACCGTTTTCAGACTCTCTAAACATGAAAGCAACCATGAGCATGAGCCGTCCTGGGCTCACAAAATCCAAAGGACCGTACCATTTCAGAGCACACTTTTATCCCTTCTTGGAGCTCATTAAAACTACGAAGAAGGAATCAATGGTGCCTCTTGGCGCCACGACAGATCAAATCTACTCATCAGGCAGCTTCCCCATTCTGGTCGCCTTTGTTTAGAGTATTCTGCAGTATGTCACCTTGATAATCCCTCGACGGCACCTACCAGCTCGTCCTCCCCCCCAGAGTCAATATATACCATTCAGTCAAAGCAATGATCCCCACACCTACAAGTCAGTTCCCCACGCTGCCAGGTCAACCATGCCATCATGCTCTGAACAAAGGAAGTTTGAGTCTACCCACTTTTTGACCCAGTTACTTCCCATCCCCACAAGTATGCCAGTCCTACCATTAGTACTACCACACTTCAGTTCTACACCTCACGCTCCTATCAAGGAAACATCATTGCCTTGTTAGTTGCTGGTCTCCCTCTGTCGACAACAACCAAATTTATTCCAGAGGATAGACCTAGAGGTCCCTGTGTCTTGGACTCATCACCATTTATGATGAGTGCCTACGAATCATTTCGAGAAGAGTCCTCAGTGCCTCTCCAAATGGTTGTTTCTCACATGCTCGACTTCAACACCTTGATCGCATCGTTGAGACTCGCACAGGGCATTCGTCCGTTCACTTATTAGTCGAAGACCCCGGGTACCTCCTGACTCCTCCACATTTGAGAGTCTTCCTATGGATAAAACAAGTTACACTTTTTCTATAGATATTCGGGTTGCGCATGGCGACAGTATTCAGATATACCCCAGTTTCATACTCCCTTGAGTATACAGTTATATTATTTCTCAGAGATGACTCATAGTCTTTGAGTCCCTACAGATATTGGACACCTTCAGTTTCAGCAGTTCATCAGCTAGTCCAGTGTATCAGTTATTGAGATCAGTTATGATCAGGAGTATATCACAAAATAATGTCCCCCCTGGACCATTATGATGTACCAGTAGATTCTTTATGTATTAGATCCCCCTTCTTGGGACTAATTGTTATGTATATGTCTTGATACGAGCATGGGAATGCCCGCCTCGTCCATTATCAAAGATTATACCTCATTCATATTGAGGCCATGTAATATTTTTTGTTTTTGTAGCTTCCAAGGGGCGTGGCTCCAGTCTCCAACCGGTCTCTTCTCTCCCCCAAACTCCTGAAAAAGGACAAAAGAACTATGATGTCTATCGGCCATACGATGAGCTCCTGCCCTCACACATCAGGGGGCAATCTGTTAACACCTAAAAAGTGCTCACTAGCTCATTCCCTTATTCACATGACCCATTTGTCCACTTTTCCACCATCTGGGCCTCTTAAACCAACAAAAGGTCACCAAAAGACCTTAGTACACCCCTTTTTCCATTAAAAAATATTATTTTTCCTGAAAAACATAAAAAACCCTCAAAAAGGGTCCAAATTCCCAAAAATATTAAAAAGGGAATTAAAATATTATTTTTATTCAAAAAAGGAAAAAGGAGGGAAAAGTACCTAAACCATGTTGGTCAATACCATTTGGTTTCCACAAAACCACAAATGGTATTCCCCACCACCAAAACCTATAAAAAGGTGGTAGGGGCTCCTCATTATCCATCCATCCATTATCTCATCCTTATGCTGCTGAAATCTCCCTTGAGCATTTTAGCCATTGCAAACCACATTGGAGAAGAGACCATTGGAGATTGGAGTTGCTCATCCTTGGAGCCATTCAACCTCACCATTAGAGGTATTGATTCCGCAAGCACTTGCTTGCCCCATTCTTTCAATACAAATTCATTATTCTACATTGTCTTGTTCTTAATTTTAAATTATTTTTGTTATTTGCTTAATATCTTTGCATAGATCCATGATTAGTCTTGTTTAATTAGTTTATTGTTATTTATTTCCATTGAAACTGCTGCTACTAGTTAGCAGGTGCCCATAGCACTAAGCCTGGTTGCAAAACCGGGCCAACACATGGGACATACAAATATTATGTGAAGCAATCATGGAAGCAAAAGGTTCATGTAATGTCCCCAATTTGACCCCATGGCATTAAATTGTAAATGATGTAATATTGTTATAAAATCATGGTGAGGAGCTCAAGGCCAAGGCCTCGCCATCGATTTATTGATGCATATGGTTTACGTGATAGCCAGGCACATTGAAATTGTAAATATGCATTTTAATAAATACCCACAACTAGCTATGCAATGAAACAAGAGATGGGGGCATGATTTTACAAGGAATTGGGAGGGAAAACATTCAAACCCTTGAGCCACTCAAGTCAAGCCAAGTGTCAATGAGAGAACCCATCAAACCCTCAACTACCCATGTTGACTTTTGTACCCAACCATTGATTTCTCCCAAGAGTTGGTTGAGGTAGTTAATGCCTTGGGAATGGAGAGGTATGGCTGTCCAAATTCGGGTATGGGCAAGCCACCCTTCATGGAAAATCGTGTTTGTCTTCTTGGGCAAGAAAAATAGCCATGAATTGCTCCCCAAGCCATTACCCATCAACCAGTTCCTCTCCCTCACGAGTTGGGAGCTACCTGGGCGTTTTTCGGCCATGTTTTTTATGGTTTTCCTTGATCCTTAGCTGGGAGAAGGGCGTTTTTGTGTTGTATACCAATGGGGAAGAAGGGGAAATCGAACGGGGGTTCAATAGAGACCATTTTGGGCTGTTGAAGGCTGATATATTTGGGGAAGAAATCGTTTTCCTCCCTGTGGTTGTTTGCCCCATCCCACAATCCGTTTTTGGTTGGGAACATTTTTGGGATAACCCATGGCCATCTTATTCATAAATCCCACTGTTTAAAATGTGTATCTATGCACAATGTTGTGCTTGCTATGTTGTTGGGGTATGGTTTATGGGTATCTATTGCTTTGGCTTGAGCTTGAGTGCAAGCAT
The DNA here is from genome assembly GCA_027924585.1 of Larix kaempferi. Taxonomy (NCBI): domain Eukaryota; kingdom Viridiplantae; phylum Streptophyta; class Pinopsida; order Pinales; family Pinaceae; genus Larix; species Larix kaempferi. The sequence goes on along the minus strand of BSBM01000063.1, from coordinate 9,688,726 downwards.
CCAGGGTTCAAATGTAGCCTGATAAACCCAGCTGTGGACTGGCTTGGCTCAGATGAAATGATCAATTGGCTGTGTGTGAGCTTGAATGTCCCTTGTTCCTTGTAAGAATCATGCCCAGCTCAGGGGTGGCATTTGTGTTAAGAGATTGATGAACACAACTGGCCTATGGTTGGGAGGAACGTTGCGGCGACATAGCTAGTTGTTTGGGGCCGCATTATAGTGAGATGAGTATATTCTCTTATGTGTATTTACTTCTGCATTGTTTTAATTAATTAATGACTGTTATTGATATATTGAGTGCATATGAAAATATGTGTGTGGATGAATTTATTTCCGCTGTGCATATTTGTTTGATTTACATCTGCACACTTTTGTTTTTAACTGTATGCATCTAATGAATGGGGTGAGTTTTATGAAAATCCCCATAGATTGGTAGCATGTTCCCTTTCTTGCATTGGGTCCAAGGGTGGGTACATTACATTTTGGTATCAGAGCCATAGGCTACAGCATTGGGCCTCTATGGGCCAAATCTGGTTACAATTACATGGGAAGGTCCCTTCCTAATCACCACAGATATCAGCATCGGGCCTAAACTGGCTAAGTTGAATAAAATTGCAGAGGTAAGGTTACCTCCTACTGAGCAGTAGTCATCACAGGAAGAAGAAAAGAAGAATCCGAAATTGTTTTAAGTGTTTTTGAAAAATTTTGTTTAAAGTCTGTTTCGGGAAGAACTCGGAAGTCTTCGCCGCAACCACGAGAGGATTTGGCGAGTTGCTCCGAAACAGCGGGAGAATTAGGCGAATTGCTCCGAAACAATAGGAGAATTAGGCGAATTGCTCCGAAACAGTGGGAAAATTCGGCGAATTGCTCTGAAACTGCGGAAGGAATTTCCAATTCTCTTCCGAAACTGCGGAAGGAATTTCCAATTCTCTTCCGAAACTGCGGAAGGAATTGCCAATTCTCTACCGAAACTGCGGAAGGAATTTCCAATTCTCTTTCGAAACTGCAGAAGGAATTTCCAATTCTCTTCCGAAACTGCGGAAGGAACTTTCAATTCTCTTCCGAAACTGCGGAGAACTCCACAAGTTGCTCCAAAACAAGGAATTTCAACCATTTTTCAGGGAGATTTTCAGGTGCCGAAAATGGAAAAATTGCCATGGAACTTATGCGCCAGATTGCGCGAAATGGAAAGATTTACAAAAAAAAAAAAAAATGAGGGCGTTACCCTCGACCCGCTCTACAGTGGCACAGGGAAGCCACAAGGGGGCAAGCCCCCTTGACCCCTGTCATCCCCCGGAAGACAGTCGTTGAAAGTGTGAAATGCATTCTTGGGATGAAGAGCAAGAATTTCATAGAAGGTTGTAGAATCCTCAGTAAGCGTAATTGGTTGTGATATCCATTATGGAAGATGAAAAGGAAAATGCCTCACCTTAAACTATTTCTATTTATAGCATAAGAATTGCATGTTTGGAAAATAGCAAGAATGAATGATTGCACATATGTATATATTGAATTGCTAATTCATGATAATATCATAGCTAATGATTGTTTGTATGCTTGGTAGGGAAGCCAAGGAAAGGATTAGCTATGATGTGGATGAGGAAATCCATGATGGAATGAGGAATTGGGAAGAATTCGTTAACTCCTCTCTTGCTATTGTATTTATATTCTGAAAAAAAGTATGGCATAGGGATGCTGGAAATGCAAGAGGATAGATAGATGAAGTGAATATGTACTAGATGGCATATTGCACAGTGCATGTGAAAATGTTTTTGCATGTATATGATATTGCATATTGGTAAAATAGTGAGGTTTTACATATGCAATGAGACACTTAAGACAATGATTGTGGTTGCTAATAATAAGTTTTGTTCACATTGGTTGTAGGACCAAAGACAACCGAAGCATGGCTAAGGATGTGGATGATGATTGTTGCATCCAACCTCATGAAGAGAGGGTGGTGCAACAAATCCATGATCATGATGTTGGCAAAAGGACTGAGTAACCTTGGTAAGAGGCCAACTGATCAGGTAACATCAAGCGATATTAATAACAGCCATGCAGGTAAGGGTTAACGGTGCTTAATTGCATGAATGTTGAAAGAGGATTTGGTGAGTCTCTTCAACTAAGCCTAAACTAAGGTGATTTGGTTTGCATTGAGTACCTAAATGTGAATGCCAACCCACCAAGTATGGTGAGGTGCGGGTAGGTGAAGGAAAGGATCCTTACACCCTATAGTTTCTAGAAACCTTAATGCATTCATATGAATTCATATCATGCCATTTGTGAATATTGGTTGTGAGTTTAACAACCAAAGCAACTAACGACTTATGGACCTGTCATGGTAGTGCATATTGTATGTAGTAATCATGGTTAGGCCATAGTATGTTCGAATGCATAGTATTCATGAAATCATGCAAGATGGCATTGAAGAGATGTGCATTGAAATATTCGGTAAATGTTGTAAATATGCATACATGTGTAGGTGCACATGTTGAAATGCATTGTGTGAATGCATGGGTGTGACATATATATGTTTCAATGCAGTTAGATAATAGATGAAATGGTGGACTATTGCTAATCCTGAGACCATTCCATAAGTTGCTATGAATGCAGGAGAAGGACTGCATGAAGAAGGTAGACATGTTATGGGCTACCAGAGCACTCTATTGGAAGGACAGAGCTGCATGGAATATGAAGTAATGAGTATTTACACTTATTTAAATTGCATGAATAGTGTGACTATGTCTTGCAATTTTATTGTGATAATGATGCATATATAGAAATGTATATATATTTCATTGCATTTCAAATGTTATACAACTGAAGGTGCTTGAATTATTCAGTATTATAATTTGGGATCACTTCAGTGACTGTTATGGCAATGAATGATTATGTGCATAGATACTCACAACGTGTTTGGCGGATTGAAGTTTCAGTTTTTAGGAAGAAAAGTCCTGCATATGGCAATGAGGATAAGTCCATAGTAAAGACCGAGATCTACTATGTGCAGAAGCCAAAGGTTATGAGAAGGTTCTCATGGTTGTAAATTTATGCATGAAACAAATCTGAAAATTGTCTGGTTTAAGTTTATGAGAATAGTCTCATAGTTGCAAATCTAATTTCCATAGGAAAACATATTTACAAATTTCAGATTTGAGAATTTGCTTATAATTGCTAATGACTGTTTGGCTTATATAGAATTGTGTCAGGAGGACATGTTATAGGTGGATGTTCATGTATGGTAGCAAGGGTGAAACCATAATGGGCAGAGTGATACCACTTACAAGAGCCAAACAATATGAGGAGAGCCTCATTGCTAAGCAAATCAATTTCTGTAGGAGACAGAATTGTAAATTCATATTGAATTTAATTACTAATGCTATTGATTGGTTATGGAACAATCCTATTTGAAGCTTATCACTAAATGTTGCTGACGGTTTGGCTATTTGATAAAGTGTGCCAGGATGACACATTGCAGGAATACCATGTGTGATGGCCTGCAGAAGCCAAACTAAGATGGGAAGGATCCCATGCTTTGGAAATGGGTTTCGGGTGAAATGCCATTATAAATGTTGATAATGTCTCAGCCGAACTACATGTTGGTAAATCATGTGAGTGAGATAGTAAATTATGCCAAGAAGGCATGTGTGGGTTATGGCATGAGAAAAGATTGGGGTGGCAAACCGAAGGACTGTTGACTCAGAGAAGGGAGCCCCCATTCTTCGCAAATGAAGAAAATATACATTTGTGAAACGAATGAGTATTCGGTGACCCTAACTAAGGATATACATGTCTGGTTATTAGACTTATTATGCAGAGCATGCTTTATTATTTCATTATTGTTCCAGACTGCTTGAGTGTGACTAAGGCCTACATGGCTCACATCGGAAAGGGATGCATACCTTTCGAGTGATGGGTTATGTTAGGGTTTCAATATTGACTACACCCTAAGGGAATGGAGGCATTCCTGGTGTTTCAATACTTGATAGTGAATGATATGAAATATGATTACGATTTTTTAGCAGCAATACTGATGAGCCTGCTTATCCTTCTTGTGCTAACAGCTTACACAAATGCAACTTGGTGTTTCATGATTAAGAGGCAAAGTGAAGCAAGGGTGCTCAAGAGGACTGTATGGGCAGTGGTAACCTTTCTACGCTCACATTAAAGGACACTATAAGAGGTGGATAGGCCCAAGGAGTTGTGTTGCAGAAAAGGGGTATCATCCTTGTGTATTGTGATTGGGTATTGTGGGGCCATGATAGCCTGCAGTCAAGTGAGTCACCTATGGAGTTCCTGGAAGGAACCACCGGTTGCGTAAGAGAAGGAGCCACGTAATCATGTTATGTTGTTCATATTGCCTGATAAACCTAGTCGATGTACTGGCTTGGCAGTGGTTGTTGGATGCCTGATAAACCCAGTCGGTGTACTGGCTTGGCATGTTGTTAGATTGATTCCTGACAAACCCAATCGGCGTACTGGCTTGGCATTACTTATTTGCATGTTGTGGAGGTATTGGTTATTTGGGTGTTATTTCCTAACAAACCCAGTCGGAGAACTGGCTTGGAAATGATTGTCGTATGCTTGATAAACCAAGTCAGCGTACTGGCTTATCATACTGATTTTTGAAATGCTTGATAAACCCAGTCGGCATACTGGCTTAGCATACTGATTTTTGAAATGCTTGATAAACCCAGACGACGTACTGGCTTAGCATACTGATTTTTGAAATGCTTGATAAACCTAGTCGGCATACTGGCTTAGCATACTAATTTTTGAAATGCTTGATAAACCCAGTCAGCATACTGGCTTAGCATACTGATTTTTGAAATGCTTGATAAACCCAATCGATGTACTGGGTTAGCATACTAATTTTTTAAATGCTTGATAAACCCAGTCGGCGTACTAGCTTAGCATACTGATTTTTGGGATGCCTGATAAACCCAGTCGATGCACTGGCTTGGCATTGCCTATTCGGATGATGTTGTGGAGCAGCAGGTGTACTGGCCAAGCATCCACCCCACAGGTGATCCAAGGCTTGTAAAGCAGAGAAAGAAACCTATGGAGTGGTGAGGAAATGCACAATACAGATAAGTATTCATTTCAATTTATTTCTTGTTTGGAATAATGAATATTTTAGGTATAAGTCTTCTAACAGCTAAGCTGATACACTATTGTTTCCTTGTTGGAAACCTTGGCCATTACAGGAAGCAAGGACCCTAAAAGAACTATAAATGCTTGGTAAAGCCAGAAAGTAACTGGTTGGGTGCTATAAGATTCTTGGTAAATCCAGAGAGTAACTGGTTGGGCGCTATAAAATTCCTGGTAAATTCAGAGAATAGTTGGTGGGAACATTAACCACTTGATGTTGTGGAGCAGCCAGCGTGCTGGCCAAACATTCCCTTAAACAATTGATAAAACCAGTCAGCATACTGTCCTGGCATTGCCTATTCAAATGGTTGTGGAGTAGCCTACATGCTAGCCCAACATTCATTGTTGTATCCACGGGAAATCCAATGCTTGGAAAGAAAAGAGGGATCCTGTGGAGTAAAGTGAATACATCCAATACAGATAAGTATTTGGTTATCCTGCAACTCTTGCTTATGAATATACATGTGTATATGATTTAATTATGATTTCTTAAATTCTCGTTTGGAGATAAACCCTATGAAAATACACTAAACATGTGAATTGAATCAATGTTTGAATGTAGGTATTGCTAGAAGCAAGGACTATGAAAGCGTCTGGAGGATGCCTGTGGACATGTGACCGTCCTAAAGAAAGCTCAATATGAGCGGTAATGAAAGATGGTGCTAGTGGAACTGTGTGGGTCCTAGTAGCCAAAGGTTCTGTAAGCAACAATGGGGAAGGGTTCCCTAGTTGAAAGGCATTAGACAGACCTTAGACACTAAAGTGTCATAGCCAAGAAAGGGTAAGTCAAGCATTCACATTGAAGTAAAAGAGGCTAAGGAGCATAAAAACACAAGTGATGGTGTGACTCTGGATTGGAACAAGACTAAGAGGGGGAAACTCTTACTATTCTCTTTGCTTATGACTGATGCAACTTAGAAACAAAATATTGTTGAGTGCATGTCATAGATGAAGTTCATTGTGTTTATTGCTTGAAATAAATTGTGAATGTTAAAATAGTTATATTCCTGTGGAAGGATGAACATGAGTGAGTTCATGTGTATGTTAGGAAAGCATGAAATATGTGGAAGTCTCATGAGTAAAGCATGGACGTTCCAAGTCAATTGGGAAAATAATTGACTAATTTTAAATTGTGTTATGCTTGTCCTAGAAGGAATTGCCATGATGAGTCTCATAGGAGATACATTGAAAGTTGTTTGTTTTGGGATGGAAATCTTTCTCAATTAGTTACCAGGACAGCAAGGAAGATGAAATCCATGAAATTCCAGACTTGTAGATCAGCTGGAAGATAAACAAATGGAAGGGATTGCTGTGGAGCAATGCCCACCTGCAGAAATGGAAGATCAAGCCAGCAAGAGCATCTTGTGGAAGCCAAAGGACTTGGTCCTGAAAGATCAAAGTAAAGGGATGAAACGTAGGACAGACCTGCCACCATTTGTGAATTCTGAGGCATGTGTAAAGTGGGTATTTATACCTAAGTGTTGGAACATCGAGGACGGTGTTATTCCAAGAAGAGGGGAATGTAATGTCCCCAGTTTGACCCCATGTCGTTAAATTGTAAATGATGTAATATTGTTATAAAATCATGGTGAGGAGCTCAAGGCCAAGGCCCCGCCATCGATTTAGTGATGCATATGGTTTACGTGATAGCCAGGCACATTGAAATTGTAAATATGCATTTTAATAAATACCCACAACTAGCTATGCAATGCAACAAGAGATGGGGGCATGATTTTACAAGGAATTGGGAGGGAAAACATTCAAACCCTTGAGCCACTCAAGTCAAGCCAAGTGTCAATGAGAGAACCCATCAAACCCTCAACTACCCATGTTGACTTTTGTACCCAACCATTGATTTCTCCCAAGAGTTGGTTCAGGTAGTTAATGCCTTGGGAATGGAGAGGTATGGCTGTCCAAATTCGGGTATGGGAAAGCCACCCTTCATGGAAAATTGTGTTTGTCTTCTTGGGCAAGAAAAAGATCCATGAATTTCTCCCCAAGCCATTACCCATCAACCAGTTCCTCTCCCTCACGAGTTGGGAGCTACCTGGGCGTTTTCCGGCCATGTTTTTTATGGTTTTCCTTGATCCTCAGCTAAGAGAAGGGCGTTTTTGTGTTGTATACCAATGGGGAAGAAGGAGAAATCGAATGGGGGTTCAATAGAGACCATTTTGGGCTGTTGAAGGCTGATATATTTGGGGAAGAAATCGTTGTCCTCCCTGTGGTTGTTTGCCCCATCCCACAATCAGTTTTTGGTTGGGAACGTTTTTGGGATAACCCATGGCCATCTTATTCGTAAATCCCATTGTTTAAAATGTGTATCTATGCCCAATGTTGTGCTTTCTATGTGAGAAAAGAGTATGTTGGCGTATGGGTTATGAGTATCTATTGCTTTGGCTTGAGCTTGAGTGCAAGCATCCAAGGTTCAAATGTAGCATGATAAACCCAGTTGTGGACTGGCTTGGCTCAAATGAAATGATCAATTGGCTGTGGGTGAGCTTAAATGTCCCTTGTTCCTTGTAAGAATCATGCCCAGATCGGGGGTGGCATTTGTGTTGATAGATTGATGAACACAACTAGCCTATGGTTGGGAGGAACGTTGCGGCGACATAGCTAGTTGTTTGGGACCGCATTATAGTGAGATGAGTATATTCTCTTATGTGTATTTACTTCTGCATTGTTTTAATTAATTGATGACTGTTATTGATATATTGAGTGCATATGAATATATGTGTGTGGATGAATTTATTTCCACTGTGCATATTTGTTTGATTTACATCTGCACACTTTTGTTTTTAACTGTATGCATCTAATGAATGGGCTGAGTTTTATGAAAATCCCCATAGATTGGTAGCATGTTCCCTTTCTTGCATTGGGTCCAAGGGTGGGTACATTACAGTTCAGTTAAGTAGTGAAATATGAAGAATAAATTGCAGTTGGTGAAACAAACATGTATATCGGCAGCGTTTCTTCTAAGACAACTACAAAACTCCAGTGTGGTAGACTTCATGGAAATATTGAGTTTTGCAATAATATAAGACACTTGAATCAGTGGTCCCTTCCTACACTCCTTGAAGGAAGCATGTGTCGGGGGGGAACATCCCTTCCAGGACATTGATTTCAAAGGGGGAGGAAATGCAAATAGGGGGAGCAGTTGACAGGGGAAGCAATTACAATAGTGTTTCCATCAATCACCAAGGGGGAGATTGTTCGAAAAAGGTTTTCATTGATTTCACTACTTGTCATTGTTGTCAATATGGCAGCAAAGATGAATGTCAATGTGGTTGAGTTGATGAGGAAATGATCTGACATCAATTTGAATGCCTAGTCGTTGAATAATTATTCCCGATGAGCATTGAAGAAAATTCTTGCACAAGCTTGATAAAAATGCCCACACAAGACTAGAAATGCGCCTAGATTCTAGTCAAATGCCCGCACTACTAAGATAAATTCCCACAGAGTCTAGGAGAATTACTTATAATACCCACAAATCCTGTAAAATTCCTACCAGACTCATAGTATATGCCCGCTAGACTAGTAACATGCCCACGACACTAGTAATATTATGCTTTCCAGACTCATATTATGCCTTCCAGACTCATATTATGCCCACTAGACTAGTAATATGCTTACAACACTAGTAATATGCCCATCATACTAGTAAAATGTCTACGACCTCTTATAGATACAGTTAAATTGCCCGCGAGCCATGGGGAATACATCCCAATTTATGAGTAGATGCCTTGTATCCATAAATCATGTTAAAGAAGTCTTAAAACCTTGAAGCAAAATTTTGATGTCAACCTTTTAAAGTGACTTGAAGTCATGAAGCACTTTGAAATGTATTTAACAATACTTTGAAATCTCTTAAAGAAGTCTCTTGAAGGAACCTTAAAACTCTTTGAGGAATCCTTGAAACACCTTGAAGAATCACTCATTTAAACATTGCATTTTGAAAAGACACATAAATAAAAAAGTAAATTGGCCCTATTTGAAGGGACATATATTGAAATTAAAAGAGTATAGGTCGTCCTTGTTTTAAAGAAGGATAATATGTATAAATAAAAGTCTAAAGCGTCCTCATTGGGTTGAAGAAAAAAATGTGTGATCTGAAATTGTAGTAGAGAGTCTAGCGAACGAGTAGAACTAAGATGAAAATCAAATGCTTAAATCAAGAGCAAGGGTGATGTTTTTAAGAACTGGAGAAGGCGCAGATTTCTAAAATACATTAAATTGTTTCTTGCAGGGATAAATACAATTTTGATAGACTATTTTGTATACAAATTAAAAGAGTATTTTGTTAACTCCAAGTTTTTAAGGGGTAGCTTAAACCTATTCCTGAGAAAATCTATGGAAAATTTTGCGTACTATCTGTTGGAACATTTAAAAACCCATTCCATACTTAGGATATATTTTAGTAATCATCTAGAGTAATTTTCCTAGGTGTAGACTAGGTAAAATGGCCTAGTTTTGTCTTTTAGTGGACCACATGCTATCCTAATTCACTAAAACGAATTTGGATAGATTTTGGATAAGATTTCCTTGGATTATGTCTAATTTTATTCTATCCCTGAATTAGAAAGACACTTTCTTGATGTAGACATCTTTATCATGTTTTTTCTACTTTCTAGTGGATAAGGTAAAGCTAGTTGACTTGGAAACTCTCTCCACTTGGTCAATTCTACCTCCACCTCTTTTCTTCTCTCCATAAGTCATCATTACATTCCATTTACATCACTCATAAGATTCCATACCATATTCATCCAATTCATGAGCCCTTGGACTGTTCTGGAAAGTGTTTTTGACACCTAGGTGGTTTTTTGCCTTTAGTAAGCCTTAGTTTTTTGTGCTTTTCAAATGTGCCTCTAAGGCATTCGATTTTCTCCATGGAGGATGTATTATATATTGTAAACATATTTATGCATAATATAAAGTGATATTTTATCAAGATATCTTCTCTATTCTTCTTCTCCCATTCTCAGAAATATTCTAAGTGAAGTTGTCATATTGAATCTAGATCTAGACAATCTAATATATTGAATCAAGAGGAATATGATGGAGGTTCCAAATCCAAGAAGATGAAGAACAAGAAGGATAATCCCAAGTGTTCTTATTTCTACAAAGGTACCCATCCTGAGAAGTCTTGCTTCAATAATAAATTGGACATCATGGCCAAGATGCTTGAAGAACATAACATTGATGTTCCTAATTTTGCAAGAAAAGAACAAGAACAGTGTGTCCAAGCTACTCATAAAGGTAATAATATTTATGCTTTGAGTGCTAGAGATAGAACTCTTTCTTATACCTCTAATTTTGATTCACATTTTAATATATTAGAATCAAACACCTTCACCTATCCCTTGGTACAATCTCCAGTCAGTACACCAAAGTCTACTCCCAAACCTAGTCATTTTTCACTAGTTTATGACTTGTCTTCTGAAAGGTCCTTCCACCTTCTTTCAAATATTTCATATTCTGATTTTGAAGATGATATACAGTTTGATATGTAGGCCATGACACCTTCCACACCATTTTCCCAACCATTGGATGCACAAAATACACTACAACCCCCATGTTCTTCAGTTAATAAAACGCACAATTCCATGGTTTCCTACACCGTGTCACTTGCCTCTGTTGTTCTTATGTCTACCATATCCTTCATTGGTTGGATAGCCATGTCTTTGGCCATCATTGGACTATTTTTTCTTATGTCTAGACCTGATACCATCACTCATGGTTCAAATATAAATTCCTCAAATCCTCTAGACTCGCTCAGCTGTCAGGGTGATCTAGTTGATCACTCTTTTCCTACTGAAACTCTATCTGATCATGGAGACACTACACCTTTGTTGTTTGCTGACCCATATGACTCATATTCTAATATTTCAGAGTTGCATGATCTCCTTTACAATATTAGAAAATTTCTACATCAGTTTGAGAAGAAGGTACAAGGTTTGATTCACCACATTGCAGCTGCACAAGAATTTGATCCTGTTGAGTCCATTGATGCTCTTTGCGAAGGAGTTTGCACATATCTCTTTTCCATCACTGATTATGTATCCAGATCATATCATGCACGTTATAGCAACAAGAAGCATTCATGTGATGATCCTCCATCATTGAGATGATGAGTTCCATGGAGCCTCTACACATGGTTTTTTACTACACCACATTGATGCATTGACACATGATCATGGCATCCACAACCTCTTCATCAATTCTATAAATCAGAAGCAGTACATTCAGCTCCTCCAAATGAAGAACAAGACAGTATGAAGACATTCAGACATGTCCATTTTTGAGGGAGGGTTTTGTTCCCATGAGGTTTTCCATGTTTCCTCATTTTACATGGACTAATAATTTAAGGCTTCTCACAATACTTGGCCTTTGTACATGGTAGATTCCATCCTTGATCATGGGCTTACCCACATTTCCATGCCCAAGAAATTTATACCTGAAATATAAAAATTCCAATCAGCCAAACACTTTTAAGTTTTCATGCATATAATATTTCATTGCTGCAACAATCATTGTAGTGGTCTCAGAATTATAAACTCAATAATTCAAACAGTTCCAGCTGCTAACATTTCAAATGCAGGGAAATATGTATATATTTACTTTACATGCATCATTGTCACAATAAAATTGCAAAACACAATCATATTATCCCTGCAATCAACTTAAAACTCTAATTGCTCATTACTTCATAGCCACATTATTTTATGCAACTCTGTCCTTCCAACAAAGCACTCTGGCATCCCACCAATCATGACTACCTTCCTAAAATCTTTCTCCTACATCCATAGCAGCTCATGAAATGATCTCAGAATTATCATTAATTCATCATTTCATCTTTCTTTTAATTGCAATGAACATACGCCACAACCATGCATTCATACAATGCATCACAACATGTGCACCCACACTCATACATGCACATTTACAACATTCCCATTATCTTTTAGTGTGCATCCACTTCATGCAACCACATATTTACAAAATCTTTTAATGCATATCCACTCAATGCCACCTTGCATCGATTCATGAATACTATACTTATCATTTCATGCATTCTACCATTCCAAACACATATGGCCCTAACCATGTCTATCTCACATAGCATGCACTACCATACAGGACCATGAGTCCTTACTTTCATTGGTTATTAAACTCATGACCAACATACACAAATGGCATGATATAATTCCATATGAATGCACTCTAACATTTAATCAGTCACATGGTAGAAGGTTCCTTGCCTTCACTACCCTCTACCTCACCATGCCACGGTGATATGGCACTTACATAGATGCATTCAACCTTACATGCATACCATTTTATGGTGATTAAAATATGGTTCAATGTTTTCTTACCCAATCCCTATTCAACACTTATACAATTAACATGAATAACCATTACCTGCATGGATCCCATTAACATCTTTGATGTTACCTGATCAGTTGGCCTCTTGCAAAGGACTACACCATCCTTCAACCAAACTCATGATCATAGATTTGTTGCACCATCCTTTCTTCATAAGGTTGCTAGTCATATGCAACAACATCATGTACATGTTTAGCCATTCTTTTGTTTTCTTTGGTCCTACAACCAATACCAACATCAATAGTTTGTGAAGAACCTGCAATAATTAATTAATGAAAACACACAAAATAGAAAAAATAACAAGACTCATAATCACTTTTATATTGATCACATGCCACTTCGAGAGGGCAACCTCCTTTGAGCAAGCTCAATACAAATAACTTCACGGTACCTTCATTGGTCTCAACACAAACTTATATACTAATTCTAGGCGCCAATACCATGTGTCAATACAAACCATGGGCCAATACAAAATATGGATCAACAATTACTACGGGATGACTTACAAAGTATATGCGTTCAACAACAATAATACAAAATATGGATCAACAAATACTATAGGACGACTTACAAATCATAGGAATCCAACAACAATATACTAACAAAGTAAATAGAAGGGTTGACATGGGTTCCTAACATCCCCTCTCCCTTAGAAAAAGCTTTGTCCTCAAAGCTTTAGATGTGGAAATTGATGCAAAATCTGAAGGAGTGGTTCCCTATAGCATCCTCGGGTTGCATTCCGGCCCACTGATGCCTTTTAAGTTTCAGGGAGGATTGCTTGGAAGGATGTACATGAAGAAGGACCATATCAACTGCGTGAAATGTGCACTCAGAATGGTGTTGATCGGCTTGTTGTTTCAGTCGAATTCTTGCCATGTGAAGATTGTCCTGTAGAATGAGAAGAATCTGATCGCGGTTTCAAATAACCGAGTCAATTTCTTGAACTGGGGAGCTGCTGAGCATGTATGGAAGAAGAACTGGTGGTTCCTGTCCATAAACTGCTTCATATGGTGTCCTTTTAGATGTGGTATTGTACCACTGGAGCGCTTCTAGGAAATCCATAGAAATAGATGTCCACATCTGTGTAGGGATAGGAAAGGGTTTGAGCAGTCATGAAAGGAGTGTCGTTTCACCCTTGTTGACTTGGCAAGTATCACACACAACCACCATCTGGTGAATTTTCATTTTTAGTCCCTGCTAAAAGAAGTTACATTGTTCCCAGTCATAGGTTTTGAGGAACCTAAAGTGCCCTGTCGATGAAGAAGCATGGATTTCATGGAAGATATAGCCCTGTTGAACAGATTGAAACCAATTTGGAACAAGCAGATAAATTATCCTTACCCTTCTTGTAAGTGATCGCATAGTCATAACCCATGAGTTGGATAACCCATTTCTGGTGTGCTGGTGAGGAGACCCGTTGTTCCAGAAAATGTTCCAGACTCTGGAGATCAGTCTTGATGCAGAAATAATTTCCTAGTAGGGATGGCTACCACTTCTATACTGCAGGAAAAATAGCCATCATTTCCTGCTGAGATGTACATGCGGCTAAATGCTTACTGGAAAGGTATCTTGAAGGCGGCAAGCCCACTGGTGCAACAAAGACACCTGCATATCTATCCAAGGAAGTAGTGGAGACCATTGGTGGGTGCATCTAGATGGAATGGAGTTGAGCGATGACACCATGTGAATTATTCTTAAGGATCTTTTCCAGGCGATGTGAACTGATGATGCAGAGAGACCCTAGTTGTAAGACCATAAATTTATGTTGTGTCCCATTGACTAAAAACTACATCCAAAGTTTAGCAAAATCCCATAAGATGGGCCCAAGTGTGCGTAACCATTGAATGCCCAAAACCACATCAAATCTGCCTAAGGACAAGGCAAACATGTCAGAGTGCAGGTTATAATCTTCCAGAGAGATACGCACATTGTGACACTTTCCCTTGCAAGGTAAGGCTCCCCCATTGGAAACCATGAATTCAAAGTTGGAGCAAGGATGGACAAAACAATCAGCATGTTTGATGATCCGAGGGTCAATGAAGTTATGAGTGCTACCAAAATCAATGAGTATTGTAAGAGGAAGCTTCTTGAAGTAACCACTGACCCGCATTGTTTGGGGGGTGGTGACGCCGGATAAAGCATGGAGAGATATCTCTGAGTGATCTTCCTGAGATGGGAAGTCAATAGGCGGCTCCTAAATATTGATCTGATCATCTAGTGTATCTAGAGCATCTTCACCAACTTCATAGGCGGGCGGAGAATCCACATCCAAGAGATAGAGCTTTTGTTGAACACATCTATGTCCCCGAGTGAATTTTTCATCACAATTATAACAAAGCCCTTTTTCTTTGTGTGCCTGTATCTCTATTTCGGACAAATGCTTGATAGGAGTTGGTCAAGGAGTTGGTAGGATGGGAGGTCATTGAGAACCCATATTTCAAAAGGTAACAAAAGTGGGTTTGGAGCGTAGTTGGGCGGCAATATTGTCTTCTGCCAACTTAGTCAATCCCAGGGCTTCCATCATTGTGTTGGGACAGAACATTTTGACCTTTGGGCAGATTTCATCCTTAAGACCACTAATAAAACAACTCCTGTAGAAGTCAGCAGACAATCCTTTTGTGTGGTTGGCTAGTTTCTCAAATTTTGTTTGATACTCTCTCAGAGTGCCAATTTGACGAAGTTTAGTGAGTGCTCCGGTGAAGTCATCAAAAGCACTAGGACCAAATCGTTGCAAAATGAGTTGGAAAAAATCTATCCATTTTGGCTCGTCATGAGCCTTGATGTACCAACAGTACCATTGAAGGGCTTCCTGTTCCAAATGAAAGGATGCAAGTGGATTTTTTCGGACATCAAAAGTATTATGCAGACTGAAATACTGTTCTGCATGATAAATCCATCCAGTTGGATCAGTACCATTGAAGTGAGGAAATTCAAGCTTTGGACCACGGAAAGTGCGGGAAGAAGAGAACCCATTGGCTGCAAAAGATTCTTGATGTCGGTTATTGTTCATGGTTGAATGCTCAAGATGGAGGCTAAGAAATTTTTCATCCAGATCTTGGCATTTGGTTTGGATGGCTGCAAGTGCTTCCTCCATGGTTTTTGCTCCTGCGCGGGTGACAACCATAACCAGGAGTTTTTTTTTTTGCGGGGGGGAGGAATGGATAGAAAAACACAAACAAAATCTTATTTAGTAAGGGAAATTTGGATTTGGGAAAAACTTGGATGAGTAATTGGGGTTTGACTAGGTTTTGGACACTTTTTGATGGACAGGGAAGCAAAAAATGGGGATTTCAGAAGTGGGATGAAAGAATGAGAAAATTTGTCAAAGAGGGACAAAGAAGCAGAAATAGGGAATGAACACGGTGGCAAAATTTGGAGGCAAGTGGGTGAAAATTGAAAACGTTATGACAAATCCTAAAAATAGACAAATGTGAGATTTCTGGATTTGGGAAGTAGAATTTGGGATAGGGTCTTCGAGAATGAAATATGCAGAATGGGATTGCAGGGGTGTCCGGGAAGTTTCAAGGGAAACGAAGTTAAAACGAGGGAGATATGGCGAAAAAATGGGATTTTTTTTTTTTTTTTCAAGAATGGATATGCAATGGTGCGAAAGGGATCGGAAACAGATAGATCTGCAACGATGCGGAAGGGATCGGCAATAGATGGATCTGAAATGATGTCGAATGGATAAAAAACAGTTGTATCTAAAACATCTTTCAAAATAGATATGAAACAGATGGATCGGGAACGACTATCAGAATGGATCTGAAACGGCTGGATCTGAAACAACTCATAATGGATCTAAAACGGCTAGGAATGGATCTGAAACGACGCGGAAGTGATCGGCAACAGTTCAGCTGAAAATAGATATGGACCCCAGGTATCTGCGGCTTCCTAACAGTTCAGGGGATTCACTCGGCCACCAATGTTGTCTGATGGCTTTCGTATTGGGGCAGTACCCCTCAATCCACGGCTCAGGTAAAACTGATAACCGCTTTGCCACAAACGACAACTCTTGGTTTACCTCATGGGTGGGAACTAGTCAATCAGGTAGGGGTCGTTGCCATTTTTGCTGGTAGGTCCTCTCAATGGACCAGCTACTTCTGGGTTCTTGTGGTACTCCTCACAATGAGTTTTAGGGCTTATGCCCAAGTACTTACCACAGTTAAGAGGATAGGGATTATTCCCAGATCCGAAGCTGTGAAAAAAAAATTGGCAAAAATTTCACCCAGCGAGCCCAAGAAAGTGCTCTGATACCAAATGTGAAGAACCTGCAATAATTAATTAATGAAAACAAACGAAATAGCAGAAATAACAGAACTCAGAATCACTTTTATATTGATCGCAGGCCACTTCGAGGGGGCAACCTCCTTTGAGCAAGCTCAATACAAATAACTTCACGGTACCTTCATTGGTCTCAACACAAACTTAGATACTAAGTCTAGGCGCCAATACCATGGATCAATACCATGTGTCAATACAAACCATGGGCCAATACAAAATATGGATCAACAATTACTACGGGACGACTTACAAAGCATATGCATCCAACAACAATAATACAAAATATGGATCAACAAATACTACGGAACGACTTACAAAGCATATGCGTCCAACAACAATATAATAACAAAGTAAATAGAAGGGTTGACGTGGGTTCCTAACATAGTTATTATCAACCACACTCATTAACTTAAGTGGCTCATTGCATATGTAAACCTCACTAGCTTTACCAACATGCAACACCATATACATGCACTATGCAATATCTAACAATATGCTCATTAGTGCATAAGTATTTCAACTATCTAATCACTTGCATTTTTTGATATTTATATGCCCTATTTTTCTGTATATAAAGCTCATAATACAAGAACATGGCAGGTGTTAATGGGTTCTCCCTTTCCAATCCATTATCAAGCATGGGATTTCCCCTTCCATGTCATATCTGGTCCAATTCCTGGCCTCTAGCAAGCACACAAGGAACCATTAGCTATGACTTTCTCACCAAGCAGCAATTCCATATACATGCCCATGGATAACATTCCTATCTGCTACATGACAAGCATACCATTCACATGTTGTAACAGGAATAGTTCGAGGTGAGATATTTCCCTTTTTATCAGAGTTGCGCTATTGTTCCAATTGCCTTCAGAAATTGGGGTCAAGTCCAACTTGTCCCTTCTTGGACTTCTCTACACTTATCAACGCTACCATTTGTTCAATGTTGATGCCCGGTAAAAGGGATAGATGTCTAGCTGGAACTGAATCTCCTTCTCTGTGCTGATCAAATAGTCCTCATTGGTTGTCGGGTCTCACCCAGCAAGATACTACATGGATGTTGGTCTCAATCGTTATTATTCTGCAGCTCTAACAGGCCTGCAAACTTCAAATTTGGCCCAAGCAGCCCCAGTGCCACAACCTTGGGCTCTGATACCACTTTTCACATCCCCAGTCACCTCGGTGCCCTTTCAAGGCGATGGGAGACAACCCTTGAATCACTTGATAATTTTTCTTTTCTTTTTCCAAGCAACCCAAATGTTCCGCAACTCTACACCTGCATTGATCTTCAGTCCGCAACCCGCAATTCCGCAAGTCGGAATTCGGAAATTGGAACACCAAATAAACAGTGTTGAAAACCACGTCTCTGAATTCCGCAAATCCGCAATTTGCAGTGCGGAAATCGAAACGCCAAATACACTGTGTTGAAAACCACATCTCTGACTTCCACAAATCCGCAATCCGTGGTGCGGAAATCGGAAATCAGTAATCGGAACGCCAAATACATAGTGCCGAAAACCACGTCTCCGACTTCTGCAAATCCGCAATCCGCAGTGCAGAAATTGGAAACTGGAACGTCAAATTCACCACCTCGCCGAATTTCTCACTATATCACTATCACAACTTATACAGGTATCTCTACCTCTGTACCTATATCAATGACCCTATCACAACAACTTTACTTTAAAATACTATTAAAAATATATTTATGAAAATAAATACATTTTAATTTATTAAATAAAAAGAATATGCAAAAACATCAAATTAAAAAAACACTTATTTTATGGTTTAAAATTGCTTAGTTATTAGATAAAATTGTTTAGTTATTGTTAAATAAATCTTGATTTCAATTAGTGTTGTTAATTTAAAATTAGTGACACCCATCACTAAGATGGATGTTACATTTAATATGAGAACCCAAGTTCTAAAACTGAACCTTAAAGACTATAATAATCATTACAATATAAAATTTTGCAAATCTAAAAAAAAATAGAAGTTAAAAAAACAAAAATACAAAATACAAAATAAAAACTTAGAAAATCTAAAATAAACCTAAACCATGAGTGCCTTGATATCTTAAAACAAAACAAAAACATAAAATTTAAATTCCTACCCATTACATAAAGTACTACCTACATATATTTTTATATCTATAAGAAATTCTATTATATATAGATCATTGTATTTTTAGAACTAAACATCTATATACTACTTAGTTATATTACTTAGTTATATTAGTTATATTGTAATTTGAGAAATATATATATATATATATGATAGAAAAAAAAAAGGCTTAATTCTCAATCAAACAAAATAAAATTCACAATCAATAGGTGAGACTCAGCAATCCAAAATTATTTCCTTATGGTATTTATGAAAATTTAAAAGCCAAAGTGCTCTTAATAAATATGAACAGAAAGCTGAAAAACCAGAACTGTAAGACAATGCGGCGGTTTGGCCTTGTCTGCAAACTCAATCAGGGCTGCTCAGCGGGTGGGTTTGCACCACTTCCTACACATACAGCAGCTTATCAATCAGGAGCACTCAACAAAGTCTTAAACTCTCCTTCTCAACAGTAAATTTCCAGAAAACTTGTTCCTAAATTCGGCAAGAGAAGAAGGTGCGGAGATCAGAATAAGAAATGCGTATTCGGCAAGAGGAGAATTCGAAGTCTTGCGTTTGAGCCTAGGACGCTCAAATAGCAAGACATACATATATTATTTCCTGCCAATGTTATTTCCTTCAAAGATCTCGCCGACATCCCAATGTTATTTCCTTCAAAGATCTCGCCGACAAGCCGTCTTTTGTTTGAATATCGTATTGATTCTCTTCCGGGTGGTTGGCCGACGAGCCGTCTTGTCGATTTCCCTGCGTGGAAGGTTGCAGTGCCTTCACATCAACATGAATCCTGCGTCGAGATCCAGTTCAAGCTCTAACGTTCTATGGTCTTTGTATTAATCTTGCGAAGTAAGTTCCTCCATCTATATTTTCTTTTACGATAAGTTGCTATAAGCTTATGATTGAAATTTGAGGTAGAAGTAGAAGGAAGAAGATAAGTAAAATCTTCTTAATTTTTAATTTGGAAATTATAAATGTTGAGCACTAAGTTTAGTTAAATTATAGGTTCAAATCCCTATAAAAGTGTGTATATTTTAGAAAATTTTATTCGTTAAATGCCATGTCCCTATATATATATACACCAAACTAAAACCAAATTAGTGTACATTATAATTTTGCTAGTTTAATATTATTATTATTATTAATTTCAAATCTCTGAATAAATAAATCTACTTAAAATTGCTATTAAAAAAATATGTTTAATAAAAAACACACTTTTAAATTTAAAGAAGGTTTATTAACAATATTTAATAGTAATTTATAAATATTTAACAATACAGATGTGAAGAACCTGCAATAATTAATTAATGCAAATACACGAGATATTTGACATAACAGAACTCAGAATCACTTATTAATTAATGCAAATACATGAGATATCTGACATAACAGAACTCAAAATCACTTTTATATTGATCATAGGCCACTTTAAGGGGGCAACCTCCTTTGAGCAAGCTCAATACAATTAACTTCACGGTACATTCATTGGTCTCAACACAAACTTATATACTAAGCCCGGGCGCTAATACCATGGGTCAATACCATGTGTCAATACAAACCATGGGCTAATACAAAATATGGATCAACAGTTACTACAGGACGACTTACAAAGCATATGCGTCCAACAACAATAATACAAACTATGGATCAACAAATACTATGGGACGACTTACAAAGCATATGCATCCAACAACAATATACTAACAAAGTAAATAGAAGGGTTGACATGGGTTCCTAACATCCCCTCTCCCTAAGAAAAATATTTGTTCTCAAAGCTTTAGATGTGGAAATTGATGCAGAATTAGAAGGAATGGTTCCCCTGTAGCATCCTCGGGTTGCATTCTAGGACACTGATGCCTTTTGAGTTTCAGGAGGATTGCTTGGAAGGATGAAGAAGAACCATATTAGCTGTGTGAAAAGTGCGCTCTGAATGGTGTTGATCGACGTGTTGTTTCAGTCGAATTCTTGCCATGTGAAGATTGTCCTCTAGAATGAGAAGAATCTAATCATTGTTTCGAAGAACCGAGTCAATTGCCTGAATTGGAGAGCTGCTGAGGGTGTATGGAAGAAGAACTGGTGGTGCCTGTCCATAGACTGCTTCATATGGTGTCCTTGTAGAAGTTGTATTGTACCACTGGAGCGCTTCTAGGAAATCCATAGAAATAGTTGTCCAAATTTGTGTAGGGATGGGAAGGGGTTCGAGCAGTCCCGAAAGGAGTGTCGTTTCACCCTTGTTGACCTGGAAAGTATCATAGTCAACCACCATCTGTTGAATTGGCATTGTCAGTCCCTGCCAAAAGAAGTTACATTGGTCCCAGTCATACTCTTGGAGGAACCCAGAGTGCCCTGCCGATGAAGAAGCATGGAGTTCATAGAAGAGATAGCCTTGTTGAACATATTGCAACCAGTTTGGAACAAGAAGAGAAATAGCTGTAAGAGAAACTGGGTCATCAAATGTGCGAGAAGGAGCATCTGCCACCATATTGTCCTTACCCTGCTTGTAAGTGATCACACAGTCATAACCCGTGAGGTGGATAACCCATTTTAGGTGTGCTGGGGAGGAGACCCGTTGTTCCAAAAAAAATTCCAGACTCCGGAGATCAGTCTTGATGCAGAAATAATTCCCTAATAGGGATGGTTGCCATTTCGGTACTACATGCAAAATAGCTATCATTTCTTGTTGAGATGCAAATGCGGCTAAATACTTACTGGAAAGGTCTCTTGAAGGTGGCAAGCCCACTGGTGCAGCATAGACACCTGCATATCTATCCAAGGAAGTAGTGGAGACCGTTGATGGATGCATTTGAATGGAATGAAGCTAAGCGATGACACCATGTGAATTCTTCTTAAGGATCTTTTCTAGTCGATGTGAACTGATGATGCGGAGAGACCCTGGCTGTAATCCTGTAAATTTGTGTTGTGTCCCATTGACTGAAAACTGCATCCAAAGTTCAGCAAAATCCCATAAGATGGGGCCAAGTTACGTAACCATTGAACGCCCAAAACCACATCACATCCGCCTAAGGACAAGGTAAACATGTCAGAGCACAGGTTATAATATTCCAGAGAGATACACACATTGTGACACTTTCCTTTGCAAGGTAAGGTGCCTCCATTCGCAACCATGACTTCAAAGTTGGAGCAAGGATGAACAAAACAATTATCCTGTTTGGCGATCCGGGGGTCAATGAAGTTATGAGTGCTACCAGAATCAATGAGTATTGTAAGAGGAAGCTTCTTGAAGTAACCCCTAACCCGCATATTTTGAGCATAGAGATCATTTATCCTGCAAAAAGTTTAAAATCATCCTAGTTTCTCTTTTATAGTTTGTCTATTAATTTTCGCAAAGTTACTCAATCGATACTTCTCTTTTATGTTATGTACATTAATGTCGTAAATTGAGAAGTTATCTTTTATCATAAAATTGTGATGAAGTGAAGTTACTGAATCGATACTAAGCATGCTTTGTTCCATAAACAAAGTGCTTTTATATACCAAATTGGTATTTAGTTATCTTAAAAATATTAATAGTATTATATAAAAATCAAATGCAAAATTTTTAAAAACAATTATTTATAATTTAAAATTGCTTAATTATTGTTGAATAAATCTTAACTTCAATTATCTTAATACCTTAACACCCATCAAGATGATGGGTTTTATATTTATATCAAAACCCAAATTCTAAAAATTGAATATTTAATCCATAATAATTAATATAATATACAATTTAGCAAAACTTTTAAAAAATTATTATTAAAAAAAAATTGGAAAAATTAAAATTCAAAAACAAAATTCTTAAATACAAGATAACGATATGAAAAATATAAGAAAAAACTAAACCATTCATTTCCCTAACATCTCAAAACAAAACAACCAATTTAAAATTTAGATTCCTACTCTATAAATATGAAGTGCTACCTACTTTTTTCGAGTTCATAAAAATTTAAATTTAAAAGCCAAAAGGCTCCTCTAACATGACATGTCTTCTAGTACAAAAAATAACTGCTAGATAACCAGCTTCACAACAGCGATACTTGGTAGTAGCTCCATGTAATTGAGTTTCGGACTCGTTTTTTCAGCATTTCCATTTCCTCGATTCTACAGGTAGTTTTCCTTCAATTGAATATCGCCTATTTCCGGAAGCGTTGACCGCTGTAAGTGGCTGCCTGTTTGATAAGGCTTCGCTATGTCCACCAATGGATAATCTGCCCTCAATTCTAGATACAAGGGCTAAAGACTCCACTTGACTTGTAATTCTTTTTTCTTTACCATTGATTAATTTTCCAAAGGACTGTAATGACTTTTTAATTTGAGAGATCTTTTTTGCTGCAGATGGTGTCTTAGTTCCGATATTTGTTTCACTCTCTTTCCCACTTTTTACAAGTGATAAATTTCTACACTCGTTTCCCAGACTACTCCTACGGTTGCCATTTTGTTTGGATCTCTCCCCAGAATCTACCAATTTGTCATCTTGAGAAGCCATCGCAAAATTACAATTACCATTTGGTACATCAACATTGCTTTTTACAGTCCTTTCAAGGCTCAATCTACGAGTTCGCACTGGTGTATGGAGTTCGTATCGAGATTCTTTGCTATTCTGCAGCTGCGCTACGTCCGCTTCTTTCCTTTCCAACGCCTTCTTCAAACTGTCTACCTGTTCTTTAAGCTCACGAACTTGTCCGCTTTCTTTATTCAAACGAGCAGCACCAAGTTCAACAGAGGCCACTCTTTCAGCAGACTTAAGGGTGCTTATTGTCTCTCCATATGAATCCGGTTCAGGACTTATGTGCACAAACATCAGGGTCTTTGCCTTGCCTCCTAAGGAATCTTGAAGCAATTGAGTCAATTTGCTGTTTCGATATGGCACATGGGGACTCCTTTGTGCCAATGCTTCAAGAACATCTCCTAGAGATGAAAGGGACTTGTTGATGTATTGTGCCTCCTTCAAACGATCTCCAGTTACTTCAGATTTATCCACCCTCTCACTTCCAGCAAGATCTACCAAATTAAGGCAGCTATGAAGGTTACACCCAGTAACACGATCTGTACCTTTCACATGCACAGTCAATACACTGTGAGAACGGCTGCTGCGGCCATTCAGTGCAGTAGAGCTAACAGCACGATTCTTTTGGCCAAAATTCATCAAATCTAAAACATCAGAGGTTGCTTTAACGGGCATAAGTATGGCATCCGGTACATTGAATCCATTATGACCATTATTTCGAATATCCAATTTCTTGTTTGAGCCAAACGTTCCGAGAAGATCCCTCACTTGTTCGTTGTATATCTCTATCATTTGAACAGAGACATCATACATCATTAAATCTTTCCTCCTTTGAGACAACTCGAAGAGGTCACTCACTGCTCGATAGTTCACTCCCTTATCCCTTTCAGAAGCACCTGTTGGACCGCTCATGGTGTGGGTCTTTCCAGATCCTGTTTGACCATACGCAAAAATGCAGACATTGTAACCATCCATTACAGATCGGATCAATGGCTGTGTATCCATGTAAATATCCTCTTGTGTAGCAGAAGGCCCAAAAACCTTATTAAAATTGAATATCCTCTGTCCAGATTTTCCCATTTTCGATGTATTGACAAGGAGAGATCCATCTTCCCCAATAAATTCCACTGCACTTTGGGCGTCAGATTGACCTCCAAAATGTGGTCTGATCCTGCAGTATACCCTTATGCTTCCTTTGAGGTCTTGAAGATTATTGTAAAGGGTCTTGTTTTCTTCCAGAACTCTTTGATATCCACTAGCAGCACTGCAAATTCCTCTGATCTGGTTATCTAGCAATTCAAAATCCCTTCGACACTCAGACTGTAACGCATGTACATCCTCTCGTGCTCTATGTAATACGCTTCTGATGTCCGCGACTTCTTTTCTGCGCGCTTCCAAAAGCATCTGATGTTTCTGAGAGGTAACCAAAGGTTTTGGATCCTGACTTTGAAAAGGTGAACAGTAACCATTTTTATGCTCTGCACAATCTGAAAAATGATTCATGACTGTTTGCGTCGAGCCATGCAGTGCAGCAGCTTCTATGGCTTCAAGAAGGTTCTGGTCCACATTTTCCTTATCTCTTGTAATTTCCACAGCAACCCGCTTTAACCAAGCTCCTATATAAGATTGAAAGATGTCATCGAGTCTTTTCGCTGCGTCATCCATGTTGGTAACTGATGGGTTTGGCAGAGTTTCAGGTGCTTTAATCAGAGGCACGCAAGTAATTGAGTGTTGAAGGAAATTTCCTTTTCTGGGAACCATAGAGACTGCATACTTCCAAGAACCATTTCCTCCACACTGTTTCCATTCATAATAATCCTTCAGCGCCAAGATACAGTCAACAATCTTTGTAGTAGAACCCGGCTGCTCTAACTGAGAAGCTTCAAAAGTAGGCAACTTCATCTCTTCAACAGCTACAAGAAAATTCCTAACATTCTCAAAATATTGATAGGCAGATAAAGAGCGTTCTTCGGGAGGAGGAAGTGATGAAACATGATTTACAACGACCTTGGACACTGCTCCGGGTTGAACCTTGTTGAGAAGGTTACATAAAATGATCCCATTTTTCAAGCAAAGACGAAACTGCTCCTCGGATGGCTCACACGGTATATCCAAAGACCCAATCACGCTCTTTACCCAAGTTGCAGCTTGAGACCTTCTATTATCTGCTGAAGCCAATCGACCATCACAGAGCTGGCTCTTAGAATTCGATCCGCAGCCTTCTTCTACATTAGAATCCTGTAAAATCGTGGCACTCGTGAACATATTGTCTGTAAATGCCTCGTTC
Organism: Larix kaempferi; assembly: GCA_027924585.1. NCBI lineage: Eukaryota > Viridiplantae > Streptophyta > Pinopsida > Pinales > Pinaceae > Larix > Larix kaempferi. The sequence continues at coordinate 9,662,996 of BSBM01000063.1, read as the reverse complement.
TCTCTTTGGCCAAGTGAACTTCCGGGAGAAGTGATGGAAACCAATGGGGGAGCGACCCTGCTAGGAATGGAATCTGGTTCCAGAGACATCTTTTTTTGTTAATAAATATGAACAGAAAGCTGGAAAACCAGAACTGTAAGACAATGCGGCGGTTTGGCCTTGTCTGCAAACTCAATCAGGGCTGCTCAGCGGGTGGGTTTGCACCACTTCCTACACATACAGCAGCTGATCAATCAGGAGCACTCAACAAAGTCTTAAACTCTCCTTCTCAACAGTTAATTTCCAGAAAACTTGTTCCTAAATTCGCCAAGAGAAGAAGGTGCGGAGATCAGAATAAGAAATGTGTATTCGGCAAGAGGAGAATTCGAAGTCTTGCGTTTGAGCCTAGGACGCTCAAATAGCAAGACATACATATATTTCCTGCCAATGTTATTTCCTTCAAAGATCTCGCCGACATGCCAATGTTATTTCCTTCAAAGATCTCGCCGACAAGCCGTCTTTTGTTTGAATATCGTATTGATTCTCTTGGGGTGGTTGGCCGACGAGCCGTCTTGTCGATTTCCCTGCGTGGAAGGTTGTAACATGAATCCTGCGTCGAGATCCAGTGGATTCCTCTCTAGTTTAAGCTCTAACTGCGTCGAGATCCAGTGGATTCCTCTCTAGTTCAAGCTCTAACGTTCTATCCAAGGATGTATGCAATCATCGAGAAGAACCCAGTTGCGCAAGTATATTTTCTGCATAGAGATGATGTATCCCGGCAAAGTTTCTGATGATTCTAGGTCGAAAATAATCAGAGTTTCTCTTTTGAAGTTAGTTATGATTGAGGAGCAAATGTCAACTCTAACATATATTATATTACCAACATTCACATTAATAATATTATTAATGTTGCTGTTGTTAGTAACGGATGGGTACATACACATATCTCTCTGAAATATTATTGTTGAAATATTATTGTTTAATAATTTTAATAAAATACATAATTTATTTGTTTAATTAAAATATATTGTTATATTAAAATATTTAATTAAACATAATAATTATAAAACAATTTAATTCATATTATATTTATTACTTATTAATTAACGATTATTTAATTAAAATATTAATAGATTAATACTATTTAATGATTTTAATGAAATACATATTTTAATTATTTGATTAACAATATTGTTTAATTAAACACTACTTATTTATTAAACACTACTTGTTATTTTATAATAAGTAATTAAACAAAATAATTATAAAATATTTTAGTGAATGATAACAATAAATAATTAATTAATTAATATTGTTATTTAGTAAATAAAACAACAAATTATATTACTTATATTAATAAAATATTAAGTAATTAACATAATATTATTATTTATTATTTTAATAAGTAATAATATTATAATATTATTATTTTTAAAATAATAAGTAATTAAAAAAAATTATAATATAATTTAGTGAATGATAATATTAATTAATTAATATTGTTATTTAGTTAATAATAATATTAATTAAATAAATAATATATTAAATAATTAATTATTATATTATAATTAATTAACATCATCAATTATTATATTATAATTAATTAACATCATCAATTTATTAATATTGGAGATATGTGTAATATTCTGATATATTTTGGAGATATTTATTAACATTATGATATATTTGACATATAATTTAATTAAATATAATATTTAAATCAATTATAATATAATAATTAATTAAAAAATAATTTCATTGAAATATAGTATTATATTATAATTTAATTAAAACAATTATTATAGGTTGACGATAAATACGGGTATTTTTTTTTGTTTGTAAGTTGCATGGAAGTTTTATATTATAGTACAAAAAATATTACAGTCCTCTGGAAAATCCAGATAAATCAAAATGGCCCTGTACAAGGTGTCATCTTTACAAACAGAGCAATGTAACCAAGCTTATGGAGATAAACTAGATAGCTATCGAGTAGGAAAGACAGTAAAATACTATAACTCTGTGCAAGCCAGAGTGTACAAAAAGACATAGTAAAAGAACCAGAAATGCAAAGCTCAAGAGCTAGCTTATTCGCCTTTGGAGTCATGCGTGTCCTCGAAGATGGGGCAGGGTTCGAAGAGATCATCTTCCAACTGCTGCTCTGGGAGCTTGAATGGCATAGGCTCTGTTTTGCGCTGAAGAATCACTGCTGCTTCATCTTTCTGAAGGCGCTTGCTATGGACAATGTCAATTGTAGAAGGTATCGGAAAAGAAGCCCCAGGAGGGGAGGCAACTTGCACCACAATGGCAGCTCGGGATTCAGGACAAGGAATGCTGCGAGGAGCAGGAACAGGTGCTGGAGCGGCATCCGCTGAGGCAGCAAGGCCCACAGAATTGTGAAGAGAGCTCCCGGTGGCTTGCTCGACTACGTGAGGCTCAAATCCTTTGTTCACCCCGACCATGCCATCGCCAGTGCCAATGCCAGCCACTGGACCTTCAGGACCAACACCCAGAGGTGGAGACGAGTGGGGGAAAAGAGCATATCTGCTACCCGAGAGACAGGCTTCAAGAGCAACAAGGATGCCATCCAAATGAGCCATATTGGACCTAGTGTCCATTATGGTCATCTTAGCCACATTCCAATTAGTAAGCATATCTTCAACCAGAGTAGCAAGCAAATTTTTAAGCAACCAGTAGTGGTTCACCTGAGTACCAGGGCTACCGAAGGCGAGAATCTCAGCAATACTCTTGGACTCCCAATCATCCACCAGTCGACGAACCGGCATTGAAATGTTTTCTTTGTAGCCGATGTTGGTTGGGATTTCCTTCTCCACCAACGTAGATTTTCCAGTGCCCTGACTAGAACCTCGCCGGGAAATGCCTTTGGTGCGCTTCATGATCGAATTGGGTAGCAAAAGAACTGAACTCTCCGCAGGTGCCGAGCTCTCCGTTGTGGATGCAAACCGGGCATAACCAAGAGGCGTAATGACCGCAGTGGAGCGATCCTGGTTCTTCATAACCCAGCAGGAGTCGTGGAGAGCGTAGGAGATCGTACGCGAGAGAATAAATGTGATTTGATACCAGTTCGGGCGAGAGGACCACGAAAAATGAGCTAGCATAAATGCCATCCCCCAGGCCATGTGGGCGATGGGATCCATTGCGTGTAGGGAGGCCAAATGTATAGGCATTGTATCCTTCATTTAATGCATAGTCTGGGAACTCATACTGGGAGGAGGAGACGTGTCTCCCCTGGCGGCCCTATTGACAGTGGCGGTGGCACCCGGAGCCAGGGAATGATAAATAAGATTTAAAATAATGATCAATTCATATTATAACAATATAATATATTATCCCCGGATGAGCCTTGATCAGGGAAAATTTTAGGGGCGAATTATAGCCCATGGGCGAAATTATAGGGGTCACCCAAAAACTATGGGTGAATTTTTAATATGAAACGGGTTTTTGAAATTTAACAAATTAGCCCATATTTTATGAATCCCAAGATAGTGAAAAATCGGATAGCCCACCCAACGAGAGAGAGAAAACGTAATTTAGCCCCGTGAAAGAGGGAGGAAATGGTGGGTTAGCCCCCGTCATTCCCGTAATGGAGTTCAGAGGTAGTGGGTTCGCCCGTAAATTTTCATTCATGGAGGTGTCAGCAGTTTGTTCACCCATGGTTTTCATTCATAGAGAGTATTGCTAGTTTGTTCGCCCTCAATTTAAGGTTCATAGGGCATTCTCGCTGGTTATTTCTCCTTGGATTCGAGGTTTTTCGGTTATGGAGGTATCAATGTTCTTTTTTATTATTCGACCTCCCCATTTGGCGGTTAATGAGAAAATCGGGGTTTTTAGCTCTTAGATGGAGGTATCGATGTTGTTTTTGACCTCCCCATTTCATGGTTAATGAGAAAATCAGAGGTTTTAGATCCCAAATTGCACTCCCATATTGGGGAAAATGTGCAACGGTCCAGTGATTCAATGAAATGGGGACTTTTTTCCCTATATTCATGGCATGAGAACTGTTTATGATTTGTAGAACTCAACAGCCAACTAACCTCAAGAAAGTAGATGCCCATGTGCACCAGTTCAAGGGTAGTAGTTCCAGGCGATTTTCCTTAACATGTTGGGTGTGTTGGCAGTAGTAGTTTTTGTGTTGAAATTTGAATTCCAAGAGAATAGAAGTTAATGAGGCAGATTATTAGCTTTTTACATGGCTGCTTATGGTATATTGATTCACTGTAATATTGCATTAGATGAGATATATGGGGCACTGGTACTCAGATTTTATTTTACTTGTCATAGTTCTTCTTGACCAATTTTTGCTCCAAGATTCAATCTGGTTTTGGTAAACTTATTCAAGCAATCCTATTTTTAACAAGCTCCATCTTGGAATATTGATGTTCTTTTGGATTCTATCAAAAAACTGGTGAGTATTCTTCCATTCACCTCATCCTCAACATTGTATTAAGTTAGTTGTATCTATTGAAATCTGAAGTTACTTTTTAGTGAGAAATTTTCAACAGTGGCGGTTATTTTGCAGGATCCATAAATCAACTAGGTGTTTGTGATGGAGTCTCTAGATCATAAAGGATTTTATTTTCCAGATCAGAAAGCCTTCTCTATTTTAATGTAAATTTATGGAAAAACTTTCTAGGTATATATGTTGATTTATGGAAAAACTTTCCAGATAGACATCCAGAGTTATAATGCAGTTGCTGCTATCTTTGGGCTATTAACATGATGGATTGTGTGTACTAACTTTTTTCTTTAAAGGGAAATTATTTTTTATCTTGACACAAATGGTTGTAATATATCATTTGTTTGTATTATTTCTATGTAGGATCCTTTTCCCATTCAAAAAGTTTGTGGGGGTGTCTAGAATAATGGTAAAGGCCAACTGTCCTTCTTGAGATTTGTTGTATCTGCCTCTCTTGAATTTTTTACATTTGCACATTCTTGAGGCTAACCACATTTTTTGTGGATGTATTGAGATCAATGTGGGCAGGGTTTTTTTCAAGGTCTCAATTACGAGGTTTTTATGTGAATTATTACAATATTTTTGTATATGAAAATGCATATTAATACATGATGTAATTGGCGTTGAATTCTCAAATTTGAAAGAATTCACTAGAAATTTCCTCTTGAACTCAAACAACTTTCTATCAACATAGTAAATAACTTTCTAGACCATATCCTTTTGTCTCTGATGAACAGAAAGTGGCTGATAAAGACATCCAATTCACCAATTTACATGTTATCTAGCTCCATCATAGAAGCAAATAAAATCATTTGGACACATTGACATTAATGTTCCATTTTCAAAATATGGACTTCCACTACCAAAATCGTCTTGTTAAAGATGATCCCTCTTTGATATTGCTAGTGTATGTTTAAAAGGGTCACAACTCAGGTTTTGGCCTTATTGTCTTCCTTTCAATCATCTAGCATCTCCAAAGCACCTTGAAATATTGGAAATTTGTGGATAGATAAGAACTCTCCATGGCATTTCTTTGATGGAGCCCACCAAGACTCAAGCCAAGCCTGTGGGATTGGTTTTGTCATTTATCTCATATATTCACACTACTTCTTTGTCAACGAAAACTTAGGGGTAGGAACAAATAATACTAGTGAGTTTAAGGCCCTCTACTTACTCTTAAAATTGGCTCTGGATAAAAGGGAATTTGGATTATATAGGTCTATGGAGACTTAACACTGGTCATAAGATGGATGAAGGATCAAACCCATATTCACAACATAGGATTGCTTGCTTTGGCTCTAAAACTAAAGGACATCTCAAGGAAATTCACTAGCATTACCTTCTCTCATGTTTACAAGGAGCAGAATACTGAAGTGGACTCTCTATCAAAAGAGTGTTTACATCTGGCTCAAAACATTATTTCTGAAGAAGAACATGTGGATGGCAATACAATCTCTGCTAGATATCTAAGCATCAATGTCTATTAAGTGTCTGCAGGATGGTCCATATGAAATTATGTCATTTTTGTTTCTGTTGGAAATTTGACAAATATAAATGGTCTTGAGTTATCTTTTTTGTTTTATATGCTGAGATTTGGAATGATCACTCAGGGAGTTACTCAGGTTAGTGTGGTAGATCCTTTTTAACAAAGTCTGGAGATAACACTATGAAAATGGCTTAGAATGAGTCTGTCACTCTCATTTCAATTTGTATAAATGTTACATGAAGATTGTATTTTGATATTATGAATGGATTTTTTTCTTTGAAGCTACAAGATATGCACACTCCAACCAATATTCTCTATGGGCCAATAAGAGGCCACATTGCAAACTCATAGAAGGGGCTATCTATACAAGATCCAAGGATTGGGCCAACTTAAATGTGATTGGTCAGTCTTAGGAAGTTTCATTTAGCCTTAATGAACTTAATAGGCTTTATTAGTTGACACAAACTTTATTTAGCTTTTAATTGAGAATTCAATCATGGACAAAATGGTGATCTTTTGTAGGTGAGTGTGCATTCATGAGACCTTTATTACTAGGGATCTGCCACTGAGGTAATAGCTTGTATAATGAGATTTTTCACCCACAATGAATGTATGAACCTTCGTATTTACTTCAATCAAGTTGCATCCTGGTATCTTTTTCAAGCCTTGGTTTTTTTCATTACTCTCACTTTTGCTACATCATTACACTTCCAGCTGCAGCATATATGTTAGATAATATCTTTTTAGATAATCCTTTGACAATGCTGTCACATGATGCTCCTTGGATGGCGCAATGTTCTTAGCAAGAGCTACTACCTTAGATGAGATAATCACATTATAACTCTCATCCTCACCTCACCACCAAGTGGATTTTCTATAGTTGCATTGTTTTGGAGGCTTTGAAGGGTAAGTTGTGTCCAAGTGTCCATAAGCAAAGCAAGACCTGCATTGAAAGGTGTTTTGTTCATAATCCAATCTCTGTTCGAAGTTTCATTTGCCACATTCAACCATATTTCTTTTAACATACCTTTGGCAAGCTTCAAGTCAACATAGATGCTTGTATAGGTGGATGGGGTTTTGTCCTTGGTCTCCAGAGACATGAAGGGATATTTACTAAGGGTGTTTTGAATAGCTTCCAAGGATTCAAGACCTAAAAAATGCATGGGTAGGTTTGGAAGTTGAATGCAAATAGGAATAAAAAGAACACCTTTGTATGGGATCAAAAGAAGGGAACTAATGTTTCATTCCAAGCCCATAACAGTTCATGAACCTTGGGATTGAGTGGAAAATCATATCTCTATCCTCCACTAAGTTGAATTCCAATACAAATAAACCTTAATATTAGGGTTGAATATAAACTTCATCATGAATGCCGCTTCATTTGCCTATTTTCAATAATGGAATAACAATTTGCAGTATCTGCTTCCTTAATCCTATGCCTTTTGATGCATGGTTGTGTCCTTATTGAGGTGGATCAGTGAGTCCTAGTTTCCTCAGTCATCTTTTTCACAATTGCAAAATGATGACTTGGTAACTATGTAGCATATTGCATCCACATCACCACATGTTGTAATGCAGCAGTCTAATGTAGATAAAGGTTGAATACAATTGATCATATTCAGAATATCAACCTACAAATCAATCATGGTGGGCTAACTTCCAATAAATATGCATTGCTTGGAGGGAACCCTTTGAATAGAGGATATGGACAACAAATCAAGTCAGTGCTTGCTTCATAAAATAATAACAGTGAAGGTCTCTTCCTTGCATGGAAAGGATGTTTTGTGATGTGTTGGGCCTGGCACTAAGAAGAGACTTGCATTTCAGACTCCTGCAGAGCCATGTCTCAACTATTTTTAAGTTCTCATGTGAGTCATAACTAGATTGACAGTGTCCTTGATGCAACTTACAAGGTGTGATAAATTTTAATAAAAAATGTGTGGGTGTAATTTGTCAGATTGGGTAGTTGTACGGATGCCAAAATTCAGTTGGTTATACAAGAGAAGAATGTATTGTGCCTATGAAGTTGGTAAAGAAGTTCACCATAGAGGTGGTTTTTCTAGACTGGTCCAGGTTATTGCAACATGTGGAGTTTGGGGATTCTTAGAATCCCATGAGAGAATACCATCCTTGAGTAGGAGCCACTATCAACACTTGTACTTGCACCTCATATCAGCAACAAGTGGTATCCTTTATCCAACAGTTTCCAACCTTTTAGAAGTCCATATCATCTTGGACAAGGGTGCTTGTAATGCTGGCATCGTTGGACACGTCCTGAGGATGATCACTACCTGCTGTTTGCAGCCTTTCATATATTCAGATTGTTTCCATTGTTGTGTTTGACTCTTGAGACCTATTACCTTTTCTAAGACATACCAGTGCTGGAAATTGTATGTGGCAAGGTAGCATATTCCTTAACATAAGTCCTAGATTCATTTGAATGGTGGAGAACTTATCAGTAGAGAACTTATCAGTAGAGTTTTCTTACAATTCAAGATCAGTGAAATATAATTTGAATACTGTTGGTGGATTGGTCACAAGTCAACTCTCCCATGACTGATTTTTAGCATCTAATTGACATTTGATGAAAGATAATCGTACCAGCAGATGCAGGGCACTATCCTTGGGTTGAATTGCATGAGGATCTATAGTCAAGGCGTTGATTTCAATAGTTTATCTTCTACATGAGTTAATGCCTTTTCCAAATTTGGTGCCCCTTTGTTGGAAGCTGCCAAAGATTAAGTGAGGGTGCTGTGATGGGTCTGATTTTAACACATATTCATCAAGCTTTGAGTATTTGTCATGAGAATTGAAGCACTACTGTTATGCCCACTTTTGAGGAGGATTCAACATGCATAATAGACACACTGTTTTGGGATTTCTTTCTTTGATTCATGCATGCACAGTTTCCCATGCTAAGTCAGCATGCAACCAACACTAGGGCATGCAACCTTGGGGTTATTTTTAGAATTTTTCTTTGAGTTCTTTTCAGCAGGAGGGTGCACGAAAGATTTTGAGTGGTAATCTTGTGCTATTTTGAGCCAGTGGGGTGCTATCTTCAACGAATTTAGGAAAGGGTGCTTTTGCTATTTTAGAAGAGAAAAATTCTTATGTTTAGAAAAACATTGTGCCTTTTTTCAAAAAAGTACACTCTTGCTATTATATGATACAAATTGATAATTTTAGAAAAGAAAAGTGTCGATGGTTTAGGAAAAGCAAGCCATCTGGTTTTATAAAAGCATATCAATTTTGGAGCAAAGCTAATGAAAGCTAAACTTGGAGCATATCTACAAGGATAAAAAGGACAACAAGGAAGTTGTTCAAGCTATCAACACTATCATACAGATTTTTCAAGCTTTCTCGTCTTCTTCTCTAAATTTTGAGTCTATAGGGCTTCTATTTAGATTTTTTCATAAGTCATCAAGGTCTTGAGTAGTGACACTTGTAAGTGCCCTCCGGTTCCTTCAAACATGGTTGAGCCAAAGTTGCATCAAAACTATGTACTTTGACATCTCTGATTATTGGAAGAAAGTTTATATGGTTTACAAGATTCCTTAGTAGTTTGAAGCAAGAGAGGGATTGTGCCAGTGAATGGGGCATCTTCTTAGGACTGATTTCCAAAGGGACCATTCTGAGTGATAACAAGAGCCATTACAATCACTATGCATTATCACTTCTAGTTCAAGGTATAATTATGTTTCTATCGGTTTCTAATTTATGCAATGACATGCGTGTTATGTTTGGAATTTTTAGCAAATGCGCCAACAAGCCAATGAAACTGGAGATTCTCCTGCCATACCTATAATTGTGAGGTAGTTAGATGCTATTATTCCATTCTCATTTTAATCTGGCTCTTCCCTATTACATTGTCAGACCTTGCTCTTGCAATCCTTTGCATGAGGGATTCAAACAGATGAGATAAACTGAGAATCAAGCTATTACCATGAGTGCTGGAACAATTCAACTTTCAGCCAGGGAAAACCTCTTGTGGGTAGGGTTTGAGAGTAGTAGAGAAGGTCAAATACTGATTGCCAGTGATGTGAGTGGAGAGATGAGAGGAAAATGAAGGGCTAACTTGGGCTAAGGTTTGTTGGATGTACTGAAAATAAAATCATTTACCTTGGTATTTGCTACTTCAACCTGCCTTAGCTTCATAGAATTTTTTTTACCCTTTTTCAGTTTTCACTTGTTAAGTGTCAACACTAAAAGACTAGATAAACTGGATCAAACTCGTTCACTCCAGGACATTGCATTCTTAGGGTTGATTCACTATGGGTAATGACTTAGGGAAGATGAATCAGTTATATGTGCATCTTCTTTGCATTCTGTCATGAAATCTTGCCAATATTTTTGACTTGATTCAAAAGATATACCAAGGAAGTTAATGATTTATCTTGCAATTATTTGGTGAATATTTTATTGGGTATGCTCTTAATATGGAGGTGAATTTTTTGTAAAAATCATTTACATGTGACAAAACTTACATTTAATGTGATTTCTGATAGAAATGCACTGCAATGTTGCAAGTAAAATTAGTGAATTCCCAATCATGTGACTTGGGAAGTGAGCTTTCGGTAACAAAGTTCTTAGAATTAAGCTATTATATGGTGTAATAAAAAATGAACCAATTAAGTGTTTACAAACTACCTTATTTCACTTGCAAACTTCTGAAATAGTGTGGTGGTATGAATACTATCAGCGATAGAAAATAACTCACACATAAGTAAAGGAGGAAAGACAAGTATGTAAGTATGATTGTCGGAAATGTACTTATCGGTATGCCTATTTGCATTACTACATATAAGAGTTCAAAATTGAAGGCATTGTAGGTATGATTGTGAGTGAACTTCCTGTATATAAAATGTTAACTAGGTGCTCGACACTATGGTTAAAGAGAAAGTGAAAGCAAAGTATCTAAAATTTTTGGACTAGAAAGCATGGTTGTTCATCCATATTAACTTGTTGAACAAGTCCTTTAAACCAATCCATGTAAACATAAACACCAACTCTAGTCATATTAGGGTCTCACCAATGTGGCAAGAGATGCATGTCAATGGCCAAAGATGGTTACTAAAAAGCTTCATAGAGGAGACTAGGTACCTCTAGCATAAAGCTTGGGTTGTCTTCAGTGGATCGGGATATATAATGTGGAAGACTCCATAAAGGATTTGTAGTTTTTGCAAATGCTTTGCATGTGGAGGATCTTCATGGGTTTTCCAAGGGATTGCCATTCTGCTGCTTGAGCTCACTCATCTTCTTATCCTATTATTCAGTTTGAATAAGAGTTTGAGAGCATGTTGTTCATTGAGTGTTAGAGGTCACATTCATCATGTTCACATGGACTTATTCCTGGACTTATTGAGAGAACATACTTTGGACTCTGGAATCAATTTGGCATTGCCTGGAGTGGCTCAAAGTTAAAGACAATATCTTTAAACTTTGTAGGGATTGCAACAATGAAAAAAACATACAACATATATCTCAATTGTTGGGTGTGTTTGCTTGATTTGTTTAAATTTTCTATCTCAATTAGCCTCAAGCATTTCTCGCAACTAGTTGGTTTTATACTCCATCACCCATGTATGTGACGGTAGTGAAGTCATGGTTGCTAATTTAGATTTAGAGCTTGGTGTTTTTTATATTTTTGTATGCAGATTTGCAGTTTCAAGGCTATATTTGAAATCTTTTAGCAGTAGATTTTCATGGTTCCAAAGGTAGCATTAGATTGTTAAGTGTAAATATGCATCATAGGTTGATGTCTAGAATTATTTCAGACAGATTTCAGGTCTGATATTTATATAGTAGCAAGTATGTGTCACAGTTTGAAAGAATATTTTGGCCTCCCTTATTTGTATTTTGTTTCCAAATTGAAAAGGGATTCCCACACGAGGTTAGCAAGGACTAGGATTCAGTGCACAGGCATTACGTAAAGTGATTTAACTTCTATAGTTGTGATTTAAATTCTATAGTTGTATTTTAACCCAGTCTATTCTATCAGGCTTGAAATTGACGGTTCTATTCTCAACAATTATGAACTGTGCAAATGGATAAGAGTATTCTGGAATCCAACATGGAGTGCTTCATTTTTTCAATTTGTTGCTTGATTATGCTCAAATCTATAGGTAGCATTCAGACTCCAGAGCAGATTTAAACATGCTCTGGTCTTAATGGTAGAAAGCCCTCTGCAAGCCAAGAAAATTTGTTTAGTATTTATCTCTGTTCCAAGCCTCAAGTTAATTTCATTAGAAATAAGAAATGTCACTGGAAGATGAATTTGAGAAAACCGAAAGATATCTGCAGCAACTTTATATTTGTAATATTCTGCTTCATATTTTGATGTTGAAACAAATGCAATTGATGTGTTATGTTGAATTCTCTTCTTGAATTTCTTTATGGGGATGAAAGAGGATGCTGCAGAGTTTTTTTGTGTTATTTTTGGAAATACAAGAATTAGATCTACACTACCTACAACAAGATCCGTTGAACCTCTAGTTTCTCTTCTTGTTATAGAGTTTAGTCCATCCCACCATGCTGTAGTCTGTTCTCTTGATAACCTTTTAGATGATGAACAACTTGCAGAGTTTATTGCTACACATGGTGTTGTTGTTCCACTTGTTGGACTTCTGTTTGGTGGGAATTATCATCTTCATGATGCTGTATAAATGCTTAGGCAAATTTAGGAAAGGATAGACCAATTTGCAAGCTTGATATGATTAAAACTGGGGTGGTTGAATACATACCGGAAGCACCAGAATATGTGTGTGCTTTGATCGCAGAATTACTTAGAATACCGACATATAATAACAACATTGCAAAAGTAGTCAATTCCACAGTGTTATAAACTCTCAAATCAATTCCTAGCTTTAGGATTTCAGAGTTGTGTCACTGTGTCAATTCTCAGCTTTAAGATTACATGACTTTAGTGCTACAAGGTAGCATATTGCAATGCAGGTGCTAGTAAATATGTTAGAGAATCCTCAGTAGCGTGCTACCTACAAGCTAACACCTTCTCAAGTAGTGGAGCCACCAATCCCTCTGTTGGATTGACCGTCCCAGGCAATGCAACAACTTGCAGCAAAACTACTTTCTCATTTACTTATGGAGGAATGCTTGTAGAGGCACATGATCACTCAACAGGAAATTGCTTTTCTGGTTCAGGTTCTTGGATCTGGTATCCCTAGTCTGCAACAAAAGGAAATCAAATCTCTTGTAAGTGTTTCATTATGCTAGTCAAATGAAATTGCAGATGTGGGAGGATTTGTTGAGTTATCAAAGGTGATTCTCCAAGATGACCCTCCACTTCTTATGTCCTTTGGGAATCCACAGGTTTTGTATTATCAAGTATTTTACAATTTGGTTTCCAGTATTATTTGGAGGTACTTGTTGCAGTCCCAGTAAAAATGATTTTCCCTAGTTCAGACACAACCATTGTAGGTGCATTAAATGTCGTTCTTGTTCTGGAGACTAATGATGCATCTAGTGCTAAAGCCATGGTAGATAGTGGTGCCATTGAGGCACTCTTGGAACTTCTTAGGTGTCATCAGTGTGAGGAGGTTGTAGGAAGGCTATTGGAAGCCGTACTGAATAATGTCAAGATAAGACATGTGAAAGTTGCAAAGTTGGGAATTTATCCATTATCTTAGTATTTGCTTGACCCTCAGACTCAAAGTCAGCAAGAAAGACTGCTAGCTTCTCTTGCACTAGGGGATGTGTTTGAAAATGAGACCCTAACACTGGCGATAGATGCAATCTCTATCTACTACGCACTTGTGAATCATCTTGAGGACCAACCAATAGAAGAGTTGAAGGTGGTTGCCATTTGTGCTTTGCAAAACATAGTGATGTACAGATGCTCAAATAAGAGGGTGGTTATACAAGCTGGTGGAATTCAAGTTGTCCTTGACCTTATCATCTCTAGTGATCCTGATATGGAAATCTAGGCCGCTATTTTTGTAAAGATTTTGTTCTCAAGTAGTACCATTCAAAAATACGCCTCTATTAACATTGTCTTAGATTTGTTTGGTTAGTACCTATTTCTCTTTCTCATTTTGTTACTTTGCTTTAAGTGCTTGAATATACTTGTTTATGGTTTGACAATATGGCCTGCAAGTGAGTGCAGAGACCAATCAAAATATGATTGCATTGAAATACTTCGTGAAGTGTTTCATCCACATCTAGCTGAGCATCTAGCCTAAATCCATCCTAGTTTGTTTATTCCTTCGCCTTATTATGTTGGTCTTCCTCTCAGGGTGGTTAGCTCAAAACAAGCAGTAATATATACTGTACCCATTTCCACTTTATACTAAGCAATGTAGTAATATATAGTGTACCCACTTTCAAAGTACTAAAGAAGAATACCATGCTCATAATATTTCAAATAAGTCAATACAAGATACAAAAAAATAATAAGCATTTTGCACTAGATCACTGCTTGATATTATATTCAAATATTCTCACAGAGACAATGTTGAGAATAAATCTTCAACCTCAATTTCCACAAGCCAAGCAAAGTAACCTGTGAGTTCATAGATACTCGGAAGAGAAATATTTTGGCTGACTAAAGGTTAATAGGGTGCTATTTTGGAAATGCCTCACATCGCGGTAGTGGAAATTGAATATGGACAATGCATCTTCTAGAAATCCAGTTAGTACTAGAGCTAGAGGTGTTTGTTGGAATAATGCAAGCAAGGTAATCTTCCATCCTTCCCTAGGGTTGGGGTTTCACTTTTTTTTTCTTCTTCTTTAGATGCACCGATTAGAAATGTTTCAATCTTTTCATCATGGAGGTGGTTACCTTCAGATATCAGATGCTCTATCATTCCTCCACAATGGTCACATGGATTACCTTGTTTTTCCAACATATTGTAGGCACTTAGAGAGCTAAATGCCCAACAATTTAAGCCAAAGTGATGGTCACGGTTCTATCAAGCATTGTCCCTCTATGTGCCTAGGGCATCTTTATCATCATTAGACGAATTTTGAGGTGTCTAGGGCATGTAATGAAGTGCCTGGGAAAACATGGAAGTGGACGAAGGAATTATTATCTTCGTTGCGAGAATTTTCAAGTGCCTGGGGAAATATTGAAGTGTATGGGTGTTTTTATCATCGTTGGGAGAATTTTAAAGTGGTCAAGGAAAGTATTGAAGTGCATGGGATGTTTTTATCATCATTGGGTCAATTTAGAAGTGCATGGGGCAAGTATTGAAGTGCCTGGGGGGGATTTTGAAGTGCTTGGGGAAAATATTGAAGTGCACGGGGCAAGTATTGAAGTGCTTGGGGCGTTTTTCTTGTCAATGGGTGAATTTTGAAGTGCATGGAGCGTTTTTCTTGTCAATGGGTGAATTTTGAAATGCATGGGGTGTTTTCTCATCACAAGGTGAATTTAGAAGTGCATGGGGTTGTTGTTTATCAATGTAAGGATGATTTTATGGTGTTGGGACATTTTAAAATAGTGATGGCCAAATTTATCACATGTCGAGGAAAATTTATGTACTGGGGCATTGTTGTGATTGCCTAGGTGATTATATCATTGTCGGGTGTTTTTCTCCCTTTCCTAGGGAAAGTATTGAAGTGCCTAGGGCATTTTTATCATCATCAGACGAATTTTGAAGTGTCTAGAGTATGTAATGAAGTGCCTGGGAAAACATGGAAGTGGATGAAGGCATTATTATCTTCATTGCAAGAATTTTCAAGTGCATGGGGAAATATTGAAGTGTATGGGCGTTTTTATCATCGTTGGGAGAATTTTTAAGTGGTCGAGGCAAGTATTGAAGTGCATGGGATGTTTCTATCAACATTGGGTCAATTTAGAAGTGCATGGGGCAAGTATTGAAGTGCCTGGGGGAAATTTTGAAGTGCTTGAGGAAAATATCGAAGTGCTTAGGGCATTTTTATTATCTTTTGGAGAATTTTGAAGTGCCCGGGGTAGGTATTGAAGTGCATGGGGCGTTTTTCTTGTCAATGGGTGAATTTTGAAGTGAATGGCGCGTTTTTCTCATCACTGGGTAAATTTAGAAGTGCATGGGGTTGTTGTTTATCAATGTAAGGATGCTTTTGTAGTGTTGGGACGTTTTAAAACAGTGATGGCCAAATTTATCACATGCCGAGATAAATTTGTGTGTACCGGGGCATTTTTGTGATTGCCTGGGTGATTATATCATTTTCGGGTGTTTTTCTACCTTACCTAGGGCAAGTATTGAAGTTCCTAGGGCATCTTTATCATCATTGGATGAATTTTGAAGTGTTTAGGGAAAGTAATGAAGTGTCTGCGTAAATATGGAAGTGGACGAGGGTGTTTTTATCTTCGTTACGAGAATTTTGAAGTGCTTGGGGAAAATATTGAAGTGTCTGGGTGTTTTTATCATCGTTGGGAAAATTTTGAAGTGGCCGAGGCAAGTATTGAAGTGCATGGGGTGTTTCTATCACCATTGGGTCAATTTAGAAGTGCATGGGATGTTTCTATCATCATTGGGTCAATTTAGAAGTGCATGGGGCAAGTATTGAAGTTCCTGGGGGGGATTTTGAAGTGCTTGGGGAAAATATTGAAGTGCATGGGGATTTTTATCATATTTGGGAGAATTTAGAAGTGCCTAGGAAAATATTGAAGTGCGCAGGGAATTTTTATCATCTTTGGGATAATTTTGAAGTGCCCGAGGCAAGTATTGAAGTGTCTGGGGAATGTTTCTCATCACTGGGTGAATTCAGAAGTGCATGGGGCATTATTCTCGTCACTGGGTGAATTTAGAAGTGCATGGGGTTATTATTTATCAATTTATGGATTCTTTTATGGTATTGGGACATTTTAAAACAGTGATGGGAGAAGTTATCACTTGCCGAGGAAAATTTGTGTGGCTTGAGCCATTTTAAGTATTCACTAACAAATATGCAACTCGCCTACCATTCGACAAATTGCCAATATTTTACAATATCATATAATAAAATGAAAGATTCACCAAGATTTTACACTATCATATAATAAAATGAAAGATTTGCCAAAACATTATATATACATATTATATTATTGATAAAATCGTCTTCAAATTTTCCTATATATCGGGGAGATTCGCCAATTTTTTATACATATAAATTTGGGGGGGGTTCTTAAAATCATCCCTGGCCTTGATAAGCATCACAATGCGACACAAACCTTAATGAATGTCAAATTTCACATTGTGAATATGTCGCATCTTGGGTTGTGTCGACATATGTGTCACATATTGAGCGTTGTCGCAATGCAACATAACCCTTGATGAACACCACAATGCAATGTAACCCTTGATAAACACCCTTGATGAACGCCACAATGCAACATAAGCCTTGATAAACATCACAATGCGACACAAACCTTAATGAACGCCAAATTTCACATTGTGAATATGTCGCATCTTGGGTTGTGTCCGCATATGTGTCACATATTGGGCATTGTCACAATGCGACATAACCCTTGATGAATGCCACAATGCAACGTAACCCTTGATAAACATCACAACGCGACATAAACCTTGATGAACCTCAAATTTCACATTGTGAATATGTCGCCTCTAACCCTTGATGAGTGCCACAATGCAACATAACCCTTGATAAAAATCACAATGCGACATAAACCTTGATGAACTTCAAATTTCACATATCGTAGGCATTGTCACAATGCGACATAACCCTTGATGAATGCCACAATGCAACATAAGCCTTGATAAGCATCACAATGCGACACAAACCTTAATGAACATCATAATTCACATTGTGAATATGTCGCATCTTGGGTTGTGTCGACATATGTGTCACATATTGAGCATTATCGCAACGCGACATAACCCTTGATGAACTCCACAATGCAACGTAGCCCTTGATAAACATCACAATGCAACATAAACCTTTATGAACGCCAAATTTCACATTGTGAATATGTCGCATCTAACCTTGATGAATGCCACAATGCAACATAACCCTTGATAAACATCACAATGCGACATAAACCTTGATGAACGTCAAATTTCACATCTCGGGCATTGTCGCAATGCAACATAACTCTTGATGAACGCCACAATGCAACATAAGCCTTTATAAACATCACAATGCGACACAAACCTTAATGAACATCAAATTTCACATTGTGAATATGTCGCATCTTGGGTTACTCTAACATATATTATATGATATAATTTATGTATATTATATGATATCATTTATGTATAGGAAGTAGGTTAGGCATTTATATGTAAAATGTCAACTTAACATATATTATATGATACAATTTATGTATAGAAAAGGGACAAAAGTAAGTTAGGAAGGTATATGTAAAATGTCAACTCAATAGATATTATATGATATAATTTAATAGATATTATATGATATAATTTAATAGATATTATATGATATAATTTATGTATAGAAAAGGGAGAGTAGACATGGTTTCCATACATAAAGAAATTCCTAAAACTTAGAATTAAACCATACTTTGGGAGGGACAAACTCTACATTAAACTCATCAATATCATTAACAAACCAATACCTTCTTGTTTCATCAAGATATAATACAATGAGGAACCAACAATTTGTCCACAAATGCTTGGTTGTGTTGTTCCAAGTGGTTTATAAAAGTGATCATTTGTAGAATTAATAACTCACAACTCATGGAATGAAGAGTGGGGGAATGATTCCTATATTTAACTAAATTGATGGTTATGATACAAATATAAGAAGCACAATAATACTCTTACAAATAAATCAATAATACTTTTACAAATAAATCACTATGTATTTGCAAATGTATATATAAATGATCAAATTGAATAATAGATACATTATTTGCAATGATCTTTGTGATAGTAGATAATATAGTTGAAGTCCATGAGGTAAATGGGTGTGACCCACAATGCTTCATTAGTTTAGGTGATGCTATTGTCACTAGTAAATATATTCAATTTCATCACCATTCAATTTGGTATAAAGATCATGGTATATTGAAGCTTATATGTTAATCTAAACCACTTATGTGAACCAATATTAGATAATAATTATTCTATAAAAATGTATTTATGTTATATAAATCATTCCGAGACACCTCAGTGGGAAGGATAACACAACCAATGTGGCTAGATCCAATTGACATATTAAAAAATGTATTTACATTAAAATAAAATCAGTTTAAGTGTTATGAGTTATTCTTAAATTATTCTTCTCTCTCATTTTAAGCATTATTTTCTTCTTATTATTGAATTTACTTTTATAGTTTTTTTCTCATAAATGGTTTTTTGTTCATTTGCAATTATTATTGAATTTACTTTTATGGTTTTTTTCTCATAAATTGATTGTAGTTCATTTGCAAAATACTAGCTAGTAGGAAGCATTATAAGTTAAAAATTTGGGAATTAAAGTCTTACTTAAGTTCAAAGACATATCCTATTATTCTAAATTATGACATGTAAAATATATAGACAACAAAGTGTGTATAATACGGGAGTGGAAAGTTTGAACAAACATATACTTGTGCAACTTTCAAATGAAGAAAAAATTCCTATTAATTTTGTATGAATTGTTTTTCTGGTAAATTGCTAAGTTTTAGGAAATAAAATATTTTTTCAAGTAAATAAATTAGTATTAGATATTTCAATCAAAAAAATTGCATTTCACTTATTTTTCAATCTCCCTATAGGCATAAGGAAATCAATTTTTTTTTAAATAATTTTTCAAACAAAATATAAAAAATGATTTTTTTAAATATATTTCCAAGTAAAATACATCATTACTAAGTTTTTAAACACCAATAAATTGGCATCTTTGTTTATTTTCCATTCATTGGATGCCAAGTTGGGAAACCTATTTTTTATAAATAATTTTTCAAATAAAATATAAAAAATGATTTTTTTAAACATATTTTCAAGTAAAATACATCATTACTAAGTCTGTAAACACCAATAAATTTACATTTTTTTTCTTTTCCATCCATTGGATACCAATTTGGGATATATTTATGTATGTTAAATTTCAAAATGTAGGTTGTATGTAAACACCTTTTTTATTTCATTTTATTTGGGTTATATTTATATATGTTAAATTTCAAAATATAGGTTATTTCATTTTATTTATTTGAAAGGTAATTGAATCTACAAGTATGAACATACTTTTTTTTTATATATTTTCTCATATGAGAAATTCCTAAATAACTCTTCCAATATTACTTTATCAATATTTGTTATCGATTTATGGATAATGCATAAACATTATTAAACTTTGAACCTCATAATATGAAAAAAATATAAATACAATATATGCATATGATGAACATGAAAATGAAAATGAAAATGAAAATAGCATGAGGATAAAAAATCTTCTCATAATGTGAGATATAATATGCATCTTCTCATTATTTAATTTCAATGTATTTATTTTTGACTCATTAGCATATAAATATGTCATTTAAAATAATAATATATAAAAAAAATAACAATAATTCTCACAATCATATATTAAATAATTTTAATACTAAATATAATATTAAATGGTATTTTAGTTTTTTATTCATTAACATATAAATATGTCATTTAGTATGTTCATTGGATGTAGCTTGAGTGGTTGAGAAAAATGATTGCTATCTTTCCCACTTAAGTTCAATTCTTATAAGTAACATGATGCTTTATTCTAGCCATACCTTGATTCTAAAGAATAGCAAATATTAACATATTTCAAAGATTTTAATTCATTTCTAAAAAATTAAAATTAAAAATTAA
Organism: Larix kaempferi; assembly: GCA_027924585.1. NCBI lineage: Eukaryota > Viridiplantae > Streptophyta > Pinopsida > Pinales > Pinaceae > Larix > Larix kaempferi. Next base: position 9,642,328 of record BSBM01000063.1, on the reverse strand, counting down.
AAAAAAATGAAAAATAAAAACTAAAGTATAATTAAAACTTGGAAAAGAACTAACCTATAAAATCAAAAAAATTGGAAACCAAAATTTTGTTCAAAGTTTACAAAGTTTTCTTTACCATGAATCCATGATTATGTCAATGTTTGGACTCTTCTTCTTCCGGACAAAGAGAATTGTCAAATGTATTAGATCTTTAAATATCAATAAATTTGCATTTTTTTCTTCTTTTAATTTTTTTTATAGATTTTAAATTTTTAATAAATCAAATATTTTTAAAATCGTTTTTTAAACCTTAATATTATATTTTTAAACATTAATATGTTTTTGTTTTTATTTATTTTTCATCTTTTTGAATGCATAATGTATTCCAAAATTGGGATAGATCTATGCATAAATTTAGATAAAAAATTTGTGAACATTTTTTTTTCATTTTATTTACTTGGGAGGTATTGATATATTTTGTTGTTAGGGTTTTATTCTAATCTTTTTATTTTGAAGATACATAGGAGTACTTTATTCATATACTAGATCATTTTTTTTTAATAAGGTTTATTATGTCCTCGACATTAAGTATTGCGTCGGGGGTATTAATTCGAAGGCAAGATCATCGATGGAGCTCTTGGGAAAGAGTTGTATTGGTTCGCGAAAATCGGGTTATTTTTGGATATTTTCTTGGTGGAATTTATGTGCTTGTCATTGGTGTTGTGTGCGGTGACGCTCGCCTCGCTTCTTGTATCCCATGAGCCGGCGACGTGATGGCGTCACGGTGCTTTAAAAGCTGGCCCCAACGCGTCTACCATTGTTATGTCCTCAACATAAAGTATTTGAGTCAAGGCATTAATTTAGGTAGGTTTCCAAATTTTAGCAACTCCTTAAAGGTTTGTGTATAGTTTGTTTTTTTTAAAGCACATTTATCTAGCTTCTCATTGGTGTTGTGCCAATGATTTCCTGGGGTGTTGAGCCCCAGGCCCCAGTGGCAGGTTTGCGTCAATCGGGTAGTATTTTTTGTGCAGGCGTTAAGATTGATTTTCCATTTGACTATTCAGGCATTCAGACTGATTTTCCATTCGACTATCCAAGCATTTAGACTGGAGGATATGCAAGGATTACCCAAACCAATCCCACAACGAGCATGTCTTTGCACAATAGTTCTATAGAATGATAGCGGCGCGACTAATATGGTGCTCCAGATTCCGTAGCATCTCATCAGCACCCATAGATAGAAGATATGGTTCAGGATGGACTGCGACCATACTTATTTATGTGTGTCCCAGGGTAGCAGACAAGGATAAGTTTAAGGTAAATGCCCTGCTTTATTATCTTACAGAACAAGTTATGGATAAGGAAACTTTTGCTTGGCTCTTGACCCAGAGTCGATAAGGTTGTAACCCCGCAGGGTACTACCTATGTTCTCCCGGAAATATTTGAGCACCAACATCAACACTCTAAAGGAAAACACACATTCTTCCATTTGATTTTCCCAACGCATGACAAACAATTTCTACACATCCATTCCAAATCCCCAATGGGCATTGTAGCATGTTAAGACTTGCGCAACGCATGATAGACAATTTATGTGTTGGAGTCGACTACTACCTTGAGCTCTTCGAGGATTTGGACACAGTGGGAATGTGTAGGTGGGAATGAAACGTGTAGTGTACGTTGCAGCAGGTTCCATGTTGTTGTATGTAAACATAGTTGATCAATAACTCAGGTGGTGGAATGGTCGTGGGGCTAGGTCCTAGTGGGAAACGGATGTCAGAGATACTAATAAGAGGACTTGTATTAATATTTTTCTAATTTTAATGGACTGATCGTTTGGATTTGATATTATGATATTCGCTTGCGTGTATTTTTTCCTTTAGGTTGTTCTGTATGTTTGTTATTGTTATTATAAAATGCCCCATTCGAGACGTACGACATCTTGTGTTTTGTTAAGTGAACATAGGAAACAATGTTCCAATTTGTAAACAAATCATCATAACTTGTAATTTTATTTGTTAAGCATGACTTCCACTTCACTAACCACATTGGAGTGTCATGCACTATTACACCACATTGCGTCGACACACCAAACCTTTGTTAATAGAACAATAAAATACTAAATTTATGTATCTGTTATTAATAGCTTGGCACATGTCATCATTGTTCTCGTAAATAATCTCTGAAATATTTAACAATGCATTGCTATTATTAGATGTGTCGGCATTCATTATTATTCTGATCATATTTCATTTTTCAAGAACTATTCTCGAAGATTGATCAGCTGCAGAAGATTGCAAAAAAGATTCGTGAACCAGGAAATCAAGCCTATTTAGTTCTTGCTACTTTTTTATTTCGGACATGTAATCCTTCTTAGTGTCAAAGATTTAGGTTTAGGTCTCCTTAAATTTGATCATATATTTCATATATAGGTATTGGAATGTTTGCTTCTTAGAAATACTTCGAGGATTAGTTTCAGTTTTATGGAAACTGAGTTTTTTAAAGAGGGACTTGGTCGCTTGGAAGTGTTACTGGTCTATTCGACAGAAATTCTGCGAGTGAAGGTATGCCTTTGAAATTTGGAACTTTTTACATAAAATAAACATTTTATTGGATTCTCAAGGAAATATATTTTAGGGTTTATCTATTTTAGGATGAGTTCATATCAATCACCTATCAATGCTCTAGGAGATGCTCTTCCAATTTGTCTTTCCGGAATCGGGACATACCCCTCGGTACTTTTTGTAATGTCCCCAGTTTGACCCCATTGCATTAAATTGTAAATGATGTAATATTGTTATAAAATCGTGGTGAGGAGCTCAAGGCCAAGGCCCCGCCATCGATTTAGTGATGCATATGGTTTACGTGCTAGCCAGGCACATTGAAATTGTAAATATGCATTTCAATAAATACCCACGACTAGCTATGCAATGCAACAAGAGATGGGGGCATGAATTTTACAAGGAATTGGGAGGGAAAACATTCAAACCCTTGAGCCACTCAAGTCAAGCCAAGTGTCAATGAGAGAAACCATCGAACCCTCAACTACCCATGTTGACTTTTGTACCAAACCATTGATTTCTCCCAAGAGTTGGTTGAGTTAGTTAATGCCTTGGGAATGGAGAGGTATGGCAGTCCAAATTCGGGTATGGGCAAGCCACCCTTCATGGAAAATCATGTTTTGTCTTCTTGGGCAAGAAAAAGAGCCAGGAATTGCTCCCCAAGCCATTACCCATCAACCAGTTCCTCTCCCTCACGAGTTGGGAGCTACCTGGGCATTTTCCAACCATGTTTTTATGGTTTTCCTTGATCTTCAGCTGGGGGAAGGGCGTTTTTTGTGTTGTATACCAGTGGGGAAGAAAGGGAAATCGAACGAGGGTTCAATAGAGACCGTTTTGGGCTGTTGAAGGCTAATATATTTGAGGAAGAAATCGTTTTTCCTCCCTGTGGTTGTTTGCCCCATCCCACAAATCTGTTTTTGGTTGGGAACGTCTTTGGGAAAACCCATGGCCATCCTATTCGTAAATCCCATTGTTTAAAATGTGTATCTATGCCCAATGTTGTGCTTGCTATGTGAGAAAAGAGTATGTTGGGGTATGGGTTATGGGTATTGATTGCTTTGGCTTGAGCTTGAGTGCAAGCATCCAGGGTTCAAACGTAGCCTGATAAACCCAGTTGTGGACTGGCTTGGCTCAGATGAAATGATTAATTGGCCATGTGTGAGCTTGAATGTCCCCTGTTCCTTGTAAGAATCATGCCCAGCTCGGGGGTGGCATTTGTGTTGAGAGATTGATGAACACAACTGGCCTATGGTTGGGAGGAACGTTGCGGCAACATAGCTAGTTGTTGGGACCGCATTATAGTGAGATGAGTATATTCTCTTATGTGTATTTACTTCTGCAATGTTTTAATTAATTGATGACTGATATTGATATATTGAGTGCATATGAAAATATGTATGTGGATGAATTTATTTCCGCTGTGCATATTTATTTGATTTACATATGCACACTTTGTTTTTAACTGTATGCATCTAATGAATGGGCTGAGTTTTATGAAAAGCTCCATAGATTGGTAGCATGTTCCTTTCCTTACATTGGGTCCAAGGGTGGGTACATTACATTGTGGTATCAGAGCTGCTGGTTGCAGCATTGGACCTCTATGGGCCAAATCCAATTACAGTCATCACTGAAAGAAGGGAAGATTTTGAATTTCCCTAAGAGTTTTTGAAAATTTTTGGTTTAAGTCTATTTTGGGAAGCTGCCCCGAAACTGTGGAAGGATTCCGCGAGTTTTTCCGCAACGCGGAAGAGTTCGGGAAGTTGGCCCAAAACTACAGAAGGATTCCTCGAGTTGTTCTACAACGCGGAAGAATTCGGCCAACTGCTCCGAAACAGCGGAAAAAATTTCTAAGTGTTCGACGTCGAAAGGAAATTTTCAGAAGGAATTCTCTTTCGAAATTGCGGAAGGAATTCTCTTTCGAAACTGTAGAAGGATTCTGCAAGTTGTCCCGCAATCGCGGAAAAGTTCCACGAATCCTTCCGAAATTGCGGAAGAGTTCGGCGAATTGTTCCGCAACTGCGGAAGAGTTCGGCGAATCGTTCCGCAATTGCGGAAGACTTCGGCGAATCGTTCCGCAAGTGCAGAAGAGTTTGGCCATTCATCCCGCAACTGCGGAAGACTTCGACGAATCATCCCGCAACTGCGGAAGACTTCGACGAATCGTCCCGCAACTGCGGAAGACTTCGGCAAACCGCCCCGAAATTGTGGAAGGAATTCTCTTCCGAAATTACAGAAGGAGTTCTCTTCCAAAACTGCGGAAGGAATTCTCTTCCGAAACCGCGGAAGGAATTCTCTTCCGAAACTGCGGAAAGAATTTCCCAATGTCCTCCGAAACTGCGGAAGCATTCGGCGAATTGCTCCGCAACTGCGGAAGCATTCGGCGAATTGCTCCGCAACTGCGGAAGCGTTCGGCGAATCGCCCCGCAATTGCGGAAGCGTTCAGCAAACCTCCTCGCAACTGCGGCAAGATTTCTAAAAAAAAAAAAAAACGAGGGCAGCCCTGCAAGGGGGAAAGCCCCCTTGACCCCCGTCGTCCCCCGGAGACAGTCATTGAAAGTGTGAAATGCACTCTTGGGATGAGGAGCACAGATTGCATAAAGGATGGAATTTTCAGCAAGAGAAATTGGTTGTAATATCCATTATGGAAGATGAAAGGGAAAATGCCTCACCTTAAACTATTTCTATTTATTGCATAAGAATTGCATGTTTGGGAATTAGCAAGAATGAATGATTGCACACATGTATATGTTGAATTGCTAATTCATGATAATGTCATAGCTAATGATTGCTTGTATGCTTGGTAGGGAAGCCAAGGAAAGGATTAGCTATGATGTGGATGAGGAACTCCATGATGGAATGAGAAATTGGGAAGAATTCCTTAAACTCCTCTCTTGCTATTGTATTTATATTCTGGAAAAAAAAAAAAATATGCCATAGGGATGCTGGAAATGCAAGAGGATAGATAGATGAAGCGAATATGTACTAGATGGCATATTGCATAGTGCATGTGAAAATGTTTTTGCATATATATGATATTGCATATTGGTAAAATAGTGAGGTTTTACATATGCAATGAGCCACTTAAGACAATGATTGTGGTTGCTAATAATAAGTCGTGTTCACATTGGTTGTAGGACCAAAGACAACCGAAGCATGGCTAAGGATGTGGATGATGATTGTTGCATCCAACCTCATGAAGAGAGGATGGTGCAACAAATCCATGATCATGATGTTAGCAAAAGGACTGAGTAGCCTTGGTAAGAGGCCGACTGATCAGGTAACATCAAGCGATATTAACAACAACCATGCAGGTAAGGGTTAACGGTGCTTAATTGCATGAATGTTGAAAGAGGATTTGGTAAGATCCTTTCAACTATAGTTAAACTATGATGATTTGGTTTGCATGTGGTATTGAGTGCCTAAATGTGAATGTTAACCTACCAAGTATGGTTAGGTGCGAGTAGGTGAAGGCAGGGAGCCTTACACCCTATAGTTTCTAGAAACCTCAATGCGTTCATATGAATTCATATCATGCCATTTGTGAATATTGGTTGTGAGTTTAACAACTAAAGCAACTGAGGACTTATGGACCTATCATGGTTAGGCCATAGTATGTTTGAATGCATAGTATTCATGAAATCATGCAAGATGGCATTGAGGAGATGTGCATTGAAATATTCGGTAAATGTTGTAAATATGCATGCATATGTAGGTGCACATGTTGAAATGCATTGTGTGAATGCATGGGTGTGACATATCTATGTTAAATGCAATTAGATAATAGATGAAATGGTGGACTATTGTTAATCCTGAGACCATTCCATAAGCTGCTATGAATGCAGGAGAAGGACTGCATGAAGAAGGTAGACATGTGATGGGCTACCAGAGCACTCTGTTGGAAGGATAGAGCTGGATGGAATATGAAGTAATGAGTATTTACAGTATTTAGATTGCATGGATAGTGTGACTATGTCTTGCAATTTTATTGTGATAATGATGCATATATAGAAATGTATATATATTTCATTGCATTTCAAATGTTAAGCAGCTTAAGGTGTTTGAATTATTGAGTATTATAATTCTGAGATCACTTCAGTGACTGTTATGGCAATGAATGATTATGTGCATAGATACTCACAACGTGTTTCGCTGATTGAAGTATCAGTTTTCAAGTAGAAAAGTCCTGCATATGGCAATGAGGATAAGTCCATAGTAAATACCGAGATCTACCATGTGCAGAAGCCAAAGGTTATGAGAAGGTTCTCATGGTTGTAAATTTATGCATGAAACAAATCTGAAAATTGTCTAGTTTAGGTTTATGAGAATAGTCTCATAGTTGCAAATCTAATTTCTGTAGGAAAACAGATTTACAAATTTCAGATTTGAAAATTTGCTTATAATTGCTAATGACTGTTTGGCTTATATAGAATTGTGTCAGGAGGACATGTTATAGGTGGATGTTCATGTATGGTAGCAAGGGTGAAACCATAATGGGCAGAGTGATACCACTTACAAGAGCCAAACAATATGAGGAGAGACTCATTGCTAAGCAAATCAATTTCCGTAGGAGGCAGAATTGTAAATTCATGTTGAATTTAATTATTAATGTTATTGATTGGTTATGGAACAATCATATTTGAAGCTTATTGCTAAATGTTGCTGACTGTTTGGCTATTGATAAAGTGTGCCAGGATGACACATTGCAGGAAGACCATGTGTGATGGCCTGCAAAAGCCAAACTAGATGGGAAGGATCCCATGCTTTGGAAATGGGTTTCGGGTGAAACACCATTGTCAATGTTGATAATGTCTCAGCCGAACTGCATGTTGGTAAAGAATGTGAGTGAGACAGTAAATTATGCCAAGAAGGCATGTGTTGGTTATGGCATGTGAAAAGATTGGGGTGGAAAACCGAAGGACTGTTAACTCAGAGAAGGGATCCCCCATCATTCGTAAATGAAGAAAATATACATTTGTGAAACGAATGAGTATTCGGTAACCCTGACTAAGGATATACATGTCTGGTTATTAGATTTAATATGCGGAGCATGTTTTATTATTTCATTATTGTTCCAGACTGCTTGAGTATGACTAAGGCCTACATGGCTCACATCGGAAAGGGATGCATACCTTTCGGGTGATGGGTTATGTTAGGGTTTCAATATTGACTACACCCTGAGGGAATGAACGCATTCCTGGTGTTTCAATACTTGATAATGAATGATATGAAATATGATTACGATTTTGAGTAGCAATACTAATGAGCTTGCTTATCCTTCTTGTGCTAACAGCTTACACAAATGCAATTTGGTGTTTCATGTTAAGAGGAAAAGTGAAGCAAGGGTGCTGAAGAGGACTGTATGGGCAGTGGTAACCTTCCTATGCTCACACTAAAGGACACTATAAGAGATGGATAGGCCCGAGGAGATATATTGCAGAAAAGGGGTATCATCCTTGTGTATTGTGAGTGGGTATTGTGGGGCCATGCTAGCCTGCAGTCAAGTGAGTCACCTATGGAGTTCCTGGAAGGAACCACTGGTTGCATAAGAAAAGGAGCCACGTAATCATATTATGTTATTCATATTTCCTGATAAACCTAGTCGATGTACTGGCTTGGAAAATGGTTGTTGTATGCCTGATAAAACCAGTCGATGTACTGGCTTGGCATTGGTTATTGGGGTGTTGTGGCGAAAGGTTGTTGGATGCCTGATAAACCCAGTCGGTGTATTGGCTTGGCATGTTGTTAAATTAATACCTAACAAACCCAGTCGGTGTACTGGCTTGGCATTGGTTATTTGCATGTTGTGGAGGTATTGGTGAAGGGTGTTATTTCCTGACAAACCCAGTCAGAGAACTGGCTTGGAAATGGTTATTGTATGCTTGACAAACCCAGTCGGCGTACTAACTTAGCATACTGATTTTTGAAATGCTTGATAAACCCAGTCGGCGTACTGGCTTAGCATGTTGATTTCTTGGGATGCCTGATAAACCCAGTCGGCGCACTGGCTTGGCATTACCTATTCGGATGATGTTGTGGAGCAGCATGTGTGTTGGCCAAGCATGCACCCCACAGGCGATCCAAGGCTTGTAAAGCAGAGAAGGAAACATGTGGAGTAGCGAGGAAAATGCACAATACAGATAAGTATTCATTTTCATTTATTTCTTGTTTGGAATAATGAAGACTTCAGGTATAAGTCTTATGACAACCAAGCTAATGCACTGTTGTTTCTTTATTGGAAAACCTTGGCCATTACAGGAAGCAAGGAACCTGAAAGAGCTATAAATGCTTGGTAAAGCCAGAGAGTAACTGATTGGAGCTAAAAATGCTTGGTAAATCTAGAGAGTAACTGGTTGGAGCTATAAATGCTTGGTAAAGCCAGAGAGTAACTGGTTGGAGCTAAAAATGCTTGGTAAAGCTAGAAAGTAACTAGTTGGAGCTATAAATGCTTGGTAAAGCCAGAGAGTAACTGGTTGGGCGCTATAAAATTCTTGGTAAATTCAGAGAATAGTTGGTGGGAACATTAACCACTTGATGTTGTGGAGCAGCCGGCATGCTGGCCAAACCTTCCCTTAAACAATTGATAAAACCAATCAGCATACTGGCTTGGAATTGCCTATTCGAATGGTTGTGGAGTAGCCTGCGTGCTAGCCCAACATTCATTGTTGTATCCACGGGAAATCCAATGCTTGGAAAGCGAAGAAGGATCCTGTGGAGTACAGTGAAGACATCCAATACAGATAAGTATTTGGTTATCTTTTAATTCTTGCTTATGAATATACATGTGTATATGATTTAATTATGATTTCTTAAACTCTTGTTCAGAGATAAACCTTATAAAAAAAAATAAAAATAAAAAATACACTAAGCATGTGAATTGATTCAATGTTTGAGTGTAGGTACTGCTGGAAGCAAGGACTAGGAAAGCATCTGGAGGATGCATGTGGACATATGACTGTCCTAAAGAGCTCAGTATGAGCAGTAATGAAAGATGGTGCTAGTGGAACTGTATGGATCCTAGCAGCCAAAGGTTCTGTAAGCAACAACAGGGAAGGGTTCCCTAGTTTAAAAGTATTAGACAGACCTTAGACACTAAAATGTCATAGCCAAGAAATGGCACGCCAAGCATTCACATTGAAGTGAGAGAGGCTAAGGAGCATAGAACCACCAGTGATGGTGTGGCTCCAGATTGGAACAAGACTAAGAGGGGGGAAACTCTTACTCTTCTCTTTCCTTTTGACTGATGCATCTTAGAAACAAAGGATTGTTGAGTGCATGTCATAAATGAAAAAAAATTGTGTTTCATTGCTTGAAATGAATTGTGAATGCTGAAATAGTTATTTTCTTGTGAAAGGATGAACATGAATGAGTTCATGTGTATGTGGGAAAGCATGAAATGTGTGGAAGTCTCATGAGTAAAGCATGGACGTTCCAAGTCAATTAGGAAAATAATTGACTAATTTTATTATTGTGTTATGCTTGTCCTAACAGGAATTGCCATGATAATTCTCACAAGAGAGACATTGAAAGCCATTATTGCAGCTATTACTAGCCAAATGATTGCTAGTGAGGAAAGCGAGAGCCAGTTGTGCACATTGATCATGGCAGCAGGCCAAAAGCGATTTGTTTTGGCTGGAAGTCTTCCTCAGATAGTTGCCAGGACAACAAGAAAGATGGCATCCATGAAATTCCATACTTGTAGATCAGCTGGAAGGTGAATAAAGGGAAGGGATTGCTCTGGAGCAATGCCCACCTGCAAATCCGGAAGACCAAAGCTAGCAGGAGCAGCTTGAGGAATCCAAAGGACTTGATCCTGAAAGTTCAAAGTAAAGAGATGAAACGCAGGACATACCCACCCCCAGTTGTGAATTCTGAGGCATGTGTAAAGTGGGTATTTATACCTAAGTGTTGGAACACCGAGGACGGTGTTATTCCAAGGGGAGGGGAATGTAATGTCCCTAGTTTGACCCCATGGCATTAAATTGTAAATGATGTAATATTGTTATAAAATCGTGGTGAGGAGCTCAAGGCCAAGGCCCCGCCATCGATTTAGTGATGCATATGGTTTACGTGCTCGCCAGGCACATTGAAATTGTAAATATGCATTTCAATAAATACCCATGACTAGCTATGCAATGCAACAAGAGATGGGGGCATGATTTTTACAAGGAATTGGGAGGGAAAACATTCAAACCCTTGAGCCACTCAAGTCAAGCCAAGTGTCAATGAGAGAACCCATCAAACCCTCAACTACCCATGTTGACTTTTGTACCCAACCATTGATTTCTCCCAAGAGTTGGTTGAGGTAGTTAATGCCTTGGGAATGGAGAGGTATGGCTGTCCAAATTCGGGTATGGAAAATCCACCCTTCATGGAAAATCGTGTTTTGTCTTCTTGGGCAAGAAAACGAGCCAGGAATTGCTCCCCAAGCCATTACCCATCAACCAGTTCCTCTCCCTCACGAGTTGGGAGCTACCTGGGCATTTTCCATCCATGTTTTTATGGTTTTCCTTGATCTTCAGTTGGGGGAAGGGCGTTTTTTGTGTTGTATACTAGTGGGGAAGAAAGGGAAATCGAACGAGGGTTCAATAGAGACCGTTTTGGGCTGTTGAAGGCTAATATATTTGAGGAAGAAATCATTTTTCCTCCCTGTGGTTGTTTGCCCCATCCCACAAATCTGTTTTTGGTTGGGAACGTCTTTGGGAAAACCCATGGCCATCCTATTCGTAAATCCCATTGTTTAAAATGTGTATCTATGCCCAATGTTGTGCTTGCTATGTGAGAAAAGAGTATGTTGGGGTATGGGTTATGGGTATTGATTGCTTTGGCTTGAGCTTGAGTGCAAGCATCCAAGGTTCAAATGTAGCCTGATAAACCCAGTTGTGGACTGGCTTGGCTCAGATGAAATGATTAATTGCCATGTGTGAGCTTGAATGTCCCCTGTTCCTTGTAAGAATCATGCCTAGCTCGGGGGTGGCATTTGTGTTGAGAGATTGATGAACACAACTGGCCTATGGTTGGGAGGAACGTTGCGGCAACATAGCTAGTTGTTGGGACCGCATTATAGTGAGATGAGTATATTATCTTATGTGTATTTACTTCTGCATTGTTTTAATTAATTGATGACTGATATTGATATATTGAGTGCATATGAAAATATGTGTGTGGATGAATTTATTTCCGTTGTGCATATTTATTTGATTTACATTTGCACACTTTGTTTTTAACTGTATGCATCTAATGAATGGGCCGAGTTTTATGAAAAGCCCCATAGATTGGTAGCATGTTCCTTTCCTTGCATTGGGTCCAAGGGTGGGTACATTACACTTTTCTTTAACTTCTATAATAATTTATTTGCAAATCATTAAATTTGACTTGATCTTGGCTGGAATATCGTTTATGTGTGGACGGATAGTGTTACTATGCTCCGACGCTATTTGATAATGCTTGTTTCAAATTCAGTTATCAATACTTTGGAAAATCTTTTTATTTCTCCTTAAAAAATACTCATTCTTGCTTTCCCTATAGGCTATCCTACAGATACATTCATCCAGTCGCAGGCTATCCTGAATGAGATGATGGCTTCTTGTGCACAATCAACCTGATAAAGTTCCATGTGTCCTTATTAAACTCGCATGGATACCCAACAATTTTGGTGGATTTATCAATTTCCATTACCATTAGAGATATTATCATCCCTTCTAGGATTACCTCTTGGTCACATAATCTTTCTTCCCGAGGAGACGATCATTTGGGCACAATCTTTTAATACATGTTTGCATGTCCACATGATGTTCCTCCATTAATCTGTGAGATTGAAAATTGCTAGTAATGGATAACAAATTCCCACCATATATCCTCTTTCTTTGTAACACATCCTTCCATCGTTTTAAGAGTTGTAATCCATTTGATAGCCTCCTTTGCGGCCAGGGGTTTCAAAAAAATCCTTAGCTAGCATGTCTCCAATGTTGAGCCAATGTAGACATGCCCAAGTTTGGGTGTTGCATGCTCAAACAATATCATCCACTTATAGGAGATGACTAACCTTGTCATCTTGTGCCTATAGGGTCTCATCACGCGGAGAGAATTGAAGAGTCTGAGACAATTCTTTTAGCTCCTCTTGGAACAAACTTGTAGGACTTGCACCTCACTACGACTATGTGTTTTCCATAAGCACACATGAAGACAATGACTTAATTGATTACATCAATCCACCACGACATCCATCTAACATATCCCCTTTCCCTAGGTAGCAAGTTCCAATTCCTATTAATGGATTAGACACAAGTTGGGTGCTTTAGATGAGATACATTAACAAGATATATTGTTTTTGCATTCTCATAAAACCATTTTCCCATGAAAGAAAGAACACAATGGATTGATGATTGAAGAGGGTGAAATCCCAAAACATTTGCATTACTAGTATACTCCCTTTGCAATAAAAGAAAAATAATTTTGGTCTAATAACATGGCTATGTCTAAACTTTTCAAATTTTTCTTTGCCTTTCTGAAACTCTAACCAAGTGAAACACAACACAATAGAATCATGCCTTGGAAAATTAGTGGGGTCATGCAAACCAGTGTTTTCCTTGAGGCCATATCTTGCATCGGCATATTCGAATAAGGTTCACTCCTTATTTATCTTAGGGATACACATTATTAAAATCCCCACATATTATCCACTCAACTTATAGAAGGTTTTCTACCAACCCATTCTAGAAAGTTGCCTTCTCGTCGATATCATTTGAAATGTAAATATTGGCTAGGAAAAGCTACTAGCCATCCATATGGAGCAACAACCACACCACATGATGTGTTTGGTCATACCCATGATCAATTATAGGGGTAACAATCCTCTGTAAGAAAATATTGGCCACTTTGCATCACCCTATGCAATACGCAAAATGTTCCTGAGCAAGAAATCAACACATGTGTCTTTGTGTAGTCAACCTTATCTTATCGACCATTGTAAAATGAGGAAAAGCACACGGGATCCGAACAAATTCACAGTGAATATCATCGTTGAGAACCGTCCAATTCTATTATGTTCCAAACACATCATATGGATGAATTCTATAAGAGATATTCGTGATAGAGAAGGGAACAACGGTGTATAGGTATAGCACAGGGATGCCCGATATATCTCGTACTCTTGAACATGTCCATAGCTTTGACATGAAGACTAAAAATCCTGCTATAAAGCTATCCACTAATTCGATAATAAATATAATAATAATAATAATAAATAAATCAATCCTGGTGGGCTAGCTCATGTGGTTGAGTGTTGTAAGTTGTGAGCAGAAGGTATTGGGGTCAAATCCTCGGGTGGCTATACATCGCTATATAAGGGCCTCACTTGATGTCCCCATCGGGTTAGCTCTGTAATCAAAGCGAACGGGGTGCGGTCCCTTCTAGTGGGCCCCTGTAATTTCTTACCATGGACGTAGCAGTCCCACTGGGGGGTTTGTGAACCACATGTGAAAAAAAAAATCAATAAAACTTCAAATTTAATCTTTAAACCATGAAATAGTTGAATAGTTTTTTAATATACTAAATTTCTAAACTAAACGATAATAACAAATCGATAAGCATTGATCCTAGCAAATAAATTCCCACCAAATGCTCCTAGCCATCCATATTGAGAAACAACCACACCACATGATGTGTTTGGTCATACCCATGATCAATTATAGGGGTAACAATCCTTTGTAACAAAATATTGGCCACTTTGCATCACCCTATGCAATAAGCAAAATGTTCCTGAGCAAGAAATCAACACATGTGTCTTTGTGTAGTCAACCTTATCTTATCGACCATTGTAAAATGAGGAAAAGCACACGGGATCCGCACAAATTCACAATGAATATCATCTTTGAGAACCATCCAATTCTATTATGTTCCAAACACATCATATGGATGACTTCTATAAGAGATATTCGTGGTAGATAAGGGAACAACTGTGTATAGGTATAGCACAAGGATGCTCAATATATCTTGTTGTCTTGAACATGTCCATAGCTTTGACATGAAGACTAAAAATCCTGCTATGAAGCTATCCACTAATTCGATAATAAATATAATAATAATAATAAATAAATCAAGCCTGGTGGGCTAGCTCATGTGGTTGAGTGTTGTAAGTAGTGAGCAGAAGATATTGGAGTCAAATCCTCTAACAAATTCCCACCAAATGCAAATCACCAGTCAACTTAGGTGCAATGTCGAAGACATTGCCACCTCATGGCTCTTGTTTTATGGTGATTTTAGTTGTGGGGAGGACAAGAGTTTTTTTAGCTAGAGTTCTTGAGCTAGCCTGTGCGAGGTTTTTAATTGCATGGCGTGTGTCCTCGGCATGGTGGTGGTGCTCGTCCGTTCTTAGTCTCGCATTGAACTTGCTCAGTTTTCTGGATATGGAGGTGGGCATGTGCTTCCAGTCTAGCGTTGAAGGTTTTCATGGTCGTGTTATTCAGAAGGCATGGGCGTCTTCGGTTTTTTATTGTAGCTGTCTTTCAGAGGTGACCACCGTGCTATGTACAGGCATGGCTGTCTTTCAGAGGTGACCAAAGGTTTTTTCTTAGTAGATTTTGTGACGTTTTCTTGGTCATTATCATCAATTATTTCGGAATGGGAAACTGGTATTCATGGTGGCCTGTTGGTTCTTTTATCGACGTGGTCGCTTTAGTATTGTTTGGCGTTTCCACCTGTTATGTTGTTCAACTCGTCTCGATGGTCTATACAACTTTGAGTGCGGTTCCTGGATTGCAGTCTCCCGCAGCCTGTGGCTTCTTCGATTTTCGCGTTGTCATGGTTGAACAGGTAGCTCGTTCAACTTCTTTTTGTTTTTCAAATTCCTCCTCCTATTTCTTGCATTTGCTATGAAAAAAATGCTTGAAATTCCTGTGGTTATTGGAGCTTTGTTAAATTTAGGTGAGTTTAAATGAAATTTTTTTCCCTGTGCTCGTTTGTTGTGTTGGAGTGGGTTTCTAGATCAAACATTTAGGAAGAAAAATGGATATTCAAACATGTTGATGTGTTCCTTTATAGCGCTCGAACTCTACAGAGGTTGTGTGCCCTTACCATCGTTCCATATACCGCATGGAAACAAACCTTTTAATTTCCTCGTCCGTGCTTTGATGGTGGTGTTAAAGACCAATGGCATGAAACCCCTTCCATTGTTGTATTCTCTTGTGTTTTCTTTGTTCATGGAGTTGCATTTTTAAATGGTAATATTGTTTTCATGGTTTTTGTTGAAGCTGACGATGTCTAGCATTTCCTCTTGTCCTTAAGGTTGCGGGGTGCACACTCTGAAAATAAAACCTTTGTTGCAAAGACATGTATGCATGGATTCCTGGGTTTTTTTTCAAGAGGGGAAATTTTTTTATGTGCATTTTGTGTGGGGATTTTCAAGAGGTGAAAGATAGATAAGTAATAGTCGCGGCAGGGAAAATATAGATAAGTAATTTAGGTGCTTAAATTATGGGTTTCAAAAAGCATGTTTTATTCCATTCTCATGCCTTTAATTACAACCTCTCCCGGTCTAATTTATCGATACAACAGGGTGCTTTACAATAGCTAGATCTGAAATACCACATGTTATTTTGAACAGAGCAATTTTTTGCCTTGGATTAAAAGGGGTTGAAGCTGCAATTGCATGTGTGAGAACAATATTAATTCCTCCGTAGCGATTTTCCTTAGAACAATATTTTTCCTGCCTTAATGGGCAGATAATTTGTGCTTTCGTCGTTTCCAGTTTAGGGAACGACGTTGTGGGAATACAGTGAGTGCATAGGTTTTTCAAAAATTTTATGTAGATAATTCCTCTGTCCACCTTTCATCTACTAGTGGTGTATAGAAACTGTGTCATTGGCAGCAACAGTTAAGGGACGTGACAATGTTTAAAATATAAATGTGATTCATACATTGATATTGTATTCGAATTATAATGGAATATGGTGTGTAAGATGATTTTTTTCCAAATGTTTACTTCTATTATATCATGATATCAATGATTTATTATTGAGTTTTTTTCATTGTGAATGGTTTAGTATATGTTCTTTTCTGGCATTTGATTGAAGCCTAGTATTTACATGTTGATGCTTGATTCGTTTATGCGATAAAGAAAAAAAATTGGGATTAGAATCTTCCCTTGTATGTTTTGGTAAATTAAATATTTATACAGAGTATGGTTTTGCGTGGATTCACAGTTACTAAGTGATTTTTGGACTAGCGAATGGAATCTCCATCTCTCCTATTGACTGTTGTAGGTTACACTACATAAGATTCACTCTTTTTCGTTCGCTGGTTGCAGTTGCAAAAATGATATCATTCCAGGGAATTCTTCTTGGTAAATGGTATCATTCCAGGGAATTGGTTTTGAGGAAGTTGTAAGTTCATTTCCATCATGCCATTGAAAAGTTCACTAACTTCATTCTTTTTTACCTAGCTTGACGAAGATTTATTTTAGAGGATTATATGTAGCAGCATAAAAAAACAAGTTTTATCTAAAAGTTTAGATAAGATAGGTTTGATCCGTTGCACCTTCTCTTTCTTAGATAGGGTGTATATCAATAACACATAGGAAATATCCCCTTTTCAATTACTTTATTCCATTGGTACTATATGTAACGAGGCTATAAATCCATAGACAAATGAGTGTTTCTACAAGTAGGCTTTGTGCTATCTTTACTTATCTTCCTTGGGTAGAGCAAATGTCAATAACACATAGGGAAGAGCAAAAGATTTAAAGTGTTTTGCAAAATTATATCAAGAACATTATGAACATCAACCAGCTTCCACTGTGGCAGATTTGCTTGCGGAATATAGTGTAGCCAAAGGCATTCATTGCACATTCAGTTTCTACTGTCTCTAGCAGTTTCCAAAGTTCATTTATGTTCCCTTCCTTGCAAAAGCAAACAATGAGTGTATTAAACAAAGAAGAATTATGGAAAATGCATTTCTAGCACATCTCATTTAAAAGGGATTAGGCTTTGACTAGTTTGTCACCTTCACTAAAACAATTAATAGACAAGCTATAGGTAAAGCCATGAGGCACACAACCCTTTTTGCCTGCATATAATGTAACGATTTGCAACCATTTTCTATTTTGTCTCCAATACTAAGGCCTCTCATCAACTAATCATAGGTTTCAGTTACAGAAGCACATTCCCTTGCTCATTAAACTGTTTAAAATTTATTGACACTTCCCCATGCTTGCAGAAGACATCTTTTAGAACGCTATGGGGAAGGAGATCTTTGTCTAGTATTTGGAAAAAAAAATTCTCTTTTTCCCAAACCAATCTGGCCTCTTTGCAAAGGTTATCAATGGTTATGGCATATGTGATCACACCAGGAAAGCAGCTTGCATGTTTAATTGAATTTTCCATCCTCATTGAATCATTGTAATTCCCATGGAGATCATGCCAATAACAACTCTATGATGAATCCAAATACAATCCATAATTTTAATTGATTTGTCTACCTTGTCATTTTTTATAATAGGCTTCTATCATAATATTGCAAATCATGTCATCTCGAGTAAGACCTTCGTTTCACATTTTCTTGTTGAAGTTGTGTTGTTGAAATTTTGTTCTCGTTGCAAATATATTTGACCAAAATCTTGCCTATAACCATGTTGTTGGAGTATTTTAAAACCCATCCATGTCATTTAATACTTAGGATAGCATTAATTAGTCATTTTTTATTAATTCCTAAGTGTTAGACTAGGTAGTTGGCCAAAATCATGCATTGTGTGGACCACAAGCCATCCTGAGTCACATGGGCGCATATTCTGAGATTATGGATAAGATTTGCTGAGATATTCTGAGATGCTGGTAGATTTTATCCAATCCTGGAATAGAAGGGTGCTTACCTGCTTTTACTGATTTTTACTTCTTGTTGTGAAAAGGTGAAAGCTAGTTGACTTGCCTTAACTGTTTTTTGGCCAACTCATCCTCCATGATGTTTCCTCTTCCTAAATTATGTACTTAGGATTATTTTCTATCCTACATCACCATCCAATCACTAATTTACCAATTTGTGAGATTTAGAGGTGATTTGGAAAGCAATTTTTACACCTAGGGGGCTTTTTCATAGATTTAGTAAGCCTGCTTTTGTGAGGATTTTGAATGGCATATTTAGCCTTCAAATATCTGATGTAATTATATATATGTATATCCATTACATTTCCAAAGTTTGGTTGATGTATACTTATTCAATAGAGTTATATTGTTTGCATCAAATTCGTGACTGATTTCAGTGTTCTATGACTAGTTTTTGCAAGGAAATTTGTGAGAGTTTGTAATTGCTTGAGTAGATCTTGGTGTGAACAAAAATTTTACAAATTCTAGGAAAAATTCCTCCTTAAAGGATTTTAGCAAAGAATTAGTTTCCTTGCAAAACTTTGTCTCTTTTGCAATACTCATGTAGAAGTTTTTTTTTTGTTGTGTTCTTTGGTACAACTTGATTTCCACCCATTTGATTGAGGGTCCCCTTTTTTTCCCAGAAAGCATAACCTCCTTGCACATCATATCAATCAATACCCTATCTAGTTTGATTTCCTTGCAAAAATAATTTTGCAATTGTATTCGAGGTTTCTCTTTCAAAGGTTACTATACATATTCTTCTCCATATCCTTTAGGGTTTTGAAAGCATTATCTATTTTCTGTGGTTTACACAACCCAAGAATCCAGTGGTTGTATGTAGGGACATTGGGAACACACTGATTGTTTGACAGATGTTCAAACAGATTTTTGTGTTTCCTCCACGTTGCCTTTTTTTGCAGCCAGTTTTTGTGTTCTTATTATGCATTGTTGCATTTGCGTTGCATCCATGAAATTGCATGTGTAATAACATTTATGAAGCATGCATAAATCTCTCTACGTCACATAATCCCTCGTGAAGGATGGTGTATGTGAACAGACTATAACTGCATTACTTTCCTTCCATATTTTACATCACATGATAGGCTTGGAACAAAATGTTGAATCTAAATGTTTTCTCTGGATTTTTCTCCTTGCGATCTAAGTGTCCTGTCTTTTTTCATAGTAAATCTTTGTATAGAAAAATTGTGGATGTCTCGCAGCATCATGTTCCTTTAACATGTAAATGGTCGAACGGTTTGCTATGGTTCAAAGTGCTTTCACAACAATGGTTGAATATCTGATACATTTCCAAGCAACTCTTTCAGGTCAACCTTCACCATAGCATTGCAAAGAATACCCCATAGTCTTCTTTAACGTCACAAGCTATCGGTGTAAGCACTTTCCCTGCCTGCCCACTTATAAAAATTAAAAAAAAAATAAAAATAAAAACAGGGATCCGTGTAAGCACTTTCCTCCTTCCATGAACAATGGGCAATTTCGAAACACTAGAATACACTAACATGGCACCATAGGTGTATGAGTAAATATGGCATTGTTTATGTCTTGCAACTGTGCATCCATTACATCTTCTAGGGTTGTATTTATTACATACAGACAATGTAAATATTAAAAAAAAACATTGCTATCAACCAAAGAAATTGAAGATTTAAAAACACAATTGAATGTTTGCAATTGCATTTATTATGGCATTGTATTAAAGTTTCAAAATTAGGTTTTCACTTACAATTGACTAAAATTTAATCAAAACCACATATATTTAAGGTTCCTTTAAGGATATGACCCCTTCTCTTCAAAAAAGTTAGAAAGAGAGATAGACATCTGCAAAAGGAATTCTATAGAGCAAGATTGGGTTGCCAATTTTGGATAGCATGGGTTGTTAGAGAAAGAAGTTGACATGGAAAATTTTCTTTCTTGATGTTTTGAAAACCAATTTTTTTTCCATAGATATATGTTTCCAACAAGCTCTTGTCATTATTAAATTTATCCATGTCATTTGACTATGTAAGGTGTTCTTTCTATATATAATTACTATATCTTTTATCTATTTCACAAAGTTGTTCTTCTTCTATAGAGCAAGATTGGGTTGCCAATTTTGGATAGCATGGGTTGTTAGAGAAAGAAGTTGACATGGACAATTTTCTTTCCTGATGTTTTGAAAACCATTTTTTTTTCCATAGATATATGTTTCCAACAAGCTCTTGTCATTATTAAATTTATTTATGTCATTTGACTATGTGAGGTGTTCTTTCTATATATAATTACTATATCTTTTATCTATTTCACAAAGTTGTTCTTCTTCTTGTGCTTTGCATACGTAACAAACCATTTCAAAAGATATTCAAACTATTTCTGAATTTGTCTTTCTTTTTTCCTTGTGGTTGCACATATTTTCATTGTCAGTTGTTCATAGGAATTCTCTCATATCAATTGTTTATAGATTATTTTTTTGAACTAACAATAACAATGTTTGAAGATATTATTTCTTGCTTATTGTCCTTCTTTCTTGTCCTATGCCTTTTCCTTTCCCTTCTTCGGCTATCTTCTAAATGCTTTATTCTTTCAAATCTTACAAGCATTGTATCATTTTCCTTTACTTACATGCTTGCATTTCCATTGCAGGCCTCCTTCAATTTATTGACCATGCGATGGAGAGGGTGGAGCACATCAACTATTCCATTGACAAAGAAAATGCTCTTCCAATTAGGAAAGGTGCGTGTGATGAAATAAATGTTGCGTTGTCGAGAAACAATTTGTTTTGCTTGCAAGCTTTCCATTATCAAAATGGAGATTGTGTCTTTGATGCAATTGACATGCTATTGCATTTATGTTACAATTCGATAGAAATAAGAGAAGCAGTTGTAAACCATTTTCATCTTTGCCTTCGTCGAGGAGACCCATACGCAAGAGATTCACTAAACTTGGAACTGGCTCCTTGATACTTATCAAATTTTCATGGTTTGGAAGATAGGAATCTCTAACTTCAACGAATGTCATAAACTGCATCGCAACCAGGTGAACAAAATATTTATGGCCTATGGGGTGATATATTTTTCATTAAGGGGTTTGCAAATTGGTTGAATGCCCCCATTGTTGTCTGGTCATTATCAAGGGAAAAAAATATCTCCATTTCAACCCTTCATGTCCTGGATATTACTAAAACATTCTGGTTTATGACCACACACCAGTTGTTGGTCACTTTGAACCTTTTCTTTCTTACATTTCAACTGGACCTATGCAAACCCTTCATCATCAATTGTCAGAAAATATTGTCATTGGCTCTTGCTCTACTAGTTCCTCTAAATTTCATTCTATCAAACAAAATCTGTTGCAACAAGGGTTTGATATGTTTTCCATGATTGAAGGACATTGTTGTGATTCTTTGTTTGAATCAGTTTCCAAACTGACAAATACCTTTGATAGACAAATCCTTCGAAGAGTTATTGCACAAAATTTTCTCCAATTGCATGGGATCCAACTACTGTAGAGCACTGCATTGTCTAAATACATTGTTGTGTGCAAAAATAGTGCAAGAAAGACGTCTTGTTTCTAATTGGAAAAAATTTATAGTGAATTTGGAAAATCCTTTTGCAATTGGGCATATAGATGGTTGTTAATCTGCAATTCAATGGTTTTGTCAGATGTTGGAAATCAACATACTCACCTTGACCACAAGAACGTGCAAAATACAAAACCAGTTCTACTCAACAAATACATTTGCCACAACTATCTATCTTTTGCACCATGAAATTGATAGATTCCATTCACATTTCCATCCATTGCACAAAACAAGCCTTCAAATGCCAACACAAATCGTAGCGAATTACATATCACATAGCTCTATGATTGATGTAATGAAGAAGACAAACAACAATGTGAATCAAATAGTCCACAACAATGTCATTGATAAAAAAAATTTCATTGATCAATACAAAGATCTTGTAGGAAAAAAATCTAACAAAAAACAAAAACTTGTTCTCTAAAAAAAACAAGAAAAAACCAAAAATTTCACACATGAACTCACATATTTCAATTCTCAATGAAACATGCCATCATTAAGATACCAACATACAATGAGGCATTGTCAATGAACCATTCAAAAAAAAATCTATGAAAAAGGCCATGCGCCTAAAAACGTTTCAAGCTTCTAAAAAACAAAATGCATATGAAAAGGAAAAACAAGCAACTATACAATACTCCAAAACTATTCAAGATACACCTATCAATGCATGCTCTGTTTGTAGGCTCTTGCTGTTTAAAAGAGATATTTGCCGCACCAACAAAAACACTTTATTTTTCTTGACATGCTTTCCTTGGAATGATATACCCTCTTCTATTGCATTGGGAAATACATATTCGAGTATTGCAAAAAAAATGTTTCAAATTCAAAGACACGAGTCTTTGCAACACCACTTAATATTCGTCGCAACACTAGCTTGGCCTATGTGTACATGTTGATGCCTTTGGAAGAGCGACTTGCAGCGCCAAGGATTGCTTTTGATCAGATTTTTCAACAAGTTAAAAACGATCTCAACTAGGCTTGACATGAACAATGATCAATGTACCCACATCCTTGGACAAAGTTCAAAAGTATTTTTCAAGAGATCTAGAAGAGGACATGACAATCGCAGTTATGCTTAAGCGAAAATTGGAATACAAAAATGCTTTCCTCTCTGGAAATGTCCGCCCAAATATTCTCATGGTTGCGTTAAAAATTCTTTGTAGTATGGAACTTACAAATTAGAAAATTTTCATGTCATTGTAGATTGGGAATAAAGATTCCACGAATTGGAAAAAAAAAGGTCAAATGGAGGTTCGCTTTCGCATTCAAGCAATGAAGATGAAACTTGTACAAACTCTGGAAAAACCAATTAAGACACCTGTGAAATAGAAATGGAACCTATAATAGAGACATTGGTGCATGGATATGGAGAAACACATCTAATCGATGATTTGTTTAGCAAGATCATAGAAATTGCTCCTACTAAAAACTATCGACCCTTGGGCATTTTCCAAGATAGGTTCTCTGAAGAGTTTAATTTTCCAACACTATTCTTTGGATGTAGCCGTTCCGATGACATCTACAAACGATATCGATACCAACAAATAATGCAATGGGATCTATAGCATGAAAGCATCGACTTTGAAACACATCCTACAAATTTGTTTTTAAAACAATCAAAGTATTGATAGGTCAAATCTCTAGTACTGCTTGGATATCTATTCGCATAGGTGAATTGAAAGGGAAAAAATTGAAAGAAAAAGTATACATGAAATGCCAAGACAATATTGAAAAATTTATGAGATCCCCCATTGTATATCGCACACTTAAATCCGTTCGAACATCTCCTAACTATTTCGACAACATGAAGAAAAATATTTTTTCAATAATTCAGCAGCTATGGCCACCAACGTTTTTTGTAAGTTTCTCAATGCTGAACATCTTTGGAAACCTCTATGTGATTCTTTGCAACAACTTGAAAAAAAAGAACATGATAGCTCCCATGGGTTTTTTCCTTCCGGTGTTATTGATGATTTGATAAGGAAACATCCAGTGGTTTGTAGCCATTACCAAAGACACAAAATGAATGCACTAAAATCCTTAATCTTGAAAAATATTTTCCTCTTTGGCAAGGTGAATGACTATTTCTTCACAACTGAATTTCAACAAAGAGGAAATGAACATGAACATGGGATTCTTTGGATTGAAGGTGCACCAGTATATGGAAAGAATAGCAATGATGAAATAATTTTTTTTCGATCACTTCATATCACCATATTCATCATTACTTAACAAAGACTTCATAAATATACAAACTCATCAACACATGTAAAAAACACAAACATTCAAAATGTAGATTTCGATTCCCAATGTTCCCTATTGATACTACAATGGTTTTAGATCCTCTTGACAATGATTTGAATAGATTGAATGAAAAAAAGCTCCTTTCCTCTGTTCTTGAATGTAAATAATATCAAAAAAACATGTTGTTTGACTCATTCCTCCAACAATTGAACCTGAGCAAAGACAACTAGATTGAGTTGTTACGTTCTTCAATTGATCAACCAACATTGTTCTTGAAAAGAGACCCTTCATATATTTGGATAAATCCATTTGCAAAAGGAATTCTTGATTTGTGGCAAGCAAATACTAATGCTCAATTCATTCTAGATGCTTATGCAACTGCAACATATGTAAACTCATACATTACGAAACTAGATAGGCCTATGACAATGGCTTCAAAAAAAATCAAGGAAGAGTCTCTTTCTAGCAATTGTGGCCATCTTGAAACAATTCGAACACTTGGAAACACATTATTGAACATGCAACAAATGTCCATTAAACAAACAGTCCATATTGTGCTCTCATTGCCTCAACATTCATCTTCAAGAACAACGATTTGCATTAACATTGCACTAGATGATAAAAGAAAAATCATCCTAAAAACTCCATTCCTTCTTGAAAAAGAACCTGATGATTATGAGGACACCATTTCCCCATCCATTATAGACAAATACATTGAACATCCTTGTGAACTATAAAATGTTTCTCTATCTTAATACACATCTTCTTATTGCTTGATCCATGCAAAAACAGTCAAACCAAGCAGACCATGTATCATTCGATATATCCGTTACAATCAAGAGAAAGATCATGAAAACATCGCTAGGGAAAGACTCCTGCTCTTTGTTCCTCACAGAAACCTTAACAACTTGTTAGATCATGCCCTTCAAACATGGGCTAAAGCATATGGAAAATACAAAGAAAAAATATACGATGTTGAAGAAAGGTTCATGGCCAAGGTAACAACAAAATGGGGTGGCATTGACATTGCAAACAACAAACTTGAATCACAACTTCAAATAACATCTGATACCACAGTAGCAAACAAAGATGATATCCGAACTACTCCTTTTGAAGAATATGATATGCGTGATGACCTTCTCCAAAAAAGAACAACTCAATTATTAAAAGAGACAAATATTTCCAATTTAATAGAAATTCCATTTCTTCGTAATATAGATGAGTATTTTGCAACTAGAATAAATCTAAATGATGAGCAACAATCTATTGTGAAAGAAATTATTACAAAGGAAAAAAAACCCTACAAAACCAATCCATGTTTTTCTTATAGGAAGCGCAGGCACAGGAAAAACTCATACGGCACGAGATATTTACGATGCTCTTGTATTTTACTATGACAAAGAACTTGGTAGTGACCCATTGAAAAGAAAAGGTATAATTGTTGCATTCACTATAAAAGCAACATATCATGCAAATGGAATTACAGTTCACTCTACCTTTAAACTTTCCTTGAATTCGTCAAACTTGCTCCCATTAAATTCAAATACCCTGGATCTTTTAAGAAAATACTTTGAACAACTTCAAGTTCTCTTAATTGATGAAGTTTCTTTAATAGGATCTTGAATTCTTTATAACATAGAAAAATGACTCTGCGAAATCATGCATACTCAAACAAAACCATTTGGAAATCTTGATGTCATTTTCTGTGGCAATCTCTACCAAGCAGAGCCTATTCACGATTCTTGGATCTTTGAATTTCTGAGCTTCCACCAACAAAAATTTCCTTACATATTTTGGGCTGATGCTATAGAATACTATGAACTAAAAACCGTTGTTAGACAAACAAATGAAATCTTCATATCGATTTTGAATAAGATAAGAATAGGAAAACAAACATTTGACGATATTCAATACTTGAATCAGCATTATCATGGACAACCACCATTTGATCCGTCGTTCCCCTTTCTTTATTATTGCAAAAAAGATGTTGAAAAACATAACTCAAAGATGTTGTCACTTGTTAAGACAGAGGCATTTACCATCATGTCCCATGACACCAAAATCGGTGAAATTAAAAACATTTCTTATGGACAAAAGAAAATGCATCTCCCTTCTACAATTACCCTAAAAAGAAACTTACTTGTTGAAATAGTAGGCGGAAACTACTCAATCAAAGATGGAATTGTCAATGGTTCTAAAGGTATCTTCAAACACTATAGAGAAACAGTTCCAAACATTATATGGATCGAATTTGCAAATCCAAAAGTTGGAGCTATTGCTCGAGCTTCAATGCAACAATTTTACATTGCTTCTATCAAGTCCAACTGAACACCTATCAAAATAATGACAACACAAATCTCCCTTGGTGCTAAGAGAAATTTCACTTGGATACAATTTCCAATCCAGTTAGCATGTGCTCAAACAATTCATAGAGCACAAGGGTTGACACTTGAAAATTTGGCCTTCGACCCAAAAGGGTCACAAAACATGGCCTTTTTTAGACTGCATTGTCTCGTGTAAAGAACATTGAATGTCTCTATCTTGTAAACAAGCTACAAAAACAAACAAAAAATCAGTTACGTGAAAATTAATTTCTCAATTAAACAGATTATAAAAACAAGATCCTTTGCAGTTTCAATTTGCGTTGATCTCAATTCCAACTGTTGAACACATCCTCATTTCTTCACTTAATACACGCAGTTTGATTACGCATATTGATGATGTTGCAAATGAAATTGAAATCATGCGATCAGACATTCTCTATTTGCAAGAAATGCATTTGCATATGCCTCCCAACATTGCAATGTTTGCAAACCGCTACAATTGCATTTCAACACATTATGTACATGTGTTGCTTATAGTTGTTAAGAAAGAGATCCCTATCCTGAAGACAGTTCTTTTTAACGAAAAATCGATGGAGGAAATTTTCATTGATCTTAAGCTTCCTACCAAAATTCTTAAGCTTGTGAATATTTATAATAGACCAAATAACACTCCTGGAAAATTTCTTCATGTCCTACATTGTATTTTGTCAAAAAAAACCAACAAAACCCTTGTCGTAATCGCCGGTGACTTAAACATTGACATGTTGAAAGAAACATCTTCAAAAAAAATTGGAAATGTTTATGGACATGTGTTCGGGTACACAGGGTACTACCAAAGGACTGAACACCAAGAGCAACCACTTCACACAAACAGATCACAGATCAACACATCGATGTTTTGACGTGGTTTAAACCCTCTTGAGGGAAACACTCCACGGCCCCGACCAAATAGATTCTACAGGACAATTTATTATGCAAAGAAAGAAAGTTACAAATGATCTTCTCATAATCAATCAACTAAACAATGACCCTCCCTGCTCTTTAAATAGAGATCATGGACCAATCGAGTGTTAAGCCACGGATCAAGGTTAGGTATGATCTAAGAGAAGTTGAGCCGTCAGATCACTCTATGTCGGGGAACATGTCGTGACCATCGGATTAAGTATTTACAAATGCATACTAATGCATATTAAAGAAACACACTATCCCTAATGGATATATTACACAAGTTGATCTTAACTAACTCCTAAGTGTCTAAATATCCTAACATCCCCCCTTAAGAACAACTTGGGATAGGATTGAAGGATTTACAAAAGTGACACTATTAGGAGAAGGAAGGAGGCATTAGAGCCTATCCCCCCTTAATGACTAGTTCCTGAACTCCTAACATAGATCGAAGTTTAGAAAACTTTGCTTCTGTAACAGACTTGGTGAAGATGTCTGCAACTTGATCATTTGTAGGGAAAAAGAGCACTTCAAGAACATGATCATGAACAAGATTTCTGATGAAGTGCATATGTAGCTCAATGTGTTTGCTGCGTTGATGTAGAACTGGATCTTTGGCAAGCTTGATGGCACTTTGATTGTCGCACCAAAGTGGAGTAGGCTACTGCTGCTCGAATCCAAACTCTGAAAGGATCTGTCGAAGCCATAAAGCTTCCTGACTGGCATTAACTGCAGCTCGATATTCTGCTTCTACTGAAGAAAGAGCAAGAGCTTGTTGTTTCTTACAAACCCAAGTGATAGGTCCAGATCCCAGACTAAAAACATAACCTGCAGTAGACTTTCGATCATCAGGATCACCGGCCCAATCTGAATTAGTGAAACCAACCAACAAAGGTTTCCCCCTGTACTGTAATGAATCCCAAACTGAACTGTAGCTCGAATATATCGAAGTATTCTTTTAGCTGCTTTCCAGTGACTTTCATGAGGTGTCTGCATATAACGGGCAACACGACCAACAGCAAAGGAAAGGTCAGGATGAGAATGAGTCAAGTATAAGAGACTACCAACAAGTTGACGATACAAGGTGGCATCGACTTCAGGTGAACTACAAGTGGCATAAAGTTTGACTCCAGACTGGAAGGGAGAAGGGGCTGGTGTACAATCTTCCATGTGAAAGCGACGAAGAAGGTCACAAGCATACTTAGACTAAGAAAGAAATATTCCTTCTTTGGTTTGCAAGACTTGGAGACCAAGAAAATAATGCAAATGTCCTAAGTCTGACATTTCAAAATTTTGTTTAAGACTGGATTTCACATGGGTTATAAGCTTAGGGTCACTACCAATAAGAATAAGGTCATCAACATATAGAACAAGTATGATGAGATGGTTTCCTACTTTCTTGGTATAGACATTGGGGTCAGAATGGCATCTAGAAAAACTAGTGTCAAGGAGAAAGTTATCCATTTTGGCATACCAAGCTCTAGGAGCTTGCTTAAGGCCATATAAGGATTTCTTAAGGCGGCAGACAAGGATAGAGTTATTCTGAACATATCCAGGAGGTTGTTCCATGTAAATTTCCTCCTGTAAATCACCATGTAAGAAGTCAGACTTGACATCCATTTGATGGACTTCCCAGTTATGTAAGGCTACAAGGGAAAGAACAAGGCGGATGGAGTTCATTTTTGCGACGGGAGCAAAGGTTTCATTGTAGTCAATCCCTTCAACTTGGGAAAAACCTTTGGCAACTAACATTTCCTTAAGTCTTTCAACACTTCCATCTGATGCATACTTAGTTCTGTAGACCCATTTACAGCTGACAATTTTTTTTCCTTTTGGAAGAGGTACAAGATCCCAAGTATCGTTCGCCATTAAGGAACAATATTCTTCATCCATGGCTGCATCCCAATATGGATTCCCCGAAGCTTCTGCAAAAGTTTCTGGATCATGATTCTCAGAAACTTGAGCCAAAAGAGAAGAGGCTCACTGAAACTGAGACATGTTCGACGTTGATCTCTAGGATCACCAGCAAGATCACCAGCTGCTTCACATGTTGAACGGACCCATCGAGGAAGCACTTGTGCTGGTGCAACTGGAGGAACGTGAGCAGGCAGAGGTGGATTTTCATCCTCACTGTCATCATCAGAAACTGGAGTTGGAAACCTGTCAAGGAAGTTGGAAGAAGAAGAAGAAGGCACAAACGCCGAATCAGGCTCGCAGGCCAAAGATGGTACAATCGTCGAGTTAGGCTCGCAAGCCAAGAGATTTTCATCAAATTTAACATCTCTTCTAATGATTATATCATGAGAATTTGGTTGAAGAAGTCTATAACCTTTTACATCTTCAGAATATCCAACAAATATGCACTTTTCACTTTTAGGCTGCAATGCTTTCCGTTTTTCATCCGGAATGTGAGCCCATGCTTCACTAACAAACACACGGAAGTGACTTACATCAGGTTTAGTTTTACTCCATGCTTCTTCCGGTGTTATACCTTGTAATGCTTTAGTGGGGGTGCGATTAACTATGTAATTTGCACAATTAATGGCTTCAGCCCAAAATTGAAGACTTAGTCCCTTAGATTGGATCATACAATTAGCCATTTCTTTTAAAGTGCAGTTCTTCCGCTCGGATACACCACTTTGTTGTGGTGTATATGGAACAGTGTGTTGTTGTTGGATGCCTTGTTCAGTGCACAAAGTAGTGAACTTTTTGTTAACATATTCTCCTCCATTGTCAGATCTTAACTTAATAATTTGATGACCAGATTGTTTTTCAACAAGGGCCTTGTAGGCCAAGAACATGTTAAATACTTCGCTCTTAAGTTTTAGGAAATAAACCCAAGTGCGTCTGGTGTAATCATCAATGAAAGTTAAGAAATATTTGAAACCAGAAAAGGAAGCAGATGGAAGAGGACCACACAAGTCACTATGCACAAGCTCCAAGGGAACCGAGGCGTGCCAAGAGGCACGTTTGTCAAAACTGTCCCGATGATATTTTCCGAGTACACAACCGGAATAAACACCATCTCTGCAAGATACCATCGGAAGACATGTCACCATATTTTCTTTACATAGTTGTTGCAATGAGCGATAATTTAAGTGACCAAATCGCTCATGCCAAAGTTTGCTCAAGTTATCACTATGAGCAACAAAAAATGAAGGGAAAGGTGATGACCCAAAGTTGTTAAACTTGTACAACCTGGTAATATCATCAACAATTCCGGTAGCTAGGACCTGTTGAGGATATTTAAAATCCTTGATTACAACTTGGTGAGGTGTAAAGGTCACAGTTTTACCTTCACCAGAATGAGTGATCTGATAGACTGATAACAAATTGCAGGAAATTCTTGGAACACATAGTACATCACTGAAATGACCATTATCTACTGAAACTGTTCTAGCTCCTACAACGCTTAGAGATCTGTCATCACCAACAAATATTTGTTTGGTGTGACATTTATGCATAGTAAAAAAGATGGCTTGATCTTTAGCCATATGATAAGATGGTCCAGAATCAATGAGCCATTCATTTGAAGTAGAAGAAGAAGATGCATTATAAGAATAACCAAAAACACAAAGTGCATGTCCATGAGAGGCAGATTCTGAAGGCGAATCTAGGCTGATGTGGTGCTTCTTCATTGTTGCTTCCAAGGCTGCCATCTTCTTGAAACACTTAGATTCATCATGATTATCTTTCCCACAATAGTTGCAATGACGCTCAGTCTTCTTGCCTTTTGGCTTGGATCCTTTGTCATTTTTTAAAGAAGGAGGTGACTGAGAGGGTTTTGGAACCTTGTTTGACTTATTATTGCGAAAATTTTGTTTCTTGGGAGGCTTGGACTTTTCTTTCTGTTGGGACAATAAGGCTTTCCCAGATGTATCTGCATTGTTGATTATTCCAAGATGAATGAGTTTATCTTGCTCTCTAATCAAGGAATCACAAAAGGATTTAAGACTAGGCTCTTGATAGCTAGCTGCATTCAAGGATTCTTTCATGGAGTAAAATGTAGATACAAAAACAGAATATGCAGGTCCAAGTTTGGAAAGAATATGATAAATGCATTGTTTATCTTTCCTCTTAATCTTACATTCTACACATAAGAGTTTAAGAGTTTTGTACTTAGATAAATAATCTTGAATGCATGAAAAGTCACTTGGATTTAAAGAAATCAACTCATTTTCGAGTTGGTGACCTCGAATTTCATTTTGTTTACCAAACACAGATTCCAACTTGTCCCAAGCAGCATCAGGTTCATCAATTCTAGATATGTGGAATCGCAAATCAGTAGAGATTGACATCCCAATCAATCCACGAGCTTCGTCACATCTATTTGCCCATTTTATTTTCTTATCATCATCAGTGGGTTCGGTTTCTTTCCCTGAGGTAATTCTGAAAAGTCCCCTACTTCGTAGAACATCATCCATACGAGATTTCCATGAGAAATAGTTGGAACTGTTAAGTAGAATATCACAAGGGGAATCCATATTTGTAAATTAATGGCTGTAAAAGCAGAAACCAATAGTCTGGATGTGAAGATCTTAAAAAAATAGGCATTTAAAAAAAAACCGGCACTAAAAACTGACTCTGTATGATGAAGTTATGCTTAAACAAAAAAACTGTTGAAGATGTCCCCAATAGTGACGTGGCAGCTAGAGAATGTCCAGCAAAAAAAAGAACCCCCCTCTTCCCAAGATGAACCTTTTGACAATCACTTTACAATAAAGTTGCTTTAAGTGAATCACTTTTATAAAATAAGTGATTTCACTTTTACAATGATATTACTTTTAAATAGTGCAACAATAAAAAAGAACTTAAGTGACTCAATTTTTATTTTTATTTTTTATTATTTAAGTGAGATGCACTTTTACAATAAAGTAACTTGAAAATAGAAATTGCATGCACTTTTTCTTTTAAAAGTAACTTCCTAAGACTTGAACTCAAGACCTATTAAGGAATAAAGCAACTTTGAACCAAGTGAGCTAGATTAAAAGGTATGTAAAATATGGGAATGAAGAAGGGGCTTTTTTTTTTCTTTTTTCTTTTACTCTTCTTGCTCGGTTTGCGTGCTTGCCCTTTTTCCTGCAAAACACACCACAAATCGAAACAAAAAAAACTTTTACACACTTGTGGAGTTAGATCTCATTAGCTTGCCCGGAAATTCTACGTTTTCTCTATGTTTTTGATTTGCCGAGATCGCACAAGGTGCATGGCAAAGAGCATACGCAGCTAAGAAAAACCCTTTTCCTTTCTGTTTCTGATTTGCCGAGATCGCTCAAGGTGCATGGCAAAGAGCATACGCAGACGGGAAAGCAACAATCCGAACCCCAAAAAAATCTAACAGTAAAAACTGATAAAATATGAGATTTTTTTCTTTTAAAAACAGAAAATAAAAAAATGCGTCATTGTAACATTATACCTTCAGATCTGATGAAATACGCATTTCTGGAGCAACCGGGAACCGTTTTCGATCAAACAAAAACTATTTCCCAATGGAAACAACACTTCGGACGCAACGGAACACCTCCCACAGCCCAGAAATGCACATAAATACCAGAACCAGAAACCCTTTCGAGTTTCGGCAACAACAGTTCAAGATCTAGATCATAACCGGAAGCGGCTCTTCATAAAAGCTCTGATACCATGTTCGGGTACACAGGGTACTACCAAAGGACCGAACACTAAGAGCAACCACTTCACACAAACAGATCATAGATCAACACACCGATGTTTTGACATGGTTTAAACCCTCTTGAGGGAAACACTCCATGGCCTCGACCAAATAGCTTCTACGGGACAATTCATTATGCAAAGAAAGAAAGTTACAAATGAGCTTCTCATAATTGATCAACTAAACAATGACCCTCCATGCTCTTTA
The DNA here is from genome assembly GCA_027924585.1 of Larix kaempferi. Taxonomy (NCBI): domain Eukaryota; kingdom Viridiplantae; phylum Streptophyta; class Pinopsida; order Pinales; family Pinaceae; genus Larix; species Larix kaempferi. The sequence goes on along the minus strand of BSBM01000063.1, from coordinate 9,608,966 downwards.
AATAGAGATCATGGACCAATCAGGTGTTAAGCCACGGATCAAGGTTACGTATGATCTAAGAGAAGTTGAGCCGTTGGATCACTCTATGTCGGGAACATATCGTGACCGTTGGATTAAGTATTTACAAATGCATACTAAAGAAACACACTATCCATAACGGATATATTACACAAGTTGATCTTAACTAACTCCTAAGTGTCTAAATATCCTAACAACATGTCCTATCTAAAGTTAAAAACAAATAAGGCTACAACGATCTATGGTTCTATGATTGACCATTTATGGAAAAATATAGATATTGACAACATTTCATTTGGTATTTCTGATGCCTATTGGTTTGACCATTTTACTAGTCTCTTATAAGTTCCTTCTACTTGCATTTGATCTTCTTCATTTCCTCTTTTGGGGGGAATTGAGCCTTAGTGTGTTATTGTCTCTATTTTCTTTCCTTTCAATTTCCCGACATCGCTAACAAATGTGCACATTGGGAAAAAATTCCGTGCCACCAAATTTTCAATAGATATTGATGTGCTACATAGAGCGAATTCATTTCCACTTGTATTATTTGTGACAACTTCCACTAAAAAGAAAAATTAAATAAAATAAACAAATAACATTTTTCGTAAAAAGTTATTTAACAACTCAACACTTGTTTTTGAAATGGCTATGTACTAAGATGTAGCCTTTTTTCCCCTTCTTGATAAATGGATTTTGTAAGAAGCCTGCTTCTATTATTGATAGAAGAACCTAGTGTTATATACTAACTGGCTATTTTATCTTAATATGGAGCAAAAAAAACAAAAACTCCACCAAATAAAGCATTTAACAACATTTATATTCATAGCCTTCCAACATTTCATCAATGCTTTTAGTGTGTGTTGTGCAGTAGAATGGAATAGCAATGGCCTTTTTACCCGCTATTTTGCAAGTAGATCTATAATGTCTTCCCCTAAAATGCTTCCATGTGAAATATTTTACAACAACTCTTTCCTTCAATCCATTCACAAAACTACCAAGATGCAATTTCATAGTTGACATATGTAACTGTTCTCATTTGCATTTTCCATACACAATTGTGAACATATTTCTTTTTCCAAGCTTCCTAATCATTCAACTAGCAAAAATAAAACTGCTAAAGAATATTGGCTTAGGCGTTCATCTACCCCCCCGCCCCCCATTGCATTTTCCTTTTCATGTGAAACATATATATACCAATTATGTATTCTTCTCTTAGAGTTCGGTGCACTTACATATTGGGGAAAGAACATACATCATTCCAAAAAAACAACGAAAGAAAAGCTAGAAATTGTCTCATCAAAAGACCTTTGCCATGACATCGACATCAAACAACCCATCGATTGAAAGAAGTCTCTCTTTCTCATGAGATGTTCCAGAGACCATTTCAATGGAAGCAACATCGATGCCTTCGACAAACACAACAACAAGCAGTCCTAAGAGGTAATGTTCTTACCCAATAGCTCTGATGCTACAAATTTTCAAATGAAAATATATATTCCTCTATTTGTTTCAGATACTGATAGGTTGTTGCAATTTTTTGTTTCATTATACTATCTTCATTCTAGCATTCTCACTTTATGTTTCAATGTTCAATGAAACATCTCATTTATAGGCTATTTCATTTTGATTTCATCATGCGTACAGACTAAAGTGCAAGTGGCAATTGTGTCACGTCCCCAATCACCTTGGTGCCCTTTAGAGGCAATGGGAGACAACCCTTGAATCACCTGATAATTTTTTTTCTTTTTCCAAGTAATCCAAAGGTTCTGCAACTCTGCACCTGCATTGATCTTCAGTCTGCAACCCATAATTCCGCAAGCATCAATCTACAAGCCACAAGTCGGAATTCAGAAATCGGAACACCAAATACACAATGCTGAAAACCACGTCCCCGAATTCCGCAAATCCACAATCCGCAGTGCGGAAATGGAAAATCGGAACGCCAAATACACTACGCTAAAAACCACGTCTCCGACTTCCGCAATCCACAATGCGGAAATCGAAAATCAAAAATCGGAAATCGGAACGCCAAATACACAACATTGAAAACCACGTCTCTGACTTCCACAAATCCACAATCCCCAGTGCGGAAATCGGAAACTAGAATGTCAAATTCACCACCTCACCGAATTTCACACCTGACTTCCATAATCCGCAACCCGCATTGCAGGATTCGGGAGTCAGAAACCTCAATTTCTCAACTTCGACGAATTCCCTTTCCGAATTCCGCAATCTGCAATGCGGAACTCGGATGTCAGAACTCCAACTTCGCCAACCCAGGAAAATTACCTCCCCGACTTCCACAATCTACAACCCGCTTTGCAGAACTCGGAAGTGGGAATCACCATTTTGCAACCCCCTATAAAACTCCTTTCCATTTTCCGCAATCCGCAATCCACATGCGGAACTTGGAAAGTCGGAAGCCCAACTGCACAACTTCTCCAGCCCATAACTTCTTCATCTTAAGTCCATTTTGGGAAAGTCTGGTACCATTGGAAATCTCTTGGATAGCACTATAAAAGTGCAGGGTCTTCATCCACACTTGAAGACTTTTTTCCTGCCCATATTCCACTCCAAAAGATGACCTTAAGCCCCATCTATGCCTCTTTACGACTTTGTGAAGAAGCTCTGCTCCATTTTGCCCTATCCTCTCCCCTTCATATGGTCCACAGGGATGATGAACACCACAGGGGTGTTTATTCCTTTCCCAAGTCCTGGCTGGAGTATCCTGCACACTTACCAGGATTATCCCTAATTCATCAATGGATAATTTAAAGACATTACACCCATGGAAATGCAAATGTGCAGAATTATAATAAGTCACTCTTGTATGTATATTCATACACCAATGAACACAGGAGGATGAAACATTATCCACACACTTATAATGGAATACATCAACCTATTTCTCCCAGGAATATTGGTGATCTAACATGTTGATACTTAGCCCTAATCCTCAAGCCTAAATACATATGAGCGCTAACATGATATAAAAATGCAAAGGTGCAGAAGTATGGCAATGGCATGCACAACAGAATGAAAAAATAATGCATAATCATTCATCCCTATCACTCATTTGGATCAAATCATACAACACACATGCATAGATGAAGAATAGACATCATTCAAGGCACAATGAACACTTATCTCTTTATTGAAATTTCCAAGCAAATTGGCTATGGAATGCAACATTCCAACCCAACCATAGGTCTCTGCCCAGCCTGTATTATTTCATCACTCAGAGACCAACCTCGATATGGGGCTATGTATCCACTAAGGATTCCCACTCAGGTCCACTCACATCTTGGTTCACAATCAATTAGGGTCATTAGCACATAGTTAGCTTTGTCAAGCAAGTGGGTAAAACAGGTAAGGTTTTCTAGGTCATTATACTCCTCCATGGAGCTATGGGTGTATCCCAATGACCTCAGCCAGTTCAGGCACCCCCATCACCTCGACTCCCAACTTAAGTAAGGTCCCCTTCACTGCTACATAGTCCCTAGGGCGCCCTTCCCTTAGTACTGACCTGGAAAGTGTTGTTGGTCTTGACTAATAAATCAAGATAATTGATCCTCACTGGTTCAAGCATGCAACACTAAACCTTCTTGGTCTCTTGCCACTGATTTTATGGGTGTATCACCCACTCAAATCCACCCAAGGATTCATATCTATAGATTTCTCATCGATCTTCCTTTCCAATCCAATTTCTCGATGATCTTAGCTCTGTAATTCGCGCCTTACTCAGGGTCGCAATTTCTGGTTTTCTTCCTTCTATGCTCGGTCTGCTGGGTCGTGTAAGGGTTCAAATCCAGTTTCTAGTCCCTAATGGAATGGGGATCCCAGAATACGAACTACCAGGGGTGGAGTGATGTGCGGATCAAAGAAAAACTAAGATCCATACCCTGCCATCCGAGTTTTGGGTTTCCCCCACTCCATCAACCTCATGAACCATCCACCTGCAGTACTACCTTACAACAGAAATAAATGGCAGCTAGGACAGGTCAAAGAGGTTCTCATGGTGAAATATGGTAGTCTATGGTTCCATTCCCCAACCCCCTCACCACTCCCTAGTGGATACACATAGCCCCCTCGTTTAGTTTCATCGATAGCCAGACCTTGGTATTTTTATTTACATGGTATCATTTACATCATTTACATTTTCCATGGCTTACTAGCACATGGTTATCCTAATACCAAATTCTTTCCTATAAATAAAACCTGAGCATCCATTAGTGGGGCCTTGGCCTTGATCTCCACACTAGGGAAATTCACATTGTAAGTATACAATATTTACATTGAAGCCAATAAACCCTAAGGGTCAAAATAGGGATATTAAAATTCCCCTTCCCTTAGAATAACATTGTCCTCGTCGTTCCAATACTTAGTGTTATCGGGCAAATTAGCAAGGCTAATTCCCAGTAAGAAAAACTAAGATCTATGACCCAATTTCACCTCGGTCACCATTTTAACTTATTCGGAAGTCGAAACCTCCAAGGAGAAGTATCCTTATGGAATCTTGTAAAGACACTAGAACAACCAACAAACTATATTCTACACAATCTTGTAGTTAGACCAGTGACTAAATGGAGTCAATAATATTATGATCAATTCTAGTGGGTGTAAAATATGTAATCAAGATCAATAATCCACTTAGATCATCTAATGAAATGTGTAAACGTGTACACATGAATCAATATTGGATCAAAATACTATATTTCCAACACCATCAACCAATAACCACATATCCGTTAAACGATAATTGCCAATGTCATGTAGATGATAGAAGCAAATATAAGAGTAGAGAAATGCAAATGATGTAGTTGGTGAATATACAAGGATCATATGACAATGAGAGCATAAACTTATATCAATTAAACATGAGATCTATGTCATTCAATTACAAGTACAACATCAGGAGTAGATAATTAAGATGATGCAAGAAATATCATAAGATGGAAATAAGATATCAATTTCATTCACCAATTAAATATATTAATTAGGCATGCATTCAGTGACATCTTAGTATTTAATTAGCTTTGGAAACTATGTATGTAAATTCTGATATAACATTACACAGAAAACGGACCCATGCAAAGAGCAATAAGCTTGTTGAATTATACAAAATGCTTCACTATTTTATTAGAATATTAACTAGTTTTCTGTTTTTTGGTTTATATGTCTTATGTTGCATGTGATAGGGAAAAGGAAGACATGCACAAGGTCTGCAATCTTAGATTGCAGACTGGTGCACACTTTAAAAAAAGGGCTCGGATTAGGTTGATAAGGACAACGAAAAAGGAGTGGGGAAGTGGAAGGGTTTAGAAGAGCGGATGGAAAGGTAAGGCCTGGTAAGGAGAAAGGGGAAGGACCATGGGAGAAGAAGCATCCAATGGAAAGGTTGTGGGTGAACAGGGAGGAGCAGTCCCAAGTGGAGAAAGGGGGAGAGCACCGAATGTGGAAAGGAATGGAGCTAGGGCTGTGAAGAAAAAGGTGGAAGAAAGGGCTCGGTGGAAGGGAAAAGAAGTAGCAGCGTGGAGGGCCTAATGGTAATCCGAGGTTTTGGGGGGAGCGACAAAAAAGGATGGGGCTGCAAATAGGGAAGCATTGGAGATTTGGAGAGAGGTCGAAGTTCCAGACTTGCAAAGGAAGGGAGGGCAAAGGTAGGAGAGTGGAGAGCGAAGGAGAGGGAACCCTCCTAGGATAGGTTGTAAGGTTTTAATGGAATGCTTCTAGGGTTTTTACAACAGAAAAAGGGGTTTAGTTTTAGGTTTTTTTATCACTAATTTTTAGGTTTTTTCTATAAAAATTAAACAACTAACTCCAAAAATAATGTAATTAACCTAATAATTACAAAATAAGCTAAATAACATAATATCTACAACATATACAACTCAGAAAATAGGTTTATGGTATACGTGAACAATTAGGGTTTAGATGGATCAACCTAACCTAGGGCTTCCTTAGAGGAATAACCCTTCCTTGAGATGGTACTTTCCTAGTTTGGCAAGCCAAAGACCTCTCCAACGACCTCTAGGGTTAGTTGTGAGAAATTTGGCTAAGACAAACACTACAAGAAAAAAGGTCATTGGTGAGGGTCATGCCTATGACGAACCTTTAAAGGTTGTCACCAATGTCGTATATGATGATGGTCCTTAAAACATCGTCATTATAAGTTCCTTTTGAGATGGTCCTTTAAGGTTCATCACCAAATGCCTTTTCAAGGACAGTTTTGGTGAGGGTTGTTAAAGGACCATTATTGATTCTCTCTATGGTGACACTTCTGGTGACAATATTTTAGTAGCCCTCACTAATACATGTTTATTTTACTTTTGGTGAGTGTAGTAAATGTTTGTCACCAATTATCATTATAATTGGTTTTTGGCGACACTATGTGAGCGTTGCTATATTTTTCGACAAAAGAATATAATGGTTTAAGACAACTAGTATTGTTATGGATTCTTTGTAATTATTATGTTTCCAAGGTCATACTAGTCACAATACCCACTCATAAGGTCTATAAGAAATCTCTAGTGGTTTTCCATAAGAAACCACTAGCAATTTATAAGTACCATTCCAAAATGGATCCATAAGCAATCTGATCTTTTGGGTATTCGACATCAACAAAATTGATTCATATATCCTGTTAGATTGTACTTCCAAGCTTTGAAAGACATTGGAATTAATGGAGGGATGTCTACTCATCCATGTTCTACTCCAACACCTTAGTTCACATGGTTTGGATTGCATCACGAATGGTTTGGTTGAAGAATTTGCATTTCAGCATGTTTTAGCAGACAATTACAGGCTTGACTCAAGCCTGTAGAATCTCCCGTTTCTGTGTTTTTTAAATATTTTAGTAAAATATTGAAGATGAACAGATTGTTGGTAAAATGGAATGTCTCGTGTATGGGGAAGGGAATCCTGAAAATGAACAAAACCTTGATACTCTCTTGGATTCATCCCTCCCAGTATAAGCAAAATTTCAGTTCTATTTGGAATTATTCTTTTCAAGTTGCAGATATAATGATTTCTTCCAACAGAGTTATATCTTTAAAATCCATGGAGTATCTATATTTGCATGATTGGAAGGATTGGATCTCGTTTGTATCCCCTGCGTATGTGGTATGCTATTCAAATTCTTCTCTTAATTCCGGACAAGTATTGTTCCTGTAGGGTTAAATTCAATATATTTTTCCTAATAATGTGTATAAATTCTAGCATATAAGAATGATTTTTATACATTTCAATTAGCTTTTCAAGGTCATTTCATGGCTTATTATATATCGTGACATGTCAGACCAAGTATTTTTGTTCAAATAATTTCCATAAATGGAGTGACCGTTAACTCATTGCTTTTTGGACGAATGGGTATATGCTGATTTGACCCCATCAATTGTCGTAATTAGCTCTATCCTTTTGTCCTTGCATGTCTGAACAATTATATGTATTCCCGATTTGAAAGTTGGATTTCTTTGTTATGCATAAGTCAAGCCTGTAAATACCAATTTGGGTTAAAGGATACCGGTTTGATCACCTAACTTCCTTTCAGCAGAGAAAGTTTCAGTTGGCATGGCTAGTGCTGCATGTAGGGAGGAGCCCTATTCCATTGAACTATTGGATGAAGATCCCTCTAGTAAGAGGATTTTTCAACAAATTGGATTGTATGCGTTTTTTAGTAAATTCAGAGGGCACAACAAAGATGTGACCAAGGAATTTTCTCTCAATTTCGATGGAGCTTGTTCTAACATTCGGGGGTTTCTGCTTTCAGTTTCAGAAACGTCCATTGCTCTCGCTGCAGGCTTACTACAAACAGGGGAAAGATGGTTTAAAGCTGGTCATTTGAAAAACCCTGACTCTTGGAAACAGTTTGAGAAGGTGGCTAATTCTAGTATTCATTGGAAGAAGGGAGTTGAACGCAACTGTTTCACTGCTGAATGGGGTAATGTCATTTTCTTTTTACAGAAATATTTGACTTGTGAAGGACGATATAGCCTTGTCTTTCTTTATCATATTCGGCTTCTCCTTCACATTAAAGGAGAAGAATTGATGAACATTCCATACTTTTTGTGGAAGAGCTTGTCTAAAATGGCTTCAGCTGCCCAAAAGCAGCCTGATCAGCAACTTGGTAATATCTTGTATCATCATGGATTAATTAAGTTTTTGATCGTGGAGGAATTACAGAAGAGCAACCTAACGTGGGAACAATTTATAGTGGAAAAAGGTTTTCAAGAGCAGGTTAATGATGATCCACAAGATTTTTTATCGCCCCCTCCAACAGTTCAGACAGAATTTGATCTAGCACCAACATTTTCCGAACCAATTCAATCCCAACCATCTCCAAAGAGGCATAGAGATGATGAAGAGGTTAATAAAATTTCAGTTATGGTGAGAAGAAGATCTGCAAGGCTAGAATGCATTTTTGAAGAAGTTATTGAAAAAGTTAGAACATCTGAAGATATGTTTTCGACAATACCCAAACGTCCAAGAACCCGTTATACACAGAGTCAGAATTTAGAGTCAACACCCCTGCCATAATTGGAAGCTACTCATTTTCAAGACCAAGCTCAAAGGGAAGAAGATGAATCTAATCAAGTGGTAAGGCTTGATTCTCCTGGTTTAATTTCAAGTAAGTTACAGAAGAGGATTAAGAAACTTCAGAAGCAAGTTCGTGAATTTCAAGTTTTGGATAGACATGTTAAAAATGAAAATGAAAAGTTAAAACAGAGGAGTAGACAATTACAGAGAAAGAATGGTGTTCTCAAGAAAAGACTGAAAATTTTGAGAAATAAGGCTCACCAATGGAGTTTTCTAAACAAAAGGTTGAGGAAACAAAATAAATTTCTTAGAGATAAATCAGTACCACTGGCTGAGGATAATACAAGTTTGGAATTATTGGCTACAACAGCTGTAGAAAACATTCTTCCTAGTACCTCTAAAAGTTCTGAAGATAAGGAAAAAGTCACAGATGTTCTCTATGAATTTTTTAATCAAATTCTTGATGATGTCTTGACTAATACCCTGTCTTTAGCATCAGCTGAAGTAAATACTGTTAAATGGACTGGAAGAAATGATGAATTATATGTTTTGGGCCTTATTTATCAACAACGATATAAATTTGAAGTACAACATATGCAGGAAACTTGGTTTTCTACTTACTTGGTTCAAGAACAAAAGTGGAAGTCCAAGATACAGTCATTACAGCAGCAATTAATGATTAAAGAAGAATAAAAGAGGCAAATGTTTAAATTTGCTGAGCAAGCCATTTCTTGTAGAAGTCCTACTAGAGTTTATTCAATGTACCTGCATGAACAATGGGTAGGCCTTCAGATGATTAGATTGAATAATAACAAAAAGTTCATGATAGGAAATGTTGATGACTTTGTGGATATCTATAATGACTCATCTACAAGGGAAAAGGATTTGTTGTGTGAACTTTATCAGTTTAAATTCTTTCTAGAACATGAATTGGAATGGAATCCCAATCCTGTAGTAGGAGATATTTAGTTACGAGCCTTTTCATCTTTTATTTAGAATCAAATTAAGTGGGAAATAGGGATGAAATTCTTTTATAAGTTGGAATTCCAATCTGAACTTCACGTCAGAGGAGAGCATCCAGATGCTGAAGTGGCCTTTTCTATTCATAGTCAATTCCTCAGGGATCCTATGAGGGTGAAACGATTTAGAATGAATCAGAGATCAATGTTACAGAGTTTTGAAGAACTTATATCTTGTGGGACTTTGGCCTCTTTGCAGGCCTTAGAGACCCGTTGGAATTTGCTTCCTCCAGTACTCCAACAATGGGACCCCATGGGATACCCCTTTTTCCAGGTTGCCTTTTCAAGAACAAGTTTGTATGTGAATTCTCTACGAAGAAATGGTACTCAATGGCTTGGGTTAAGGTTCCATTTCATTTTTCTCTAGTGCAGCAAAACTGAGTACAGTGTGGTTGGGCAGTGGTATGATTTTGCAGAGAACTCTTCATGGATGGAAGTGGATCATCATTTAGGCTTTCGGGAAAGAAATGGAGTAAGTCACCAATCTTACAGTTGGACCGAGCTACATCAGAATTTACTACGGGGGGAATAAGTTGCATAGGGACATGCAACAAACTTCCTTCTAGGGAAGATGCTTGGTGCTTGAATTGTTACCCAAAGGGTAGGTTTTCACTTGGATCTCCAGTGTGTTGTTACTTGATAATATACTAGAGGATGTTAAAAAACTGTAATTGTTTTGTCAAGATTTCAGGTTTATTCAATGCACAATAGTGGAAATATCCATTTTGTTTATCTAGACTCTAAAGTATGATATTTCAAATCTAATGATTTTCCCAAATATGTCTTTTTATGTTTATGTGAATTTGAACTTGTTCAAAAGAAGTGTATAAATGTTTCCTTGGAAACTTACTAAATCCCATAATCTGATATTTTATAGTGATTTTAGGAAAAACTCCGACCTTTTATTTCATGTAAATGAACCAACTGAACTATACTTGTTTTGTTACAAGTACTTATAGAAGGGCCATGTTCAGATGAAACCATTAGCATTGATTGTGAGGTAATCAGTCCTGCAACCTCTTACAGATCCATTTTTTTCCATAAACCTGAAATAATGCTGAAAATGTTATAGTTGCAGTCACTACCCTTTTTAATTTCGATATGATTGGCAGACAATTAGTATGATTATCCTTTTGATCAATGTGTTGCATCTTCCTCTTGCTTCTTGGGCGATTGTACAATGTATTTAAGGCATAGCCATATTCATTATCATGTGGACTATCCTGTAGCCATCTCTGGAGGTGTTTTCACATCTAGGAATTTTGTTTGTGTATTTTGACTACGTTTCATGTTAGTATGGTTCTCTTTAGTGTTCAAGGATGTATCCACACCATGGTTCCATACCCTATTGTATTCCATGGCTTTATCTCTGATATTTTTATGTCCCTATGGGAAATATAACGATTGCAGGGACACAATTATATGTATGTTCAAGATTTCTCTTAAGGCACACCCAATGTTCGACATTAGAAATAAAATTTTGGTTTTTTTCCATTATTTAAATAATTATTTTTCCGTGTTTTCATTGGCTTTGCACTGATGATTTATTCAATAAATATAAGCTCAGGGGACTCTTCTGATAAGTGTCCAAGTAGACATCAGTGACCATTGAATTCTAATGCACTGATAACCACCGCCACCCAGAGATCCGTAACTTTCATTGATCTTAGATTTTATGGGTTTTGGGAACCCTCATTTGGTTTCATTTCACATTTTTTCTAAGGCATGATAGGGTTCATCACTGCATCTGTATTGCCATGAATATGGCTTGGTCTAAACACAGGTAACAATAGAAAAAATCAGTAAGTTACATTGTGTTTCATTGATTTAGTTCATCGAATCATGTTTTAAGCAGAATCTATACATGTTTGTGGATATCATGATTGTTTTTAGTTGTTTTCCCATGGGATCTGATGAATATCTTGTTTAGTGTTTTTAGATAGTTTAATAACGTATATCTACATGCTTGGCCTAAGCCTGTAAGTTGAGTTGTTGTTTATAATTACATATGCACAAATGGAAATCGGACACATGGGTCTTATTTGGAATCGTGTCACCTAGCCCATCCTCCTGTTGGTTTCTCCAAGTTCATTCTGATGTAGATTTTCCTTGAGCAAGCTTGAACTCAAGCAACCTATTGTTATACTTTTGGATATCCACATGCAGCTAATTCTTCACTGTTTATGGAATTAATAGAACATTCCCAATTAGCTTCAAAGCCTTCAAACCTGCCTTTGAATAGTTCTCAAATGCATTCACAAATTATTTTGCCAAAAAAAATGTTTCAGACAATTCTTCAATTCTGCTCTTAGGTTTGTAGAGTTCCTATAGATATCATCCTCCTGTTCTCATAACTCTCTAGACTGCTTACTTTCATCGGCTGTAGGTTATTCTTTCCTTTTCCTTCGTTCAGAGATAGATGTTCTTCTCAGGACAGAGTGGACTTCCTTCTATTTAGGTTCCTGGTCTAGGACTTGTACTTATCCTTACGCCTTTGAAAGTAATGGCATACAAGTAGGGAATACCAACATGAGAAGGGAACCCATGATTTAACCTTGCATCCACCTCACTAGTGAACCAACAAACTATTACAATGAACCAAACTGGATAAGAAAACTATGTATTGAAGAAATATAGTGAACCATGGCTTTATCTCTGATATTTTTATGTCCCTATGGGAAATATAGCGATTTCAGGGACACAATTATATGTCTGTTCAAGATTTCTGGTAAGGCACACCCAATGTTCGACATTAGAAATAAAATTTTGGATTTTTTCCATTGTTTTCATTGGCTTTGCACTGATGATGTATTCAATAAATATAAGCTCGGGGGACTCTTCTGATAGGTGTCCAAGTAAACATCAGTGGCCATTGAATTCTAATGCATTGATATCCACCGCCACCCAGATATCCACCACTTTCATTGATCTTAGATTTTATGGGTTTTGGGAACCCTCATTTGGTTTCATTTCACATTTTTTTCTGAGGCATGATAGGGTTCATCACTACATCTGTATTGCCATGAATATGGCTTGGTTTAAACACATGTAACAATAGAAAAAATCAGTAAGTTACATTGTGTTTCGTTGATTTAGTTCATCGAATCATGTTTTAAGCAGAATCTATACATGTTTGTGGATATCATGATTGTTTTCAGTTGCTTTCCCATGGGATCCGATGAATGTCTTGTTTAGTGTTTTTAGACCAACATTTATATGTAAATGGATAAGCCCAAGAGATATTTTGATGCATATAGGATTTCGTATGTGGGATGTGGGTATCTTCATGATAAGTTTTCAAATTTTTTTGCTTGGTTTTGAAGGTGTATTCGTTGGGATAAAAATTACAAATGTGTGAATGCAATTTTGATGTTTTCATATTTGTGTTTTAAATTTATTTATAATTTTTAGATAGTATTGTGGGTTTAACAAGATGACCATCTAGTTGTCGGGATTATAGGGGTGTTGTGGAGGATTTTTATGGTGATTTTAGGAAAAACTTCGACCTTTTATTTCATGTAAATGCACCAACTGAACTATAATTGTTTTGTTACAACTAGCTATAGAAGGGTCATGTTCAGTAGGACTATGTGCTGGACATGAAACTATTAGCATTGATTGCAAGGTAATTAGTCCTGCAACCTCTTACATATCCATTTTTTTCCATAAACCTGAAATAATGCTGAAAAGGTTATAGTTGCAGTCACTGCCCTTTTTAATCCATCTCTGTGAAGATAGTTATTTGTATCGGACACGACTTTTGCGAGAGGGAGATATACCAGTACTTGTGGAATTATCAGAATCAGACATTGCTTGGGCTTCTCCAAAAGTGAATTTTCTGTCATCAATCCTCCATGTCACCTTTGCCATGTCTTTGTCCTCCAGCTTGCTTGCCATGCTTTTCCATGCTTGTCTACAGGCTTGGCCTAAGCCTGTAAGTTGAGTTGTTGTTTATAATTACATATGCACAAATGGAAATCGGACACATGGGTCTTATTTGGAATCCTGTCACCTAGCCCATCCTCCTGTTGTTTACTCTGAGTTCACATTCTTCTCAATCTTTGATCAATTCAATGTCATTGCTTTTCCAAGTTATAAAACTGTTAATTGCATCCGCTAAATACTTGCATTGATTACTTCTATGCATAAGCTTGATTTCATAATCAGGATCAACCAGAATTGATTGTGGGCACACAAGATAATATCCATCACCTAATTTTTCCCCATTAGGCATGACAAAGTTTGGTTCAATTCTTTTGATGTAACCCTTTGCAACCTTCAATTGACCATTAAAATATGTCAGTAAACATTTTTTCCATTCAATCCCGCATCTGAAGATGGTAATTGCAGTTGAACCTGCCAATAAACAAATTCCTGTGAGATTCCTCGGAATAAGAATGGAATATTAAACATAGAAATAAAGAGGCTTAGAACTTACCTGTTGTATTGATTTTCCAATTGGGTCATGATTATGTTCTCCCAAAGTCAAAGGAGTTTTTTTTGGCAAAGCATGATGAGGACTCAGAGAAGCCTGTTAGTAAATAAATACTTGTAAGATATAGTGAAATAACGATTATAACATTGCAGTAAATATTAAATAGTTTCAAAACTCACCGTCAACTTTGGAGTATGAAATGTATTAGACTTTGGAGTATCAAATGTATTAGATGGTCTAGGAGCCATTGTATTTTTTTCCAGTGAACCTTGACTAGGATTATTCTGGAGACTCTCCTAAAAAATAAATACTTGTGAGCGATTTTCAAAGAATGGAAAATAAAAATGGAAAAAATAAGAGTTGGTTTAAAAAACTACATGGATTGGGGTGACTGGATTAAGAGGTGACAATTGCGGAGTTCGTCGATTTGATTCAACATCTGACATGGAAATATTACTCTGCCAATATAATAGTTTGCATTAGATATCATGAAATCATAAGATAAAGGGTTAGGATGCAAAAACCATAATTCATATATTACACGCCCTACAACAATACGATCATGTTCATGTTAGCATTATGATTTTGAAATCCCCAACTTTAAAGATGGCCTACATAAAAAAAATTAAAGTCTACACATGCAATCCTTACATTGTTGGATTTTGGAACAAATCTACCACTTTCTTTCCCCACCTCCATGGCAGCTTTCCATTCCATTAATTCTTCAACAACTTTGTTCAATCTTCCGAGTTCCTTGTCTTTTTCTCTTAATTTCTCTTTAGTATTATGAAATTCCTTCTTGTAGGAACGCTCTTTTCCAAATAATACTGTTGGAGTGACTCTGAATCCAACCCCACGTACACGACCCCTCCTCTCAGGCCCCAAAACTATAGCAAGGGCATCTTGCTTTGTAGCATATGCAAGAGACACTGGCTCATTTTGTGATGATTCAATTTGATTCTAGCAATGTCAACATTTCAACAAACTGATATAAGAAACATCATAAACTCTAAAAAAAGCGTAAATGATACAAGAATAGGTTTGGAACTTACTATTTTCTCTGCAATGAATGATGACATTGGAGTGCCATCCTTCTTTTTATGGCATTTCATCCACACATCAGCCCTAGTTATAGGCTTATTACTTGGACCACGAGATTGATTCTAGTATCAACAAATACAACAATCTAGCTAACTATATTTAAAGTTGTTAATTGTGAACAAATAATAGAATTTGTTGCAACTTACGAGGTCATGTTCAACCCTAAAGTAACCTCTACGACCAGAAGTGTGGGTCTCTTGTTCTAATGCCCTATTTTTCTTATTTGTTCTTGACCTCTCCTGCAACTCAATAAAAAAATAGATGCTAAGATTATAGTTGATTGTATGAGAGGATTCAAAATCAACGATGATAACATTCAAATCTGTCTTTCATTTTTACCTTGAATTTAGGGTCAGATCGTAATCTAACAAATTCAATCCAATCAGTTTTATTTACTCCAATAGGAAGGTTTGCAATCCTCTCCTCATCTGTTTCATATTTCAAATAGTATTTCTTATACAAATTATATCTATAGGTTCTCAAGCGTTGAGATATTGCTTTATGACACCATTGCTCTGCTGACGGATCTATTTGGTAGGTATGCTACAATAGATAAAAAATCCATTATTAGATACAAGCGTTATTTGAAACTAAACCTATCACACACAAGCTCAATATGCATCAATATATAAAGTTTAGAATAAGTTGATGCTCACATTGATTGCACTCCACATGTCTTTCTTTTGAACTTCAGACACGTTTTTCCATTCCATGTGCTTGATGCCTAGAATTTCCCTTGCAAGAACACCTAAAAATGAGGAGAATTTCGTTGAATGTGGACCAATAATCTGGACCCTCTCATTAAATTGAATTTCAAACAATGCAATGCCCTCTATAGTGGTTCCAAAGAGACATTTTGTTGGTCCTCTACTCCTTCTTTTCACATTTATTGCAGTACTAGCTTGGGTAGATGCATTTGCATCTTCTAAACCATACTCTTGTTGTGGTGGATCCTGATCCAAAACATGCTCTTGTTGTGGTGGATCCTAATCCAAAACATGCTCTTGTTGTGGTGGATCCTCCTCCAAAACATGATCTTGTTATGGTGGTTCCTGTTGAAAATTTTCTGGAAAAACAAACCAGTACCCCTCTTGAGACAATGAAAATATGAAATCTTGAAATACTTGTATAGGACAAAAAATGTTTAGAAATGATCATACCTTCCAGTGGTTCTTTCACATCTTTCTCAAGAGTATGTGCATTAGAATTGTTGTCGACACTATAACAAGTAGATTCACTTTGTAATGGGATAGTGGATCCCGATGCTATATTTTGTTGGAATTTGTTTCCCATCTTATAGCCTATGGTCAAGTATATTATGAATTTTTTTAATATAATTGTTTATTTATTAAAAAATGAATAATAAGTTACCATCATGTTTAAAATATTTACCTGAAGTTGTGCCACACATAACATTGTCATTTCTTTTGGTAATGCGGCCTGAATTTATTAAAAGTGATGTATTGCAACGTCTTAATTTAATACTGTTAGCTCCCTACAAATATGGATTGCAGCTCATGCTCAAAGAAAGTTAGACAATTTTTAAGGTATAAAAGAAAGGACAATAATTTTTAAAAAAATATTGAAGTTATTGAAATCCCAAACAACAAAAAAATAATGTCTTACTTTGATATGGACATCCGCAAATAAACTGCATAACAAAAAAAATCATTTTTATTAACACATCGTTGAAACAAGCCAACTAACACAATCCTGAAAATTAAATAGTATTTATGAACATTATACAAAAATCTTTAACTCATTCATAACAAAATGTCTAACAATGTATACTAAAATATAGAGGGTGCTTTTTGGGAATACTCTGTGGTCAAAAGTTTTACAGGCAAAATATATGAAATCTAATGTTATTAATTGGTTCAGGATGCTACTGCATCTTGGACTGCTCAAGATGCTACTGCAACTTGTGACTCCAAGACACACTCTCTTCTTCTATTTAGATTTTTCGGGTATTCTTTGATGTGTAATCTTCACATGCTTCATCGAATCTTCTATTATTAAACCTTTTAGTTCATATTTCTGTCTTTTGCAAATTTTGATTATTTAACCAATTAAAATCTCAATGGACATCTTCCAAGTTTGTTGGCTTCACGCCCTCTCAAATCTCTGTTTTAATGAACTAATTAATTAATTAACTAGTCAATTAATTCATAAATTAACTTCAAGCCTGTAGGCTTCATTTCCTTCAAAACTGCATGCTTGGGCTTTCTACAGGATTCCTTTCTCCCAAAACTTGGGCATGATCTTCTTTAATCTTCTGGCTTCTTCTTATTAACATCTCCATCTTTATAAGATCTGCAGTGACGGTGGAGAAAAACTTGTCACAGAAAAACAAATCAACTGTCTTGCCCACAAGATCAGATACCGGGACCTGGTCACCTCTATTGTTTGATCACAAAGTTATGCTCATCAAAAACCAAGAGTGACTCCAGGGTTTGTGATTCTAAGGACATAACTGCCATATTCCCAACAAGGGTGTCTCAAGACATGGAAAAATATTTTTTAAAAAGGCCGGATTGGTCCTAGCAGATGTTGTCTGTGTATGCAGAATGTTGAAACCACAAAACATCTTCTTGTGGACTACTAATTCATGAAGAGTGTTTGGAAATTATGCTGCACAACTCTAAATACTGAGCAGATGTGAGGTGGGGTTCTGAGAATTTTGATATAAATTTGCTTGATTGGTTTAGAATCTGTAAATATTACCATTTACTCCCGGTTTAGATTCCAATATTTTTCCTTGAAGAAATTCTATGATTTTTGCTAACTAGATGTTGGAGAGACTGACTCGGGCGTTTATAAGACCTCTGTAACTTTTGGAAAGAGCGAATCTACATTTTTTGTTTGGATTTGTGAGTAAGTGGATTTCCAACAACGATACATCTGGAAAATTCTGGTAACCCTATTCTAATACTACGAGATTAGGGAACGAAGCAGGTCTGCCCATCTCCTGCATCAACAAGGGTGGAAACGGCCGGTGGAACCACATGTTGGCCTACTTATTTCAAATCCACAGTATGACGATGTAATGTATTTTAATATCTAGTTCATGAATGGACAAAAACAACTGACAAGATAACAAAAAATGTATATGCAAAAGGCCAATTATCCACGGTAAATGTCATTTGCAAATATGGATTTTAAAATACTATTAAATTTTGAAATACTCATCATAATTCATCTGGACCGAAAGGGACAATAAGGACAAAACAATGGCCAATAAGGACAAAACAATAGTATGAGAAATATAGTACAAAGGGACAATAAAGACAAAACAATAGTATGAGCAATATAGTACAAACAATAGTACAAGGCAATGGTACCTCTTTTTGTTTCCACGGGTTAAGATTGCCTGTTGTAAGAGAGTTTGCTTCTCATTTCCTCTAGTCTTCATAGCTTCCTAACTTCAATGGCAAGAAAAAAATGTTTTCAATTAAAATATTGTTGAATACATATGAGCTTTGTTCCTATTTATATTACAAAATGAAAAAAAAAATGGAGGGAAATCTAAATACTAAAAACAATGGAGGGAAATACAAATCCAAACATTCTTTTCTTGACAATAGATGTTCCTATTTCCATTTACAAATGTTACTATTTTCTCCAAATTATTATATAAAGTACATAAAATACTTATAAATTAGAAAAAAAACTTAAAAAGTATCACCAAATATTTTATAGTTAGAATTTAAGAATTGGTTGGATTTTCCAAGACTTATACATTTTTAAGTATGGATCCTTAAAATTTTAAGAGGTAGTCATGATTATAGAAGATACACAATCCACTAAAAAATGCACAACTAGAAGGAAAGCATATGGATTTGAAAAAACAAAAAGTTAACATCTTCACATGTACAAGAGTAAAATCATTATAAGTCAAACAATATAATTTCTCAATCAAACTAATGGTGTGAAAAAAAAGTTTGTAATGGTGAGTGTAATGCATTGGTTTTCTATTAATGTTAACCCTTCTCCTACAAAAACTAATGCAACAATTAAATAAAGTTGAAATGGACCTACTTAAACTTCATTGCCTACAACACATTCTCACACCATAAAAGAGGTGCCAAGACCCAGTATACCATCTAAGCAAAGACATTTAAAAACATATCTATGAACCTCAATGGTGAGGTATGCCTTCAAATATGCAAAAGTTCATCTAAATATGTGGAAATTTTTGGTTAGTAATGCGAAAGGTCTATTGAGTAAATTCTCACCCTCATCCATGCTAGTGATTTGCTTCTTTGATCAAACATCATGAGTGATGCCTAAGATAAGATCAAACCAAAATGTGTGATCCAAGGTTCTTCTCATGGATTGCAATTATCACTATTCTAAAAATACCCTATCCATTAATATGACTTCACGTTGAGGAATTAACACCTTTACAAATACCAAAAAAAATCATGCATTTTAACCTTGGTGTTTTCACCTACTATTAGACTATTGTAACCACATAGATTGCTTGAATCAAATGAACCATAAGATGGATGCATTCCTCAAACTCATTATTTTTTATGTTTGCAGGATCGGTGATACAACATTATCCATGGACTGGTAGAATGATGCGTCTCTTCCTGCACTAGAAGAGTGGTGGACATTATAACAATTGTGTTGTTATGTGATGATCAGTCCCACTCCCTGTCGATGTCGATATAGTGGTTAGAGCCCTAATGATTCCCACTCCTTGTCGATGAGGACACATTAATGGGTAGTAGCCATGTTCATGTGTAGTTGTGCATTTTCAAATGCCAATGAGAGGACTAGTCAGAGAGACGGTCTGTGTCATTTTCCAACGCCACTGAACCAGGGGATGGATCCCTCAGCAAATAGTTGGCCCTCACCTATTTTATCCCTTGATGGTGGTAGCAGTACCTAATGATGGTGGATTGATTTGGTTTCCTCGATGGGTGTTCCATGTACCCCTAGACCTCTATAATATATATGAGAGAGTCATGTTCTATCAACTTGGTCTTCCTCTTGTGTGTATGATTGGGGTTCGTTATTCTCTAGCTAACTATCCTTCTGTAGTAGAGAAATTATACTAGGGTATTCTTTGATGTGTAACGCATGGTCTCCCACCAGGTATGCCTTCGCCTAGGGTTTTCTCCAGTGGGGGGTAACTAGGTTTTCTCCCCCATGAGGGCTTCCCATGATACATGTTCTGTAGTTGTGCATTTTCTATAAACATGTGATCCTATAATTTGCTCACTGTTTCTATGGCTACCATCATATCTAGGGATGAAGTTGGAACGTAAGCATGTTGTTTTGCGTTAATATAGCTTTGAAAGAACCACCTATATTATAATGTTTTTTGTCATTATAGCCGAATACACATTCACAGGAGGGTGTGACCCACCCATCGCAGGGTTGTCATGAAACGGAGAGTGCACCTGAATTTTAATACTAGAAACAAAAGTGAGAGGACTAGTCAGAGAGAAGGTAGCATTTCCCAACGCCACTGAGCCAAGGGATGGATCCCTCAGCAAATAGTTGGCCCTCACCGTTTTTATCCCTTGATGGTGGAAGCAGTACTTAATGATGGTGGACTGAGTTGGTTTCCTTGATGGGTGTTCCATGTGTCATAGGTATAGAGAAGTACTTATGCGGTTGCAAGCCCCTGATCACCTAACGTTGGAGTATTGGTCATGATGTGTGACCCCTAACTTAACTCGTTGGTTAATTCGGTCTTGTGTGGGATCATATACTTATTGGAGGCTTTATACCCCCAGACCTCTATAATATATATGAGAGAGTCATGTTCTATCAACTTGGTCTTCCTCTTGTGTTTATGATTGGGGTTCGTTATTCTATAGCTCACTATCCTTCTGTAGTAGAGCAATTATACTCGGGTATTCTTTGATGTGTGACGCATGGTCTCCCACCGGGTATGCCTTCTCCTAGGGTTTATGGCAAGCTGAGACATTGTGAAGTCATGCATGACTCTTGATTTTGCGGATTCTATCACAGTGAAAGGTTGTAATTTGGGTTTTCTCCCCCATGAGGGCTTCCCATGATACATGTTGTGTAGTTGTGCATTTTCTATAAACATGTGATCCTATAATTTGCTTACTGTTTATATAGCTACCATCAAATCTAGGGCTGAAGTTGGAACGTAAGCATGTTCTTTTGTATTAATATAGCTTTGAAAGAACCACCTATATTATAATGTTGTTTGTCATTATAGATGAATACACATTCACAGGAGGGTGTGGACCACCCATCGTAGGGTTGTCATGAAACTGAGAGTGCATATGCGTTTTAATACTAGAAACAAAAGTGAGAGGATTAGTCAGAGAGACAGTAGCATTTTCCAACGCCATTGAGCCAGGGGATGGATCCCTTAGCAAATAGTTGGCCCTCATCGTTTTTATCCCTTGATGGTGGTAGCAGTACTTAATGATGGTGGACTGAGTTGGTTTCCTTGATGGGTGTTCCATGTGTCATAGGTATAGAGAAGTCCTTATGCGGTTGCAATCCCCTGATCACCTAACGTTGGAGTATTGGTCATGATGTGTGACCCCTAACTTAACTCGTTGGTTAAGTCGGTCTTGTGTGCGATCATATACTTATTGGAGGCTTTATACCCCTAGACCTCTATAAAATATATGAGAGAGTCATGTTCTCATCATGTTCTATCAACTTGGTCTTCCTCTTGTGTGTATGATTGGGGTTCATTATTCTATAACTCACTATCCTTCTGTAGTAGAGCAATTATACTCCGATATTCTTTGATGTGTGACGCACGGTCTCCCACCAGGTATGCCTTCACCTAGGGTTTATGGCAAGCTAAGACATTGTGAAGTCATGCATGACTCTTGATTTTGCGGATTCTATCACAGTGAAAGGTTGTAATTTGGGTTTTCTCCCCCATGAGGGCTTCCCATGATACATGTTGTGTAGTTGTGCATTTTCTATAAACATGTGATCCTATAATTTGCTTACTGTTTCTATAGCTACCATCAAATCTAGGGATGAAGTTGGAAAGTAAGCATGTTGTTTTGCATTAATATAGCTTTGAAGAACCACCTATATTATAATGTTGTTTGTCATTATAGCCGAATACACATTCACAGGAGGGTGTGGACCACCCATCGCAGGGTTGTCATGAAACTGAGAGTGCATATGCATTTGAATACTAGAAACAAAAGTGAGAGGACTAGTCAGAGAGACGGTAGCATTTTCCAACGCCACTGAGCCATGGGATGGATCCCTCAGCAAATAGTTGGCCCTCACTGTTTTTATCCCTTGATGGTGGTAGCAGTACTTAATGATGGTGGACTGAGTTGGTTTCCTTGATGGGTGTTCCATGTGTCATAGGTATAGAGAAGTCCTTATGCGGTTGCAATCCCCTGATCACCTAACGTTGGAGTATTGGTCATGATGTGTGACCCCTAACTTAACTCGTTGGTTAAGTCGGTCTTGTGTGGGATCATATACTTATTGGAGGCTTTATACCCCTAGTAGACCTCTATAAAATATATGAGATAGTCATGTTCTATCAACTTGGTCTTCTTCTTGTGTGTATGATTGGGGTTCGTTATTCTATAGCTCACTATCCTTCTGTAGTAGAGTAATTATACTCGGGTATTCTTTGATGTGTGACGCATGGTCTCCCACCAGGTATGCCTTTGCCTAGGGTTTATGGAAAGCTGAGACATTGTCAAGTCATGCATGACTCTTGATTTTGCGGATAATAATATTTAAATAATAAACTGCAATAATGGTAACACTTTGTCACTTTGTATATCGTAAATTAAATTACATCAAGAAACGATGCCTGCATTTTCTAAGATTCGAAAGGTTCAATTTTTTACCATTTGTAAAGATTAAAAAGATTCAATTTTATACCATTTTCAAAGATTAAAAAATTCAATTTTTGAATTTTGGTGCAGATGAAATTAGGGTGGGAATGATTTGCTCTGGCTTAAACCACGCACATGGAGAGATAGAAAAAAATCACAATGAAATGTTGTTAGGTTGAACCGCGAATGGATAGATAGACATAGGTTCCAATCGGAAGGAAAGGGAGTGAGACGAACTGCGGAAATCAAGTTCCAACGCTATCCATGTAGCTCTTCTTTTTATTTTTGATGTAGGAACCACCTGCAATTTCAACAAAAAACACTTCCCCAAATTCTTGAACTCTTACCTTGAGTATAAATTCAATTTCTTTGTTCAGAAATGGCATTTTCCCTTTAATAATATGATTACAATTGGGCCATGATCTACTGCTGCTCGTACACAAATGGAATCTAAAATGGAGTTCGATTCCCAAACAGAGTATACCTGGGTATTCAAATTTGTGCACAATGACAATTTTCCACGATTTTTCCTCCAAGCCAGCATTCATTTCTTCAGTGTTTGTTTCAACATTTGAGAAACTTAGTTTTTCATGAACAAGTGGAAAAAAATAACTACTACCCTTCAACACACTTCCAAATATTCAAACCCTAAACCTGAAATATGGAACCTGGCTATCAATTCCATAACTCGATCTCTGTATAAAAATGTTAAACAAATGCTAAAATCTCCAATATTTTACCTTCAGCGACAGTATATTCTCACCCAACACATTTATTTATTCTGTTAAATTTTGGTTAGGGTTAGGGTTTTATGCAGAATGTACTTTAAACAATCTAATTGAAGTAACTTGATGTTCCAATTTCAATCACTTCACTTCCTTCTGATTTGCATAACTGGAGATCTCATAACATAAGGACACTCGAGTGATAAACAATCACATCGAGTCAGTTTTTAGAAGGGTCTTCCAATTCCAAATACTTCGCAGAAATCCCATATTCCTGTAGTTGCTTACTGTCAGGAAGTTAGCCAATTAACAAATCCTATGTACTCATTTTTCGCTGCAAGAATTACATACAAATTCCAGAGTAAATGACTTTATGTTTTCAGCAGGACGCCATTCACATTCAACAGAGACAATGAACTTCATAAAAAATACATAGAAAGAGATATTCACAAGTCCATATGCATATAAAATGCTTTCATTAATCAAATTCAATTACTCAAAATTTTGTGACCTGATTACACAATATGGGAGTATTCTACCCTGGTCCTCTCCTCTCTATTTTCCTATCCTCCCTGCCTTTGCCTCACCTTCGCTCTACCTCTGTTGTGGCCCATAGGCTTACAATTGTATATATGAAGAATCAATTTAACGGTTTAACCCTAACGACCTTTCTATATTTCTGTAACTGCCTCCCTAAATAGGAGTTCGGCTCTATCCTAAAGGATGATGCATCATTGACACCTCATCACACTTGGAAACTTCTAGTTTAACCTTGCTAACTATTGAACATTTACAATATTTTTACATTGAACCCCTCCTTGTTTTAAGGACAAGAGTCAAGACCTCATGGTCTGTCAAAAACTTTTAATGTGAGTTTGTTTGAGGCCTGATCTGCTGAGCCGTGGCCTGAGGAGGGACTGTTGAGGTCTGATCTTCCTTACCGTCATCTGCTGGGGTTACTCTGTTTCCTGATTGATGAGGCCGCAGCTGCTGGTGGCTTGGTTTGATTGTGTCGTGGACTTCTGTTGTATGCAGCAGCGTATATAAGGGTTTGTTATATCGGCCACAAGAATTGTGAAATGATATTTTTCCATTTCTCTTGCAAGTTAAAAAAGTCAAAAAGAGTAACAAGAATGGAGCACTAATATATCGAAATGGAGGAGAGAACTAATATGATAAGTAGACCTCTCTCCTTTAGGATCAGGGAGGATCTGTCAAGATTCAAAAAATCGACAGATCCTCTAATCTAGGCAGAAAAGTGATTCATTTGTTCTGCGACCAGTATGCAATAAATCCGCTCCTTGGGTAACATCAGAATGAACTCGGAGGAACCAACAAGAGGATGGGCTATGTGACACGATTCCAAATAAGACCCATGTGTCTGATTTCCATTTCTTCATATGTAAGTATAAACAACAACTCAACTTACAGGCTTAGGTCAAGCCTATAGATATACGTTATTAAACAGTCTTAAGGATGAAATTCAAATTATTTTAACATAATAGTGACAATTACAATTACAATAACTTTACAAAAACTTTAGGAGTTAGTTCCATAATGTATGAGGTTTGTTATTTAGCTACAAGTTATGTTTCCAAGTATATCTTGTATGCCTGCGAGCATTAGAGGTTAGAGAGAGAGGCTTGAAAAATGATGGTTAGGAGGGTTAGCTATACAATGTAAGAATCAAGGAAAGAAAAACAGAGGATAGGTCAGAGTTTGTTTATTAGCCTACAAATTTCCAAGTAATAAATGGAAAAGGATTATTTGCCATGATGCTGTGTGTTGATTTCATATATGTCTGTGTGATTGATCAACTCTGGTGAATATACAAGCTAACCAGGAAATGAATTAGTTAATTGTGTTACTCTTTGTTGGGCTACATTTTAATTTTAAGGTTAAATTAAGATCTAAGGTTGAGTGTTGACTACATTGGAATTACGCTCAGTATGAAGAGGAGTGATGTTGAACACTTTGCATTGAAGGGATGCCTGGAATGAACTAGTTTTGAGTCTGGGTAGAATCTTTATGGGTTCTACTTTCTTAGAAGTTAGATGCCATATTGGTTCAAATTTCAATGGTTCTACAAATTGACATCTAAAGAGACAATTACAATAATGCATTAAGCCACAGAGATTATTTCCAGAAGATCTAAGTCAAATATTTGAACAGTTTAGGGAATTTTTTTATATCAGAATACATCTTAATAAGAAATGTGGGTTTATGCAGTTGTTTGACCGCAAGTTGTTAGTGCAAAGTTATGTGTTTTCAATATATATGAGGTTTAATATCAACTAACGTTTTTAGTTCATTGTAGACATAATTTCAAAGGAGCTTGGAGCATATTATCAAATGGACAAAAGAAACTGGATGAACTTGAAAAATAGGTATAGTTTCTATATTTGGTTATTCATGGTGATATACCAAAAAAATGTATCAGTGTTAACTTGTTCTCAATTAAATTTATGTGACTTAATGGAAATTGGTTATGTGTAGGACACTACAAGAATATAGAGATGGGGTTGAGGAATTCTTAAAGTTTGCCGAGGTGCATTCAAGGAATAAGATGTTCATAAAATGTCCATGTAATAAATGTGGCATAGTCAAAGTACAAACATTTGATAAAATACGCGAGCACTTGATTTGTGATGGAATAATAGAACAATATAAAATTTGGTATTTTCATGGAGAGAGCATTCACAGTCAGGTATCTTGAAATAAATGAATTGATCTAGTTTCAAACTTACTTGTATTACAATAAAGATATAAATTATATTTATATGTGCTGTATTACAATAAAGATATAAATTATATTTATATGTGCTTAATTATGTTTTCCTCTCACCTTTAGATTCCATCCGTTATTGATGAGGCTAGGCAACGCTCTGAAAATGAGCCACATGAAGTTATAGAGCATATATCATCTCAACTGGTAAGCTAATTTGCATTGGTAAAGGCCCCTATTAGACCAATATCTATTCATTCTAATTTTCATAAAAACCATAAAATCACTGACATGAATTTTAATTTTCTTATTAATAGGGTTATGGACATGTAGAATGCCATTAGGATAATTAGGTTGATGAGCCTAGAACATCGTTTCAGAATGGTAATGATCCACTCGAAAAGGATGATGATACAACCATTGTTGGTGATCAAGTGCTTCATATGGTGAATGATGATTATCCATGTCTTGATCAAAACCTAAACAAAGGTTGTGATCATGTGGGTTTGGCATCAACAAATGTACTAAATGAAGTTAATGAATATAGGAAGTTAATCGAAGATGCAAAGATGCCATTGTACCCTAGTTGTGTTGATTTCACAAAACTATCAACAACTGTGGAATATTACAATCTCAAAGTGAATAGTGGATGGTCTGATAGAAGTTTTGGCCAAATGTTAAAATTGCATAAAAATACACTTCCTAGAGATAACACACTTCCAGATTCTGCATATGCTGCAAAAAAGTTGATAAAATCATTGGGATTAAACTATGATATGATACATGCATGTCCCAATGATTGCATTTTATATCGAGGAAGTAACGAAAGTAAAGACGAATGCCCAACATGTGGAAAATCTCGATGGAAGGTGGATGCGCAATCTCAAAAGGTGCGTCAAGGTGTTCCTGCAAAGGTGTTAAGATATTTCCCCATAGCACCGAGGATAAGGAGAATGTATAGGTATGATTTTCAACACCATAATTGTATTCAAGTTTTCACCTTCTTGTATTATCTTTACCATTTTTCATAGTGTTATTATACGATAATATTATATATAAATGAAATATTTTCTTTGTTGTTCTAGCTCTGCAGACATGTCACAAAAAATGAGGTGGAATCATGAGAATGCAAGCAATGATGGTCATATGCGCCACCCTGTTGATAGCCCAGCCTGGAAAACTAGTGATGAAAGATGGCCTGGTTTTTCAGGCGAACCCCGCAATGTACGACTTGCAATGGCAGTAGATGGATTTAATCCATTTGGAGACTTGAGCAGTACATACAGTGTTTGTCCTGTAGTGTTGGTTACATACAACCTCCCGCCATGGTTGTGCACAAAAAGGAATTTTTGTATGTTAACATTTTTAATACCTGGTCCCAAGCAACCAGGTAATGACATTGATGTGTATTAGGAACCCTTGGTAGATGAACTAAAGGAATTATGGGACCAAGGAGTATGGACATATGATGCTTACAATAACACATGCTTTAACATGAAGGCGATTCTTATGTGGGTGATTCATGACTTTCCAGCTTATGGGAATATGGCTAGTTGCACAACAAAAGGCTATAATGCATGCCCCATATGTGGAAAGAACACAGAATCAGAGTACCTCAATTGTAGCAATAAATGTGTGTCATGGGACATAGGAGATTTCTTCCTCAAAATCATAAGTTTCTCTCACAGAAGGGACCATTTAATGGGAAGGAGGAGCTTCGTTATGCCCCTCCAGTTGTAAGAGTGTCATATATTTTTAAGGAAACAAGGGGAAACGAAACAGTTTGGGGGAAGAGTGAATCAAATAAAAGGAAAATAAATAAGGAAAAAGGTGAAAAAACTAATGTTGTGGTGTGGAAGAAACAATCAATCCTATTCAATCTACCATATTGGGAGGTATGTAGAGACATCAACCATTCCTAATTATTATACATTGCATGCTTATATGATGTCATTGTGCTTAGATGTCTTCATTGAATTCATTGTTTATGATTTCCTCCATATTAAATAATTTTCCAATATTCTCAATGTGTTGGAATGCAGAAACACCTACAACGTCACAATTTAGATGTAATGCATGTGGAGAAGAATGTGTGTGAAAGCATTTTTGGAACTCTTTTGGATATAAAAAGGAAGTCCAAAGATGGAAATAAATCACGAGATGACTTGCAAAAAATGGGTTTGAGAAAATCACTATGGCTAGAAGTTAAAGGAAAAAAAATATTCCTTCCACCTGCACCGCATACTCTTTCAAAGAAAGAGAAAGAGACCCTATGTCACGTTATTTTCACATTAAAAGTGCCAGATGGTTATATCTCTAATCCAAAAAATCATATATCTATGGAAGAGCTTAAGTTCCGTGGAATGAAAGCACGTGATTGCCATGTTCTAATGTAACAACTTCGCCCAGTAGCTCTACACCATGTGCTACCAATTGTTGTTTGAAAGACGCTTTGTAAGCTTTGTTACTTTTATAGGAAAATTTGTGCAAAATCGGTTTCAATAGAGAGCCTTGACAAGTTGGAAAATGATATCGTGGAGACAATGTGCTCGCTTGAAAAGTACTTCCCTCCTTCATTTTTCGATATAATGATGCATTTGAATGTGCATTTGATACGTGAGCTTCGATATTGTGGCCCGGTTTCATATAGATGGATGTACCCCTTTGAGAGGTACATGGAACTTTACTTGCTATCAAGAACCACAAGAAGAATAATTTATTCAAATCTTTTGACATTACTTAAAAAATATGCTCTTTTTGTAGGTGTATGAAAGTATACAAGAGTTATGTTAAGAACAAAAATAGGGCTGAAGGATGCATCGCTGAAAGCTACAATGTGGAGGAATCAATAAATGTTTTTGGAGGATACTTGAAAGGTATGGAAGCTATTGGAACCACACATGGTCGAAATGAAGTGTGGGATGATGAAGTTGAAGAAGTAATTCTTGATGGAAAGCCATTATTTGCTTCAATTCCATCAGAAATGGATAACATTAGTTGGGAACAAGCCCATAGGTGGGTTCTATTTCACACAAATGAAGTTGATCCATGGATAGAGTAAGTAACGTGTTTGACCTTAAAAATTTTGTTTGTTTGTGGTTTAACAAAACACAGATCCATGGATAGAATAATGTATTTGACATTTCAAATTATTTTTACTCATATTTTATCAAAACACATTAACAACCAATTTTACTGTCCATAATTGTCAAATTGGGATGCACAAAATGGAGATTCTCAACTCATTTACCCAAACCAAAAAAGATGAAGCTCTATTGCAGAGACTCCACACCCAACAGTTTTCTAGTTGGCTAAAAAAACAGGTCACTTTATACTATTTATATTATAAGTACTTACAAATCATTACATGTTGAATATTGTCATGTGCAAATTTAAATATTTTATCATAGGTTGGATGTATGTGTTCTAACTACATTAAAAAAACTGAAAATATGTAGCTGGAAGGAGACGGAAATGTGTCTGATACACTTAAATGGCTAGTGCGGGGCCCAAGGAAATTTGTGAATAAGTACAAGGGATACCTAACCAATGGTTATAGATACCATACAAAAAGAATGGATAATGAGAGAACCACACAAAATAGTGGTGTGTGTTTGGAAGCCGAAACAATGATGAGGTCAAGTTCCAAAGATCCAAACCCTGTACTTCAGAAAACAACATTTTATGGAGTAATAGAAGAAATAATTACATTGGACTATTTTTGTATGGAGTACACGTTGTTCAAATGTAATTGGGTCGATGTATACAATAAGAGAGGGATTAAAACTGATGATTTGGGTTTTACAATGGTGAATATGAAGAAATGCTTAAGTCAGAATCATTGGCAAGATGATCCATTTATTCTGGCATCGCAAGCTAAAAAGGTATTCTATGTACAAGATCCAGTTGAGACTGACTGGTATGCAGTGTTAACATGTCCTCCAAAGGATTGAGAAATAGTACATCATATGAACTCGAGTATGCAGATTTGTTAGGGGTTACTGTTAAATTTTGAGCATTAATTCATTATACTCTAGGATCTTTGTTGAGAGAATAACATCTACAGTATATCAATGCATGACAATCATAATATGACAAGCATCACAAGAATCACAAGAATCAAAAGCATAGAGACAAGAGACACAGAGTTTCCGTGGGGAAAACCCTAAGGTGAAAAACCCCACAACTTCCTTAGAGATAGAGAGAGCAATGGCTCAACCAAAATACAACCAAATAACACAGAGATAGTCTCCTAGCAGATGATCCTCCTCCTCCTCACAAGTGCGCCACTTTCCAGAGAGAGAGTGAGTTACTTTTCCGAGTGAGTAAAATAGAGATCTCCTATCTCTATTTATACTTACCTTTTTGCCCAGTGACCTACTGGGGCCGACTTGTCTACTTAGATACATCCACATTATATTATATATAATTTCGGGCCGACCCCAAATGGTGGTCTAATTGTTAAATTTTCAGAATTTACTTCAATCTGATCTAGGATATTAACTGAGAGAACAACATGTACAGCATATCAATCATGGAGACAATAATGCAAGCACACAAGAGACACAAAGATTTACTTGGGGAAAACCATAAAGGTGAAAAACCCCAATAACTTCCTCAGAGATAGATAGAGCAATGATACAACCAACCAAGAGAGATAGACATAACCTAGCAGCAATCCTCCTCCTCCATAAGTGCGCCTCTCCTCCTTGAGAGCATGTGTGTGAAGTGAGTGAGTAAATAGAGTGCCTCCCGCACTCTATTTATACTTGAATTGACTTGCCTTTTTACCTAACTCATGTCGGCTCTAACTTAACCACATAACATAATGCTGAGTGGGCCGACCCCCAATAGGGTGGTCTAATAACCCTTTGACCCACATGGCCGACCCCCAATAGGGTGGTCTAATAACCCTTTGACCCACATGACTTATACAGGGCCGACCCCAAATAAGGTGGTCTAATAACCCATCAAGTATAAGTTACAACATTTACAATATAAATGACGACACTTCCTTATAGAGGAATAATACCATCTCTATAGGAATACAATATACATATATGTGAAATACATTCCGAAGTTACATATACATCAACACTCCCTCTTAACTAGGAAGGTATTTCTCAGCACAGTTCTTCTAGCACAAGTCATCTTCTCTGGATCATCGTCACTGGATAATCGTCATCGAGTCATCATCATCGTCACTGCTGCTGCTATCTCAATCAATCTCTGAATCTACTCGTCATAGGAAGTTCTACAGAGCCAGTCCTTTTTCATACTGGATGTAGGCCCACCACCTGCAGGTCTTCATCATCACTGGCCATACTGTGGAATCCTCAGGACTTTTACGTGCGTCACAAAACCTCGAAAGAGCATCCCAGGCTGTTACGAGCACACAGCTCTACCTATAGGATCTCCCAGGGCACCGAATTACATGTGACCTCACCACAAAACCTCGCAAGAGCATCTGCCAGATATCCCAGGGAACCGAATTACATGCCATAGGCAAAACCTTGAAAGACTATCTGCAGATCTCCCAGGGCAACGAATTACATGTGGTCATGGAAAAACCTCGAAAGAGCATTTGCCAGATGTCCCAGGGAACCGAATTACATGCCATAGGCAAAACCTCGAAAGACCATCTGCAAATCTCCCAGGGCACCGAATTACATGCCATAGGACAAAACCTCGAAAGAGCATTTGCCAGATGTCCCAGGGAACCGAATTACATGCCATAGGCAAAACCTCGAAAGACCATCTGCAAATCTCCCAGGGCACCGAATTACATGCTCATCTGCACAACCTGATCCACGGCCACAGAGCATCAACCTGATACTCACCATACATCATCCTGATGTATCCATGATCATCCTGATCATCATCACTGCAACGTCCTGCTGCATGTCATCTGGAGCAACATCCTGAAGCTCGTCATCTATGATCATCCTGATCATCACTGCAACATCCTGCTGCATGATCTACCTGATCATCAATGCATCTACCTGATGCATACCAAGTATCATACATGATCCTCCTGATCATCAATGTATCCTCCTGATACAAATATATGATACATATCATCATACATGATCCTCCTGATCATCAATGCATCTACCTGATGCATACCAAGTATCTTCCTGATACATATCATCATACATGATCCTCCTGATCATCAATGTATCCACCTGATACAAATACAAATACATGATACATATCGCCATACATGATCCACCTGATCATCAATGCATCTACCTGATGCATACCAAGTATCTTCCTGATACATATCATCATACATGATCCTCCTGATCATCAATGTATCCACCTTATACAAATACAAATATATGATACATATCACCATACATGATCCACCTGATCATACAATGTATCCACCTGATACATATACAGATACATGGTCCAAGCATCCAACATGATGCATACATACATACATAAAATGATCCAACTGATCATATCCAAGCAGAAACCAGAACATCATCCTGATGCTCATCATCCAGCGCTTACATCCACAGCCATGTGAAGGATCCTCCTTCCAACATGCTTGGAATGGCTTCAACAAATGTGTCCATCACTTCTTCCTCGAAGTGTCCTCGATCTGAAGAACGCCAAGCCTCTCTCTGAAGTACTCGAACTTCACCCTGGCTAGTGACTTCGTCAGCACATCTGCAATCTGCTCGTCCGTCGCAACATACAGGAGCTTCACAGCTCCTCTCTGCACCATATCCCTGATATAGTGATATTTGATCTCTATGTGTTTCGACCTGTCATGAAACACTGGGTTCTCGGACAACTTCACACAACTCTGGTTATCACAGAAGATACCAGTAGCCTCCAACGGGAGATCAAATAACTCAGACAGTAGCTTCCGTAGCCATACTGCCTCACAACTAGCTGAACAGGCTGCAACATACTCTGCCTCAGCTGTACTCAGTGCTACGCAGGACTGCTTTCTGCTTAACCAAGAGATCACACCTGATCCCATACTGAAGCAACACCCAGATGTGCTCTTCCTATCTGCAGCACTGCCAGCCCAATCTGAATCAACATAACCCTGCAGGTTAAACTTTTGATTCACCTCATATCTGAGCCCATAATCCACTGTACCCTTCAGGTACCTCAGAACATGCTTTACAGCAACCAGGTGAACACTCCTCGGATCCGTCAGGAACTGGCTCAATGTGTTCACAGCAAAGCAAATATCTGGTCTCGTGTTTGTCAGGTACATCAAGGACCCAATAATCTGACGATACATAGAGACATCAACCAGCTCAGATGAAGCATCACATAGAAGCTTCATATTCGATGTCATAGGTGTGGCCATAGCCTTGCAGTCCATCATCCCGAACCTCTTCAGGATCTCTACTGCATACTTCCCTTGTCCAAGGAAGATTCCATCACTCTGCCACACCTCCATGCCAAAAACAAATAGTGCATCATTCCCAAGTTCTTCGTCTCGAACTCGGTAGTAAGCTTCCGCTGCATGTCGGCAATCAATCTATCTTCACCTGTAACAAACAAGTTATCTGCATACAAAAGTAGTATCACTTTTATATTTCTCAATGCTGTCATCTGCAACATGCTTGATCTGATAGATCCATATGGAAGTCATAACAAACTTCCCTTCACATCTTGGGACTGCATCCCAAACATCATTCTTCATGATCGACGGATCATGGCATTCCATTTCTTCATCCCAGATCCTGGGAACTTCAATATCTTCAATAGATATCTTTGTTGCTGGAACAAATGTTGTAGTCCTTTTGTAGGAGATGGCATACGATCTTTCCTACACAACAAGTTAAATTGCATGATTAGAAAACATCTCATAGTTTTCAGAACAAATTCTTACACATAAAGAAATATGTCATACAGTCATGCAATTATCTTAGCCAATGCTTCAATACAACATTTTGTAACTTTCTAGATGCCTTCCAATCTCTACCAGAACATTGTTAAGAGTGTGCACAACTCCCAACATGTCAGCAAAGAGGTTTCATTCTAGATAAGTAGCAATGGAATGTTGTACAGTGCCATAGGCCACTTACCCATGTATATTAGTAGTATACTGTTCATCAATGCAACTATACATATCCTAAGTCTAGGAACATGAGCATATACATCATTGAACAATTTTATTTAAACAAACACATATGCAAGAAATGATAATTAAAATACTTATCTTTCTTTGTTCGTTGGGTGGACTCCCTCTGAGTCTTTGCTTCCTTGCAGAAGCTGTTGGAGTCCTAATCTGAAGTAGCTTCTTCTACACCTTTCTGTTGTGGAATGTAGAAAGATGGTCAACTCCCTCTGAATATCAGCATCCTTTCATAAACTACTGAAGTGTGCTCCTTTGCTTTCTTGCAGGAACAACTGGAGTGTGCTCCCTCTTGATCTTTGCTTCCTGGATTACCTGTCCTTGAACTTACATTCATCTTTGGTTCCTATGCATGTTTATTAGTATCATGATTGTGTTATCCTTGTGATCTCATATAAAATCATACATTAAAAACACAATAATCTCAAGCATGTATAGTCATGATCATTTCAAACAGAAATAATAAGCATTATCATTCAAGGTTTATGTAGGATTCTTATGGTTAGTCAAATCATAAGAAGCATAACATGTCTAAACTTATAATTACTCAAACCTATGACTGTTTAGTTGAATCATCACTCAAGATAAGAGATATAATATGCATGAAACCTGTGATTCTCCGAACCTATACCTTCATGATTCTTCTGGTTAGTCATATCATCAATTAAGGTAAGAAACATAATATGCATACAACCATGATTATTCAAACCTATGACTTCATGAATAATCATTATCAACAGTAGTATAAGATTCTATCCCAAGGTAGGATTCTATCTTGATATAGGAAAAACATACCTGGATTTAGCATGCTAGCTATTTATGTCTAACATACCCGCATAATGTCTTCTGGTTCTCTTTAGTGACTTGTGCTAGTAACCTGCATGTCTCATAAGTTAACCATTATAAAACCAAGTTATACATACCTCGAGAATGGATCTCTTATGAGATCCATGGCAATGGATGAATCTTTGTTCTTGAACCAGAACATGATTTGTCTTCTTGGTGTACCCTTCATGTTAGTAGACAACATAAAACTCATACAACATCACAATGTGTTAGTACAAACATAAGTTTCATACTCCTAATAAATGAATGACTTCTATCATGCATTCATAATTTTATTAAGGTGATATGATAAGTCTAAAATCAAGATTGTACTAACCGTGATAACATGAAGACAAACATACCATAAACTTAATTATGAACAAATCTCAAAACATACCTCGATGAGTCATACCTGTCGAGATCACTTGTAATCTTCTTATGTAAGGCCTTAGCCTCATCTCCCTCTGAAACAGGAACTTCTTCACTTATGCAAGTGACCAATCCATCTTCTTCTAGGATCAACCCAATCCACTTGATTTGCAAGAACTGGACCTGGAGCTGGATATGGGTTTGTCAGAGAGACCCCAAAAATTCAAACTTTGAATTTCAAACTTCCGAAAGGATAGGAATATGCGCCTTGATGAACTGATCAAACTGGTATATTCAAAATTTGAAGACTGCAAAGTTTCACTCCTCAATTTTGCCTTTGAAACTACCAGATTCACTGGACATGACTCTGAACTGGGGTTTGATGAAGCCCACTCTTCTACCCAATCAAAATGTTTGATCCAAAGCTCTAAGCTTCTATTTTTCTGAGGAGCTTCCAGCCGTGGTCACAGATTTCAAAAATTCCCATCTTTACAGAAGCCCTAATTTTCCATTTTTCTGATCAAAGTCCCGAACTAGGGTCTGATCAAACCCGGCCTTCTACCCAGCCAAAAATTCTGATCTTGGTCTCTAAATTTCTATTTTGATGAGTAGCATCCAGCCATGGTCTCCGATTACAAAAATTCCAACTTTCTTCAAAGCCCTAAATTCCGGAAGCCATGAATGAAGGTACCAAAAAATAATTCTGTTTTGACAGAAATATGTACCTGATTGTTTCTGGTGTAACTCCGAAATTTTTGATCCACAGGGTCTGAAAACGTTTTCTGAGATAGCCTGACCTGTTAGATTTCCATCCTGACAGGTATGACCTCAATTGGATGTTCTGAGAGAGAGTTATGCCAAATGTCGCAACGTGACCTGTTTTGGGAAAATACAGGAGAGCGAACTTGTACGGCGTGCCACGTGTCACTGTTTGACCTTCGGCCTCTGAAAAAGTTTTCTGAGATAGCTAGCCCTGTTATCTTTCCATCCTGACAGGTCTGACCTCAATTGGATTCTCTGAGAGAGAGATATGCCAAGTGTCGCAACGTGACCTGTTTATGGGATAATACAAGAGAGCGAACTTGTACGGCGTGCCACGTGTCACTGTTTGACCTTCGGCCTCTGAACAAGTTTTCTGAGATAGCTCGGCCTGTGTACTACCTGTCACGTT
Source organism: Larix kaempferi (assembly GCA_027924585.1). Lineage (NCBI taxonomy): Eukaryota > Viridiplantae > Streptophyta > Pinopsida > Pinales > Pinaceae > Larix > Larix kaempferi. The sequence goes on along the minus strand of BSBM01000063.1, from coordinate 9,572,110 downwards.
TCACGAAATTTCATTTGGAGCTTCCTAGCCCAAGTTATGACCTTTTTCCCAAGGTCACCTGATTTTGACTCAGATCTGGAATAGGCAGAAACCCTATATTGTACAGATCATAAATCACAAAGTACAACGAATTAGAGGTTGTCCTTTGGACACAAGATACCTGGAGATCTTAGATTCGGCCTGTAACAATTTCAGATCCGAAAAATTCGCCAAAACGGATTTATAGCGAAAGTGCTACGATGACTGGTTTTTGCTATATCAAGCCCTAGCATCGTTAGTGCAACAAGTGTCATACATGCCATATCATGCCTTCTTTCAGGCTAGCTCTGATACCATGTTAAATTTTCAGAATTTACTTCAATCTGATCTAGGATATTAACTGAGAGAACAACATGTACAGCATATCAATCATGGAGACAATAATGCAAGCACACAAGAGACACAAAGATTTACTTGGGGAAAACCATAAAGGTGAAAAACCCCAATAACTTCCTCAGAGATAGATAGAGCAATGATACAACCAACCAAGAGAGATAGACATAACCTAGCAGCAATCCTCCTCCTCCATAAGTGCGCCTCTCCTCCTTGAGAGCATGTGTGTGAAGTGAGTGATTAAATAGAGTGCCTCCCGCACTCTATTTATACTTGACTTGACTTGCCTTTTTACCTAACTCATGTCGGCTCTAACTTAACCACATAACATAATGCTGAGTGGGCCGACCCCCAATAGGGTGGTCTAATAACCCTTTGACCCACATGGCCGACCCCCAATAGGGTGGTCTAATAACCCTTTGACCCACATGACTTATACAGGGCTGACCCCAAATAAGGTGGTCTAATAACCCATCAAGTATAAGTTACAACACTTACAATATAAATGACGACACTTCCTTATAGAGGAATAATACCATCTCTATAGGAATACAATATACATATATGTGAAATACATTCCGAAGTTACATATACATCAACACTAATAACCCATCGGCAAGTACACACACTTGCAACACTTGTCAATCCACATGACGACGCTTCCTTATAGAGGAATGACACATCTCTTATAAGGGTACAATAAATATATATAAAATATACAGATGAAATACATTCCGAAGTTACATATACATCAACACTCCCTCTTAACTAGGAAGGTATTTCTCGACACAGATCTGCTAGACAAGTCTTCTTCTCTGGATCATCGTCATCGATGCATCGTCATCATCATCGTCACTGCTGCTGCTATCTCAACCAATCTCTGACTCTACTCGTCATAGGAAGTTCTACAGAGCCAGTCCTTTTTCATACTGGATGTAGGCCCGCCATCTGCAGGTCTTCATCATCACTGGCCATACTGTGGAATCCTCAGGACTCATTACGTGCGTCACAAAACCTGGCTGCAGCATCCCAGGCTATTACGAGCACACAGCTCTACCTGTAGGATCTCCCAGGAGCACATTACATGTGACCCATCACAAAACCTGGCTGAAGCATCCCAGGCTGTTACGAGCACACGGCTCTACCTGTCGGATCTCCCAGGAGCACATTACATGTGATCTCACCACAAAACCTGGCTGAAGCATTTGAGGCCTTTTTCATCCTGTCCAGATCTCCCAGGAGCAAATTACATGTGGTCATGTCAAAACCTGGCTGAAGCATCTGAGGCCTTTTTCATCCTGTCCAGATCTCCCAGGAGCAAATTACATGCCATAGGACAAAACCTCGCAAGAGCATCTCAGGATGTTACGGGTACACAACTCCGACCTGAAATCTCCCAGGGCACAAATTACATGTCCTCCCAAGCAAAACCTCGCAAGAGCATTTTCCAGATGTCCCAGGGCACCGAATTACATGCCATAGGCAAAACCTTGAAAGACCATCTGCAAATCTCCCATGGCACAAATTACATGCTTTCCTGCACAACCTGATCCACGGCCACAAAGTATCATCTGATACTCATCAAACATCATCCTGATGTACACATGATCATCCTGATCATCATCACTGCAACATCCTGCTGCATGCCATCTGGAGAAGCTCGTCATCCACGATCATCCAAGTATCCACCTGATACATACATAGATACATGATCCACACAATGTATCCCTCAACATACATGATCCACCTGATCATACAAAGATACATGATCCACACAATGTATCCATCAGCATACATGATCTACCTGATCATACAAAGATACATGATCCACACAATGTATCCATCAGCATACATGATCTACCTGATCATACAAAGATACATGATCCACACAATGTATCCATCAGCATCCAACATGATGCGTTCATACAAAATACATACACATGATCCATCCGATCATATCCAGCATCCAACATGATGCATATACAAAATACATACACATGATCCAACCGATCATATCTAGCATCCAACATGATGCATTCATACATACATATAATGATCCAACTGATCATATCCAGCATCCAACATGATGCATACACAAAATACATATAATGATCAAAGTGATCATATCCAGCATCCAACATGATGCATACACAAAATACATATAATGATCCAACTGATCATATCCAAGCAGAAACCAGAACATCCTCTTGATGTTCATCATTCAGCGCTTACATCCACAACCATGTGAAGGATCCCCCTTCCAACATGCTTGGAATGGCTTCAGCAAATGTGTTCATCACTTCTTCCTCGAAGTGTCCTCAATCTGAAGCATGCCAAGCCTCTCTCTGAAGTACTCGAACTTCACCCTGGCTAGTGGCTTCATCAGCACATCTGCAATCTGCTCGTCCGTCGCAACATACAGGAGCTTCACAGCTCCTCTCTGCACCATATCCCTGATATAGTGATATTTGATCTCTATGTGTTTCAACCTGTCATGAAACACTGGGTTCTCGGATAGCTTCACACAACTCTGGTTATCACAGAAGATACCTGTAGCATCCAGCGGGAGATCAAATAACTCAGACAGTGGCTTCCGTAGCCATACTGCCTCACAACTAGCTGAACAGGCTGCAACATACTCAGCCTCTGCTGTACTCAGTGCTACACAGGACTGCTTCCTGCTAAACCAAGAGATCACACCTGATCCCATATTGAAGCAACACCCAGATGTGCTCTTCCTATCTGCAGCACTGCCAGCCCAATCTGAATCAACATAACCCTGCAGGTTAAACTTTTGATTCGCTTCATACTTGAGCCCATAATCCACTGTACCCTTCAGGTACCTCAGAACATGCTTTACAGCAATCAGGTGAACACTCCTCGGATCCGTCAGGAACTGGCTCAATGTGTTCACAGTAAAGCAAATATCTGGTCTCGTGTTCGTCAGGTACATCAAGGACCCAATCATCTGTCGATACATGGGGACATCAACTGGCTCAGATGAAGCATCACATAGAAGCTTCAGATTCGATGCCATAGGTGTGGCCATGGCCTTGCAATCCATCATCCCAAATCTCTTCAGGATATCTACTGTGTACTTCCATTGACCAAGGAAGATCCCACCTGCATTCTGCCACACCTCCATACCTAGGAAATAGTGCATCATTCCCAAATCTTTCATATCGAATTCTGCAGCAAGCTTCCTTTTAGTATCTGCAATCAGTCTGTCATCTCCTGTTACAAATAAGTCATCCACATACAGGAGTAGAATCACAGGATTCCCTTCCTCAACCTTGTAGTAAAGGTTGGAATCCGCTTTACTCTTGGTAAAGCCCAAACTAGATAGGAAACTGTCCATCCTACCATACCAAGTTCTGGGAGCTTGCTTCAAGCCATACAAGGCTTTCTTCAGTCTGCACACATATGACTCCCTGTCATGTATTTCAAAACCAAGTGGTTGTTCCACATATACTTCCTCTTCAACTATACCATTCAGGAAAGTGGTCTTGACATCCATCTGGTGTATTTTCCATTTCATAGCTGCAGCCAGGGCAAGTACTGTTCTGATGGAAGTATACCTGGCTACAGGTGCAAAAGTTTCTTCATAATCTATTCCCTCTTTCTGAGAGAATCCACGAGCTACGAATCTTGCTTTGTATTTCTCCACACTGCCATCTGCAGCATGTTTGATTTTGAAGATCCATTTAGAAGTCACAGCAGACTTCTCTTTAGGTCTTGGGACAACATCCCAAACATCATTCTTCATTATTGATTGGTATTCCTCAACCATGGCATCCTTCCATTCTTTCTTTTCTGCTGCTTCTTCATAACTGGAAGGTTCTTTGTTCATAATGTCACAGAGTAAAGCAACATAGCTGGTTTGTGATCTGGTTCTTTTCTTTGCTCTGTGTTCTTCTTCTGGGATACCAAATCTTTCTGCATCTTGAATGAGCTCTCTAGCCCATACAGGTTTCCTCTTGTGAGAGTTATCCTCACGGGGTGGATCTATAGGTTCTTGTGGATCTTCAAACTCACGAACAGCTTCTGGAACTGCTTCAATCATGGGAGTGTCCTGAAATCTTGTTTCCTTAGGTTCTTCATAAACTTCAGTAGGTGCCTTCCTTGATTTGATGAATGCTGAGTTTTCATCAAATGTTACATCCCTGCTGACATCAATCTTCTTGAACCCTGGAAAGTATATTCTGTAAGCCTTCGAGCTTTCACTGTATCCCACAAAAATACCCTTCTTTCCTGAAGGATCTAGTTTAGTCCTCTTTTCCTTTGGGACATGAGTGTACACTGGACAACCAAATATTCTGAGATGACTGACTTCAGGTTTCTTACCAGAAAAGACCTCTTCTGGTGTCTTGTTGTCCAATATCTTGTGGGGTGTTCTGTTCTGCACATATACAGCTGTTCTAGCTGCTTCTGCCCATAGATGCATAGGAAGATCCTGGTCATGCAACATTGCCCTTGCTGCTTCCATGATAGTTCTGTTCTTCCTTTCTGCAACACCATTCTGTTGAGGATTATAAGGAGCAGTCAACTCCCTCTTAATTCCTGAATCACTGCAAAGCTTCTTGAAGTCATTTGAGGTGAATTCTCCACCATTGTCGGATCTGAATGTTTTGATCTTCTTGTCAGTTTGGTTCTCCATCAAGGTTTTGAATTCCTTGAATTTATCAAGCACCTCATCTTTGCCCTTCAAGAAGTATACCCAAGTCTTCCTGGAGAAGTCATCAATAAATGAGACATAGTAAACATACCCACTTAGGGAACTGGATGACATAGGACCACATACATCTGAGTGTATGATTTCCAGGATGTCTTTTGCCTTGCTTTCACTGCTTGGGAAAGCCTTCTTAATATTCTTACCTTTTGCACATCCTTTGCAAACACCTTCATTTTTGGTCTTGATTTCAGGAAGACCCTCTACTGCCTTGCTTGCAATTGGAAGTGCTCTATAGTGCATGTGAGCAAGTCTTCTATGCCAAAGTTCACTTGGCTCCATGGATTCATGCACCATGGCATGTTCAGGTTGTCCCTTCAATTTATACAAGCCTCCCTCTTGCTCTCCAATTACTACTGCATCATCTATGGTCTTTCCCTTTGGCCACATTAGGACTTGGCCATCCACAAATGCAACCCTCATACCTTTTGCATCTAATGCAGAAATGGAGAGTAAGTTCTTCTTGAGCCCAGGTACATAAAGTACTTCCTTCATCTTAAGAGATTTTCCAGAATCTAGGTTGTAGGAGGCTTCACCACTTCCTTTGATTGGGTATTGATAATCATCCCCAAGTTTCACCTTATGGGGTGATTCATGTTCAGATAGGTTCACAAAAGATTCTTTGAACCCAGTCATGTGTTTGGAAGCCCCACTATCAATCAACCAATCATTACAACCATGGGAGATGGTACCTGTGAGAGCAGAGATCAGAACATACTCTTCTTCACTTGATGACTCATCATTACTATCACTTTCTGCCCTAGCCTTCTTCTTTGGAGGTTCATCATCTTCGGCGGCATGAGCATGAAACCTTCTTTTGCCACCCTTCTTCTTCTTATTGGAGATGTTGTTGTCCTTCTTGTTCTTGGGACAATTTATGGCAATATGTCCTTTCTCATTACAGGTGAAGCATACTCTTCTTTCTTTGAATTGATGTGAAGATCTCTTGGAGTGAGATGGCTCTTTCTTGAACTTTCCTTTCCTGGTGTGGGCTGCAAGAGCTTGATCTTCACCTCCCATATTTCTTTCACGAGCTATAAGTATAGCTTCTTCTTGAGAGCATTCTTCCCGAAGTCTACTGAAGGAGATCAACTTCTTCCTTGCACAAATTCCTTGAATAAAGGAATCCCATGACCTGGGTAGGCCATTTAGAGTGGTCATCACCACTTCACCATTCTCCACCATTTCATATACTGCTTCTAATTGTTCCTTGATCTGGGAGACCCTTGAAAAGTAAGATTGAATGGTTTCTCCATTCTGAAACTTCACTGCTTTCAATTGGTTCCGCAGGGTCATCTTCCGATTTATGTTCTTTCCTTCAAATAGCTTGGTCAAAGATTCAAACATCTCCTTGGGTGTCTTAAGAGAAGACACATGGGGTATGAGATGGTCTTTGATAGAATCAGCAATGATTCTCTTTGCCTTGACCAAGTTGTTCTTGTGTAATGCCTTGGCTTCTTCATCCTCTGGGATAGGGATGTCTTCTTTCACATATGAGTCCAACTCATTCTCTTCCAGGATTAACCCAATCCTATACTTCCAGGCTCGGAAGTTATCAGCCCCTTCAAGCTTATCCTCAAGCTTAGTGTGGAGAGACATCTTTAAGAGTACTTCAAATGGAAATAGAAAATATTTAGGACTTACCACTTGAAGTGTTGAAAACTGGATCTGGTCCCGGATTAGGGTTTGTCAGAGAAACCCTAAAAATTCAAAATGTGAATTTCAAAATTCCAAAAGGATATAAAGATGCGCCTTGGAGAGTTTATCAGCCTAGTACATTCAGAATTTGAGATCAGCAAAGTCTTGCCCTTCAAAATTTCCTTTTTGTCCTCCCGGGTTCACTTGGGAGAGCCCTGAATTAGGGTTTGAGTTTCCCGGAGATCTACCCAGCCAAAAATCTCGATCCAAAGCTCAAACCTTCGATTTTTGCAAGGAGCTTCCAGCTGTGCCTTCAGTTTCCAGAAATTCCTATTTTTGTGGAAACCCTAATTTTTAGGGCCAAATCTGAAAAATGCTCGGAACTGAATTCTGATTGGACAGATAGATGCGCCTTGATGAGTAGATCCAATCTACTATACTGAATTTCAAAAATCTGTGGAGAGAAACCCAATAAACAAGGAACACAAGCTTACGTTACTGCAAAATGTCTTCTTCTCAGGTTAGCTCTGACCCCATGTTAAATTTTGAGCATTAATTCATTATACTCTAGGATCTTTGCTGAGAGAATAACATCTACAGTATATCAATGCATGACAATCATAATATGACAAGCATCACAAGAATCACAAGAATCAAAAGCATAGAGATAAGAGACACAGAGTTTCCGTGGGGAAAACCCTAAGGTGAAAAACCCCACAACTTCCTTAGAGATAGAGAGAGCAATGGCTCAACCAAAATACAACCAAATAACACAGAGATAGTCTCCTAGCATATGATCCTCCTCCTCCTCCTCACAAGTGCGCCACTTTCCAGAGAGAGAGTGAGTTACTTTTCCAAGTGAGTAAAATAGAGATCTCTTATCTCTATTTATACTTACCTTTTTTCCCAGTGACCTACTGGGGCCGACTTGTCTACTTAGATACATCCACATTATATTATACATAATTTCGGGCCGACCCCAAATGGTGGTCTAATAACCCATCGGCAAGTACACACACTTGCGACACTTGTCAATCCACATGACGACACTTCCTTATAGAGGAATGACACATCTCTTATAAGGGTACAATAAATATATATAAAATATACAGATGAAATACATTCCAAAGTTACATATACATCAACAGTTACAGACTTTCAAGAAGCAAAATGTGTCAATGAAGAAGATATAGTCGATGTCGATGTTGACGTGAACGTGGATTATGTCCGTTCAGATTGTGAAGGAATACGGTTGAATATTAAACAATAAAACATATCGATTCTGCTATATTCACCTTTACATGGTTTATACATTTGCAAACTTTGCATATTGGGTCACTAATGGTTTGGATTTACATTGAATGAATGATGTTCTTGATAAATGCTAGTTTTGATCTTTTGTCTTCGACTGAATTAAGATGTTCTTGGACTATCCAGTGGATTATTTACAGCTCATCCTTTATGTTTGATTATGCTCTTGGAAAGTAAGTGGACTGCTATGTGGTTTTAATTGCTTCATATTGACTTTCTAGATGTGTTAACTTGGGTATGGAATTATATCATTTTATAGTGGTGTATTTTTTGTTGTGTTTTGCATTTTTTTTTTTAAATCATTAACTTGGAGTTATTCCACAATAGATTTCTTTAAGTAAAAAATTAGTGTTGTTCTGTGTTGGTTTTGCATGCTTGGAATTGTATAAACAGTCTTTAAACATATGGGGCACAATATGCTAGCTGACCTGTTCTCTTGATGATGGTAAGTAACAACAATCCTTTGTGGATTTCTACTAATCTTGTATGGTGCTTATATATTTATAGTACTTACCTATTTCATTTTTCAGGAAATTCCTTCCAGGGAAAACAGTCACATTTTCAATGTTGGCAATCCTAATAATGAGGTCATTGTCAAGCAGCTGGTAGAAATAATGACGAGGTATGGTTCATGCTTTTCGCTGGAGTTCAAAAAAGTTGTTTGAATAGCTTTTTGAATAATATCTTGTGCTTTTTTTGTTGTCAATAGTGTTGATTTATAGTGCTTGTTTAGTTTGCATTGACCTTCATTAACATTTCATCATAGCGGAAGCATAAACTATGCTTCCTTTGTTCTGTGACCAGTCTGCAATAAATCCGCTCCTCAGTTAACATTAGAATGAACTTGGAGGAACAAACAGGAGGATGAGCTGGGTGACATGATTCCAAAGAAGGCCCATATGTCTGGTTTCCATTTGTGCATATGTAAGTGTAAAAAACAACTCAACTGAGATAACTTCCTGAACTCTTCGTTACTTGATGACTTGATTCATGATTAGAGAAAGTAATTTCATCCCCAGATTTTAATTTCACAGATTGTGTGAGACATCCTGAATTAGAACTGCCAATCTTGAGTTTACCAAGCCCCACTTTAGCCTCAACTATAAACTGTTGTTTCAATGGTGGACTACCACTTAGATATTCTGAGGCACGACGTTCAGTCCATGCATTTTTTCTTTCTTCTAATTGATCTCTAGTTGCATACGCATAAGGAAGTAACTCCAGATCTTCACCCCCCTCAGACTGTACCTTGTCAGTCCAACTAGTAAGCTCAAGTACTTCCTTGCTTGTAGATAAATTTGGATCATATGTCAGAGTAAATCTTGAAAAGGCATTACACTTACCATCTATACTGTGAGGAAAAGCACCCAAAGAATGTTGATTCTTCTCAAAAGGAATGACAAATTTTTTTGCCCGAGTTAGAAGTCTGAAGTCAATGTGTTCCCAAACATCATACTGCTTTACATTATGAATGAAAATAGTATGAAGATCCTTACATGAGATCATAACAGATCAGAGGGGACACTTCTTCCAGTTGTCACCTTTGTGATAAACTTCTCCCATCATCAAATACTGCAGAATACAAGGAAAACAAAATATGTGACCACAAGTGAGAGAGGAACATGTAATGGAGATTATGAGAAGGTAAGATGCATCACCCGGTGTGAGAATGAAACTAAATGTCAGCAGACTGAGGTTCTGTCTAGTTTAAATGATATAGACAGTGGTCAACCATCCAACCAAGGGGACCATCAAATGAGAATGGGATCTGCAGGGAAAGACAGTGTCCCTGTGAGTGTTTCTTATGATGTAATAATAAATTATCCTTCTACTCAAGGGGCTCCATGCAGTCAAGCAGATGGTTATTCTACAAAAAAAATTTAGGGATTTGTGCGACTGAATACAGTCCAAAAATTGATGGGATGAATCTAGGTGAAGGGCCTACTTCCACAAGCTCAGTGGAAGAGGGTGATGGGAATTCAGCAAATTTGGGAGAATGTGATTTCAGCCCCCCAAATTTAGGTCAACTAAGAAAGGACATAATAGACTAGAGAAAAGAAAATCAAAGAAAAAAGAACCTGAAGTGAATGGCATAATACAGGAAGCAACTAAACAATATCTCATAAGCAAGGCACCACTTGTTCCTTTTCATTTATAAAGAGAGTATTTCTAACCAAATTCCAAAACATCCACCCTGAATTCTTTTTGTTTGATAATATTGTCTAGCCCATTAAATTGTAGGGATTGCAAATTTGGATAATGATAGAAAGAGTCTAGATGCTTTTGCTTGCATGAATCAATTATCATATACTTGTATGCCATCTAAACTTTTGTGCAAGAAGAGATTGAATAGTATGCCAGACAACCCAAAACACCTTTTGTGATTCTTCAAATCTAGAACAAGTTAACAAAAAAGGGGACATCATATAATCCCTATGCTTATAGCTGCGGTGTTGTGGGAGACCAATTATGAGGACACCTTCCTCTCATCAATCTAAGCTTGAGATTGGAAGACAATCCTATCATGAGCCACAATTTCCTCTTCAATCTCTTATTTTCATGATGAGACCTCCCACTCATCTCACAACCGTTATCCACTATCCTTTGATGTACATGTTTAGTAGCCAAAGCTTTGAAAAACACCTTGGATAATCTATCTCTAGATTTTAACCAATGCAGTTGGGCTCAAAGTTGAGTTCCATGTGGTTTGTTGAATCCTGAAATTCCTCTGCATATTATATTGTGGCAGATTGGATTTGAATTATATCGTGCAAGTTTCAGAACCACACTTAAAAAAATTATGAGGTCAAGTATTCTTTTAAATAAGACTTTTGAGAATGATATCCAATTTTAATGTTATTATTGCACAGTGCAGGACTTTTGAGGACCATAAAAATTTGATGATCCAATATGAAGCAAAAGAGAGAAATAATGAATTTTGAGGACCATAATGTTATTTGTTGCACAGTGCTTATATATTTATAGTACTTACCTATTTCATTTTTCAGGAAATTCCTTCCAGTGAAAACAGTCACATTTTCAATGTTGGCAATCCTAATAATGAGGTCACTGTCAAGCAGCTGGCAGAAATAATGACTGAGGTATGATTCATGTTTTTCGCTGGAGTTCAAAAAAGTTGTTTGAATAGCTTTTTGAATAGTTTCTTGTGCTTATGTTGTTGTCAATGGTGTTGATTTATAGTGCTTGTTTAGTTTCCGTTAACCTTCATAGCATTTCATCACAACGGAATCATAAACTATGCTTCCTTTGTTTTGTGACCAGTCTGCAATAAATCCGCTCCTCAGTTAACATTAGAACGAACTTGGGGGAACAAACAGGAGGATGAGTTGGGTGACATGATTCCAAAGAAGTCCCATATGTCTGATTTCCATTTGTGCATCTGTAAGTGTAAAAAACAACTCATCTTACAGGCTTGGGCCAAGCCTGTAGATATACGTTATTAAATTGTTGTTACAACATTTTATATCATCTTTTGGTATCTTGTTTCCATATGCTTAAAAAATCTTATATATCTATTTTAGCTATCGTGTAAACATGTTAGTGAATCAGTTCTATTTACTTTACTTATAACAATGTGATATTTTTGCTTTTTCAAATTAGTAAAATGTTATAATAATGATAACCAAATGTTCAATTTATTCCAGCAGGCTATTGGTCATCGCCATCTACTAAGGTTACATTCTGCTTGTGACAATTTATAATTATAATTATTTTTTTTACAATTTTAATTGAAATGGAAACGGTACTTTATGTTGCGTCATTAAAAGATTTTCAAAATGAAAAGTGGTGACAATCTCATAGCGGTTGTCACCATTGATATGTTAATGGAAATATTTTCAATAGTGAGGTTCATTGCAAAGCCCTCATCATATGTCATTGGCGACGTTCAATTTTTTGGGTGATGGAGGCCCTTAGGTCCATCACCAAAACTTCATGTAAATTGGTGAGGGTCACTATTTGTCACTAATAATCCTTATTAGTGTCAAACATTGAATGTCACCACACCACCTCTACTTTTGGGGACACAGCCATTGGTGACATTCACATTTTGGTGACGCCCTCATTTTTCACCATCACCGATGCGATTATGGTGACATGTCTCAACCCTCACCAATGATCGGTCATTGGCCGTCACCATATATGCATCAAATGGTGAGGGTCAAAGAAGGTCCGTCACCAACACTTCATAACGATTGGTGACGGTCACAACCTGTAATAATCATAATTATTGTTGGCGGGCCTTGAATGTCACCACATACCCCCACTTAAGGTGACGGTGCCTTTGGCGACGCTCAGGTTTTGGTGACGGGACCCCTCTTGAACATCACCAAATGAGCTTATGGTGACATTTTTGGACCCTCGCCAATGAACTTTTTTCTTGTAGTGAAACCTATGAGACCTAAAGCTCAAGCCTTCGTAGCTATGGAAAACAAATACTGAAATTTAACTAGCCTAGGGAAAAAATGCAGCATTACAACCACCATTCAAAACTTAGACAAGCATGGTTTCAGCATTTAGCAAAAAGACATCAAGAGAGAAAACTTAGATACCTTTTTGTGCATGTGTCCAGCAAACAACTCTTAGCAATCACCCAAGCAAAGTGCAAGAAACAAAGATGCTTCAAAGATAAATCCCCAAACTAGCTTCATACATTCATCCTCAAGGAAGTGTGCACCTCTTCAAAATGCCCAAGGAGGTCGAAATCAGAAAAATAGATTTTATCCCATGTCTTGTTATCTTTTGAATTGAGGAGAAGGTAAAAGTATACCCTTATCACAGTCACTTTACACAAAATAAGGTCAATTTAATATTTAAAAATGTCAACTTAAAAATATAACAAAATAATATATAATCATCTAAGTGGGTGAAATGGGACATTTTCCCCAGTATTCACCCCTGCATGTCAAAAATAAATGAAATAGCCACATCAGATTGAACTGAAGGCCGATATGCAGAGGGCGGGTTGTCATACCCCTATTAACCCCATGAAATAGTGAAAAGCACTCAACTCCCCCCCTCAAAGAAAACACACTGTAGCCATGAGAAGATGACGTCATCCTTTGTGGAGGCCAGGGAGAAATGGCGCTGAAGCTCTGGAGCAGCAGGAGAGTGCAAAAGGAGACCTGGGAAAATTTCATAGGCCCCAGTACTGAAGGAAGATATGCCACCAGTGTAAAAGTGATGGGGAAATCATGTGGTCCAATGACCCATTCATAGGGGGCCTAGACACCAACCTCAGGGTTTCAAACCATTTTATAAGGAATTCAGTAGTGCCATTAAGCCATAGTACCCCCAGGAGGGAGCCATAGGATCTCGCTATGACCCCATCCATAAAACGTGGCTATATCGCACCCTCCAAGTCAAAAGGAAAGGTTGCCATCTCCCTGGGGTGTATCTGGAACATGTGTTGGTACTGGTACCACGTAACACTTAGGAATACATATACAGTTTACACATGTCCAAAATTACAAAAAAAAATGTTGCAGGTTTGCCCTGCATTTTACCCTTTACTTTGAACCTCTAGGATCAAGCCCTTTGGCTTCCACAAGCTGCTCCTACTGGATTTGATCTTCTAGCTCCGCAGGTGGGCATTGCTCCATAGAAATCCCTTCCTTCTCCTTACCTTCCAGGTGATCTACAAGTCTGGAAACTTCATGGATGCTATATTTCTTGCTGCTCTTTGTTAGGTAATTGCGTAGGCAATGATTTCCTCCACATTCCCAACATTTTAGTGGTTGCTTCTTCTTTACCTACTCAATTTCCTTTGAGTCTTCCAACCTAGAACGTTTCTTAGTGGACTGATTTGGTGAATGCCTCTTCATTGATCCACTGCCCTTTCCACTGCTGGTTGCTCCCAAAATGCTTTTTACTTCCTTTTGCAAACAAATAGAGTCCTACAAAACCTCGTGGTTCATCTCATTCTGTTGATTTTGTAGTTTGAGCATCTTTCCAATATTTTCTTGGGTCTTGGAAATTATTTGAAGAATATTTTCAACCAAATCTAATAGGCTTTGGTCTACCACCATGGTCAATGCACACAGTTTCCCACACTTTCCTTGCTAGCGCCACTTGTAACATATGCAACCAATTGATTTCACTTTCTCACCTGTGAAATTAATCATTGCAAATATTGTTAGGCCAAGCATAACATAAACATTAGAATCAGTCAATTATTTTCCCAATTGACATGGAGATTCCATGATTTATTCATGAGAAATCCACACTTTTCATGCTTTCCCAACATACACATGAACTCATTCATGTTCATCCTTTCATAGGGAATTTACTATTTTAGCATTCACAATTCATTTCAAATAGTAAACACAATCAACTTTTAGTCATAACATGCATTCAACAATTTTATGTTTTCTAAATGCATCAATCAAAAAGGAAAGAGGAGAGTACGAGTTTTCCCCTCTTTGTCTTGTTCCAATCTGGAGCCACGCCACCACTGTGGTTCCATGTTCCTTAGCCTCTTTAACTTCCAATGTGAATGCTTGACTCGCCCTTTCTTGTTTTGGCGATGACACTTAGTGTCTAAGGTCTATCCAAGTCTTTCTCAACTAGGGAACCCCTCCCCATGGTTTTCCTGCATAACCCTTGGCTGCTAGGACCCACAAAAGTCCACTAGCACCATCTTTTATTGTTGCTCATACTGAAATTTCTAGAACATTCACATGTCCAAATGCATCCTTAGGATGCCTTCATAGCTCTTGCTTCCTACAATGACCTAGGTTTCCAACAAAGAAACAACAGTGTATCAACTTGGTTGTTATAAGACTTGTACATGAAATCTTTCATTATTCGGAATAAGGAATAGATGATAATTAAATACTTATCTGTATTGGACATTTCCTCGTTATTCCACGGGTTCCTTCTATGCTTTACAAGCTTGGATCACATGTGGAATGAATGTTTGGCTAGCACACATGCTGCTCCACAACATCCAAATAGTCAATGCCAAGCTAGTACACCCACTAGTACATATGAGCAAATTTGCCACGGTTTTTCGTTGTTATTTCCACGTTTTTTCATCTCAATTGCGACGATCATTGTCTCCTTTGTTCGTGGAACCTGTTTCGTGGATCTAACGACGCACTTGGAAATTCGTCGCAATAGAGACGAAAAATGTTGGCCACATGTCTTCTATAGGGTGGTGTTGGCTGTATAAACTATTCTTTAGTTCTTCAATATAGACAAAGATTCTGCGCGGTTCAAGGAACCAACAAACCCGCTTTTCATCGGCCCTTTCAACAATAGTCTGCGAGCAGACTGAGGTGTCACTCGAGGCGAATTTATGGGGAGGTTGCGGAATCATATTTCCACAACTGGGTGATGCACACTTCAACAGACTGGCTAGAAGCGCGCTGCGAACTGGGGACTGTGCGAAGTTCACCTTCTTTGCGGTAAACACATACAATAGCACATCCAAGGACTGCGCGGCTCGGAATGGCTACTCGATGATAGGACAGCGCAACTAAAGACTGCACTTCCTCTTCGATACTTAACCACCTTCAACAGACTTTTACTTAGTGTAAATTACTCATTCAACAAGTGCCTTAGGTTGCTTATTTCATGAAATTATGCAATATGATGAACTATAATGCACTGTGCACTTCCGGTGCTGCGTTTCAGGGAATCACACGATACAGAATTCGCTGACTTAAGTGTTTACCCAATACTCATGCTTTCACCATGTTCAGAAGCTCTTCCACATTCAACATTCATTCATATGCACTCAACACTTAGCATATATTCCTATCATTCGTTCTTCTGGAAAATATATATGAAAGCAAAGATACATTTACTTATAAACAGAAACTTAACCATTCAATAGAAGTAAATGCACATTCAATCACATAACATTTAGCGTGGTTGACCCCCAGGATGGGAGCTACGTCCACAGGAACTATTGTTATATTATCAATGGGAAGGGTACAACAGTTTCAGTCTACGCACTCAGCTGCAGACTCTCTTCTCTCTTCAGTAGGTCTTTGCGCACGCAGCGTGCAGAGCCTTTTTACAATCTTCTCTCAATAGAGATTACTCTTCAACAATAATCCCAATCAAAATCCAACCCTTTCCCTTACAAAAGTGCCCCTTTATATAGATCATGCCCGTAGGTCACATCTGTTACAATGCAGAGGCCAAAACCCTAAGGTTACTCAAAATGGTGCGGTTACCCTCCAACTCGGCCTATCACAATTGACAGCTGCTCCACACGCTTCTGGTCATTCTACTGGACCACTCACAGCTCACACGCCCTTCTGACAGCCGCAGTCTTCATGGAACGGTTATATTGCATCATGGCGTGTCTCTTTCTACCCCTTTGGCTTGCCTATCGCTGTCAACTTCGTGGCTTATCTTCTAACGGTTTTCCGCCACTCTTACTGACAGGTCACTTTCATCTACCTTCACGCTGCTCCATAACCATTCCTAGGAATCATGGAGTTGCTTACCCAGACAAGTGTCTTTCGTCTGCTCGACCTTTCCTTATATTCTTTACCCAAAATAGCTACTTTGCTGGCACTACGCAGTGCTGCCACTTCGCGGAGCTGGAACTTAGCCGCATGGTTCTTACCTTGCCGATTTTGAGCTGCGCTGTAACTTCACAGCTTCCCAAAATTGTCTTGACAAAAATTCCTTACTTGGGCTGCGCCCAACAGGTGGTCTTGAAATTGATTTTTTTTATTCATTTTCTAAAAATCGTCCCTATATCAACAAAACTGCATCCCTATATCGATGGTTTTTCTTCGAACAGAGAGAGGGTTTTGCTGTACTTGCGACGATGTGCCATCGCAAGTAGCGACGAATGTGTGTCAAACAGAACAAATGGAGGTAGAACGTCCAACCGTTTTAATAATTCGTTTCCACGCAAAATCGTCTCTCTAGCGACGGATTTGTGTCGAAAAGAGAGAGATTTTTGCTATACTTGCGACGATGTTCCGTCGCAAGTATCGACGCACATTCGGTGAACAGACCAAAAGATGAGCTCCTGCCCTCACACATCAAGGGGCAATCTGTTAACACCCAAAAAGTGCTCACTAGCTCATTCCCTTATTCACATGACCCATTTGTCCACTTTTTCCACCATCTAAGCCTCTCAAGCCAACAAAAGGTCACCAAAAGACCTTAATACACCCCTTTTCCCACTCAAAAAGATTATTTTTCCTAAAAAAGCATAAAAAACCCTCAAAAATGGTCCAAAATTCCCAAAAATATTAAAAAGGGAATAAAAATATTAATTTTATTCAAAAAAGAAAAAAGGAGGGAAAAGTACCTAAACCATGTTGGTCAATACCATTGGTTTCCACAAAACCACAAATGGTATTCCCCGCCACCAAAACCTATAAAAAGGTGGTAGGGGCTCCTCATTTCACATCCATCCATATTCCTATCCTCATGCTGCCAAAATCTCCCTTGAGTTTTTGGCCATTGTAGCAACCTTGCAGAAAGGACCCATTGGAGTTTGGAGCTGCTCACCCTTGGAGCTTCTCAACTATCTTCATCATTTGGAGGTATTCTTATTGCAAGCACTTGCTTGCCCCCATTTTCAATACAAAATTATTTCTTATGTTTCTTGTTCTTGTTTTTTAAATTCAAAAATGCACATGCTAGTTTAGTTTTAGTTTAGATTTAGTTTATTGTTTTTGCTTAATATTGAAACTGTTGCTACTAGTTAGCAGGTGCCCATAGCACTAAGCTTGGTTGCAAAACCAAGCCAACAGTTTTTGGCGACTCTGCTGCTTTCGAATTTTAGATCTCACTTTTGCTTTAGATCTTAGTTTTTGATAGTATTAGTTAGTTTAATTCATAGATCTGCCACCCTAGATAGCAGATCCATTGCTGTTCTAGATCTTGGCCCATTTTTTAGCCATTAACAGCCCGAAATTCTCAATTTTCGGGTTCATTTTTCGGCATCCGCGTACGGCTTTCGCCTCGCGGCTTTTTTCCCAATAGTCGCGCGGCTCATCGCGACTACGCTGCCTTTTTCCGCGCGGTTCACCGCGGCTTCGCGGCCAATTAGCGCGCTGCACATCGCGGCTTCGCGTACATTTTCCGCGTTGCACATCGCGACTGTGTGACGAAATCCCGCGCAGTCCATCGCTGCTTTGCGGCCGAAACCCGCGCTGCCCATCACGACTGTGTGACAAAAACCCGTGCGGTCCATCGCAGCTGTTCTATCAAAACCCGCGATGCCATTTTTTTCCATTCGGCCGATCAATTTAAAAAAATAATTTTTTACTGTATTTTCTGCCCACATAGCACATTTTACAGTACTAAAATTCCAGCATTATTTACAGCCATAGGAAAATTTTACTATTTAGAATGCACCTTTGAAAAAGTCTTTTTAAAAATTTTCAGAAATTGAAAGAAGGATTTATTTGCATTTTATCTAGATTAAAATTTTTGTTGTTTACTTCTTTGATTTTTTGCCCATAGCAATTTTTGAAAAAGAAATCAATTTATTTCAAATAAGTCATCTTATTTGCTTTCCTATGTCAAAAGATCCTTTGTTTTTTGAATAGTCTTTGCAAAGCATTTAATTTCCATTTATTGAAAGAGTCATATTATTTGCTTTTCTATTTCAAAAGATCCTTTGTTTTTTGAATACATAGCATTTACTTTTTCAATTTCAGTTTAAAATATCACACGTGCACCCACTCAAACACATAATTTAAACTGAGCCTTAAAACTCACCCTAACTTCAACCCACTTTTAACCCCACTTGGGGAACATTAAAAGAACTTTGTAGCTAGGTAGTATTGAGGGGATAGGTGTTCCAATAACACCCCTTAGTTATTACATTTGAGACATAGTTTTTCTCCATTAGGGAACCAAAATCTCCTAGTATTTATTGGCACGGTCATAACCAGTTTATCGGAAGGCCTCTCCCCTAGGAGGGTTGAAGTCGTGAGGATGGTTCCGGAAGTCTGAGTGGAATACCGAAATCCATTCAGTAACCGAAGGCTACCATTCGCAGTTCTCAGGATATCCCTGTATGGGGATATTGCGGTAAAAGGACCAAACGGCAGATTTACCTTTTCTAGACGTGTCATGAACGGAGTATCCTAGTTGCCATTCTTTAGGATTGATTACCCAGTGTCCCTCCCGGTAGGGGGATATCTAGCCGTTGACTCAACACTCAATATTGTCTGACTTGGATTTCATCACCTTGCAGAGAATATCGTTTGTTGGTTCACAATACTTTTAGTTAGGTGTTTGCATGATACAATCCACCTTTGGTCTAGTAGCACCTATTTTTTCTAGAAGCTGTTTGCATGTTGGTACTCTGACCATTTTTTGCATCCCTCCACTTATTATAGCACAGCTACTATAATAAGTGCTTTTTGAGGTTGATTTTTTGGCCTGAGAGCCTTCATTTTCACTCCCCTTCTTGCACCCTTGGTTGCATTAGGGTTTTGAGTTTTTTATACATTACCATTTTATACATAAGATTTTTTCACAAAAAACTTATTTCTCACCATTGAGAATTTTAGACACTCTCGTCGTCTTCAGGGCGAACTCCTAGAGTCCAGTCTACTTGGCTCGCCATGTCACCGACGCTGAGCCTTATCCCTTGACTCGACACATCGTCGGTCGAACAGACAGTCATCCGATCTAACATGCCTCACTTTCACATTTGATTTTGAGGCAAAATCTGAAAACCCTACCGAGTTGTTACCAACCAACCCCATGGTTGGGACACAATTCGACCCACTTTTTACCAGCACCATAGGTGAGACATCCACAGACCCTTCTACTGCGGTGCCATCCATGGCAACCACCACCCCCCTGGGTATGCCTAATATGGGGGACACTCCATTTTTAGGAATGCCCAACACAGGACCACATCCTATTACGGGTATGCCGAACATAGGGGTCACACCCCCTCTCATTCCCACAACCCATATCCCAGGAATCCCTACTGCTATTCCTAACCCTAGTGTAACCCATGTTGCACTAGGAAACGCTGGCCCATACCAGACCACAGCTATTGGAGGACACATACCTTCAATACCTAGCATACCTTTAGGCACTACTGGACCCCCACATCATACCACTATGACTGGTCATATCCCAGTCACTACGCCACATTCATCTACTAGCTTACCATACATGGCAAGTCTGAACTTACCAAACTTGGCCAGGTTAACCAATGATCCGATCAGACACGACCCTGCGTGGCCTCACATGCCCACCAAACTCCCCTCCGACATCCCTAAGTTTGAGGGCAAGGCAGGTGAGGACCCCCAGAACCATATCATGTCCTTCCATCTATGGTGTTCCTCCAACTCCATAGTGGATGACTCTGTCCGCCTCCGTCTGTTACAGCGCACCTTCACTGGCTCTGCAGCTAAGTGGTATATCGAGCAACCCCATGGGACCCATGCCACCTTTACCTCCCTTGCCACGACCTTCCTGCAGTTCTTTCAGTTACCTGTCCGCTATGATGCGGGAGTTGAGATCCTACTGTCTTGCAGACAGAACACGGCCACCCACATCATTGACCACATTCATGAGTGGCGTCGATGCCGAAGCCTCTGCAAAATCAAGTTAGACGACCGTATCTTCTTAGATTGGTTTCTCAAATCCCTCCTCCCTCTCATTGCAAAGGATGTGGCATCCGAACGACCCCAGTATGAAGAAGAGGCCATCCTCAAAGCCCAATAGTTTGACCTCATTTATGCCCAGTCGGGTTATTTGTATACCATTATACCAGACGCCCCTCGGGGCGAGTCATCCCAACATGATGCGCCGGGGGCATCCCATGCCGTTGATCGCATCATTGGTCATATGGCCTCGCATCCCCAACCCTTTTCCATTGCACATCCTAGCCATGGTACCGACCTTTCGTGGGCTACATCTCAATTTGGAGCAACCAGTTCATATGCTCCCATGGCACATCACCACCATACCCACGGACCTTCATGTCCACCTCAGTGTTTCGGTCAGGAACCACCTGCATACGCTCCCCCAGCCGCACCTCAACTAATGTATTACCCACAGCAAGCTGCGACAGCTAGCCCAACACCTCCAATAGCTCAGGGTTACCAACAACCCCAGCAGGCAACTGGTCCACCTCCAGCCCCACCAGCTTATTATCCACCACAACCTGCTCCCGCACTTGCGGCGAACCAAAATCCTCCCACTACTCAAGGGCAAGTGTACACACAGCACAACCAGCCCCAACACCAGAACAACCAGCGCAACCAAGGTGCGCAACAGAATCGTGGAAGAGGACGTAACCACGGTAATAACCAACAAAATCAAGTTCCTCCACCTCCCAATCCCCCGCAAAATAACAATGCTGCTCCTCCCAACCGAAATCCGGATCGTAATCCCAAGCAGCCTAAAAATAACAACCTCAGAACAAACCACCCTTGTTCTATCTGCGGGGTCGATGGTCATTACACCCATTCTTGCCCACATTTGGAGTGAGCTCGGCAACTCTGGACCGACGATGCCCATCGTCAAGGACAAGCGGCTCCTCAGCCGCCACCCAACCCTCCACCACCTCAACATCAACCTTTGGTGCTGCAAAACCCCTTTCCAAACCAAGGTGTAGTGAACACTCAGCCGTTAGCTCCCCCTCAGGGCAACGTGCCACCACAACAGATCACTTATGCAGCCCCTGATCAACCCATGTTCGATTCAGGTACTCACCACTTATTGATGATGTCAACCGCCGATGCCAACCTCCAAACCCGTCGGAACCAATATGGCTCCACCTCTGAAGCCCCTCTCGCCGACAAGAACACTAACGTTCATCCCATAGATCAGACGTTACGTATACCTCCGGCTCCACTCGATGGCACTTCTAAAGCACCTCGCTTCCCACTTCGTCGCATCAACAGTAATCCCAATGCTCATGCTGCGTCGAATTACAACATCGTAGATGACTTAGCCCAGTCTCCTGCAGCCATGTCTGCTTTAGAATTCTTGAAAAATTGTCCTTCACAGTGCAAGACTTTGCTCTCTACCATTGGCGCCATTGACCCCAATGATTCACAACTGATGGCATTCGATTCGGACCAATCTGAACCACGCTTTCCTTCCACTTTATCATTCTAAGTTTCCGTTTCCGTTCAGAATCTTGTCATCCATCGGTGCATTATCGATGAAGGGGCCTCTACATGCGTTATGTCCACCTTCGTTTGGCAGAAGTTGGGATCTCCTCCTCTCCAGCAGTCCACCACTGCGTTGCGAGCCTACGATGGTCGTTCGGCTCAACCCCAAGGTTTCTTAGCTAATGTCCCTGTCCAGCTAGCGAGTAAAACCGTGCTCATTGACATTGAGGTCATCAATGCACAACTCGATTATAACCTCTTACTTGGTCGCAGCTACATGTATGCCATGCGGGCGGTTGCCTCATTCGTTTTCCATACTATGATGTTCCCCCATGAGGGACGCGTGGTCAAGGTCGACCAACTCACCTATTACGATCCCAAGGCCCCCGCCGCACCTAAAATTGTTCTCCCCATGGTTGAACAACCTGTTTGTGGTGCAACTACATCGTTTGTTTCCTCCGTGGGACCCGGACTTTACTCCGATGCACCGATGACTTCTACATTCCAATCCATTCCACCACCGTCACCGGAGACACACGTCGCTAACCTCTGTACACTTTCCCACAATACACAAACACCCAACAATCAGCCACCTTTGTTCCCTAAACAACCATTGGTCCCTAGTCACATCGGTGTTACACCCATCCACAGCATCCCCTTTCTATTCCCTCCCTCGGGCGTAGTAAGTGCCCCGGTTATGGCTACCCGTAGTCTCCCCGGGTTAACATTGGGATTACCCATGTGGTATATTTCGCCTCCCATTCCCCCGCCGACACCAAATG
This sequence comes from Larix kaempferi, assembly GCA_027924585.1. Taxonomy (NCBI): domain Eukaryota; kingdom Viridiplantae; phylum Streptophyta; class Pinopsida; order Pinales; family Pinaceae; genus Larix; species Larix kaempferi. Next base: position 9,549,185 of record BSBM01000063.1, on the reverse strand, counting down.
TCATCCTGCAACTGGTGCAACCCATTGTCACTTCTACTCAACCACCTCCCAGTATCACTACTCCTTACCACACAACCACACACTGCAGAGGCCCACAACCACACACTGTGGTACCCCCACCCAAGGCAGTTAAACCTCCCCCCGTATTTCGTGCTCCTCCAAAATGCTCATTGTGTGATGAGTTAGGCCATCCAACCCATCAGTGTCCACAGTTACCTGCATTACAGGAACACATGCAAATGCTTGACGATGACCCCAACATCCCGGTTGTCAAAATCGACTCAAACCCCATGCCTCGGGACAAATCACTACGTACCAACCACCCATGTGCGATATGCGGTATTTACGGCCACTACTCCCACAACTGTCCTGATATCCCAGATTACAGAGCAGCTCTATACGAGATGAACAATTTGGACCTTGAGACGACACCCCCCACAATTGAGGAGATCTTCCCTCCCGTACCATCCTCATCCGGAGAGATTAACACCATTTATATGATCTCTTCGACTACCACTTTCAAACCAGAACCCCTAGATTTATGGTCTGACTACTTCCATACTGATGAGCAAATTTTGGAAACACTCACTGCACCCGACTACCCTTGGGACGATATGCATCATCACTCATACTTCCTTCCAGAGGCGTCTAGATCCACGACATCTGACCAGTTGTCGGTCGAATCGAAAGATTTTATACCCACTAAAGTCGATTGGTTCAAGGAACCCATCCCAGCACTGGATGCCTTCGAAGAAGGGAACATGTCCAACATTTCCCCCATTATACAAATTGATATTTCCACCACACCGGGCAAACCTGAGCTCATCTCGCTAGGTGCATCTTGCACTAAAGCAGAAACTCAGGCATATAAAAAACTTTTTCAAGAATTCCGTGATGTATTTGCCTGGTCCTATACTGAAATGCCTGGTCTTGACCCCGCCATTATAGAGCACCACATTGACACATGGCCTGATGTCCCCCCCGTTCGTCAGAAACAGCGACCCATTCATCCTTCCAAGCTCCCCGCTGTTAAAGCCGAGGTTGAAAAACTTCGTGAGGGAGGATTCATTTATCCTATTGCTTATACCACATGGGTTTCAAACCCCGTTTCCGTCAACAAAAAACAAGGCACCCTTAGAGTATACACTGACTTCCGTGATTTAAACCGCGCTTGCCCCAAAGACAATTTTCCCACACCATTCATTGACCAACTCATTGATGCGTGTGCGGGACATGAAGTTTTATCTTTGATGGACGGTTTTTCCGGATACAACCAAATTCAGATACGTAAGGAGGATCAGTATAAGACTTCCTTTACTACCCCATGGGGCACCTTTTCCTATCGTGTCATGCCTTTCGGCCTCAAAAATGTTGGTGCCACCTTCCAGCGGGCCATGACCTATTGTTTTCACGACTTGGTCCATATCCTGCTGGTCTATCTTGATGACCTTACAGCTCGTTCCCGGAAACGATCAGACCGCCTTAACGACCTCCGGCAAGTTTTCCTGCGTTGTCGCAAATATAAAATTCGCTTGAACCCACACAAGTGTGTCTTTTGCGTTCCTGCAGGCCGTTTGTTGGGTTTCATTGTTTTCCAGGATGGAATTACTGTTGATCCCCTGAAAGTCAAAGCCATCTTAGACCTTCACTCTCCGCGCATGCTTCGGAAACTACAGAGTTTGCAGGGGCGGTCCAATTTCCTTCATCGCTTCGTGCCTGATTACGCCACCAAAGTTCACGGATTCTTACGCCTACTTCGCATCCACATACCCTTTGTTTGGGATGAGCAAACAGACATGGCATTCGAAGCCCTCAAGAAATCTCTCACACAAGCACCCTTGATCTCCCCTCCGGATTTCTCTCAGGACTTCACCCTTTACGTCTCGGCATCCGAACATGCCGTGTTCGGAGTCTTGGTCCAAGAAGATGCCTCTCACCAAGAACATGTCATTTATTACGTCAACCAGACCTTGTCTGGCCCACCCCTGCGTTACCCATACGAGGAAAGATTAGCCCTAGCTGTAGTCTTTTCCGTCCAAAAATTACGACACTACATTCTGCTCGGTCATACCACGGTCGTCGCCGACTCCAACCCTATGGTCTATCTCCTAAACCGGTGGCTCCTACAAGGCCGTGTTGCTAAATGGGTCATTATCCTCCAGGAATATGACCTCAATTTCAAAACTCCCAATGTGAGGCACCTGCAACAATTAATTAACAAGAATACGCGAAATAGCAGAAATGACAGAACTTAGAATCACTTTTGTATTGATCACAGGCCTCTTCGAGGGGGCAACCTCCTTTGAGCAAGCTCAATACAATTAACTTCACGGTGCCTTCATAGGTCTCAACACACACTTATATACTAATTCTAGGCGCCAATACTATGGGTCGAAACCATGGGCCATTACAAACTATGTATTAACAATACTACGGGCGGCTTACAAAGCATATGCGCCAACAACAATAACACAAACTATTGATTAACAAATACTACGGGACGACTTACAATGCATATGCATCCAACAACAAAATACTAACAAAGTAAAGACATGGGTTCCTAACATCCCCTCCCCCTTAAAAAAAGCTTTGTCCTCAAAGCTTTAGATGTGGAAATTGTTGTTGAATCTGAAGGAGTGGTTCCCATGTAGCATCCTCTGGTTGCATGCCGTGCCACTGAATTAAGACCTCTGTGATAGAACGAGAGTGAAGCTGACGCGTGCGCCAATTGAGGATGGCCTATGGCTCCAAAAGGATGGATCCTTCATTATCCAGTTCGGGTAAAATCGCTTGGCCGCTGATGTTGGTGCCAAGAAATTTCTTCAGACAAGAGACATGAAAGACTGGATGAATGCGGGAAGAAGGAGGAAGTTCCAATCTATAAGAAACGGACCCAATCCTCTGAAGAATCCAATATGGCCCATAGAACTTTGGAGCGAGCTTATGACGCCCTTTGAGTTTCAAGGAGGATTGTTTGTACGGCTGGAGACAAAGAAAAACCATATCGTCGACTTGAAAAGTGCGCTCCGAACGGTGCTGATCAGCTTGTTGCTTCATGCAATTTCTTGCCATGTGAAGATTGTCCCGCAAAATGTGAAGAATCTGATCGCGGTTGCAAAGGACCTTGTCAACTTCCTGAACTGGTGAACTGGTGGGGGTGTATGGAAGAAGAGCTGGAGGTGCCTGACCGTAGACTGCTTCATATGGGGTCATTTTAGAGGCAGTATGGTAAGAGGTATAGTACCACCATTCAGCGAGAGGGAGCCACTTTTCCCACTGATGTTGTTGTTCCGAGGTGAAGCAACGAAGATAAGTTTCCAAGCATTTATTGACAATTTCAGTCTGACCATCTGTTTGTGGGTGATACCCTGAACTCATCTTCAGTTTGGTGCCAGTGTGGCGAAATAGTTCTATCCAAAAATGACTAGTGAAAGTCGCATCACGATCCGAGACAATGGAAGAAGGGATGCCATGAAGATGAAATATCTGGTCCATAAAAATTTGAGCGACAAAGTAGGCTGTATAGGGATGGCTGAGAGCGCAAAAATGACTATATTTGGAGAGACGATCAACCACAACGAGAATCATTGTCTTCCCGCCAGATTTAGGGAGCCCTTCAATGAAATCCATAGAAATATCTGTCCAAATCCATGTAGGTATGGGCAAGGGTTCAAGCAATCCTGGAAGGAGTGTTGTTTCACCCTTATTGCGCTGACAGGTATCACATTCGGCCACCATCTGTTGAATTGTCCTTTTCATGCCCTGCAAAAATAAGTTACGCCGTGCTCATTCATATGTTTTGAGGAACCCAGAGTTCCCGCCCGATGGAGAAGCATGGAGTTCATAGAAGACAGCCTGTTGAAGATCTGTGCTCTGGGGAAGCACCAGACGACCCTTGTATCGCAGAGAAGCACCATCCCAAGAGTAATGTGGGACAGCCGAAGGATTGTTGGTCAAGCATTGGATGATCTGAGATAAGGAAGAGTCATTGACGTAATCCTGTTGAACAGATTGAAACCAATTTGGAACAGGCATAGAAATAGCTGAAAGAGAACCTTGGGCATCAAATGTGTGAGAAAGAGCACCTGCCACAATATTTTCTTTACCCTTCTTGTAAGTGATCTCATAGTCATAACCCATGAGTTTGCTAACCCATTTCTGTTGTGCCGAGGAGGAGACACGCTGGTCCAAGAAATATTTCAGACTCTGGTGATCAGTCTTGATGCAGAAATGATTCCCTAATAGGTATGGACGCCACTTCTGTACTGCATGCAAAATAGCCATCATTTCCTTCTCATAGGTAGAGGCAGCTAAATTCTTACCTGAAAGGGCTTTGCTGTTGAACGCGATGGGGTGTTCATCTTGAAGGAGAACAGCACCAAGTCCATTGCCGCAAGCATCACTCTCAATAGTGAAGGGCTTGGAAAAATCGGGCATAGCTAGCACAGGTGTAGTACACATAGCTTGTTTTAGTTTGTCAAATGCACACTGAGCATCAAGTGTCCATGTAAAAGCATCTTTTTTTAATAGAGTAGTTAATGGAGCTGCAATCTTCCCATAATCCTTGACAAACTTGCGGTAGTAGCCAGTCAACCCCAAAAAACCACGAAGGCTCTTGAGTGTCTGAGGATGTGGCCAATTATTCATGGCCTCGATTTTGGCAGGATCCACGCGAACCCCTTGTGTTGAGATAATGTGCCCGAGATACTCAACTTCCTTTTGTCCAAAAACACATTTAGACTGCTTGGCATGGAGATGATGGTCAGAGAAAAGTTGCATGACAAGATCCAGATGCTGCAGATGTTCATCCCATGTTTTACTGTAGATGAGGATATCATCAAAGAATACCAGAATGAATTTCCGCAAGTAGGGTCGAAATATTTTATTCATTAAGGCCTGGAATGTGGAAGGAGCATTAGTGAGGCCAAAGGGCATGACCAGAAACTCATAATGGCCATCATGTGTGCGAAAAGCTGTTTTAGGAATATCATCCTCATGAACCCGAATTTGATGATACCCAGAACGAAGATCCAACTTGGAGAAAAAGTGAGCCCCATGAAGCTCATCAAGAAGCTCATCAACAACAGGAATTGGAAACTTATCCTTGATGGTGAGGTGATTAAGTGCTCGGAAGTCAATGCAGAGGCGCCATGACCCATCTTTTTTGCGGACAAGAATAACTGGAGAAGAAAAGGAACTAGTGCTTGGGCGAATAATACCTTGCTTCAATAAGTCCCGAACGAGCATTTCAATCTCCGTTTTTTGGTGAAATGGGTAGCGATAGGGCCTGATGTTGGGAGGAACGCTGCCAGGAAGGAGCTGAATACGATGGTCTTCTGGCCTGGAAGGTGGTAATCCCACTGGTTCAGCAAAGACACCTGTATATCGATCCAGAATTTGTTGTAGATCCAAAGGAGTAGTGGAGACCGCTGATGGTTGCATCTGGATGGAATGGATCTGAGCGATGACACCATGTGAACTCTTCTTGAGGAGTTTTTCCATGCGATGTGAATTGATGATGCTGAGAGAACCTGGTTGTAATCCTGTCAATGTGTGTTTGTGTCCATTGAGGAAAAACTGTATCCAAAGTTTGGAAAAATCCCATAAGATAGGGCCGAGTGTGCGTAGCCATTGAGCACCCAAAACCACATCACATCCGCCTAAGGGCAAGGAAAACATGTCCGAGCGCAAGATATAATCTCCCATAGAGATACGCACATTTCGACACTTCCCTTTGCAAGGTAAGGTGCCCCCATTGGCAATCATGACTTCAAAGTTGGAGCAAGGATGGATAAAACAATCAGCTTGTTTGGCGATCCGAGGGTCAATGAAATTATGAGTGCTACCAGAATCAATGAGGATTGTAAGAGGAAGCTTCTTGAAGTAACCCCTGACCCGCATTGTTTGGGGGGTGGTGATTCCAGCTAAAGCATGGAGAGATATCTCTGGTTGGTCATCCTGAGACGGAGGGTCAATAGGCGGTTCCTGACTGTCGACCGGAGCATCCAGTGTTTCTGGATCTTCGTCACCCATTTCAGAGGCAAGCGGAGACTCCACATCCAGGAGATAGAGCTTTTGCTGAACACATCTATGTCCCCGAGTGAATTTCTCATCACAATTATAGCAAAGCCCTTTTTCTCTGCGTGCTTGCATCTCTGTTTCAGACAAACGCTTGATAGGAGTCGGTCGAGGAGCCTGCGGTATAGGTGGTCGCTGAGAACCCATATTTCGGAAGGGAACAAAAGTGGGCTTGGATCGTTGTTGGGCTGCAAGCTTGTCTTCTGCCAACTTAGCCAACCCGAGTGCTTCCATCATTGTGTTGGGGCAGAACATTTTGACCTCAAAGCGAATGGCATCCTTTAGACCACTGATAAAACAACTCCGTTAAAATTCATCAGACAATCCTTCAGTGTGGTTGGCTAGATTCTCAAATTCGGTTTGATACTCTCTCACAGTGCCAGTTTGGCGAAGTTTAGTGAGGGCTCCTGTGAAGTCATCAAAAGCACTAGGACCAAATCGTTGCAAAAGGAGTTGGCAAAAGTCTGGCCAGTTGGGCTCTGGATGAGCCTTGATGTACCAGCGGTACCATTGAAGAGCTTCCTGTTCCAAATGAAAGGATTCCAGTGGAACTTTGTTGACATCAAAAGTATTATGCAGACTGAAATACTGTTCTGCACGATAGATCCATCCAGTTGGATCGGTACCATTGAAGCGAGGAAAATCAAGCTTCAGACCACGGAAATTGCTGGAAGCAGAGAACCCATTGTCTATTGAAGACTCTGACTGTCGTTTGTTGTTCATAGTTGAATGCTCAAGATGGAGACCGAGAAATTTTTCATCCAGATCCTGGAGTTTGGCTTGGATGGCTGCAAGTGCTTCCTCCATGGTTTTTGCTCCTGCACGGGTGACAACCATAACCAGGATTTTTTTTTTTTTTTTTTTTGTCTGACTGGGTAGAAAAACAAAAACAGGAACTACTTCAGTAAGGGAAAATTTGGATTTGGGAAAAAATCAGAAGGGTAATTGGGGTTTGACTAAATTTTGGACACTGTTGGATAAATAGGGAAGCAAAAATGAGGATTTTAGAAGCGGGGTGAAAGAATGGGAAAATTTGGCAGAGGGGAACAAAGAAGCAGAATTCAGAAAGGAACTCTGTGGTAAAATTTGAAGGTGATTGGGTGAAATCTGAGGAAGTTATGGCAAACCCTAAAAATAGACAAATGTGGGATTTCAGGCTTTGGGAAGGGGAATTGAGGATAGGGTCCTCAGGACTGAAATATGCAGAACGGGATGACAAGGGTTCCCCGAAAATTTCAAGGGAAACAGAGTAAAAATAAGGGAGATATGGAGAAAATACTGAAATTTTTTTTTTTTCCAGACTGGAGCAGCTACGGCTCGAAAGAAATCTGGAACAGCGCCGAATGGACTGAAAACGGCTGAATCTGGAATGACTTGCAAAATAGATCTGAAATGGCACAGCAGTGATCGACAATAGTTCAGCTGAAAGTAGATATGGACCCCAGGTATGTGCGGCTTCCTAACAGTTCAGGGGTTTCACTCGGCCACCAATGCTGTCTGACGGCTTGCGTATTGGGGCAATACCCCTCACTCCACGGCTCAGGTAAAACTGATAACCGCTTTGCCACAAACGACAGCTCTTGGTTTACCTCATGGGTGGGAACTAGTCAATCAGGTAGGGGTCGTTGCCCTTTTCGCTGGCAGGTCCTCTCAATGGGCCAGCTACTTCGGGGTTCCTGTGGTACTCCTCACAATGAGTTTTAGGGCTTATGCCCAAGTACTTCCCACAGTTAAGCGGATGGGGATTATTCCCAAATCCGAACCTGCAACAGATGCGAAAAAAAATTTGGTAGAAATTTCACCCAGCGAGCCCAAGAAAGTGCTCTGATACCAGATGTGAGGCACCTGCAACAATTAATTAACAAGAATACGCGAAATAGCAGAAATGACAGAACTCGGAATCACTTTTGTATTGATCACAGGCCACTTCGAGGGGGCAACCTCCTTTGAGCAAGCTCAATACAATTAACTTCACGGTGCCTTCATAGGTCTCAACACACACTTATATACTAATTCTAGGCGCCAAAACTATGGGTCGAAACCATGGGCCGTTACAAACTATGGATTAACAATACTACGGGCGGCTTACAAAGCATATGCGCCAACAACAATAACACAAACTATTGATTAACAAATACCACGGGACGACTTACAAAGCATATGCGTCCAACAACAACATACTAACAAAGTAAAGACATGGGTTCCTAACACCCAAGAGCACCAAATCCCTCGCGCTTTCCCATCTCATCACTGACCTCCCATCCTCTTCGTCATCACCCGCTATCCAAACGGATCTGATTGGCGATCACATCTTCATTATTTCATCCGACGACCCATGGTACAGTGACATCCTAATTTACCTCTGCACGCAGAAATTTCGACCCCACATCGATCGTGACGGACGCCGTCGTATACGTCACCACGCCCCCTGATACCTCTTGTTAGGGGATGTGCTTTATCGACGCAGCGTTGATACCATCCTACAATGTTGCCTATCCCATAGTGAGGCAGAACAAGTCCTCAATGATTGTCATAGCGGTGCCTGCGGAGGCCACTTCTCCAGCATGGCCACCACCCAAAAGATCATTCGTGCAGGTTACTTTTGGCCGTCATTATTTACTGATTGCATCACCGCAGTCAAACATTGCCAAAATTGTCAGCTTTTTTCCCCCAAAGCAAGAACCCCACCCGCCCCCCTTCATCCAGTCGTTACTGCCGGACCATTCTGCAAATGGGCCATTGACTTCCTTGACTGCAATCCCACGTCAGCCAGCGGTCACAAACATATTATTGTGGCTGTAGATTATTTCACCAAGTGGGCGGAGGCCATGCCAACTTACAATTGCACAGCCGACACCGCAGCACGGTTCTTTCTCAACCATGTTATCGCACGTTTTGGAGTGCCACAGCAACTTGTCTCAGACCACGGCTCTCACTTCGAAGACGCCGTCTGGAAAGAACTATCAACCTTACTGAAATTTGAACACCATTTCTCCTCTGCCTACTACCCCCAAGGAAATGGCCAAGTCGAAGCGATAAACAAAATTTTGAAAACCATCCTCCAGCGCACTGTAGACAAACACAAGTCAAATAGGCACCACATGCTCTTCCCAGCACTATGGGCATACCACACATCAACTAAAACCACCACCGATTTTACCCCTTTCCACTTAGTTCACGATGTCGAATCCGTCCTCCCCATTGAGTGCCAGATTCCAACCCTACATATGGCCGTTGAACTCCTATCGGACACTGCCCCAATTGAGCAACGCTTACTACTCCTGGAGCAGGCCGATGAAGATCAGCGCACAGCCCTCCAAAACATGGAAACAGCCAAGAACCGATCCAAGTTGAATTATGACAAACATGTCCACCCAAGAACTTTTTCCGAAGGGGACCTTGTCCTCGCCTACGATCAGGCTCATGACAAAACTGGGAAAGGAAAGTTTGTGTCCATGTGGCAAGGCCCATATATTATACACACTTGCCTCGGACAGGGGGCATACATTCTGACCGATTCAGAAGGCAACCCCCTCTGCAACCCACGCAACGGGTTGTAACTCAAGCGATTTTACCCATAGTAAACCGAATGGACACCATTACTGAACTTCATGCCAGTTCTTTCCTTTTCCTGTTTTCACCAGGTCCATTTTTTGACCATTTTTTCACGCCCTCGTTGCCTCGGTTTGCGTGTCACATCGGCAGTCGTCTGTTTTTGACAGGTCTTATATCGCCGGATTCAGTTTTCCGCGCTCGTAATGATGCTTGAGATCATTTCTCGCTCTCATGCCCAAATTTTTAGGGCATTTTTTCCATGCCCCCTTGTCGCCTCAGTTTGCGTGCCACATCGGTCGTCGTCCGTTTTTGACGAACCTCATATCGTCGGATCCAGTTTTCCGCGCCCGTGATGATGCTTGAGATCATTTCTCGCTCTCACCTCCATATTTTTTGGGCATTTTTCCCATGACCCCTTGTCTCCTCGGTTTGCGTGCCACATTGGTCGTTGCCCCTTTTTGACAATCTTTATGTCACCGGATTCATTTTTCCGCACTCATGATGATGCTTGAGACCTTTTCTCTCTCTCACCAATCCCTTTTTGTTTGGTATAATTTTACCCCTTTTTCGGGCCGAGCAATCCTTTTTACGAAAAAGGCACTTAGGGAGTTTCTGTTAAGCTCTTTCCTAACTCCTAAAACAATGAAAAGATCGTCGAGAAACCTTGCTTCCTTTCATGCTCACTAAACGTATCTGAAAGGGCGTCTACCTGGTATAAGTTTACCCATTTTCTGGACCTTGTAGACTAATTATGAAAAAGGAATACTCTAGTCACATCGGCTAGAAGAGTTCTCCATCTGCATCATTTTATGCTTTTTCGGGCCTTGGAGACTAACTTACGAAAAAGAACACCAATGGAGTCCACTTACCACTTTCAGACTCTCTAAACATGAAAGCGACCACGAGCAATCACCATCCTGGGCTCGTAAAACCAACAGGACAGTAATCATAACCACTGTAGAGTCTTCTTATCATTTTCAGATTCCTTAAAAATGAAAGCACCAATGAACACGAACAGTCCTGGGCTCACATAATCCACAGGACAGTACCATTTCAGAGCACACTTTTATCCCTTCTTGGAGCTCATTAAAACTACGAAGAAGGACCCAATGGTGCTTCTTAGTGCCACACAGATCACGTCTACTCATATGGCAGCTTCCCCATTTTGGTCGCCTTTGTTCGGAGTATTCTGCAGTATGTCACCCTGAAAATCCCTCGACAACACCCATCAGCTTGACCCCCCTGAGTCAATACATACCCTTCAGTCCTTAAAAGATATGATCCCCACACCTACAAGTCAGTTCCCTACGCTGCCAGGTCAACCATGTCATCATGCTCTGAACGAAGGAAGTTTGAGTCTACCCACTATATGACCCCAGTTACTTCCCATCCCCACAAGTATGACAGTCCTACCATCAGTACTACCACACTTTAGTTCTACACCTCGTGCTCCTATCAAGGAAACATCATTGCCTTGTTAGTTGTTGGTCTCCCTCTGTCGACGACAAACAATTTATTCCAGAGGATAGACCTAGAGGTCCCTGTGTCTTGGACTCATCACCATTTATGATGAGTGCCTACGAATCATTTCGAGAAGAGTCCTCAGTGCTTCTCCAAATGGTTGTTTCTCACATGCTTGACTTCAACACCTTGATCGCATCGTTGAGACTCGCACAGGGCATCGGTCCTTTCAGTTATTATTCGAAGACCCCGGATACCATCTGACCCCTCCACATTTGCGAGTCTACCTATGGATACAACCAGTTACACTTTTCCTATAGATATCCGGGTTGCGCATGGCGACAGTATTCAGATGTACCTCAGTTTTATACTCCCTCGAGTATATAGTTACATATACTTCCCAGAGATGGCTCACAGTCATTGAGTCCCTACAGATGTTGGACACCTTCAGTTTCAGCAGTTCATCAGTTATTCTAGTGTATCAGTTATTGAAATCAGTCATGATATGATCATGAGTACATCCCAAAATGATGTCCCCTCTGGACCCTTATGATGTACCAGCAGATGTTTTATGTATTTTCTCACGTCCCCCTTCTTGGGACTAATTGTTTATATATGTCTTGATACGAGCATGGGTATGCCCGCCTCGTCCATTATCAGGATTATTCCTCATTCATATTGAGGCCATGTAATATTGTTTATTTTTTGCAACTTCCAAGGGCCGCGGATCCAGTCTCCAATCGGTCTCTTCTCCTCCCCAAAACCCCAGAAAAAAGACAAAAGAACTATGATGTCTATCGGCCATACGATGAGCTCCTGCCCTCACACATCAAGGGGCAATTTGTTAACACCCAAAAAGTGCTCACTAGCTCATTCCCTTATTCACATGACCCATTTGTCCACTTTTTCCACCATCTGAGCCTCTCAAGCCAACAAAAGGTCACCAAAAGACCTTAATACACCCCTTTTCCCACTCAAAAAGATTATTTTTCCTAAAAAAGCATAAAAAACCCTCAAAAAGGGTCCAAAATTCCCAAAAATATTAAAAAGGGAATAAAAATATTAATTTTATTCAAAAAAGAAAAAAGGAGGGAAAAGTACCTAAACCATGTTGGTCAATACCATTGGTTTCCACAAAACCACAAATGGTATTCCCCACCACCAAAACCTATAAAAAGGTGGTAGGGGCTCCTCATTTCACATCCATCCATATTCCTATCCTCGTGCTGCCAAAATCTCCCTTGAGTTTTTGGCCATTGTAGCAACCTTGGAGAAAGGACCCATTGGAGTTTTGAGCTGCTCACCCTTGGAGCTTCTCAATTATCTTCATCATTTGGAGGTATTCTTATTGCAAGCACTTGCTTGCCCCCATTTTCAATACAAAATTATTTCTTATGTTTCTTGTTCTTGTTTTTTAAATTCAAAAATGCACATGCTAGTTTAGTTTTAGTTTAGATTTAGTTTATTGTTTTTGCTTAATATTGAAACTGCTGCTACTAGTTAGCAGGTGCCCATAGCACTAAGCTTGGTTGCAAAACCAAGCCAACAACCAGAGCGTGTAAAAAGGAATCAGTAGCCTTAGAAAGATGCCCGCGATAAATTATGGGTTGAATTAAATGCTCGCAGCACATGACCAGGTTATAGAAGGTTGGTTTGTCTATCTATTCATGGTCTCAGTATGCCCTAATCATTCTTGAGTTGAAATTTATGGATCTGCCAAAATGGGGTTCCAGAATAAATTTTGGAGAAAATCCTGAAAATAACTGTGTTGGAAAATAGTTTCAGGAGGCCTTGGGAAAATGCCCGCCACAAATGGTGTGTTGAAGAAAATGCCTGCAACACATGGGGGTCCTGTAGTCTGGTGTTTTTTCCACCTAACCATGTCTTCATATTATATTGAAAGTGCCCGAGGGAGAAGCTATGGACCTGCCAAATCAGTGTTTTAGTAAAATTGGACTATGTCGTGGAGTGAGCAAAAATTGTCTAAGTGTAAATTTGCCTAAGTGGGCTTAAGGAAATGCCCGCCATGCCTCATAGGATGATGTGAAAAATATTTTGAGAGTTTGGAACTCTATAGTGTTTGTTGGAGCATCCATCCATGGTCCCATTTTGTCCAAAAGGTCTTTGAGTGGAAAGATATCAACCTGCCAAAAGTGCCTTCCAGCCATATTTGCACTACTTCAGTAAAATGCCCGCCTAGGGAAAAAGAAGAAAAGTTTGAAGGTGAAATGAGTTGTGTTGTGCTTAGTGAGATATTATACATCATCTGGAAACATTGGTTAATGGTTTTGGTCAAATAAAAAATCGACCTTGAAAATGGCACAAATTGTCTAAGTGTAAAATCTCCTAGTAAAACTGCCTAAGTGGCCTCTGTAAAATGCCCACCATAATTTCTACTTGATGGATTAAATTATTCTGAAGGTACAATACTCTATATTGTTGATTGGTGCATCTAACCATATCATCATTTTGTCAAAAATCTCTTTGAGGATGAAGTTATTAATTTTCCAAAAGTGTCTTCTGGCAATTTTTGCATTGTTCCAGCGCTGGCAAATTTGCCTAAGTTGCCTCAGGAAAATGCACGCCAAAGTCATTTCTTGAACTGATAAATTCATCAGATGTTATGGGTCCATTCTTTGGTGATCTGGGCATTCACTCATGGTCTTAGTTTCCAGTATGGTGATTATATGTGTGAAAAATGAACCTGCAAAGTTAGTGAAAATAATAAACAGTGTTTATTAAATAAGAAGCTACAGGAATGTATTTACAAAAATAAACAGAAATTTAATAAAAAGAATTAAGACAAAGTTTTGAAGAGACACATCTTACTCTAGGAGAGATGCAATGTTTAGAAGAATTTTTAATTGATTATTTAATTAAAACAATAAATAAAAAACAGAGATTCAAAGAGGTGTGTGGAAGGCAAAAGAATGTTTAATTAATTAACTAATTAATTATGTTTAATTAATTAACTAATTAATTAAAACAGTAAAAATAGAATTGTTTAATTAATTATATCAGTTGTAAACAGAAATGTGAAATGGCGTGGGTGTGAAATGATGAATCCCACAGGTCAGAGGAAAAGGAAACCCAAGTGACTGGGTAAATCAATGGAGTTTTTAATTAAATATTTAATTAAAAAATGATAAAATTAAAAGACATGAAAGGGCACGAGATTGAGAGAGCATGATTATTTGAAAAGGCATGGCTTTCCAGTTTGAAGAGATACGAGTTGATTCCAGTTTTGTGTATCTTGTTGATTCCATGTTTTGATTAAAGTTTAAATAAGTGGTTTAAATGGTAAAAGTTAACAATACTGATTCACCCCCCCCCCAGTATTGACCGGCTTCCCACAAACTTCACGAGAGAAATAGAAACACCAGACTTGATGATACTCTCCCATTATTCCCTTTTTTATAATTTTTGAAGTAGGTTGATTTGATGGCTTCTTGTGGTGTTGAACTTAAGCTAAATATAATACTTTTCTAGTTTAAATCAAAGTTAAAGGAAGAAGAGAAACCACATAATGCAAGCAGTTTCCTTTGGCTAAGATGTTACTGGGGCTTGTAACCTCGGTAGGTAGCCTAAGATACCCCGGATTTCCCATTAGCAAACATATTCTTACGTTACTAAGAAGCATTTTTGTTTTATGTAGAAGGTTGTCTCCTAGTTTGGATGATAGTCTAAAAGTAGTCATTTACTATTGGTTGGATCTCTTGTATCTTAATAGAATGAAATAGAATTTAAGGATAAAGACAAACACATTAAGGATAAATAACACGTCAAAACCCTTACCTTATCATTGTCCTTTCGCCAGATCCATTTGCCCATACAAATTGATAAGAGTTGTCCACGAGATGCATTTCCATCACCAAGACCCGCATAAATCATCAAAAACATAATTTTTATATGAGTAAATAATATATGAGCAAATAAACAGTCATTTAAATCCTACTACAAAGTCCTGTAGAAATCAATGAACCGTGAAATGTTAAATTTATTAGCAATATTTTAAGAAATGGACATGCATTTAAAAATTTACAACCATCTTTAATACATAGTAATAAAACTAGAGTATTTATACCTTATTGAGCTCCTCTTTGTTTCAAGAATAGTTTTATATTCTCTACTGAACAGGGCCAACCACGTGAAGGTGGAAGCTCAATTGGCCCCTCCCCCCCCTCACATCGCTCTCAATTCCCCATACCCAATAAATGATGTTGTTCACATAGAAAACATATAAACATTCATGCATAACTAGGCTAGTCATCAAAACATAAAAACATTGAATCATATTGAGGTAATTCATATAAACAATGTTACAGACTAACAACATCGATATACATCCAAATACAAGTCATGAATTTATACATCTACGTTTTATTTGATTTCTGTTTTTTTGCATTGTAAAAATTGACAATTGGGGTATTATCGTCATCATTTGGTGGAATATCTGCATATCCATGTCCTGCTAGTGTTTTTGATTCCATGCCCTCATGTATCATACTTCTTGTACGTCATTGATAGGGCATGGAGGCAATTCTGAAGGGGTGTGAACTGCAACAACGAAAATGGGCATATCGATATGTTGAAATATTATTGAAATTAATGGTTCATTATTTTGATTAAAATTAAAATATTGCTCTTTACCTGTCTGTGTAGTTGTGACAGCTGGTGTGTTAATTGTTTCTCTACTTGCTAATTCCTCTTGAGGTTCACCATCCTGAGCTACATGGTCTTCCATTTAAAGAAGAAAATGTATAAGTATTCGTCAGGAAATAAATATCTATAATCGCAGTAGATATTTCTATTTCCAAAGCACACATACCAGAATGGCTACTCTGCGCCCACTGTCATGGGACATGCACACCCCAACATCAGCTAGTACATGCTGAGTAGCGCTATATTCACTGATGCGGTTGCACTGTTGCTTAAAAGCAAACATAAATATTTAGTTATGGGTGATATAATCAAAACTGAATATACTTTAATAGTATACTGCAATGATGTCCTTATTCATTTTATTTACCTGCATCTATGTCATTGTGGAGATTGGAGTCTGCCCCAAGCTTATCCGATATTCAATCACACTTTTAAAACCATACTTGAAACCAATATTTAGGTCTTCCTCGGTGGTAGCATCTTGGAATGTATTTCCCTACAATGCATACCACATTTAAAATTCCCAGTATCAAAAACAGATATTTGTTCGCTACTGTCAAATAAATATTCCCCACAGTTAATCATTTAATTCTTACGATTCAGGCTCTTAGTTTTCTATAGCCACCCTGGCCCAGTCTATGTTGCCCGTGCTTTTCCACTCTAGCCTTGGTTTCTTTGGAGGTGTCAGGTATCCTATATATGAAAATTTTGAAAAACGTTAGATATCAGAATTCTTACTTAAAACAAAAAAGAAAAAAATAAATGAGCATATTTCACAAAAAAGTTGATATGTGTTGTACCTTGCTTTTCCAGGCCGTGGTTGTTTTCCTTGTCTTTTTAGCAAGTTCTCCTTTGCATCCTCTATGAGTGCCTTCCACTCTTTCTCTAGAACCATGGGAGGGCGCTCATGCTTGAGGTCAAGTTGCAATTTATCCCTATATTGGGCCCTAGTATATTTTAAATTCTCGCCGGCTAACTTTGCAACCACTTTCTTGTTGAATGTATTTTCGAACAAGTTTACCATGTGGTCTATCAATTCATCTATCTTTGCGCTATATTGGCTATTCCACCGTGTGCGAATGGTGGGCCAAACAGCTCCAATGCTTTGTCATTCAAATTCCTGTAGAAAACATTGTTTTTTGCAGAAATGTGTAATCAATTAATTTTTAATAATTTCAACCTATGTCCATTTCAATTTCATGATTAAAATGAATAAATTAATTAATAAATACCTGCAATATTTTGAATCTTGATCGGAACACAAGCGTCATCCACCAGAAAGGTGAGATCTAGTGATCCAGTACTTTTAACTCATGCTGCTCCAAAAAAAAAATCCTAGTCATCTATAGTACGTTCATCTCCGGAGTCATGTGGAGTCCCAGGCTCTGTCTCATCATGCTTCGGCATGTCATGCCGATCAAAATCAGTGCCCTCATCAATGGATTCGAGGCCAAATGCAGGAGTGTCAAAAATATTCATTGGTACATAGCTTTGTCGATGTTGTCGCTACATTGGAGCATCAATGTTACCTATACCTGTCTCGACGGTTTCTCTGATCACAAGTCGTAAAAACTCCTACAATGAAAAACTTTACTTTATCAGATCACTTGGAAAAATAGAAAACATAATATCAGATATGAAATCATGTCATAGCTTAAAAAAATATGTGAAGATGCCACATACCCCATAAGTATTTATTTGTTCTTGCAGCTCTTCAATCCTTGCCCTGATCTCTTGTGTCATGGGCCTTGTGAGAATCAAGGAAATCATTTCTATCTTTTCCTTTTTTGGGGACTTCTTTATAGTTTCCGTTGGGTCTATGGAATAGTAAATTTCATCCTCAAGCTCCTCATCACCCAGATCAAGTGCATTGGACTAAATTCATCAAACAATAAAATTAAGAAAAATCATTTTAACATCATTCAAACATTGTTATTGTAATGAAATTTAGTTACTGTTAAGAACTAACACTTACATGATGCGGTGTTGTGGCCGGTAACTTCCCATGGTCACCCCGTATTGATCTACTTCTAGTGGGAGACTGTCCATGGTCAATCTGGACCGTGGAAGCAGTAGGTTCCTTTCCACGGTCCTCACCCTGACACGATAAATCAATCAATAATTCATCATAAGCATAGAAAAATGTGAATGTCAACAGTGGAAATCGAATGTTAACACGAAAAATCTAAACATTTAGTTATTATATTTAACACTTACCTGATGGGGCACAGAGAGTGACCTTCCACAGTCACCCTGGACCATGGAAGCAGGAGGTGCCTTTCCACTGGCATCACCCTGACACAATAAATCAATAAATAAACATTATGAAAATAATTGTAACACAATAAAAAATGAGATATTGCAATAATATTTATTTTTACCTCAAAAGTATAGGACACGCATTATGTTCCATGACGATCATGGAACAGACCCCTTCCACAGTGTAATAAGCATGTTGTCACATGGAAATCTTCTAGGGTTAGAATTTCTAGTTATTGTAGTCATATTTAGTTACTATATTTAATTGAGTCAATAATTGTAACATAAACAAAATTGAGACATTGCAATAATATTTACTTTTACCTCTGAAGGATAAGATACATGTTCTGATCCATGGCGATGAGAAGACCCTTGCCACAGTGTAATAAGCATGTTATCATATGGAAATATTCACAATAAGCACGAAAAAAGCGAATTGTAACAGTGAAAATCGAATGTTAATAGAAAAAATCGAAATATTTAGTTGTTGTAGTCATATTTATTTACTATATTTAACATTTACCTGACGAGGCATAGCTTGTGAACTTCCACGGTCACCCTGGACCGTGGAAGCAGCATGTGGCTTTCCACTACCACCACCCTGACAAAACAAATCAATCAATAAAAGTTGAGTCAATAATTGTAACATAAACAAAAATGAGATAAGCATAATAGTGTAATAAGCATGTTATCACATGGAAATATTCATAATAAGCACGAAAAAAGTGAATGTCAACGGTGGAAATCGAATGTTAACAGAAAAAATAGAAAAGTTTAGTTATTATATTTAACGCTTACCTAACGGGGCACGGAGTGTGACCTTCCAAGGTCACCCTGGACCATGGAAGCAGGAGGTGCCTTTCCACTGGCGCCACCCTAACACAATAAATCAATAAATAAACATTATGAAAATAATTGTAACATAATAAAAAAAAGAATATTGCAATAATATTTATTTTTACCTCAGAAGTGGAGGACACGTGTTCTGTTCCATGACGATCATGGGCAGACCCCTGCCACAGTGTAATAAGCATGTTGTCACATGGAAATATTCTTGGGTTGGAGTTTCTAGTTATTGTAGTCATATTTAGTTACTATATTTCGTTGAGTCAATAATTGTAACATAAACAAAAATGAGACATTGCAATAGTATTTACTTTTACCTCCAAAGGATAATATACATGTTCTGCTCCATGGCGATGAGCAGACCCCTGCCACAGTGTAATAAGCATGTTATCATATGGAAATATTCACAATAAGAACGAAAAAGGTGAATTGTAATAGTGAAAATCGAATGTTAACAGAAAAAATCGAACATTTTGTTATTGTAGTCATATTTATTTACTATATTTAACATTTACCTGATGAGGCATAGATTGTGACCTTCCACGGTCACCCTGGACCGTGGAAGCAACATGTGGCTTTCCACTAGCACGCCAAAGTATCCCTCAAGTAGTCAAATACAGTCAACGTAGCAAAATCGCATAACAAACATGACAAAATCACATCTGATGAATTACATGATGGGAATAACCTTCCTTAATGTACTCAGATTTTAACTTTTAGTCTAAATCGTATCTCTCAGAGGCAAGTCAACAACTGGAACAAACTGGCCCTCAGTCAAGGGCATAAACATACCTGAGAGAGAGAGAGAGACCATAAATGTTGATAAAAAGGACATACAAGTACGGCAGAAGAACCAGCCACTCAAAGAGGTACGGCACAGTCAAGATCATGCCCAAAAAATCAACGAGCACACATTGTATCCCTCAAAATAGTCAAAGACAATCAACACAGCAAAAAATGCAGCCACAGCAAGCAGCAATATGGACACGCATGCGTGAAGGAGTGAGAACCAAAATTGCTATAGAAACCCTCATAAAGGACAGTGCTAAGTAAGGACAAGTTGGGTGTTGCTTGTTTACCCAAAAAAAAAATAACACTCAAGTAGAGACAACCTTAAAAACCCTTGATGTCATAAACAAGTGTGCCTGGAAACCCTAGATCAACCGCACCAAAATAGAGCTCAAAGTGCCATAAAGACAATGCTCTCAACAAAGGCTATAATAGTTCTTATATCCTCTCAAAGACCTCCTAGAAGGTCCTTCTAAGTGATGTTAGGGTTTCTCTTACGATTAGGCTAGGCATGATGTCATCAATTTAGAATTCAAATCAAAGTGGCAAGCAACCAAATTAAGGAGGACTAGATGGTCCAATGTCCAATGAATGAAGTTGATCAGTGCAGTAAAGGTGTATGCCATATGGCAGGCCAAGACTGAGGTCTTTCAAAAAACCTTATTACACCTTGATTCCATGGAGTTTGGAGAATGGACTCAAGAGCAAATAATGACTACTCCAAGAAAAAAGACAGGTCCTAGGATCATGATTGTATACACAGATTGAAGGAGAGCAAATACAATGCAAGGATGAAGTTTAAAAAAAAATTCAGAGGTAATACAAATTTGGCTTGTGTGACTCAAAAAAATAATGCATGTTGATAGGGGGAGCAGTATGGTCAGCAAAGAAAAACAAATCAAGTAAAACAAAGTTATGATGTTTAGGATTGCTACTGATGTATGCTTACCTTTTATGAATTTACTAGATACATCTATTATAGCAGCATTAAGGGCAGAACTGACTAAGTTGAGATAGTTAGTAAGTGGAAGTAATATGCTCGCTCAAGTGATTAAATGTCCAACCATGCCATCAAGGAATGCTCGCAGGCCTTAAAGAACATGTCCTCAGCTCTGATATGGAAGGTTAAAATGCACACATAGGTTGTAAAGAAAGGGAAAGCATAGTTTATGAAGGTTAAAATGCACGCGGAGGTTGTGAACGGGGTGCAAACATGCCCGAAGATGTGACCATGTCAAGGGGATACACTGACAAGTTCCCGCAGACTTAAATTTGCTACAATGCCCTCTAAGCTTTCAAGGAAGTGAAGAAAATGAAGAAACTGCTCGCAGCATATAGTGTAAATGCCTAATAGATTCATCTTATGCATGCAATGAAGAAGGTAGATGCCCATAGGGTCTTGAAATAATAGAGAAATGCCCACACTGACTAAGAATATCCCTGCATGTATGAAGGTAATATCAAGAAATGCACGCAGATCTCAAAAACGTTCGCAAGCCTGAGTAGAATTATTTCCACGCATCAAGAAAATATGCCTGCAATGGATGCATGAAAAGGAGAAATGCCCTCCGGGAATAATTAAATGCCCTCATGTGAAATAAAACTGTTTGTAGAGGTGAAGATGCCCGCAGCAAGTGGAAAGGTCCATTGAAAATGCCTGCAGCAAGTTTAAGAATGCCCGCAGGAAATTAAGATATGCCAGCAAACAGCATAAAATGCCCGTGGGCTTTACAAAATGACCTCCAGGTATATTAAAATGCACTCCAGGATTTGGGAAAATGCCCGCAGGGCCTCCAGAATGCACGCAAGGGTAGTAAAGGTACATGCAGGCATAATGCCATGAGAAGTGATGAAGTATGGCAGATGTATATGCACAGTTTTAAGTGATGTTGTAGAAGAAACTCTATGTCTATGATATCCCCATTGATTAAGTTAGGATGAAGACTTGGAAAAATGAATAAATCTGTCTGAAAATGTTGAGGACTGTGTATTGACAAATTTGAGGAAATCAATAAGTGCTTAAAGTCACAGTCAAAGGGGGAGATCAGCACAAGACAATTTTGTATGTAAAACTGTTCAATCCTATTTATTTGAGGTTCACAAGACATTCAAAGCAATAAGAAGCCTTTAGACAAAGACAAAAGTAGCTAGAACTAGAGTGCTAATTGATAAAGGGTGTAGACACTGATTGAGCAGCAGATTTTTGATAAATATTGCTCATACATAGGGGGAGTATATTACTTAGTCAAAACGTACTTCTGTGACAGTAAGAAGCAAGTTCTCAGGGAATCCAAGAATCAAAGGAAATTGTAATGTCCCTTGTTAGGAATTTTATTAAAATTGCAATTTTCCACTTTTTTCCTTGGTTCGACCTTTGACTAGTTTCGATCTCTAGGTCCCAAATTTGCCCCAAATGATCCCAAATCTTCTGAGAAGGTATATGAATGATATTAGAACATAAATATGTGTTTCAAGGATGCCTTTGTACCTTTAAAACACTTCTGCAAATACTCTTTCAATTCTGGTCAATGTAGGTAACTTTACTAGTGATTTCCCTTTGACTAGTATTGGTCTCTAGGTCTCAAATTGACTCCAAATGCCTTCAAATCTTCAAGGAAGGTGTATGAATGATATTAGGGATTGAATATAATGTTCAGGGATAACATATGGCCACCAAAATACCTTTTCAAACTCTCTTAAGATTCTGGACCAAGTATGCAATTTTACTAGTAATTTGGGGTTCAAATCCCCCTAAGGTAAGCACTGAAAATGGCTTCCCCAAATGCCTCCAAACCCACTCAAATTTATGAACAGAGGTATGTAATGTGTTAAATATGTTATTAAGGTCTCATATGCACCATTAATGGTTTATTACAAATGTTCTCACCCTCTCCCATTCAACTGCAAAAATCACCAATTCGACCCTTGGGGAAATGGCACTATTTCTTCTCCCAATGCAAGTAAACTGAGTAAAAATACTTCAAATGCTCAAGTACAGTACATGAAACTTGTAAAATACATCCATGGCAGTCCATTAATCACAAATTCATCATAGAATCATCTATTCATTCGAAATCATCATCAATACATTGGTTCACAACAAGGTAGTGGGGAAATGGCATTGTTCTTCCATTAAAAATGAGATTTATACATTTCTACTTGGAATTTCGACATGAAACTTTCTGGAGATGAAGAACAGAGTATTTACTTCATATTACAAAATAAATTGTGCATTAGAATCTCCCCCAAAGAGTACAATAGCTCACCAAAAACGCCCTCCCTCAAGGATCAAGAATATGCCATCAAAACTGGAAATGGTTGAAGGAGCGAGCTGCAATAGAAGAAAACATGAGCTGCCCTGTAGCTTACACCTGCAAATAAAGACTCCATTAAAGCTCCAAATGAAAGGTCTGAATGGCCTTTTCAATTGCCAACTTGGATGGGAATCTTTCACCCTCGAAATTGGCTAAGGCAAGAAACTAGTCATCCACTAGCTCTCCCTCTTCACAAATGCAATTGCAAATTCTACAAATGATCAAAAGCCATTCTCATACTTCATTTCTACATTTTATAAGCAACATTAGCCTTCTAAGGTTCGAAATCCTCTCAATGGATTCAATAGATTTTCATTTAGGAAATATTCCACATTTGCCACTTGTCTCCTAGTTCCAACCTTCCATCTTCTCCCAAATTCGATTTTGAGTCTCTTTGGCTTCTCCAACTCCCAAATTAGCCTTCTTTGAGCCTATTTTTGGGGCTGACATGTCATAGTGGTCAGATGTCAGAGGTCATGTCTGCAATTTGTCATAGTTGTCATAGATGCTCCATCATTGGTGTCATAGGGGCTAGGGAATCTAGCCCAAGTGTCCACAAACTTCCACTTTGACTCTTTATCTTCCATGGAGGTTACCAATCCTTCCAAATTCGACCTAAGATGCTCAATGACATGTGTTATGACTTACCAACTCACCCAAGAGTGTTCACATTCCCATTAATTCGAATTTGCAAAAGAGAGATACCATGTATTATGAAAAATCAAGCTAGTGTGGGTCCCACATCCTCCATATGTCTCCAAAACCATTTGTCACTTAGGATTTCTCTTGAATTTCTTTATTCACTCTATTTATTAAATACTTGAACCCTTCTAATGTCTAAACATCATTTATTATCCCCCTTATTCCAAATCCCAAAGCTTCCACCCCAAACCTAGGAAACTAGTAATTTTCCTCCTTGGCAATTATTTGACCCTTAACATCAATTTTACAAACTCTAATGAATATGGCTAATGTGATTA
Organism: Larix kaempferi; assembly: GCA_027924585.1. NCBI lineage: Eukaryota > Viridiplantae > Streptophyta > Pinopsida > Pinales > Pinaceae > Larix > Larix kaempferi. Next base: position 9,525,241 of record BSBM01000063.1, on the reverse strand, counting down.
GGCCATTGTGACCCAATTCCAAATTTGGGACATGACAGAAATCCAATTTCAGTACAAGTATAGCAACATATGAGACAGGGGGAGCAGTCAAATAAAGAAGCATTCAAAAATATTTCTTTTTTTTTTGGCATTGTGAAGTCCTCGATGGACAAGTCTTTGACCCTTTGTCATTAATGTCAAATGGGGAGAGTGCTTGAAAAGGTTTCCATCAATGAAAAAGGGGGAGATTGATGAGCAAGGTTGTCATTGATGACAAATCATTAATGACAAAGGTAAGATAAAGGATGATGATATGACAAGAAGTGACAAATATTGATGGCATGGATTGATATGGGCATTGGAACACCAAATGGGTCAAATGACCCATTATGTGGTCATTTTTGGTTTAATGGGGCCATGGAACCCTTGGTGATGGTCCATGCTACCAATTGATGATGGGATTGAAGTCCATGGAAAACATCTAGATTCATCTTGATTGAAAGAGTCCTAGAAACTCTTGCATATGGTGCCTTTGGGTCAATGTACCATTGTGTCCATCAAGCTAAATGAAGGGTCAAGGAAAAATCTAACCACAAGAGGGATAACCACAAGTCAACACACAAACATGGCTAACCACAAACATAATAGAACAAGTGGGATAACAACAAATTCAACATAACATAACAAGTGGGATAACCACAAAGTCAGCATAACATAACAAGTGGGCTATGTTAGAAAAACAGGATCGCAGAGAAATAACACCCAAGATGGGCTATGTCCACACTGAAGTTTCCAGTCCTTATTATTATACCGTCCAGCAAAGTGAAGGGATACAACCTGCAGCACAACCGTTGCACTTCCTCTTCATTGTCTCACAGTCTCTCTTCTGATATCAGAGATCTTTACAATGCATAAAACCTAATACATCAACCCTAGCCATGTTACAATGTCTTTCTTTTATAATGGAAATACAATGGGAAAAATACCATGGGTTACCCAAAGCCATGGGCCCGTAAAATAACCCCAAAAATTTCCTTCGAGGGCGTTGGCCCCCACACCCCCCCGCTGGGGTGAGTATACAGTCCTTTTACATATCATATAAATCTGGGGTACAAACATGGCTAAATACTAATGTCTCTGAATCTGGAGATCAGGATCCACAACCAACACGCTAACCACAAATTCAACATAACATAACAAGACTCTCTCTCAAAGACATGTGGTCCACATATGTGCCATGCAACAACTAAAATTTTATCATCACTGTATAGGAAGGATTCAACTTGGAAGATGTGATCCTCTCATCCTCATTTAGGTTCTGCCGGAATCCGACTTTCAAAATACCCAACCAAGGGGAAACCAAACATGGAAGCACACTTGCACCAACAAAATTAGTGAACCAAGATAGCACAGTTGTAACATTAAAACATAATTTTCATCTCTTTCAACTACTCCATTAAAATACAATGTTCATCTCTTTCAACTACTCCATCAAAACAGAATGTTCATCTCTTTCAACCTTAATACTCCCAAGGGCCAAGAGGTCCTTGTGTTAAAGTTGAAAAAGATGAAAATTATGTGTTGAAATGGAGCACCCATGAATGAAGTGTTGTACATTGATGAAGAGTGTGGGAACCTTAGTGTTTATATATACAAATTCCTTAGCACCTGAAAAATTAGAAACCAATAACAAGGAATCATACTACCACCTACCAAGACATAGCATGCTACAAGACTACCATTAAATATTGTATGCGCCATTAAACAACAAACAACGCAGCATCTGTTTCTGAGAATCGATCTGTGATTGAATTTCAAATCTTTGTAAGATATTTTATGAAGAAACAGAGTGATTCTGGTGTATATGTATATGTTGTGTTTGAATAGACGAATTGTTGTAAGGAACTTTTGATTTTTTTACTGGGTATGTGAATTTCTAATTAAATGCCTAAAATTTATGCAAGTACTGAAGAACAATACAAATACACAAAGAATATGTATCTAAATCATTTACAGACTTCACAGGTATAGTCTGATTGGGGGTGAGTTCCTGTTCAAATCCTAATAGATGCTCGAATAAGATGATTTCTATAATAAATGGTTAGAGGATTCATGTGCAGAGCGCAGAGGTCCATTGGATTTCCCCAGGGCCTGCATCACTACACTGTCAGGGTTAATGGACTTACCGAATTCATTAGGCCCTTTGTTATCCTCTAGACTGTCGTCGGATTTCCTCCCCTGGGAACGTCGGTATCCTTTGGACTGGTATCCCCTGCTCCTCGATTTACCACTGTTATGCTCATCAAATTACCAGTGCTCTGGATGTTGCTAATGAACTAGTGTGTGGGAGTGAACTTGTTCTTTGTTGTTTTGCTCTGGATGTTGCTGATGAGCTAGTGCGCGGGAGTCTTTTCCTTCTATGTTTTTTTGTATTTTTATTTGCATATTTTATATTTTGTGTTTTGTTTTGTTTTTTTATTTGCATATTTATTTTCTATTTAGTTTATTTTGGGTTTTTTTTTATTTGCACATTTTATATTTTGTTGCATTTTAAATTAATTTGAGTTAATCATCTTCATCATCATCTTCATCATCACAATTTTAGGGGGATATCAGTAAATGAAGACATCTACATGATAGGGGGAGCATCCAGTTAAGTGAAAAATTAAGGATTGCTCCTAACACCCATTCCAAGGACTAATCTAACAATTCAATATGATCCGAGGAAGTACTCAAAAAAAAAAAAAAATTGGGCCATGTGA